>CM032063.1:33801492-35051492 GCA_018831715.1 Matsumurasca onukii | reverse complement strand
CCCGCTACAAGCGCACGGCTGCGGAGGAGGTGGCAGTTGCAGAGAAGCCACAGTTCGGCCGGCCACTCAAGAACATCGAGAGTCTGCCTGAGGGCCGCAGTGCGCATCTAGAAGCTACACTCACTCCAGTCAATGATCCGACCATGAAAGTGGAGTGGTATTGCAACGGCAGACCTATCAAGCAGGGTATGTAGTAATATTTCAGATTCTTGGACCGAACTAAAGTAAAATTGGTCTAGTTTTTAATATTGACTTTAATTTAAAGGCTAGTAAGCATCCTTAATTTTAAATTATCCTTATTGTTAAAATTAATTTGGATTTATATTACAGGTCACCGATTTAAGACCACATACGACTTTGGCTTTGTAGCCCTGGACATTCTCTACGCCTACCCCGAAGACTCGGGTACCTACATGTGCAAGGCTAGAAATGCAGTGGGAGAAGCCGTCACAACTTGCTCTGTCAATGTGGATAGTAAGTTAGCTGCTAACTATTTCTTAAAAAAAGAGCCTGGGATAGGTTTTTTTCTGAGGTAGGAAGAAGTTCCTAAACAAAGGAGGTCTAAAATACTTGTATTTTTTACCATTACCAGTATTAATTATATACAGATAATTTTAAACCGTTCTCAAGCCTAATGATAAAATTTATACAATTACAGCTAAAGGTGTATTTGTTTCATCCTAGTTTATTACTAAAACCTTGTAAAAACCATAAGGGTCAAAATATTTTTGTCATTTCAGCCAAGTCAGGACTACAACTCGACACAATGGATGAACAGCGTCTCCAGAAGATCCGTGATCTAGAGAACTACCAGAGACCTGAGAAGGTTGAGGTAGAGCCAGTAGGACAGAAACCTGTCTTCATTACCCCGTTGAATAGGTTAGTAAAGATGTTTTTTGTAGAGCATGTTGTGCTATGGTTGGAAAAGATTGAAAACAAATGTATTGAGATTTTATAAATCATTGGTAGATGGTACCTACAAAGAGTCAAACACTGATATCCTAATCCTTCTGTATTAGCTTATCAGCACTGAAGGAGGGAGACCATGCCCACTTGGAATGCAGAGTTGAGCCAATCAACGATCCCAACATGAAGATCGAATGGTTCGTGAATGGAGTAGCTATCCGAGCTGGACACAGGTTCCGCACTACTCACGACTTTGGCTACGTCGCTTTGGACGTGTTGTACACCTGGGGAGAAGACACTGGCACTTACATGTGCAAAGCTACCAATCTCGTTGGAGAAGCTATCAACACCACCAACATCAGTGTTCAGTGTAAGTTTTAAGTTTAGGGAGTGGAGAAGTAAAAATATTTATTTTAAATTTCTCTTTTATTACACCATAGAGCTTATAGAGCTTAGGGTAGTTTTTAAAGAGGATTGCTTAAAACAGATATTTCAGTGGTCAGGCTAAAAGTATTATAATATATTTTAACGTCCAAAAACGACCTGCCAAGTCCCCCAGGACTGAAATTATACTAAAATTACCCCTCCCCATCAAAAATTCCTGTCTTCAGAGAATTCCCGACTGGTTTGTAGAATTTTAATTCCCACCCTTACTTAACTCAATACACTGACCATCATAAAGAGCTATTTAATTTTAGTTAAACTGAACTTGCAGACCAAAAGCCCCTATTCCATCAAAAAACTAGAAAATACTCAGCACTTTTCCATTTACAGCTCGCCGCAGTGTGTACCTAGACACTCAACATCCGGAAGGTCTGGAGAAGATCCGAGAGCTGGAAGCTCAAGGTCACACGGCCAGACTTGAGATTGAGGAGCCTCTCCCAACTCCACCCAAGTTTGTCACCGAGTTGAGGGTAAGTTTTGAGTATTGTTCAAGAAGTAAACAATTTTATGAGAATTTCAAAACGTTCACCAAACATTTAACATTTATTCATAAACAAAATACATTGTGTTGTCATGTTGATGAATATGAAAGTGATGAATATGAAATTTAAAATTCAAAATACATTCAAGTTAAAACCTGAAAGCAATGATTAATCTACAGAAATTACATACATTCTGTAATTTTAGCTGAAAGATTCACTTATTCAAAAAAAAAATTGAAAACCCATTCTACTTATTTTATTTTTAAATACATTTGTAAAACTTAAATGAAAACATCCACAACCTTAAGCTATACAACTTTACAACTATAAAAGTAAAAATTTTCAATATATTAAGAATATAATTATGTGATCCAGGGTACAACAGAAGTCCCTGAGGGAGCTACCGCCCACTTTGAGTGCCAAGTTGAACCTCTTCATGACTCAAATCTGCGCATTGAGTTCTACCACAATGGCAAACCGTTGCCATCAGCTTCTCGCTTCCACATTACATTTGACTTTGGCTACGTAGCTCTGGACATCAGTCACTGTGTGCCAGAGGATGCTGGCGAGTACAGTGTCAAGGCCATCAACAAGCTCGGCCAGTGCACTTCTTCCATCAATCTCAAAGTTATTGGTAAGTTTTAAGTCTTCACCTTTTTATCTTTTAGTTAATTGAATTTTTTTTGTTATTTAAATTCTAAATGTTTTAAAGTATCAAATGTGTTTTTTTACAAACACCCGAAAAAAAGTGTTTTAAGCATCATTTACAATAAGTTACACGTAGTTTATTTATTGCAAAGGCTGTTTTCTTACCAGATTAGTCAATAACGTTAAGATATTGATTTATACTTGTAATCATAATGCAAAAGAGTTATCACCTCTGTAGTAAAATTAGGTAATTTAGTAAAACACACAGAGTAAGCAACAATCTGTACAAATCCTTACTCTTAAAAAAAATTAAAGAGACTTTTTAGCTGTTGTAACAACTAATAATTTAAAAATAAACAAAATAATTTGTGGTAACATTTAAAAACAATTCAATTTATTGTTTTAAATTTGCGTTTTCAAACTTTCAGCCAAAGGCAGTATTATCACTGATGCTCAGCGCCCAGAAGGACTGGAGAAGATTCGTCAGCTGGAGGAAGCTCAGCCGTTCCAGCGGCCAGAGGTTCCAGAAGCTGTCACCAGGCAGAGACCCGTGTTCACTCAGCCCCTGCAGAACATCGACTCTATTGCAGAGGGTGCCACGGCCCACTTTGAGTGCAGGCTGATCCCCGTCGGTGATCCTACACTTAAGGTGGAGTGGTTCCGCAACGAGAAACCTCTCGAGACAAGTAAGGAAAATAACTTTGTCCTGTTAAATTCATTAAAAAGAGAAATTGGAACTTTCAAAATGAATTTTTCCTAGTATTTCTTATAGGTTTTTATTTAGTAGAATGTGATAAAGTGTTTTAAACTCAAATGTAAGGTACTACTAACACAATTCAATATATTAAATACAAACTTGTTAGTCTACATCTGGAAAGTTGTTTACAATGGTATGTTATGATGATTTTAGGTTCACGTATCACCAAGACTCACGACTTTGGCTTTGTGTCCATGGACATCACTCACGTGCGAGATGAGGACGAGGGAGTCTACATGTGCAGAGCTTCCAATGCCTTGGGAGAAGCTGTCACTACGGCTTCCATGAAGATCAGAAGTAAGTATTGTAGTTCAGTGGTGGTTTAAATTTGGAAATTTCAAATTTTGTGGCGTTTTCAAATTAACTATTTGTCCGATATTGGCTTTTTAAGACTGATGGTTTTTCTTACATAGAAACGATTTTTAAAAACAGTTAAAGAAAGTAGTTGAACTCTCAATAAATAACCAGAACATTTTCTATTTACTTAAAGGCAGAACTCTTAATCAATAACTAAAACATTCTCTCTTTACTTACAGCAAAGGCCACTATCCAGCTCGACACTTTACACCAGGAAGGTATGCGCAAGATCCAGCAGCTGGAGTCACGTGCACCACACCGCGAGGAACAGCCTGAGCGAACATTTGACAAGCCGATCTTCACTCAGCTGCTCACTGGACCTTCAGAGCTATGGGAGGGTCAAAACGCACACTTTGAGTGCAGAGTTGTGCCGGTTGGTGATCCCACCATGCGCTTTGAGTGGTTTGTCAACGGAGTCGAACTCAAGATGGGTAAGTAAATCTCAAGCTCATTTATCTCAAAATCTGTATTCTGTGATAGTTTCCATGAATTTGGTGTTGATAAAAGAGCAAAATGCAGTTGCAGCAAACAATTTCTTCTAAAATTTAGAACTTAGATTGAAATTTGTGTGTGAAATGATTCTTAATGTTCAGTTACCAATAGTAGTTTTCTGACTTTGTTAAAATTTCAAAAACATCAAACAATAGAGCATTATTTTTAAGTTTTATATAAACAAAAATCAAAGCCAAATCAGGGATGTTGACATGAGTTACCTAACATAACAAATTTGAATTTTAACTTTCTTACTGTATGGACAGGATTCATTTACAGCAACTAAAAACAATCTCTGTGTTTAGGTTCGCGTTTCCTCACAACTCACGACTTCGGCTTTGTCACTCTTGACATCAGTTCCTTGGTAAGAGAAGACTCGGGAGTGTACATGTGCAAGGCCATCAACCAGGCTGGAGAGGCAGTATCCTCCACCTCTCTCAAGGTTAAAGGTGTGTATCTAACACTACTGTACTATCCTCAAACATCTTTATGTCTAAAAAGTTTCGGTTTTGAGTTTTAAAGTTTTAGATGAATTAAAAATCCAATTCGGCACCTGTTGGTACTAGTAAATGAATTTTCAGTAAAATATAATTGAATACTTCTTTCAATACAGCCAAATCGACAATCCAAGGAGACTCCCTGCAGCCTGATGCTTGGCAGAAGATTCAGCTGAAGGAGGCGGAGATGAACAAAGTGCCTCCGATGTTCGTGGACATGACTCCTCAGCAGGCACCGGTGTTCACCACTCATCTACAGAGTATGGACAAGTTGGTGGAGGGACAACATGTGTACCTGGAGGCTCAGGTCGAGCCCCGTACCGACCCCAACCTACGCATCGAGTGGTTCAAGAACGGCATGAGCCTCACTACTGGTAAGAATTTGATTTTTCCCTTTGGTGATTGGTTTTTTGTAGCTTTTTGGAAACTTAACGGTACTAAATAGTCATTACATGGACAAGTTCAAAAGCTGACGGACTAGTAGGTCTTCATTTTTCAAAATGGTGCTACCAAAAAGTTAATAAGAAAATTAAAAGCAGCTTTTGATTTTATTAAGTTTTTGCTGTTTGAAACTGTGTACTCTGATCTTATTAGTTTATTGAATCGTTTTGTTCCTTAGGTGCCAGATTGAGGAGCACATTTGACTTTGGACTTGTGACTTTGTCCATCAACTCATTGAGAGCTGATGACTCCGCCATCTACACTTGCAAAGCCACCAATCTACTTGGCGAAGCTGTTTCTACATGCACCCTAAAGATTGAAGGTGAGTTTAGTAATTATTGTTAAGTTCATGAAGTTGTAAGTAGTTGACAGAGAATGTTGACTGTACAATACACACTTGTTTTGTGCAAATTCACAAATATTTGTAATTGCTGGTTTAAATCTACCAATTGAAAACTTCAATTTAAAAGGTAAATAGGAAAATGTAATATTTCAAAGTGGATATTTCTTGCTTTTGAAGCCTCTTCTATGTATCTATTAAATAACCAAGATTTGAAAAATGAAATCTCTAGCAATCAAGTTGGAGATCTTATTGATTTTCAATAGTTAGATTCTTCTTCTATTGAACTAAAAAGTTTAAAAGTTTACAATTTCATTATAGACTTACTTTTATTTTTATATAGATTTCTTATCTGAAATTATTAACACAAATCATGAACCTTCATTACAACAACAATGTTACTGATTTTCAGACAAGCATTGGCTGCTTGGAAAGCCTCTGAGACCCGAGGCCTTGCCGCTGATTGAAGCACTTGAAGAACCAAAAGCAAAGCCTGTCGAGACTCCCGAGCCTACGTTTGAGAACCCAGTGTTCATTTCCCATCTCAACAATGTTGAGTGCAAGGAAGGAGAGAATGTTCACTTTGAGTGTCATGTAGAACCTTCCAAAGACCCGACCATGAATATTGGTATGTAACTTGTCTAAATTAGAAGTTCTTAATATAGAACGTCGCTCAATTCAACACTAGACTTTACTTATATATTTTGGATTGAAGTATTAAAAATTAAAAACTTGAAAGTGATATTTGTTACTCTAATTTTCTAACATAAAATATTTTCACAGAATGGTTTGTGAATGGCAAGCCTTTGCCAAGTGGATCACGATACAAGTCTACCTACGATTTTGGCTACATTTCTCTTGACATCAACCATGCCTACTCGGAAGATTCCGGAGTTTACATGTGCAAGGCCACAAACAGCAAGGGCCAAGCTTCCACTTCTGGTTCTCTCAGATGCACTGGTAAGTGTTTTAGTCTAATTAAATCACACATATTTCCTCTGCTGGAGTTAAACATTTTTTAACCTAGAACCTAAAAGCTTTAAAACTAGAAGCCTAAAATTATCATAGGCATGAAACTAAACATTAAAAAACTCAAACATGCCATCTTGTATTTATAAAAGTTTCTTTTTAAACAGGTATTCATTGGTAACCTTAAGTTCATTGCTAGATTAAAATGCATATAAACTAATGTAATTTAGTTTTCACCTTAACAATGCTAATAATAACCTAAATGGGATACCATTGCATTTTGTGTTCCTAGCAAATTGTAATTTAATCTAAGAACATATTCTAGTTCACTTAAAAATATTAATACTTTCAGATCAACATTACCTCATTTTGCTTGTACTAATGCTTTGCTTTTTAACAAAATATCACACATTTTTCAGGAAGTAAAGTAGTTAAAGTAGACGATTCCCAATTCTCATCCGCTTTTGCCTATGGATCCAAACAAGTCCAGATGCAGTCATATGAGCACAAAGAAGAATCTAAAACTTCAACTATGTTCAGTTCCTCTTTTACAATGTCTTCGACAGAGACAATCGTTCAAGAGGCATCTCAAATAGAGCAGTATCTTTCTTCAGACAAACCCAGACCTTCTCAAGGAGATATTAAAATGTTCCAAGAGCTGGAAGCAATCAAAGTAAGGCTTAAAGGACCTCAGACAACCAATATTTCTGACGATGAACAGATGACTGACGTCCATGAAACCATTGATATCAGTAAGAAGTTGACAATTCCTGATGTAGATGTTGAGCATGAAATTGAGCTGAAGAGGTATGACCAAATGGAGGTGTCACAGAGTGTAATGCAAAGCAGGACTATATCCTCCCACACTGAGGAAACCTCAGCTCACATCGAAGTCTCGGAACTGATCGGGGGAACCTTGCAAGACTTTGCCTCTAAAATCTCAACATTCGGTATGACAATAATCATGTGGTTGTCTTTGAAACTGTTGGTGCAATGTTTGTCTTCAAGATGAAAGTGTTGTCTTCAGTGACTTTGTGAAACTGGTATTTGTTTGAATGTCCATAGTTTCAAGTTTAACTTTTCAAAGAAAAATTCCCGTTTTTCTTTTTGAAGAAATTGTTTGTTTTTGTTTAGTTTTACATGTACTGTATCTTTTAGTAATTTTTTCACTAAGAGTTTTATATTGTAGTTGTCCTATGTTTGTTAGTCCATTTGAGTTACAGCACCCAAACGCCCAAACGATAACTTAATTTTTGCTAAGACTGAGAGAACTCGGTCAATCAACGGCATGTAAATTATATTATGTAAAAAAGAAAAGATTATCAGTAGTTTATTTTAACACAGTTAACAGATCCATTACCCATGGGATAATTCCTTGGTGGATACTGTAAAAGATTTAATGAAATATGTTTCAAGCATTAAAGTATTTGTGACTGCCATGTTACTGTGCAATTTCAATACTAAAATGTTATATTTTTGTATTGTTATTTATTTTTGGCTATAATGAACATACCACTACTGACTATTAACAGTAATTTCATAGCTTATTGGCAAACTTTGTTTATCTCTGTTAACCATTTTGGTTACTTTAGTGCACACTTCAGAGTTTAGTGAACTGTGTAAAATAAATGGTTTACAAACATGTGTTTTCACATTTTATTTTCATTTTTAGGTGATAAGGACATTTACCTTGACACACAGCATCCTCAAGGACGTGCAGGTCTTGAAAAAGTACAAGAGGTAAGTTGTCCTTTTTAATTTTTAATCATGTAAAAAGATTTTAAAACAATAAAACAAGTTTTATGTTAATGTACAAATGTTTAAAAAATATCTTGAACCAAAAGTTGAACAGCATTTTATAAATACTTTAAATTGGTTATGCCTGCTTTATAAATAATAATTTTAATTATTTGTGCTGTTTAGGTTGAAGACGCTGTTGCTGGAAAATACCAACGTCAAACTTCAGCACCAGAAGCAGCATTCCCGAAACCAATTTGGACCATTCCGCTGAACCCAGAGTTCAAACTTGGAGAAGCTCAGCCTCTTCATCTCGAGGCTACTGTCGAGCCAAAGAATGATCCCAACCTCAAGATTGAGTGGATCTTCAATGGAAAACCACTTGAACATGGTCAGTAGAACAATGTGACACTCTGTATGAATATTTCTAGCTTAGCGATTCATAAAACTAGATGTAAAGTCATCGGAATTTTTGTTACTAGTCATTGGGTTTAAAACAGACATTTTAAACATTAATAATCAATTATTTACAATATTTCTTTTCAGGTTCCAGATTCAAGATCACAAACGACTTTGGCTTTGTGACTCTGGACCTGACAGAAGTGTACGAGAGAGACCAAGGCATCTACACTTGCAAGGCTTACAACCAGTCAGGCGAGGCGTTCACCTCGACCACCATCTACTGCACGAGCAAGGATGGCCTGATCGAGAGGACTCAACACCCGAAGGGTGAAGAGGGACTGGAGAAGATCCAAGACTTGGAAGAGTCGCTGAGGAGGCAAGAGGCTAAACTTCCAGAATCCGAGATCGGCCAACCACCTGTATTTACATCTCTGGTAAGCAGTTTAATTATAGTGAGCAAGTAATTCTGTATCATTTTCGTCAAAGGAATTAAGCCAAAAGGTTGACAATTTTAAGTGCAATAACAACAGTTATGATAAGTTTTAGTTCATTAATTTTTTGTGTTCCATTTTTATAGTTTTCTATCAATTTATTCAACATGTAAAATGTGTTTACAGCCACAAAACCTGACCAACCTCAGCGAAGGAGAGATTGCTCACTTTGAGGCCTCCCTGTCTCCTGTTGGAGACCAGACAATGGTAGTAGAGTGGTTCTACAATGAGAAGTCCCTCGAAGCCAGTAAGTTAAATTTGTTAAATTGAATATTTTGGAAATTTTACTTCTACGTAACATGGTAGAATGCAATATAATCATATTTAAGGGAAATTATAAAAGTTATACTTAAAGTACCACTTTACTTGACCGTCAAACAACGGCCATTAATAAATCATAATAATTTCTGCATTTAACAGAAGACAAACTTAACTGCTTGGTAAGTATCAATAATGTTATAATGACTAAACTCATTTCACTCAAATATAAAGTTGATTTTTAGCTTGGATTTTGTTGATTTTTGGTACAATTTTAGTATTTTGTAACATAAATTTGTGTGTTAATTCTGAGATCGGATCTTAAATTTAGTTTTAGAACATAAAACCAATTTCAAAATAGCACTTGTGGCTACACATAGGCTCTGTCTAATATTGAAATGACCTGCATTGAATTTACAACACATTTTCTCAGGTCACAGGACTCGCACAGTTCACGCCTTTGGCATGGTTGTGCTGGAGATCCTAGGCACCAAGATTGAAGACTCAGGAACCTACGTGTGTCGAGCCACCAACAAGTGGGGCAAGGCAGAGATCAGCGTTCAGCTTGAGTGTATCGACAAGTCCAAGGGACAGAAGCCACAGTTCACCACTCAGATACAGGTGCACATTTGTTCAGATTAGAGTTTATTTAAAGGATAATGAACAGATGACGATTTCATTGCAGCAAAAATGGCAAAAAGTAGACCCTCAAAGCATGATCATTGACCATAACAGGTAGATAGGTGGCCTCGAATTTTATTTTATTTAACTAATGTAACTATGAGGAATAACATGGAAGAAAAATAAAGTATAGTAGTATCTAAGAAAACCCAATCCCTGTCAAAGGCTATCTTGTTGAATCTCCTATTTCAGCCAAAAATTCTTTCCACAAATAAAACTATTTTGAGAACAGGAAATTCGGCAGTAGCATGTGAAGGTAATCTGGTTATTTGTGGCAAAAGTTTCTTAAAGATTTACCTACTTTCGTGTTCCAGTTCCGTAAGTGAATAGTTAAAAAAATGCCCAAAACACTTTAAGCTAAACGTTTATTTATTTTTACAGAGCGTAGAAGGGCTGAAGGATGGTGACTCTGCTCACTTTGAATGCACACTGATACCGGTCGGCGACCCACACATGAAGGTCGAATGGTTCCATAACGGAAAACCACTGCGTCAGTCAACCAGAATCAAGTCTGTGTCTGACTTTGGTTTTGTGGTGCTCGACGTTGCTTATACTCAGAGCCACGACACTGGTGAATACGTCTGCAAGGCCAGCAACAAGTAAGTGTGCTATTTATTCTGGTTAAAGTTTAGTTGTGTTTTTTTGAGGTACCTTTTTATTAACAATGAAACATAAGTAATTTTACTAAATGAAGTTTTAATATCAACCTACACTTTATATTTAATTCAGCTTTATTAAAATCTTTGTAGTTTTTGTTCTTTATGTAAAATTTTGACAATGTTAGAATCAAGTTGAACACTTTGACTTTAAACAATCACCAGTTAAATATTTTCCCTGTAGATTTTTTATCACCAGTTAAATATTGTCCCTGTAGATTTTAGCATAACAATTTTATATTATTTGATTATAAGTTTATTAGTGAAAACCTTTTTGTAACTTGGTGATGCAAGCTGTAAGTTTTATTCGTATGGTAGCTATTTTTATTTGAAACTATTCCAAAGAAAAATTGTTCTGTTTCTGAGAAAATACTTTGAATGTTTGTCTCAGGTATGGAGAGGACTACACCAAGGCCACTATCAAGTGTGTGGGCAAGGGAGGAGTGTACTTGGACTCCCTGCAGCCTGACTCCCTGGCCAAGATCCGAGAGCTGGAGAGCCAAGGAGGCGCCGGTGGACTCACCCCACCTCCCCCACCCTGGAGCCACCCAAGTTCCACACACAGATCAAGGAAGTGGTCAACCTCAAGGAGGGACAGAGCGCTCACTTTGAAGCCAGGCTGACACCTGTGCACGATCCTGATCTAGTGGTGAGTCAAATACACTGGACAGTAAGACAGTTTTGATGCTGACCAAGCTTGAATTTAATAATTTAAATAGGAAATTTAAAGGAAAGTCAAGGACAGATTAAGTACACAACTGCATATTTTCCAAAACCCAGTTTTCCTTGACATCATTTGACAGAACTTCTTAGCCCTTCTAAAGTTTGAAATATTATTGTGGATATTTTCCACCATTAAAGGAGCAAGATGTCCTCAGCATTATAGAATCTGCAGTCAAATTCTGTTCTCAACTAAAAAAAGTTGTTGAAATAATGCAAAAAATTGTCTGAAGTAGTTAGCATTACATGCTCTGAAATCCTCTCATCGCCAATAAAAATGTAAACCAAATACATTAAAGATTTTCAACAGTTTCTAAAATGTACCATTTCTTCCGGGTACCATTTGAAAAGTTGTAGTCACTTTATTGCTTAAAGTTATTTTAGTTTGAGAACAATTGCAACAGACTTATGGTTACTATCCTTTGCTACAGGTGGAATGGTACTTCAACGGAAAGAAACTTCCTCACGGACACCGCTACCGAACATTCCATGACTTTGGCATTGTGATCCTGGATATCTTGTACTGTTACGCTGAGAACTCGGGCGAGTACGAGTGCCGAGCTGTCAACAAGGTGGGGCAAGACTCGACCAAGGCCTCACTCAAGTGCGGCTCTAAAGCTGGCCTTATCTTCGAGAGCCAGCTTCCTCAGGTTAGTAGCTAAACAAACGTATCAATACTAAGATAAATTTCCTTTTGTAATTTTGAGTTTACTGATGTGGTAATTGGTTTAGCACTGTTAGGTAATGTGATATTTGAGATTTTATCAACTGTCTTTTAGAGGAAAGTACTACAAGACATGAGCCAGCCGCTGATGTTGGTAAAAATAGCACTATAAGTTTTGGGTAGACAAGCACTCTGATCTTTTTCTTCTTCTCGCAGACATTATCTTTCCCTGTTAGCTTTTTTAGATAATTTTTTCCTTACCGCCAATAAATTATTTGTTTTTACTTGAGTTTATTAACCCTATGAGGTCGCATGTCGAGTATAGGTCGACAAACGCTATTTCCCTTTGAACGCTTGGATGTCCAGTATAGGTTGCCGTTGAAACAGTCTCTGATGTGCAAGGACTATGCTACACTAATGGCACCTAGCAGAGAACACCAAAATACCACTCTCTCCCCTCAGACACCAACTCACGTAGAGTTTGACAGCCCACGACAAACAGCCGGTGGTTTAGTGGTTATAGTGGCAGACAGTTGGCCCCTGTCTGTCACAGCATGGGTTCGAATCCCACCCGGGTGCGCTCTGGTATGATGGAATGCTAGTCATTGGATCATTCCGGGTGCGGGGCCACAATGACCCGCTGAGGATCACTAAAGAGAAAATGGCTTGTCAAATCCAGTGAGGCGGCGAGTGGCACTTTTTGAGTTCAGGGAGGCGCTAAATCCCGTGCTTAGAGGAGTGGTTCTATGACTGGTAATGCACTGTACCAGAGAGCGGTTTTGCTGAAAATTTGCTAACAGGGACAGGGGCAACTCATACGGGAGGCTTTTAACAATAATTTAAAAATAAAATGAGACAGCAAAAGGTTAAAACAAGACTAAGTTTAGACTCAAACTGTGTCTGCTGTCCATCACTGCCTAATGTTGTTAATCAAGCCGTGATCCTAGATAAAATTTAAAACAAAATAATTAAGACGTTTAAAACATGCTAGTTTGTTTCATATCTCTTGACCCATCTGTTTTACAACAATTTTATAACTTGCACAGGGCATGGAAGGAGGTTTGGAGAAGATTCAGACCCTGGAGGACTCGCTAGTACGTTCCAGAGATGAGAAGACAACGGAGGAGCGAGGTCAAGCTCCCGTATTCACAGTCCCACTGGCAAACATCGACTCTTTGCGAGAGGGTGAGAGTGCTCACTTCGAGGCTCGATTGACACCCACAAACGATCCAAGACTCAAGGTTAGTTCCAGGAAGATTTACAAGATTATGGTATCTGGCAGTTTTTATATAGATCTCCCTTGAAAACTGATATTTCACCATTCAGAGTGAAATGATTATCAATCTGCCTGATTGTCCGAAAATTCCTCTAAACTATTTTACCTGCCGAAATGTTCCTACAAATTACCCTATCTGCAAATATTCCTTATTACCAACCCGGCCAAATAAATCCTGTTTATAAATAAATTAGTGTTACCTGTCAGTAAAATGTAAATACAATAATTTGTTAAGTTTTAGAATATTTGTTTATTTTTCAAGAAAATGACTTGACAATGGGTTTACAGGTTGAGTGGTACTGGAATGGAAAGTCATTGAAGACCGGGTCCAGATTCCGAACATTCTGTGATTTCGGCTTTGTCATTTTGGAGATTTCTCCTGTTTACCCTGAGGACTCTGGTGAATACTCCTGCAGAGCGTTCAATGAGTACGGTGAAGCTGTTACATCTGCTTCCATGAAAGTACAAGGTAATGGCCTGACTTCAATTATATCATTTTATTTCTGTAAACAAATACAATATAGTTTTGCATGATCATCATTAGAGCATTCACTTTACTATATTATTTTTTTAAGAAAGAAAAAAAGGCATAAAGAATATAGACTACACTATCATGGTTTGTTTTGTTTGTGTTTTACCATTAGGTAATTTATTAACAGGTCCATTATTAAATTAAAATTTATTAACAGAAAAACAACTTAACAATCAAGTTTGATTTTGACAATAGGCAAGCGGAGCATTATCCTGGAGTCTCAGTTGCCGAAGGGCATGGAGAGCACGATAGACAAGATTGCCGAGCTGGAGGGTCTGGGTCAGGCACCGGCAGAGCTGTCACCTGAGGTGGACAGTGGCAAGCCACCAGAGTTCATCACAACACCAGCTGATTTGACTTTAGCTGAGAACCAGCTGGCTCACTTTGAGTGTCGACTGACTCCGGTCAACGACCCCAGCATGCGCGTAGAGTGGTACCATAACGGCAAGGCTCTCTGGGCTGGCTCCAGGGTCAAGACTATCAACGACTTTGGCTTTGTCATCCTTGAGATTGCTGGATGCTACATCCGAGAGTCTGGACTTTACACCTGCAAGGTAGGTTTCATTCACTTTAAAATATGTTTAGTAACATAATGATCATATTTGAAAAAGTGTGCTAATAATCAATCTCACAGGTAAGATACAATTTATATTAAATAACATTCGATTAAAGATAACAGCTATCTAAAACTTGTAGAAAATCTTCATAAACAAATTAAAAATTACATTCCAAAACTAAGCAGAAGGTGTGTTTATTTTAGTGCTTCAAACAAGACAACTTTTGACTAAGTACAATATTTTATATCTGTGGTAGTACAATCTTATTTTATTTCCGCACTTAGGCCACAAACAAACACGGAGAGGCATCAGTGTCATGTAAGCTTCAAGTTCACGGACGTCAAGGTATCATCATGGAACCTCAGCTGCCGAGCAACTTCCGCTCTGGCACTGAGAGTCTGCAGAAGCTGGAAG
The DNA here is from genome assembly GCA_018831715.1 of Matsumurasca onukii. Taxonomy (NCBI): domain Eukaryota; kingdom Metazoa; phylum Arthropoda; class Insecta; order Hemiptera; family Cicadellidae; genus Matsumurasca; species Matsumurasca onukii. Next base: position 35,036,771 of record CM032063.1, on the reverse strand, counting down.
AGGCTCTGTACAAGCGTGAAGAGATGCAGCCTGACGCAGAGCAGCCTAACCCACCCAAGTTCACTGTTGAACTCAAGGTATGTAAAATTGTTTCAAAGTATAAAGTATCGTTAGAGGTGCCAACGTCAAGGTGAATTAACGTCAGATTTGTTCTAACTATTAAGAATCTTTGCGTTTTATCAATCAAAACTTATAAAAACACTGCTTATTTCAGGATATTGAGGTTTTGGAAGCTGGCCCAGCTCATTTCGATTGCCGTGTTGAGCCTGTTGGTGATTCATCCATGCGTATCGACTGGTTCTTCAACGGACGACCGTTTGCTACTGGCTCTAGAGTACGTATGCTCAACGACTTTGGCTTCATTGTGTTGGACATGGACTATGTCTACTCAAGAGACGCTGGCGAGTACATCTGCCGAGCCACCAACAAATGGGGAACTGCCACCACTAAAGCTAAACTCGCTTGTAAAGGTAAATATTTTTTGTTTGAGCTTTTTATTGATTTAGCAAAGGATATTATTAGTCAAAACGGCTTGGATTTAGGCCTAGCTAATAGAACATGAAATATTGCCAGAGTAAATAAAGATTTTGAACATTACAAAAATGAATCAGTACATAGAGTAAAGAAGGTAACCACTTCAAGTTTTATTATTTTACTGTAGAAAATTTGTAGAGTTTGATAATTTTACTGTCTGGTTTGATTACATGAAGGTGTGGTCAAATAGTAAGCATCAAATTCCTGATAAATATTATTTTCTCCTCATTTTACTATAATTATCCTTGTGTTGGTTTGCAGCAAAACAAGACGTTGTTGTGGACTCACAGCTGCCTCAGGGCATGAGTGGCGAGAAGCTGAAGGAGCTGGAGAAGGGTCACATTCCAGAGGCTAGACCAGAGGAGAAACTCCCAACTGAGCCTCCTAGGTTCATTACACAGGTAAGTTACAGTGAACCATTTAAACAAATGAAACTGCATTTTAAATTTTAATAAATATAAAGTTAAACTGCATTTAAACTAATATTTCAGAACAGGGTTTCCTCCAGGCTCCAGCCCCAGGGTATTTTCCAGGGTTCAGCCCCGTCTAGCCAGGGTCCAGCCCAGGGTCCTTCCTCCAGGGTCCTTCCTCCAGGGTCCTTCCTCCAGGGTCCTTCCTCCAGGGTCCAGCCCTGGGTCCTTAATTATAATACTCAAACATATACTAAAACCTAAACCTAAAACCTAGCTAAATTTAAAGCTGTCTGTTGAGATTTAAAGGTATTAAAACTAATTTTGTTGTGTTTGTTCAGATCGAATCAGTAAGCGTGGGAGAGGCTGAGCCTGTCCACTTTGAGTGCCGAGTGGAGCCTAAGAAAGACCCGACTCTGCCAGTGGAGTGGTACCGCAACGGCAAGCTGTTGCCGACAGGCCATCGCTACCGCAGTCTGTTCGACTTGGGCTATGTGTCCTTGGACATCCTCTACGTGTACCCAGAGGACTCTGGAGAGTACCTGTGCAAGGCCATCAATGCTTATGGGGAGGACACAACCAAAGCCACCATCTCGTGCAAAAGTATGTTTAGTAACAGACACTTAAATAATATATTGTTTTGGTGTCTTAGCTGGAACGGTTCATGGTGCAACTAGTGGTTTTCAGATACAATTTGTGTCTGGTGATTTAATATAAAAAAAAAAGGTCAAGTTAGTCTTGTTTAATCCAGGCGGATTAGACTACAAAGTCCTCTACCACTCAACCTCGACCTTTACCTAGCATTACCGTATTAGTCACATTACAAATTGTAAGTGGTGACTGCGGGATCGAACCCGCACCGGAGGATGAGCTAGAGGCTATGTACAATTGCCATGGATACCAACAAGTGTAGTATCATTGATCAGTCCTAGTTTGAACCATGTTGAATATTTTTGTATAATATATGTTTTATTTACAAATCAGTACGGTTTCTAAAATTTAACGGGTTGAATTATATTGCAGAAATACCAACAATTATCCTGCAAAGTCAAGTGCCTAAAGGAATGAAGAGGTCAGAGGCTTTGATGCAGATGGAGGCTACAATCAAGAAGTACACTTCAGAAGTGCATCTGACAGAAGATGACTTGTACGAGCCAGAGAAGAAGCAGCCCCCAAGGTAAGAAAAGTTTTGAATTTTTTGATTAAAAGTTTTGAGATTACTAGACATTTTTGACAAAGCCTAAATCGTATGTAAAGATCCCTTTAAGACATCATGGAATAAATTAGGCAGTGCATTTATAGAAACAGTATTATTTTCAATGAAAATTAGAGAATACTTTAAACATACATAAAACAACGCCAAACCTTGTTTTTAAATTAATTTGTTAATTTGAAAACTATTCCATAGCTTTAAATTTTATTCAGACCTTGTATGTTTTCAGATTTATTTTGAATATTTTATATAACTCTTGTACAAACAAAGGTCTGTTTTATTTCTGATAGTGTCGTAGCCAGCAACAGTTTACTTAAAATAACATTTTGTATAAACCTCAAGAAAAGTGTAGTTATTTTCATATACCGGTACTAAAATTTCAACCTGTATTTACACTTGAAAAACCCCTACTAAACGTTTTTGGCCATTGTTTAATTGGTCAGTTTGTCTAAACTAGTGATAGCTATTTTCAGCAAATAAATATTTGATTTCAGGTTTGTGACCCAAATAGAAGACCAGACTACACTGGTTGAAATGCAGTCGACCAAGTTTGAATGCCAGCTTGCTCCAGTGGGAGACCCTAACATGAAGGTTGAGTGGTTCCTGAATGGAAAACCGTTACCTTACAGTAAGTTCAACATAGACTTTCAAAGAAGAATTGATTTTTGTTTAGTTTTGACCTTTTGAATCCTTTTAAATGGATTTTCAGTAAATACAACCAATTAAAAGTTTCTATCAAGAATTTTTTGATTGCAACCTCCGTCATAAATCACTTTAAAAAGCTCATTATCATGTTTATTTACAGAGAACAGATTCACTCCGATCTACGACTTTGGTTACGTGGCCATGAACTTTGGCTGGGTGTACCCTGAGGACAGTGGAGAGTACTTGTGCAGAGCTACCAACCTGTACGGCAAGGATGAAACACGAGCTGTCATCAAGACAAGTGGCAAGCCTGGTATCATCTACGACTCTCAGCTGCCCAAGGGAATGAAGAGTATTGAGAAGATCAGAGACCTTGAAGCCGCTTGGCAAATGTAAGTAATTTAAAATATAGCTGTTAGCATATGATTTTTAAACAATTCAACCAAGATTCAGATTTTAATCATCAAACGGATAAATAAAAGTATGTATTAAAACATAGCCGAAGGTAATTCACTAAAAATAGAATATTTGATTAGAAATCAAATGAGTTTTTCCTAGTTCATACAGTTGAGTAATAGAAGCAATTTGGAAATTTCTTAGTCTAGTCAGTAAAATCAAGCGATAAATAAACATTAAAAGTGAAGTATCTACAAAAATCAAAACACTTGATATTGTACCGTTCTGCTAACATTAATTTCTCAGTTGATTATTCTGTCTAATGCTCTTATCTGGCACTACATTACCTTTTCGTGTTGACTATAGAGCTCCAGAACAGGCTGAAGAGGAGGAGAAGCCTCGGGAGAAGCCTGTGTTTGTGACAAAGCCGGAGCCGTGCACAACGGTGGAAGGTGAACCGGCCCGGTTCTGCTGCAGGGTAACCGGCTTCCCCCGCCCTCGTGTCATGTGGCTCATCAACGGACACACTGTTGTCAACGTAAGTATGTGCCAAGAGCATTAGTTGAAGTGAGTCTTCTTCATGTTATTTCATATAAAGTTTTCTTCAATTGTACAAGTTCTTAATGAGATTAGAGAAAGTGTAGAAATAATGTCAAAGATAATATTTTCAAGTCAATATTTAAAACCAGGTAAGATGTAGAACATGTCAAATCTGAAACATAGATTTTCTGAATATGGAAAGATTTAGAAACAAAAGTTCAAGAGCAGTCAGTCCAACACCAATTTTACTGTCTGAAGAATATATCACTATGTTTCCAGTGTAGCCCAGAAGTAGGTTTTCATTACATGAAGTTAAAACTAGATTATATACTATAAATAATACAAATGTTGGGAAACCATTTAAAAGGAAATTTTATTTAAACAGTATAAAGTTTCCGAAAAGTTGTATTGTTGATAATTATGATAATTTATGATTAAATTATTAAATTATCATTATGATTTTGATAAACCACCAAAGTCTAAATTTAAAACTATATTATTTGTGCAGTTAAACGAAAATTCAAAGGAAATTAAACTAACCATAGCTGGGATTGTGCAGGGTATGAGATACAGGCTGACTTATGACGGCATGTGGCATCTGGACATTCCGAAGACAAGGCAGTATGATCACGGAAAGGTGGAAGTGGTGGCAAGGAACTCCTCTGGTGAGACCAGAGTCGAGACCACTCTCACGGTCAAGGGTCGTGGTGACGACTATCGAGGCGTGCTCAAGAACTCTCCAAGACGTGAGTCTTCAACCAATCGCATCACCAGAATTTCAGGCTTTGGCTGAACAATTGGTTCTGTTTCGGTCAATGTTTCCCGGTTGTGTTCTTTGAAAGTAGAAAGTAAAGTTGCTCATTCACCAAGTTTGGAATGTATGAGCACACTCTGTACACTTTTGCGACTGACTTGATCTCTGCCCAATATTTGCAAACTTAACCCTTTAAAATACCCTTTAGTATTGGTTTTCTGCTGTATTAGAAACCTCTTTTAAGACAAACAAATTTTGTTTTGGCAATTGAAATGTTATCCCCTAATAAGTTAATAACAAAACACATTGTTGTCCTAAAAAGACTGACATGCAAGAGCACTACATTTCTTGCCAGAGCATATTGTTACTTCTTGTTCAGCCAACTATCATCCTACTTTTAAGGATTTAGTACTTAAGATTTCATTGATAATTATTACATAAACTTTTCAGCATTTGACATTTTGCTATATTATAACATAACACTGCTACTGCTATACATGCAAATCTACTTAACAAAACCACTTGAATCCTGTTTGACACTCAACTAAACTGGCACCGCAAACGCACACTACAAGTGCATTTCACTAACTCGTCTAACACAAACTTCTTCAACCAACTTCAAACACTAATATTTCCAGGACATCACAAAACACCATACATTTCAGTAATACATGTTTTAAAACCATATATTTTTACACAAAAATATGTTTCACATTAAAAAAAACACAATTGAGACAGCTGGATTTCGTGAACAAAGTTAGTGAAATGCTCTTTAGTAAATGATCAATTAACACAATACCTAACATAACCGACCACACCTGCACATACATGTCCACTTCCTCCCCCTTCCCTTGCCAGATTGCTTCTCTAATGTGCTGCTGCGGTGGTTTGGGCGCCTCGGCCTCTAACTGACTGCGTTTGCTCTCCATGCTTTCATCCAGGAGGTTCCATCAGGTATGACAGCGCTACAGATTGTATTTGTGTGATTTTTATGTCACATGTCTATCCGTATCCGTTTTTTTAATTTTGCATGGATGGTCCAGTATATTTGATATTGTTTAAATGTTTTAATTATTAAAGTTGATTTATCGTAAATAGAAGTAAATAAAATCTGTCCCAGACGTATATTTAATATAAAGTACTGTATACTAAATTTGTTTTAGAATGGTTTTGTAATTCTGTTAAATGATTTCTTTACTGTTGTTGAGTAAAAGTGGATAATATTTGTTTCTTTAACTTGAACAAGTTGGGTAAGTACTGTAAAAACATTCTTAAATATGATTTCACACCTCTAATGTCCATACTAGATGTGTTTGTGAATATCATTTGGCTATTTATTTTGGCCTGCACCTTGTGATACCTTGAGTTGTTGCACCAAATGTATATTGCATACTTTACCAAAAGTATTCTTCCACTTTACTGATGAAACTCCTTTTGAAGTTGGAAACAATTTGTGGATTCCTTTTCGGTATTTCATTTAACAATAAACTAAAGGCTTATTATAATTTATTTTTGCCTGATGTCTGCCTGGTTTGATGAGTTGCTTTATTAGTCAAGTTGGAGACAAATTTGATTTCTACTGCGACATATGGCAATACCGCTTAAAAGCGGGAAATTTAATCGTTTCCCAAATAAAATGACTGAAATGAAACAATGTTGGTTACTGGTAATATTATTATTGATTGGGCTAATATAATTGTTAAATCATTGTTTTACTCCATATCCAACTTGACTAATTGATTGTTGATCCCCTTTAACTCTCTATATCCTAGTTGGTTCGAAGATGGTATAATTTCCCCATTCTAATAACCAAAATTTGTAAAAAAGTAAAAATAATTATCCGGTTGCATGTTTATTGATGTTTGGCATTTATGTTACCGGTACTTCAGCTATGTGTACTGATTTTTTGTAATTTGAATACGTCAGTTTCTAGTTTTTCAACATTTTAAATTTTTGACTATAAATAATGTTACATACTTATTTCAATTGTCCCTCTACAAACATTTTAAGATATTATTAGCTACCATTAAATAATTTTACCGATAAAATTTGATACAATTTTCCTTAATAATTAATTTATACCATAAAAATATTATTTTAAATATATAATTATACAAATATTTTGTACATTTTTAATTTATTTTTAAACAAACATTTTAACAAAATTTAGTTTAACAAATAACAAGCAATTGTTAATTTAATATTGAGTACACTCTGTAAATACTTTTTGAAATTTAACAATCATAGGCATCTGAGAACTAACTGAAGACAACTGCCTCGCTATCTAACAATAATAGCAATGCTAGATCGCTTCCTAGCTAGCTAAAGCCAAGTAGATGAAGAAAGCCATACAAGTGATCAGGGAGACAGAATGAGTAGGAGGTGTTTGGTTGTAGCGTGGTACGACGCGGATCTCGGCACGTACCAGGCTGAGCGGCAAGAAGGCGAGCTGGCTCGTGTGTTTGAGGAGAGAGCCCAGCAAGAGCGAGAGATCATACTGGACCATCTCAAGCCCAAGGGGGCGAAGGAAGAGCAGCCAGAGTGGACTCAAGTCGCCAAGAGTAAGAAGAGCGACGAGTACTACTCCAAACTGAGAGAGGTGAGTTTACAACCGTTAGAACTTGTTTGGTTGAAGCCATAAAACAATGGTTTATCTGAATAAATCTAAGTATGTAATATATTTTATCTTACGCCACATTAAAAATGGGGGTTGTTTGCTTTGTTAAATGGTCAGGATTTTGGAAAGTCTATATAGTAAAATACAAGGAGACCATGACTGGTTGTTTTGTTCTGTGGCTCATTATTTTTAAAATTCAAGGATTAGTTAATATTAATTTATTTAAATCCACCCCAAAGTGCAGCTAGCAAATGCTATGAAGCTAGCAAATTAATGCACTGCTTTAAACTTAATCTAAACTTCAAGTACATAGCAGAGCCTATGAAAGTGGTAACTGTTGAATAGTTTGTAGACACTTTCAACTAATTAATTTTTAGTTGTATTAAAGCAAAAACATTTCATTGATACTTTTTTATTTGCAGTTGGAAGAAGAGCAAGTTGTGAAGGAATCTCGTTTGAGGGAAGCCTCTCACCAGTTTGCTATTCCTGGAGAAAAAGTAGTCCAGAAGTCGTTGGCTCGGGGCATGGCTGACAGCTATGAAAAAACATTGTAAGTTTTGGTTTAACTTTTAACTTTAATTGCAGTTTCTTCTCAAGTAACTCAATGGTAGAACTTGTACTAATTTTGTTAGTGGTCTGTACTAATAATATATTAGCCAATTTTTCATCATTAACATTCTTAACATAGACAGTTTAAAACCATGTCTTTAGTCTTTGAAATAAAAAAGTTTTTATTCAGGCAAACAAATTGAACTATAAAAAACCTGATCTAAAACTCTAGCAGTGAACTTGACTTTACATTACCGCTAGCTAAAGGTTGAGGTTAAGTGGTAGAAAGGAATTTGTAATCCTGACTTTACCTCATTAAACTTGACCTTTTTTAATTTTAAATTATCATACATTTTAAAGCCTCATGTAACACAGCCCATCACCAGTCTCAAAATATAATTGGTTTTCTAGAAAAGAACAAACAATAATTTGTCAATGTTTGTCAACAGGGGCCAGGAGGAAGAGTTGATGCCGTGGCAGAAGGGAGTGGCTCTGCGACAAGTGAAGCGAGAGGACCGACAGGAGGAGCCTCTGCAGCAGATCAACCAGCTGCTGAAGCAGACACGCGTGGACAGCGCTGTGCAAGCGTCCAGCGACGACGTGACTGAGCAAGACGTTAGGCGCGGCGTGCCGGACCCCACACAGTCAGCTGTGCACGGCAAGGAGGTGTACGTCACCAAGCAGAAACAGACTCAGAAACAAGTAAGTACCATCGAAACATCGTAAGGGGTGGTAGTCATTTGTGCACTCGACTCATTGTATTTCATCAACACTTTGAAAGTACCGCATTAAGAAGAAGACTAAAAAAAGTAAAAATACTGCATTAAAAGTAAAAATACAAGTGATTTTTTTACTACTTAAGAGTTTTGAACATTTTGAGTTTCATGTTTTTGAAGATATTTTAAACAGTATTTTAAAATATAACTTAGTACAGTTCTGAGATTTTAACTGGATTGCAGGTTAAAGGTGATACAGAAATAACAAGAAAAATCAGTGCCACTGAAACAACAGAAGTGGAACACAAAGCCAAGGTTGAAGAACGAGTGGTGCAAGGACAAGTGGTAAGTTTACATCAGTTTTACCCTTATTTTCTTTTGAAGAGACAAATCTATAAAATGACCTAACAGAGTTTCATACTGCTACATTTTAAAACCTTAGACCCAAAATATGTTAGTAGCTGTTTAGACATACCAACAAAGATGAACAATTTGAAACAATCCAAGCGCAATACAATATAAATATGAGGTGGAAAGGGTTTTTAAGAAGAGTCAATTTTAAGAATTTGATGTCTGTTTTGTTAATTGGTGTTATTAAAGTGAATGTTGATTTGTTTCAGCAACCCGCAAAACCTCCAGTGTTCACGAAGAAGATCCAGCCGTGCCGTGCGTTTGAGCAGGAACAAGCTCGGTTTGAAGTTGAGTTTGATGGAGATCCTCTGCCCACCGTCAAGTGGTACAGAGAAGACTTCCCCATCCAGAACTCTCCAGACTTCCAGATACATACGTTTAGCACAAAGTCAATCCTCATCATTCGACAGGTAGACAACACTTCAAACTCATTTTCTTAAAACACAAATCAGAAACATTAAAGTGGTTTATTTTTATGCTTTATAAATATCTACATGTTTTATTCCTAAAGGCAAACAGTTTCTATGCTGTTGCAAACTCCAAGGATTTAGACATAGAAATTGATTACAATTCCAGAACCTTTTCAGTCTTTCTTTTCAATTGACCGATTCTCAATTACATTGATTTTTACAATCAACCCATCCCTATTTTAATCACTAGCCATTTGCAACAAAAAGTCTCTTTACTGATTTAATTACTATACAAATCATCAGGAGCTAACCACGTGTCTCTGCTTGTAGGTGTTCTTGGAAGACTCTGGTGTGTTTGCGGCAGTGGCTGAAAACCGTGGTGGCAGAGCCAAGTGCTCGGCTAACCTGGTGGTGGAGGAGCGGCGGCAGCCAGGTCGTGGTGGCGTGGTGCCGCCCAGCTTTGTAACCACTGCGCAGAGCACCGCAGTCAAGGCAGGCCAACTTGCTCGCTTCGACTCAAGGATAGCTGGCACTAAACCATTGGACGTCTACTGGCTCAAGGTGGGTTTCATTTTTAATGTACGTATGTATCGAAGTCTCCTTTTATTTCTTGTGAATCCAGGAGTTTACTAAGCTTATGTTGTACAGATTTGTAATGTAGTTGATCAAAATCAAATAAAGCAGCCATATTGAAAAGTTTGTTGAGCTAATTGAAATAAAAACATTTGGATTTACCACAATCCAAAACAATATCTAATCAACACAAAACGTTTAGACTATTCTATGATAGTCATCATCAGAAGAGAAAAATAAAATAATTATATATAATATATGTATAGATAATTATGTATACATAAAATAAAAGTGATTTGCAAAAAATATCTATTAAAAGTTGTATGTTATTGATGTTATTTTATTGAAATTTCAGACTATTAAAGGATTAAACATATGATTTTAACAATCATGGAATATTTCAAAATTTAAATACAGTCTGAGGAATATCAAAATGTTCGGCAAAACTCTTTAGAATTCTTAAGTATTTAAGCAAAACTGGTGAAAGTTATTTTGTCAATCTTCCAGGAATAAAATCATTCTTTAACTGTTAATGTGATTAGACTGGTAATAAGAAAACAGTGACCTCATACTTTTCTTTGTCCACAGAATGGCAAGAAAATAACACCAGATATCCGTTACAAGACCCTGGAAGAAGACAACATGTACACACTGATGATTATCGAGACGTCACAGGAAGACAGCGGGCAGTACGAGTGTGTGGCAATCAACTCGGCCGGGGAGGCAAGGTGTGAGGCAGAGTGTCTGGTTCAAGCCCCCACAGGGCGAGCCCCCACCAAGGCCCCAGCCAAGAGCCAAGGACCCACCGACCAGGCCCCGACCATCATTCAGCCTCTCAACGACCAAGCCATCAAAGAAGGACAACCTGTTGTCTTCAAGTGCAAGATCTCTGGAAAACCAGGTTAGTTTGTTTTAGTTTCTGAAAACTACTTGGTTTAGTTGTTTGTTATAAAAAATTAAGTCACAATTTCAAGATATTTTGAAAGTCCTTCTTGGAACAAAAAAGTCTCTCAATTACTATATTACCTTAAAATGTAGTAACCCTCTATATTATTTAAAATATGTCATATAAATAATTATGGCAATACATTCATTCCTTCAATTTAAGGTTGTTTGTGTACAAACTAAAGTTAGACATCACACATTATGTAATGTATTGTTATTTTTTGTTTCAGTTCCTCAAGTGAAATGGCAGAAGGGAGATCAGCCAATCAAACCATCTAAATACTTCAAAATGTCGAAAGAGGGCGATGTTCACACACTGCGTATCTCCGAGGCCTTCCCTGAGGACGAAGGAGTGTACAAGTGTATCGCTTCCAACCCTGGAGGTCAGGTGATCCTGTCCGGCACCTTGAGTGTGCTCGCCCCTGACAGTCAAGAGTTGCCGACCACGCTCACGCCCATGAGTGACATCACTGTACTTGAGGGTAGTCCTGCCCAGTTCCGTACCCAGCTGTCTGGCAAGCCCACGCCCACGGTGCAGTGGTTCCGGGAGGGAGCACTCATCCCGCAGTCTCCTGACTTCCAGGTAATTTTTTACTTTTACGACTTGGCTTCTTATTTTAAAAGCTTGGACAATATTTGTAGATGTTCAAAAGTCAAAAGTAACTTTATTTCTGCATAAAACAAAAAGTACATACAAACACAGATAAAAAAAGAACAATAATGGAAGCTTACCAATTTTTAACATAATTTGAATTACAACAAAAATAATAAAGGTTGATAATCACTTACATCACAAAATAGATAAAATTAACAGTAAAAATTAGCTTCTATGAAATAAAATCAAATTATAATTTTGGGAATGAGCTTACACAGTGGCGGCTATCTTTAATGGGCTCTTGGGTGCGGCCCTCCCAAGTCTGTTAATTTTATTTAAATGTTGTATTAAATCCTCTATTAAAAGTTAAATTAATAAATTCGTTCATCCAAGCATTTGTACAACACGCCAGACTTGACGTGGTGAGTGTATAGAACGATGCTTGGGCGCAAGCCGGAGCCCCCACAGGCATACGGGAGAAGCAGCCGACAGCTGAGAGGGTGCCTGACGTCATTCCAATAACTAAATCACTAAATCACTTGCAATCAATGCATTTATACAGACTGCCTGCCCCAACCAAGTGCGCATGCGCGGCTTGGCTTCCACTACCTGCTACCGCGCCGTCGCCATCGCGTCAGACCGAATGATCTGTAGATCAATCAGCCAAACTAGCAGACACCTACAGCTGATAATCAATCAGGGATGCCAACATGATGGACAAAACAATTATTGTTCAAATAGAAAATTAAAATTGAATACACACTTCTGCCACTTAAAACTGTTGATACAATTGATTATTCTAACTAGATATCATCAGAACAGTTTTCAGTCCTGTTTAGCCGGTTGTCTATACATAATAAGCGTCATGACGCACCTTTATTTGTTCTGCCTTAGTTTGCTTAATTGTAGTGTTTAATTCTGATAGTTTTCTATCAATACTGCAGTAGAAAACTAAGTTTGAAAAACAAAAATGCTTCAAAATACATTATTTTAGCACTATATTTACAAAATTTTCCGTGGGAGGGCCCCCAGACCCCCCTTTTTGTTGGGGGTGCTCCACATCCCTCCCCACTAGTAGAGTCCTCCCGCTGACTATACATACGAGCCGCTACTGAGCTTACATAGGTTAGAGTGCGTAAGCTCAAGTTGCTAATTAATCAGTGAATGAGGTAGTGGGTGTGGATAGGAATTTGTTTGAATTAAATAATTAAAATTTATTGTGGTTGGTAATGAATTTCAGAGTGGTGATGGTTAATATTACTAACGGTGTATAAGGGTTGTCTTATCAGATTGGGCTAATTACGAGGGCTAATAAGAAATTAAATCCTTTTGTTGGTACTTTCTAAATACGTTGCCAAACTACGTTGCATTAGACTATTTCAGCAAACATAAACAAATAGTTCGGAGGTCTAGTCACTTTTCTGCTATGTTGTGTAGAGTGCCACAAGAACCGGGTTTTTGGGCCCCTAATGGACAAAGTTAGGAAAAATAGAGTAGTACTTTTGCAGCCACATAGACGCTTCATCTACAAATAAATATCAGAAATGCTTTTTTTAGTCAAAATTCTTACTACCTACCAGAAAGACTTATATGCAACTTTAAGATTTGGTTTAGTAATTTAACAGCTTTAGTCATTATATGGATATGCCATCAATATTGCCTTATTCCTGAAAAATTATAATGATGATATAAGACTTACAAGGCTGTTTTTTTCTCAATTTTTATGCCAAGTCTTATTGTAATCAAACAACGGCTATAATTTTGCATTTTTTAGTTATTTTAATTTCAAAATTAAAGTTCTGTGTCTTATTGATATTTTATTCTTGCAAAAAGAACATTTAGCTTGATTCAAAACAACTATTTATTTTTGATTGAAAGCAGGTAAATGTTCACTTTTGTCTGTTGCTATTTATAAAAAACAGCTTAAAGCTGTGTTTTCACAGACACCAGGGTCAGATAAAACAAAATTGACAGTGGCTGCACACCTAGATGTATGTGGTTTGTTGTCCCGGTTAGACAAGTAGTTATTTTTTTTTTTTTATTATTTGTCCACCCCAGTAGCATTTTATTTTAATTTGTTTTTTAATTTGAAGTTTTGTGGAAATACAAATGTTAGGAATCTTCTTCACTCAAAGCTGCAACTCTCTCGTTGAGCTATGGTGGGAGACCACAGTGTCTTATGACTTATAACTTATAGTCTTATAACTCATTGTTGAGTTATAATCACTCAATAAAATTACTCTTGTATTATTATTTAGTTGTAATATTTACCATAAAATGTGTACCATGAGGCATATACACTTTTAAGCAATATTATCATTATTAATCAAATATTTAAATTTCATTTGCAACTGAACTGATAAATCTATAGCTTTAAATGGTCAAGTTTTGTCTGAATTGAGGCAGGCATCTGTAAAGACTGTATGAAGCTGTTTTTCGTCTCCAGCAGCATCAAGGACTGTGCCCTCGTAACAGGCTATACATTGGATAGTATACCAGGTTTCCCATACCTGGTAGTGGTAAATTTGAAGCATTTTATCTGGGTTATCATAAATATTAATGTAATTGTATGGTACCTAGGCACTTTACAAAGCAAATTAAGGGTATGAAACACCTAGGGAAGGAAATCTAGAAACCTTCCCGAGTGTTTAAAATTTTAAAAGTCATGAAAAATTGAAAAGCATTTACGCGTTCCAGCGTTCCACACCACTACATGCCTACCTACCTTCTACATTTTGAAATGGAACAAATTTCAAACACAATAGGGCGTTAGAACATTTGGCACATATTAGGAGTACTTTTCAATATGTCTTAGGGTTTTGCCTCCCACCTCTTAATAGGGGCTGTTAAGCCTAAATTGAAAGTTTTAAATGTATCTTATTGTGTGGCATATAATTTTAAAGGGCATAAACGATTTCCCTACAGTTTTACTTTTCTCTAATGCTCTTTTACAAAAGTGGGGGTCTATAAACTGTGCGCATTTTAGTGGAGAAATTCACACTCAACATTCAGTTTTGTTATGAATAAGTAAAAGTTAAACTGTTTTTGAATCTGATTGGTAACTCTGGGATATCCGTTAAATTATCAAAGTATTATGTATACTGGTAACAAATCAAGAATCATGAACAATTTTGCAGTTTTGCTTTGTTTGGCTAAAATGTCGGATTGATTTCTTGTGAAAGAAGGACTCAAAAAGTCGTATCTACAATTGACTTTTCAAAGGTTATTTTGATCATTGATGCATACTTAGCTAAATAAATGTAATTTAGAATTGCAATTTGCAACAGATAAAAATTTAACTTTTTATCTGGTAGTTTTTATATTGGTTTAGGTTAGAGCATCTATACTGAAATAAATAAATACTTTGTTTGAAAAGCTTAGAAAATAGCATCACAGAAGCCAAACTACCCGATGTGCAAAGTCTATTTAGCAATAATTTTTTAGAAACTGTAATTTAAAATTGCTACTAGATAGATAGTAAAGATACCAAAGTTTCCTTTGACTTTTGATGTTGCAATGTGATGCTTACATTCACCAAGTACCTGATCAAGTTGAAATACTTCAGAAGTAGAACTAGGATTGGGACATTTTCCATCATTAGTGAGCAAAAATTGTAAATTATCAATGATGTAACTTTGCTCAACTTAGCAATCATCCAGATTTTGTCCTTCAAAATCGATTTCGGATCGAAACCCCATCTTCAGTTGAGACTTAGGAAAACCAATATTTACATACTATAAAATCCATCCATAGAAATAAAAGTCTCACACACTCACACACAACCGTTTGAAGGACACAGATACATATGGAAGTTTTCTAGTCCTCAGTGTAAAACCCTGTGTGTCTGTGTCCTTCATATTGTATGTGTGTGTGTCTTTTCCTTCAAGACAACATCCGATAGATGGATTTTAAAGTATGTAAATATTCATTAATATCTAAGGCTTCAGTTTACACCGCGTCACAGTTGAAATACAAATACTGCTGTTTCGACCTGGCTGTGGAGAGTCATCCTCAGTAGCTGGTTGACTGGCTGAGACCTCTACAGCCAGTCAACCAGCTACTGAGGATGACTCACAGCGCAAGTCAAACGTTTAGCAGTATTTGTATTTCAACATATTAACTTGATATGGGATGACACCGACGTAGCTTAAGAGTTAATATTATGTAAATATTGGTTTTCCTAAGTCCCAACTGAAGATGAGGTTTCGATTCCGAAATCGATTTTTGAAGGACCAAAATCTGGATGATTGCTAAGTTGAGCATATTTACATCACTTGCTTGTGATCGTTTTTACTCACTCACTTATCAGTGTGTTGCTGTGGATGGGTTACAGTTTGAATAATTTTGGACTTTAAGGTTTTTCAATAAGCTATGTTCTAGTTTTTTTATTTAAAAGTCACATTTCCCTAGAATTTAACAATACAAATATTTTATAAAACCAAAAACACCTTTTTAAATGTTTTTAAAGTATTGTTTTTTTAATATGCCGCCATTTTGTTCCTACAAAGGTTAGGGAGCTGAAACTTTCCCAGAATATTTTAAGAACCTACTTTGTAAACTGTGTAAAGTTTAAAAAGTTTGGTGCATGACTGGGCATGTAAGATAAAATTAAACGTTTAAACCTCTTCGTGGGACACTCGGTATATATTATGTTAGTCAATACCCTTAGTCAAGTTTCTTATTTTTTTGTACTCTCTAATACTAGAAGTGAGCTAAGTTTTCCCTCTGCATTTCTCTTGTGATTATATGATTACTATCAACTATCAAGATCTAGTGCACAATAACTATGCAGTTGTGAAAGCTGAAGTGAAAGTATTAACCATTTCTCAGAGGTTCTGAACCAGTTGGTTAAAGATGACATAATAAAGATACTTTGACTCAAAGCATCAAGTTAGTGCTTTCAGTTAGGATAGACATGCTCTAATCGTGGTGAAGACACATTGGCTTGGATAGGTGTTTCCACTGCAACGGGAGATAGATTTCAATGTGGGGGTTTCTGAGAACAGTAAAGATTTGTTGGTTCTGTTTCACCACGTGAGTCAACACTGTTTCAACACTGGGTCATAAACCCGCAGTTCCACGCCTACAATAAATAAACTTGTGACTCAAGGTTCTGGCCGTAAATTTTGAGCTCAGGGTCAAACCGTTTTACAAAAGATTTCTCATATTTTTACGGGACACTAACTTTGTGAGTTTTCCCTATAGTTCTTACAATTAACAGCTATCAACCTTCTTTCGTTTTATACTTTAGTAAAGTATATTTTGTACAACTTGTGGTAGCAAACTATTGTTTATTTTGTCTGTGTTTTTTATGCTTGTGTATTTTATTTAACAACAATATTTTTACCATGAAACTTCGTTGTTGACAATATAAAATAAAACAAGGATAGTTGACTTTATAAAATGTCACAGCATTTGTGGGGTGATGTAGTGGATTAATACTAAAATAAAAAACTAATTATCAAATTTCTGTGGTGTATACCATTGTTTGCAGTGATATACATATACTAGCTTCAGCAGCAATGTAAAATTTTACTTTCGGTTACCAGAACAAAAACCAAGTTTCTCTTGAAATTTTGATGTAAAATATTTCTTCACTAACGTTCCAAAATAATCCAACTTAATCCTGTTTCAGCAGCTCTTGTTTAAAAAATATGTACTGAAATGTTGTATTGTCAAAAACTCGAAATGTTGATTTATGATTTATGTTAAGTTTTTTTACAACTGTAAGTCCCTTTTTAGTGAAATAGGAAATTATAGCAAACTTTCTCTTCAGTACAACACTACAGTTGATAGTTAAGACAATCAATCAATAGTTTAGCATGTGCGTGTTTCTGTTGTAGATGATCAACGAAGGGAACAACGCTTTGTTGTTGATCGCTTCCACTTACGAAGAGGACTCTGGAACCTTCACCTGCAAAGCCACCAACTCTGCGGGCCAGTCCCAAGTCTCGGCAAAACTCATTGTCAAAAGTAAGAACTGAATTAAGGGTTGCTACCTTAGCTTTGGTTAACACTAGCTTCCGCGTGGAATGTTTCCACATCGATGGATACTATACTATATTTATATTTTTGCTATGCGACATGAAACTATTTTGATAGAATTTTTTAGTATATCCTACATTGAAAGTGTGTTAAGCATATCATAGTCATGCTCAGGCATTACCTGTTTTGTACGAAGAGAAACAAAGTACCTGCCGCCGTTTTCTTGGTCAAGCCTTAAAGTTCCTTTTCTTCTGCAGCCGTTTTGTTTCTTTTCCTTCTGTACATTAACCTCTAACTAACATTGGTTTAGTTTTTTATACATCTAGTCAGTCGCTATTTATTATAGAAAAAACCTGTTACTTTTGTTAACATTAATTTTTTCAACATATTCATTGTTAACCCATTGTTATTTATTGTTAAGCTATTGTAAAATTGTTTCATTCATACGTAAAGTATATTTGCCAAGTGATTTGAGATCAGTGTAAACGACATGCTTGCTTCACTTTGCTGTACGCTACGGAGTGCAATAAATCATATTTGACATGAAAACCTTTGTCTCCTTAACCCCAGCAGTTTGTAACTTTGTAGACACAGGCGGGTATTCCTGGACGGCTATTTCGGCCTCCACAAATCACTAAATCTGTTCTACCTGTCCTCGTTTACTATTTGCTCGCCACAGACTATTTCGAGAGGCAGTGGTCATTAGCTCTCTGTTATGTGGAATTGAATTTCAGAGTAAACAAATTGGGGAGTTAATTGGTTGACTAACAGCGTCTTAAGTGGCGTGTAAGAGGCCAGAGAGAGTATTTATACATTAGTGAATGGTAGCAGCCAAGTATCAATTGAGGTCAGAAGACTGGTGGAGCGAGGCGGGATGTAGTGCACTCTATATTTAGGCCAACAAATCAGCACATATAATACATGAGACACTCACGAGGGAGGTGTGCGAGTATAAAACTGAGCTGCCAAAGATGGTTGTCACGCTGCGCTCAGATTAGACTCTGACTCACTCACTCACTCACTGACTCAGTGTAGTAGTTGGCTTGCCTCCACCCTCACCGATGTTGTACATTAATTTCTGACTCACGCTTTACACTCCAAGACAGGATTAGCTCAACTGTTTGGCACGTTTTTCCTCAAAACATAATAATCATAATACGAGCCACAGTTTGAAACAGTATACTTATTACCTCAAAAGCAAATACATTTTGGAATATTAATGGTATTTAAATTTCAACTCTACAGTAAGAAAAACCGCTTTTTAGACAAAGTAAAATAACATTTTGAAAAAGAAATATCCAAAAATAGGATCTTCATGCTGACAACAGCTCTGTTTTTCTATTTAAACTAAATACGTTTTCAAAATAATACCTCAGGAAATCTTTACAAATGATAAAACACAAGGTAAATGGAGAAAATAAAACAATTTAAAAGTATACCTATTTATTTACACAAAATTCACATAACACTGAACTATAAATACACGTATACAATGATCAATGTCAAGAGCAACTTTTACAAGGTTGATTGGAAATTAAATATGGACGTTAGGGTGAGGACTGAGGAGAGAGTGGTTATGGATAAACAAGGTCATCTACATCTACGGGTTCCGCCAAGCCATATATGGGCAGCGTTTTGCAGGTCAAGTGCGCGAATCAGCTGATTAGCATAAACAATCACTACAGCTGTGCTACATCCCAGCTGATCTTGTCAAACCGCACTCTCAGCTTGTAGTCGTTTGTTGCACCTGTTCTCAAATCACTTGGACACAGATCACTTTCACTGCTAACACTAGAATAGTTTAGTTGTTAATTCTGTAGACTTTGGTGTATTTAGCTGTAGTGCCTTTAAAAAAATTTTGTTTCTACTTTGTTTATTGTATTATTTTATTGATGTGTGATTGAACAATAAATTGTTGTTAAATGTCCAATGAACCAACTAAAGTATTAAAAATATTGTCGGATACATGTTTGAAACTTCGAATAATTATAATTTATAAATCTTGACAGGATTTTATTTAATACTTAAGTGTGTTTTTGTAAAGTTAAAATTTAAAGTATTGTAATAATTTTTAACTTTGTAAGTTTATATTTTATTTTAAATCTATGTTAATACTTTTTGTGGATGATAAGCTTGGTCTAGAAAATTTCAGAATATTTAGTTTTGGTTCAAGTACTTTTACAGCTTTCCCATTATTCATACTGAAAATTCAACATTACATTTTCAAAATGAAATTATGGAGCAAAATTACATTATTTTAAATGAACCAGCAACTTAATTGTTGCATTTTCCAATTTAGTTTTGACTGTTGTTATTAAAAATAACTGTCAACAGTTACAACATGTATTCAAAATATTAAACCTATAGTGTTTACATTTTGTTTTATGGACTACAAACAATAGTTTTACTTACAAGTGTTTTACTCGTATGTTAGTATCTTACACTTACTTAACTCACTGAACCTAATCTAAACTTCACTGGACACCACGCCTATGATCACACCACTGACACTGACGCACCACTGCACTCACCACACTCACCACGCGCACCGGGAGAAGCGAGCCACACCACTGAGTCTCCCACAGAGCGAGCGGAGCGGCTCCCCCACATTGCTGAGATGCAGGGGGGAGAGGGGGAGACTCACTCACTCACTCCCCCTCACGTTGATAATCAACCTTTATTTATCTGAATCAACTTCAGTCACTTCTATTTTTACTCTGTGAATATTCCAGGCTATATTAAACTTGGATTCTCTTTGTTTTCCTTGTGAAGTTTAAACTATTTTTGTAATATGATACACTCTTGGGTTTTAAGTACTGTAAAAGTATTGCAGTGACATACAACAACAAATCAAATTTTAATACAAATTCAAATTCTACATAAGCATGGGTGCTATTTAAATATAATAAATAGAGGAACAACTTTAGGAAAATTACATGACAACTTTACTTAAAACTTACTTAACACATTCAGAACATAATTTTTTTCCAAAGTTATGGTCAACAACAAGTGCTACAGTAGTGAATGAGGAACGCATGCTTGCCTTTCTCCAGGAATACCTTTGGCTCATGTTTGATCTTCAAAATTATTTCTAAATTACAAAAAAGTATTGGTTTATTAATTATTTGAATGTTGGTTTAACTAAAATAGGTTAAATTAATCTTATTCAATCAAATAAAACTGACTATAAAGGATTTTAAGGCCAAACAAGTATGCTATTTTTTGTACTTTTTAACATGTCAAAACTGGATACAATTTCCTACCAATTTACAAAACCCAGTTGAGAGAAATGTATTTTTCCAAACTTACGATAATATTTTTGTACTACAAGCTATATTTTGTAGGGAATTTCCCTTACAAAACACCTAAATGATGGACAACATATTTACCTACAGATTTAGTTTAGTTGTTTTAATCTAAAACCACTTTACTTTTCAGGCTCTTACACATGATCTTATTAGTATAAATAAGTGAATGTAAATAGTTAGTTAGGAATTCCAAGTAAGAAAATTACACTGATATTTGACATAGCTGTCTTCTGTCAGACATAATTTTAAAAGATCAAAGATGTTAGTTTAAAATATGTGTGGTATAATGGGAGAGGACTGGAGACTTCCTGGAGCGACTGGAGACTGGAGGAGGAAACACAGCTGGTAACGGAAATAGACTCCAGACAGTTCGTCTCCACTCACATGTGGAGTCCTCAGTCCAGCCTAGCTGTTAACAGTTTTCAACAAAACTAAAATAAAAACAAAATGAAATTTAGTAAATAGTAGTAAGCTTATCAATAATATTCACATTTTAGTTGATTTATTATTATTTTATTGTACTACTTGCAAATAATTGCATTGTTTAAGTTTGATTTTTCCCTTTTAATTATTTGTTTATATGTACCTTTATTTTTGTTGTTAGTTTCATGTGTTAACACAAACATTTTTGAAAACGGCAACTAAAGTTACATTAATTCTTTCAAATCAAATACCAAAATTTCTATTAAAAAAGTGTACAAACAACAAATTACACACTAATTTTATTATATTCAGCTAAGTTATCAAGTCCTCATATTATGGTTAAAATAAACTTTAGCCTTAGTTTATATTTTTTTCAGTAAGTAAGCTCCTATAACCAAGCACAAATAAGAAAATAAAAATATTTTTATTAAATTTCCAACAATTTTTTACATTTTATTTTTTTTTATATAATATTATGGTCTATACCACTTATAGAAGAAATGTATCGACGTAGATGTTTGAAGCCAGATACATGGTATTTTGTTTGTGTGAAATGCGTTAGTTAAACAAGGTTTTTTTGTCCTTGTCTTATCCAATCCTTGTGACCTCACAATTTCAGCTTTACAACCTGATACATCCAGTATGACATATTGAATTCTTGTAGGAAAAAATACAAAACAAGTTGCTACAACTTACGTTTTTTTGTTTCTATGTTGATATTAAACCATTTCAAACAATACAAAATATGCCCAACCTACTTATCATACATAGTGTAATATGAATATATATCATAATGTAAACTAAAGCCAATTTTATATCCTTGGTTTTAGTTCAAATCTTTTACTTTAAACCCACTGGAATATATTCTTCTTCATACCTCATAACCATAGCAAATCCTCATTGCTGCAACTGTTGTTACTAAGAAATTACTTCATGTTTATAATAATTAGATTTTATCTCTAATAACCTAGGCAGTCCCTACTTTGTTATAAAAATAATAACACAAATTAAAAAAAAAGAATGAGGGTTTTGTCATGTCAATTTACTGAGGGTCTTTCAAACCCCTCTACCTAAACTTTTGAACGGGTAAAATTATTTAAAAGTGCTTTGTTGTTGGGGAAATAATTAAGTACTTTTTGATGTGATTGGAGTTTTGCCCTACCCGAAACGGTTGTTTTGGGGAAGAGTCCAACATTTCTTGTGAGAATCCCTGCCTTGCAATCCTCCATTTTAAAGGCCAAAAAATACACAACTAACAATGTCCTTACAAAAACGTTCTGACACTCGCTCTTGATAGGCGGCTAACAACTTGTACAACTTTTGCACAGGTGAATGGCTGCCAATAGTTCTGTTTGCAAGATGTACAAAAGTATGGGGTTTTTGGTTTAGGGGCTAAGAGCTTTTAACAAGGTGCAACTTGATGAAGTTTTAGAATAATAATGAATTAAAAGACCATATTGTTTCCATCCAATATCCCGTTCGGACAGTTATTTTTATTCGTAGAGTTCCACCTCATTGTAAAGCTCTTGGTCTACTGAATTACAAAAATGTCTGGTTTTTGCTATCTCAAAAACTAAACTGTTAGCGTCCATCTATCTGTGTAAAAGGACCTACAGTTTTCACGTCCCCAGTCAAGAATAGAGCATTGGACCATTTTTAGAGGGTATTGTAGTTTTTTCATTTTCATGGTCGACTGTAGTTAATTTTGGACTTACCCCCCAAAACCCCCATTTCGGGGTGGGGGGAATTTTTGAACACTTTGTTTATATTCAATATTAGCTTACCCGCGCTTTGCATCAGAGCTACATTTAAGAAAAATTGCAAATTTAAAGTAAAAAAATACTTTCTATATATCCTTAGAAAACCCATTTAATTTGCCTGTTAGTTCACCATCTTTTCCTTATAAGTGTTGCCTACCCTGTGAGAGTCATAGTTACTCCCGCCATTCCGCCAGTTTTTGAGCGTGCTTTGGTTTTTGCAATTGGTTTCCAGGATGTTATATGGACATAAGTTTCACCACCATAGTTTCAGCCACTTTTGACTTCAGCCTAAAAAACGTGTTCAGCCCACTTTAGTTCCTTGCCATTTATTTTGTGGATTTTTTATTGGTACAAAACATAGGCAAAGACACACTGTGTAATGATCTAAGCCCATAAACGAAGTTTCAACGCCATAGCTTCAGTCGAATCTGAGTTATAAACTGTCCAAGATGCCTTAAAAACGTTACAGATAGACAAACAGGAATTTTTTTATGCAAAGTATATTAACACCAAATAACCAAAAACCAATGGATTCTTTGCAATGTACAGACAAAGGTCTTATTTTATTTATAGATTGTAAGTATAAGACACATATTAGACATATTTGATTAGTGTTTAGTAGTTGTAACAAAATGTTTCATATTTAATGCAAATCTTTTACATTCAAAAGTGATCTCATTTTGGTTTTAAATTGTAAGTTTTTCACTAAAAAATGGATTTTATTGTTTAGGTATTTGTTTAATAAAAGGATTTTTCAGCTTGTTTTCAGAAATAATCTTATACGACAACTGGGACAGGTAACACTATTTTTTTCTAAATTCTTTGTTTTAAGGGCTATGTAATATTTCAGGGCGACCAACTAGTAAACAGCGTACTTCTGTGCCAGATCAAAAGGCAGGGGATAAAGTAGCCACCAAAGGGGAACCTAAATCTTTAAGTGGGGTAGAGTCAGATCTGTCCGTGAGTGAGGAGGGAACAACAAGTGATGAACCAAGTGAGGCAATGGAGACATTGCCTGAGGGAGATGAGAGTTTGCCTTGGAGAAAACCAAGAAGAACTGAGCATACAGCACCTTGGAGACGAGGCTCTAGAGTCAGGGATCGGTCTTTAGACAGTCAGTTGGAGAAACAACCCAAGTGGAAGAGACAATCTAGAGACAGATCTCTAGATACCCAGCAACTATCTAGTAAAAAGAAGGTAATTCCATGGACTCAAGAAAGTGTTAAACTGAAAAAATCTGTAACTGAGAAAAAAGTAATAGAAAAAGAGAAAATAGAAGAAGTGCAATTAAAACCTGCAAGAAAGCTGTCGAAAGATATCCTTGAGAGTAAAAGAAAAATGTCTCAGGATTCTACATCTCAGATTCAAGTCAAACCATGGACTGAAGAAGAAGTAAGGCTAAAAAAAGTATCTGTGGAAATCAAAGAACCTGAGAAAGAGAAACTTGAAGAAGTTCAATTAAAACCTACAAAGAAAGTTCCTAAAGATACACCTAAAAAAGATAGAAAATTATCAACTGATTTGTCAGTTGACAAAAAAGTAACGGCATGGGCTGATGAAGAAGTGAAGCTGCGAAAAGTTTCCATCGATAAAAAATTGCCTGAAAAAGAAAAGATTGAAGAAGTTCAATTGAAACCAACGGCTAAGAAACCAAAAGATATAGAAGTACCTGAAAGGAAGTTTTCAATTGACTTTTCAATTCCTGAAAAAAAGGTAGTTCCGTGGAACGAAGAAGCATCAAAGCTTAAGAAAATAACAGTTGAAAAAAAGGTACAAGAAAGAGAAAAATTAGAAGAAGTGCATTTGAAACCCACTAGAAAGTTTTCTAAGGACTATGAAGTCTTGGAAAGCAAAGAATCTACTGATTCAATGGGAGAAGATACTAAAGCGGTTCCTTGGTCTCAAAAAGAGGTGAAACTTAGAAAAGTTTCATTGGAGACAAAATATTCTGAAACGGATGTACAAGAAAGTTTGAAAATAGAACGTAAGCAAATGCCTTCTGAAAAGGGCATCAACAAAACAGTTCTAGCTGGTGATGAAACAGATGTAACAAAGAAAGCTCAAACCTCAATAAAAATAAGAAGAGCAAAACAACACATAGGAAATGTTCTTGAAACAGCATTTAAAAGACTAGACGAATCTAGTCAAATTAGCACTGATATATTATTGGAAAATGAAAATGTACCTAAGCTAATTGGATCTTTACCTGAAGAGTCTAAAACCGAGCCAGTTTCAGTTCAACCTTGGACGGAAGAAAAAGTTTCTTTAAGACAATCTTTAGTGCAGACAACAGAAGTAGAAAAGGACAAGTTAGAGACTGTCAATTTGAAACCAACCCAAACACATTTGTTCAGAGATAAGCTACCAGAAAAAGAAGGAAATACCGTTCAACAGCTTATTCAACAGGATCAAGAAATAATTGTAAAAAGCAAAGAAGAAATTATAAGCGATGATGTGATGGAAACCAAAAAGTTACCATGGCAGAGAGGTAGAATGAGAGGGGAAAAGCCTTTAGTTGTAGAGGATACTAGTTTAAAACCAATAACACCCGATGAAATAAAAAGTGAACTTATTACAGATGACAGACCAAAAGTACCTTGGCGATCTGAAGCAATGAAAATAAAGGAATCTCTTCACGACAAAGAAGATAAAAGTGAAATAACTGATGAGTTAAGGTCAGTTGAGTTAAAAGAAGTGGAAGAGTATAAAAGAAATACATTAGAAGAGGAGGAAAACACTATGATAAAAATCAGATATAAGAAAAGACCTTCCGAAAAAGAAGTTGATATCACTGTAGGCAGAGTTGATGTTGAACTAAAGGCTTTGGAGAGTAGTGACAAGGTAATATCACCAGAAGACACTTCACTAAGACCAAACAAAAAGCAAGTAAAGTTTAGTGAGGAACCAAAGATTAAACATCTTGAATCAATTGAAGAGCCTTTGAAATCAAGAATTGACGAAGCAACAACTGAAGAAAAAGACTCTCTCAAAACAGCTAAAAGGAGTATAATGAAAAAGAAACAACCCATTTTGGAAACCCAAGGCAATATTAACCTTGAGATTGAAGTAAAAGATACCTTCAAGCAAAGAAAACTCAGAGAAGCAAGTCCAATAGAGCTATCAGAGAAACCTACACTTCCATGGAGAAGAGGAAAAAGTAAAGAAGAACTAAAACTAAAAAATGAAAAAGAACCCATAGAGGAATTTACTAAACCAGAAGAAAATAGAAGTGATGAGGATAAGAAATTAACTGATATGCCATGGAGAAAAAGAAAACCATCGGTGCCCGAAAAAGATGATACCGCTATTCCTATTAAACCTATGGAAAAAAGTGAACTGTTGAGAGATAAAACTATTCCTGAACAAATAATTCCAAAAGCAACAGAACAAATTGACCTTCCTTGGAGAAGGAAAAAGATTCCACAAGAACAATCATTGAGTAAGGATGTGCCTGAAGAGGAAAAAGAGCAGAACATCGTTAAAACGGAAGTGGTTGAAAAATATCTTGAATCTCAAACAAAACAGTCCAAGGAAGAAGAAGAAAAAGATATTCTTAAGAAACGTGATAAAAAACCAGAAGAGCTTCCCAAAAAACTAGATGTAAAGAAACTGGTTATAAGTAAAGGAAAGCTTCCTGGGCCTGAACCAGAATTGGAAAGTGTACAGCTTAAGCCAGTTAGAAAAAAGCCTTCAGAAGAGAAACCTGATGATGTGGAAAAGCCAAAGAAATTGGTACAGGAAAAGCCTTTGGATTCTCAACCCGAAGATGATGTAAGCTTTAAGTTAAAGCCCATAAAAGACATTCCAACAGGTGAAGGACCTGAAGAGGTTAAGCCGGAAGAAAAGGTTGAAGTTTTACAACCAGAAAGTAAACCATTAGAAGAAAAGGCACCAAAGAAACTACCCAAGGCACCTAAACCTGACGAACCCGAAGAGGAAAGAAAGTTAGTTCTTGGAAAAGGTAAGAAACCTCTACCTGATGAGGAAAAGGACATCAAACTAAAGAAAAAGCAAGGACCTCCAAAAGAGGAACAACCAGAAGAAATCAAACTGAAACCGTGGAAGAAGGACGTGCCAGACAAAGAAAAAGGGACAAAGAGCCAACAGTTGGTAAACCTAAACCTATTGAGAGGCAAGATGAAGAAGAAGAAATTACCATGCCAGAGTTTGTGGACTTACGGACAAAGGTAAAAGAAGAAATATCAAAAGAGTAAAGACAAGGAATCCATGCCTGTGGAGGATGTGGTGACTGAAAAAGATACTTTACCTGATCAGCCTGAAGAATTCAAATCAAGTCCTTTGGAGGAACCAGTGAAACCAGATGGGGAGGATGAAAACGATCAATCAAAAACGCCTTCATGGAGAAAGAAGAAGCGAGATAAGAAAAGTCCTAGTCCAATCAAGGATACTGCGCTTCCTGAAGATAAGCATGAACAAACTCCTAAAGGAAATGAACGACCTAAAAAAATTAAAAATAAAAAGGAAATAGATGAACCGAAATTCAGTTTAGTGGCCCTGAAGAACAACCAATTCAGCAGAAACTGGAAACAAATGAAAATATACCTTCCAAATCAGTCACAACACCAGCTGAAGAATCACCACTGTTGGCTTCTATGAAATTGAAAAAAGCACCTTCAAGACCAAAAAAGATATAGAGTCGGTGAAGGTACCTAAAGTAATGTTGAAAAGTCGGTTAGTTCACATAAACTATCCACCTTTAGAAAAGATACCAATTATAACTGAATTAGAACCAATGTATGTTGATAATGGAATTCTTTCTAGAAGTTTTGAAGAAGCTAAGATGGTGAAAAAAACTAAGCGTCGAAGAGTTAAACTTCCAGAAACAGAAAAACCTATTCTTGAAAAGTACATTCCTTTTGAAGATGAACCAAAACAGCCTACTGATGAAAAGAAGATGCTCTTAAGAAACCAAAAGTAAAGAGCCAAAATCCTCCCTAAAGAACCAGACACTCAGAAACTTGTAATGGGTAAAGGCAAGCTTCCTGGCCCAGAACCAGAGCGGAGACGGTTAAGCAAGAAAATTAGTAGAAAGCCCTCAGAAGAGAAACCTGATGTTGTGGAAAAGCCAAAGAAATTGGTACAGGAAAAGCCTTTGGATTCTCAACCCGAGATGATGTAAGCTTTAAGTTAAAGCCCATAAAGACATTCCAACAGGTGAAGGACCTGAAGAGGTTAAGCCGAAGAAAAGGTTGAAGTTTTACAACCAGAAAGTAAACCATTAGAAGAAAAGGCACCAAAGAAACTACCCAAGGCACCTAAACCTGACGAACCCGAAGAGGAAAGAAAGTTAGTTCTTGGAAAAGGTAAGAAACCTTACCTGATGAGGAAAAGGACATCAAACTAAAGAAAAAGCAAGGACCTCCAAAAGAGGAACAACCAGAAGAAATCAAACTGAAACCGTGGAAGAAGGATGTGCCAGACAAAGAAAAAGAGGACAAAGAGCCAACAGTTGGTAAACCTAAACCTATTGAGAGGCAAGATGAAGAAGAAGAGATTACCATGCCAGAATTTGTGGACACACCGGACAAAGATAAAAAGAAGAGGAAGATCAAAAAGAGTAAAGACAAGGAATCCATGCCTGTGGAGGACGAGGTAACTGAAAAAGATATTTTACCTGATCAGCCTGAAGAAGTCACACCAGGTCCTTTAGTGGAGTCAGTCCCTGAACCAGTGAAAACAGTCGGGGAGGATGAAAAAGATCAATCAAAAACGCCTTCATGGAGAAAGAAGAAGCGAGATAAGAAAAGTCCTAGTCCAACCAAGGATACTGCGCTTCCTGAAGATAAGCAAGAACAAATTCCTGAGGAAAAAGTACAACCTAAGAAAGTAAGAAAGAAGAAGGAGAAAGATGAATCTAAAATTCCGATGAGTGGTCCTAACGAGCAACTAATTCTGCTTAAACTTGAAAGGAAGGAAATTAAACCTTCAAAATTAGTCATAACACCAGTTGAAGAATCACCACTTTTTAGTCTGTGAAATTGAAAAAAGCACCCAAGACCCAAAAAGATATAGAATCTGTTAAGATACCTAAAGTTATGTTGAAAAGTCGTTTAGTTCACATAAACTATCCACCTTTAGAAAAGATACCAATTATAACTGAATTAGAACCAGTGTACGTTGACAATGGAATACTCTCTAGGAATCAAGAAGAAGCCAAGACCATAGTGAAAACTAAGCGTCGAAGAGTTAAACTTCCAGAAATAGAAAAGCCTGTTCTTGAAAAATATATTCCTTTTGAAGATGAACCAAAACAGCCTACTGATGAAAAAGAAGATGCTCTTAAGAAACCAAAAAGTAAAGAGCCAAAATCCCTCCCTAAAGAACCAGACACTCAGAAACTTGTAATGGGTAAAGGCAAGCTTCCTGGCCCAGAACCAGAGCCGGAGACGGTTAAGCTTAAGAAAATTAATAGAAAGCCCTCAGAAGAGAAACCTGATGATGTGGAAAAGCCAAAGAAATTGGTACAGGAAAAGCCTTTGGATTCTCAACCCGAAGATGATGTAAGCTTTAAGTTAAAGCCCATAAAAGACATTACAACAGGTGAAGGACCTGAAGAGGTTAAGCCCGAAGAAAAGGTTGAAGTTTTACAACCAGAAAGTAAACCATTAGAAGAAAAGGCACCAAAGAAACTACCAAGGCACCTAAACCTGACGAACCGAAGATTGGAAAAGGTAAAAACCTGATGAGGAAAAGGACATCAAACTAAAGAAAAGCAAGGACCTCAAAAGAGGAACAACCAGAAGAAATCAAACTGAAACCGTGGAAGAAGGATGTACCAGACAAAGAAAAAGAGGACAAAGAGCCAACAGTTGGTAAACCTAAACCTATTGAGAGGCAAGATGAAGAAGATTACCATGCCAGAATTTGTGGACACACGGACAAAGATAAAAAGAAGAGGAAGATCAAAAGAGTAAAGACAAGGAATCCATGCCTGTGGAGGACGAGGTAACTGAAAAGATATTTTACCTGATCAGCCTGAAGAAGTCACACCAGGTCCTTTAGTGGAGTCAGTCCCTGAACCAGTGAAAACAGTCGGGAGGATGAAAAGATCAATCAAAAGCCTTCATGGAGAAAGAAGCGAGATAAGAAAAGTCCTAGTCCAACCAAGGATACTGCGCTTCCTGAAGATAAGCAAGAACAAATTCCTGAGGAAAAAGTACAACCTAAGAAAGTAAGAAAGAAGAAGGAGAAAGATGAATCTAAAATTCCGATGAGTGGTCCTAACGAGCAACTAATTCTGCTTAAACTTGAAAGGAAGGAAACCTTCAAAATTAGTCATAACACCAGTTGAAGAATCACCACTTTTGCGTCTGTGAAATTGAAAAAAGCACCCTCAAGACCAAAAAAGATATAGAATCTGTTAAAATACCTAAAGTTATGTTGAAAAGTCGTTTAGTTCACATAAACTATCCACCTTTAGAAAAGATACCAATTATAACTGAATTAGAACCAGTGTACGTTGACAATGGAATACTCTCTAGGAATCAAGAAGAAGCCAAGACCATAGTGAAAACTAAGCGTCGAAGAGTTAAACTTCCAGAAATAGAAAAGCCTGTTCTTGAAAAATATATTCCTTTTGAAGATGAACCAAAACAGCCTACTGATGAAAAAGAAGATGCTCCTAAGAAACCAAAAAGTAAAGAGCCAAAATCCCTCCCTAAAGAACCAGACACTCAGAAACTTGTAATGGGTAAAGGCAAGCTTCCTGGCCCAGAACCAGAGCCGGAGACGGTTAAGCTTAAGAAAATTAGTAGAAAACCCTCAGAAGAGAAACCTGATGTTGTGGAAAAGCCAAAGAAATTGATAAAGGAAACACCTTTGGACTCTCAACCCGAGGATGATGTAAGCTTTAAGTTAAAGCCATAAAGACATTCCAACAGGTGAAGGACCTGAAGATGTCAAGCCGGCAGAAAAGGTTGAAGTTTTACAACCAGAAAGTAAACCATTAGAAGAAAAGGCACCAAAGAAACTACCCAAGGCACCTAAACCTGACGAACCGAAGAGGAAAGAAAGTTAGTTCTTGGAAAAGGTAAAAACCTCTACCTGATGAGGAAAAGGACATCAAACTAAAGAAAAGCAAGGACCTCAAAAGAGGAACAACCAGAAGAAATCAAACTGAAACCGTGGAAGAAGGATGTGCCAGACAAAGAAAAAGAGGACAAAGAGCCAACAGTTGGTAAACCTAAACCTATTGAGAGGCAAGATGAAGAAGAAGAGATTACCATGCCAGAATTTGTGGACACACCGGACAAAGATAAAAAAGAGGAAGATCAAAAGAGTAAAGACAAGGAATCCATGCCTGTGGAGGACGAGGTGACTGAAAAAGATATTTTACCTGATCAGCCTGAAGAAGTCACACCAGGTCCTTTAGTAGAGTCAGTCCCTGAACCAGTGAAAACAGTCGGGGAGGATGAAAAGATCAATCAAAAACCCCTTCATGGAGAAAAAAGAAGCGAGATAAGAAAAGTCCTAGTCCAATCAAGGATACTGCGCTTCCTGAAGATAAGCAAGAACAAATTCCTGAGGAAAAAGTACAACCTAAGAAAGCAAAAAAGAAGAAGGAGAAAGATGAATCTAAAATTCAGGTGAGTGGTCCTATCGAGCAACCGATTCTGCATAAACTAGAAAGGAAGGAAATTAAACCTTCAAAATTAGTCATAACACCAGTTGAAGAATCACCACTTTTTGCGTCTGTGAAATTGAAAAACACCCAAGACCCAAAAAGATATAGAATCTGTTAAGATACCTAAAGTTATGTTGAAAAGTCGTTTAGTTCACATAAACTATCCACCTTTAGAAAAGATACCAATTATAACTGAATTAGAACCAGTGTACGTTGACAATGGAATACTCTCTAGGAATCAAGAAGAAGCCAAGACCATAGTGAAAACTAAGCGTCGAAGAGTTAAACTTCCAGAAATAGAAAAGCCTGTTCTTGAAAAATATATTCCTTTTGAAGATGAACCAAAACAGCCTACTGATGAAAAGAAGATGCTCTAAGAAACCAAAAGTAAAGAGCCAAAATCCTCCCTAAAGAACCAGACACTCAGAAACTTGTAATGGGTAAAGGCAAGCTTCCTGGCCCAGAACCAGAGCCGGAGACGGTTAAGCAAGAAAATTAGTAGAAAACCCTCAGAAGAGAAACCTGATGTTGTGGAAAAGCCAAAGAAATTGATAAAGGAAACACCTTTGGACTCTCAACCCGAGGATGATGTAAGCAAGTTAAAGCCCATAAAGACATTCCAACAGGTGAAGGACCTGAAGATGTCAAGCGGCAGAAAAGGTTGAAGTTTTACAACCAGAAAGTAAACCATTAGAAGAAAAGGCACAAAGAAACGGCCCAAGGCACCTAAACCTGACAAACCTGAAGAGGAAAGAAAGTTAGTTCTTGGAAAAGGTAAAAACCTCTACCTGATGAGGACATCAAACTAAAGAAAAGCAAGGACCTCAAAAGAGGAACAACCAGAAGAAATCAAACTGAAACCGTGGAAGAAGGACGTGCCAGACAAAGAAAAAGAGGACAAAGAGCCAACAGTTGGTAAACCTAAACCTATTGAGAGGCAAGATGAAGAAGAAGAAATTACCATGCCAGAGTTTGTGGACTTACCGGACAAAGGTAAAGAGAAGAGAAATATCAAAAAGAGTAAAGACAAGGAATCCATGCCTGTGGAGGATGTGGTGACTGAAAAAGATACTTTACCTGATCAGCCTGAAGAATTCAAATCAAGTCCTTTGGAGGAACCAGTGAAACCAGATGGGGAGGATGAAAACGATCAATCAAAAACGCCTTCATGGAGAAAGAAGAAGCGAGATAAGAAAAGTCCTAGTCCAATCAAGGATACTGCGCTTCCTGAAGATAAGCATGAACAAACTCCTAAAGGAAATGAACGACCTAAAAAAATTAAAAATAAAAAGGAAATAGATGAACCCGAAATTCAGTTT
Organism: Matsumurasca onukii; assembly: GCA_018831715.1. Taxonomy (NCBI): domain Eukaryota; kingdom Metazoa; phylum Arthropoda; class Insecta; order Hemiptera; family Cicadellidae; genus Matsumurasca; species Matsumurasca onukii. Next base: position 35,004,024 of record CM032063.1, on the reverse strand, counting down.
AGTGGCCCTGAAGAACAACCAATTCAGCAGAAACTGGAAACAAATGAAAATATACCTTCCAAATCAGTCACAACACCAGCTGAAGAATCACCACTGTTGGCTTCTATGAAATTGAAAAAAGCACCTTCAAGACCAAAAAAAGATATAGAGTCGGTGAAGGTACCTAAAGTAATGTTGAAAAGTCGGTTAGTTCACATAAACTATCCACCCGTAGAAGAGATACCAATTATAACTGAATTAGAACCAATGTATGTTGATAATGGAATTCTTTCTAGAAGTTTTGAAGAAGCTAAGATGGTGAAAAAAACTAAGCGTCGAAGAGTTAAACTTCCAGAAACAGAAAAACCTATTCTTGAAAAGTACATTCCTTTTGAAGATGAACCAAAACAGCCTACTGATGAAAAAGAAGATGCTCTTAAGAAACCAAAAAGTAAAGAGCCAAAATCCCTCCTAAAGAACCAGACATTCAGAAACTTGTAATGGGTAAAGGCAAGCTTCCTGGCCCAGAACCAGAGCCGGAGACGGTTAAGCAAGAAAATTAGTAGAAAGCCCTCAGAAGAGAAACCTGATGTTGTGGAAAAGCCAAAGAAATTGGTACAGGAAAACCTTTGGATTCTCAACCGAAGATGATGTAAGCTTTAAGTTAAAGCCCATAAAGACATTCAACAGGTGAAGGACCTGAAGAGGTTAAGCGGAAGAAAAGGTTGAAGTTTTACAACCAGAAAGTAAACCATTAGAAGAAAAGGCACCAAAGAAACTACAAGGCACCTAAACCTGACGAACCCGAAGAGGAAAGAAAGTTAGTTCTGGAAAAGGTAAGAAACCTGATGAGGAAAAGGACATCAAACTAAAAAAAAAAGGACCTCCAAAAGAGGAACAACCAGAAGAAATCAAACTGAAACCGTGGAAGAAGGATGTGCCAGACAAAGAAAAAGAGGACAAAGAGCCAACAGTTGGTAAACCTAAACCTATTGAGAGGCAAGATGAAGAAGATTACCATGCCAGAATTTGTGGACACACGGACAAAGATAAAAAGAAGAGGAAGATCAAAAGAGTAAAGACAAGGAATCCATGCCTGTGGAGGACGAGGTAACTGAAAAGATATTTTACCTGATCAGCCTGAAGAAGTCACACCAGGTCCTTTAGTGGAGTCAGTCCCTGAACCAGTGAAAACAGTCGGGAGGATGAAAAGATCAATCAAAAACGCCTTCATGGAGAAAGAAGAAGCGAGATAAGAAAAGTCCTAGTCCAACCAAGGATACTGCGCTTCCTGAAGATAAGCAAGAACAAATTCCTGAGGAAAAAGTACAACCTAAGAAAGTAAGAAAGAAGAAGAAGGAGAAAGATGAATCTAAAATTCCGATGAGTGGTCCTAACGAGCAACTAATTCTGCTTAAACTTGAAAGGAAGGAAATTAAACCTTCAAAATTAGTCATAACACCAGTTGAAGAATCACCACTTTTTGCGTCTGTGAAATTGAAAAAAGCACCTACAAGACCCAAAAAAGATATAGAATCTGTTAAGATACCTAAAGTTATGTTGAAAAGTCGTTTAGTTCACATAAACTATCCACCTTTAGAAAAGATACCAATTATAACTGAATTAGAACCAGTGTACGTTGACAATGGAATACTCTCTAGGAATCAAGAAGAAGCCAAGACCATAGTGAAAACTAAGCGTCGAAGAGTTAAACTTCAGAAATAGAAAAGCCTGTTCTTGAAAAATATATTCCTTTTGAAGATGAACCAAAACAGCCTACTGATGAAAAAGAAGATGCTCTTAAGAAACCAAAAGTAAAGAGCCAAAATCCCTCCCTAAAGAACCAGACACTCAGAAACTTGTAATGGGTAAAGGCAAGCTTCCTGGCCCAGAACCAGAGCGGAGACGGTTAAGCAAGAAAATTAATAGAAAGCCCTCAGAAGAGAAACCTGATGATGTGGAAAAGCCAAAGAAATTGGTACAGGAAAAGCCTTTGGATTCTCAACCCGAAGATGATGTAAGCTTTAAGTTAAAGCCATAAAGACATTCCAACAGGTGAAGGACCTGAAGAGGTTAAGCCGAAGAAAAGGTTGAAGTTTTACAACCAGAAAGTAAACCATTAGAAGAAAAGGCACCAAAGAAACTACAAGGCACCTAAACCTGACGAACCGAAGAGGAAAAAAGTTAGTTCTTGGAAAAGGTAAGAAACCTGATGAGGAAAAGGACATCAAACTAAAGAAAAACAAGGACCTCAAAAGAGGAACAACCAGAAGAAATCAAACTGAAACCGTGGAAGAAGGATGTGCCAGACAAAGAAAAAGAGGACAAAGAGCCAACAGTTGGTAAACCTAAACCTATTGAGAGGCAAGATGAAGAAGAAGAGATTACCATGCCAGAATTTGTGGACACAGGACAAAGATAAAAAGAAGAGGAAGATCAAAAGAGTAAAGACAAGGAATCCATGCCTGTGGAGGACGAGGTAACTGAAAAAGATATTTTACCTGATCAGCCTGAAGAAGTCACACCAGGTCCTTTAGTGGAGTCAGTCCCTGAACCAGTGAAAACAGTCGGGGAGGATGAAAAAGATCAATCAAAAACGCCTTCATGGAGAAAGAAGAAGCGAGATAAGAAAAGTCCTAGTCCAACCAAGGATACTGCGCTTCCTGAAGATAAGCAAGAACAAATTCCTGAGGAAAAAGTACAACCTAAGAAAGTAAGAAAGAAGAAGGAGAAAGATGAATCTAAAATTCCGATGAGTGGTCCTAACGAGCAACTAATTCTGCTTAAACTTGAAAGGAAGGAAATTAAACCTTCAAAATTAGTCATAACACCAGTTGAAGAATCACCACTTTTTGCGTCTGTGAAATTGAAAAAAGCACCCTCAAGACCCAAAAAAGATATAGAATCTGTTAAAATACCTAAAGTTATGTTGAAAAGTCGTTTAGTTCACATAAACTATCCACCTTTAGAAAAGATACCAATTATAACTGAATTAGAACCAGTGTACGTTGACAATGGAATACTCTCTAGGAATCAAGAAGAAGCCAAGACCATAGTGAAAACTAAGCGTCGAAGAGTTAAACTTCCAGAAATAGAAAAGCCTGTTCTTGAAAAATATATTCCTTTTGAAGATGAACCAAAACAGCCTACTGATGAAAAAGAAGATGCTCTAAGAAACCAAAAGTAAAGAGCCAAAATCCCTCCCTAAAGAACCAGACACTCAGAAACTTGTAATGGGTAAAGGCAAGCTTCCTGGCCCAGAACCAGAGCCGGAGACGGTTAAGCTTAAGAAAATTAGTAGAAAACCCTCAGAAGAGAAACCTGATGTTGTGGAAAAGCCAAAGAAATTGATAAAGGAAACACCTTTGGACTCTCAACCCGAGGATGATGTAAGCTTTAAGTTAAAGCCCATAAAAGACATTCCAACAGGTGAAGGACCTGAAGATGTCAAGCCGGCAGAAAAGGTTGAAGTTTTACAACCAGAAAGTAAACCATTAGAAGAAAAGGCACCAAAGAAACTACCCAAGGCACCTAAACCTGACGAACCCGAAGAGGAAAGAAAGTTAGTTCTTGGAAAAGGTAAGAAACCTTACCTGATGAGGAAAAGGACATCAAACTAAAGAAAAAGCAAGGACCTCCAAAAGAGGAACAACCAGAAGAAATCAAACTGAAACCGTGGAAGAAGGATGTGCCAGACAAAGAAAAAGAGGACAAAGAGCCAACAGTTGGTAAACCTAAACCTATTGAGAGGCAAGATGAAGAAGAAGAGATTACCATGCCAGAATTTGTGGACACCGGACAAAGATAAAAGAAGAGGAAGATCAAAAGAGTAAAGACAAGGAATCCATGCCTGTGGAGGACGAGGTGACTGAAAAAGATATTTTACCTGATCAGCCTGAAGAAGTCACACCAGGTCCTTTAGTAGAGTCAGTCCCTGAACCAGTGAAAACAGTCGGGGAGGATGAAAAGATCAATCAAAACCCTTCATGGAGAAAAAGCGAGATAAGAAAAGTCCTAGTCCAATCAAGGATACTGCGCTTCCTGAAGATAAGCAAGAACAAATTCCTGAGGAAAAAGTACAACCTAAGAAAGCAAAAAAGAAGAAGGAGAAAGATGAATCTAAAATTCAGGTGAGTGGTCCTATCGAGCAACCGATTCTGCATAAACTAGAAAGGAAGGAAATTAAACCTTCAAAATTAGTCATAACACCAGTTGAAGAATCACCACTTTTTGCGTCTGTGAAATTGAAAAAAGCACCCACAAGACCCAAAAAAGATATAGAATCTGTTAAGATACCTAAAGTTATGTTGAAAAGTCGTTTAGTTCACATAAACTATCCACCTTTAGAAAAGATACCAATTATAACTGAATTAGAACCAGTGTACGTTGACAATGGAATACTCTCTAGGAATCAAGAAGAAGCCAAGACCATAGTGAAAACTAAGCGTCGAAGAGTTAAACTTCCAGAAATAGAAAAGCCTGTTCTTGAAAAATATATTCCTTTTGAAGATGAACCAAAACAGCCTACTGATGAAAAGAAGATGCTCTTAAGAAACCAAAAGTAAAGAGCCAAAATCCCTCCTAAAGAACCAGACACTCAGAAACTTGTAATGGGTAAAGGCAAGCTTCCTGGCCCAGAACCAGAGCGGAGACGGTTAAGCTTAAGAAAATTAGTAGAAAACCCTCAGAAGAGAAACCTGATGTTGTGGAAAAGCCAAAGAAATTGATAAAGGAAACGCTTTGGACTCTCAACCCGAGGATGATGTAAGCTTTAAGTTAAAGCCCATAAAGACATTCCAACAGGTGAAGGACCTGAAGATGTCAAGCCGGCAGAAAAGGTTGAAGTTTTACAACCAGAAAGTAAACCATTAGAAGAAAAGGCACCAAAGAAACTACAAGGCACCTAAACCGACAAACCTGAAGAGGAAAGAAAGTTAGTTCTTGGAAAAGGTAAAAACCTGATGAGGAAAAGGACATCAAACTAAAGAAAAAGCAAGGACCTCCAAAAGAGGAACAACCAGAAGAAATCAAACTGAAACCGTGGAAGAAGGATGTACCAGACAAAGAAAAAGAGGACAAAGAACCAACAGTTGGAAAACCTAAACCTATTGAGAGGCAAGATGAAGAAGAAGAGATTACCATGCCTGATTTTGTGGACACACCGGACAAAAATAAAAAGAAGAGGAAGATCAAAAAGAGTAAAGACAAGGAAGACATGCCAGCTGACGATGAAATTCCAGAAACAGACACTAAGCCGATTCCTTTAGAAGAAGACTTCCAGGAACCTCTCCAACAAGTTGAAGAAACAGACCAAGCACAACCCACATTTAGAAGACCGAAGCGTGTGCTAGTGTCTACTTCTAAAGCGCTACCTATTGAAGAGGTTTCGGAAACAGTTGTTCCAGAACTGATACCTACTTTAGCAGTAGACACTTTTGAGCAGTCTCAGGTTAAAGAAACATATGTTGAAGACATGAAATCACTGGCAGAGGTTACTTTAAAACAACAAAAAACAACAGTCAAAAAGGATGTTCAAGAAGATGCAGAAGTAGTAGAAGAAATAGTGTGGAAGAAAGAACTGAATGTAGCTACTCACTCACAAAGAAAACAACCAGAAAGACAAGGTCTTTTAGAACTTGATTATGATAAACCTATCGGTGATCTAGAAATAATTTCAAAGAAAAGACAAGTTGCAGAAAGTAAGCTTTTTGGAAAAACAGACAAACTTATCCCACCGAGATTTGTTGAGCGTATAGAGCCCATAATAACAGAAAATAAACAACCGGTAACATTTTCTTGTAAAGTTGAAGGTGTACCATTCCCAGAACTCACTTGGTATCACAATGGAAAGGAAATAAAACCCTCACAAAGGACAGTGATGACAGTTTTGGAAGAAGTTGTTACTTTGGAGATCAAAACACTTCAAACCGAAGATGTTGGAGTGTATTCGTGCAGGGCTACCAATCGAGCTGGGGTGGCTACTTGCACTGCAAATCTAGTCATTTTAGGTATTTTATATTGGGTGTTTACTGTGTGTTGTAATATTGTTCTTGATTTTGCATGGTACTTTAACTTTGAGTCGTTTTATTTGTTTAAATGCATGTTAGGAACTTACAGTTTTAGACTTGAAACCTTTTGATGGTCTATGAAATATTTTTTATGATGAGTCCATAAAAAAGCCACATTTGAACATATGCCAATTTTTAGAAAAATGTTACTTGCCGCTTTGTAAAAGCCCTAGTTTTCACTATTTACTTTTATACAGTTATAAAAGAACAAGTCTCATACTTTTGCGTTCCAATTTAAGGCAGAATTCATGAACTCCACTTTAATTAAGACTTTTACTTAGCTTACTTAACTTAATAACATTACTCAAATGGGAGATAAATGTCCAAAACTCTGATTGAACTGGGAATGTCGAAAGTACTATTAGACTTAGATCCAATACTAAATTTAAAGAAAAAAATTAAAATTTGAAATGATTTATTTAGCAGCACACATAAGTTTATACATTCAAGCATATCTAAAGTAATTTAATTTCATAGAATGAAAGCATTTTTTGTACTTTTTACCACGTTTTAATTTTTAAATAGGTATTAAATATAAAATGCTTTCATGCTACAGTAATGAACACCTTAAAGTAAACAGAGAAACTGAAACCATAACAAATATAATTTAATTTTGTTTAGCTTTATGTTCTTGTTGAGTTTACCTTTTGCCCTGTTAAGGTAAGAAAGTTTTACATATGAGTTTGACAAGCTCAGATAAGCCAGATTATGAAAAAAAGAGAACCGGTGAAGTTCAGTCTGAAATTGCATTAATTATGTATAAAATAATTATAAGACATTTCAGAAAAAACAGTATTGATTAAAGTAACTGTGTTTGTAAAAACACTTTTATCACTTAATTACAAAGTTTAAAGAGGAAAAAGTAGACTATATAAGTCGTAAATTACCTCGTGAAACAGATGGGGTTCCAGGTAATTTACCACTTATATAGTCTACTACACAGTTTTGTGGCTAAACACAATGAATTTCAAAGAAAAAAGTAACCAAGTTTAGTTTAACTGACTGGTAATCAATCAAGACGACAAAGTTTCATCAAAAGATATACATTTGTTTTGTGCTGACTTTGTACTCGTAACTACTGTGCTCCCATTACATGCAACATGTGTTTTAGCTGCAGTGCAACCAGTGTTTGGAGCTTTTCACGTTGAGTGTGTGAATATATTTAATAATTTCAGCTTCTAAATTAGAATAATGTAATTAGTTTAAAACTTACAAAGAGGTGGGTGATAGTATTTTTATTTTTGTTATTGATGTTTTGGTACTAAAAAGAACTCTAGTATTACAAGCATGTTACAGTTTTTGTTTGTTAGTGTATGTTTTTGTTTCAATTAGTTGTTTGATAATTGGGTTGTATATGAATATTTTTCAAACGGGTACTGTAAACAAATATTCAACAACAACTTATGTTCAAAATGTATATTGCAATCGTTTTACAAATTAAAATAATGTGATGAATCAATAATAATTATTTAATTGTTTTAAGGATTTTACAATCATTGACAATTGCCACTGAACAAATTATATTACAATAGGATTATTAAAAGCAACTTGTCTTTGTTAAAAATATAAAGTAAAGCAATTCCAGATATTTTGATACTTTGATTTAAGGTACCGACCGATACCATTACCATCCTACAATCTCTGACCAAATATTTCAGACAGGTCTTTTAAAATTAATTAAAAGTTCAAATTATTATACTTTTAGATAAATTATTCACACAATATTCAATTGGTCCTGCATACTTCTCAATGTGTACTAATTGAAACACTCCAGTCGGGTTGAGGTCTTCTTTGATGGGAGTTTGTCTACTATCCCTTTGAAAAGAAGGGACCTCGGAGAAAGTTTATCAAAAAGCACCATTCAATTAGTTTTAACTGAAAGACAAAACGTTGCATACTTTTTGAAACACATATTGTCGTATATTTTTGAACTATCGTTACAAAATTGAATATATTAATCATTCTGAAATTTTGATCTGTTTAGAAAAAGAAGAGGAAGGAATAGCTCCACAGTTCACTCAGCCGATCAAACCGCAGGTGGCCAAACGTAAGAAGACAGCTACCCTGAAGTGTGCAGTCATTGGAAAACCCACTCCTACTGTCAAGTGGCTCGAGCAAATGAAGAAATAATACCTGACGACAGGCATCAGCTGACCTTTGTGCCAGAGACGAACGAACATGTGTTGACCATCGTGGAAGCGGACGAGCTTGACGAGTGCATCTACACAGTCCAAGCAGTTAACAAGTTCGGACGTGCAGAGTGCAGAGCAAACTTAGTCCTCAGTAAGTAAAAATAATTTGTGAAAAGGTTCCTATAGCCACAAGGTCTCCTAATATCACATTTGAGTTTTGCAAGAATTCAAGATTTGCACTGCCAACTAAGTTCTTCAAGGATGTCAGCTGAGTGCTCCCTTGGTATTTATGTTTAGTGCAGTTTATCATCCAATATTATACTATTACTTTGAAACTAGAGCCAAAACACTTGACAAGACAAATGAGAACTGTTTTCCTTGGATATGGTCCAACTATCTACCTCATTAACAATCACAGTGATTTAGGAAATGGGAATTTGCAGAAGAAGAGCGTAAAAAGTGAACAGATATAAGATATATGTAGGAGTTGGTTAGAAATTTATGGATTTAAAGTTCACAGAAACAAGGTACATTGTTTCTGGATTTTAAATAGTAAAAAACTAAAAGATATTCTTTGTTATCTTGATTTAGTTTCATCGTCATCTAAAACCTGTATAAAATATTCTTTTGAGAGTATCTGTGTGTGTTTTTTAAAGTGCTTTATTTCTATTTAAAAACCAATGGTAACCACTTAGATGGCACAAGACCTATCCTCTCGGCCACTAACAATTTTGTCAAGTAACTTCGTGGTAACTTTAGGTGAAGGTGAATGGTGGACCTTTGTGATCATAAACTGCCTCGTTAAACCAATATACTACTTTTTACCTCCCTTTCCACAAGGCGCTAACATAGCTATATTGTTCCTTCTAGATGAAGAACCGTGACTGACTAAGAGCTAATGAATTAAAAATTAATCTTTTTAGGTGAAGCAAAACTGGTTCAAAAGCCAGTGTTGATGGAAGCTCCCAAGATAACAAAGCCACTGCAAGCTCTCATGGTGCCCAAAGGATCCACTGTGAACCTGGAAGTAGAGTTCACAGGCAAGCCGGAGCCGGAAGTGAGCTGGTTCCGTAACGGCAAGGAGATTCAGCCTTCACCTGACATGGACAAGAAGCCGGGCTTGACTTCTCTGACAATACGGGAAGTCAACAAGAAACTGACTGGAAAATTTGAAGTACGAGCCATGAATCCAGCAGGGGAAGCAAGGACATCTGGTTCAGTTGGAGTTGCAGGTTGGTGATGTTCTCTAAAGTGCGGGTGTGAAAGGTGTTAGTTGAAAGTAAGGAGGTAATTACTACAGAACTTTTCTTTTAAAAAAGGTACTATGTAGTTAGGTTTTGGATGTGGATATAGTTTAGTGTTGAATATAGGCTCTTAGATTATCATATTTTAGAACTTTCTGTTCTACAGATAGTAGAAGGTGTACAAAGGTGTATGTAGAAGTTCTTTGTTGTAAAGTCATCACTGGTATCTTAAAATGGGGTTTCCTTAGGAAGACTAAAATGTTTCATCTTATATGTGTCATAATTCAGTGATCCAGATATAATAAAACCAATAATTCAATTGGTATTGACAGGCCAATGTGGAATAAAACTAGGAAGACCAACTGAGTTTGGTAAACAAAATGCTGGTTGTAACTCAAAACTGATATCTTCTGCTTAAGATAATTTTTGCTGTAATGTGGGCTTACAAACTGTAAAAGATCTCACCTTCAGTCCTTCCGATAATCTCTTTTCATCAACAGTTTGCTAGACTTTAAACTTTTAAGTGGAGCAATTATTAAAAACTGTTCCCTCTGTCTTTAGTCTTAAAAAAGTACTTTTTTTTTTAAATAAATTGAATACTTTGTGATGCAGATATGGAAGAACTATTGGAGATGGAAGGAGTGAAGGCTCCGAGGTTTATCCAGCCTCTTCAGCCACAGATGGTAGCTCCAGGAGAAGTAGTCCTCATGGAAGTGTTGGTCCAGTCTTATCCAACCTGCTCCTTCCAGTGGTTCCAGCAAAACACTCCCATTAAGGTAAATAAATAAGCTAATTACCAAACAGTTTAGGCCTAACAAAGTATATTTTTGAAGAAAAATGAGATAATCAGCCCTTTCTACTAGATATTTGACTTATTTGTTAATATCAGTGATTAGTCTTGAACAGTTTATAAACCCCATCGTTAGTTTAATACAATTTTTCTTAAGGAAGTTCAGACAAACCTTTTAAAATGCCCGCACTACAGCAGCTTGTTGCTTGTTGGTTGCAGTCAAGCGTGGAAACACGCATCATGACGGATGGCAACCGCTCAGTGTTGATGCTGCCACAAGCGCTGACTGAGTCTGCCGGCAGCTACACATGTCGTGCCGAGAACGTCGCTGGCTCCGTCACCTGTAGCGCCACGCTCGGCATCACTCCAGAGCTGGAGACTGTGTCAGAGCTACAATCACCCGTGTTCACCGTGACACCACAGCATGCCAAAGTCATGGACGGACAACCCACCCAATTTGTTGCCAAGGTAGTTTTAAAAATATTTATTGAATCTCTTACACCTCTTGTATTTTATGCCTCTTGAACGTTACTAGACCATTTAAATTGACACTGTCAAACATGTTAGCTAAGACGCTCAATAACAAACCTATTGATTTAGTCAAACCTCTGACTTAGTTGGTTTGCAGCCAATCAGGATGTTTCAGCTTAGTGTTATAATAAAGTAAGACAATTCAATGTAGATAGTCTCCGAGCAATGCGGTCCTGGAAGTGTAGAGTGTAGTCATGAATTTAAGTCTTCCGTTTGTATTTGCAGCTTTAGCTCTAAGATTATTTGGTTCCGTTAATAATCTGCATACATTTATAATTTAACAACAAATACAGTAGTAATATAGGATTATATCAGAATCATCAGCGAGTTCAATAAATATGAATCTGATATGAGATTACATATTATGTAATTTTAGGAATATTTGCATAATTTTTGCCCTTTTTTTAACTCAATTGATATTTTCAGGTGATTGGAAAACCAATGCCCCTGGTTACCTGGTACCACAATGGTCAACCTATGAAAGAAGGCAAACAGGTAAATTTATCTTGGAACCATGTTGTTAATACAGTTAGTTTGAGACCATGCTTCAGCATCTAGTGTGGAGGATCACGGGTTTGATTACTGGTGCAAATATGTGGTTTGGACCACTTTTTCAAAAATATTTTGTGTTCCCACAAAATTTAGATAAAGTTTTAATGAATATGCATCCGGTAGAGACAGAAAAAAGTCATGTATTTCGATCCATATTTCTAAACCGCCTTACTTTTGCTTCAATGCTTCATATTATACAAAGAGAGGTCTCTGTGCTCGTAGGTATCAATGTACCAAGACAGTGAAGGCACGTGCAAGCTGGCCATCACGGAAGTGTTCCCTGAAGACGCTGGAGTCTACACTTGCCAAGCTGTGAACCCAGTAGGAAGCTGTGTGTGCTACCGCACTTGTTGTAGAAGGTTTGTATGATTAAGACTAAACCATGTAACAAGTTAAATTTTGTATTCATTCGCCAGCGTGGTGGCTGAGTCAGTAGCGCCAAGATTGTAGGTCCGAAGTTCGCAGGTTCGAGCCCCGCCTCAGCCAATGGTTGGTAGTTAACTCGTCGCTAAGGTAACCGAACAGGCTGCATAGGCCCATGGTGACTGGCAGAGTAACTTTTTTACAAAAACACTACTATTCACCAGACTATACCTGAGCGTGTTCAGAGCTGATGACTCTAAACAACACAACTTCTGTTCAAGCTCTTAGCTGTTGTCATCCCTTTGTACAAACTAAAAACACATTAACATCTTAGACAAACACTTAGTACTGGTGAGTGACTTCACAAATACACATTTAGCCAGTTTAGTGTTCAACTGTTTCATAGGGTCTTTTTCATTGCAGCGTACGAGTATGTACCTGACTCAGAGATGGCTTCAATAACTGTTGCCACTTCCTTGCTCACTGGTCAGAGTGGATCAGAAGAAGATTTATTGGCAGACAAGGTAAGGCATGACCTAAATTAAATTTAAAATATTAACTTATAAACAACTATGGTCTTCATGATACCCAGAAAAATTATCTACCTTCATGTTGGCTAGAGCAAAAGAGTTTTCTTTTGTAAAGTCAATGTTTGATAATGTACAGAGTTGAAAGTAAAGCTAGTGGTTTGAATCTTTAGGTATTAAAAGCGCATTATTAAAAGCGTTTATAGTTATTTTCACGTTTCAGGATATGTTGTCGGAAGTGCCCGAGGAGGAGGACACTGAACTTGGTAGTGCGCCATACTTTGTCACACCGTTGCCAGAACAAGTCCAAGCCAGGGAAGGTGAACTTCTCAGGTATGTTACATTTTGAGAAGGAAGGGTTCATTAAATGTTTGAGCAGTACCGATAGTGCAAATGACACTGCTGTAATCAATCTTAAATGGACATTGTACATTTTGTAGAAAGTACGAGGAGCTATAAGTTTTTTCTTTCCCAGAAAAGTGCTCTTGTATATTTTAAAAAGTGTTACTATAAAAGATAAAATTTCTATATAAGAATTAAATCAATAACCTTTCTTTCCAAATTTGTTTTTAGCTACGTATATTATTCTCGATAGTATCTTAAATGACATAAAACTTTAAAGTTGCTTATTTTAATTAAAAAACAAAATATTTATCATCTGATAAAGTTTTTAATAAATCCTCGGGTAGTTTTTGCTAATAAAAACATAGTTCAATGGATAACTTAACAGATAAATATGATATACGTATACAGTACAGTGGTAGTCAAATATTGTAGAATCTGGTTTTGTTCTCCTAAAATCAAACTTAAAATTACAGTATTTTCTTTCTTAATGTCTCTAGAACAGTGCTTATTTTCAGCACTGAAAGTATATATCAGGGCCAACATTCTTATTTTGAGTACGGTAAGTAAATACAAGAAGAGCCAACAATGCTAACAATGCGTGTAAGTGGCCACACGCTGTGAAACTTTGGCAAAGAGCCAAGTTGGCAAACTTGTCACTCGATGAAAGCTGCTGTGTCTGTATTGTGTTCAAGACCTTTATTGGAGGAGGACATTATTTATAGAGTTAAAGAATGGCTTATAAACAAATGTTCAACACTTCATATTTCTAATCTCTAGTTTTTGGTTTTTTTATGGATAATAATAACACCAATTAAGAATACTGTTCAATATAATTGATCTGGCTGCTATGTACTAATTCTTTGGATTGAAATTAAAAAAAATCAACCAAAATAATATTAACACCTTATTACCTGTAAACCCTAGATGTGTTGAGATTTGCACACAATGCATTTCAGGCATAAGTTGCCCATTTTCAAGTGTCTCCTTTCTTTCTTCTTCAAGTGTTTCCTTGATGCAAATGGGCAACTTATGCCACAAATGCATCAAGTGAAAATTGACACATCTAGGATCTACAGCAAATAAGTTTATAGTACTTAAAGAGGTCCTAAACTGGGATATATAAATACTTAGAAATAATATATTTATAGCTTAACATACAACAAAGTCTAACTTAGGTTTAAAAATACAGTTGACTGTAAAGATTATATTACTCTTAATAAATAATTTTAAACGTCAAAAACCAATATTTAAAACTTTTATTTGGACGAGGCCTTTCAAAGGCAATGCCTTTATCTTCAGGTCCGTTTAAAACATTTTTTAATGTTTAAAATGAAAGGCCTCGTCCAAATAAAAGTTTTAAATATTGGTTTTTGACGTTTAAAATTATTTATTAATCTTTCCAATATTGAGCACCTTCTTCCTTCAATATATTACTCTTCATTAATTATTCTTGAAAATCATCCAAGGAGTATTTGGTTATTGACTTTGTTACCTTATTCATAGTATTCACAATATCCCACCCCATTCATTCTTGAGGTAGAAAGTGTCTTTTTGTCTTATCTCTGTTCTTCCTCACCCTACACATATCACTTTTCTCTAAGCCCCATGTAGCATAATCTGACTTCATCGACGTTCTTAGGTGATGTTTAACCAGCCGAGGTAGCCAAGCCACCATTATGTAGATAAGAGGTTAAAGCACATATTGTATATTGACAGGTTGGAGGTGAAAGTGGAAGGAAGCCCGAAGCCGAAGGTGCTTTGGTACAAGCAGGGAGTTGAGGTGATACCGAGTCCTGAGTTCCAAGTGGAGCACTTTGAGGACGACACCTGCGTGCTGACCGTGACGGAGGTGTACCCTGACGATGTGGGGGAAGTGGTGTGTGAAGCGCACAATGATCTTGGCGTAGCGACCACAACTACCGTCCTCACCGTGCAAGGTAATGCTTCTGCCTCTGACACATTCAGCTAGCCGCCAATGGTGCTCAAAACAGGGTTGTTTTAAGACAAAGTGCTTAAAATGTTATTTTCAATTAATTTTAGATGAATTGCGTTAATTCTTTTCAGAGTTAAATGAACTTTTAGTCATAACTTATAATTATAATGGGGTTAAAAGTTATAAAAAATATAAAATTGTGTTTTTTGAAGAATAAGTAAAGATTTGATTTATTTTACTATTTTAACTAAACTTTAATGAAATGTTTAAACCTAAGTTGGTAAAGCACACATGCTCAATTATTGAAGTGTTGACTTTTGGTACAATAAGTAGGAGTATTGTTGATTATTGCAGAGATATAGTTTTTTCCTACAAAAGAGGTTTGTTTTTTGGCTGCTAGGTTTTACAAAATAGAAGCTAGAATGGCTAAATGCTTTGCCTTTTTATCTCCACTAGCAATAAAAGTAGAAAAACAGAACAAGAGCATTTTTTTGTGAAGCAAGGTTCTCACTAGGCAAATAGTCAGATGAAAAGGTAGCAATTACAGTGTATCAAAGACAACAGAAGCCATCAACAATAGAAGATGTTGCCTTAGTATTTTGTGATTGCTAGCTAGTTGTGCGATTAATTTGCTTTTAGATCTTTGCTTTACCTACAACTATTGTATTTTATTAAAGAAAAACAAAAATTTAAGCTAAGTTTTATCTCAAATATTCCATAATGATTTGTTGACATCTTATTGTTCTTCCTGTTAACTGTGCTTGAGTGTGCTATTCAGACTTGAAGATTCCACTTTTGTTTTATAAAAGGGTTCTTTCTTTAAAAATACTGTTTCTGTGTTTGGCTTTGGCAAAATTACTCCTTTTGACCGCCAAAACCTGTTGTGTTAGGAATATTCAAGAATCGTTATAGTTGTTTGGTTTTTCAAACTGTAAACATTCATAAAACAAAATTTTTATGGCTTGGTTCTTCAGTCTGTATTCATGATGGACAATAACAATCGTATGTTTCACTAGTTAAAAATATAATAATATAAAAATGTTAAGCTAAAAAACACACCAGGAGTGGTCAAAAGGTTACATTTTTGTAGGTATTATGATAAGATGATGATGAGCTATTGTGTTTTGCTTTGTATCACTTTTAACTGCTATTTTTTTCAGCTTTCATCGCTCAAGTTGGCTGCAGTTTTATTCCTTTTATGTCAGCTCTCTGCCCTTTGCCCTTTCACAAGCAACATTAACAGCTTCAATAACAAAATTGCACTCACATGTTGACACTCATTACAAATCGCTAGTTACCTTAAGTTTTATGGCTGTGTGTTGTATTGAATCTATGTTTCATATTGAATTTGTGAGGTTTTTGAGCTTATGTTACAGTAGTTTGTATAATCTTCTTTGTATTTTTCAGGGTATTTGTTTCTTGTTACTTATATTCTTGGTTTTAATGTTCTAAATTATAAAATATTAGTTATAAAAACTAAAAGTATTACTACTCAAAAAACAAGTTGCAAACTACAATATAAATTTTTAAACAAAATGTGTGAATTTGCATTGGAACAGTTATGTCTGATTAAAAATGATCTAACAGTGCTCAAAATGACACATTTAATTAGGTGTTTAAAATTGGACTATGAAATATGTATGTTACACTAAAGCAAGTTATTAAAATCCACAGGAATTTTGGGGACAAAGGAATACCGCAAGCCGGAATGGGTAACACACATGGAAGAGCTCCAGTCGCAGTTGAGAGGTAAAGAAAGAAGTCTGTCGCTAGATAGCTTAGAGCATGAAGTTGTGCGGCAACCGTGTGCATGGAGTGAGGAAATGCCAGAGGAGGAGTACATGGAACAGAACTGTGGCGGGAGCTTCTACCTGCTGCCTGTGATAGAAGAGTTCAGCGAGCCGAGCGGCAGCGGGAGTATCGGAGAGCGTCTGTCCACATCATGTCAGGAGCTGTACGCATCCACAGAGCTGTGGCCTAGCGTGAGATCTCGCTGCCAGACATTCCCTCGGTCCCGTGTAGATGCCCCCGCTGAACCCCGTCCCCTGGCTCGCTACTCTACCGAACCCCGGGAACTGGACCCTGAGGGCTTCCATCAGCTGCACAATGCTGACAGCTGTGAGGAACTGCAAGAGTTTCTACTCTTGGAGAGCCAGTGTATGACCACTGACACTGGCCTCGCTCACGCTTTCCTACAAGGTAGTGTAGATGCTACTAATTCTCCTACTAATCAATCACACGATAAAACATATTTAGCATCAAAGTAGTCTTTTTTCTATGAATTATTCAATATCTGAACAGACAATTATTCTTGTTGGGAAAGATGTAGGTTGACTGATTTAGTCCTGTCAAGTAGATATTATTATTATTTCCAAGTAGATAAGTCTAAAATTGACTTGAAATTTTCATGCAAATTTATTTAAGTAAAATATCAATTATGTCTAAATTACACCATTGAGGTTGTTTTAATTTCCAAGAAAAATGTAGATAATATAATGAAAGTTAAAAATGCATATCCCTTACATATGAAGTTTAGCTATTCCTCCACTGCTTTTGTTTTGTTGTAAGTTGGTCAGTTTTGTTTTTTAGTTGTAATCCTGCTTTAGTACTAGTTGTTGTTTTTCAAGTGTTGTCTTTGTCGATGTTTTAATCACCGAGTGTTCTAACTTTTGTTCACCACAGACAACTGACAACTCGGTTGCCAACCATACCAAAGAAACACGTTCTAGTCATTATTTTAAGGTAAGTGAACTGCCAAATGTTCTTAGTAAAGAATAATTAGAATTGACTGTGAAGAATCATGCTATATATAATTCTAAACTCTAAATCTTTATCAGGCAACAAACCCATTTTTGCTAAAAGTGAAGATAAATTTAAAAGTACCCTTGTTCAAGGACATAAAAACACTAGCAAAGTATTGCAAACTTCACCGCGGCTGAAAATGTCCTAATAAAGGTTATTAGATCATTTTGCGAACATTTACTATAAAATACAACAATGTAAATTAATTGTTACAAAATTTTTAAAAAATGGTAGAAGTTATTTTTTGAGATGAGGTAAAAATCCTTTAAAAAGAATTCTAAATAGACTATTAGTTTGTTGTGACATGAACATGTTTATGGTGTTATAAATTTGCGTTTTGAATTGCAGCTGCTACAAGTCCCCCGACCTTCATTCAAGAAATCACCGATGTGAGATGCCAAGAGATGGAATCAGTCAAGTTTGAGGCAGTATTTGCCGGAACTCCAATGCCAGGTACTTATAAAGACTTTTTCAAATTTTGAATTTATTTCAAATTTTTTCATCAGTATCCCTTGTTCCATACTTGTGGCTCAGTAACTGTAGTTTTGATAATTTTAATTCAATAAATTACTTACCGGTACTGAATAACTGTATTAAATTAATTTTTTAAATATTGAATTGAACAGCTGATTTTTGCGATTTTTTAATAAGTAAAGGTATTTTGATCACTAAATCACTATTTGAGATGCCGACCACTCTCATGAGGGTATTTAAGGCAAATATGTGGTGAAGGGTGAGTGTGATGAGTGGTAGTAATGAGTTATGAGGTGTAGTCTTGTTACAAACTAAGGCCGACTCTTCCTTAATTAATTAATTAATAGACCAATTGCCAATGGAAATACAAGGACCAACGGTTTAACGTGACTTCGAACCATGCAGGTGATGGTCTGATATGTCTAAACGATGGTGGGAGTTGATGCGGGTGTCATCAGATGATCACTGAGACTATCTGATAATACACCAATTATTCTAACCCAAGTAGCAGAGTAAATTTACTTCAAGCTTCATAATATTGCCAAGTTTTGTAAGCAGACAAAACAAACTACTTGACAGGTCACTTAACCGAATAGCATGTCGTAAGTGTACGGTAAGTTTCTAGGAGATTTCTAACACAGTGTATGGACAACAAACAAACTACAGTACTCGGAGATTGGTTTATCTGGAAAGCAGGTCATAAACACACAGCAAGTATGGTGTGAAGCACGGTGTTGGTTCTTGCTGAATGCTTTTTCAGCAAGATCCAAGATAGCTTTTCAGTAAGCTTCCCTGCTACCTGGAAACTTATGCTCCCATTCATTTGAAAGATTCACTGTGCATTTTTTCAGATATCATATGGTACCGCAATGACAAGATACTAAGGAACACTAAAAATGTGAAAATTGTCATAAAAGAGAACAAAACTTCGGTGACAATCAAGAGTGTGACTGAGGAAGACCAAGGAACTTATATTTGTAAGGCGACGAGCGAAGTGGGCTTGGCTGTTACCAAGGCCAAACTGGACTACGCAAGTACGTAAAATACTATCTAAACTAAAGTAGCCTATAGATGTGTCATTAACAGAAAAGCTTTGCTACTAGCCTTGTACAATTCATCAGTGGGGCTGTGCTAATTAACAGTTGACTTTGGGAGGACCAAAGTGTGAGCAATAATCAAAGTATTGTAATTGTGTGGGAAACTCTTCAATTTGTCCATCTTATAAGGAAGGATGAGATATTTTTACAGACTAAATATTATTTACAGACTGTAATATTTATGTATAAGGCTTAATATTAATCATAGTACATTTTTTAAACAAAAGACTTCAGGCTGTGTTAATCTAGCTACTCTCTAAACTTTGTCGAAAATTAAAATAAGATGATATTTACCATTACATAATCAATTGAGTATATTTTTCCACAGGAATATCTGATGAACAGAGGAAAATTGTTGAAATTCAACAAGCTCATCAAGAAATGGAGAAGGTAAAACTGGAACAAGCCAAACTGGACAAGAGAAAGAAAATTGATAAGAAAAAGGGACATGTTATAGTTACAGACACGTAAGTATTTTTAGTTTTTTCATTATATTAGTAGTAAACACTGCGTTTATTCGTTGTATATTTTTTACACTTTGCTGCCAACAAGAGCATTTCATATAATTTTCAATAAAGACTTGGATATGATACATTTATTGTACACTAGAGTCCCGCTAATCCAAACCCGCTTATCCAAAAATCCGCCTAATCCGAACAATGTTGGGGGGAAAGAAACTATACCGTTTTTGAGTTGGTTAAATAAATAAAACTAGTTTTCCAAGTTATGTCATACTGTATGTGTTTAATAATGAACTAGCACTCACAATGACACACTATACAGTATACACGCAGATATGCGCACAAACATTGTAACAGGCCCTACTGCCAGTCATATCTGCGTACATTACTTCTGCCCTGTTTATTATTGCAGTGTACTACAGGATTGAAATATACAATTTCTTACATTTAAATATGAAATATTAGTGTAAAAAGTCAATATATGACCTTATGAAGTCAATATATGATAAATGTCAAAATTCCGCTTAATCCAAATTTTTGCTAATCCGAACAGGGTCCGGTCCCAATTAGTTCGGATTAGCGGATTAAATAATAATTTAATGTTTGGTACACAGTTAACTTTATATTTTTCAGTGTGGCAGTCCAACAACAGGAACAGCCAGTTTTAGAGTCTACAACTCAGTTTGTAGAAACAACTGAAACTGTAAGTAGAACTTGTGGTTTTAAACTAAAATTTGAACAGAGCTGTGGTGTCTGTTATGTTTGCATATTTCAATACTGGTACTTGAACGATCAAGTCACTTTCATTTCAAAATCACCAGGTGATTCATATCATCTACTTCATTTTATCATATGTGCTGTCATTTTTCTCAGTGACATTCCAAACAATAAACATATAACATAAATTTTGGTAACCTAAGACAGCACATTTACAGATAGCTACAATGATCATTTATGTGTTTGTTTATTTTGTTGATGTGTTCAAAGGCACAGTGTTACAAAACAAAAGTACTACCAAACACAACAAATCTTTTTAAATTTTAAAAGTGTACTTTGTGACAGTATAAAAACTGTTAGTTTCACAAGTTTGTCAAGTTCCAGAGATTTGTAAGTTTAAACTTCCATTCTATCTGCCATATAAAAGAGTTTTAATGTAAAATAATTGTTTATTTTAATCAAATGTTGCTGGTATCATTAATGGGCAAGGAATCTAGCAGCCATCATCCATTCTTCCCAAAGCATGTATCTGAAAACATTTTCCCTTTCATGAACAAAGTTCAATCAATCTTAATATTACATTAGTTATTTTCAGCTGTTGAAAAGTATAGACCAACATAACTGTTTAACCAGGCCCCCAAAATGGCTTTTGCCTTTCAGTGATAAAAACAAACGAAAATACACTTGTGAAATATTTGTGGTACTCTGACTAGGATTTCCAACTTTTACACTAACACTTGATTATAGTACATATGTCCAATGTGTGCATGATGTTGACGTTTCCAATTGTTTCTTCCTCAGGCAAAGGCCACCATGAAGTTTGATGTTCAAGAGTCTGTAGAGGTTTCCGCAGTTGCTTCTTCTAGAAAGGTTCCCGATGACGTTACATTCACGGAAGAAAAGCCAAAAGACGTAGCCAAAGTTATAAGAACAGAACAAGAAGCGACTTCTATCTCAGAGGTAACCACCCATGAGGCTATCACCAAAATGGAGTCAAAAGATGTTTCAGTGCAAAGGGTCGAAGTTGTTAGTACACCTCAAGTGGCAGTTTCTGTCTCGGAGGTAGAAACTGAGATATCTCTAGGGACTGTAGATCAGCAGGACATGAAAAAAGTCAAAGCTAAGAAAAAAGTAACCATACAAGAATCAGTTCAAGTTCAAGAATTCGAAAGAGATGAAGAAGTAATTGAACGTTTCCATCAAGAAGTTTCAGAACAGAGGACAGAAGTTCGGTCGTCAGTTCAGGACTCGATTTGCGTAACTGAGGTACGGGAGGTGCACAGCGGCATGAGCGAAGGAGCATGAATAGCGAAGGATAGGCTAGAGAGCAATAGATTTGCTTGGATATTTCTGTGTTTAATGCAAAACCTTCTGTGCTATCTTTCCACAGAGCAGTACACAGACAACAATATTACTCTCCAAAAAAACATATCAAAGTTGATTTAATATTTAATAAGAAAATACAACAATATGATAGCTTTATTTCTAATAGTATAACTTTGTAGAATTGGCTGTTTTATAAAATATACAACACTCAAGACAATCCATCATTCATCTCATCGTACATTCTCAGATACATGCATAACTTGAAACATTATGCATGATTTACCAATATTTATAACACTAGTTTATAATGTGGCTCGTGAGTTAAACAGTGAAAAACTTGGGATACATAAAAAAAAGTCTTTGGGTTGACTTGTTTTTACAAAGCTTTAACTTCAGTTTAAGATAACATAATCCATCATTTGTTTACCAATACCATAAGTTTAATGCCATAAGTAAAACAAATATTTTCCAACCAAGTTTTAATCTGTTAGATTTGTTTGAGTTTTCTGAGGAAAATTACTTTTGCATGCTGATTTTTGTCTCACTGATTTAATACATTTTCTTTTAGGAAACTCAGTGTTTTCCTTTTTACTTTGAACTAAACTAAATTTATTTGCAATCTATAAGACGTTAAACTTTCAAAGTCTAGTACAGACTTTTGCAATATTTCATTCAGTGTTTTAACTAGAGCAATGTAAAACTTTACTTAAATCAAAGATCATACAATTTTTAAATATAAACAAAGTAACAACCAATGTGCTTTAAGAAATAAGTTGCAACGTCTTGTTAGAACTGTGTATGAGTGTTTTTGTTTTTGTTGATTTCTTGACTTTTAGATTTTTGATATAAATGATATGTTTTAATACAAGGTTTTCAGTACATTAGTAAAGGTAATTTAAAACAACCTTACAACAATCAATAAAAGCTGTACATTTACAGATTTTTATTTAAATAGATCTTTTTAGTTGGAGGAGTATTTTATCTAAATTGAATGTTTTAAATACTTTTATTTATAAACATAAAAAACCACTATAATAATAATTACTAAAAATTTTTTGCAATGGCCATCAAGCAATTCAAGTACAAATAGTTACTTTATCATTATCATTTAAACCTACAATCACCTGCTTTTAATGTCCATTGGTGCTCATTTCATGATCCCCGCCTTCTCCATTTTACAAAGAAAATTTGCTAAAAATATAATTAACAACCAAACAGAAGTACCCTGGGTATGTTGAGAAGAGTTGAAGGAAACACTTAAGACAGAGTTCACAGGAATTTAACAATTTTTATCAATCCATTGAAAATTTGAAAATATAGTTTCAGTCTGATCTAAATACGTATCTCTTGAGATTAGTATGTTTTCATTCACATAACTTCACAAATAGCAATTGAAATCAAAATCTTAAATTTTTTGAGATATGGATCCTTTGAATATTTTAAGTAACTGCTACTGCAGGTCCAGCCTGGAGTTACTGTTCAAGAAGTGACACAGAAGAAAGTGAAGAAGAAGCAAGCTCGCAAGTCTGAGGCGAGGGAACTGGTGGAAGCCAAGGAGGTGGAGGAAGTGATGCAGTTTGTTAACCTCGCTGAGTTGGGCCTGCGGAGGCTCCAATCCGAGAACTGGCAACCGTTGGGGTCCTGCTTCGTCACGGCATGACTGTTGATCAGGTACACTTGCTAAAGCCGTTTTGCCACCAGATATTGCAGTAGGAACTTTCTTAACTGAAATTAAGAGAGGGGGACAGGCTCCTGAAATACCGGAGATTTCAGACAACAAAACAATACCTTAATACATTCTGCTGGATCAATGACCAGCACTGCTAGATAGACAGAGTCAATAACTACAGTATTTACACCAAATACAGTGGATTGTCCAAGAGAAATCTCTGAAGATTTGGGTCTTGTACATTCTGTTGTATTCAGTGTCAAATATGATACTCATATATTTGTATTGTAAACCAAAGAGCCACTGCAAGCAAGTTAATGTCAAAGATTTACTTCTTAACATAACTTTCTACTTCTTTTATCTTGGTCTTGTAATGTTATCAGTGTTTTGGGGTTTCCTAGTTAGTCTTTCAGTATTCTCTTACATTCATATTGATAAAATAAACTTATTACCAGGTGGGAAATTATTTAAATATTGTTATAATATGTAATGGTTTAAAATATAGCTTTGTCAATCAGCTCCAAAAACTAATTCAGATTAGACTATAAAAAAATTTGGAAAAATACAAAATTAATCCATATATTTACATCAGTCCATTTTGTCCATCATGTTATGAATCCCCCAAGAGCAAAAAAAAGTGTTGTTACTTACAATCATCAGTGAGTGAATTTGCATTGATGAGTGTATTCGAACAGGTGGTGGCCCAGTACAGTGAGGAGCAGTTCCCGTCGCTGTGTACGGCGCCTGCGCAGGCAGCCATGGTGCAGCTAGTGGAGCGTGAGGGACACAGTGCTCTCATCTCCGAGGTACTCACGCAAGAGACCACCGACGAGCAGATGCTGGTCGGTGTGTTCAAGGCGTTCTTGCGCATGATCGAGCTCAAGAACGCAACCATCGAGGAGGTGCTTACTCTCTTCTCCCCGCAAGACTTCCAGGCTCAGTCCTGGGAACATCACACGTCACAGGTTCGTACAGTCGGCTCTACTTGCCAAGTACAGTAGGGTAATCATTTATCCAGACTTGGATATATTTCTAGCTGGAAATCAACTACCAGAGACAGTTTTTACTACTAATAAAGACAATTCAATTAATTTAGTGTACATGCACAAAATACCGTTGTATTGAATCTAGACCTTCTAGAGAGGACCTTTCTCCCATCTATTCTTGACAGACCCAATGGAAAGAGTTATGATTTTTTGTAAGTTACACACAGTCAATGAAAACCTGGCATCAAGAAGTTGAAAATCATGATGAGAGTTATTTAAAATTTAAATTAAGTACTAAATTTAAATAAAACTTATTAATCAATTGTAGTTATGTTTTAAGCTTTGGTTTAAACTTTAATACATCAAATACATCAAAGTTTTTGTAAAACTTTACTCAATACTTGAGCTATCCTGCTGAAGGCTTGTGTCACAGTCTTCAATTGAGTGTTTGTCTATTCTTCCAGGTACAGGTACTCCTTAATGTTATAAGCTTTCACAATAGCTATGCTTTAGTTTTTTACTGAACAATCATAATTCTCATAGTTGTTTTTTATTTCAAAAAGTAGTTTAGTAACATAACATATTTTATTGTCATTGTGTTGTATGCAATAACAATTGTTTTTATACTTTAAATACAACAATCATATAAAAATAAAAAAATGGATTTTAAGTTTTAACTTTTGACTTAACTTTTAACAAATGCCTTCAATTTAGCCTGTGGGTTTAAAAATAAATAGACAAATAATTTAGTCTTGGTAAGTTGTCTGGACTTGATAATTCCAAGCAAAAGAAATAATGGTGAACGCTATAAAGTTTTAGGATTAGATCATTGGTTTTTTTATTTAAAAGACATTACTATTTTGAATCTCTTTTATGGCTTGAAGCTTATGATAAGTTAAGAATATCTAGCTCTAAATCACATGTATAAACTTGCAGGTGGTGATAGAGGAGTCATCAGTAACCCACACAGCTACAGTGACCGAAGTGCATACACAAGGTAACTTCACATTACAAAATCGTTTGTAATAGCCTGAAATATTTAACACCTTAGTAGGTTTGAAAGGAAGAGCCTTATGGCTAAACTAGTTGAATTTTACAAGGAGAGAGAGGATAGTAGCTAGCTTACCTAAGAAAAACAAGTTTAGGGGCCAACAAAAATAGGCACACAGAAGGGTCACACACAAAATTCACTGATATTTCGCCCTTACATAGAGTTCCTAACACAGTCTTCCTAACAGAGTTCCTAACACAGTGTTAGGAACTCTGTGCTTTGATAAAGCCCTTAGTAAGGGCGAAATATCAGTGAATTTTGTGTGTGACCCTTCTTTGTGCCTATTTTTGTTAGCCCCTAAACTTGTTTTTCTTAGGTAAGCTAGCTACTATCCTCTCTCTCCTTGTAAAATTCACCTAAAACCTCAGTAGATTATTTACACAAGTACAAACCTATAAATTTTGTTATTTGAATCTACACATGGATATGAACAATTTTTAATTAGAATCAGTATAGACAAGTATTTTTTGTTGCTATTCTTAAAGTGACTGAATAGCTTTAAAATAGTTTAGTTAAAGGTTTTTAATACTTTAATTTGGATTATTGTATTTCTGAATCTCACATCTGAATGTCTTGCAACATTTTTTGATGTTTAATTATGTTTAAGTTTCAGACTTTTGTTGTTCTGTTTGCAGAAGTAAAGACTCAGGTGACCAGGAAGACTAAAGAAATAACACAAGAGGAACAAGGTGTGTTGTAAAACGAGTAGACTTTTTAACTCTCAAACATAACGTTACACTAAAATAGAACATCTATTTAAGTATAGTGTTTTAACTTTGAAGTGAAATGTTAAATTAACAATGCTGTATATTTGCGTTTTGAGGTGGACAATTGTATAGTTTAATTTTGGTTTCAAAGGAGTTTTGAATACATTTAAAAGACAAGTTTTTATGTGAAAGTTTTAGTCAGTTAGGTTTAGTGGACTGTTTACATTTCTTGATTTTTGTTTAGACTTTTTAGTGATGCCTTTACGTAGTTTTGTCACATATCTTTATTTTTGTTGAGATTTTCAGACATTAAAGAAGTTGTAAGTAAAAACAAGTCTTTGTATAATTGGAGCATGCGGATTTACCCCTTTCTATTTTTTAAGAAGTTTTAGAATAAATTCAAAATTCCTTTTTGATTGCAGAAAGCCTCTAAAACAAAAGTTTGTAAACAAACCGAAATTAATACTGTTTCAAACGGGATATCAGTTTCAATTAAAAAGACCAAGTTCTTATTACAACTAAGGCATCATTATTTTCACAGTAGTATTTTTTGAAAGAGAAAGTTATATTGAAGTATGTAGTAATCTATTTATACTAATAATAGATTATAGAATATTTAACAATCTATGTTTTAATGGAAAGGTTTTATTCATATTTTATAGTAGTGCTTCAAAAATTTTTAACTATGCAGAATAACTGTGGAGAAAAGTTACTAAAGCCTATAAATAATCAAAACTTGCTATAGTATTCACACAGCATAGTAAAAACGTGCCTACTTAGTAGTAAATAAATTCCAATCCTCACAAACTTTTAATATTCCTATTTCCTCGTAGCATTTTGAGCGTATTTAGGATGTTTTCATCCCTTTGCGTATTTGTAGTTTATTGATTAGTATTTTGTAGACGTAAAGATTAGTGTAGTCATTACTAGGAAAGCTCCTCCTTTTAATACCATCATTGGTTTGAGATTTTCCGTGATGATTGGATTTTATTTCAGCTTATATTCAGTGTCTCAAAATGTTTACCCACATGTTCAAACGATTTGTTTCAAACTGACAATATTTTATCATTGTGGTTTTTAAACGTTTTCATATAAATTTATGAATTACAAAATTGCTCTAATGGCGTGGGTAAATTATTTTGGACATCTGATACATAAACTTCTTTTTTCATAAAAAAGGGTTTCAAAGCTTGCTTCATAAGTTGTAATTGAATTTCAATAGCAAATATCTTTGAGTAAAACAGTCTAGAGCAGTACTGCAAATCGTATAGTGAAATTAACGAGGCTTTCATAACAATTATGCCTAATTTAATCAGGCTTTCGACTACATTTTGTCTCGTGATGCGATCTGTTGATTTTGCTTGAGACTAGGTTCATCAGTGTTTGGATCTTCCGCATTCCTGTCGCTGCAATGAATGGCTTGTCATAAGTTTGCATTTTATGAGTTGGCTTTAAGTTGGCTTCAATAACGCTTCACGCTTCACTTCATCATTCACTTGTCATTTCCAACTAATCAACACTTTACAACTAACACGTCGGGTGAGTATTTCTCTTTAATTTAATTAACAGGAAGATTTATTTTATGATTAAAATTATTGTTATTTTAATTATACGTTGAGCTTTTAAACTGGCTGCTTTTGCTTTCAGTTAGTAGATAGCAAAGGGTTTGTTATGTGAGCTTTCCTTTATGTTTTGCAGGTTTTTCAATTTCATGTAATTGCTGATTTGAAAGTTAGTCAGAATATTTAAGTGTAGTTGTTTCAACTATACATTTTCAATGAGAATACTTAGTGCTAAAAGATTTAATATATTTAATTTACAAATAAATGGGCAAATTTGATAAGGTATTCAATAAAAGTATCCGAGTCTGAACTTAATTTTTAAAATTCAATGGTAAATGCAGATGAATGACATTTTTCTAACATATATGTTTTATAGGCTTGATTGAGCTTTTCAATCTTAGTGGTAAATAAACCAACCTATCAAGTTAACAAATCTTAGTATGATCACTTATACCTATTGTGTATTGTTGATCATCTTTCCTATTACTTGAATCAAAATAGAGTAAAAGAGGGTTGATATAGAAATGAACAGTTGCACTCTTCAAAAAATCTTCATGCTTGGATCTTATCTTTTCCAAGTTCTGTCAAATAAATCATTTATGTCATTTATCCAACCAAACTATCTTCTTTCTCCAATCCGTAATCAATATTTAATTGACGTTTTGCACCATTGTCACATTTTACCAAGCAGATTAACATTTTATTTTTCCCAGGCAAGTTGTTGTTGAACTTGTTTTAACTTAGAAATAAAACACTTTGAAAATTGCTACAATAGTATTACTATAATAACCCAGATTTAATGTAAAAGTTAATTAAATACGGACAATTCTTTTTAAATCATACGATTCAATTACATAGTGTATGGTAATATATGTAGACCAATCACTACAATTGATAAAAATAATTTTAAAATATCTTTATAGTTTACAATTTTAAGATTAGATTTAAAAATTGACATTTTATTATTGTAAGCCAAGAAATTAATTCCATAGATATCTGCTCAAAATTAATTTTTTTCTCGGTTTCAATGTTTTGTATTTTAATGTTACTACACAATTTACCGGTTTCTGTTCTGTACATTTATTTTAACTGTTTTGATGAGAAATACTTTGAAGCTGGATTTATTGTACTATTAATTCGTTGACATGACCCAAAACAAAATCATACTCATTGAATTACTAACAAAAAATAGTTATGATAAAGAAGGTAGTTTGGTTATCAAACAAAAATAAGCATGGTTGAAGCAAAATGCTTAACATACTATATAAAGCAAATATGGATATTGTGTGGAATCTATGTTAAATGTTGTTTGGTTATGATACCTCCATTTTCTAAAAACCTATATGTGGTATAACTCAATGATTACTATAAGATATGGGTTTTGTAAATAACCACTTGCTTACAAAAAAAGGCTGGATTCGGGGCAGTTGCTTGTTTTGCTGTTAGGCTTGATAATTGTATGCATTGGCCTTGGCATAGCACACAAATATTCGCACGGCACAGGCTTCTGCTGGCACTTGCACACTCACACGCATTGCTAAACCTAACACTAACAGTGCGAGACAGTACTGCACAATACTTATTCAAACTTTACACATTTCAGAAATCATAGAGGAAACCAAAACACGCAAGGATGGAATAAAACGCAGAGTTCAACCTAAACGACCCTCACAAGATGATGAAGTCACAATCGTAGAAATAACAGAAGATGATAAGGCCTTGACTGCCACTGATGAAAAAGCCATGGCAGTTGTGCCAAAATCCGAACAGAGTGAGGCATACATTGAAGAAGAGGAAATCATTACAGTTGAAGAGAAAAAGGTTCAGAAACGAGCGGATAAAAAGAAAAAGGTATTGAGAAAAAAATCTGAGGAGGAAGAAGAAGTTGTGATTGTAGAGGAGGAGACTGAGAAAAAGAAACAGAAAAAGGT
This sequence comes from Matsumurasca onukii, assembly GCA_018831715.1. NCBI lineage: Eukaryota > Metazoa > Arthropoda > Insecta > Hemiptera > Cicadellidae > Matsumurasca > Matsumurasca onukii. The sequence continues at coordinate 34,974,777 of CM032063.1, read as the reverse complement.
TCTTAAGGCCAAAAAGCCAATGGAGGATCAGGAGACTGTAGTTGAAGAAGTAACTGAGACCTTGGAAGTCAAACCAGCTGAACGCTTGAGCATATCTCCAGTCAGAATGCCAGCGCAGGTCAGCGAAACAACTCCAGCAGATACAGTTAGTATGATAGGAGAAGTTCCAACAAGTGGGGTGAAAGGAAGTTTGAGTGTAGTTACATTTTCAGCTGTAGAGCAACAACAAGTTCAACAAGCAGAGAAAGAAAGTGACAGACTTGAGCCAGTCTTACCAGTGTCTAGTAAAGCTAAAACTGAAATAGACACAATGGAACCTTACTTCGTCACTGAACCTCAAGTAGAATCCGTAGCTGAAGAGTTCAGCAAAACATTCAAGCCAAGTACTAAAGAAGCAACTCAAGTTTTAATGGAAAGAGAAGGTTTGATTGTAAGCGAAACTAGTGTAGGCCACACAGTAAAAGAAACTGAAATAATCAAGCACGAAAAAAGTCATGCAAATGTGTCTATGCTTTTGCATGAAGCCAAATCAGTTAGTGAAACAGAAGTATCGTTAAAAGAAGGTGATTTTGAAGAGTTAAAAAAGCCATTTCAAGCAAAGGCTATGCCCGGGTTAAATTTACAAGAAAGTGTCAATGTTACTGAGGTTACTCAGTCCATAAAAGAGGAGAAGTTGGAAGAGTTTACTGTGCAAGGCTTAACAAAGCCAAAAATTGATATTCAACAAAGGGAATCAGTTATAGTCAGCGAAGTGTTGTCCGAGACAAAACCAAGCAAATATTTCCCTGAATTGTTTGTCCCTACAGAATCAGCTACAGCTTCAATTGTAGCCCAACAGAATACAGCATTAACCGAAGAATTGCATTTGCCAGAAAAAGAGGGTGAATATAAACCAAGCCGATTACCTCAGGGTCAATTTGCTGGTATGCAGATTTTGCCAGAAGATTCTGTTGTCGTTTCAGAGACTAATGTTCATGAAAAAGAAATTGCTTTTGGACCAGGGCAGAAACCAGGAGAAACTGTTGCAACCAAAGAATTTAATGTTCTAGAGAGCTTAGTTGTGAGCTTAGTCCAACATCATGATAATGAAAGTATTTTAGAAATAACAAAACCAGAGAAAAAGCAAGTTGATGTACAATTTACAAAGAATGAAAGTATTGTAACGCAGGAAACTAATGTAGGTGAGTCCGAAGAGGTTTTTAAGGCTAATGAGGTTCCAGGAGCTAAAACAGCTATATCGTCAATTACTTGTTTGGAAATCCCCAAAGTGTCGGAAACTGTTTCAAATGAAATTGTAGAGGAGTATAATCCACAGAAGGCTCCAGTTGGAACTGTGGCTGAAATGGTTTTCCAACCAATTGAACCTATCTCTATCACTGAGATTAAAGCAGAAGATGTACCTGTAGAACTTACAGATCTGCTTAGATATCAAACTACAGCTGTGTCTCCACAATTCCAAACATTAGAATCAAAAGAGGTTACCGAAGTTCTGACCCAGGATAGTGAGAGACCTATGAATGATTTTGACATTCCAGTTCCAATAAGTATAAGCAAGACATTTGTGTCACAAGAAGGGATATCCGTATTCCAAACTGAAACTATTGAAAAAGAAGGTGAATATGGTGTTTATGTGAGTCCAGAAATGCATACAGGAAAAACAGTTCCGCAACAACCTCTACAATCTTTAATTGTACAGGAAATAACTCCTGAAAGTGATGTTGAAGACATTTCCAAACTTCAACTACATTCCGCACAAGCCAAACTCAAACACACAACCTTTCAAGAAACCGTTGTTGAGGAAACAGTTCTTGGAGAAATGTTGGCTCTGCAGAAAGAAAGTTTTAAACCTGAAGGAAAAAGAGCTGATGTTAATATCTTAGAAGAACAGAGTGTTTCAGTTACAGAAGTAATTACTGACTTCAAAGAAAATGAATTTTCCAAAGCAAAATCACCTCAAAAGTGTTTTGCATCTCAATCACATTTACCTCAAAAAGTTGCTGTAAAATCAGAAATAATTCCTGAACAAGCCGTGTCTCCTCTTTCTCATAAAACACCAACAACAACTGTTGCAAAGCAAGAACAAATGTCTTTTGAAAGTATAATTGTAAGTTCTATTGAAGTAGCTGAAAGTGAAAAAGAGTTTAAAAAAGACACCTCTCCAATAAAAAGTAAAGCAAGTGTTGAATTAGCAGAGCAGTTTAGTGGCGTAACTGTAGAAGAAATAGTTAGCAGTGAAAAAGAAACGGAACATGTATCTGAAGGAAAACCTGCAGAGTCTAAAGCTTCTAAAAGCATAACACCTCATTACACTGCACTTCAATCTGAAACTTTACCTGAAATAAACTTAGGAAGTGTTCCAAAAGTAGATTTGCCCTCTGGACGTGCCAAAGTAGACAATACACCATTCCAGGAAGTTGTAATCACTGAAACAAACATCACAGAAATTGAAACATCACTTGACACACTAAAACCAGAATTTAAAACAGCAACAGTAGGGATTCGGGCTGGGGAAAGTTTTTCAATTTCAGAAGTTGTTGCAGAAGACAAAGAAGATGTTTTTAAGAGTGCTCAGCTGCCTGAGTCTCGTAAGGCTACTTTGAACTTAAGTGGTCAAGAAGTAGCTGAGCAGGAAGAGGTTGTGCAGCTGATCCAAGAAGGTACCTGGGAAAGACAATCCCCGGTCAAAGAGCAGGCTCTGAGAAAACAAGATGCAATCCAACTTGCCGTTGCTACACAGCAAGTCCCAAGTGAAGCAGAGGGACATTTGGAGACTCCTGTCAAACCCGCAGAGAAAGTGGCATCAGTAACATTTGTGGAAGGTAATGTTTTGAGTGTGACTGAAACGAGTGCTGTAGATAAAGAAATTCCTCTTGAACAAGCAAAAGCTCCTAAGACAGCTATTGCAACATCTGACATTTCTGGTCAAGACGTAGCAGTAACATCTGAAGTTGTTGTAGATATCAGTGTAGGTGATGTAAATGTGTTGAAACTTGATTTGTCTGAAGCCCAGGTTAAACAAAGTACACATGAAAGTGTAATTTCTAGAGAGACCACATTGGGTGAGAGTGAGGGTGAGTACATTCCTGGTATGCTGCCCGAGACTAAAACAGCAAATCAGGATATTGTTGAAGGTCACAGTACATCTGTCAGTAGTATAATCACTGTACAAGACAAAGAGAGTATACTAATAACACCTGACAGACCAAGAGAACAGTTAGCAACACCATCCATTACAGGTCAAGATATTGCTGAAAAAACAGAAATCATTCTTGGCAGTAGCTTGAAAATACTTGAACAAGAGACACCTACAACTGCATTTGCTTCTGCACAACAAATTCCCTTTCACAGTATTATTCAGTCAGAAACATCTCCAAATGAACTTGAAACACCTATGCAAACTATATCAAACCCCATGTCAAAGAAAGCTGATGTTAGCATTGAAGATAATCAAGCAGTATCCGTATTTGTAGTTTCGGCTCAAGATGAGCCAACGGTATTAGCACTAGAATCAAAGCCCGAGACACAATTTGCTACTTCTGAAATTTTGCCACAACGTGTAGCAGAAGCTACTATAGTTGTTCCTGAAAATACTACTAATAAGTTTACTCCTGAATCACCATTAAGAGCTCTTGCAAACAGAGAGACCATTCCATATGAAGGTGTTTTAACAACAGTTACATCTACTTCTGAAAAAGAGTCTGACTTTGAGAGTAAATTAAAGCTAGATTTGAAAACCGCTGACAAATTGTTTGAAGAAGAGTTAGGTTTGTCTGTCTCTGAAGTTATTGTCGAACAAAAAGAAGAAAGCCTTAAATCCTTTACAAAACCAAAAGAAATGTCAGCTTCGGTTGAAATTTCGCCAACTGAAGCTGCTCAAACATTAGAAGTTTTAACTGAGTATAATATTGAGGATATTCCTAAATTTGAAAAACCGGTTGTCGCAGCTTCTAAAGATCAGTTGCCTTATGAAAGCTTGATTCAAACACTCACTGTAGTGCATGAAAGTGAAAATCTTTATATATCAAAAGATGTTCCTTCCTCAAATATTGCTCAAATCAGACTTGAAGAAGAAAAAGGCGTGATTGTAACAGAGATTACCTCAGATGATAAAGAAGAAGAGTTTAAAACACCTATTTTGCCAGAGGAAAGAAATGCTGAACTTGACTTTGTTCCTTTCATACCTCAACAAAAAGCTGAAATAGTTCCAGTAGACACTTTTGGAGAAATCAGTGCAAAGCCCCTGGAACATATGTTTGCCAAAACACTACAAACAACATTGCATAGTGTATCTCTAAAACAGATGGTAGTAGGAGAATCAGAAGCTCACTTTGAAGATTTTATAAAACCTTTCTCAAAGAAAGCTGAAACCAACTATGAATCTGCTAAAAGTGGATTAACAATTAATGAGGTTACAATTCAAGAAAAGGAAGGTGAACTAGAGGGACCAGTGAAGCCAACAGAATCAAAAGCAGAACACACTTTGTTACCGAGAGAAGTAGCAAGTAAGTCAGAAGTTTTGGTTGAGAGTACAGTAGGAGAGTTTCAAGACAATGTAGAAACCAGCCAAGTAAATGTTAGTATTGAACCAATTCCATTACAAACGGTAACACTAACAGAAGTCTCCCTTGGTGAAAAAGAAGGTATTTTCAAAAGCGGTTTCACACCAGATAAGAAAAATGCTGGTATTTCATTTGAAGAAGGCCAGGGTGTTTCCATTGTTGAAGTGGTTGCTGGAGACGTTGAAAATACTTTCTTACCTGGAGAAATTCCCAACTCTACAAGAGCCTCTGTTAACATATCAGGCAGAGAGGTTGCTGTTAAAACTGAAGTCATTGCTGAAAGCTCTTTACAAGACAGACTACGGGAAGATGTTCAACAGTTAAGAAAAGTCAGTATACAACAAGTACCCTTTGAAAGCATTATCACCACAAAACCAGTGATAAACGAAAAAGAAACTGTGCTTGATACATTTGTGAAATTAGAATCTCAGACTGCAAACATTGCTTTTGAAGAGGGAAAAGGCATAAATATTATGCAAGTGTTGGTTGAAGACAAAGAATCCAAATTGCACATCCCGGATAAACCAAAGGAGCAGACCGCAACTCAAGATGTAGCTGCCCATGGAATTGCAGAACAATCCATAGTTCAAACCGAGGATTCTGTCACTGAACTTTCCGAGTTTGATAAAAAACCAGTGCAAGCAATTAAAGAACAAGTTCCTTTTGAAACTATTGAAACAATTGTCCCAAGTGTAGTTGAAAACGAAGGTACTTTTGATACCGTTTTCAAACCTGAAACAAGAAAGGCTCATCCAGTCATAGATGAGAACCTAACAGTCAGTGTTTTGTTAACCACACCAGAAGACAAAGAAAAAGATTTGTTAGTTCAAGAAAAGCCAAAAGAGTTGGTTGCCCTAAGTTCAATTTCTGAACTTGGTGTTGCGGAACAGTTAGAATACACTTTACAACAGTCAGTTGATAAATTTGAACAACCGAAAACAGTATTGTCAACAGCAAGTCTTAAGCAAACTCCTTTGGAAAGTTTGATCCAGACAGAAATAATGATTAGAGAGAGTGAAGCTACTTTTGAAGGTGGTTCAAAAACAGAAGAAAGAAGAGCAAGTATCAGTTTTGTACCTGGACAAAGTGTCAATGTGTCTGAAATTACCCTTGGGGAGACTGGTTTAGATTTTACTGGCAGTTTCAAACCTAAAGACAACAAAGCCACAATTGTACTCAGTGACATTCAAGAAGTAGCCAAGAAACTGGAAATTACTCCTGAAGATACCACAGAACCATTTGTACTAGCAGATGTTATCAAACAATCTGCAACGTCAGAACAAGTGACCTTCCAAAGTTTGACCATAAGTGAAAATTTATCGGAGGAGAAAGAAATAGAATTTACAGGAAAATTTAAACCTGCAACCAAACAAGCAGACATAATAATTGAAAAAGGAAGGAAAGTGCAATCAACAAGTGAAATAGTTCCTGAATACAAAGAAGGAAGTATAGCCCCACTGATCTTGCCTGAACAAAAAAGTGCAGTTGCAGACATCATTGGTAGAGAAATAGCTGAAACATCAGAAACTGTCACTCAAATGACTGTTAAAGAAATATGTTTCCCAGAAACAAAAAGTTCTGTAGCTTTAAGATCACACACATTACTTGAATCATCCATTCAAGAAGAAGTTATGGTGCAAGAAAAAGAAGAACAAATGATCACATCCATTCAAAAATCTGGAAATGCAAGTTTGACTTTTGAAGAAGCTTCAACGGTAACTGTTGAAGAAAAAGAGAGCGATCTAAATACCTCTTGGAAACCTTCTACTACTGAAGGGGTACAGACTGTTCAAGAAATGTCTGGAATTAGTATCACAGAAGTAATTCCAAATGAAAAGGTAGAAGACAACATACAGGAAGATAAAGCAACAAAACAAGTTGCCGAACCTAAGTTTATTGACCAGGAAGTAGCAGTTAAGAGCGAAGTAATCCCAGAATCACCGGTGACACCTTTCACTGTTGAAAAGCGCAGGCTCTCCGTAGCAAAACAGACCACACCCATACAACACCACATGGTAGTAACTTCACATGAGACTGGAGAGGTTGAGGACAGTCTGCCAGACACTGTGACACCTGCTGCCAAGAGCATTGCCTTTGAAGTAGAAGGACACAAACCCACATTAACGGTCACACAAGTACATCCACAAGAATTGCCAGGTAAGATCTCAATCTACTTTAAACCTAAACTCAAAGTTATTTCTGTTATGTGTATGTACACAAGTTACGGTAGTCTAAATTTAAAAATTAAAATTAAAGTTTATTACTACAAGGTACCTTAGATCATACCTAAAGTTACTACCTACTTGAATTTCTCTGTAAGATTTCTTAAACTTGAATAAGTTTTGCTTTGAAGGAGTGCTTGTTGTGGCTATAAATTGTAGTAATATAATTACTACTTTTATTATTACTAATAATTATTAGCACTATGTAAAAACCAAAATCTCCAAAAAATTTGTGAAAATTTGATTGAGAAAGGTATTTTATTCCCTACAAGGTTTGGATCCAGAAAGGTTTGAAAATAATTGTTCCGCCTTGATATTTTGCTACTTGTTTCACGTTTCTTTTTTTAGAAACATGTTGAATGTAAAAGTACAAGTTACAAATGACAAACCATACAATTCAAGTTGACATTGAATTAATAGTTACACAACATGTTAAAAGGAGACAAATGGACCTGTCTCAGTTTGTTAAGTTTGCATGAGTATTTTGCATGATGATTGAGTGGGTTAATTTATTATTCATATTATTTCTGGGCAATGTTGGTATAGTTGTTGAGTTTGTGTTTCCAAGACTGATAACAAGTTTTAATTGTTAACAATATGTAAATTATCACAGATCCAGATGACTTAGTGCCTTAAACTAATGGTCATTATGAAGACACGCTGGATTAAGGGGCTAAGTTTTCTTCATGAGTGGGCCAAAAGACCCCAATTTAGTTTTTTATGTAGCTTTAAAGGTTAATATCTTTACTGAAGACTTGAAAATATAATTTTATTTTACAACAAAAAGTTAGTTTTGATTAGATACTTCTTACAATCTCCTAGTGCTACCTTGAGTTATGGAAGAAATACGGTACATACCTGAAACACACTGGAAATAAAATTATGCTAGAAACTTAAAACTTGGCAAAACCATTTACTTACTTTTATTTTAACCCTCATTAAACAGATTGTACTAGAAGTACATATTAGAAAATTTAGTGCCTAATCCAGTGTCACTTTAAAACTGACCATCTGCACTATTAAACCTAGCACATTTTTCCGAGTGCTAAATTTTAAAACTAAAACACAACCATTCAATCTTGTGAAAACATTACAGTAGAACCTCATCCAATGGTACTTCGGACCGGATATTAACTAGTTATGTTGTGCTTTGGATGATTTCAAAATCATGATAAATATTTAATAGTCATGGTGAAACTTTAAATACTAAAACTTAAGATTTGTTTTATTTAAAATTTGTTTATTACACCCAAACAGTAACCCATTGTTTTAGTTTTGAGCAGAAAATCTTGTTTTTAATTAGATACAATTAATTTTGAAAGCTCAAGAAAAAACTGGGTTTTTATTTGCAAGTTTGAAATAAACGAGGTTCTCCTGTGTTTGTATCTGTGTAAATGGTCAAGGTAAGTTAGTAAGTTAGCATCAAAACATTTCATATGTGTACACCACAGTTACAACATACACACATTGCTAAGTAAATCTGCAAACTAAATATTGTGTTCTGAAGTTCAATACATCTCTGTAATACATTATTAATACCATAAGCCAACATACAAGTTTCACCCAAAGGACCATTGTGATACCTTTTTTTTAAATTGAACAACAGTGGGTTTTAAGAAGCATACTATACATAACAATATTTTGACTTTTGTTAGTTTGACAAATCATATTTTTGAATTGCTGGGTCAACAATAAAACTAATTTTTTGACCAAATAAAAAAAAGGTTCAGGTTTTTCTGCAGCTGCTCTTCACAGCTCTACAATCTTGTAGTTTTCCAGAGTACACTGTTTTTAAAACTGTTCATAGACCCTGAAAAATGTTTACTTCTTTTAAATTAAACATCAGTCATATATTATGTTAAACTTTTTTAATCTGGTTATAAACAAGAGTTTTTTAAGAATAATGTATTTTGATTGAAAAAAGGAAGTAGCATAACTAGCCACCAAGTTGTGAAACTTGTAAACTAATGAAACATTAATTTGCAGGTCTATTGAAAGAGATTACCAAAATATCACACACACCTACAGAAAAGATTCAACCAACACTACTAAAAACCGCATAACTTGCACACAAGACATCTACACAGAACAACACAAAAAAGAAAGGTTTCAACAAATAGACACTGACAAACATCAACTTAATAAACAGGAACACCATTTAATAAGTGAAAAGATTCCATTACATCCTGAAGAAAAAGGGGAGATCACTTTTGAGGAAATCACAGATTTTCCTGCACTCCAAGAAGATGTTCGTGTAAAAGGTGAAGTAGTCGACACTCCCGACTTGACAACAGTTGAGACGACAACTACGACAGTCAAAAAGGAAGGAGGTAAAAGGAAAGTAATTAAAAAGAAAGTGACCAAGAAGTCTATTGAAGGTCCCGAGGGATCCCAAGTGATTGAAGAAGTACCCTACGAAACAGTGGTTATCGATGAGTCAACCGAACCTATACCTGAACTTGAAGGTATTTTGCCTGAAAGTATTGAAGACATGCCTGAAGAAGTAGTAGTGACTGATACAGTAGTCATGAAACCTCAAGATAGAGGTAAAATCAAAAAGACACATAAACGTGTAATAAAAGAAGAAAGATGGAAAAGAAGAAACTACTACAGAGGTAAAAGAGGAAAACATGAGTGCGTAAAGTACTAAAACTGTTCAACCTCAGAGGGTGTGAGGTTACCGAGGAAGTAACAGAATTACCATCGCCTGAAGATAAACAACCGAAAAGGTTGAACCGTAGACCTTCCTGATCTAACAACAGTAGAAACGACAACTACAGTAACAACTGTAAGGCGGAAAAAGAGTCGCCAAAAAGAGAATCATAAAGAAAGTGAAAGGCGAGCAAAGAAGATGTGCGGGTTATGAGGATAAACCAACAGAAGGTGAAATTCTGACAATGAAACCAACCGCTACTTGAACTGGTTGGCGTGTTACCTGAAAAATTGGAATATGCCTGAAGAAGTAACTGTAACAGACACTGTAGTGATTACTCCAGAGGAAGGAGGCAAAATGAAAAAGACAATGAAGTGTCGTTAGGAAAAGAAAGGTGGTAAACAAGAAGAGACAACAGAGAAGAAGGAGGTAGTGGTTGACCGCTCATATTTGAAAGTCAAAACCAGGCGAAGGGGAGATCACACAGGAAATCACAGATTTTCCTGCACTCAAGAAGGCGTTCGTGTAAAGGTGAAGTAGTCGACACTCGACTTGACAACAGTTGAGGCGACAACTACGACAGTCAAAAAGGAAGGAGGTAAAAGGAAAATCATTAAAAGAAAGTGACCAAGAAGTCTATTGAAGGTCGAGGGATCCCAAGTGATGAAGAAGTACCTGAAACAGTGGTTATCGATGAGTCAACGAACCTATACCTGAACGAAGGTATTTTGCCTGAAAATTGAAGACATGCCTGAAGAAGTAGTAGTGACTGATACAGTAGTCATGCAACCTCAAGATAGAGGTAAAATCAAAAAGACATAAGCGTGTAATAAAAAAGAAGAAAGATGGAAAAGAAGAAACTACTGAAATTAAGGGAAAACATCGTCACGTAAAAGTACAAAACTGTTCAACCTCAAGAGGGTGGTGAGGTTACCTCCGAGGAAGTAACAGAATTACCATCGCCTGAAGATAAACAACCGAAAGGTTGAACCGTGAACCTCCCTGATCTAACAACAGTAGAAACAACTACAGTAACAACTGTAGGCGGAGGAAAAAGTAATAAAAGAGAATCATAAAGAGTGAAAGACGGCAAAGAAGATGTGCAGGTTATAGAGGATAAACCAACAGAAGGTGAAATTCTTGACAATGAAACAACCGCTACTTGAACTAGTTGGTGTTACCTGAAAAATGGAAGATATGCCTGAAGAAGTAACTGTAACAGACACTGTAGTGATTACTCCAGAGGAAGGAGGCAAAATGAAAAAGACAATGAAGCGTGTCGTTAGGAAAAAAAAATAAACAAGAAGAGAACAGAGAAGAAGGAGGTAGTGGTTGACCGCTCATATTTGAAAGTCAAAACACCAGACGAAGGGGAGATCACTTTTGAGGAAATCACAGATTTTCCTGCACTCCAAGAAGACGTTCGTGTAAAGGTGAAGTAGTCGACACTCCGACTTGACAACAGTTGAGACGACAACTACGACAGTCAAAAGGAAGGAGGTAAAAGGAAAATCATTAAAAAGTGACCAAGAAGTCTATTGAAGGTCGAGGGATCCCAAGTGATCGAAGAAGTACCCCATGAAACAGTGGTTATCGATGAGTCAACCGAACCTATACCTGAACTTGAAGGTATTTTGCCTGAAAGTATTGAAGACATGCCTGAAGAAGTAGTAGTGACTGATACAGTAGTCATGCAACCTCAAGATAGAGGTAAAATCAAAAAGACACATAAACGTGTAATAAAAAAGAAGAAAGATGGAAAAGAAGAAACTACTACAGAGGTAAAAGAGGAAAACATCGTGCGTAAAGTACTAAAAACTGTTCAACCTCAAGAGGGTGGTGAGGTTACCTTCGAGGAAGTAACAGAATTACCATCGCCTGAAGATAAGCAACCCGAAAAGGTTGAACCCGTAGACCTTCCTGATCTAACAACAGTAGAAACGACAACTACAGTAACAACTGTGGGCGGAAAAAAGAAAGTCGCTAAAAAGAGAATCATAAAGAAAGTGAAAGACGGCAAAGAAGATGTGCAGGTTATAGAGGATAAACCAACAGAAGGTGAAATTCTTGACAATGAAACCCAACCGCTACTTGAACTAGTTGGCGTGTTACCTGAAAAATTGGAAGATATGCCTGAAGAAGTAACTGTAACAGACACTGTAGTGATTACTCCAGAGGAAGGAGGCAAAATGAAAAAGACAATGAAGCGTGTCGTTAGGAAAAAGAAAGGTGGTAAACAAGAAGAGACAACAGAGAAGAAGGAGGTAGTGGTTGACCGCTCATATTTGAAAGTCAAAACACCAGACGAAGGGGAGATCACTTTTGAGGAAATCACAGATTTTCCTGCACTCCAAGAAGACGTTCGTGTAAAAGGTGAAGTAGTCGACACTCCCGACTTGACAACAGTTGAGACGACAACTACGACAGTCAAAAAGGAAGGAGGTAAAAGGAAAATCATTAAAAAGAAAGTGACCAAGAAGTCTATTGAAGGTCCCGAGGGATCCCAAGTGATCGAAGAAGTACCCCACGAAACAGTGGTTATCGATGAGTCAACCGAACCTATACCTGAACTTGAAGGTATTTTGCCTGAAAGTATTGAAGACATGCCTGAAGAAGTAGTAGTGACTGATACAGTAGTCATGCAACCTCAAGATAGAGGTAAAATCAAAAAGACACATAAACGTGTAATAAAAAAGAAGAAAGATGGAAAAGAAGAAACTACTACAGAGGTAAAAGAGGAAAACATCGTGCGTAAAGTACTAAAAACTGTTCAACCTCAAGAGGGGGTGGTGAGGTTACCTTCGAGGAAGTAACAGAATTACCAGCCTGAAGATAAGCAACCGAAAAGGTTGAACCGTGAACCTTCCTGATCTAACAACAGTAGAAAACAACTACAGTAACAACTGGAAGGAAAAAAGAAAGTCGTAAAAAGAGAATCATAAAGAAAGTGAAAGCGGCAAAGATGTGCAGGTTATAGAGGATAAACCAACAGAAGGTGAAATTCTTGACAATGAAACCGCTACCGAACTAGTTGGCGTGTTACCTGAAAAATTGGAAGATATGCCTGAAGAAGTAACTGTAACAGACACTGTAGTGATTACTCAGAGGAAGGAGGCAAAATGAAAAGACAATGAAGCGTGTCGTTAGGAAAAGAAAGGTGGTAAACAAGAAGAGACAACAGAGAAGAAGGAGGTAGTGGTTGACCGCTCATGAAAGTCAAAACACCAGACGAAGGGGAGATCTTTTGAAATCACAGATTTTCCTGCACTCAAGAAGACGTTAGTGTAAAAGGTGAAGTAGTCGACACTCCCGACTTGACAACAGTTGAGGCGACAACTACGACAGTCAAAAGGAAGGTAAAAAGGAAAATCATTAAAAGTGACCAAGAAGTCTATTGAAGGTCGAGGGATCCCAAGTGATGAAGAAGTACCCCAAACAGTGGTTATCGATGAGTCAACGAACCTATACCTGAACTTGAAGGTATTTTGCCTGAAAGTATTGAAGACATGCCTGAAGAAGTAGTTGACTGATACAGTAGTCATGCAACCTCAAGATAGAGGTAAAATCAAAAAGACATAAACGTGTAATAAAAGAAGAAAGATGGAAAAGAAAAACTACTACAGAGGTAAAAGAGGAAAACATCGTCGTAAAGTACTAAAACTGTTCAACCTCAAGAGGGTGGTGAGGTTACCTTCGAAGTAACAAATTACCATCGCCTGAAGATAAACAACAAAGGTTGAACCGTGAACCTTCCTGATCTAACAACAGTAGAAAGCGACAACTACAGTAACAACTGGGCGGAGGAAAAGAAAGTGCCAAAGAGAATCATAAAGAAAGTGAAAGACGGACAAAGAAGATGTGCAGGTTATAGAGGATAAACCAACAGAAGGTGGTCTTGACAATGAAAGCCAACCGCTATTGAACTAGTTGGCGTGTTACCTGAAAAATTGGAAGATATGCCTGAAGAAGTAACTGTAACAGACACTGTAGTGATTACTCCAGAGGAAGGAGGCAAAATGAAAAAGACAATGAAGCGTGTCGTTAGGAAAAAGAAAGGTGGTAAACAAGAAGAGACAACAGAGAAGAAGGAGGTAGTGGTTGACCGCTCATATTTGAAAGTCAAAACACCAGACGAAGGGGAGATCACTTTTGAGGAAATCACAGATTTTCCTGCACTCCAAGAAGACGTTCGTGTAAAAGGTGAAGTAGTCGACACTCCCGACTTGACAACAGTTGAGACGACAACTACGACAGTCAAAAAGGAAGGAGGTAAAAGGAAAATCATTAAAAAGAAAGTGACCAAGAAGTCTATTGAAGGTCCCGAGGGATCCCAAGTGATCGAAGAAGTACCCCATGAAACAGTGGTTATCGATGAGTCAACCGAACCTATACCTGAACTTGAAGGTATTTTGCCTGAAAGTATTGAAGACATGCCTGAAGAAGTAGTAGTGACTGATACAGTAGTCATGCAACCTCAAGATAGAGGTAAAATCAAAAAGACACATAAACGTGTAATAAAAAAGAAGAAAGATGGAAAAGAAGTAACTACTACAGAGGTGAAAGAGGAAAACATCGTGCGTAAAGCACTAAAAACTGTTCAACCTCAAGAGGGTGGTGAGGTTACCTTCGAGGAAGTAACAGAATTACCATCCCCAGAAGATAAGCAACCAGAAGGGGTTCCAGTAGAAGCTGACATGTATTTGAAAAAGCAGGGTGTAATGGAGTTATTTTCCGACCATGAAAACTTGAAACCTGAGACCTCTCTTTTTGTGCAATTTCCTGAAGTTGGCAAAGTTCTTTTACCAGAAAAGATTGTAGAATTAGGATTCTCAGACGAAAATCTCACTGATATAGGTAAGACTATCAAACCCTTTAGATTAGTATACCCCTTTCTTCTTTTTATGGGTGATAAATTCTTGGGATTATTTTCATTTTGAAGTCAGCTTATTATGATTCGGGCTTTTCTGCGATCTATTTTCTCGTCTTCATTTCAAACGGTATTTGGTCCGTACTACAATTGTGACATTCTTGCTTGGCTCAAGCTTGCTTTACTGCTAACTTTCTTATTTTGCGGAAGGGCAATAGTGAAACTGTCTTTTAGTGGTATTTCAGATTCCAGAACAGATTTCAAGATAGGTCATTTTTTGTTTACTGAGGGGCCATTTCAAGTTGTCTTCTTTTGGTTACCTACAATTATTAGTATAAAGTTGAATGAAAGTTTACTAACTTTTATCAAAACTTTGAAGAAACATTTTCTTTTTCAGGTTTTCTATTCAATTCGATAACCACAACTTAAAGTCCATATTATTGCCATTCTTTATCTTTACAAGATTTAAGACTTTTACAGATTTGAAGAGTACGTTTAAATCTCTTTGTAAACCAGCTATATTTATTCCTGCTATTTTTCCACTAAAAAACCATCCTCTTACTTTCTATACATAATAGAACACAACCATTCATTAAATATTGACAGACATTTACTACGATTGTGATCTCTTTCAGATTTCGACCAATTATGTTAAAAAATGTTGATATTGTATTTCTAAGTGAAATCTGCAGTTTCATAATTCACAAGTAATTTAAAGTTGTATTAGGTACCACACGTTTGTTTTTTAAACCAAAGGTGAATAAATATTTTATAATTTTAAATTAAACCTGGTGCTAGATTTCAAACTAAAAATACTTTTTTATTTAGGTTTTTAAAGTTACAAAGTTGGTTGCATTTAGTGTTAAGTAGCTGATAGTGTATTTTAATTCATTTATTCTTCCAAAACAAATCAATTGCAAATGTTTTATAACTGCATAATTTCAAAACACTTTTGATTTCTACCACTTTCTATATTACGGTACAAAGCTGTTGCCGTTAAAATAAAGTTATAAAACACTGCCACCCTTTGAAAATATAAAAGAACATTAAGGACTTATTTTTGCAAAATATAGTGTTGCAGAGTATTGCAGATTTAGTAGAAATAGACATTATCAATTTTATTATCGGTATCGATTACTCCTGATCAATACTGTAGTTTTGAAACAAATGGAAACAATAACAAAGCAAATTTACTGAGACAATGTATGTGAGAATTTTAAACTTAAAAACTAAGTTGTTTGTAATTTATTTTTCTTAATGTTTGGAATTTGTTGTATTGCATTAAATATCTCACAATCTTTTTGTACACATTTTTATTCCACAGGTTGAGTTGTAAGATTTTTAAACGTTTAGATTTTTAAAGGTATTTAATATTGTATTATTGTATGTTTTACTGAAAATTGTTATATTAATGTTGACATTGATGTTTTGGTTATAGTTAGTAAAATGTGTTGCATAATTTTGATATTGCTATTGCTTGGTAGATTTTCTTCAAATCTTTAGTGAAATGTTCTGCTGGTTGGCCCGATATATAATGTCACAATTGGTACTGGATAATGCATAAAAGTATTCAAAATTTGTAGATTTAGGCGTAGCATTTGTTTTAAAGGATTAGCAAAAGCAGAAAACTGTGAAAAGCAATTTAACAACCTGAACTGTTGTAAATATTTTTATTTTATATTGAGTTCCAATATGATATTTACCAGCTAAATATTTACTACGGTACCTTGATTTTTAGTATGTTTTTTACAGTTGTATGCTATGACTGAATAAAAAAATTTAAAATACTTTCATTCATTCCGAAATGTACAAACTATCCTGTAACGATTGTGACATGTATTATATACCAGGTCAACTGGCAGAAAATTTAGCTAGAATAATAATAAGAATACTTTATTGTCGTTAAACACAGTTCACAGTGCAATAGACATAGTCATTATAATACATACATGCTAAGATTTGAAGGACATCAACCAAGCAATAACAATATCAATAATAAAAATCCAAATGATTCACAACACCTTACCATTTATAACCACAACTATGAAAACTTCTACACTGATATAACAATCGAAAATAATTGTACAATGCTTAAACAAATTGTGGAATACTTTTAAAAATCAGATAATTTCTACACATCATAAAACAAAACAATCTTTTAACGAAAATTGTATCAAGAAGATGATGAGATGATTAATAAAGTACTAAAATTGCCAAAGTAAAAAAAATAAATTCTATGGGCCTTAGCTTTTAAGATTAAAATTCTCATAATTATATTGTTATGAATAAAATAAATAATTTTAAAAGTAAATGAAGGACTTGCCGAAAAAGTACCCCTACAGTACGGATATAAATACTGGACCAGGACAAGAATTTCATTTGGATTAATAAGAATTAGCCAGTATGTGCTAGAGGGCCCTTTTCCTTTTAATTAAATTTTTACAATTTTATATTATTATTTTTATTTTTTTTACTATTTATACTAATATGTTTTATTTCGAATGTCTTTTACCTCTTGTCTTTATATTACTATTGTATTTTATATTAATGGTTAAAACGTTTCCTCATTGAAAATAATTTCAAAACTCAATACATTACAAGTACATTTTAGTGTTGTAAAGCCTTTCGCCAGCAATGCATCAACGGGCAACACAAAACATATGTTATATTGTTATGGTGTTATTGATTAATTTTATTTTTAATATTATAATGTTGTTTAATAACTATCAGGAATTACCGAAACCCGTCATGAAATTGAAAATGTCTATGATTACTAAATCTATAGTACTTTTAATTATATATATACAGAGTGTCCAGTAATTAAGGATCAAACTTCACCAGGTATTCATCAAGTCCAAATAAACAAAAAAATTTCCAATAACACATAGTTCTATCTCGCTTTGTTTTCCTTCTGTCTGTCTGTGTTTTTCACTAAATAACTTTCATCTCCAAGGTCCATTAAGCTACTAACTTAAAACTTCACACACTTGTTTGTATAGTTATAAACAATATAAAAAAATACATTTGAATTGTTATCACTTCCGGTTTTAAAATGTCGGCCATACTAAGTTTTCTAACCTTAATAAACTAAAACCTTTAAACTGTATAGTAAAAACATTAGTATAAAAAATGTTATACCACGACCAAGTTTCTTGTGCTGCGATAAGTAATAATGAAAGGGTTAAAGTTTTCCTGAGCGCACTTTTTTATTTACATAACGTAAATTTTTATGTTATTATTTATCACATTACAACAAACTTGATCTTAAAAAGTTTGTAAACTCATTTGCCACTGTTTGTTATACCTACATACTGACTATACAGTTTAAAAATTTTGAGTTGTTAAATTTAGAATACAATTCAATGGTACAGAGTGTGGCGGCCGTTTCAATTAACCGGAAGTGATAATAATTCAAATTTATGTTTTTAATATTGGTTTCAATTATACTAACAAGTGAAAACAGGTTTAATTTTATTAATTCTACCTCAGAGATAAACATTATTTAGTAGAAAACACATACAGACAGTTATATGGAAAACCAAGCGGGATAAGACTATGTGCTATTGGACATTTTGTTGTTGTTTTTGATTTGATAAACCACTTGTTGATGTTTGATCCTGTAATTACTGGATACCCTATATTTTTAAATATAATAATATACACTTATTATTAATCTGTAGTTATACAATTACTCTACTTTTATTTTTTAATATCTCAGTCTTAAAAATTAAGAGTAGCCCAACTTAGAGTAGCAGTCAAATTTTAAGTAGCCCAGCTATAGCATTAATGATAAGCCTTAAAACAAACTGACTCCTGAAATTGAAAGTTTAATTGTGCATGAGAACTCACCTTTATCCTTATTAACTGGTAATGTTATGATGGTGTTATTTATGCGTTCCTCAAGAAAGGGAAGAAGAAAATATGTTAATCTGTACTGCTGTAAATGTGTACAAATCTAGAATGAACTTACTTTTGAGAAGTCAACCCTTAAAAAGCAAATTTAATGAAGATTATATTTGTTTGAATTGGTTAGGCCTTGTAGCTTTAGGCCTTGATAGTTTAGTAAATCATGTCAGCACATGAGTCATACATCAGTAGTCATGCTGTAAAAGGAGATAGGTAGTTTTATTTGCTGAGGCATTTACCTTTTAGAAACAAACTGAAAATATTTGCTTAAGGTTTCAGCTTAAACTATATATTGACAATTATTGTAGAGACTAATCAGCTTTAGTTTATTAAATCCTTTTGACTGTGTAACTGGTTACAAATAGTTTTAAGTGCAGAGAGGATTGTTTATACAATATTAACTACTAGTAATATTTCAAACTTTCCTTTACTCAAATTTTTAAATAGCTCACTATTAGTACCTAGTGCAATAATCCTGATGTCTTGACAAACAATATTAAACACTTAATATACTTTCAGGACAAGCGATTGCTGGACTACACACACCCAAACACAGAGCAAAAGAGGTCGTTGAAGAAACATTTACTCACACAGCAACTGAATCACAGGTAGACATTCGCACATTACACACACAGCAGCATCGTACAGGTAAAGACAGAGCAAATGACATTGTAACAACTGAAAGACAGATTAAAAACCATGAAGACTCACAGGACAAACAATCAATTGTAGAATCTACTATAGTGGAAACGAGAACAACTATATCAAAAAAAGAGGGGAAGAAAATAGTTAAAAAACAAACACTAATCAAACATATTGAAGATGGAAAGGAGGTAGTCAAAGTGGTAGAAGAAACCCCTGCAGAAGGAATTACGATTGAAGAAATACCTGAAGACATGCCTGAGGTTGCCGCTGTTGTTCCTGAAGTTGTTGAAGATATGCCAGATGAGGTTGTTATAACTGATACTGTTGTTATATCACCAGAAGGTAAGAAAATCAAGAAAACAAAAGGGTTGTTGAAAAGCAAAAGATGGACGGAAAGAAACGTCTACTGAGAAGTCAGTTGAAATAACTGCAAGGAAACCTAAGCAAGGACTAAAACGCCAGATCTAGAAGAAGTACTTTTGAAGAAGTTTCAGATCTAGCTCAATAGAATTTAAAGTTCCATCTGTATCGAAAACAGAAGATTTGGCTGAGCATATGACAATTGAAACTAAAACCATAGTATCCAAGGTAGATGGAAAGAAACGAGTGAAGAAACAGAAAGTAATCAAACAAATCAAAGAAGGCAAGGAGGAAGTCAAAGTGGTAGAAGAAACTCCTGAAGAAGGAATTGTGATTGAAGAAATACCTGAAGACATGCCTGAGGTTGCCGCTGTTGTTCCTGAAGTTGTTGAAGATATGCCAGATGAGGTTGTTATAACTGATACTGTTGTTATATCACCCGAAGGTAAGAAAATCAGGAAAACAAAGAAAAGGGTTGTTGAAAAGCAAAAAGATGGACGGAAAGAAACGTCTACTGAGAAGTCAGTTGAAATAACTGCAAGGAAACCTAAGCAAGGACTAAAAACGCCAGATCTAGAAGAAGTACTTTTTGAAGAAGTTTCAGATCTAGCTCCTGTAGAATTTAAAGTTCCATCTGTATCGAAAACAGAAGATTTGGCTGAGCATATGACAATTGAAACTAAAACAATAGTATCCAAGGTAGATGGAAAGAAACGAGTAAAGAAACAGAAAGTAATCAAACAAATCAAAGAAGGCAAGGAGGAAGTCAAAGTGGTAGAAGAAACTCCTGAAGAAGGAATTGTGATTGAAGAAATACCTGAAGACATGCCTGAGGTTGCCGCTGTTGTTCCTGAAGTTGTTGAAGATATGCCAGATGAGGTTGTTATAACTGATACTGTTGTTATATCACCCGAAGGTAAGAAAATCAGGAAAACAAAGAAAAGGGTTGTTGAAAAGCAAAAAGATGGACGGAAAGAAACGTCTACTGAGAAGTCAGTTGAAATAACTGCAAGGAAACCTAAGCAAGGACTAAAACGCCAGATCTAGAAGAAGTACTTTTGAAGAAGTTTCAGATCTAGCTCCTGTAGAATTTAAAGTTCCATCTGTATCGAAAACAGAAGATTTGGCTGAGCATATGACAATTGAAACTAAAACAATAGTGTCAAGGTAGATGGAAAGAAACGAGTAAAGAAACAGAAAGTAATCAAACAAATCAAAGAAGGCAAGGAGGAAGTCAAAGTGGTAGAAGAAACTCCTGAAGAAGGAATTGTGATTGAAGAAATACCTGAAGACATGCCTGAGGTTGCCGCTGTCCTGAAGTTGTTGAAGATATGCCAGATGAGGTTGTTATAACTGATACTGTTGTTATATCACCCGAAGGTAAGAAAATCAAGAAAACAAAGAAAAGGGTTGTTGAAAAGCAAAAAGATGGACGGAAAGAAACGTCTACTGATCAGTTGAAATAACTGCAAGGAAACCTAAGCAAGGACTAAAACGCCAGATCTAGAAGAAGTACTTTTGAAGAAGTTTCAGATCTAGCTCCTGTAGAATTTAAAGTTCCATCTGTATCGAAAACAGAAGATTTGGCTGAGCATATGACAATTGAAACTAAAACCATAGTGTCCAAGGTAGATGGAAAGAAACGAGTAAAGAAACAGAAAGTTATCAAACAAATCAAAGAAGGCAAGGAGGAAGTCAAAGTGGTAGAAGAAACTCCTGAAGAAGGAATTGTGATTGAAGAAATACCTGAAGACATGCCTGAGGTTGCCGCTGTTGTTCCTGAAGTTGTTGAAGATATGCCAGATGAGGTTGTTATAACTGATACTGTTGTTATATCACCCGAAGGTAAGAAAATCAAGAAAACAAAGAAAAGGGTTGTTGAAAAGCAAAAAGATGGACGGAAAGAAACGTCTACTGAGAAGTCAGTTGAAATAACTGCAAAAACCTAAGCAAGGACTAAAACGCCAGATCTAGAAGAAGTACTTTTGAAGAAGTTTCAGATCTAGCTCCTGTAGAATTTAAAGTTCCATCTGTATCGAAAACAGAAGATTTGGCTGAGCATATGACAATTGAAACTAAAACAATAGTGTCCAAGGTAGATGGAAAGAAACGAGTAAAGAAACAGAAAGTTATCAAACAAATCAAAGAAGGCAAGGAGGAAGTCAAAGTGGTAGAAGAAACTCCTGAAGAAGGAATTGTGATTGAAGAAATACCTGAAGACATGCCTGAGGTTGCCGCTGTTGTTCCTGAAGTTGTTGAAGATATGCCAGATGAGGTTGTTATAACTGATACTGTTGTTATATCACCCGAAGGTAAGAAAATCAAGAAAACAAAGAAAAGGGTTGTTGAAAAGCAAAAGATGGACGGAAAGAAACGTCTACTGAGAAGTCAGTTGAAATAACTGCAAGGAAACCTAAGCAAGGACTAAAACGCCAGATCTAGAAGAAGTACTTTTGAAGAAGTTTCAGATCTAGCTCCTGTAGAATTTAAAGTTCCATCTGTATCGAAAACAGAAGATTTGGCTGAGCATATGACAATTGAAACTAAAACAATAGTGTCCAAGGTAGATGGAAAGAAACGAGTAAAAACAGAAAGTTATCAAACAAATCAAAGAAGGCAAGGAGGAAGTCAAAGTGGTAGAAGAAACTCCTGAAGAAGGAATTGTGATTGAAGAAATACCTGAAGACATGCCTGAGGTTGCCGCTGTTGTTCCTGAAGTTGTTGAAGATATGCCAGATGAGGTTGTTATAACTGATACTGTTGTTATATCACCCGAAGGTAAGAAAATCAAGAAAACAAAGAAAAGGGTTGTTGAAAAGCAAAAAGATGGACGGAAAGAAACGTCTACTGAGAAGTCAGTTGAAATAACTGCAAGGAAACCTAAGCAAGGACTAAAAACGCCAGATCTAGAAGAAGTACTTTTTGAAGAAGTTTCAGATCTAGCTCCTGTAGAATTTAAAGTTCCATCTGTATCGAAAACAGAAGATTTGGCTGAGCATATGACAATTGAAACTAAAACAATAGTGTCCAAGGTAGATGGAAAGAAACGAGTAAAGAAACAGAAAGTTATCAAACAAATCAAAGAAGGCAAGGAGGAAGTCAAAGTGGTAGAAGAAGAAGAAGGAATTGTGATTGAAGAAATACCTGAAGACATGCCTGAGGTTGCCGCTGTTGTTCCTGAAGTTGTTGAAGATATGCCAGATGAGGTTGTTATAACTGATACTGTTGTTATATCACCCGTAAGAAAATCAAGAAAACAAAAAAAAGGGTTGTTGAAAAGCAAAAGATGGACGGAAAGAAACGTCTACTGAGAAGTCAGTTGAAATAACTGCAAGGAAACCTAAGCAAGGACTAAAACATGAATAGAAGTTTTTGAAGAAGTTTCAGATCTAGCTCCTGTAGAATTTAAAGTTCCATCTGTATCGAAAACAGAAGATTTGGCTGAGCATATGACAATTGAAACTAAAACAATAGTGTCCAAGGTAGATGGAAAGAAACGAGTAAAAACAGAAAGTTATCAAACAAATCAAAGAAGGCAAGGAGGAAGTCAAAGTGGTAGAAGAAACTCCTGAAGAAGGAATTGTGATTGAAGAAATACCTGAAGACATGCCTGAGGTTGCCGCTGTTGTTCCTGAAGTTGTTGAAGATATGCCAGATGAGGTTGTTATAACTGATACTGTTGTTATATCACCCGAAGGTAAGAAAATCAAGAAAACAAAGAAAAGGGTTGTTGAAAAGCAAAAAGATGGACGGAAAGAAACGTCTACTGAGAAGTCAGTTGAAATAACTGCAAAAACCTAAGCAAGGACTAAAACGCCAGATCTAGAAGAAGTACTTTTGAAGAAGTTTCAGATCTAGCTCCTGTAGAATTTAAAGTTCCATCTGTATCGAAAACAGAAGATTTGGCTGAGCATATGACAATTGAAACTAAAACAATAGTGTCCAAGGTAGATGGAAAGAAACGAGTAAAGAAACAGAAAGTTATCAAACAAATCAAAGAAGGCAAGGAGGAAGTCAAAGTGGTAGAAGACTCCTGAAGAAGGAATTGTGATTGAAGAAATACCTGAAGACATGCCTGAGGTTGCCGCTGTTGTTCCTGAAGTTGTTGAAGATATGCCAGATGAGGTTGTTATAACTGATACTGTTGTTATATCACCCGAAGGTAAGAAAATCAGAAAACAAAGAAAAGGGTTGTTGAAAAGCAAAAGATGGACGGAAAGAAACGTCTACTGAGAAGTCAGTTGAAATAACTGCAAGGAAACCTAAGCAAGGACTAAAAACGCCAGATCTAGAAGAAGTACTTTTTGAAGAAGTTTCAGATCTAGCTCCTGTAGAATTTAAAGTTCCATCTGTATCGAAAACAGAAGATTTGGCTGAGCATATGACAATTGAAACTAAAACAATAGTGTCCAAGGTAGATGGAAAGAAACGAGTAAAAAAACAGAAAGTTATCAAACAAATCAAAGAAGGCAAGGAGGAAGTCAAAGTGGTAGAAGAAACTCCTGAAGAAGGAATTGTGATTGAAGAAATACCTGAAGACATGCCTGAGGTTGCCGCTGTTGTTCCTGAAGTTGTTGAAGATATGCCAGATGAGGTTGTTATAACTGATACTGTTGTTATATCACCCGAAGGTAAGAAAATCAAGAAAACAAAGAAAAGGGTTGAAAAGCAAAAGATGGACGGAAAGAAACGTCTACTGAGAAGTCAGTTGAAATAACTGCAAGGAAACCTAAGCAAGGACTAAAACGCCAGATCTAGAAGAAGTACTTTTGAAGAAGTTTCAGATCTAGCTCAATAGAATTTAAAGTTCCATCTGTATCGAAAACAGAAGATTTGGCTGAGCATATGACAATTGAAACTAAAACCATAGTGTCCAAGGTAGATGGAAAGAAACGAGTGAAGAAACAGAAAGTTATCAAACAAATCAAAGAAGGCAAGGAGGAAGTCAAAGTGGTAGAAGAAACTCCTGAAGAAGGAATTGTGATTGAAGAAATACCTGAAGACATGCCTGAGGTTGCCGCTGTTGTTCCTGAAGTTGTTGAAGATATGCCAGATGAGGTTGTTATAACTGATACTGTTGTTATATCACCCGAAGGTAAGAAAATCAAGAAAACAAAGAAAAGGGTTGTTGAAAAGCAAAAAGATGGACGGAAAGAAACGTCTACTGAGAAGTCAGTTGAAATAACTGCAAGGAAACCTAAGCAAGGACTAAAAACGCCAGATCTAGAAGAAGTACTTTTTGAAGAAGTTTCAGATCTAGCTCCTGTAGAATTTAAAGTTCCATCTGTATCGAAAACAGAAGATTTGGCTGAGCATATGACAATTGAAACTAAAACCATAGTATCCAAGGTAGATGGAAAGAAACGAGTGAAGAAACAGAAAGTAATCAAACAAATCAAAGAAGGCAAGGAGGAAGTCAAAGTGGTAGAAGAAACTCCTGAAGAAGGAATTGTGATTGAAGAAATACCTGAAGACATGCCTGAGGTTGCCGCTGTTGTTCCTGAAGTTGTTGAAGATATGCCAGATGAGGTTGTTATAACTGATACTGTTGTTATATCACCCGAAGGTAAGAAAATCAAGAAAACAAAAGGGTTGTTGAAAAGCAAAAGATGGACGGAAAGAAACGTCTACTGAGAAGTCAGTTGAAATAACTGCAAGGAAACCTAAGCAAGGACTAAAAACGCCAGATCTAGAAGAAGTACTTTTGAAGAAGTTTCAGATCTAGCTCCTGTAGAATTTAAAGTTCCATCTGTATCGAAAACAGAAGATTTGGCTGAGCATATGACAATTGAAACTAAAACCATAATCCAAGGTAGATGGAAAGAAAGTGAAGAAACAGAAAGTATCAAACAAATCAAAGAAGGCAAGGAGGAAGTCAAAGTGGTAGAAGAAACTCCTGAAGAAGGAATTGTGATTGAAGAAATACCTGAAGACATGCCTGAGGTTGCCGCTGTTGTTCCTGAAGTTGTTGAAGATATGCCAGATGAGGTTGTTATAACTGATACTGTTGTTATATCACCCGAAGGTAAAAATCAAGAAAAAAGAAAAGGGTTGTTGAAAAGCAAAAGATGGACGGAAAGAAACGTCTACTGAGAAGTCAGTTGAAATAACTGCAAGGAAACCTAAGCAAGGACTAAAAACGCCAGATCTAGAAGAAGTACTTTTTTGAAGTTTCAGATCTAGCTCCTGTAGAATTTAAAGTTCCATCTGTATCGAAAACAGAAGATTTGGCTGAGCATATGACAATTGAAACTAAAACCATAGTGTCCAAGGTAGATGGAAAGAAACGAGTAAAGAAACAGAAAGTTATCAAACAAATCAAAGAAGGCAAGGAGGAAGTCAAAGTGGTAGAAGAAACTCCTGAAGAAGGAATTGTGATTGAAGAAATACCTGAAGACATGCCTGAGGTTGCCGCTGTTGTTCCTGAAGTTGTTGAAGATATGCCAGATGAGGTTGTTATAACTGATACTGTTGTTATATCACCCGAAGGTAAGAAAATCAAGAAAACAAAGAAAAGGGTTGTTGAAAAGCAAAAAGATGGACGGAAAAAACGTCTACTGAGAAGTCAGTTGAAATAACTGCAAGGAAACCTAAGCAAGGACTAAAAACGCCAGATCTAGAAGAAGTACTTTTTGAAGAAGTTTCAGATCTAGCTCCAATAGAATTTAAAGTTCCATCTGTATCGAAAACAGAAGATTTGGCTGAGCATATGACAATTGAAACTAAAACCATAGTATCCAAGGTAGATGGAAAGAAACGAGTGAAGAAACAGAAAGTAATCAAACAAATCAAAGAAGGCAAGGAGGAAGTCAAAGTGGTAGAAGAAACTCCTGAAGAAGGAATTGTGATTGAAGAAATACCTGAAGACATGCCTGAGGTTGCCGCTGTTGTTCCTGAAGTTGTTGAAGATATGCCAGATGAGGTTGTTATAACTGATACTGTTGTTATATCACCCGAAGGTAAGAAAATCAAGAAAACAAAGAAAAGGGTTGTTGAAAAGCAAAAAGATGGACGAAAAAACGTCTACTGAGAAGTCAGTTGAAATAACTGCAAAAACTAAGCAAGGACTAAAACGCGGATCTAGAAGAAGTACTTTTGAAGAAGTTTCAGATCTAGCTCCTGTAGAATAAAAGTTCCATCTGTATCGAAAACAGAAGATTTGGCTGAGCATATGACAATTGAAACTAAAACAATAGTGTCCAAGGTAGATGGAAAGAAACGAGTAAAGAAACAGAAAGTTATCAAACAAATCAAAGAAGGCAAGGAGGAAGTCAAAGTGGTAGAAGAAACTCCTGAAGAAGGAATTGTGATTGAAGAAATACCTGAAGACATGCCTGAGGTTGCCGCTGTTGTTCCTGAAGTTGTTGAAGATATGCCAGATGAGGTTGTTATAACTGATACTGTTGTTATATCACCCGAAGGTAAGAAAATCAAGAAAACAAAGAGGGTTGTTGAAAAGCAAAAGATGGACGGAAAGAACGTCTACTGAGAAGTCAGTTGAAATAACCCAAGGAAACCTAAGCAAGGACTAAAACGCCAGATCTAGAAGAAGTACTTTTGAAGAAGTTTCAGATCTAGCTCCTGTAGAATTTAAAGTTCCATCTGTATCGAAAACAGAAGATTTGGCTGAGCATATGACAATTGAAACTAAAACAATAGTGTCCAAGGTAGATGGAAAGAAACGAGTAAAAACAGAAAGTTATCAAACAAATCAAAGAAGGCAAGGAGGAAGTCAAAGTGGTAGAAGAAACTCCTGAAGAAGGAATTGTGATTGAAGAAATACCTGAAGACATGCCTGAGGTTGCCGCTGTTGTTCCTGAAGTTGTTGAAGATATGCCAGATGAGGTTGTTATAACTGATACTGTTGTTATATCACCCAGGTAAGAAAATCAAGAAAACAAAGAAAAGGGTTGTTGAAAAGCAAAAGATGGACGGAAAGAAACGTCTACTGAGAAATCAGTTGAAATATGAAAACCTAAGCAAGGACTAAAACGCCAGATCTAGAAGAAGTACTTTTGAAGAAGTTTCAGATCTAGCTCAATAGAATTTAAAGTTCCATCTGTATCGAAAACAGAAGATATGGCTGAGCATATGACAATTGAAACTAAAACAATAGTGTCCAAGGTAGATGGAAAGAAACGAGTAAAGAAACAGAAAGTAATCAAACAAATCAAAGAAGGCAAGGAGGAAGTCAAAGTGGTAGAAGAAACTCCTGAAGAAGGAGTTGTGATTGAAGAAATACCTGAAGACATGCCTGAGGTTGCCGCTGTTGTTCCTGAAGTTGCTGAAGATATGCCAGATGAGGTTGTTATAACTGATACTGTTGTTATATCACCTGAAGGTAAAGAAATTGAGAAAACAAAGAATGTATCTTCCCAAAATATTCAAGCTATTCCTAAAAAGCTCTCAAAAAAGAAGAAAGTTTTAGAGGAGACAGTACCTGATGTTGCACTGGACACTGAGGAAGTAAAAAGTGCAACACCCAAAGTAGAAAAGTCTGACGAGGCCATCACTAAAATCATTCCAGAGAAAGTTAAGTTGAAAAAAGAGAAAGTTGAAATAAAAGGGTTTAAGCCACAGATGGTAAAAGTTGAAGAAGGAAAAGATGAAACTCCGTTATTTGCTACAATCAAGTTGAAAAAGGCGTCGGTTAGTGTAAAGAAAGAAATTAAACCGGTTGTTGAAGTTCCCAAAGTGCTGCTAAAAAGTTTGATTAAACACATTCCATATCCTCCTGAAGTGCAAAAATTAATTATTACTGAACTAAACTCAGTGGTAGACAATGGTATACTATCAAGAACGTACGAAGAAGCTATGAAAATCAAGAAAAAGAAAATAAAGAAGATAAAACTTCCAGAAATAGAAAAGACAGAGTTAGAAGAGTATATTCCATTTATTTCAGAAGAAGAAAAATCCCCTGAGAGGGAACCAAAGAGTTCTAAGAGGGAAAGTTCCAAACCTGAATCTGTTGAGCAAGAACCTGAGGAAACAATCTCTTTTAAAATAGGAAAAGGAAAGATTCTACAAGGAGAAGAGCCTGTAGAAAATGTGACACTGAAAAAAGTTGCACCCACGTAAATACCAAAAGAGGAAATTTCAGATGAAAAACCAAAAAAACTAAAGCAACAACAAGAAACACAAAAGCCAAAAGAAGAAGATGGTGATATGACAATGAAACCGATAGAACCATACGACAGTAAAGAACCATTGGAAGTAGAAGAGTTTGCACAAAAACCAAAAGATGAAAAGCAGAAAAAATTAAAGCCTAAGGCAAAACCAAAAATAGAAAAGACGGATGTTGAAAAACCTGAAAGTATTCCTGATGAAAAGAAGCTTATTTTAGGGAAACCAAAAAGCTTACCAGATAAGAAAGATGACGATATTTCCCTTAAATACAAACAAAAGGAGCTTCCAGAACCAACTCCAGAGTCGTTGAAGCTGAAACCTTTTACTAAAGAACGTCCAGAAGAAGAACCAAGTGATAAACAACCAACAATTGAAAAGCCATCATTCCCAAATACAGGAAACGATGAGGAAGAAATTTTACCAAAAGAGTTTAATATAAAGGATAAACCTAAAAAGAAAGTAAAGAAAGGAAAGTCTGTTAAGGATGAACAAGAGTCCAAAAGCCCGGGGGCTGATGAGACACCTGAGGAAGTTGTAAAGCCTGACCAACCAAAGGTGAACCCGCTTAATGTTCCAGATTCGGAGCCAGTAAAATCTAAAAATCAGGATGGTGAAAAGCCAAAAGAAAAACTTAAATTGATGAAAATTGAAAGGCATGAACAAAAACCAACTAAGCTACAGGTAGATCAGGTAAAACCAGAAGAGCTATTTTCTACAAAGAAACTAAGAAAAGCTTCTGTGAAGCCCAAAGAAGAACCAAAATCTGCAGAAGTTAAGAAAATTTTACTCAAAAGTCAAATTAAAAGGATACTATTTCCTCCTCTTGAACAAGTTCCGGTTATTACTGTTCTAGAAAAGGCAGAGATAGATAAAGGTATACTGTCTAGAAATTACAAAGAAGCTGTAAAAATTAAAAAGCCAAAAACCAAAAAAGTGAAGTTACCAGAAGTAGAAAAAACAGAACTTGAAAAATATGAACCTGGACCTGAGCTTGTTCGAACATATGATGATAGTAAAGTTGAGGTAACACCACCAAGAAAAGAAAAATCTATTCCAGTTTTAGAACCTGAAGACCATGTACAGATAAGAATGGGCAAAGGAGTTGTTCCGGATAATGTACCCATGGAGGAAACAGTTACGTTAAAGAAGGTTCCAAAAGTGCCTGTAGATAAAAATTTAGATAGGAAACAAATCCCTAAAATAGATGTGGAGAAGGAAAGGAAACCGGAGCAAATACTTGTCGAAGCAGAACCTGAGTTTGTTGATGCTGTTCCTGAGGTTATTACGGATTTGCCTGAAGTTGATGAATTATTCCATGATGCTCTAGAGACTCTCCCATGTACTAATTTTGAAGAGGATAATGTAAGTCAACAGGGTAGTTTACCTGGTTACTCGGAAGTTACCTTTGAAGAAATATCATTTAGTCCAGAAGATGAATCTCAATCTAATGTCGGTGTAGTGTTAGAAGCTGAAGAAATCGACCTGGTTATTGAAACTGAAACAACTGTGTCTTTTGAAAATGATGTACCGAAGCAAGTTTGTAGGAAAACAATTACTAAGAAGTATGAAAATGGCAAAGAGAGTGTAAGCGTTATTCATGACTTTCCCCTTGATGAAATTGAAATTGAGGATGTCACGGACTTGACAGACATTTCTCCAAATGTAGAAGCAGTTTCCCCATATGAAATTAAAACACACGAAGTTGAAACATTTTATGTTGATTCTGAAGGACATAGAAAGAAAAGAAAGAAAATAATAAAGAAAAGAGTTATGGACCACAAAGAGGATGTTTTACGTTTAGAAGAGTTTCCTGAAGAGTATGTTCATCCCGTTATTGATTTGAAAGAAATAAAACATGCCAGTCCAGGTGACGAGTTAAATATTAAACTATTTTCTGACAATGATGAGTTTACAGTTGAAGATCAAAGTTCATTACTAGTAGATATACTTAAGAAAGTTCCATCAGTTGAATTGCCAGGATCATCTAAAGTTAAAACAAAAAAGTTAAAAAAGAAGTCAGTAATAGTTACAGCCATTCCTCAAGCAACAGAATATCCTACCCAAACCACTATATCAGGTGGAAATTCAACAGACAATTTACATTCTAGTGAAACTAATTTGAATTTACACCCCTCTAAAATTGAAGGCATCTCGGACATTACACCACTTCCGGCAAACATTTCTGAGGAGGTAAGTTCTAATTTAACAGGTTTAATTCAACCTGATACAAAAGCATTTTCACAAACTTACCCTATAGCACCATCTGATAACAAGTCAAACGAACTCCAAACACGCACACAAAATATAAATATACATGAAAATGAACCTGTTAATGAATCAAAGGATCAAGTTAAACTAAACAAACCTTCCACGAACTTATACTACAAAGAACAGAATGAAGATTTACCTTCAAAGGGACACATCCAAGCAGATACACCACTAGCACAAAAATCATCAAAGGACACTGACAATGAAAACCAATTACAAGCACCAAGAAGACTGAGTGTGAGTGAAGCTCTTGATTCACAACAATCACCTAAACTTGTTGACAAATCAGACTCTTTTCCAGGTCACACTTTGAAGGAAACCCCTAATAAAGCTACCACCCTGGTACAGCCACCTCAATTGGAAATCCCTTATGAAGAAGCGCCTGACCTAGCAACCATAACACCTATAGAAGAACTGGTTCAGGTGATAGAAGTGTCTCAAGAGTTAGACGAAGCTGTAGTTAAACTACCAAATGTTCAAGATGCTCCCAAAAAACCCACCAAGAAGAAGAAGGAAACTCCTACTAAAGCTGTTACTGTGGCACAACTACCGCAACAAGAAATCCCTCATGAAGAAGTGTCAGACTTAGCAGCTACAACGCCTAAAAAAGAGGATGTGCAGGTAAATGATATACCTCAAGAATTAGAGACAGCTATTGTTTCTACAGAAAATGTTCCAGAAGCTCCTAAAAAGCCCTCTAAAAAGAAGAAGGTTCTAGAGGAGACAGTACCTGAGTTAGAACTGGGCTCCGAGGAAGAAAAAAGTGCAACATCCAAAGACAAAAAGAAAAGAGGAAAGCTGGTTGTAGAAAGCACACCCGAAGTAGAAAAGTCTGACGAGACTATCCCTAAAATCATTCCAGAGAAAGTAAAGTTGAAAAAAGAGAAAGTTGAAATAAAAGAGTTTAAGCCACAGATGGTAAAAATTGAAGAAAGAAAAGATGAAACTCCGTTATTTGCTACAATCAAGTTGAAAAAGGCATCGGTTAGTGAAAAGAAAGAAATTAAACCGGCCGTTCAAGTTCCTAAAGTACTGCTGAAAAGTTTGATTAAACACATTCCATATCCTCCTGAAATGCAAAAGTTATTAATTACAGAACTAAACGCAGTGGTAGACAATGGAATACTATCAAGAAATTATGAAGAAGCTATGAAAATCAAGAAAAAGAAAATAAAGAAGATAAAACTTCCAGAAATAGAAAAGACAGAGTTAGAAGAGTATATTCCATTTATTTCAGAAGAAGAAAAATCCCCTGAGAGGGAACCAGAGAGTTCTAAGAGGGAAAGTTCCAAACCTGAGTCTGTTGAGCAAGAACCTGATGAAACAATCTCTTTAAAAATAGGAAAAGGAAAGATTCCGCAAGGAGAAGAGCCTGTAGAAAATGTGACACTGAAAAAAGTTGCACCCATGCAACTACCAAAAGAGGAAATTGCAGATGAAAAACCAAAAAAACTAAAGCAACAACAAGAAACACAAAAGCCAAAAGAAGAAGATGGTGATATTACAATGAAACCGATAGAACCATACGACAGTAAAGAACCATTGGAAGTAGAAGAGTTTGCACAAAAACCAAAAGATGAAAAGCAGAAAAAATTAAAACCTAAGGCAAAACCAAAAATAGAAAAGACAGATGTTGAGAAACCTGAAAGTATTCCTGATGAAAAGAAGCTTATTTTAGGGAAACCAAAAAGCTTACCAGATAAGAAAGATGACGATATTTCCCTTAAATACAAACAAAAGGAGCTTCCAGAACCAACTCCAGAGTCGTTGAAGCTGAAACCTTTTACTAAAGAACGCCCTGAAGAAGAACAAAATGATAAACAACCATCAATTGAAAAGCCATCATTCCCAGATACAGGAAATGATGAGGAAGAAATTTTACCAAAAGAGTTTAATATAAAGGATAAACCTAAAAAGAAAGTAAAGAAAGGAAAGCCTGTTAAGGATGAACAAGAGTCCAAAAGCCCTGAGACTGAAGAGACACCTGAGGAAGTTGTAAAGCCTGACCAACCAAAGGTGAACCCGCTTAATGTTCCAGATTCGGAGCCAGTAAAATCTAAAAATCAGGATGGTGAAAAGCCAAAAGAAAAACCTAAATTGATGAAAATTGAAAGGCATGAACAAAAACCAACTAAGCTACAGGTAGATCAGGTAAAACCAGAAGAGCTATTTTCTACAAAGAAACTAAGAAAAGCTTCTGTGAAGCCCAAAGAAGAACCAAAATCTGCAGAAGTTAAGAAAATTTTACTCAAAAGTCAAATTAAAAGGATACCATTTCCTCCTCTTGAACAAGTTCCGGTTATTACTGTTCTAGAAAAGGCAGAGATAGATAAAGGTATACTGTCTAGAAATTACGAAGAAGCTGTAAAAATCAAAAAGCCAAAAACCAAAAAAGTGAAGTTACCAGAAGTAGAAAAAACAGAACTTGAAAAATATGAACCTGGACCTGAGCTTGTTCGAACATATGATGATAGTAAAGTTGAGGTAACACCACCAAGAAAAGAAAAATCTATTCCAGTTTTAGAACCTGAAGACCATGTACAGATAAGAATGGGAAAAGGAGTTGTTCCGGATAATGTACCCATGGAGGAAACAGTTACGTTAAAGAAGATTCCAGAAAAGCCTTCAGAAAAAGTAGAAGATGAAAAGCAAAGTCCTAAAAAGGATGTTGAAGAAATAATGAAACCAGAGAAACCTAAAGAAGATAAAGAGTTGCAACTAGAACCGCTAAAACTTGCTGACATTCCAAAGCCTTCCAGAGATGTTGAAGAGCCAGAAAAAATTGAATTTAATAAACCTGCTGCAAAAACCAAAAGGCCATCTAAGAAAGAAAAAGAGCAAAAAGTATCTCCAGAATTTTCGGAAACAATAGTCAAACCCAAAGAACTCATGGTAGAAAAACCAGAAGATTCAGAGGAAAACATTGTTTTGAAGATAGCCCCAAAGAATGTTGAAGAAGATGATGCTAACGAAATCACAATTGTAAGAAAGGAGGAAATTCCATCTGGTAATGAAGAAGAAAGTGTTGTTCAAGAAGTATCTATCAAAAAGAAAAGAGCTAAGCCCATAACAGATGAGCTGCATTCTTCAGAAAACATTACGTTAAACAAGAAAAAACCTAAAGTGCCTCAAGAACTTGATACTGAAGAAATATTAATGAAGAAACCTAAAAAGCCACCTGCATTAGAAGAAACTAGTGATGAGCTTACAATCAAAATGAAGGAACCAATTCATGAAAGTGAGGATGATGTTGCAGGTGATTTTGTTATTAGAAAACCAAAGCCAAAAGTTCAGGAAGAAGAAGACATATCTGAAGAATTCATTTTGAAGCCAAAAAGGGTTAGTATAACACCCAATATAGCAGACGATGTGGAGGAAGAATTGGTTGTAAGGAAGAAGAAAAAACCAAAAACTTCATCCTATGAAGAAGCTAGTCAAGAATTAACAATTACCCAAGAAGTTCCTGATACTAGACCAATGACTGAAGATACAGAAAGAATGGTTTTGGTTTTAAAGAAACCTGAAAAACCTGTTGAAGAACCTGAGCAAATAACAATAGCACCTAAAAGGCGACCTTCAGTACGCAAACCGTCCATAGAAGAACACCCCGAAGAAAAAATAACATTGAAACAAAGAAGACCATCCGAAGATGTTGTTGAAGAAGAAGTAGTGACAGATGTGACTTTCAAGCCAAAAGTAACCAAACCTAAAGAGGAAATAGAACAAGAGTTCAAAATATCCCTTCAAACGTATGAAGAAGAAGATATTTCAATGTCTGGTAAAGTCAGGTTACCCAGAAAGAAGAAGATCCAATCTACAACAGATGAAGCAAGCGCAGAAATAACTATTCAAAAAGAAGTTGAAGTAGACCAAAGTCAAGATTTTAATCTTCCTCTCAGAAGAAAGTCAAGCATAAAACCGTATAGTATCGAAGATGTAGAACAAGAAGTGC
This sequence comes from Matsumurasca onukii, assembly GCA_018831715.1. Classification (NCBI taxonomy): domain Eukaryota; kingdom Metazoa; phylum Arthropoda; class Insecta; order Hemiptera; family Cicadellidae; genus Matsumurasca; species Matsumurasca onukii. The sequence goes on along the minus strand of CM032063.1, from coordinate 34,940,219 downwards.
AGCTTGGTCTTCGACAGCAGCAACACAGAGCAAGTATCGTCTACGAGGAGGAGTCACTTGATATCAAGGTCAAAAGAAAACCATCAAAGCCAACCATTCCAGTCTTCGGCCAAGGTAAAGTCTGTTCTCATTATAGTTTCTTGTGGGAGAACCTGCTTAGCTGCACCACTAACAAGGGACGCTTTTTAATGCAAACTATGTTTTAAAAACTGTTGTCAGTTAAATAGTTTTGTACTATAATGTTAAATTGCTGTTTAAATAAAAACAAAACGCTTTAATCTCTTGTTGATTTTTAATATCCCTTCAACAATTAAATTTTATACACTAAGTATAGAGCTTGCTTGTAAGTTATAGCCAACTCGTAGTATAAGTAACAAAATTCAATGTTGTATTTTAGCTTTATAGAGTAACATTGATTGTTTAATCAGCTAGTTTAGGCTTGCTTTATTTGAATTATAACTTATAAGTAAAATGTGGCTTATTAATAATGGTATTGCTTATTTGTACTTTGATTATGAACTTTGTGAAGCTAATTCATGCTTATTTAGTTTATATCCTCCTCAATAAATGATCCCATAGTTATATTAACTATCTAAGTAACTTGATTTAAAACATAATATTGAATAAAAATATATACACTTCAAGGAATGTATATTAAATAGAAAGAGCTTTTAAGCCCTAACTTCACCTTTTGTAAAAACAAACAAAGACTTTTTTTATTATTAAAGTTTTAATTATAAAACATGTATTTATGGATATAATAATTAAGAGCTTAAACAGTAGCTGTTTATAAAATCTAGTTGTTATTACGTAAATAAATACTGTTACTACACAAAATATTTCAATTTATTTATACAGAATGTTTCTAAAATAGGATGCCAAATTTTGGTAAAAGCTTTGTCATGCTATGTGAACAGAAAAATGAAAGTTCCTTTATAACACAAATCTGAAAATAATTGGTTTTGGTCTTTTTTAACCAGATTATTCCACCCACTCCAACATGTGATTACGTATTTTGGTTTAAATTTGATAAGATAAATTTTTATGTAATAAAAAATTGAATTGCACATATGAAAAAACTATGGTAAGATCTCTATTTTATGTAAAAAATTGAATTGTCTATATTTTTAAATAAAAAAAGATCTTATAGTTATGTTTTTAAAACTCAATGGTAAATACTGCTCAATTCGATAAAAAAAAATAAAATGTTGGTAAAAACTGGACCTATAGGGTGAATGCCCTTCATTAATGCTTTGAATAGAGCTTGTTTTCTTTTCTGTTAATCATTCGATAAGATATTTCGAGTTGTGTTATAAAAACATCTCACCCTATAGCTTAGCAGTTTAAACATAAAGTAGATTAAAATTTATGAAATGTGGGTTAAATCAACACTTAAAATGACGTTACTAATGTTAAGAAAAGAGTATTTATAGTGGGAAATAAATGATTTACTGACATATTTATTAAATATTTTTAATTTTTACATAAGAAGTCATATTGCAAGTACGTAATTCTATTTTAAAATAACCCTGTACAATGAAGTACGTAAAATAAATTGTTGAATATTATAATGCTATCAATAAAATAATTAATTACTGTTAAACACAAGTAAAATGCTAATAGTATTCAGTTATAATTAAAAATTATAGGCATAAATTCTAAATAGGACGAATTTTCTTGTTACAACAATTGTATATGAGTATAATATTAATCTATTATATAATAAGTAATAAACACATTTGTAAACAGTGATATACCAGTAGTTTTTTACAAACTTTCAAGTTTATTCTTGAACAGGTAAGATACTTACAACTACATTGTGAGTGACATTTTAAGTAGAAACCATTAATACTTTTAGAAATATATTGTCCAGATGAAATCTAGGACTACTTCTAAATGAAGAAAACACTGTTTATAAAAGTAGTAGTTTGTTGATCTATCCATAAATATCTATTTATATTTATAAAAAAGAATAAATAAAATATCATAAAAATTCCCACAATGAAAAAAACTAAGAAGTTTGTAAACAAATTCATTTTAAAATTTATATGTGTAATTTAAAGCTTTATTTACCTTCTTCCTCAGTTGAAATAAAAACTGTAATAGCTAAGGGTAATATTTGGGTCTGCTAACTCAAAATGCTTTTTCGCATGGCTTCAATACAAATAAGACGTAGTTGCATAGTAGTTGCTTCATTTTGTAATTTTAGTTGATGTTGCAGTTAGAAATGAAAAATAAAATAGGAACAAAACTTCTTTTGAAAGTATGTTTGAAAATTGTATGCACACTATCATTCATTACAGCTTTTTCATATTAATATCTAAGGCTTCCGGTTTACACCGCGTCACATTTTTCATATTGTTTCGATGCGCTTAAGGTTCCTCAGAGAATAGTGCCTACAGGGATCCAAAGTGATACAAAATATGTCTTGAAGTTTAGCCGTCAAATCCATTCCGCTGTTATGTAGACCAAACGGATTTTATACATTTGTATATTAAATGGTATCAATAAAATACATATTCGTTTCAAATTTCATCAAAATCAAATGAAGTCTAATATTTTTTGACCTTGAAACCACTTTTTTTATGATAAGTGGACTTTGTTATTCAAATTCAAAGTAAGACATGCACAGAGCTTACACATACGTATTCATATAGATATAACGTTTTGAAAATATGCTCAAAACGTGTTGTGGGGGTCAGGATCAGTGGTCATTTGGTGGTCCCAGGTCTGGGTCTTACCATGGCTATGGTATGAATATCTAATTTTTCAAGAAGAAATTCGCTAAAAGTTAACAACGTTAGAAACTGTTCTCGGTTTTCCTATGTCAGAACTATAAAAACGAAGGCAAAGAGAAAATCAATATTGGACTAGTTTAATTCAATTCAGTTTCTTAATTCAAAAAATAGTTTTCATTAATAGCGTTTTTATAAAGTTTGAAATTTTAAAAATTTCCCATTTCTATTACTGTCAACTTTAAACTATTTTAGTTTTGGACATATTTTTGCTCCGTAAATAACCCCTTTCATTTTGTGCCAAAACATTTTCCTCTAAAAACCATCTGAAAGGTCAACACAATAACTCAAAGATCCTAGAGAGATCATGTGAATCAAACATTGAATTGTCTGTACATAATTTCACTAGTTCGGACACAGAAAGTACACTACCGGTTTCTAAATTTAGTTAGCATTAGCTTGAAGTTAAAAAGAAAATTCATTGAAATATTCCAAAATCCTCTCAATTAATAATTGGAACCCTATAGCTGTTGTGAAAAATAAATATAAAAGAAGTTATGTTCCTAAAAAATATGTAGAGCTGTCTTAACTTTTCCATATACTCATATGTAAGAAGAATTTGAAAGGTTTCTGAATATTAAATATTTTGTATTATTATAGTTTTAGTTTTAACTTTGTTTCCCCCGTTTTGATAGCCAGTTTTGAATATGATATAGCTATTACAATTTATTTTTATTGATTCATTAGCTATGCATACCAGAAAATATCTTTCTTTGTGATTTTCAGATACTCACTTTAACTTCCCAACCCAAATAAGTGAAGGAACAGTTTACATACAGAAAAATATTTATGGCAGAGAATTTGTATCACTGTATACATGGCATAGTTGGGTTTATTTTTCATCTAACTTATCTTTTTAGTCATATATAGTTTTCACCTTTATATCATATTCTTGTATAGTCGTTTTAATTTATTTCTCAGTTTTATATACAAAATGATGATATTAAATTAATGTCTTCAAATGTATATTGTTTACGAAGAGTTGTCTAACTAAGATCAATATCAGTGATAAAAAGTTTTAAAATTGGTCTGATAGAATGTTTTACTAGCAACTTGTAAATTGAATTTCATTTAAATTTAAATCATCATTGGACAAGAATATTCAGACAACTATATTCTAAAACATATGATTTCTTTGTAGTTGGTAATGCCAACAGAATCAGGTAGCAAAAATTAATGGTTCTGTAATGAGACAGTCATCGCCCGAACACTTAGGGCGTAATATTAGTTTTAGTGACTGAGAAAGCCTATCTGTTAAAAATACTAATACTGTTTATTTTCAATAACCTTACAGAATCAGCAGGACTTACCATTGAGAGGGTCCAAGAAGTGAGTGTGGAATCAGGTACGTACATTACAGTAGTAACTAATACTAAATCATAGGTAAAACCTAAGTCGCAAAATAGTAGTCCTAGTTCCGACTGATACTAAATGTTATACCACATAGGAGTATATTTTATACTTTTTACTGTGTCAGTGGCGCAACAAAGTTAGTGTACAGACGTTTCTGGTCCTTTAGTACTATTTGTTTTTGATCAAATGTTTAATTAGCTTGAATTAATTCCGTAGTTGTATTCAGTTTAACTATTTTCAAATATTTATTGATGAAAACTTATTTATTTATTGGTGATGCGAATGTCTCAAATTCATTTTCCACAGAAGGTAATGTTGGATTTAAATTAGTTTGATTATTTGCCACCCACACTCTTGCTCCATTTACATTCGGGGGTAGAAGATTTGGAGTTTTTTTAAAATTCTTTTTGTAACCGGGTTGAAAACCTTCACAAGGAGTAGTGTATCAAGATACACCACAAACTTGGCCACCGAGTTTAGGCGCATTGTACAATGGAACAGATTTGGAGTAAAATTCCCCTTTTTCTCCCCAGTTCCGAAATGGAAGATTGGGTTAGTTTAGCAGGGAATGTCGTTTGTTTAAAAGAAATAGTAATGTAGAGTATGTGTGTTATGAATTAAATGTCCCACTATGTATTTTTAATTACCAAGTCTAATTTACAAACTAATATGTGCTCATAAGATAGTAAATTTCAAATTGGGCAGGCACAGTACACAATAGTTTTCCATGTAACATTGATCCGTGGTAGTTGAAAGAAAATCATTGAAATCTTCTTAATTTTTTCACTTGTGCAAAACCAAAAGGTTTTTTATAGTGATTGACTTTCTTGAGCTAAAACATTAATTTTGGTGATTGATGCCTACTGAGCCTATTTTTAAATAATATACCTGCAGATTTTGATTCTATGTAATTCTTGACCAGGAGAAATCATTGAATCTGCTGAAGGAGATACTCTCTTCTCTATCTGCTCTTATGTTGCTGAAAATGAAGAAGCCCTCAATCTTGTAGAGGGTGAGCGAGTCTACGTATTGGGTAAGTGTTATTTTTTTGCAAAACGACATCAAGTGGAAGTAGAAATGATTGCTGTCAAGTACTGGAACTAAGGATAATCAATTCCAAACCTCACATCACTATTATATTCTATGTTATATTGTTTTACATTTTATATTTTTACATTATGCCATCTTTTATAATTTTTCATATTTTATATATTGTTTACTATTATTTATTTTATAATTTTTACTGTATCATTTTGGCAAAGTTTATGTAATAAACTCAGTTTTGAAAATGAAAATAATAAAATAAAACAGCCTGACAGGGGGTGGAAATTGAAATTACGAGGGGTGTGGAGTGGGTACTGAATCCCTTTTCTAACTCAGGTGAGGGGTATTATTCAATTGTGATTTGGGATTTAGAAGGGAAAACCAGGGATAATAAGGTCGAGAATTATTTTTCCAGTGGAATGCGTAATTGATAAAGAAAAATTTTAAACTAAAGAAATGAATTCCAAACTTGTTTGTTAAGATACTTTCTTGAGGGTCATTTGAATCTTGTTTGTAAGCCAAAGGTGGCTTTTGAGCTATTGGTTGGACACCCCAGATATACTACTTTAGTTAAACAATATACAGAATAATCCGCGTTTCATAAGAAAATAAACACCTATGGGAAAGTTCCTACCTTAAAATAATAATGTTAAATTTAATTTCTTTAAATTTTTTAATAAATTAATATTTATCATTACTGGCATCTTTTGTAAGAATAGACACATTTTATGACTTCTGATGAAATTTAACTAGCTGATTTATCTATAGTAAAGCAAGCTCCACTAATTGTGATACTGTTGCTGTTGCAGAGAACACGAGCCAGGATTGGTGGTTTGTGCAGAAGAACTTAACCAAGGAGAAGGGTTGGGTTCCTGCCGTGTACTTGAGGGATGAGCCCAGCTACACACTCTACGTGCAGAAGAAACTCCATGAGAAGATTGACAAACTACCCATATTTGAGAGTAAGCTAGTCTCACATTTGTTGTACAAAATTAGTTGTTTCAAAACTGTAACACATGCTTAATTTAAAACTTAACTTAAAGATGTATTGAAACGTTTAAAGAGGATTAAAATTATAATGTATATCTTAACTGAAAGTCTAAAAAAAATCACAAACATTCAGGAACGTAGCTAGAGTGGGTTCTAAAAACTCCAAAAAAGGAAAATATTAAAATAAATCAAATGATTAATTTATGAGTTTAAACTATTATTGCTGACATTTTCCATCGTTAGTAAGCAAGATCATCACAGTGATCATCTTGCTCATTAACGATGGAAAATGTCCGCAGTAATAGTTTAAATTCTCCCATCATCAACAACAAACTTTAAACAAAGAATTAATTTATGGTTTAAAAAATAGTGGTTATAAAAGATTTGTTATCAGACGTTTACATTTTTCCATTATTTTTTAAAGAAATGAGTCTTGGCTTTTCAACAGTCATTCAACCAAAGATTAGTTTCAGGAATGCATTTATATCATATGAGTAAAGTTAACAAAAAATTCTTACCAAGTGTACAACCGTAATAGTTCATTTTCTCTTTTAGTTTTTTAACTAACTAAGACATCAACCTTTTCCCTAAAAGTGTACTAATATCACAGACTAAATGTACTTGTGCACTATTAAAGAAATTGTGCTTTTAAACCGAACTTAAGCCCCTCAAATGTCAATTTTTCTGTGGGAAGACCCCTGGACCCTTTTATTGGTTGGTCCATTCCATTGGTCGTTGTGCTATTAATTAATGACCCAATCTTGGGAACAGTTGGCCCTAATTGTAACAAGAATACACCTCATCATCCATTAAAAACACTCAACACACTCAACCTTCATCTCATAATCACCTTAAAAGTTAAAATACCCTCTAGGATATTCAAGAATCAAGATTCAAGAGGAGTGGTTGGTGGCTCAAATAAAAGTATCAAAGTATTGATTGGGGTTGTCTCAAGCTTCCTAAACCTCCCAGTGTGGTTTACAAATTGTATACCTCAACCTAGTCATTTAAATCTAGGTTTACAATCTATTAAGATCAGCTTACTCCAAACAACCTGGCTACGCCCTGATACAGTTAGAAGCTTTTTTGGGGTAGAAAAAGACAACACTGAAAAACTATTTATTAAAATACTTGTACACAAATTTGTGAGGCAAAACAAACATAAACCATTATAGCTCTTACTTAGGTTTCTTCCAGTAGTTTTTAAATGTAAAAAAACTAAAAAGGTAGTGGTTTATTATTAAAAGGCACTAAGCAAATACAATATACTTTTATATTTTTTCGGTTTTAGGAGACTTTTCAAAGTAGTCTTAAAAAAATGACTATTATTCAATAATTTTCTGTTTAAAGATGTTAGAACATTTCTTGTTTACAGTATATATGAGTCATTACTTAGACTCCTTTAAATCTAGAGTCCTTCCCTGAACTTTTTAGGCTTTTTGAAAGTTCATAATGTAAAATTAAAAGTTGTATAAGATTTAATATAGTATTTGATATCGTATTCAAAAGTACAGCATTGAGGTTCGTGCAAAAAAGAAAACATTGCAGAATGTATACAACTTAACTGAAGGTTTACTAATATTCCCCTAAGCTGAGAATTGGATAAATAGCCATTAGACTGGCCTTTTTTAGGGATTTTCTTTTAGGCCATCCATTTTAGATTTTCAGCTTGTTTGCGTGATATTTTGTAGCTTGGTCTTAGTGTCTGGAAAGTATCTATGTATGTGGTCAGAAATGGTCCAGCTTATGCAAATAGGTAAAGTCGACTGATTTGTGACCTGCACTTTGTTTTACTCTTGGTCGGCAGCATTGGGCTAACCCTTTTTACGAGTTGTTTATAAAACAGGGTGGAAGTGAGTTGAGATTTTCTGGTGGGTAGTACAGTCCAAACTCCCATTTATATACGATGGGCTGTCAATGCTGCCAACTAAGAGTGAGACGGAGTGTAGTCTACAGTGTGTGTGGTGTTGGTTGGAAAGTTACCGAGCTTGGTTGTGTTGCAGAGCCGAGTGCAGGAGAGGAGGTGTTTGCTCCGAGGTTTGTGGAGAAGCTGCAGCCAAAGCATGTGCCAGACGGTGCCACTGTACAGTTTGAGTGTCAGGTGGAAGGTAACCCCAGACCACAGATTACTTGGTTCCGTCAGACTGCCATCATCAAGCCTTCACAGGACTTCCAGGTACCTGTTGTGATCAAACATTTTATCAAACAAAGTGCTAAGCTTTTATCTACCGAAGACTTCGCCAAGTTTTAAAATTACTAACCTCGTGGAAATTGAATAACACGTCTTTAAAGTATAAAATGAAGTTGAGATAATTTGTATCAGACACTAGTTTAAATCAACTTTAATTTTTGATAAGATTTCTATGATCATTTGCTTTGTTGAAAAAGCACCAAAAGACACCAATACTCGTATATTAAACATGCTTAAGCCAAAAAGGTAAAAACCAAAATGAAAACCAAAAAAGTGTTCTAAAGTTAACATTTCTTAATCTTGGTGGCAAAATTAATTTTTAATATTTAAAACATTTTAGCTTAAATATGATTAGCTTAAAGTACAATTGTGTAAAGACTTTTGTTCACCTGTTACAGATATTCTACGATGATGACAATGTGGCCACTCTGATCATCCGCGAAGTGTTCCCAGAGGATGCAGGCACGTTTACGTGTGTCGCTAAAAATGCAGCTGGTTTTGCTTCGACCACAACAGAACTGCTAGTGGAAGCTCCTCTCTCTGACCATGGATCTGACATCACAGGTCTTTCTAGAAAAAGCTTATCAAGGTATCATCATTCAACTAAGAGTACATATTTTTACCCGATACAATATTAAGATATTTGGCGATATGATGGCCTTGGTGAAGATGGAATTCATTGTATGATTGTTTGGTGGCATCTCATCTTCTTCTAATAATATTCAATTTTCAAAGAGAATCAATTATCATATTTCAAGTATTAACAATTCTCATCTTCAGATAAAATTATTAAAACAAAATATAAAGATATCTTTTTTACTTGTTTATATCGTAATGAGGTTTTAAGAAATAAATACAAAAACTGTACTTTTAATGATATTTTAAAATAAATAAAAATTAAACACTAACTAAATCCATTTTAATTCTGAGAAAAGATCCAGCAATATATGTTTTTCAACTAATTTATACTTTAAGACACCATTAATTTTATTCTCCAAAAATTATTATTTTAAAAGTTTTGTCTCAGTTATAAAACCATTCAGAATGCACTTTAAACCAAAGCTTGGTTGACTAATTAATAAGACTCAATGCGTTTCATTTGTTTATCTTACAAGTTTACTTACAACACAACAGTAGTATTTTACGATTATTCACTTGTCACTTATAGCATTAAATAAAGGTTTTTGGTTTCCAATTTTACTTCAAACTGCCATTTCATATCTATAATTACAACAGGAAAACAAACAATAAGATTTAGGTACTAAACCCATTTGATCTTTCTTTCACCCATCAACTTATAATTATATTTCAGAGAATCATCGCTAGCTGACATTTTAGAAGGCATTCCTCCTACTTTCTCCCGCAAACCAAAGGCCAAGATTGTGAAGGAAGGAGAGAACGTGGAGCTGGAGTGTCGACTTGTGGCTGTGCCGGAACCGGATATTTCTTGGTTCTACAACGGCAAGCCGATCCAGCCCTCTGACTCGGTGACCGTGTCGACACAAAGTGACATGCACATGTACAGTTCCTCCGTCAGTATCAACAAGGTCAAGAAGGTTCAGGAGGGAGTCTACCAGATCGTCGCGAAGAACAGAGAAGGCCAGGCCACCTTGGATATTATCCTCAAGGTTTGTCTAGATTTGTGTTAGTATAAACTATAAAGACTGTCAGCTTTTGTAAACCCTGAGCTTTTCGTACTTAAGAGGCCGCCGGAGCGATTGGCCACGTAACCTACTCTTGGCACCACTCATAACATGGAGTAAATACTGCAAATGATGTTTTCAACTGGTTAACATATTGAAATCAAAACTATGTTTCAATAGAAGCATAAAGCTATTAAGGCTGCTGCATGTGAAATCTTAAACTTGTTCTTTTGTCAAACAATACATTATTAATTACAATTATTAAAACTTTGTTTTGCCATAAGAACATAGAGCTTGAATAATTGGAATACATATTATGTTTGGCAAGGAACTAGGAAGTTTTACTTGTTTGCTTTTACATGCTGCAGAATTAATGTCTCTACACTTTTATTGAAACACTTTTCCCAATTTAGTACGTTAATCTACTCAAAACATCGTTTGCAAATTTTCCCATATTAAAGTCCCTATTCTGGATAGAGAGGCCGCTCGGGTAATTTAACCCCTCTTTTAAGATGATTTACAAAAATATCTCTCAAAATTATGGAAATGCTTTTATCTAAAATATCATTTGACCAAAACAGACAAAACTTCAACCTCCAAGTAACATTTTCGGTATTCTACTTTCTGGTGACCTTTTTGGGGTGGGTCTCACAACAATAATAAGATTGGACATACAAAAGAAGGAGAGAATACCTGTGACTAATTCTAGCCATCTAAATCTGTTCCATTGTAAAATAATTGAGGTTTGTGCCTAACCTCCTTTGGATAATCGATACCTCAAGTCAATTTCAGCAGTTGATTTTTGTAATCAAAATTTTGGTTATTGGAGATGGACTGAACCTGTGACTAATTCTAGCCATCTAAATCTGTTCCATTGTAAAATAATTGAGGTTTGTGCCTAACCTCCTTTGGATAATCGATACCTCAAGTCAATTTCAGCAGTTGATTTTTGTAATCAAAATTTTGGTTATTGGAGATGGACCCCCGAACCGTGATCAAACGAGGATTTACTTACTGTATAAATAAAACCAAATCTAACCTGGATCCGTTGACAGGTGAAGACAGGAGAGCCAGAAGGTCCAGAGGTTGTGGAGCCGCTGCAGGACGTGTGTATCAGTGAAGGCGAGAGCGCCATCCTGGTGACACAGATCACCGGCAAGCCGACGCCCAAGGTGGTGTGGTCTAAGGACGGCACCCCAGACACCAGTCTACCCGCCAAGGTGCAGGGCGAGACATACTCACTGACTCTGATCAAGCCATCTCCCGGGGATGCTGGCCGCTACTCCGTCACTGCAACCAACAAGCACGGAACTGCAACCACAGCCTGCCAACTCATTGTTGAAGGTAAGAAGACAATCTAGTAATTCCTTAATTGCTAATTAGATATTTGATGTGTTCACTATAAATCAAAGGGAATATCACCGTTTTGAATAGGTTTTTATTTCAAAATTCAAATTGAAACTTCATTTATCCAAAAACAAACATAGGTATTGTACTGTGATATTCTTCAAACAATCTGTCCCAGTGTACCTGCTGACTTTGTTGCTAATATTTGTTGCACAAACTATCCTCTTTAGTGATTGAGTTACTTTCTGCTTTTTGAATACCTTACCTTATTTAGTTTCTGTAATGCCATTACCTTAAGTGTTGTATCTTGTAATTATAGATAAGTTCAATCCATTTATTCCCCACTAACTATCAATTAGCCACAATATCATTTCACACAGTTTACTGTCAAGACTTAAAATAGATACATCATTCTGAATAGTTTAACACTCAATGAAATAATTATGATAACAATAATTTTTTCACGCAAGTTTACAAAAAGGTTATATTTTTTAGCAAACGTTTTACTTAAGACAACACTTCTTTCAATTTTCAGCCAATTATACCACTTTATTGCTTAGTAGTATCTGCTTTCTACAAGAAAAGATTTGTTGTCAGCTTACCTTTTCACCTTATTAGACCTTACATGCAAAGCTTACAGCGACTAAGTATAAACTGCTTGCAAACTAATGCTAATGCCAAATTTTTCAGAGATTAATCTAGTTAAAGTAGATGAAGATATTGACACTAGGCTTTCGGCAAGTCAAATAATGCTGGACGAGATAGCTTTGACAACGCATCATTTGAAATTGGCAGCAAGAATTTCAAGACCAGTCATTTCCAAAGAACACATTCACATAGTGCAAGACCTGAGATTGATAGAGGTGTCTTTGAAGAGCCCTTTGTGCTCTGAAATCACCGATGATGACATTTCTTTGTCCGACGTGACTATTAAAGTCCCCGCACAACTTAGAAAAGTGCCTGATATTGATGTTGAACATGATGTGAGACTAAAAAAGTACGAAGAAAGCGAAGTTTCTGAAAAGGTTCTAACTCCTGCTCCGAGCAGAGAGTTTTCAACTCACACGGAAGAAACGTCGGCTGATATACAAATGGTTCAGCATCACGATCTGCAACTTCTCTCCAAGGGTATGAGGCTAACCTTTCTGTGTTTTGACCAAATGTCTTCTCTCGCTGTCCTTTCTGATCTGGAATTACTTTTTTAACTGAACATCTTTTCTTTATGTATCTCTATTTTCATAATATCTATGTGTTTTATTGCAGGTCTTTGTTGATTTTTGTGTCAACTATACTCTTTTAGAATATAGTTTTTTAATATGGTTTCTTTAGTCTCAGCAGAGTCTTGCAAATTCATTAGTCATTAAATAAAATAGTGTGTTTATAATTTTCAGAAAAATCAGCCACATCCACAAAGCTGGTAAAGAAATTTAATAACTGCCCGTAACATTAAGATAACTCTAAACTAATTGAATCTTTAGTTTCTTACGGTTCTATAGGCAATTGTAATTAGGTAAACTCAATAATACTGTAGTGAAGACTAGTCAAGGCGTATTTATTTTGGCATCCAATTTCTGAGAAGTTAAATTTGTATGACTCTGCTGCATAGTTAAAAAAGAATTTATCAAACACACAATGTCTAAAACCAAGTTCTAGCCACAACTTGTAGACATTGTTGATTTACATGACCATTAACAGTTATCATCATAAAGTGTATGAATGATTTGGTTTTAGTACATTTTAAAACGTAAAAGTTATTCAAGCTCACAAGTACAGTTACATTAACACATCATTTCATTGTTGAACATTAACACAGCCAAATATTACAGCATCAAACTTTGTGAACTTTCCTGGAGAAAACACAAACACTAACAGAATTGTTTGTGATAATTTTGGATACAGTGAAGTGTGAACATTCTTAGGTTAACTTAAAAAACTGCTTTGTATAAATCAAAGAATAGTCCAAACTGAGAATGGCACATTACAAAGCTATAAATCAAGACTTACATTGTACAGTAAAAGTACTCTTGCCCATACATTGCTAGAAGATAAGTTCCAACTTTATAAAACAGACCAAATTTATTACATAGGGTATGCGGTTTTATTGTATGAGTAAACTATCTATTTTGTGTTATAGGTAAGTTACCTCATGGTGCAAAATTCAAATGAGAAAATACAGCACTTAGCTTTTATGTTTATTTGATGTATCAAGTAAAAGTGCTGTTATCCTCCTGATCTTCCAAACCTGCAACTACACCCGTTCTCTCTGCCTAGCCCCATTTACCTCCATGAAGACCATCATAATTATCATCTTGGTCTTCAAAATACCCTGTGGATACCAGCACCTTGCTATCATGACTTGAATACCCATTCCATCCACCCCACCGTTCAACCCTAAAACCTTGAAAATTAACTCAGTACAAGTTTGATAAGAGACATCTACCTGAAGAATATGAGCCTCTCTCTTGTTTTGCAGTCTTTCCTCCCTAAAGATTTTGCTGCTTGATAAAATGAAAACCATGTCCAAGTTTGCCATGTTCATCAATCCACATATCTTGTTCTCACTACAGAAAAGTCATTGACCCTACCAATCACCAGCTATATTGCAGATTAAATCAACAGAAAGAATAATGTAATTCAACCTCTCTTGTACCTCAATAGTAGCTGAACTGCACAAGTAATTCAACAACATTAAGGGGTTGAATGTTAAAGTGCAGAGTAAATTTAAATCTAAAGGATGTTTGTATATTTCATTTTTCATTTCAAAAGATATTGTTCAACAGCCAACAAAGTTCAATTCGATGAAGGTAAATTTCAAGAATAGTAGAATACAAAGACATGTGATGGGGCAGACAAATATTAATCCAGCTGCGGTAAGAAAAGAACGACGAAGTCCCCATGAATTTCACACAAGTCTGCACACTAGTTTAAATTTTAGTTGGTAATTATTTCAACATTAAAGTTTGTATTGTTCAAGTTTTTGCTTGTAGTAATAAAACCTCAGATTTTAATATGTCTGTCCTATCTTGCAGAGGTTCCTGGACCACAAGCTCCTCTGTTTGTTGAGAGGTTTGAAGAGCAAAATGTCAAGGAGAAAGGAACAATCCGTCTGGTGGCCAAGGTCACCGGAACCCAGTCCCCATTGTCACATGGTTCAGGTAAACTTTCACTGCAGTATTGAATATTTTTTGGAAATAAAATAAATAATAAGACTGATGAGTTTTATTAAAGGGCATACACTTGGAGCAAAATATTAGTGAGTAACTTGACTTTAAACCTTTTCTACAAAACAAATATGTTGCTCTAGATACTAAAATTTAAACTACCGCCTCCTTTAATTCTTCCTTCATTTGAAAATTGGTCTCAAATTATGCATTAAAACGGTTCACTGCCCATACTTTAACTCGCCATTTATTTTTGTCGATGTTGTTGGATACAAAAATATAGCTCGCCAAGACACACCTGCTAATGTTAAAACCTCAAAACGAAGTTTCTACCACGAGGTTTCAGCAAATTTTTAGTTATAAAAGGTTTAATATGATTAAAAGCTATTGGTTACTAGCAGTTCAAAATATATTGTTGGATGTTGTATGGATATTAAATATAGTTTAAGCAATTCATGTTAATGGGTTAAACCCTTTAAACATTTAACTATATAGTCAATGTTTTATTTTCAGTTATAAATGTCCAATATGTCTTTTAAAACGCTATTATCAATGCCTATTTATACCTTTGTTCCTAATTATTAATTTTGTGGATTTTGTATGGATACAAAATATAGCCAAGACACATGTAATGGGTTAAACTTTAAAACGAAGTTCACTCATAGTTTCAGCCAAATTTTAAAATTGCGTCTTATCCAATATGCCTTAAAACGTTAATAGTGCCCACTTTGGTCCTCTCACTATTTATTTTGTGGATGTTACAATACAAAATATAGCTTTAAGACACTCTCTAATGGGTTAAAACCCTTAAACATGTTTCACTACCATAGTTTCCAACAATTTCAGTTATAATGTCCAATATGCCTTTAAAACTTATCAGTTCCCACTTTGTTCCTTTATAACACTTGCTTGTACAAAATTATAGCTTAAGACAAACTGCAATGGTTAAACACTACTAAACGAAGTTAACCATAGTTTCAAAATGATTTTAAGTTATAAACGTCCAATATGCTTTAAAACGCAGCGCTCCCACTCTGGTCCTCACTATTTATTTTGTGGATGTTGTATGGATACAAAAGATAGCTTAAGACAACCGTGCAGCCAGTTAAACCCTTAAAACAAGTTTCACTATAGTCCTGCAGCCGATTTTCAGTTATAAATGTCCAACATGCCTTAAAAACGTTATCAGTCTGCCATTTTGGTTCCTTGTCATTAATTTTTGTAATTTTGTGCTTATCTACAAAATATAGCTAAAGACACACTTCGTAGGGTTAAACTCTTAAAACCTAAGTTTCACTACTATAGTTTCAAAATCCAGTTATAAAGGTCCAATATGCCTTAAAAAGCCATCAAAGCCTTGCAAAATTTCATGTAGTTAATTTATACATAAAAATATAGTGAAGACACACTATTGTGTAAAACCACTGTAGATATAAACCAATAATACTATAAGCTGTGTGTATATTTTAAAAAAATTGCAATTTAAAATAATATGCCTTAAACAAAAAGTTTACTATATATTCTTAGAAACAATTTAGTTTGCCTGTTAGTTCACCTTTGTGGATGTTGTATGAGTATTAAATATAGCTATAGTTTAACTGCTGATGGGCTTAACCCTTAAACATATTTAAGCTATAGTTTTTAGAAATTTTCAATTTTGTCTTATATAAGTGGTCCGAAACGATTCCAAAAACGCCCGCGAATCCTCGGGCCATTTATTTTTTGCATGATGTATGGGTATGAAATACTTAAATACACGGCGAATGAGCTAAACCCTTTAAAGGAAGTTTCACCGCCATAGATTCATCCAATTTTGAGTTCAGGTGAAGCAGCCCATTATGCCTAAAAAGCTAAGCAGACTGACATGGCTTGCATGACACTGCTTCAAATCTGTCCAAAGTATATAAGCTTCAAATAACCAAACTGATGGATTCTTTTGCAACGGCCAGACAAAAGTCTTATTTACTATGGTGATAAGTTAGCTACCTTTGTGAGAGCTCCGCAGTTACCCAGTTCCGCCTGTTTTGAGGATGTATGACATAAGGTTTAGGCAAAGACACCAGAGTGATTAGCTTAACCCTCAAACAAAAGTTTCACCCCATAGCTTCAAAGCGGATTTCAGTTATAAGTGGTCTAAATTTTAAATCGCAAGTGCGCCCAGAAATTTCGGGCCCCTCGCTGCATTTATTTTGTGGATTTTGTATAGCGGCATAAATATAGTGAAGACATTGACTACAATGGGCTAAACCTCAAAACGAAGTTTCACTTCCATAGCTTCCAGTTGATTCTGAGTTTTCATATAAGCGTCCAAGATGCCCCCAAAACGCTACAGCATTGACAGACAGACAGATCGACAGACAGACAGAATTTTTGAGCCAGTTTCGGTCTATGCTATATGAACACCAAATAACCAAAACTAATGGATTCCCTTTGCAATGTACAGACAAAAGTCTTTATTTTATTTATATAGATGATTTTTTATTATTAAAAAAGATCATAAACCTGAGTTCAATATTTTGAAGTGTGTACAACTCTAGCATTTATTAACCCAAAACAAATAATTTTCTCCAAAACAATATTTTGACTTCTACTTTACAGCCACAATATCGCATAATGAGCTCCCCGATCACCCGTGGACTAATTACCAGACACCAATCACCGGGTCAAATGGTCTCACCTCCCCATCTACTCAGGAAGGAATGTTTGGCCCTCAACGAAGCTTTCTGGTTTCTCAGAAACCTGCATGACCCCACATCAAGCTTTCCTTCAGACTTAAATTTATTTTTTGTTCTGCCTGTTTGATAGAGTGAACTGTAAATCAAGGTGCTGTAAATCTAATATTAGTTCAAAGAGGTGTAATTTATTATCAGATAAAATGGAAACTACGAAGTTAAAAAAATATATTATTGTTTGTTCAGCATATTATATTTAATTTATGCAATTCAATGGTTTTAATGTAATAACCTTTAGGCAATTGTTTTAAGCTTTTTATTTTGTATTGTTATAAGTGTTTCCTTTTAACAAGTTTTAATAATGGATTACCCTTTTGTATCATACAACTATATAATATAGTTTGTTAAAGGCTTAAGCTTTTATATCAGTGTAGCTAAAATTTAAAACGCTTTTAAATCTTTTACAATTTTTAAAAATCCTTTTGTTAATACTCAACCATTTTTCACCACTAAAATTGAAAGATCTGCACTTAAACAATAAGTAGCCAACTTGTAACAGTGAAAATATGAAAAATAAAACATCAAGATGCAATGGAAAATATTACTTTGTTTACAGATTACACAGCAATATCTGTAAAAAGGTCCGTTAAATATGCCTTGTGAAACTGTATAATGCTTTAGCCACCATTTAATTCTTCCAAATAATCTTGCTAATTCTTGATTGCTTCATAAATAAACAATTTTAAAGAAGCTTTACTACAAATATTACAATAGTTATGTTATGTATGGCATAATCCTAATTTTTCTGTTGTAAAATTCCCAACCATTTTCAGAACCTGTAGTAATAAACTTTTACAAGTTTTCGCTAATTAATTATTAAATAGACCAAAATCTGATATGGTTAGCCATCTAAAAATTAATTAAGAGTAAAAAAAATTTGCAAAATGTTATTTTCAAAAGACGTTTAACCGGCCAGCTTAAATGTCACACTGTTGCAGGAACAACAAGACACTGCTGGCATCACCTAAGCAGACTCAACTGTTTGATCGGAGAGAACATCTTGCTTGGAGATCAAGGATGCAGATTCTGGAGGAAGCATGCTGGAGACTACAAGTGTGGCTAGCAACAACCTCGGCACAGCTTAATTCATGGTTCCCACAGGTAACAGTCGATGTCAAGAAAGTGTTAGTATTTTATGCTCTGTTATTTAACACACAAGCCAGCCAAACATTAAACTGCTTGTCAAGTTTCGCCCAATATATCTATGACGTTCAATAATATTTACTATTTAACAAGCAATCTAAGCAGTCTAGTCCTTTATTTAGGCTTTTAATAAAATTGTGGTGTCTTGCATTTTACTGTTCTCTTGGTTAATCCAAGTAAGCTTTTGTCCAATACTGTAATTAGTTTGACTCCTGATAGCTTTTGCTTAGAATTTTACTTGTAGTTAATTTATCACAAGCCCTCGAAGCGGAAAGTTAATGTTCTCATAATGAAAACTACACTTGTTAAAGTTTTTGAACCAGTGTTAACCCTTGTAGAGTTTTTAAAATAATTATGTTGTAGAGAGAAAACTTCACTGAATCAGGGGTGTGTAGTGGTGTATGGAACGGGAACGGCGTCCCAATGAAAAATGCTTTTCACTTTTCATGAATGCTGCTCCAAACAATTTCTGAGGAAGTTTCCGGATTTCCTCTTCTGCTAGGTAAGTGTTTCATACTCTAATCTTGCTTTAAAGTCCTAGGCACTACATACAATTACATTAATATTTTTTATATTTCATTTTTCATTTCAAAAGATATTGTTCAACAGCCAACAAAGTTCAATTCGATGAAGGTAAATTTCAAGAATAGTAGAATACAAAGACATGTGATGGGGCAGACAAATATTAATCCAGCTGCGGTAAGAAAAGAACGAGCGAGTCCCCATGAATTTCACACAAGTCTGCACACTAGTTTAAATTTTAGTTGGTAATTATTTCAACATTAAAGTTTGTATTGTTCAAGTTTTTGCTTGTAGTAATAAAACCTCAGATTTTAATATGTCTGTCCTATCTTGCAGAGGTTCCTGGACCACAAGCTCCTCTGTTTGTTGAGAGGTTTGAAGAGCAAAATGTCAAGGAGAAAGGAACAATCCGTCTGGTGGCCAAGGTCACCGGGAACCCAGTCCCCATTGTCACATGGTTCAGGTAAACTTTCACTGCAGTATTGAATATTTCTTTGGAAATAAAATAAATAATAAGACTGATGAGTTTTTATTAAAAAGGGCATACACTTGGAGTCCTAATATTTGAGTGGGTAACTTGAGTATTTATTAACCTAAATAAAACAAATAATTTTCTCCAAAACAATATATTGCCTCTACTTATGAGAAAATACTCACAATATCGCGATGAAATTCCCGATCACTCCGTGGACTAATTACCGATCGTGACACCAATCACTCGGTCAAATGGTCTCACCTCCCCGATCTACTCAGGAAGGAATGTTTGGCCCTCGACGCTGGCTTGGTTTCAGAACCTTACGCTGACCCGCCCTACATCGCTTCAGACTTAAATTTATTTTTGTTCTGCCTGTTTGATAGAGTGAACTGTAAATCAAGTGTGCTGTAAATCACTATTAGTTCCAAAGAGGTGTAATTTATTAGATTAGGATAAAATGGAAACTACGTAAGTTAAAAATATATTGTTGTTTTGTTCTGCATGTATTATATTTAATCTATGCAATTCAATGGTTTTAATGTAAAACCCACAAAAACCTTTGGTTTTGGCAATTGTTTTAAGCTTTATTATTTTGTATTGTTATAAGTAAATGTTTCCTTTATTAAATGGTAGTTTTAATAATGGATTAATTTTTGTAACATATAACTATATAATTATGAAGTTTGTTAAAGGCGAAACTTTATATTTTAGTGTAACTAAAATTTAAAACGCATTAAATCTTTTACAATTTTAAAAATCCTTTTGTTCATAATTTACAACCACTTTCACCACTAAAATTGAAAGATCTGCACCTAAACAATAGTGCAGCCAACTTGTAACAGTGACAAATATGAAAATAAAACACTCAAGATGCAATGGAAAATATTACTTTGTTTACAGATTACACAGCAATATCTGTAAAAAGGTCTGTTAAATATGCCTTGTGAAACTGTATGAATGTTTTAGCCACCCATTTAATTTTTCCAACAATCTTGCTAATTCTTGATTGTTTGCAAATAAAAACAATTTTTAAAAAGCTCTCTACTACAAAAACAGTTATGTTATGTATGGCATAACCTAATTTTCTGTTGTAAAATTCAATCATTTTCACAACCTGTAAGTAATAAAGTTTTACAAGTTTCTCTGTTAATTAATTATTAGTATAGACCAAAAGCTGATATGGTTAGCAATCTAAAAATTAATTAAAAGTAAAAAACACTCTAAAAATCTGTAAAAAATGTTGTTTTCAAAAGACGTTTCAACCGTCAGCTTAAATGTCACATTGTTGCAGGAACAACAAGACACTGCTGGCATCACCGAAGCAGACTCAACTGTTTGACGGAGAGAACATCTTGCTTGAGATCAAGGATGCAGACTCTAAGGAAGATGCTGGAGACTACAAGTGTGTGGCCAGCAACAACCTCGGCACAGCGACCCATGGTTCCCGTGTAACAGTCGATGTCGAGAAAGTGTTAGTATTTTATGCTCTCGGTTATTTCAACACAAGCCAGCCAAACATTAACTGCTTGTCAAGTTTTAGGCCTAATATATCTACCACGTTCAATAATATTTACTATCTAACAAGCAATCTAAGCAGTCTAGTCCTTTATTTAGGGCTTTTAATAAAATTGTGGTGGTTCTACTTACTATGTTCTCTGGTTAATCCAAGTAAGCTTTTGTCCAATACTGTAATTAGTTTGACCCTGATAGCTTTTGCTTAGAATTTTACTGTTAATTTAATTTATATTAAGCTGAAGTTGAAAGTTAATGTTCTCATAGTGAAAACTACACTTGTTAAAGTTTTTGAACCTGTACTTAAATTCTTGTAGAGTTTTAAAATAATTATGTTGTAGGAAAAACTTCACTTGTAGAATAAACCTAAGGTTAAAATAAAAGGCTTGAATTAAGTCTAGTCTACCCGAAAATAAAACCACCATTTGCACATGCACTTCCAGAACCTTTCTTCTATCTTGGGTTTTCTTGAGTTACAATCACCAAGCTATATTTAATCTGCTGCAGAACATTCACCAAGCTGTTGAGAGAGAGTGTGGAGGTGAACGAGACAGAGACAGTTGTGTTGGAGTGTGAAGCGTCGCACACAGTGTCGACCAAGTGGCTGCACAACGGAGTAGAGTTGAGCGGCATGGACCACCGTGAGCTGGCTCAGGAGGGCAGGGCTCATAGACTGATAGTGAAGCGAGCCAAGTCCAGCGACGTGGGTACCTACACTTGCAGTGTCAAGGGCCAGCAGACATCTTGTCAACTAACAGTTCATGGTGAGTAAACACTCAGCCCTCATCAGCTCCTCTGTTTATCATCTTCTTGTCTTTTTGATTGCACGAGTCATAAGAAGAAAGTTTAACGAAGAAAACCAGTTTTTTTAAACCGTTTTAAACACCAGTTAATGCTATTTTAAATTTTCATAGAAAAATGAGCCGTACAAAAAGGATTTTATACTGTTAGTAAAAAATATTATTTGTCAGTAAAACATGCTTTTTTAGCAAAGTAAGAACTAAACTAAAAAGTTGTATTTCAGCAAATGGCATTCTTCTTAAACATGTTTTATTTCTTCCACAATATTATAGACAAAATCTTTAGGTAAGAGGGTCCAATCACTAATCAGTGAGAGGCCATTTACGTACTAAAACCTAAACCTCAGAAATGACAACTTTTTATTCCATCAAGCGTTTACAGCATTTGGAAGTGTCAGTTTGAAAAATGCTTGAATGGACGAATCGCATTGAAGCATCGCTGTAGACCGCGTGGAAGGCATCCATGTAAAATCAAATTTTTTTGATTCTGAAAAGCATCGATGTAAACCTCCTGGATGTCATCGCGCTAAACCTCCACCGCGGCTTACCCACTGTGTCCGCTCTCATCAACTACCAATGTGTTTGTTTTACATGGATGTCGACATATTTCACGTTGCCTCCACCTCCACCGTGACTTACTTGTACTGTTCTTACCCTTAGTCCCAACTACACCTCGTTAAACAGAGCAAAATTTTTGTGTAACAAGAATTGCTAAAATAGTTAAAATACAAACAGTAAAATAATATAATACACAAAAAAGAAAGTACATTTTAATTGGTGTATTTTCAGATATGAAACCAGACTTTGTCCGAAAGGTCGAAGATTTGGAAATCAAGGAAAGAGAAGTAGCTGTCCTAGAAGTAGAGATTACATCAGAAACTGCTGATGTTGTTTGGGTCAAGGTAAGATATTATTTTGTTCAAATTAAAACTAAATAGTGCAATAAAAAGTTAAACACATTTTTAAGGCTTATTTTGATTAGTAATCTCCTTAAAAATAAAATGATTCTATAACATTATTTAGACAAAATAAACTATTCTTTTCCAGGACGGTATGCCAATTGAGCCTATTCCTGGAAAGCTCGAGGTGGAGAAGAGAGGAAACATCAGGAAGCTGCTCATCCGAAGCACTTCAGTCCACGATGAGGGTGAATACACCTGCACCCTCGGCGACCAGGAATGCTCCGCTGAAGTCACTATCATAGGTCAGCATCCAAGGCTGTATATATATTTTGATATCAAGGCTGATTGATATCATTTCAATAACTTATGCCAACAAACCAACATTAGACTAAGCTATATATCCATTTAGCTACACAACAATTCAAGTGGGGTCTCCTAATGGTGAAAACAAACAATGTAATGACTAGCGTTTCTTCTAATTCAAAAATTTAAAAGGTAATCTTACACTACAATCTTTCTTTGACAGGTAACATACCTTTTCCCCTTACCTCTTTTTCTCTGGCAACATTAACAACATACTTTTGGCAAAATATGTTCCCATGGTTTTATGTATCCAAAACTATGTAGCTCTAACCTCACACCCTTCCTACAGATTCAGCAGAGCATAAGAGATATCTGCATATAAATATGCAAGATTGCACAGGAGTAATCCTTTTCAAAAAGGCAGTAGACATCTGTGGGCACAGGCCTAACTCTCACGTAAAATATACTACTCTCAAAAATAATTTGTATTTAGTGGGAATTGGTCAAAGCCCATGAGGACAAAGACTTATGCTGCAAAATATTACTAGTAAAATCTTGTAGAATGTCAACAGCTTGCTTCAAATAATGCTGGACGTTTTAAATTGTGCAATTAGACTAAAATTGAAGTCCGAAGAAATAATTAATGTTTCATAAAGTTGATGCCTCTTGATAACAACAACAGAGTAATAACGAGATTTGAAGGTTTCTCTCGGCGGATTGACATTACTAGCAGTACAAGCATTGGTTAGCTACTCGTCTGTTTAAAATAAAAGAGAAAAGCTGTTAGCTAAGTATAAATAATAACTTTTCAGAAGTATTTTCAAATTATCGATGACTGTTTTTTTTAAATTGTGTTAAAAAAATATTTGTCGAAACAGAAAAGTGCTTTGTATTTTAAACATTTTTCTCATGAAAATAAATTGCGATAGAAACTTAAAATTAACATAAGACTTTTTTATTGGTTATTGTGTTTAAAACTAGTAAACTACACAACGTTTCAAAAGGTATGTAAACTCTCGCTATCAACGAGATGTTTTGTGGTTTTAAACACAATAACCAGTAGAAAAGTCTTTCTATGTTAACAGATCTTAATTTGTAAAAACGCTAACTAGCTAATTTATTACTTAAGAAATTTGAAGAAAAAAATTTTTAGACCCGGGCATACCTCCTGCTTGCCAGGTGGGATAACTTGTATAAACACGCCTGGCTTAAGACGAATCCCAAACATTTTTCTCTTCAAATTTATTTAGTATTTCTATGTTAATGTAATAACACTGGCATTATGAAAGAACGCTATCCTCCAGTGTATGGTTTTACTAAGAAAATGGTTTTGCAGAGTTGCCACCACAAATACACACCAATATGCAAGACATAACAGTAACCCAGGGGGAGAAGGCAATTCTTGAGGTGGAGTTGACAAAGGGAGACGCACTTGTCCGCTGGTTCAAGGATGACAAAGGACTCCACTTTGCACGTCCAACTCTCCATCGACGGGAAGAAGCAGAAGTTGAAGATCTACCAAGCTGAACCATCTGACGCGGGAGTGTACTCTTGCAAGGTCGGAGACCAACCCGACCAGATCTCAACTGCTTCAGTAACTGTGGAAGGTAATGCAGCTTTCCTCTGTTGATTCATTTAAAGAACTGAAATCTTTTCCAAGGGTTTAAGAAGAATAAAATATGTTGATAGAAAGACATCAAGTAAATACAAATAAAAAAGTACACTATTAAAATTAGAAGGTATTTTTTAAATGATCTGTGGCTAATTTAATTTATCTTAAGGATCTTAGAAATCAAAAATATAATTTTTCAATACAACATTTCTAGTAAAATTTAAAAGAGAAATGTTTGTTTCTCTGCACTTTAAAAATGATGTGTTCAATTAATCAGTATTACAAAGAAAAAAACAAATTATTCACTCATAAATAAGTAAGTGATAGTAATACTTTTAAGTTACAAATGTACATCTTATTATTGACTTTATGGAGATGTTATTCAACGAACTTGTACTTTATTGAACTTGTGCTTTCAGAGCCAGCAGTGCAGTTCCTCACAAGGCTACCAGACGTAACCATGGTGCCTCTGAACACTGACGCAGAGTTTACAGTAGAACTTTCTCAAGACGTGGAAGTTAAATGGTTCAAGTAAGTTTTATTCTTTTAATAGATATTTTCTTTTGAAATTTTAAAAGCTTGTAATGGTTGTCATCTAGCTAGTTTCACTACTTCAATAAAAAAGTTGTTATAAAACTGTTTGTCTATTATTTAAAATGAGTAAATTATAACAACTCAGTAACACATAGATTAAGTGATAGTTGAGTTGAAATATACTGTTTGGTTACTTTACTTTTATATACTGGTTATCCCTAGTCACCTGAAGCCTAGACTTTATAAACACTTTTTTCAGGAAAGGCAAAGAAATCAAGCCTTCTAACAAGTACATCATTACATCGGACGGAACCATGCACACGTTGATTATAAAGAAAGCAACTAATGAGGACCAGACGGAGATTCCATGTGCCGCAGCCAATGTGAAAATCGTAAAGTTGAAAGTAAGTAAATCAAAGTGTTGGAAACAATCAGGAACAGTTATTGATGATGAACTAAGCTAAATAGTAAATACTTAAACATTTATTGACGTTAACTGAAAATTTTCCTCAAAACTATTTTATCGTAGAAGTAAATTAAATAAGTATACTGAGCACATTGGTTGTTGCAGAAATTGAAATAGCTCCAAGAATCAAGATTGACGCTACTCCCAAGGAATATAGAGTCAAGAAAGGAGAAGATGTGAATATTGAAGTGAAATTCACTGCTTCACCTCCTCCCACTGACGAATGGACCGTTAACGGAACCGTTATCAAGAAGAACAAGAGGGTATGTTAAGTTTTCCCCACACTATAATTATGTACAGTACTTACTTACTTAGCTCAGAACGAAAACAAATGAGCAATTCTGTTAGTTCAAGTATTACTGAATTCTAAGGTTAATTAACAAACATATTATTGTAATTAATTTTAAAGAGCAACCTTAAGTTAAAACTCAATTTTAGTATTCTTTCAAATATAGTTAGTAAACTGTGTTTGTTTCAGGTGGAGTACACTCTGGGAGAAGAATCAGCCTGTCTCACTATCAAGAAGGTCGAAGAATCTGATGTTGGTTCTTACACGTTAAAGCTGAAGAACCCCATCGGTGAAGCCTCAGCCGAGATGACACTAATTATTATGGGTAAGTAAAAATTTTACAGGGGTAAGAAAAGTTTAAACTCAAATTATGTTATTCTTTAAAAGAGCTACTACTTACTTCTGAACTCATTGACCAGCCTAGAGTATTTTTTGTAATACTAAAATTCAAAGCACTAAAGGCCATTTTTCAATTTAGTCTTAACCAGGTGCAACTAAACATTGATTAACGGTGGAATTGAAAAACTACCCTAGTTGTTGTTTAAGATTTACATATGTGGGACAGTTTTTTATAAACATACTTTACATATCTTAAAGCAGTAAAGGTATGAGAACAGTTTTAAGTCAATCTTACTCAGTGCATTTTTTTAAGTTCAAAGTCAACTGTTATTTAAAAAATTTTGAATGATTTGTTACATACCTTGCTGGCGGTCCTAAGTGTATGGTAATTTTAGGGATGGGTACCAGGTTGTACCAATGAGTTATCAATGTTGTGGGATTTATAACAGGTTTCGGTTATCGGTTATGGTTCACATTCTTTCAGTTCTTTGCTGATACTATTCATTATCTCAAAGAAGTGACGTAATTACCAGCTACAGCTGTCAAGAGGTAAAGCAGAACAAATAATGCATCACGCTTTTACCTTCCATTTCAATCCACGCACCACTATGTCCATACTAGAAACTCCAAGCACAAAAGACCATTTTCTCAAGGACAGTATCAGATAACAACAAGAAGATCTCAATAGTTATGTTGAAGGTTCACTTAACTGAAGATTGATAAATAAATACGAAAGTGTTTTTTATTACATAATATATGGCTAAATTAACAACAAAAAAATAAAAATTGGTAACAAAACAAAATAAAGTATTGGTAACATGTATAATTTACAACGTATAGGACCAGTGGGTGGGCTCATTAGGCAGACGGGGCAGGACTCATTCGCAGAAACTGAGCCGACGTGTGCTGTGGAATTTTGGCATGCTTGCAAGTAATCAGAGCAGGCCATCTGGTTACCTTCAATTCATCTGAAACTTTAGTCAACTGTTGTTTCAAAAATATTTTGCATAACTGGATATTCCATAAGGGATAAAGAATAATATGAGGAAGGAGAGAAGGGAGTTGAAGAATCATTACTGACCTTGGAAGGACAGCATGGAGTTCAAGACTGATTCACAATGGTATTGCCTAACAAGCACTTGGTGTGTTGCTTTGGTGGACTAAAATATCTCATTTGGCACTGGCTTCCTATTGTCTTACCTCTATTTTAACACTCAGCTGGAAAGTGAGTTACAGAAAAGATGACATACTATCAATGAGTAATTCTGACACCCTCAGAACCTGTTTAAGGATATTTTCAATTCTAAAGTGAACATTACATTACTGACCTGAATCCCCATGTAGGCCTGTCCTCTGAAGCAGACTTCTATGAATGGTACATGGAAGACATAAACTCAATCCAACTAATTTGTACTCTTACATCTGAAAACACCTGGATTTAAAATGTAAATAGGACATGTGATTTAGTTTGACACTCAGTTCTTCGGTTTGTTAGTCGTGTGTTTCCGACAGTTGTACCGACTACGTAAGTAAATGGTTTTAGAACATGATGGTTCTAAAGTAAAGCGTTTTCGTCTTATTATATTGATAATATATATTACGTTATGATTTCTATTTTAAGTAAAACGATTGTTAATCACCCCTAGAAGAAATAGAAACTAAGGGGATTAAAATGCAAAAACAGAGTTGATGTTACTGCACTATATTATTATCAGTGAAAGGAGGTCGGAACTAAGGGCATAGCAGGTACAAAAGTAGATAAACAAGTAACAATCTACTCTCCCCTGACTACACCTAGCAGCCATTATTTTAGGCACCTGTAGTTGCTCTCCCACCTAAATTATTTGAATGTAGTGCAAGTCAGCGCTTGCATTGTTATACTGGAATACAAAATGGCTGTTTGTTTGTTGTTGTGAGCAAGAGGTATTGCCGACTGTCATTCTGGCACAGTTTCACAAGCTGATTGAGAACACAAGTACATGTTCAGTGATTGCTCAGAACTCAGTGGGGCCTCGGGCCACTCAACAGCGAGGGTGCTGAATCGAATATACTATGGTAAGTGGTCACTTCTTCTTTTCAGATAAGTATATTTAGGTAGGCTTCATTTTCAGTACAGGAAGGGATTGAGGTCATTTCAACACCTGGCTCAAGTAAGAAATTTTGACAGAGTAAAAGTAGGAATATCCATTCTTCTGTAAAATAAACGGTTCAGGTTCAAATGCAATTCCCGGAAGGTTCTAAATAAAAGGGTTAGAATTGTCGCTAGTAGATGTATTGAATCGATTTGGGTATTTACGCTAGAACTTGGCTCAAACTGTCCAGTTGAAATTTGTAAGTAATTATGCGTGAAGCGGTACCAGTCGTGATTTCTACGAAGTTAGCAGTCAGTCAAAGATGCCTTGATGTATCAAAATCAACTTTTGCTTGAGCTTAAGCGGGGAATGTTGGTGATAAGTTGTGTACGGAATTCACCTTGAAGCTTAAGCAAGTATTCCCGAGCATATGGTCAATTTCACCGGCGCGTTAGCGGGGATTAGGGTCATGGCAACATGCCGAATCTGAGTGCGAGCGTTAGAGTAAGAATCACCCTAAGGATTGTCATCGTGATTTCTGCGGGAGCTAGCAAGTCAAGAGATGCATGAAACAACGACAGAACGGGCAAAACCGATTTTTCTCAGATGAATAAAATTTTGGGTGACCCATCTTAAACTACTGAATTGTTTTTTTGTTTGTGAGTGTTACTGTACTTCTGGTGAAGATAAGATAATGAACTAAGCCACAGTTCTAAGTAAACAACCTGTAAACAATTTTTACTTTCATGCTGTCATTTTCCAGTACTGCAGCCATTGTCAGGATTAATCATCAATTCAGACATAACCAAACATCCATTTGTACTTGTACTAATCCATTCCACAGCTTGCAATATCTATTTTGATTGTACTAAAACCTTTGCGACAAACATGGAATTTTGAGCTTTAAGTATTATTTGGAGTAAAATTAAAGTTGGGCCGTGGAATGAATGAAAATATAAACACACTACCCTCTCCTCAAGCTCGATCTCACTATATCACAAGCATGCAGGAAAATACGCTCTGATTGACATAAACCTTTATAGTTTCTTAACCAGCTAATAAATAGTAGACAACTCATTAGGGTTCAACTGTCTGAAAAAAACCGAACCTGCCTTCCCCTCTGTTCAACACTTTGCAGCTTCTGTACCACTATAGTCTCCTTCTATTCCTTGTTGTCTTTCCAACTGTCTTATCTCTTTCTTTGCCTTATTCTCTGTGTTAACAGTGGCTGGACAGTCTGATTCCTTCTCTATCCCTTCCTTACGGAGTCTGACAACTATTTTTGCAATGTTTGGGCTTGTGAGTCATTTTTATTCATTAATAAATGGGTAGCATGAGTTTCTGTGATAGTTATGATGTACTTTGAGATTTCTTCCTCTGGGGTTACATTAAAAACTTAGTTTATGCTGAGAAAATATGTGATCTACAGCACCTGAGAAGAAGAATCAACGTAGCCATTTCAACGGTGACTCCTGAAAAGCTCCAAAACACCTGGCGGGAGATTGACTATCGGCTAGATGTCTGTCGTGCACCAGGGGAGCTCACATTGAAACTTTTTAAATTACATAAAAAAAATTTAAGATTTGCTGTGTCTTTTGATGTAAAAATCAACATTCTACCAATTATATTTAAACTTTGATTTCACTTTCAAATCCCGTACACCTTTTTGATTACCCTGTATAACAAATGTACAACTTGTTTTGCTTTTGGAACAATCGATAAAAAAATTGTTATGTAAAATATTCTATCAAGTCCTGGTTTTATTGGGCATGCCAACATCTTTAATGACATTTCTTGATGTGGTTCAATTGTCAGTCTTGACAAACTATTCTGTTGGGGCAGGGCCAGCTGATCCTGTTTGTATATTTTGTATGTACAGAGTATGAAAAAAGATGGTTTAGACTCTGACTTTAAGGTCTGAAAGGAAGGTAATTTTCTTTCTCTCTGCATTCAAGCTTAAATAAACTAAGCAACAATGCCATTTCAATGTTAAATAGAAATGTTATGAACAAGCTGTTGACTACAGTATTAGGGCTAGCTGCTACTAACGCTTATGTAAATCTGGCTGTTGTTGCAGGTGGCTGATGTAGATCCTCGCACAACGACGCACACTGTCACCAAGCTGATTGAGAACACAGAGTACATGTTCCGAGTGATTGCTCAGAACTCAGTCGGGGCCTCGGAGCCACTCAACAGCGAGCCAGTGCTCGTCCGAATATACTATGGTAAGTGGTCCACAATATATTCTTTTTCATAGATAGGTATATTTAGGGACCCAGAAATTCCCAACAAAAACTAAAATTTCAAAAATTGACAGGAAGGGATTTTTGGGGGAATTGTGCGGATAATGGAAAATTTAAAGGGAGTTTTTGACATTTCTGTTAATTAAGGGAGTTTCCAAACATCTGTCATTTTTTGTAATTTTACTATAATTGCTGATCAGTCTTCTAGGCGAACTCCTAATAAAAATTACCCTAATTCCAAAACAAATCTAAATAAACATGTTTTTAATTTGTACATATTTTTAAGAATTAAATAAGTTATCAGTTCAACCCTTTTTGACATTTCAATGCTAAAAACTGCCTGTAATTATTACATTATATGGAAATATGATAAATAATAAATGCTCTACCATACTAATGTTTGTATGAATAATAAAACTCTCAAATGGAACTACAGTTTGGTATTTGTAGGGTAAGATTCCCGCCCGCTGAGAAAAATCCAAACCTGTCCACCCCAAGATGTATCCGTCTTAATATAATTAATCTGTTAATAATATTATGAGGAATTGTAAAATATATTAGTTGAGGAATGAATTTGGTAGTATGTTCTTGTAGCTTTCACAAAATTGATTTTTACCAATTCATTTGCAGACAAACCTTCTCCACCGCAAGGGCCGCTGGAGGTGTGCGGCATGACCGAGACGTCTTGTACAATCAGCTGGACACCCCCAGCATATGACGGTGGAACTCCTCTGCTGGACTACACAGTCAGTCGCAAGGAGGCTACGAAGAAGGCCTGGGTGCAGCTGGCTACGGTTACCGAAACCTCTCTGTTCATGGGAGACCTGGCGTACAACAACGCGTACGTCTTCAAGATCACAGCTCGAAACAAGGAGGGCAGCAGCGAACCTTATATCTCTGAGGACCCGATTGTTGCTGGAAGAAAAATAAGTGAGTTATCATTCGTTGTATCTTTTACAGTTTGTTCCTCTAGTGAGAACCTTAAAGATACAAAAATACGCTTATAAACCAAATTCCCTCATGCTTTTCAAAATATAATGTTCTTTGCACTGAGATTTTGTTACCCTCCTGCTAATTAGTTTCAGCTCTCTTTAAAAACTTTTTTACATAACACTGCAGATTGGATTTTATAAAAATTTATCATGATTAACACATTACAAATATGTGTTTGTGATTTTGGTTCAAATAAAAATCAAACTGGAAGATTATCTCTGACGCTTTCTCTATTATTTTAGGGAATTTTACCATGATATACAATTTTGTATAACATTATAAGTTTTGAACTTTGCTTTAGTTTTGGTATACTGACTGTTTGTAAAATGCAGCAAGTGAAAACTCATTATAACACTCACTTAACTTAATAATAATAAAAAAACTAATCAATACAAGTTATTAATATCTATTAGATGCAATAAATTAATATTATTCTACCTATAATAATAGTGTTACAATAAAATAAATTCTGCAATAAATTCTCTGCAAATAAATTCTATTTTATTTTTAGTTGTTGTTTTGTTTTTAATTATATAACACTTATTCAGATTGTCACTAATATGTTCAACTATAAATTGTAGTTAGCACAATGCAAGATCTATTACATCTTAGAACTACAATATTATTATTTCTCAATTAATCCTTACAAAATAGAGTGCCTTTTAGACTACCTTGAATTTCTAAGATTTTTATTTAGTCCTTGCTTTGTCATATGCATCCCTTGAATACACATTTACTTTAAATTTACCTGTTATATTTTTGTATCATTTCTTGTCTCAATTGGAAATTTACTTGGTTCTCCAGCCAAAGTACTGACAAAAGGTTTAAAAGTACGAGGGTCATCCAGAAAGTAAAGAACGATTGCATCACCGCGCACACACCCCTCACCACTACAAGCGTGCGTGCAGCTGCTAGCTACATTCTTCCTCTTGAGTGTGGGTTCGTTGCTGTGTGATCCGCGTGTCTCGTGTCCACAGTGATTAATAATGGCATCGACATTGAAAACCCCGCCAAATGTAAAGTGTGAAATTTAAACACTCGACTATCTGAAATTTAAGTCGGCAACTGTTTTTGGGATCGAAGGGCTTAATCCATGTCTAATTTATGCCAAGAATAGAAAAGACTACAGCCCTGTCTTGGTGCCGAGTGATTATCACTTATTCCCATGTTTTGGGTAAAAACAGTTTGCTAACGATAAGGAACTCAAAGAAGCTAAGAAATCCTGGCTCATGTTTTTGGTGGCAAATGAGTAAAACATGGTTATGGAAAAACTGGTCCCACGTTAAAACCAATGTCTTGAAATCCATGGCGTTTGCGTAGAAATGTAGAGGAAGGTTCTATGCATTTGTAAATAAAGTTTTGTGTTGATATCTTTATTTTTTATTTGACCATGCTAAAACGTTCTTTACTTTCTGGATGACCCTCGTATGTCTTCTGCAATTTTTTTACACTAATAAAAATAAAATTCCCAAATTTAAGTACACTCAGGTGTATCCCCGATTGAGACATGTTTACTAACAACTTTATTATTTTATTTTCACCAAACAACCATCCTTTTCCACCTTTGCTTATTTACATTTTTTCGCTTACTTTCTGCTTAATCTAGGAATGAACGAGATAACAGAACAGGCTTTGTACGCTTTGCTTGGCATTTACCCTCCCTCTAAGCCAAGTGCTTACTGTAAGTTCTACTGTGTCGTCCGCTAGACTAGACGGTCGATTGTCACTGTGTAATGTGTATGTCATAGCATTATTTACATGTCTTGTTTGTTATTGATCATCAAAGGTAATCATTATAAAAACCAGTTCTATCACTACATGGATAGCTTTGGATGAATTTAGATGCAGTTCACGTAAGAAAGCACTATGATTCTAGGAACTATGATAGTAGTATACAGCAGTATAGTAGTAGTATATCAGAACTATAACCCTAAGTATAATGGGAAAAGTTCTCTTAAGAAAAACTGTACTTATGCAAAGTTTTGCAGATATTAAAGTATTGAATGTATCATGTTTAGAGAGCATTACTTAAGATCGTCTAAAATATGCGTTGTGATGTTAGATCTAATTTTTAGTCATTGTTAGTTGAGAAAATAAAAGTAAAGTACTAGTGTAAAAACTTACTTAGCGCCATAAAGTGATTTGATATATGGATAGGAAACTTTTGATTTTGCATTATCTAGTCTTTTCTTTTATTTCATTTGCATCTTGTTGTTTTAAAATTTAAACACATCTGTAAGCTCTTAGCTTTAGAAAGATCTTAGTTCAGTAGAAAATACTAAATTTCAAAAGATAATATTGGTTGTACAGTGTAATGCCATATAGTGGTATGGTAGTAATCAAATTTCCTAGTTTTTTCTGCAAAACATATATCTTGGCTTCAATGTATTACAAATAGTTCACGCAAGAGATTTTAAAATTTAAATCATTGGATTAGTTATTAAAATATATTCCAAAATTATCCAAAACCATTGGTATGGTAAAGTTTTTACGTAAAATCATTGCAAATTACTTAATGACAGTTTTAAATCAACCCATTTTTCCTAATACATTATATAAAACAGTCACTGGTTGAATTTTTATTTGATGCTCAGAAATCAAATTTGTATGAGCAAGTCCTTAAACCATTGGTACCAGGATGTAGTTTGGAACATTTTGTATCTGTCAGATTATATTTTAGCAGTGGTCAAGCTATGCATGTTTTATGAGTCCTAATTGTGTTTTTTATCATCAGTTTTTTACTTAATTAGCATATTTAAATTCATGTTAAATTAATATTACATTTGTTAGTGTGTTTTAATTAATACAGTAGAAACTCGAAAGTTTGACACTTTCTGTAGTTCAACACCTTCCATGGTGACTTGATAATAATAAAAATGACAGAGCAGAACAAGAAAGATTTAAAAATATTTTTTACTGTAGTAATGGTGTATACAAGTTACCTTATACAGTGAAATTAGATTGTATTCTTTTTAACATATTCCTTTTTGATAGTTTGATATCCCTTTGGACCATACAGAGTCGAACTAAAGAGTTTCTACTGTAGATGTTTTCTAAGTTTCCCACTTATGGAGATGCCTCTTATTTTGTTTTGTTAAGTATGACAAATTATTTAGAGTAAAACCTGACCAGACAATATTCATAAACAGAACAGCTTCATCGTGTACAAATTAATTAAAATGTTTTGACTTGAATTTTTTAGCTCCTCCATCTGCCCCGCTGAACTTCAATGCCATCGACATCACGAGCAAGAGTGTGACTCTGCAATGGTCCCCTCCTGCCAGCAACGGCGGCACAGAGCTGACTGGTGAGTTTATCTTCCTTATATATAGCTATTGTCCCCAGCTTATCTGGATTACTATAGTTTGAAGAATGTATCTACCTAGAGAAGTTCACTAACGACTTTCAGCTTTATAAACTCCCAAAGAAGCTGGCTTGCTAAGTGTTCAGCTACATTGCTGCAACCGCTATTGACTGCAGAGATGAAATGGCCAAGTAGATTCATCTTGCCCTTCTTGAGAGCCTTTGGGGCCTTATTACAGTATATGTTTATCCATAATATTTACAAAGTCACATTTGAATTTGTCTTACAATAAAGGTCTAAGCTAAGGTAACTTAAAAAGAAATGTTTCAATTTTAGAAATTCTTTCTCACTTAATAGTTTTATTTTCAAAAATAATCATCAACACAATATTGTTCATATATTACTATCTATCAAGTACTTTTACTTAATTTGTCTATCTGGAGCGGAATAAATTTCAGATATTTAGAACTCCAAATGAAAGAGGAAATGCAATGTAATCCTCAAAAGATGCATTTGTTTGAGATGATGAATTTTTGTTAAAATGAAGTTAGCTAAGGTTTTCAATTACTATTCTCAAAACTTGAACAAATAATTATACTTGACTAAACTTGTGGAATTATTTTTCCCTAGGATACGTTATAGAGAAGCAGTACGGAGACACCAAGAAGTGGTCCAAGGTTGTGACTTTGGACCCAGGACATCTGCAGTACTGTGTTGAGAACCTCAAGGACAAGTCCGAGCTGTACTTCAGGATCTATGCAGAGAACTCTATCGGCTTGAGCACAGCAGCAGCCACTAGTGTTATTAGCCTCCAGACCAACGCAAGTGAGTATTGTCATCATCTGTGTTTAGTGAATAACGATTTCAGGATAAGAAATACAGTAAGTTGGAAGTAAAATGGCACGGCACATTAACAAAATCTGTGCCCACTTCCTTCTTAAAATATATTTTTCTTTGTTCCAAAAACTAAAAGTACTGCATAACATTTAAAACTGGGGTTTTGTGCAAGTTTGAAAAATGTCAGTAAAAAGAATGTTTTACCTATCAAAACAAAAGTTCAGTACCCAAAAAATGTTTCTTCTAGCTGTTCCTTCACCACCTACGGATCCGCTTGAGATACGCAGCCTGGGTGCCAATGCAATCATTGTAGAGTGGGGAGTCCCAGAGACAGACGGAGGAGCTCCGCTGGAAGGTTACAAGATTGCCATCCGAGATGTGAAGAAGACCATGTGGATGGAGGTCGGTCAGGTATCAGCCGAGGTGCAGAAGCTTACCATCAAGGACTTGCAAGTAAGTGTCAACTTAGCTGATTCCTGTTAGCTTTTTTCACTAATGGTTTGGTTTGTTTAATCTACTTAGTTAATTAAGTGTTAGGGTGGTTGGTGCGAATTAATGAAAATGGCTCACAAAGAACTAGATTCTATGACTATTCTGAAACTAAAGTTGTATCTTAATGGGACTCACAAAATAAATCTCACAACAAATGTATCTAGCCTTAAAGCCTTATGAGTATAGTGACTAATAAAAATCTAAAATAACTTGAAAAGGATTGTTTTACACAAATTGGTTTTAGAACTCAAAATTGGTTAAAATAATGATTTGTAAAAACCTCACAGTTTACTATTTATTTTCAAATGGATGTTTCATTATAAGTAGATGAACTTAGTAGATTTAAATGGAGTGGAATTCATATTGATTATTTCTTTGTATTAATGTTTTTAAATGTTAATTTTCAGGAGAATCATGAATACTTAGTCAGAATATTTGCTCGAAACGAAGTGGGCCTCAGTGATCCACTGGAGTCGGATGAACCGTTCCTGGTTAAGAAGCCTACAGGTAATGTTTTGATTTTATTCACTTTTGAAAAGTGTAACTGCACTAATTACAGTGTAATAACTCAGTACAACTAATTCATAAGTACGCAAAATATTTACTATGTGACAAATATTTAAATAAACAAAATATGACGTGTGCAGGTATGGAAGAGGCTGATGTAGAAGAGCGCAGTTTGATGGAGAAGGACACACCGTCGTTGAGCTTCAGTACGGAGACCACCACCTCGTGGATGAGAGAGGCCGGCATGGACGCCGACATCCGCTTCTACTCGAAGGGCTCTCTTCTACGCCGCAGTGAATACTTCTTCCGTATCTGGTACTACGCCAAGCATTTGTTCAAGTAAACAGCTGACTACATCACACGTCAACGGACTGCAGCGATAAACGCCGAGTAGTCTTTCCCTGAGTCGCACTAGACGCTTATCGCTCCACCGTATCTTTTATACCTTATTGGACCAAGACTGAATGTATACAGAATTTTTGATATTGTAAATTTTAAGATGTAATTTATATATATTGTTACAAATAAGTGATACAGAACAAATGGTCGTAGTCACGTAACCTGGTGAAACTTTAGATGTAATGTATTTAATTTTAGTTTTAAGAACCTGTGATAAATACATGTCACCTCTGGCATGGCAGTCACACACTGAATTCTGTTCAGATTACCATTTATGTGTGATATTTTGTTTTTCCTTGTGTGGTTTCAAAAGTGATCGGCTAACTTGAGCAACATAGAGAGAAAATATAGGTGCAAACGAATTTGTTGCTGTTGTTACCCGATCTCTCTGTAAAGTGTAATAAAGTTATGTTAATTAAAGTTATTGTTATTTTTATTATATTCCTAAAAGCCCTTTTTACTTCAAAAACTATTATACTGTGGTAATAAATAGAGAGGTCAAGTATGTGCAAAGAGTACAAACTCAAGGAGTTTGCAGGTCCTAGAACTCAGGTTTTGAGAAATAAGAAGCATGTTTTTCAAAAGTTCCAGTATCTACAGGTTTAAAGATTTCAAATTTATTTGTATAGTAATGTGGCTATGGTTGTGCCAAAAAGGAAGAGTGGTGGAGTAGGCTTTCTGAGCGGTGTCAGTTATCAGTTGAGGTGCTGAGCGGATCTATTGTGATCCGAGCACAAAATACAAGCAATTCAACTGGTGTTATCCTACTGGTTAGAGAATTGAGTTTATCAAGGTATGCGCCAATCCTTCTTCTTAAAATGTACAGTACCCGCCAAAATAAACAGTACTGAAAGTGTTAGATTTTATTTGCATGACCTTACTAACAAATAAACATACAAAATGAAGCTAAATCCATTAGGTTCGGGTTAGAATATGTTCAATAACTCCTCCGTTCATGTTTAGGCAACATTCAATGAAGGTTTTGCGACATTTCCGTAAAGAGAGGTTGTGCCATGTTCCTCTTAAATAGATGTATTTTTTCGTTGGACGATCGTAGTTGGTGGATCCTAAAATCCTTGAATCTTGTAGGGAAAACCACCAAGGTTTTTGAACATTCTTCTTAAAGAGGTACAACTTACATTCAGTTTTAAAGATGTTCTTGTCAGACTTCTTTTCGGAGACTGCAACACTTACCGCAGCATTTTTCCATGATTTTCGTTTGTGCAGGCAGTAGTAGGGCGGTCAGATCGGCCCTTCCGCTGAGTCAAAACCCTACCGGTTCTTCCAAAGCTTTGAATAACACAAATCATAACAGCATTACTCGACGGATTTTCATGAAAATTTCCTAGAAACCGAAGTGCAGTGTGGAACAATCTTGGCCCACCTGCGCCAATTCCGTATGAGCGGAAATAATGCTCTACAATAAAAGTCTTTTCCGCAGTTGTCAACACCATTTCAGCCTAATCCAAACTCAAAGGGGAAAGAAAAAATAAACACAAAGACGTTGCAACAATTAAAAGCTGTCACAGCATATTGAGAAGAAAGGTACAGCTGTTTCAATTTCATAGCCCTATAGTGGTAAAAATACACTTCTCGTTTATTTTAACCATGAAACAGGAAATTTGCTAGAATTCAATGTAGTATTTGCAATTTGGCCACTGGGCTGTTTTGTTTTTAAAGTTAGTTTTAAATCACCACTATAATTTTTCTGGCTTTGGGATGATACATTAATTTATGCTGTTAAGTTTCGTGAAAATGGCTTGGAACTTGTACCTTGGAGAACTGCTAGAATGTTGTCTATTGAAGGACATTATGACAATCTTTAGTTTTGCTTAAAATCTACGTCTAGCTTTGGCCCATGGTCATTGGAGATAAACCATATCAAACCATATTTATAAAGTCTTTTGCAGTTTTAAAAATTCATTTAACACACCTGAATGATGGAGTAAACTTCCGAAACCGGTTGTGTTGATTTAACAATGTTTTATACAGGATACTTTGTTGAATTAATTATGAATTAATTATTTTCTACATATATGTATATATATGTGTGTAGAAAATAATAATTTGAACAAAGTATCCTGGTAAGAACATTTTTAATTAACACGACCGGTTTCGGAAGTTGACTCCATCATTCAGGTGTGTCAAGAATAGTTTTTAATATTATTTTTAAATCAATAAATATTTTTCAATATTATTATTTAAAATAAGATTTAACCAATAACAATTATACTACTTATAAGGTGCTTAATTTTCTATTACCTATGTCACTTTTTTCTGATACGGTATTTACTTTTTCAAACTATACTTTGTAATCAACAATAGGTAACTAAACCTTCACACGATGTTTCATTTATTGTACATAAATTTACTAAAATTGTAAATAAAAAGTTACAAATCTAAATTTAGATTAATGAAGAAAAATATAAAAGATTTGTCATCAAGATGATGGCAGCAGAAATATGACAAAACACAATTACCCCATTTCTCGGAACTGGCAAAGTGAAAGACTCGTTAGGATCGAGGCAGTGACGGGCAACACTTTTCAACTGCCATTGGCTCGACAAGCCACCCAACTTTTGTTCTCTCTAATGAACTTACGAGACTTTGTCCATCAATTAACTGTCCTTTTACAAACTTGATTTAAAGAGTTTTGTGCTACTTTTTTAAGCTTCAAATGTCAGATGAGTACATTTGTGTTACTAGTTTTTTAATTAAATTTTGAAGTTGTGTGCGGTAGGGATAATATTAGTACATGTGATGAATTAAATGATAACAACTGATAAGATTTAACCAATAACATTATGAATTATGAAGATGGTGATTATGAATGGCAACACTTAGACTTCTAGTTGAATAGCATTGAGTTAATATTTATAGATATAAAGATATTGTATGTGAAGATGTCTTGTAGGTATCTAGAGGAAAAAGGTTAAAGTTGTTGGAATTGGAAATCCTACGTTCAATTGGATGTTCTTTAGTACACGTTAGACAACTCTCAGAATGAATTTTGAAAATTTATTGATGAACCAGGTTTTAGTGATGGAGTTTGATGTAGGTGGAACCGTCAACATTTATGTTACAAAATCTTTTAATATATTATGTTAGACTCAACTAAAGAAGTTTGGTGGCCAAACCTATTCAAATAGAGGTTACAGGTTAATAAATCCTAGCAGCAGTCAATTGGCTGCCAATTTCCATGCTCTAATGAGTGTCTATGTATGCTAACATAACTTCGTTAAAGAGAGGCATCAGCCCTTGAGGATATCAAAGCCAACCCTTCTCTAAACTCTGTTTGAACAGACGAAGAGCATATTTTACGAATAACATGTTTAGAATTATAGTAAAAGTCAATTTATTCTTGTACACAAACCATAAACATATAACTTTTTAAGATTTGATGGCTTTTTGTTGTAGGCAATTAGTCTACAGTTTCAATCAGAACTATTTTTTTAAGTAATGTAAGAAGAATTGACATGGTATTTTAAAGTGCAGTTTGTAATATGTGTGGTAAACATAATACAAAACCAAAGAAAGAACTTTTACAGGCCTGTCAAGTAATGCGGGTTTTAGTAAATTAAAATACTTAAGGATTTCATAAGTAAAAAATCATCGTAGTCAGGGATATTGGATTATGTTGATGTTTGGGTACGGTGAAATACATATTTATACAAAGTTAAATATATTTTTCATTGAAATCGGATATTTTATAGCACAAAATCCCATTTCTAATGAAAACTTCCATTCCCCAAAGGTACTTCCTGTGTTAATACGCCCCCTCCAACGTTACGGTAAATTCGCTAATGACCATGGAAACACATTTGTGGCTACGCGTTGGTTATGTTTTTGTTGGGTGTTTTTTTAAAACTAAATCTTTATTGATCTTCTTCTGGAGATATTGGCAACTGATAGAAATTAACTGAAAACTATAGGCCAATATAATTAATTTTTATTTTGCACTAGCGCTTTCAATAGCAAAGCTATCTTCTTCAGGCTGTTACAAAAATGTGTCGAACATAGCACAAGCCAATGATTTCATAAGTGGAATTCGATATTTTATCACCAATAACCTTAGCCAACCTGTGGAAAGAAAGTGTTTAAAGTTAGTTTATAAGGAAAGAGGTATTTTACTTTTGTAATTTTTAACAGCCTGAAGAAGATAGCTAATATTAAACCTTAGTGCAAAATAAAATTAATTATATTAATATTCAATTAATTTCTAAGTCTTTATTAGTGTGTTTTAAGCTGGTGTTCAAACAGAAAAATTACTTAGAAAATTATAAAACTAATGTTGAAAGAAAATAAGACATGGTTTCAAATTTTGCTTTTAAAATTTCACAATTATGGATATTAAGGAATACGTACTTATTTCAACTCATCAATGTACTCCAATCTCAACTTTGATTGTTATGTTTAAGAAATAGCTAATTTGAAACAAATTAGTATTAGTTTATTAGCAAATGTCCTTTAGAAAAATGTGATATTCGCCATGCTGTCCTCATTGTAAGACCCAGACCCGGGACCATGAACTTTGCACGGATTCTGACCCCCATAACTGGTTTTGAGCATGTTTCCAAAACTTTAGTTTTTCGTTAATTTTACTGTTTTGCACTGTGTTTTTATTACATTCGTAAACACTCTCTTCCTCAGATGATTTAGACAATTTAAAATTGAAGTGTAAAATGTAAACATTCGACTAATTATTAAAACTCCCGATAGATACTACCTTAGGAGAGTCATAGTTAGTCCTCACGCGTCTTTAAATTTAAATGCCTTCTAGGAAAGAATTAACGCCGAATAAAAAAAAATTTATTACAGACAATTTTTAGTTTCATCCAAAGTAATTCAACTGCCTTTTAGAGAGGCCATAGTTCCCTTAGCCCTCTCAGCTTTGTGGCTTTTGTTGTCAAAGATACAACAACAACGTAAATGTATGAATATTTTGTAAATAATTTAATTAGCCTTTTTGTGTCTAAATTTCACTTGTTACTAATGGACGCGCATTTAGGTATGTGAATTAAGAAGTGTTTAAGTCAAATTGTAACATTCAGCTTGTTGATATCAGTTCTTTTTGGCAGCCAGTCACTTGCTTAGACACACACTAGCAAAAAACAGTTAATAGGCACTATATGGTATAATGGTTTATTATGGTACTTATGGTTTATGGTCGTACTTATGGTTTTTTACCA
Source organism: Matsumurasca onukii (assembly GCA_018831715.1). NCBI lineage: Eukaryota > Metazoa > Arthropoda > Insecta > Hemiptera > Cicadellidae > Matsumurasca > Matsumurasca onukii. The sequence continues at coordinate 34,898,030 of CM032063.1, read as the reverse complement.
TATTTCCACACGTGTGTATACTGTTAATTCAAAGGAAAAGGTAGTAGTTGCATTCTAGCTGAACAAGTGAGACACCCACTGTTCAAGTCTAAAGTGTTGACTTGAGATTGCTCAGTAATATGTTGATTGAATGTTGAATGTTCGACCTGGGAAGGAACAGGAAGCAGGTGAAGCATCACCGTTGTGTTTGCGTAATCAGGCAAGTGTCACTCCGGGCTTGGACAGCTGACAAGCTGACAGCTCCAGTGACTGATCTCCCCAGATATTGCAACAATGACAAATACCTTTCTAACTTCACTCACTTTAAGTAACACAACCTTCTCTACTCAACGGAACCTAACCTTCAGATTTGTGTTTCTTTCCTATCAAAAACTAAAAGCTTTTAACTTGTAATATACCTTACTTGTTTGATAAAGTTACTCGTCCTTTATGAATGGCGAATAGGCTGCAAGCAACCTGAAGAAATTTCAACCCCGAAGTTCTTAGCTGCAATGAACCATTTAAAACCACCGATCTTACGTCTTACGCTCTGGACCTAAAACCAAATCTTGTTCTCTAAAATATAACATGGCAATCATGGTTTTGCCAATAAATTTCACAATGTTTTAACGAATTAAAAAAGATCTATAACGGTCTTACTTAAAGTGAGACTTGCCCGGGACATGAATATAAATTTGTTCTAGGGATCCCCAAAGTTGACGTTCGTTCAAAGTTAAGTTCTAAGTGTATACGGAGTGAGATTTTTATATGCCTCCACCTTAACTTTAAAAAGAAAATGTTTTAAAACACTTTTTAAGGAATGGTTGTATACAATTCTGAAGTTTGTTTTAACGTACTTTGCGTCACCCACCCCACCCAAAAACCGCGGGAGAGGGCCCTTTTACTTTTAAAATACAAACCCCCTTTATGTGCCACCTTAAAGGAAAGGAAATTTTGATACAAATTCAACGGCGCAACTAAAACAATTTATCTTGACTCGTTTTTTTTGTAATACCCATTTAGAGGTTACAAGAAATCAGGTTTAAATGCCACATTTCACATATAATACTGTATTAATGAAAATTACTGCTTTCTTGAAAATCCTCTGAGGGAAACATCACAGCCCTATAACATAAAACCTTACAGTATTTTGAAGAAACATTTTTCCTACAAAAAATTTTGGGAGTCCCCCGGTTTTGACGCAAAGTTTGTCAAACAAACTTTAGAATTGAATAAAAATTCCTAATGGGGGTTTAAAAACATTTCCCTTTTCAAAATTTATGGTAAGTATTAAGTCATGTCTTGTAAATTCATATATGGATAGTCGACCTAAGACGTTAACTAATTGTTCTTCAAATATTCTTGTTCATAACATTCATCAAACAAGCAACCACTTGTTATCCATATGGTTGTTATGTTTTCATGTCACAATATTTCTGAAACAAAAATATTTTGATTGATTGAAAAATATTGCTTTGTAGCACACAAATATACTTTAAGTTGCCATAGTTGTAAAACATCATTAACTACGGAAAATACGGTGTACACTGTTTCAATAGAAATGACACATACAAACGAAACATTATTCAGTTGAGAGAGGACTTAGTAATATATGAAATTATGATAATTCTATCTGCTTAAGTCAAGAAAGTCTGATTAAAACTTTGCTAATTGAGAAAGACAATAAATTCCAAACTATGTAATTCGTCTTGGTTTCAAACATTCAAACTTTGAAAGACAATGGAAGGATTTAGGCTTATTGTTACACTTCCAAGTAAAAAGTTTCATTCAAAGGCAAATTTCTGTTTGCTCAATGATTTTGGTCCTTATTTTATGCGATTTATTTCCATCTTATTGCAGGGGTCAGTGTACCTCAAAACATTTTATCAATGTAAAACCATGTAAATTTTTACATACTGATACTCAAAAGTTGAAAAGAAATATAATTCCATGTGCTAAAATTTTTCTTTTCGAAAACTAAAAAGAGCTTTGTCAATTTTTATATTGTGTATAGAATATTTTCAGGAGGCAGTTCAGTAGGCAGGTATAACAAAACTTACCAGGTAAATCCAACATACCATATTAAAAATATAGACCAGGACCTTTCAGCCGTCATATAGAAGTAAAACAAGTGTTGAGTAACTACTCTGATAAGTATAATTATATTTTACATATCCAACGTAAGTGTGAAATTCACTTATCGTTTTCAGCGTCCTCTAAAACCAACTAACAGAACACTTTAACCTAAGGAACAACACTTTCGCAAAGGAACAAACTAGGTAAATATTTCGAGAAGAACAACTTCGTTGTATAATTGCATTTTTGAGCGAGAAAGGCAGAAATGAGTGTTTTTACCTGTAAAAGTGTGCTCAAAGCAGACGTAATGAAGTTAATGGCCTCAAAGTGACGTGGAAATGAGATTAGTGTTGAATTGTTGGACTGTCGCTCCCTCTCGGCTTCTGGCCACGAATCAACAAACTTTATTTAATTCTGTTACCAATTTTGTGAAGGTAAACTTGTAGTTTTAGGTTTGAAAGAGCTAATATTTTGAATAAGAGAATTTTCAAAGTGATTATTCGTCAAGCTTGGTTATTTGACTAATATTAGTAATATGAACAACTCAGTAATCATAGCTAGTTTATGCTAGGCTGTTGCATATTTGTTAACAACTGTTTCAAATGAATTAAAAAATACTTTGTTTGAATTTTGTTGTTGACGATGGTAAAATTTCTGAGATTGTTGTACGGCGAGCAAAACATTTTCCATAGGTTTTTGAGTTAACCAAAAGTACAAAGTTTCTAGTATAAAGAATTGTGTTAGGAAAACCTGATTCAATTATCAAAACTCTAAAGAATTTTTCTTCCATTGGCTGTGCACAAGTAATTATTGTTATGTTCTCTGTTACAATTGGTCAGTCTGATTAACAGCTGTGATTGGTCCTCCGCTGCTCCAAGCCAGCCAATTAGGCAGTCAGTCAGTGTGTAGCTGTCACTAGCCATGGACGTGCTTGACTTTTCTATTTATTTTTCCATTTCATAAAGGTTGTGTACAAGTTATATTTTTTCTAACTATCCGTTATAAAATTAAATACATTTAAGGAAACAAAACTAAGGTTATTTGGTGATGGGTGACTGGTGAGCTTGCGCTGATTACTTCTAGGCTAGCTCATTTCCTAATGTTTTGTGTTATGATTTAGGTTACTTTTCACCTGAAGACGGGGTCAGGTTCTAGATTTCGAAACGACGAGTCCTTTTTGATTACTCGAAAACGTTGGAAAACGTCGGAGTCAATGAAGGCTTAAAATATTCCAACCTCAGAAAGTAAACTCAGAAACAAATACATATAAATAAAATTAAGATTACACATCCATAAATTCACACTGAACACCTGGAAGTGTTTACTTTTTATCTTTTCTTTACGTTTTTGGCAAAAGACTATATTGTTAGCAACAATATTCTTTTAAAGATTTTTTTTGTTTTGCTAAAATCATAAACCCTCGCATTGAAGAAATTTGTTTGGTCGTGTTTTATTCGTCAGCTCACGCTGATTATTTCTGGCTAGCTCATTCTCTGATATTTTGTCTCATGTTTTAGGTCACCTTATATCTGAAGACGGGATCAGATTTCAGATCCCAAAACGTCGTGTTCTTGTCCGCAATAACGTTTCAAAATGAGGAGCACAGAGTGATCATAAAATAGATTACTTTTAACTGTCATGCTTATTCTTTTGAGTGATACTTGTTAAGTAGATACCCATAGAATGTTCCTTTCAGTGGCGAATGAGAATGAGTATAAAAACCAATTCAGATACGGTGAAACTTAAACTTTGATGAATAAACCCAAAAGCAGACGTCGAAGAAGGCTGTGACTTTGTTACAAAGGCTCCGCTCGGGTTTTAAAGTACAATTTTCATGCACCTTTTGCTTTTTTCGGTGGATATTTAACTTTGCCGGGTAGTAAATTTTCATGCCCCAACCGTAATTTTACGCAGAAAAAACGAACCTTACACAGTTAAGATTTTATTTTTAAATACTTTTTTACCATTGGCAAAATGCACTAAAATATTAATGTTTCACTACCTACAAAACTATTGTTAAGTTAGCTGAGAGCGTCAAGACTAAATAATGATTAAAAATAAAACAAAATGTATTACTTACGAATTTATATGACTTAAAATGTAATATACAGTTATTACTTAAGATGTGTTCCTCTTGGCCATCAGAACACATTTTCTCCGTAAAGTTTCTGGTAAGGGAAGGAGAGGAGGACTATAAATCACAATTTACTTCATCCCTGTGAAAAATATCAACTCTACGTTCTTAAACTTCAGTGCAATATTCTTTCATAAAGCGGCTGTACTCGTATACTCTAGCGCTCATTTATATACATATCAACACATGAAGAGCTTTTCAGGTCTACCCAAGTACTATAAATAAAACACCATTACATTGAAGTTCGGTTAAATGTGAGAATTTAGGTTTCTAAACTAAAAACAATGATGTTTGCTTTGAGACAACTCAGTGTATTTATTTATGTTTTAATAAACACTGTTTGATAACACAGTACTAAAATATAATGTTATTAAAAAGGAATAGAAAGGAGAGTAGGCTCACCTGGATAAAGTAAAAAACACATAGAAGAATATAGACTGTCAAACTTTTAGTTTTACTTGGGCCTTTGTTGGGAGAAAAGAGATAATTTTAAAAATATTTGCACAGTCTGTGTTCTTCTATGTGTTTCAACTTTATCCAGGTTAGCCTTCTCTCCTTTCTATTCCTTTTTGATTGCGTATATCCTGGCCTTGTGCTCTTTTTCCTAAATCTACAATACTACGTAAGTCAAAGTACAAGGATTTTAAATTAACAAGTGGCCACAAACGATGTCATGTTGGTCGTTTGATTTTGCTATAGTCTCAAAAGAAATAAAGAAAGAAACACTTTGTGAACACAAAATAAGCGCTTGACTTTTCTCAGGTAGCATATCGTAGTGCGACCGCCAGTCGCGCCAAACTATTTCACCAGGTTCGTGCCGCTTGTTCTCCCTAAAAAGAGTCTGTTTGAAATCTCTTTAATCAATGTTATACACGTAGAAAATATTCAAAACATTTCTCATAAAACACTACACATTTTTTTCATTATTATTATTGAAAATGAGTTTGTTCTACTGTGCCAGGTCATAGACATTTGTTATGGTTTTCTAATGCACACCCCAACTTTCCTTGGACGCGGCGTTGGTTAGGGCACTTTCAATCCTGGTAGTCTTAGAGTTGGAAACAACTATGTTTAGTAATAAGACCTGAAAAGAAAACTGACCAAGAGTCATATCAACCCATAGCGTCAGCTCCTAAAATCAGCAATGGCTTCTAAATAAGGAGAGCACAGCAGCAAGCAAATGTAAGATATAATATTCCGTACTATGTAAACAAACGGATAACGTAATTCCAATACAGGAGTAATTCCATAATTTATTGTAATTATTTGTAGCACGAAACAAATATGGCATAAACTATTTTCATTCATTCATTCGTTCATTCTCGTAAGGGTGTTATTAGTTCAACCTTGTCATAACCACCATGCAACTCGACTTTTCAAGTTTCGTTTAATTTTTGGTTATCTTGAAATATTGTTCACTGTCAAGTTAACTTTTAAACAAAACTAATAACTAGTTTATGAATTACTAATAAAACAACTATGTATTATTTTGTTTTAAGCAATATTGTTTGATAATGGTAATTGACGAAATACTTAAAAAGTTAACTGAAATTTGTGCAAAATTGAGTTTTATATGATCTTTCTTAGGCCTAGTCAGTTTTACTGTGTAATTTCTTCTTTGATTAAACATAACGTGTAAATCTGTATCGAAATTTTAAGAAACTTTGATAAGTGGCCAAGGAAGAATAGTTTGTTTCAGTACTGTGAAGATTATACTAGAAATGGCGAGATTTGACTTTACAGTGAATGATTGTTCCATTATTTCATAGCCAGGTATTGCGCTTTTGACAGATGACCTTTTCATTTGCACAAACTTTACTTTCGCTTAGAAGGGGATATTAATGTTATGATGATTATTACCAACGTTCGAAATACGTATATTAAGCAGGCAGCTATGTGAAAGTAAGCCTTAAAAACCTTTCAAACTTTACCCCGTTTGCCTGTGTCTGTGGCTCAGTGGCTTGAGTCATGGCTTGCAAAGCACAAGGTCGCGGGTTCGATTCCCGGCGCAGGCACAATTGTTTGGACCGCTTTCCAAATAACGTTTGGTTGATGACCACAAATCCTAGGCTAAGTCTCTAATTGAAAATTCCATTGGCGTAGAGCCGTAAACAGTAAAAATTTGAGAATATTTACGTATTTTTTTATTATTTTTTCCAGGGTCTTTAGTTATACCGGTTTAGTTTGGAACATTTGAAGCCAATGATTGCATCAATAATTTTAAGTTTTTATAATTACATCAATTGAATTGTGGAACGTTTGGAAAAACAACTATAGTTACTTCATAGACAATTTGAAAATTCAAAGTACGTTCATCAAACTTAAGAACATTCTTTCAACATAGACGAACTCTATAGCCTTTAGCCTCATCTGTGAACGAGAGTGTTGTAGAAGCAGACAACCACTTTAGCATGTGAATGTGATAGAATAGCTCCAAATAGTATCCATACGTACACTGCATTTTGAATAAGTTGGTGGTAGTTGAGGTGTCCTTTTGCTGTCACAAAAAAACTGGAACAACTCATCATAATTTAAAGTAGTAACATTTGGCGTGGAGATTGATACTCTCACGTCACTGGTGATATTTTCACACATCCATCTCTTCAAATCATCTGATAATTCATTAGAACACTCACCGCGTTTGAACAATGGCAATATGAGACGCCTGTGAGTCTTCGGCAATCTGAAAGATCCATCCATACTTTCATCTTCGTTTTTTCAAAGTTAGCTGTTAATTCAAAAATGACAAGCGCTCGAGAATCAGATATCAGCTGATCAAGTGACATGTTTGGAGTTCCACACGGTGTGACTGACTGGAGTGTGTGGCAGTGCAACAATCTGCATAGTGTGCAGTAACTGACATCGGTATGAGACTTCTACAGTGCATACACTATACACAGAGCCCGCCTGTACGAGCATGTAGATACTAGATATGGGTTGCTTTCACAGTGCACGCGCTAACGGTTGCCCAGCTGCTAGAACAACATTCACTGCTTCAATTCATGAAACCGTGGTGTGGTATACCTTCGAAGTACACAGCTCCGATTCCACAACCTTGCACATAGCTTAGAAATTATATTTTACTGATTTTCTAAGCTATGAGCGAAAATCACTTTGAAACCAATGAGCTGACTTATAAATAGTTGTGTGTTAAAAGTGTTAAAAAACCTCAAAAGTAATTATAGCCAATGTTTTAACATAGTTCGGAATATTACTAATCAATCAATCTATTTTTCTTTATAAGTACAGATTTAAAAAATTTTAAACATTTGAAGTAAAAATACCAACACTTTAGTAGGCCTACTTCAAATGCAATGTTTACATTTTATCAAACATTAACAGTTTTAAATTTGTGAAATTATTTTAATATTAGAGAATAAAGTGGAATAGAGTTTTATCAGAGATTTGGCTATTATGTAGTTTTAACAGGAAATTGGAAAAATTGTCTGAAATCTGTAAAATTATACTACTTTGGTATGTACGCAACACTCTGGATTTGTTTGGACTTACCTTTAAGTGATGAACTATTAACAATTACTTATAATTAAAAGCGAGTAAAACTTAGGCTCCCTTCAAATAGTTAAAAATAATATTCATGTATAAAATTAAAACCTTCTATAGACTTTTTGGTTTATGTTCTAATTTAGAAACCAACAGGAAAATGAAACATTGTGAATTTTACGGTTATATCATAGTAGATCTCAGTTTTATATTTATTTGTATAAAACGTAAGGACGTAATGTTTATTTAAAAGCTGAAATCGTACTCGAACACCCACACCACACACCTGAAACAAATTGTAAAACCATTCACAAATTAGGCTGTATCGCACATACAGTAATGCTTAAAAACACGTTGATGTAAACATGGCATATGTTTAATGTTTCTGGCATTAGGGCTATCTAACATCTGGTCGTGGTAATCTTTACTTGATTACTCACTAATCACCAAGACCTCAGTATACATGTTGCTGGACACTAATGTGATCACGTAGTCCTTCCGGTCTGCCAACTATCAACGTCCGGTGCATGGACCAGGTAATATGGTTTCACATTAAGAATGAAACTGTTTTTAAAGCTTGAGTTGTTAGGCAACCCCCGTATAATAAATGAAAACGCCATAATTACAAATTGTAAGTACCTGGGGAAACACTAGTGGTAACTTACTCAAAAATATTCATTCAAACGTGTCGTATGATTTTATCATCGTTTCTACCTGGTGTAGGTACGATACTCACTACACAGGGTCTTCGTTCATATTAACGAAATAAGCATCATAATGAATTAATACTATTATTATACCAACACTGCTACATTATACGTCTTGTAGGCCTATTTCATTTTCTACCAGAGAAAAATTTTGACTTCTTATAATAATTTTAGAAATCTGTATGATTAATTTGATTTTACATAACATTTTTAAAGTATGATTGTAACAAAGGTTTAATTTGGACTCAGTTTTTATTTTCTATTTTAAACTTATGTGCTGTTTTGTCAACATAAAACAGTTTTTTTAGATGTAACTACAAAACAATGTGAAACTAAGCTATTTATTTCTTTAAATAATATAAAATATTACTTTTATAATTTTTTTATGGTGTTGTTTTTCCACCAAAATGCTTATCATATAGATATGCTCCCAAACCCTGTATTTATGGTCTGCTGTCCTGAAACCGGGTGGAAAAATGTACATGGATAGATCCAAAATATTAATGTCCTAAAATAACAAAACTAAAATAACAAAACTACAAAATAACAGCCGTTTGGGAATTTAAATCTAGCTATGAAAAACGGACAATCGCTTAACTTCTAGCACTCACCGCTCATCACTTTACTTGTATACTATTTCACCTGTAGTAGCCTGGTTCATTCTGTTATATTTGAATAGCGTCATCGGTGGCATTAGTGATCGTATCAAACAATTAGTGCGGTATGTAGGCAATCTACGAGTCACTAGAGACAATACTGGCAAGCCCGGTCACACAATTATCGACCTTATTGATGATTAAGCCTTCATCCCTCTCACAAGCCGATTACCAGGTAATTGGTTGATTGAAGATTGAATTGACATGTAATGCAATCATATGTACAGCCGTTTTAACGAATTTCCTTAGGAACGTAAGAGCTATTCATGTCCTTAGCATTGTAAGACCCATACCTGGACTAAGAAATGAACACGGCCGATTCTCACCTCAAGAACACGTTTTGAGCATTTGTCATGACTTTATATACATATAATATTTCCCTACAGGCCATCAGGCCCTCCATTATACAACTTGTGAGACAATTTGATCTACTCTCAAAATAGACATGAATCCTCAAGAATTTATCATGGAGTCTTGTGACGTGCTGTTTAAACGGTTACTTAACATGTTATTATTATTAGCCCCAAGGATGAGCCGAAGGCTGGTAAACAATCAACTGGTATTTTCACCAGGCTGATATTAAAATGATACGTTAGGGAAAGGTTTTCCCTTTAAATGGACACATATTAACTACCAAACTGTTACTTGATGTTCATGCACTCAAACTTGACTTTCTCAACAGGTTGTCAATGTAGTTAGACTTTAAATACTAATAACAATATAACTGTGGTTTCATTTACCTTTACACATATTTATTTATGAATGATTACAATTGTTCTTTACTTTGAAATGATGTGCTACTAATTTAAAAGATTGAAAAACATAATAGTTTTAAAGCAAAACGTGAAACGCTCAGCACTATCTTTGGCTAGCAACCAAGCACTTCGCCAAGACCATCAGTGTTGATTTTAGCTTTACAGAACCTTAGAGGTCCAAGCTTTTTAAGTGCCAATATTTGTTCCCAATATTTTGACAATTTGAATCTTAATACAAATTATATACAAGTCCAACTTTATTAATTTAATTTGAACTGTTCAAATTTTGATTTGGTCCAACGATTAACTAGTTAAATGGAAATATTTTTGATGGAATAGTTAAAAAAAGCCCTACTTACAGCATTGTTGTGGTGAAAATACCTTAATAATAGCACAACTTGCCATTTAAAATTTCATAAAATACAAACAAAAAACTCACTGACACTGGAAGTACAGGTTTGCAAAAAATGCAAGCTATTAAAAAGGTATTTTTTCACAAATAACAGTACTGCAAACAGAGGTTTTAATTAAATTATTCTATCAAAATTTATTGCCGTTTGAAACTTTTAATTTCTTAAAATTATTGGCAATTTCTTTTGCCGGCATATATTTACTGAGCAATTCTTTTGAAGTGCGGTTTTTCGGGATTGTTTGTGTTGAAAAGATGCCTTTTCCTATAGCCATCAGCAACATCCGTTCTACTAACCCCCAGTGGGGCGCACTCCACTGGCGTCATTTGGCCAACAGTTACGTAGAATAATAATTTATAGTCCCTAGAAAAGTTCTGTCACATTAGGTGCGTTATTAAACCTTCCACAGACTGAATTGAAGTTTATATACGTTTTTTAATGTCTTAATTTTTATCTTTTATCTGTTAGTGCGTTTTGTTTTACTGTATCAGTGCAATTTAATCTGGATTGGTCGCTCCGGAAATGACGACGTGTCTTTCTTGCAATATAATATACATGAAGTGTAATAAATTACAAAGCCTTGAAATCATTGCAACTTCCACTAAAGAAACAAAGCCGAAGAAACTTCTGGTGGTTGGATTCTAACCCTACAAGGTAGAACACAAGAAGATTCAAATACAAGATAAACTATCTAAAATTACACATTTACAATATGGGGAACACCACAAGATCATTTTAGGTCCAGTATGTTTTTAATTTACATTAATGACGTGAGTAACATAAATCAAGGACAACTAATTCAATACGCTGATGACACGACCATCAGTGTTATTCCAACTCTAGAACTTCTAGAGTTCCAAGCTTTGAAGATGTCAATATTTGTTCCCAATATTTTGAAAACTTGAATCTTAAAACAAAATTATACTAAGCCAACTATATTAATTTAATTTGAGTCGTTCAAATTTTGATTTTGGTCCTACGATTATGATAAATGATCATATACTTGAAGAAGTTAAGTATACTAATTTCTTGGGATATTCATTGACAACATTTCATTGGGACAGCCACGTGATTATATATTTAGCAGAAAAAAGATTTCCTCAGGACTTTTCTGCTTAGAAACCTATTCAACATTGTAAGCCTGATATTCTAAGAACGGCCTTTTTGGTATAATCAATCATACATAAATTATGGAATTATTTTCTGGGGTTCGTGTCCAACTTACAAATTTCGTCGGATATTTGTACTTCAAGCAAACCGAATTATATCAAACTTAGGATATTGGGATTCTTGCAATGAAATGTTCCAAAATTAGCAAATTTTAACTCTTCCGTCTATTTGTATTTATGAGACAATTATGTTTTGTTTAAACCATAACAACTTAATTAGAGGTCATGATATTCATAATTACAAAACTAGGAACAATTCGCAATGTAGATTGGAAAACTACAAAACAAACATCTTCCAAAGACTACCTAGTCAAATGGGTGTGAAGTTATATAATAAACTCCTGGAAGATCTAAAAAACTTGCTAGACTATTTTTTATTCAGCATGTTTTTTACAATGTAAGCGAATTTTTGGACCAATAAAACCCCTTTTTTGTTAAAATTATTGATTCAGTAAGAATATTATTAGTCCACTGTCAGTCTCTAGACTTTACCCTGTACTTTGATGGTGATTTTGCCTATATTATTTTTTGTTTTGTTTTTTGTCACAATTATTTTTGTAAATAGCAATAAATATGATTATTATTACGTGAAATATCGTAATGTAAATTTTCGAGTATCACAATATTGGTGTGCAAAAACATAGATAGATAAAATAACATAAACATGGTTTTCGATACATGGATTATTGCATAGCCAATTTCAAATACCAATACTATTGACACAATATTAATCTAACTTTCATTAATAAAGCGTTGTTATATTAATCAGTGTATTATTAGAATGATTGGATTTGAATGAGGACTTTTGATGAGATTACTCAAAACACAATGTAATTGATGAATGTTTAGGTGAGCTTTAGCAATTTGTACGCTTTATTTGTGGGTTTGTGAAGTATTTGTGTAATTAGCTTTGAAATTTGATATACATTCTGTACATTTATTGAAAAAAACAACAACTTGTGTACATTCAAACCCTCCTAACTGTTAAGCGTGACTTGCTCTTTATACCATATTTGTTCAATGTTTAGCCACCTAATTAGGTTTAACTACACTTATTGGCACAATAACAATGCAGCAAACAAGCGATGAAAATACACACATTCCTTTAGGCATTTGAAGATTTTTAGAAACATATTTGTGTGCCCTTATACAGTATGTGCCGACATAAACAATACTGAAATTTCGAGGTTGTATTTACAGTACTTCCGTAGGCTATTAGTTCATTACTTCAGGCTAGACTCATACCTTGTTTGAAGGTTTCGTATCATTTTAGTGAAGATCGGTTGTTTCATCCCTCTACGTACCTGGTTATGTTTTCCATGAAAACTATGGTAGCTATGGTGACTGTGGTGGATCTCAAGGAAAATGTTCTCATTCGTCATTTCCCGTAGATAAGCAACAGAGAAAAGAATGTTTGGTCCAAGAAAAATGAGGTGGTTGCCAAAACTTTCTTGGAGAAAAGAACTCTACCGTGGTGTCCATGTGTACAGTTTTTGGGCGAACGAAACAGTCCTTTCTTTGGTTAAAACACTACCAGTTCTACGGAGCTTGTGAACATCATGTCTATATTAGGATTTTTGTAGAAATGCTCTTGAAAAAGTAATTCTGTGTCAAGTGTGTAACAAACTTGGCCCACCCGCCCTTCCAACTCCGTATGAGCGAAAATAATGATCTACGATAAATCCTTTCTCTTCAGTAGTTAAGCTATGGTTTCCTAGAAAAAAGTTCACCGCTAAATTACGGCCGTTATTGTAGCGGTGAACGTAACGGTGACGGTGGACGTAACACAATATTTAAACAGATGTAGACAAAAACAACTTTTGACATGTTGTTTTTTTAGTTAATCAAAATTTATTTACGTAATGGACTTTTGTTTACAAAACAAATGTGTCACCTGGTGAGAAACCTTAACTAGTTTTCACCGCTACTTTACGTCCACCTTTTATGAAACCACTCTCATCTGATTGTATTGAAAACAAAACTCACAAATCATATTACGGTCGTAAAACTGGTTTCCTAGAAACGGTGACCGCTACATTACGGCCGTAATTTACAATGAACTTTTTTCTAGGAAACCATAGCTAATATGATCATAGCACCATGTCAGTACAGAATAACCTCAAACATGAAACAAATGATAGTTATAAAGACGTTCCAACAGCTGATTAAATTTCAGTACTGTTTATTTCGTTGCTTACTACATATAAATAAATAAATTCTTCGCACAATTTTAGATTTTGTTTTTATCAGCACACATATTAGGTACGGTGCCATAAACCTGTAAATAAAGTATAATGGAAATTGAATTATCGTGAATAAATCAAGTTATTATTGCGCAAACGCCCATTTTTTGGGGGAAACAACCCCCAAAAGGGCACTCTCGGTGTCGATAACCCCCCTTGCAGGAAATTCGCTAAGAGTCACGTTAGTGCTTGTGGCTACGTCGGCTATTTTTAAATTGTTCCCTTGTATAATAAGGCAGTTACGAGTTACAAACTATCTTCAGACAAAAATTCAAGTAATGAGTGAAACTTTGCCGTTTAAACTGGAAAGCAGTAAATCACTCTATTATCTGTTAAAGTTTGAACCCAAACGAATGATATAATTAAGCTCCCTTCGCTTCTTAACTATTGAGCCGTTTCCAATCGAATTTACATACTTTACGGTTTGTTTAGCTTACAATCTTACAAATATAACTTAAAATATATCAAAGCTCTCCAATCTAATTTGGTCATAGTGATGTAAGCATTTTAGCTTTGTATGCTAAAAATTGGTATTTACAACTTTAGAGGATAATTACAAAATGTACAGGTCTTAGCATATTGAAATAGTATCTTTAAAAAATTTATCTCTAAATAAAATTGCACCGACGACAATGTTGTGAATTCTTCAATAAGCTACCAATAAAATTTACATGTAAAACCTACAGTTTACGAGTCTCCAATAGTGGCCCACTTAAAAGGTACAGTTCCTCTACTAGTGTTTAACCATAATACTTTTAGACAATTGTCTAAAAAAAAAAATCTACAATCTTCATCTAAATCTTATAAATGTGTATATCAAACCTATAAGCGTTTGTATTACAACATTTAACAGTTGGGTAAATTTACTTAAAGCCATACATCTAATGAAACTAGATAGCAAACTAGTTTCCTAATTTCAACATTGGGGTGTTCATCTATCGTTCTCGAATTTTCTACAAATATTCAACAAAATACACAAAATATTCATGACAGCAGTACAACCATCAAACCACCGACATAAAATATCTAGTTTGGAATGTGGAAAAACCCACCGACATGAAAATATGTAGTTTGGACTGTGGATTGGAAGCGGTTAAATAATGAAAACCATAAAGGGGGATGGTGGTTATGTAATGAAAACCATTACACAAAGGGTCCAATAATGTAATGGTTTCTAGTTTCAAAAGACACATATATCAGAAGTAGACCTATACACCAACTACTTAAGGGTTAAACGAGAGCGAGCCCGGGGTTATCGCAGAGGCTTGCGGTTCAACAAGTTTGAAAAGTTCAACCCTCGCAGCTGAATTGATTCATAACGGGTGTTGAGTTTGCAGGCAGTCACGTGACACAATCATTACATTGGGACTAAAAGTCATTGCGGTTGATTTTGTCACCACCAATGATATAATACTGTGCTTACTTGCTTTAGTATAGGGTCGATAATTGTTGACATCCATTTAACACCTGTATATTGGTAGCAGTTTAAGTTGATCAATTAATCACTTCCACTTCCGGTGATAGCTGTCCACTGAAAGCTGGCTGAGATTAGTGGACGACAAATCACATATGTGTATCAGACTGACCGTTTGTAACGGAGAAACCAACAATACCTTTTCCATGCAGGCAATCATACATACACACAAAAAAGGCTGAGGCAGGAAAATCCACATAGTTTGGCAGCCTCGAAGAGGTTAGTTCAGTGATTCGAGTTTGAGAGCTGATCTAAGGCCTAAGTAAGGAACTCTTTATGCTGCCGGTCAACGACTACGCACCCAAGTATCAAGTAAGTATGAATTTTGGGCAGGTTATACATGTGTGAGGATTTCAAAGACACTAGTAAACAACTTTACTAGTGTGGCCTGTTAATTCGTTAATACCATACTATGAGTTTTTTGTGCTGTTTCATTCTGAACATCGTGTTATTCTTGTTCTATAAAAACGATGGAAAACGTCTGCAGTCATATTTCGAATTTGTAATTTCTACCTTTCTTTCTATTTACCTTCCTCTTTTCTAGCCTTGATTTCTTCCAATAAAGAAAACTCGTACAAATACGAAAAAACGCGAGATTAAAACCAAACCTATTTCAGAATTACCTGTCGGTAGCTTCTTATTCAATTTTCTTTCATGAAACCAACCATCAATGGATCCATAGGTCACTAATATCAAACAGCAAAACCTTTCTTTCAGCATCTAAAAGACAAGACAAAAAATACTTCAGTTAATAAATTTAACATAATTTGTATCCAAACTTGGAGCAAAATACAGCCAAGTGATCACTGTCTTTCAAAATAAACAAACGGATTCAACAAAATTGATCTTCAATATAATATAGCAATTCGGTGTATCATTATTGTGCACGTTTTCTTGGTTTCAGTACACTTTTAATTTATCAGTAAATTAGTATTAATCTCTTGTAAATGTAGCGTATTAAAAACCTTTATTTCAATAAGTAAGGCAGCAATTTTAGCGCAATGTTAGCAGACGACGTTTTATATGAGTAAGTCAAAGAGTGTAATATCGTCTCGGCTTGCTCGTCAGCAATATTAGATATACAATATACGCATAGCTCCTTGAGATAGATCACTCTTTGACGTATCCATATTAAACATCAGCTGTTGTTGTTTAGTAATATTAAACCAGACAAGTCATTGCTTCAAAATCTTTCTACTTAATAGTCTTGAAAAACCATACCCAAACATCTTAATTCTTAACCAATGTAAAAATAACAAATCAGTTTAATTTGTGTTGGAACTTGACTACAATTTGTCTATGTAGTTGGTAAAAGTTGAAGTATAGTGATCATATTTTTTGTAGAGTCCACAAACACTAAAGGAGTACACAAGATATAGTACCATCAGAGTCCGGGTGGATTGGAGAAAATTGGACCACGCTTTACGTTTGCTTTTTCTGTCTGTAATGTATCATGTTTATCTCTTTTCAGCTCAACGTTTTTATTTTTTGAATTATATTTGGTGAAAAGACATGTATGCCGTCAGTAAACAAATAAATAGTTTCAGCAATAAACTGACCTAAAGAGTGGGCTAACTCATGTTGTGTCCTATTTACTTAAATGTAACTTAAAACGATTTATTTTATCTCCCTTTTGACTTATAAAAGTGGGAGATAAAAAATGTTTGGTGAACAAATAGGAAATTTTCCCATATTTATAAATGTATAACAAAATAAAAAAGATCGGTGGTATTTATATACCGTTCATTTCTGATTTGTATACACAACCAAAATAAATTACCACATTTAAGTAACATAGTTAATGTCTTGTATTACCTTTGGTCGTTACAACTAGCCACTTAATTTTTCAAAAGAATCTAATTAACTAAAAATGTGATGCAATCCCATTTTAGTAATGTGTTATATTGAGATTTGCTTCACGCATAACTGACGTATAAATGTTAGTGTTCATAAATAATTGTAAACCAAAATTTTAAGAGCATTTTTTGGATGAAACATTTCTTGTTTCTAAACCTTAACTCCATCATCCGTACCGTAGCACGTTATAAAAGTAATCAAAACTTAATCTTACAAAGTATAAAAGACAACTTTAATCTGTTCCTCGCTTAAACTTTTATCGCTGAGTTTCGGAAGATGAAACGAGATTCGAGACAAACTTAGTCCTATCTAGTAACACTCTTTCTTTTTTATTTAATAATAATAATAACTAGAAGTGAAACCCAGAGTAGGACCAAAGTTCAATTATTAATTACCTTGTATTGTGCCTGTAGATCCTACAGTTGAGAATAACCCGCGTAGTGCGTCACCGCGTTCGCGTCCCCTGTGTATAAGACAATAATTAGTGTAAATAGTGTACCATATGTTTTAGTTAAGGACAATAAGAGTGCCGACGATGCCCCACAAGCGGGGCGAAATCCACACTTTATTCTCAACTGTAGCATCTATAGGCACAATACAAGGTAATTAATAATAATAACTATTTAAAACAATTATTAATTTAAATTAACTAAAAACAATCTAGCAGTGTTGTTGAAAATAAACCATAAAACCACTATCTCAATTCAACTTTTACTCTACATATAACCTTAAATTAGAGCACCAAAATTGTCACAGAAACAGGTTTTAAACTTAATACTTGTACCTTATGTATGATACATGTACAAAACTAAGCTGCACGTTAGGTTTATGGGCTTTGGACAACTCATACACGTGTGTAGGATTTTAAAATAGGTCTTACACTAGTTAGGTATTATGTAGGCTGTTTTAGTTTACATACCATGTTATAGTTTACTAATTTGTGTGTTACGTTTAAGGTTACTTTTTACCTGAAGACGGAGTCAGACTCCAGATCCCGAAACGTCGAGTACGTTTTGTTCACTAAAAACGATAAAAAACGTCCGTGATTATATTTCAACCAGTTAAAACCAGTTTCAGTGACTAAAACAAAAGCTAACAAGAAAGTGAGACGTATGTAGGAGTTTAATGCAGATGCTCATCACTCACAGTAAAACATATCTCAGAGTTGTGCAATAAACCGTTTGTTCAAGGATCGGGATGGACTATAAACTGCACTTCTGTTATCGGAAAACACTTGGCAAGAAATGTTTCACAAATTGCAACGGTGTATCTGTATTCTCTCGTGTGTTGGGAATACAATGCACTAGCACGTATTTCAACAAGTGATCGATGTCTATATAAGTAGTAAATTACCTCGTCAAACAGTTTCAAATGAGTTGGGTTCCACTACATTTTTCGGGACAACGGTCCCATCTTCAGGTGGTAGTACACATAAAAAACATAGAAGAATACTGATGGTTGCTCCAGTTAGGGATTGTCGAGCATGATGGAGCTACCATCAGTGTTCTTCTATGTTTTTACCTGCTACCGGACCGTTGTCCCGAAACAACTCATTATTTGTTGTTGAAATAATTACCACTATAGTCTACACACAGTTTTGTGGCTAAACACAATTAATTTCAATTGATCGATAGTAGTTAGTAGATGAGTCCATAATTCGAGGATCTTTCTGGGAGTTTCACCGTAACAGATAATTGAAAGTTCGAAGTTCCCATGAGGAAGTTTCACTTAACCCAGCCCTTTCTTAAATGAGTCCAAAGTTTGGATGAGCTCATTCTAGTTCTATAAAATGGTCTATACTCTTTGTTCTCTCTCCTTTCCCAATCTTCATGGCTTTAAGATCTTTGAATCGATTTCTGAGGTTTGATAACTGCATGACCAGGTTGACAGCAATACTTGTACTTTATGGATTGGTTTGGCTTCATTTAAACATTATGATACAGTTGATTGGCCTACCTTTGGGAAAGTGAAATACTTCGGAAAGTGATTTAAACTAATTAAGAATAACATTTGTCTTAAACTCTTTGTTAACTATTGTAGGAATTCACTTTTTCGGCCCCTCTTTTGGGTTGATATTGTCATCTAACGTCATTTATATTATGTACCGTGAATATTTATGATGTTAAAGTATGAACATTATAGTATATTTTGCCAAATCATTGATAGCGAATTATTGACTAGAGTGTAATCGGATCTTATATACTGTCGTTAAGGGTTTATTACAGATTTGCAAAGTCTTTACTTTTGAAATTGCGTATAACTGTATCATGTGGTTGTTAATAATAATAACGTTAATATTAGTAATTAGTTTTGTGGTTTTCTTTATTTTGTGTTTGTCCACAATCTCTAGGATAAAGTAGAGATGCGTGGTTCTGAGACCGTTGCTTCCCATGAATTAAACTCTACAGCTCTTGTGGGAACATTTTTGACCCAAAATGTGAAGCAGCTCTTTGAAAAATATGTACCTATTCCAATGACACTTGAAACGTGTTTTTAATTATTACACATTTATATCACCGTTAATAACAACAGCAACGTTCGGTCTGCCAAACGAAGATGGCGGTAAACATATTCTAGTTTTACTTTCTATTTAGACCATAATGTCAACAACACAAATTAAGTGGTTGTCCGTTAGAGGTAGGGGATTCTAAACTGATTCCCGCAATTGAAGAAGAATCAAAGAAATGAGGGAAACTTTCCCAGTTTAACTTCGAAGCGGTGAATCACTCTATTATCTCTAAGAGTTTGAAGCCCAGGAAATTATTCAATTAAACATTTCTTTCTTCACTAAGTACTAAATAAATATTCATGGAAGTAGACACAATGACAGAACATAATTATACTTTGTAATGAAATGTTAATTATATATCCTCGTATATGTTATCTAATCTAATAATTGTTGATACAAGTAAAACAGTATTCATATTATTAGTATTATTAAGGCTGTACTGTGGTAAACAATATCACAATCTTCAGAGTAATTTATTTTCAGAACACATGCTATGAATCTATTTTAAAATTCACACTAAATTTAGATCCTAATAAAACATACTCGCAACTCATCCATCGCCAATTCTTATAGTAATCAAACATTGGCAAAATTGTTATACACCCTTTTGACAAGCTCCTAAAAGCCGTATCGATCATGGAAAGGAAATATGATGGATTTAATTTGTACTTTGGTTTAAACTAATCACGAACACTACAAGCTAAGAACGTGTTGACGGGTTTTAAAGTGTTGTGTTTTTATAGAGAGAAAAACTGTTTTGGGGTTGCTATGAAAATTTGTTTTATGTTAGTTTGTTTCTGAACTATATTTAAAGAAAATGTTAGAAGTTATTAAATGATTTTTTTTGTAAACAAGAAGCCTAAATGTTGGTTACTAAACTAAAAGCTATGACCCTGTAATGGGTCTTTGTTTCCAGTACATTGATTTAAGTAGTCACGATCTTTGAACGTTCCCCTGTTTTAGGGCCATTCCAACGCGATCATCTCAGGAAGAAAGTTTGTTTTCTCGTAATATTGAGTAGTTTGTCCTTGATACTTACCAAACATCATGGGCATTCAAAGTACTTAAATCATTACCCTTCAATTCATCATTCCTAACCCTTTCACTGTCATTTGTTATGATGCTTAAAAACAAAACAAAATGCGCACAATTTCCTTATTTTTTTAAATTGTATAAATATTTATTTTGTCACCACCGTATTAAAACGTTGTACAATCCACATTTTAATGTACTATGTATTCTATTTATGACATTTTAAAAGCTCCTGAGGTTTATTGCACCATAGTGTAGTCAAAGATCAGCGATCTAGAGTCCCGTTTGAGTTAAGCTTCTGTAACCTATAGATTCAATGGTACAGCCCAGTTGTTTTTACAGGTATTTTCAAATGTACAACGGTTTATTATTCTAAAATAACACAGGCGGTTAGAAATAAATATGAAAACATTGTTAACAATGGGCAATTTATTATTGTTACTAAAACAACTGCCTGTATGTAGACGTAAAAAAACGAGTAGTTGGATACGTTAACGTTAACCAAAAAGCCAATATAAATAATAACATATTTAAACGTTAAAAGCGAAAATATAATAATCTTTTAACAAATTGTGTGTGTTTTTGTTAACCAATTGTTATATACTTTAATGTTAATGTAAACAAAGTGAAATATACATTATTGTTAAATTGCAATGAAGCTGTAACCACACTGGTTGGCAAGTAGTGGTTACATTTCCCAGCACAGGGACGCCATATGTCCCGGAGAACTGCGGTTTCCTATATCACAATTTAGTGCTTTAGGAGTGGAAACACATTTGGCCCAAAAGCATTGGTAACATTATTGCTGCGAATTAAGTTTCATATGTTACAGAATAAACTGTTGGAAGAGACATTGAAATTTAGTTTCATATTGTGTTGAAGACTATATTGTACTACATTGTTGTTTTATTAGGAAAATACTACTTAAATGTACACGGAGAATATATATCGTTACTACAGTTATTTTATATTTATCAGCTGTATACTTTGTTTACTAAATAGGCATAAAGGGCTAGTACAATGTGCAAACTTAAGTCATCAACGTTCTATGTACCTTCCGAATTTCCCTTGTTTCTTCATTATTATTTCCGTAAGAACATTCTCTAAAACATAAGTAACCCTAAACAGGATTATTAATTACGAAGCCGTATTATTATTGAAATTCATTGTGCTTAGCCACGAAACTGTGTGTAGACTATATAAGTGGTAAATTACCTCGTCCCTAGCTGGAGCTACCATCAGTGTTCTTCTATGTTTTTATGTGTACTACCACCTGAAGATGGGACCGTTGTCCCGAAACATGTAGTGGAACCCCACTTATTTGAAACTGTTAGGCGAGAATTTACCACTTATATAATTATTATTAATTAAAAGATTATAACACGACTATTCTTACTGCTTGTTTCCTAATCAATTTGTTTTCTATTTGATGTATTTATACAGGGTGTTTTTAAATTATTCATCAGGTTTTAAAATACTGTATTAAATTTACTACTGAACATATACAGCTAAAGGTTACAAAAAATCAAAAGACATTTTTCCAAGTTATATATGGCAATCCTACAAATGTTCCATGTGATGCCTATCGACCACATAGCAGGTTTCCAACCGATGCTGCACATCAGCCCAAACTTTTACCCAACATATCTTGGTTGATGGCATCGACTGCAGTGGTTATTCGATCTCGAACTTATTGCAGAGTTTGGGGCATTGGAAGAATGTATACTTTGTTTGTTATGTAGCCCTAGAGGTAAAAGTCACGTACTGTAAGGTCTGGAGAACGACGTGGCCATCTAAGAAGAACTAAGTCATTGGCACCACACAAAACGTTTTATATCGAATTATTACCATTTCAAAAAATATGTCATTATATTCAAACAAATAACGACAACTTCAATTAAACATACTATTATAAAAGTTGAGAAAATTAACTGTTACCAGACGTTTATTTCAACACTTTCCGACCACACATAAGTGAGATATAGGCAAATGAAACCTGATGAATCATTTAAAACACCCTGTATATTTCAAAATGTGTTATTGCAAATACATGTTATTTTAAATCCTGTTTTGTTTTAAAGTTTTTGTGTAGTAGATTGTATTAGTTTTAAATACTTTGAAAATTTGATAATCTAAGGGTTGTTAAATTGCAAAATATAAAAGAATAATCGACGTGTTCGGTATATCGTTTTATTAAACTGAATAAAAAGACATTTACTTCAAAGTAGTTACTTTATAACAACCAAAAGTATTTTCCTAAAAAATGTAATGGATGTTTTCAACACCCTACATAAAAATCCAACCGTGAATCGAGTTTGCAGAGATGTTTCAGCTGAGGTTCTTTTTCTAGACAACCACTGCTCAGGACACAGTGCTGCGTAATTCATACCAGTCACTAATGAATGAAATGCGTTACCAACTGCATCAGTGATCGTATCAAACAATTAGTACGGTATGTAGGCAATCTACGAGTCACTAGAGACTGTAGTGGCAAGCCCGGTTACACTAATATCGACCTTATTGACGATTAAGCTTTCATCCCTATCCCAAGCCGATTATCAGGTAAATTGTTGATTGATGATTAAATTACTATGTACAATTGTACGAACGATGTAAACAATATGAAACTACTGTACTTGTTTGTTAAACTGTCAACATTTTTTGAAAGTAAAACATTTGTTAAGTTGTACAGCGAAACCTTGATTTGCTAGGTAGTATGTACAGTTTAATCATTATAAGGTTTGATATTAATTGCAAAGATTAAAAGCTGAAAGCAAACAATAGAACTATCTCATCATATAATTACTGATAAACCAACAATACGGTTTTAGCAAGTTTAATAATGGAACTTACATAATAATACTACAACCAATTACACAGCCAAACAAAAGCATTCAATCATATCGGGAGATTGGCTAATCAAATCAAGTTGTTTGCAGTGATAGAGAAATGCAGTATAATCAAACAAGTTTCTCTACATTAATTAGGTGCATGCATATCATGATTAACAGGAAAATATCTCATGCTGCCTGTAGTGACATTCCAATATTTTGGTTTTATCTTCATTCCGTAAAAATCCGATCGATATTAATTATTTATATTTTTTGTATCATAATGTTCACATGTGGTATTAAAAATAGTCGACACAAGCGCTCCCGTGTAACCTAGCGAATTCTTCTGTAACGGGGCAAATGGGGTGATGGAGCAGATGTTTCCCCAAACAAATAAGTTTTATGCAGTAAACTATGTGTTTATGATTTTCTCTTAGGCCTGCACGGCCGAGGTCATAACAATAATCTAATTCTTCCGGTTGACGCCGAGTCAAAACATTAAAATAATTAGCTTAAAATATTTCGGTCTCACTGTGGACCGGTATCTTCAGCCACTGATCGGCTGAAACCGATGAGCTTCAGTATAACAATCAGTAGTGATGATAAGTTACCGAACTTTAATGTATGTGACTTTTTTAAAAACGCATTGCCCTTTTGTCTGCGAAAATTTAATTGAAACGAGTGTTTAAACATAGGCCGACTTTTTAGCACCTATTACCGGTACCTTTTTATATATATAACAAAGGTAAGATCTAGTTTTCAAACACTTGCATACGAATTTAGCTTTTCTAGCCTTAAGCCCTAAGTAAATTTACAAAAGAGCTGTGAATAGCCAACAGGAATGCATCACTGATAATTGTTATGCGTCTGGAAACCATTACATGATAATGGCTTTATGGTTTTCATTATTTAACCGCGTCAAAGCCACTGTCCAAACTAGATATTTTAATATCAGTTGTTTGATTACTGATTAGGGCTTTTATGGTTACTTTGTATATTCGGACGAATAATTTGTTTGGAATCGATGGCTGAGCTCAAAAACTCAAGTACCCCTTGCTTCAGAAGTAGAAAAACTTATTTAATTTTTTATTAGATAAATAATGTTAATACATTTAAGTAGAATAAGCGCTTAGCAGGATAATATTAACATTCACAAAATGACAGTAAATGTTTTAGATGTTTCCTTTTTAAATTAGTTTTAAATAACTCATGAGTGAAAAGTAGTAATGTAGATGAGTTACTGAACTTTATTTTACTCGTAAGTAACTTATAGAAGAATGCATTACCCTTTCGTTGGTACAACCTTCACTTCTAATACAATATTATAAAACCTATTATATTTCTCCTAAACATTTTGTAAAGATCTTAAACAAAATATACTCGTATTTACTAAATTTGACAATTAAAGGTACAATAATCCTGCATTATTATGACTGCATTAAAACAGAGACCTTTGACGTATTCTAAAATCCATGTTTGTAAAATCGTACAACAAGCTTAATTGTGTAGGCTAGATACCACAAACCGTAAAGTATGTAAATTGGATTGGAAACGGCTCAATAGTTAAGTGAAGCGAAGGAAGCTTAATTATATCATTCGTTTGGGTTCAAACTTTAACAGATAATAGAGTGATTTACTGCTTTCCAGTTTAAACGGCAAAGTTTCACTCATTACTTGAATTCCTTTGTCTGAAGAGGTTAGATGTTGTAACTCGTAACTGCCTTATTATACAAGGGAACAATTTAAAAATAACCGACACGTAGCCACAAGCGCTACTGTGACACTTAGTGAATTTCCTGAAACGGGGTGGGGGAGTGCCCTTTTTGGGGACGTTAAAACAGATTTTGGCTTTAAAACTGTATTTATGATATGATTTCTATGTAACCTGATATACAAAATATTTGCTGCTTCTCATTTACCATGCGTTCTAAAAGCCAACGAAATCCGTTCAGCTGGAGCTAGCTGATTTGATTTTGTTAATTTGTTCTACAATAATTTGCGTTTTTTTTGTTTAGGCACGTTGTCACAAACGTTTGTATTACGTAAAATTGAAATTAGTTCATAAAATAAGTCATATCATAAAACACCATTTTTGGGGGAAAACATGGCCGAATGGCTTTTCCAGTTTGAGTTATACCTCGGTATAGGAAGTGTTCTAGGATTCACGGTAGTGCTTGTGGCTACGCATCAGGTATGTGGATTTATCATTTTGGAAAAAGGCTTGATCATTAAAAATAACTGTGTAATAAAATTAATGCTAAGTTTACTCACAGGGCTTGTATGTTTTAGTTTTAATACAAATATTTAATCAAGTAGGATAGCTCTACCTTTTAAATTTGATACTACAACACTTTTTTTCTTTTGAAGATAGTTCTTAACCATATGTCACCCAAGGGGACCACTGGTCTATAGGGAGTTAGGGGGCACGGCAAGTCTAAACGAGCATAGGTGTCAACAGTAAGGTCGAATTTATTGAAACACACTCTGTAAACTAATTCTCAAAGGGTGAAATTGAAATCCATCCGAAATTGCGGCCTTTTAAAGACTGGGAGTATAACACTTGGAAACGCTGTCATTTTTATTAGAGTTAATCTTATGAGGTCTCTAATATTAACTTTAAATTTGATAACAGTTCAACCTCATTCCACCTTTGAACATAGTTTCATCCACTTCTATCAGTGGTTTCAAAACAAATTCGTTGGATAAGACCATATTGGAGCGCAAAAACACAACCCTGGAGTAGACTCGTGACGGGTTAGAATCGTGCGCGATTCCGGACCTCATCATTCTACTGGCGCGAGTTCGATCCCTCAGTCACCACTTACATTTGTAAAGTGACTCTGCGGTCACGCTAGGTAAAGATCGAGGTTGAGTGGTAGAGAGGACTTTAATCCCAACTTCACCTCGTGAGGCAATACAAACTTAACATTTACCTTTCATGTTGATATTAAAGTCAATAGTATAGTTAGTAGATAAAAGTTACGCCAACTTTACAAGGTGGCAGAAAGCGTTTTTGTTAATAAGCTTTCGTCAACCTACCCTTTATTAGACTCTTAGAACAACTTCTTGAACATGACCATTACGCATAACCACAAATAACTAAGTTTTTAAGGATATTTCCAACAGTAATGAAAGTTATCACTCACAATCAATGTACAAAAGAGTGGTCTATCTTAAAAGGTTGTAAGGATATTGCAACTACAATATCCACTCAAGATGACAGAGCTGCGACGTTATTACAATCTTTGACTTACTTATGTCAAGCGTCGTTTCCTTGCAATTATTCATGATCAAAATATAAATTTAATAGTACTGTCAAATAAAACGTAGAAAAGACTTAGAGTTGGACGTCATCGCATGCGAAGAACAAAAATTGGCGAATTGGTCAGTTAGACGGACTATCAGTAATAATGTTGTAGAGTGATTGTTAGTGATTGTACTTGCATATGAGTCATTTAACTATCTTAAATAGTTACAATCTATCATAGTTAACCATCTTACGTAGTTTTAATATGACATTTGTAATATTTTATATTGCACTGTTACAATACTTACTTAATTGTTTAAATATATATTTTTGTCGTAATTCCCATTGACACTAATACACTGTTTGTGAATAAAGTTTGTATTGATTTTGACTTTAATATTATAACTGAAAACCCCTTAGAGCAAACAAACAATGACTTGAGAACTAAAACGAGTTCGTCCAAACTTTAGACTCATTTAAGAAAGAGCTACGTTAAGTGAAACGTCACGTGGGAACTTTCAAACTCGATATTTATATCATCTTAGTGAAAATCAAGAAACGATTTCCTCGAAAGAATTTCCTCAACACCCACCCGTTTGATTAACAACTGTGATTATTATAATGTGAGACATGTGTGAATAGACTTGTCATATGATGTTACATTGTACTTTCAATATAAAACAGATCACAGATACACCGTCGCAATTTGTAAAGCATATCTTGTAAAGTGTTTTCCGATAGCAGAAGTGCAGTTTATAGTTCATTTCGAACCTTCGACGAACATTTTACTGCACAACTCTAACACGTGTTTTATTGTGTTAACAACAGTCATCTGTTTTACATATGTTACTGTTATATGTTAGTATTGACATGTACTATATGTTACTTTGTTGTTAATTATTGTAACTAGTTTTAGTATTTTTGGACAGTTTTGGCTATTTTTATTTATTTGGAACAACTGTAGCTCACTTATTATCGAATTTCTTTTGGAAAATGAGATATTCATGCCGTCAGCATGGTGGGACCAAGACCAGGACCGTGAAATGAGTACCGATCCTGACTCCCAGAACACGTTTTGAACATTTATTTCGCACTTTTTGACATATGTATATAGTGTACTCTCTACAGATCACATTTTGTGGATTTTCATAAATTTGGTATAAATGTTCCTTTTGTAAATATCTCGGTCAAGTTTGTTAGCTAGCAAAATCCGGATACCAAAAGTTCCCTTTTGGGGAAGTTTTGGTAAAAAGTGGTCTTAATAGTATCAAAAAACAGTAAATTCCATCCGATTTCGACAGTACCCATCAATAAACTAAACATTACAAAAGTCATTGAGTCGTTTCAAAATGGCGGCAAAAAGTAATTTTTGCTATAATAACGTTATAAGTAGTCCGATTTCAATAACATTTTAATAAGTTTTATTTTTTAAATGTAATAAAACGTGCAGTAAAAACACGTAAGCCTTAGGTCGAAGGCCGAAGCGAGGCTGTTCACTACGCTCACAGCCCCGTTACCACCATTGCGAAAGACAGGCCGAATTTCATAACGAGGCTGAGAACGGAGCGAATAAGAGTAACAATTTGTAATGAAAATTCGATTCACTCATGCAAGTGGTGCTTAACCACTTAACTGCGTGTCGGCCTGGTTACTATACGAATAATTTGAGCCAATTGTGCAACAATATATGTAACTCTTTTATAGTAAATGTAACAAGAACATAAAGTACCCTACTCTGGATCTTTCTTTCATACAACTCACGAACTCTTTCGGGCTGAGCCCATCGACGAGTGAAAAATACATGACCTGTATAAAGAACTTATTTGTGTTAAAACGTAAACAAATAATATACCTCATGTATTTTAGTTTACGTCTTCATTTACATAAAGTTTGATAGAATGAAAAATTGAGCATATCGTATTTACCCTTTAGTATAAAGCCGGAATAATTAATCCTGGTGCTTCATAAGAACACACATGAAACAAACCGTCAATAATTGTTTACAAATTGAGAATATACCTTAAAATAACCAAGGTATCGATTAACTTTACATAATATTTAGAATGTTTCAAATAACAGACAGTAGTGGGCATTTTTGAGAAAGTCTTATATAACCTACAGCATAAACATAGATGGATCTTTTTATTGAGTATTTTCGTGGGTTTTGTTCATAATAATAAAGTGATTTCACTAAAACCTTGTAACCAGGAAAATAATAGTGACAACGTATGAGAGAAAGAGAAAAGAATAAACTGACTTCGTCCTAGCATCTCAGATCGGTGAAATACTCCCCATAGCAAAGCTCACCAAAGAAGCTTTTTGTTAATCCAAGTCGTAAAATTCTGATACTTTAAGTTCATGCAAGTTATGGTAGTTTATAAATAATTATATTAACTACTTTAGAGCTACTTTTACTGTTATGCATCTAAAGTTGGTAAACTTAATCTTAGATGGATTAAGATAACCTGTTTATCGTTTAATACTGTTGAGCACAAGATCTTTTAAATTAAAATATGTTCATTCCAGATCAGGCAAGGAAAAAACTAATATGTTTTGTTGATTATTTTTCTAATTGCATTCCAAGGTTCTAATGTTTAAAAATGGTTTGTGCATAAAGTGGATTTTGTAGTTTTTGTTGGAATAAACTTAAACACAACCTTATGGACCATAGAAAAGTCCGAGATCCCTAGAACAGCCTAAACACAGACTTTGGGTTCCCGCAATCAAGGAATTTTGGTTGAGGTAACCTTCTTTTGATTACTCACTAATCACCAAGATGTCATTTAGAAACATGTAGCTGGACACTAATGTGATCACGTAGTTCTTCGGTCTACAGACTACACATAAATGTCGCTACACCATGTGTGATTGTGTGTATCATATCTACCTCTTCTCTCCTTACATTCAATTTTGTGTGGTTACTACATATGTAATGCGTACCTACTTAAACTAGAGGATTAAGGGTAGTCTGAAGTAGTTTTAGGCACAGTTTAGAATTTCAACTGAATCGGTTAGAATCTACAATGCAAAATTTTGTCATCCATCACTTAAATGACATAAACGCTTAACGCAACATTTACATGTTGGCCGGTATCGCGCGCGACTCCGGAGCTCATCACTCCGGTGGTGCGGGTTCGATTCCCGCAGTCACCACTTACATTTAAAATGTGACCATATGGTAACGCTAGGTAAAGGTCGAGGTTGAGTGGTAGAGAGGACTTTGTAGTCCTAACTTCGCCTGGTTAAACAAGAATAGCTTTACCTTTTTTTATATAAAACCATATAAAGTAAATAAATAACAGTCGCACATTGTTTCACTTTAGCGTGGAACAATACTTCTAATAGCTAAACTATACTTGAAGTGTCAGTAAAGTAGTAAACTGCTGTGCTTAGTGGGTTGATCACGGTTTAACTTTATGTGCTATTAAATAAAGGGGTGTCCAATAACAAAACGTGAGAACTTAATAGGTTCTTAAAGTAAAAACGAGTTAGGGCTATTAAATCATCGTTTACCGTCACAAAAAAGTCGGAACTTGTTAGATCTGAACTTGTTAAATAACCAGTTTAGTTTGAAACAGTTATAGCATTACATAATATGTCTTTATTTATTTAAAATGTTGATTTAATTTAATATATAAAGCATTTGTTAAAAGCTTGGGTCTGCCTTACATTTAATTCGTCCACATTTCCTCGGTTAAAGTGGGAACACGTGGTCATGAAAGCGTTGGTTTCCACAAATTACGATTTACAGCTCTTGTGGGAAAATGTCTCGACCCAAAATGTGAAACAGCTGTTACTATAATGTAACCAATAGCAATTTGGTATTTAGCTGTTCGATGTTGAGAATAAAACGACAAGCTCTGAAGTTGTGAAATCTGCGTTTGTCCATTAAAATAACGAGCTATTTCTTATAATAATGGTTATGCCTTCAACGAATATGGTTGAATCACTAGTTTGGTTTGAATACAAACAGAACATATTATGGAAAACATATCGTCAAGTATGTTTACGAGATATTATACAGGGTTAGGCAAAATTGTGGAAACGCCTTTATAACTTATTAACCAGTGTTTTCAGCGCAACCGAACTCGGTACACTATTAGAGAGAAAGCAAAGTGAGTGCATACTAACACTTTGCTAGTTTTCAAAACGGGGATTGGGGGCCTCTAATTTTTCATAGGAAGCCTCATGAGTGTCATTTTGAAGGTCTTAGAAAATGTTGATGAATGCTGCAAATTAGAGATCTCTATCTTAAACCAGAAAGAAATGGCGTCCATTTAAAGTTACGCAGCTTTTTATTAGGCGAAAGTGTGGAAACTCCTTTGTAACTTTTTAACCAGTTTTTTCAGCGCGACCGAACTCGGTACATTTTATTAGAGGAAACAAAAGTACCTTTTAATGGATACTGGCACTTGGCAACCGTTTTCAAAATGGGGGATTGGGGGGTAGCCCCATAATCTTCATAGGGAAGCCCCATCGAATGACACCCCATTTTGAAGGTCTTAGAAAATTTGATGGATGCTGAAAACTAGACGTGTCTAGGCGTTGGTTTTGAGTTACGCAGAGTTATAAGTCTACCTCCCCCCATCACCCATTTTAAAACTGGGGCAAATTGTCAGTATTCATGAATAGATCGTTTTAATAACTTTAATAATATGTACCAAGTTTGGTTACACTGAAAAATTTGGCTAAAAAGTTATGAAGGGGTTTCCACACTTTCGCGTAATAAAAGTCTGTTTATCTTAAAATAGGTTACACCAAAACAAAAATGTATCAACTTTATAATGTCAGTCAGACCTTAATCTTGTCGATTTTGTGACATTTACAGAATGGATTCAAAATTAAGTATTACGAATCGCAATTTGTAAAACATTTCTTGTAAAGTGTTTTCCGATAGCAGAATTGCATTTTATTGTTCATCCTGAACATCAATGAACGATCTATTGCACTTGTTTTATAGCTGCATCAGAGAGCTTGTATCATTAATGAATCCAGTTTTTCAGTTTAAACTCAAATGATGAGAAATAATGAGAGCCATAATAATAAAACGTCAGCAACATTTGAACAATCCTTTTTAGGAGGGAGAAAATGTGTTCATAAAAGATGTAAAAACAACACTTTGGGTCAAGGGTAAACTCATCATTTTGAAACAGCCAAGATTGTACTTAGTATTGACACTTTAAAAATACACAGAGAAGGAAACGGCCTATGTTACAAACCTGAAGAATGGAGAGCTAAAGAACTAGTATGATGAACTTTTAAAAACCATACAGTTTTTTAAAGTCATTATTTTTTTAACAATTTCTTTAGATTCAGTTGATGTTTGAATCATGCAATTAAATATTTCCTTTTGTTAGAAGTCTATTTATAATTATCTCTTATAACAGTAAGGGTGTGATATATTTTCTTGTAATATGAACTTTCAAGTGATAGTTTCAGTGCGCTGATACGGAAAGTACAAGGTTATAAACAATGAGTAAATTAGGTGGTTGTTCAAGCAAAACACTTGGTTTAAAACTATGAAGCACGTAATGATGGTTAGGCAGTTCGCATGGCCGGTGGCCTTGATTCTGTCACCGCTTATGGCCCCATATAGCCCATCTCACCGGCCATGCTAAACCCGGACTGTAAACTGTTGTATAGTTTTATTTATGACGAAACATTTTATCACATACAGAGACACACAAATCACAATATAACCATCTTCTAATGGTATTGACGAAATAGCTTTCCTTCCTCGGAGCCTCTTCGAGACAGGCTGTTGTATGTTGGCTATAATTAAAAAAACAGTGAGGTCAGATTTCCTCTCGTAAAACGTGTGTAGCAAAGAATTAGATTTAAATGCCAGATGGAATACTAAGTTAAAATTAATAGTCTAATTTATGAAGAAAATATGTACCTTCAAAGTGTGAGTTACACTTAACCTAGTATACGAGTATATCTTAAGATTAATGTACAAATGACGGAGAGACACATTTTGGACGAACAAATTTGAATTTTTTCTTCATTTAGTACAGGAATGATATCTTAAAATACTAAATGGGAGTTTCGAAACACACTGTATAACATGTACGTAGACTACGTTCTTCATGTTACCTCAATCATTCCTCAACCAAGCTTAGTACTCAAATAACCTAGGTACCTTTTTCTATAAACTTATAGTTTTCGACAAAACGTTGGATGTTAAAATAAAATTTCCTTTTGAAAGGAAGGAAGTCTTAGACTTCAACAGTCTGACAAAAGCACAAACAGAAGCGCTTGTTTTGATACATTTGAAACTGACGATAAAAACAAGAAAATAAACCCTCAAATAAATGAACTAAGAGGAATCGAGTTAAATGCTACTCGTGACTAGTTTTTATTGGCAAAGCTCACTGACATGTGGTTGAATATGTGTCAGCAGAGCTTTCGAGGAGTTTCGACAATTTACTCAACTTTACTCTAGACTTCCAGCACATTGCAGAACACTAGAGCTTTAATTAAACTCATTTTTTAGTTCCAAACCTGGCTCTATGTTGTTCGTTTACTAGGATTTTGAGGGGTTTTCATTTATTATTATTTTTGGGCCGATGTTGTTTTTCTACACTGGTATAGTTGAGTCCATGTTCAATTATTCGTTTATTAAAGCGTGTAAGAGTGCAAACAAAGCCTAAAGTCACATCACTTGGACTCTTTTTTTATAAAATTATTGATTAAATGCAACGAGTGATTGTTTATAACCAATTTCAATGCCAACTAGCTATGGAGATGAAACTCGTACATATTTCAAACTGATGAACTATTATTTTGAAGTAATTAAAATTTAATTAGGTTTTATTCAGTTTATAATACACCACAAAGTAATCAATTTGTTTTTTAAGTAAGGAAATTATTGTCATTTTGTATTATAAGTCACCCTTTATATGATTATACATAAATCTTTAGCTAAATTTGGTTGATCTAGCTTGAATGTAATTTCGATGGGTAGTGTAAATTACAATAATATTAAGGTTTATTAAATAAAAAATAGTGTCAAATTTTAACTACTAAATCACTTATCTTAAAGAGCTGGATCTTATTAGATTATTTAAAATTTAAAAAATCAAACTGTCTAATAAAGAAAATTGTTTTATTACTAAACAATTTTCTTTATTAGACAGTTTGATGTTTTGAATTTTTACTAAATCACTATTTCACATTCGTATATTTGACGAGTATGGTTATTAATTGTTGAAAATGTATAATTCCTGTGTTATTACATTATCATTGATATAGGTGGACGTTTCTACCGGTTATTGTGTTCAAAGCTACACACTCTTTCAAAAGGTCTGAATACTCCGCTCGTTATCAAGTGAACCTTAGCCTAAATCATATTCTAATTCTTAAAACTACAGAAATAACTAACACAATTAACGTATACCTGTAAGCGATATAAAAACATAAAAGATTCGCAGCAATAATATTTACAACTACAAATTGGTAACGACTTATTGAATATCCGCTGGTATGAGCCACCCGCGCGCGCACTTGGCAGTCCGACGCACACTGGCTATAGATGTGAAAAACATGACCATGTGTTGGGGTTAAATACCTGCCCATCCTTCTTCTAACTTGCTACAAAGGATAGGATACCTATACTCATAAGTATAACTATGAGATATACCTTTAAGTATGGTTATGTTTTTATAAAACATTTGGTTACATTTTAATTCAAATATGTAATTATCAAACCTACTTAGGTTTTACACTTTACGTATTTTTACTCAACCAGTTATTGATGTGGATCTGTTTTCAAATAAACACAAATTAACATTTAAAGCACACTTTATTTGACATTTACTACTTTAACCAAAACGCACAATGAAACAAAAGCAAAAAGCTGAAGAATTCGGAAGAATGAAATGTGCTGTTAAGACGTCCACTGACATCTTGCAAGCCTATCCATGGTGGCCTCCGTGGTGGTGATGGTGGTGGTGTTGAGGGTCAGGGTCGGCCACGGGGGAGGGTTCAGCCAAAGCCATGGGGGTGATGACGCAGGCCATCACGGCCACAACAAGCAACACCTACACATAATATACACACAGTTAACTACGAGTACTAGGTATATAGGTCACCAGTGGTGGCCGTGATGGTGGCCGTAGTGGTGGTGGTGGTAGTCGTGGTGATGGTGGTGGAAGTCGTGGTCATGGTGGTGATAGTCTTGGTAATCATGGTGATGGTCGTGGTGGTAGTGGTGGCCGAAGAAAGCCAGAGGACCGCTTATGACTAGAGGTGTCGAAACGCACACCATGAACACCTGCAAGGTAGAACTTGTAAATTACGAGCAGTTTGGTTTTCTTGAAGACAAAACAGGACATGGTTGGGAAACTGTTCATGTAATAATATAGCTACAAACAAAAATATTCCTTAAACGTATCAGGGAAGGCATTACTAAGACGAATTTTGCTCGTAGGTCAATTGTTGTGGCCCGATTCTGGCAAATTCGGTATTGCCAGTTGAAAATGACGAACATGACTATGATAACCTGTTTTAGAATAAAATATTTATTTCATGTAAAAAAACCCAAAAGTTTATAGTGATAGTTATTAAATACTATCTTATGTTGGAGATGTCATTGTTAAAATAAAATAGGCCTAAAGCTGTAGTTTGAATTTTGTTATAAAACTATATAGTAGCGATTTTGACACCATCAACATCAACAAACAACGACATGTTTTTTGATTCATGTACAGTCATTTACCATTAAAATTCTTTTACAATATAATTCTTTTAAGAAAGATAGGGTTTGATTTTAAAATTTGGAATTCTCTAGAAATATTTATAGTTTTAAGTTGATTAGCGAAACTATAAGGGTACTAAGCAATGAGTCTCTCTCACAAAATAATTCTTGTGATTGAATAGTTTTACAGTTATGGTTGCACCCTTTAAGCATATTTTTTCAAAACGACTGATTTTATTATTTTTTAAAAACACCTTAGATATATTACGAAGTTGTGTATATGTTTATCAGTTGTAAAGAAAGATATTACCAAATCCTTTAATTAATTAACTAGATCATGGTAAAAGAATGAGATAAGAAAACCCAAAATGTAAACTTGTATTTGAAATAACACCAACTTTGGTGGTCCCATCAACTGAGAGAAATACATATTGAAAGACGGGATTATAAAGGTTCATAAGTGGATAAGTTTGCAAAAAACTGTACTGTTTCAAAGAAGTATTTGGAAGAATCTAGTAATAAAACTACTCGTTAAAAATTGTGTTTAAACGAAACAACCATACTTGGATCACCATCAACACACAACAGTTTTTAAGTAACATAAATTGATGAAAGTATACATTAGCTACATTATCTAAGAGCATTTGGAAATCGCTATTTTCATTTCATTGTATTTTAATCACAAAACTGTTTCCAGAAACGAACTGAAACTAACCTTATTTGTTTTTAAAGTTGGAGAAATTTTACGAAATATAAAAGT
Source organism: Matsumurasca onukii (assembly GCA_018831715.1). Lineage (NCBI taxonomy): Eukaryota > Metazoa > Arthropoda > Insecta > Hemiptera > Cicadellidae > Matsumurasca > Matsumurasca onukii. The sequence goes on along the minus strand of CM032063.1, from coordinate 34,861,992 downwards.
TTCGAAGTAAATTATTAATGTTTTTATAATATTTAATATTAAGTAAGTCCTTCAACAATTTTTGAAATTTTAATACCCAACCTTAAAGTAATTGTATATAACGTATATTTTAAAGTGAGCTACTTACGAAAAGGAACAGCTTCATCATGATGACGGTTGATGTTTTGAAACAAGTACAAGAGAAAACACTGCTGGTCTGATGTGCCGTATGTTGTTGTATGTTATATAGTATAAATCTACCCTCCCCCTCTATCACATTCCCCCCTCCACAAACCTCCAGTGTGTGATTGTTTATATCACGTGCATTGTAAAGCGATTAACTATTCAGCTCTCAAGAGTAATTCCCAGTATTTCAGGATTTAATTGTAGTAAACAAGGAAAGCGTTTAGCTATAAGGAAAACGTTTTAATCAGAAACCTATCGCTTATACAAGACTGTTGTAAACTGTATGGCCTACCCAATTGTCAGTGAGCGTGAATCAATGCAAAATATAAAAGTAAAATATTAAAGGTTAAAAAATATTAATTTTCTGTGACAAAAGTAAATTTTGTACTGCTAAATAAGTAAATAGGCTAAAACCAATTAATTCCAAAAAGAACTTTTAGTTGTGCCTTTTTCAATAACTGAGTAGTTAAGGAGCTTAGGCCATTCAACGATTTCAGAAGTGTGTTTTTAACGGGAACCTTTGAGCACTATGGGTGGTTGGCTTTAGCAGTTAAATTAGCATTGCTTTGAAGAATTATAGCACATAAACTATACACCACAGTGTATTCGCGGCCAAAAAAGGAGTCATCAGAGTCAATTCAGAGCTTTTGTCTGGCCACCTGATTTTGCCTATCCACTTTTTGATAATAGCTGTTAAGAGATTAGGTAAAACTGGACAGTGACATAATATTAACTCAATAAAAAGGTAGTTCCGATTATTACGAAATAACTGTTTTACATTATGTACAAGAAACGTTGAATAAGTAAAGAAACAAAATAAGCCGGACTTAAAATGATCATCTAAGAAATTTAATAAATACAAAAACGTCAGCTAGGACTCTTAACAAAGCGAAAGAAGCAAGTTACCATAGTTGAGGAACTGTTAGCTTCCTCAATGTTTTAAAATTACGAGTCCTCTCAAAGGTTATACTCTGAAAGAGCAAGAAACAATGTTTCGATTTTATTTTCTAAAGGATCGAAACCATCAAAATTATGTATTGGGACATATGTATTGGGAAAACTTGCAAAATGTTGCCAGACCGGGTAGAGGCATAAACGCTTTGGTGGAACACTGCATTGAAGCGCTCACCTTCAATTACAACCTAAACCACGGTCAATAAATAGTTCTGCATAAAGCTCGAGAGTACATCATCCATTATTGCTAAGTTAAACTAGGAACAGAACCCTTCATGTAGTCCTGAACTGAAACCATCCACATTTTAATTATCTTAGTATACGCGTATGAACAAAGGGCAATGAGAAAAAAGAGTTTTAGAGCAATGAAGATGTGAAAAATCTGACTTCGACGTCAAGGACAATACTTTGTTTCTTAAGACATAACAGAACCGACATATTTCTAAGAGAACTGTCAATACAAAGTAGCAGTGAATTATGTAGAAAATTAGTAAAAGCTTAATTTGTATAAAACAAGACATTTTTTTCTTGTCTACGCCAACGGCATTTTAATTTGTTCTTATCCTAGGGGTTTGTGGGCACAAAACGCTTTTAGCGGTCCAAACCCTTGTGCCGGCGCCGGGAATCGAACGCACAACCTTTGCAAGCCGTGACTCTACCCACTGAGCCACGGACGCAGGCAAAACCACATTAAAAAACATATATTGAAACATCAGTTTGCCTTTTTACTTACAGTATTGAACGTCCTTCGCATAAACAGAGAGTATCACTTAGCTTGGCACAGAGAACTAGTGCAGCCGTAGCATGAGATGTGGCTTGGAAGTACCATTAGTGAGATGTATGAGGAGCTACAATAGAACAGACATCAAGCTGGAGTGAAGAACAAACATTCGGGTTACAACTGTACTTAGTGCTTTTGTCTTATATAAGCCCTAGTTACTACACTTCGTCTCGGTTCTAGCTAGAAACCAACAATGTACAACGAACACTCCCCATTTTCAAATGTTAGTGAATTGGTTACCCTCAAGTAATTAACCATATTGTTTGCATCTAGTAGAAGAACGCTTTGATAAATTTATAGTTTTTAATTTAAAATTTGTATAGTTGGTAAAGGCTTTCGAGAAACATGTTTCTATCTACATACCATAACATTGACCCGTTAATGTTGTTGTAGTTGATGTTGCGGTCCGTAGATGAGAGCATTGTTCTCGAAAGGCCTTACTAACTGTAAAAAGTCCCATTGGATCGTTTGTGTTTTCTAAACTTTAAAATCATAGTGTTTGCGTTTTTGTATGCAGTGCTTTAAGACTCCACCTCAGCAAATTAAGGTCCTAGGACAAAATTAAGCCGTGAACATCGTATTTATTTGTCCAAACGTGCTTTGTACAACCACCATTCCGTTTTTTGATTATTAGTAAGTGATTACCTTTATAAAGGGTTATTGATTACACGTCTAAATAATTTAATAATCGCACAAGTGTTCTGAAATAACATTTATGTTTAACTATTTAATCCGAATTCCTGCACTTTAACATTCAGAGCACTGGGCATAAATTAAGCTGTTATATAATTTACTTATTTACTTGGATACAAAAATAAAAGGTAAAGTTTGTCTTGCTTAACAAGGCGAAGTTAGGACTACAAAGCCCTTTCTACCACTCAACCTCGACCTTTACCTAGCGTTACCGTGTAGTCACATTACAAAAGTAAGTGGTTACTGCGGGGATAGTGTATAAAAGGATTTCGTCTTATTTAAAATGGATAGATGAAAACTTGTTCTGTTTTATTGGAAATTCGCTAAGATTCACCGTAGCGCTTGTGTTGTCGGCTATGTTTTTTTTGTCAAAACTTGAATGCATTGTAAGTAGATTTCTGAGGAACTATGTACCAAATAATGCAACATGGTGTACACATTGAGTTAAAGAGAGTTAACACACATTTGGCTATCTGTCTTTGTCTCAGCTTGGTTTAGACGCTTACACTAGAATGTGCGATTTATTAACATTGTTCCTCGTAGTTTGGATTGTCTTTTGTTTTTAATAACTTCTAAACCCCTTTAATGTCTGTAGTTACCAAATACGTATACTGAATAGTACAAAATGTTTCAAAACACTCCCTTTTTAAACAAAACCATCATTAATTTGAAGTCTTATCTTCTATTTTAGCCCTGAAGAATCATCAGGACAATTGTTTTAAACTCCCAAAACATGGGCGCTTTTTGGGAATAGTAGCTCGTTTTTGAGACATTTTCAAATAAAACCCGGTGTTGTGTTGTACGTTTTTAAAATGTTACTTTAAAAGCATTTTAAACACAATTAACGTTACAGTAACGAACTGTACAATAAAAAAGATAGAGAAACTTTTTGCTACAAATCCATTTTCATGATAATTAGAAACACTTTTATTGACAAATGAGACCCTTCACGACATAGTTTTGTACTTGAAAATGTCTTAAGATGGAAAGTTTTCTCTGGCACAATTACTCTAAGCTCAGAAACGTTCTCCCATGGAAACCTTTTAGGGAGTAAGGGTAGTTATTGAGTAATTGTCAACTAAAATGCCCATTTTTAGCTAATGAATCTCTTAAGAACAAACGAATCCCTCATATGACTAAGTGAAAGTATGTGTTATTACCAGTCCTGTGACCTGTGTATAAAGTAAAACCAAGCATTAATAGTTTAAAATTCTGAAACGATGAAACTTTTGCTAAGTTGCAGAGTGGCTAAGACTATCGAGTTAAAGTAAACCTTCAAGTTCCTGAGTTTATTCTCATTAATGAATTCTGCAAAGGAAACAATTCTTCAACTTCAGCAATCTCACAAAGACAAACAGCTCGGAACAGGTAAACTCCAGAAATATTCGACAGTTCCTTATCATTTCATCGAATACTTTCAAAACACACTTCAATTTTAAGATTACTCTATTTAGAATGAAAGGTTATTTAAATAGTAACCGAATAGTAAAGATTTTTCCGGTGTGATGAAAAACGATGTGATCAAATTATAACCAAAAGTTCGGTGTATATACTAAAGATGCTAAGGGGAGCAAGTGACGATGCATCAGAAAAAAGTGATAGACTTAGCTTCTACATTACAAACGCCGTCGTTATAAATAAGGTCATTGTGGCGTTTATGTGAAATATCAATATATTTTTAAACCGATTGGAAGCCGGTTCTACACATTTAACGTGTATTTCAAGAAAAATCCACTGTGATTCACGTGAAATTCAGTATTTTAAGAGCTCTGAAAGTACAATTTTTAGTCAAAATGAGTCTTCAAACCACTTAAAATAATCCGTTTGAGATAATGTAAAGATTATGATATATACAGAAGGTCATAACATTGTTGAAATGCTGATGTGAGTTTCTTGGTTTCTAACCACTCGCAAACTTATCATTCTTTTTACTCTCATTTTCTTCGGGTCAAATTATATCTTATTTTCTTTCGACCATACTGCGCATTTTTAATTACTCTTAGTGGTTGGGCCTAACTAAGAGTGATGAAGACCACCACTTGCACTTTACTTTACTTAGACACCGACCATTCCTAGAAGGTATTTTAAGATGAATATGGAATGATGGTGAGTGTGATGAGTGTTTTGATGGATGATGAGATGTATGCGATCAAAGAACTATCACTTGTGATCAAAAACCACTATTATTTGGCAGTGATTCCTTTGAATTCCTTTGAAGTGAATTTTTAAAGAAAATAGAGCTATTTATTTGTACGAGAACGAAATTTCGTAGGATGAAATATAAAACAGTTCCGATCTTTACAATATTTACTGAGTCAAAAGGTAACGTATACAACATAGAACATAGAACAATAAAACTAACACAGAATTCTTATAATATCATTTAAACTCACAACACATTTTGAAAGAATACTCCGAAAATTAGTTTTCCACCTCCATCCTGGTTTTGCTGGTCGGGTTTTTTATTTGTACCAAGCTGGTAACAGTGACACACAGGTTTATAATAGGTTCCTTTAAAATTAGATCATAAATATACCATACAAATAGTTATTGGGTAAATTAGCTTCCCGTCAATGAAAATTTACAAGGATACACGCTAGAGCTAGTCACAGCGCGTCGGCTATGATTGCAGGATTACAATGGTTTTGAAGGATTTCTTTGTCCTGTGGAAAAAATTCTAGCGGTTTTACTAGCTACAGCAAAAGTAGGTACAACACTCAAGAAATCAATAATTATACCTGACTTAAGCAACAAAACTCCTGTCCGTTCTTCTTTGGTTAGTTAGATGGAAAAATACGTGTTTAGGCTTTGGCCTGAAACTAAGCAAAATAATGAAATATGTATCCCGTGTTACATAATACAAGCTCAAGATTTCTCCGTCACGAAAAGAAACACTTGAATTAGGAATGCCTTTGGAAATGGAATACCTCCTTTGTATGGATGAGCTTACTTATCCTTGTTACCTTTGTTCCAAAGGAAAATTATTTAAATCTTTCATTTTCATTCATGTATTTTCACTGAAAATGAATCCCATGACGTTATTTGTCGGTAACTCAAACAAAACCCTGCTGAAAAGACTAAATCAAAGTATTATTTTTCAACTGCACAGCGGTTCTGAACTATGCACCGAAAAGATAGGGACATCTATGTTTCACTTTAAAATGCTTGTTCCTAAAGAAACACAAATAAGACTGCGCAGTAAGAAATGGCTTTATAATCTGACCAATCAATGTGTCTACGGATGTAAACAAATTAAACATTTTCGAGCAGCTGGTAACTTTGAGACCTAGCGCCAACTTTAAGCACACAAACTTTTCAGTCGGCTTAAAGGGTTTGCAGCTTTAAATCGAAGGTCGTGTCAAACGTTCAGTTAAAGTTGTCAAACTTTAAGTTTGAAAGTCTTAAAACAGAGGTTAGTAATTTCCATAAATGCGCTAGAAAGCCGATCTGATTTTGAACGCCTTTAATTGAGCTCTAAAAGTACTGTATTTGTACAATTTGTGAGTTGCACAATTCTAAAACCCAAAAATGGTTAGAACAAACTCATTTAAGGCTTTCAAATAGTAATTTAAACGTCTACATCGAAACCTTTTCCACTTGTACTGCGCAGCCTTAAAAGTTTATTCAAAGTTACAAAAAGGAGTTAAGTAAATGTCCCATTTTAGGATTTTGTGTAGTAAATTTGCAATGTCAGGTATTCAGGGCGTACTATATCCTAGTTTTGGTGTCTCAATGTTAATAATTTATTAACAACCGTTACTATGCACGTTTCAAGCAATAGCATAATGTGTCCTACCACCTTTCTTGGGCTGTTAAACCTTATCTCGTTCATGAATATTGGGTAGGTAGTTAAAACAACGTGTAAAATAATAGTAGCTTAACTCCTTGAGGCTTAAAAGGTGTGTGAAGTACTTACAGCTGATTGGAAATTTAACAACTCAGCAGACAAAAAAGAAACTATAATATACAAAATGGGATTAGAGTATGAAACTTGGTTCTGAGTATAACAGTTTGTTTTGCAATATGTTTCCATCGCCGCTGTATGAAAAGGATAAATAGTCGTATCCGGTTGTTCCTTGACGTTACGGTTTGTTTACATCGTGAACATTTTCTCGTGTGAATGTTTTCCCATGAACGGGATCTTTGTACTTGAATAACCAAGGTGTGGAAATCCCTTTGCAAGCTACAACCCCACACTTGTATCCAGTTTTCTAGTATTTTTCCTTTTATTGTACATTGAGGAAAACCCGAAATGAAATATCCTTTGTGTTTTACGTTTGGGGTTTTATGCATTGAACGGTTGAATCTTGATGTTAGGACAAAAAGCGTTGTGTTAATATTTAGTATTTAAACGTATTTTTGAAGAGATATGTCGCTCACAAAAGGAAACTTTTAATGTTAATATAAGTGAATAAGTGAAACATCAGGTTATTATTGAATTTTCATTGGACAATTAATGGTAAGATCTAGGCCCGGGTCCTTGAAACGAGAACCGAACCTGGCCCTAGAACATGTTTAGGTATTTTTACAACACTTTATGTACATGTATATATTATAACAAAAACTGTCGTTCGGCTTAGAATAGTGAAATAAGAGCTTTCAAAAAGCTCAATAACAGCTCAGTAAGTTTCGGCATAGCCTTTTTCCACTGAAAATTTAAAAAATAAGGAAAAGAAAATAATATATGTGTGAATCATCTCTTTCAGATCGTATTTGTGTCTGATTTTCATGACATTTGGTACACATGTTTCATTTGTAAATATATTGATCGAGTTAATATATCAAACCACTAAAATCGGATTACCGGAACCCACCCTTTTAGAAGGGACTTTTCACCAAAAAAGTGGTTTTAATGATCTAAAAACAGTAAATTTCATCAGGTTTTGATGAGTTTTGAAATAACTATGTATCTACTGTTGTACATTGAAATACCTAAAAAAATATGAAATTCCATTAAGTTGATTCATTTAGGGTGTCCGATTAAAATAAATTAAAACGCATTCCCCTCTTATGATATGTATGACTACTTTTTTTACTTCCAGTAAAAAAACCATGAGTCTGAGGCCAAAAGCGGAAGCGAGTCTGTGAGAGCAGCGAATCAAAGGAACAAATTGCCAGCGGCGCTTTATCGCTTTGCTGCGTGTCAGCCTGGTTTTTATGTATTTAGGTATGAAAAAAGCAAACTTTAAATTGTTAAACTGCCTTTAACGAATTTTCTTTAAAACCAAAATTATGACTTTCTTGCGGTGCACATGTAGAGCTTTTAATTTAACATGTCTTACATAAATAAAACAAGTAAATAAACGTAAAACTTGAACTGCTTTTGATACTTTCGTTCAGTTTGCATAAATCTATCGTTATACCTATATTTCATTTTAGTTTATGATATCAATGATATGAACTTTAGTTTACCTCAACGAGAAACTGCAGCTGAAGAGAAGCAGAATAGAAACTGCAGTTTTAGCAGTGTTTTCAGTTCTGTAAATATTCAAATCAAATTCCAAATTTCTTCTTTTATTACTTTGAATTAAGCCCTTCATTTATAAGTTTGTTTAAACCCCAATAAAAGTCTTAATGCAAAAACAAAATCGTATAACAATTATTATAAAACAGTTATTTATTTATATTTATAGAGATGGTATATTTTAGTCTTCAATGTCTTCAATAGTTTTGGCACACAATTATTCTATAGATTGTGAGTTAGGGGATTTCAGTTGAGTCGTCGTCTTCTAAACTCAGATCAATGGTAACGATGGAACCTCACGAGCACCTGAAACAAACAAAACATTGATTGTCTCAACAACAAATCAGCAACATGATTTTTAGTTTAAAACATGGCAATAACTATTACAATATAATACTAAGACTCATAAATCGCCAAAATTTATACTTACGTATTTCCAGGTTATAAGCTGTTCCAAGCACTCAGTTTCATAGTTATGTTCAAGTCTCATTAAATTTTCTCCAAACACTGCCTTCTTCAAAGCTTTTCTTTTCCTCTCTCTTCCAAAGCTCTTTAAACCTCGGGAAGTTTTGCACATGAAAATAAACGAAAAGTTAGTCTTAAAACACGTAATAACAATTGAACAAACTGTACCATTACAATTTAACTGCAGACTGGAAGATATCTCTAATGCTATCTTCGGACGTGAGAACAACTAGCTGCACGCACAAAGTTTGTAAACATTGCTACTTAATGCTTTTAAAATAGTTATTAAATTAAATTAAATTCTGTTCTCGATCGTTACAATTGAAAAACATTTTAAGGTTTAAAAAAAGCAATCCAATAATGTGCGTAGTACTCTTTAAAGTCAGCCATGTTTGTAGTTAGAGCGCAAACCATGATTATGATCTCGCTGTTGGGTTTTATTGAGAAACTCTATGAGACTCTCAACTGGCTGATCAATTGTATTCTCTTTCACTCCTAGCCCATTTCCTCCTAGCTCACTGCCAGTACAGGTGTCCCCTGTGCTTGGCTTGGGTTTACTACTAACATAGCAACACATTGCTCTAAATGCTGACGCGATCCCGGCGAGAATGAGAGTAAAAGATTTACTGTACCTAAAAGCATGTTGTGTAGGGATAAAAGCTTTTCTTGAATTGCACCAAGTCAAGTAAGAAAGTAACATACTCCTCTACAAAAGAAAAATAGAGTTTTCATTTTTAATATAATTGTACATTATAACAAGTATAAACAAAACATTCTTGTCCCAAAAGGTTTAACGGTAGGATTACCGAACTTCAATAGGTATTGCTTACACTACTGTTTACTTTTTACTTTTAAAATTTACTTACTGAAAAAAACGATGCATAATTGGAAAGCCTGGGGCTTTTCTGAACTGTAGTACATGAGAATATATTTACGAAAAATACAAGTACAATCACCGCAGTTTACATTATAATTGATGGATTGGTCGAATTATATAATTGTGAAAACGTAGCGAAAAAACATTAGCAGTTTTCGAACGGCCTTAATTTGGTCATTGATTGACGTCATAACTTAGCCATATACGAGTAGGTTACATTTGACAAATGGGACAACTTTTCACTCTAACCTCCAACACAAAAAGCATACGTAATAGTAATAAGGGAGGAAAATGTCTGCGAATGATGAAGTAGTCATTTTGCTTCGTTAGGAAAACTTGAAAAGGAAAAAGGAAAACCTAGGTCAGATGTCCTTTTGACAATATAAGTTAGTTCTGTGTGTTGCTTTGGTAGATCTATCTGAGCCAAGTAACGTGACTCCTATACTGGCAGTGTGAATAGACGTTTTGAGTCTATTTTGAATTTATAACTTTATCAGAATACTTTATTTATTAATTTCTAGATATCTTATTATATACATTTTGCAAGGTTATGTCAAACCGTAGTTAAAAAGGTTTTACATTATCCTTAGAACCACACTCACCTAAACATGCCAGTGGGACGAAGATCGCTTGCAAGCTCGGCCTTTTTGGATTTGATTTGCGTTCAAACAAATAATGCTATATCGTTGCCTAGTTACCACTTTAAGCCAATATTGTTTACTTAATCTGCCTTAAAGCCACCTTATCATATCGATAAACACAGCAAACTTAGATCAAATAATCGCCCTTCGAGCTCGCTGAGGGGCCCTAGCCCTAACTTAGCCTGCGTCTTGCTTTTTTAGGGCATTCGCAACTGTTTCGCTGAAATGATAAAAAATATCGGCTAAGTACAAGGGAACATTTTCAGACGCCATATCATTTGGCCGCCTACTTGTCAGAGCCTTAAACAAGAATGTTTTCACATTTTTAACGAAGGTTTTACACTAAGAGTATGTGTTTGAGGGGTTAGCCGGGAAGTGCCTAAACACTTACTCAGACATTTGTGCAGTCACCTGTACAACCGGATTTATAGGATATTTATTAGTAAGCTAAAGTACCAATATAAGGCCTTAGAAATAATTTAGTAGTCATTTATAGGACTACTTATATTTTCGGCAGTAAATTCCCCAGAAAACACACTAAAGTCATTCCTCCTCTACTATTTTTGGGTTTTATTGTTAAAATGGATTATTTAGTTTTGTTTTGATGGTTGTAAAGGAAATTAGAGTATGCTACACTCTTTCTTATTTAAGTTTATTACAAACACTATTTTATTCTATAAGTGGCAACAATAAAAATATTTTAACTCAATTGTAGTAGGTAAGGGATTTATCATCATCTAGACTAACACATTATAACCTACTCTTTACACAATAGAGTAGAACGATAATTATTACAATGTTAAAAATGTCAAGCTCATTGGGCTGCTTTAGTCTAGTTGCAGTAGTTTTTGGTTTGAGTTGTTAACCTACGTAATAAATTTAGATCGAAAACTAAGGGTTTTTGTAACAGTAATGAGAAAGGGCACAATGACACTCAGTTGAAAGATGTCAAGTGGATGTTGATGTGCATTTCTTGGAACTTTACCTCATTAAGAAGGTTGCAGTTGCCTCAAGTTCCCCTTAATTCAATACTGCTTCGACCACTTTACACAGTCTAAAATTAAGACTTATTACTCCTTCTAAATGTGTGATTTTGCCTTATTTCGTACTAGTACATGGGTTTTAAACGTAACCTACTTAAATTCAGAGTGATAATTATACATAGTGTCATATAGTGTCATTTTTCTCCTGCTAGTTTTGATATTGTAATTTTAAAAGACCAACTCAAAAATAAAAAAAACTAAATAAATCACGACTTTCACTTAAATGCATTTTATTTTATATAATATTGGACATTATCGCTCTTCATAAATCTTTTAAAATAACCAGCACTATTTTCTTCGTGAAAAGACAGTTTTATTTGTTTTTAGTTGTTTTTTGTTTTGTTTAGTTGCAGAACTTCTGAGGTTGGAATAATATTACGGATGTTTCCCATCGTGTTTTTGCGAACATAAAGAACACAACGTTTCGGATCTGGAGTTCGATTCCATCTTCAAATGAAAAGTAACCTAAAACATGTCACAACACATTAGGACATCCAGATTCCAGTCACCCACCACAAACATTGCGTCCGATCTGAAAACGTCTCAAAACGTCGAAAACGTCCATATATTACTCCAACCTCAGATGACGCATTGCGGTGACTCTTTCCGTAGTCAAATTTCAATGTCCATTAAGTAAGTAATAAACCTATATGCAAACTCAAATAGGCCTATCTAAACTTTCTTTGAATCTATGTCAGTCAGCTGTAGTTGGTAATACGAATAGATCCCAGCAACGATTTGTTGCGCAGAAAGATACACGTGGTGATGAAACTAATAGCTGATTTATATTCAGACAATTTTTCTGGACTTTCCTTCTTGGTAAATAAATGAGTTTGATAACAACTGCGGATGCATACTTCAAGTCTTGTTTCTTTCTCGGCCTTCGACTGGCGAGTTTATGAGTCGTTAGTCAATCAGGTTTTCTCGGTAAAGCCCGGCTTGAAACTTGACACCAGGAAACTACGCTTATTAGTAGTTTCTATCTTTGGATGTGCACATATTTTATGAACAATTAATTAACTAGCATCGTACAAGTTGTGGTGTTGATAGTGATTTACAATTGTTGATAAATTCGGTATAGAAGATGGTTTTGCTTACGGCGATAATACTAAAAGTTTCGATCCTAGCATCGGGCTCCCATCTGTAACATAACCAAACACACATTCTTTGTTTAAAGTTTGTTGTTGACGATGTGATAATTTCAGAGTTTAAACTATTATTGCAAACATTTTCTATCGTTAGTGAGCAAGATGATTACGACGTTTTGGGATCTGCAATCTGATCCCGTCTTAACCTAAAACATAACACAGAATACTAGAACATGAGCTAGCCTAAGGTAATCAGCGTAACTGACCAGTCAAGCAGAACCAAACAACATGTAGTTTTAAAGTCAAAATACAAAAACATGTTCTGTGTTATGTTTTAGCTACTTTTACCTGAAGACGGGATCATATTTCATATCCCGAAACGTCGCTATCATCTTGCTCACTAACAGACTGTATAATATTTAAAATGGTAGTTGAATATAAAATCATATTTAAGGAGTATTTTAGCGAATTAGTTTGTGTTTTGTTCCATATAAAGAGATGACTCCATATTTACATTCCAGTCTAAGATTACAAATATAGGGCTCCATTTTACAACAGTAAGTATATTAGAAATATCTCTTTACTAAAAATATCGTATGTATAACAGTGCACATGCGAGTATTTTTCCCATCCTCCTCACAGTGCATGTGACCTAAACAGGGAAAGTGAATTTAAATAAAATTTTTTAATAACACTTAAATAAAAATACATTTTTACTTAAAATTTTTTTGGTGCCGAGTGGTTAAAATTTTCGAAATCTAGAGATTAACACTATGTTTAAATTTGAGTACAAATTTTACCACGAAGAAAATAACGTTATAACTGGCTGAATAAATTATCTCTGAAATTCTATTGAAAGAACATTTTACCAGTATATAGGAGTAAAACATGCCATTTCAAACAAATTTTATTTGTTATTTTCAGGCTAGATACGGAACACTCGTAATACTCAGACTTTCTTTTGTTTAGATAGGCGACAAGGAAAAGTAATAATTTTCATAGTAGACAAGTAAATGAAACCAGTTTTTAATTGAGTTAGCTTGACCGTCCTGAGTTTCAAAGTCAAGGACGCCCAGTTGCAGTTGCAGCGTGACGTCACGGACCAGCTGAGCCGGCGTCTGATGCCAGGCTGGAGTCACGTGGCAAATCAGCTGTCAGCTGATGTAAACAATGCACCGCGTGTGATCAGCTGTGTGTAGTGGTGAAGCTGAAAATAATATATAACATGTTCTCACGTGTCGGTATTCAGTTCGCAGACTGTTCTCGATAAACTCACACACATACCAACATGAAGCTTTACCTTTTGGTAAGTGTATATTTTAACATGTTTTTTGTTTTATTTTTTAACCGTAAAATACGTCATATTTCTGTAGTTGTTGAGATGTTTATTATTATGGGTCTCGGTTACTGACAGCATTCTTTATGTTGAACGATACCTATTATATCCTTAATTGGAAAGCACACCAATACAGGCAGTGGATTATTTAGTATTCGCTTAGGGTATTTCTAAACGTTTCAAATTAGATTCCACTCACAGAAATAACGCTGTCTCGTGTCTTCATTAGTTTCTGAAAACATATTGTTCCGTGTTTGTTATACAAATACACAATATTAAAAGAGAGAGATTAAAATAAACAAGAGTAATCAAACAGTTGATTTGTAGTAAAACATGTAAATAATAGTTTTAGTGGTGAATTATAAGTTTAATAACTATTTGCAAAATATAATTACCATATACGCCGCTAAAATTATACTTAGGATCTTGTTGAATAGTTTGAATGTGGGTTTAATAAGATACATTTTACGCTCAGTAAAACTAAAATAACCTTTAAGCTACCAGGAATGTTTGATAAAAATATGGCAACACTTGCGTTTCTTAATAATGAGGAGCTAACAATAATTTCCTAAAGTGACTTATAAAGTAACCACCCAGTTCCTAGTCGCCAGTCACATAGATTCACAGTGACTGGTTGATTACATTTTATTAACTAAAGAGCTATTTTGGTTTTAAAAGCATTTTATTTGAGGTTTTTTTGTTGTTGTAAAGACGAGGTTTAATAGATTGTTTCGAAATTTGTTTTTTAATCTTAAATATGTTAAAAGTGTGCTTTTAATGTCACGAATTCTTTTACACAAGCAACTGAGCAATCACATTTTTTTAACTGAGTAAATATTCCGATAATTAAATATAATGGAACTAAAAACTTAAGAGTTAGTTTTTAAAAATTGTTTATCTTACATTAAACATGCGTAAACATTATCATTGCTTTTTTGACAAACATTACTTTGGTATTCAAAATTAGTTTCACAAAAAAAGCTAAAGATACCAATTTATTTCCACCCTTACAGTTTTACCGTAGTCAGAATTCAAGCCTCCACAAATATATTGAAGCTATCAAAATCGTCATTTGCGAACCAGTGATAAATCTAAATTTTTTACCGTAACGATCTCGTAAGCACACCAAGTTTTAAGAGGTACTTTCAAATTTCGCTTGGAGGTTTGGGAGAGCAAAAGATACTAGGCCTATGCAAAGAAAACAAAATTATGGTTATCTGATAAAAGAATATTTTTTTAATACAAAATAAATTTGGACAAAAAGTTTGGACCGAACCAGAATTTGAACCCGGGTCTCTAGCTTGCCGGGCGATTATGCTCACCACTAAACCATCCGGCCCAACTATTATATTTTTTTAATCACACTACTCGTCTTTACGTCTCGTCAAGCCTATAAATAAAACTGCCACTAAAATAACGGATTTTATTTATAAGCAAACTACAGAAAGAAACCAATTACTGTCACTTTAACTGTCTATTTAACTAGCAGTTGATTAGATCTTAATCAAATATTCTACTAATTGAGTTTATTGAACAGCTTGAGCTAAGCTACTCATACTTTACCTGAACATATCCTTTTTATACACATACTTCAAATCAAACCCATTTTGTCAACAGGTTCTGATGGTTCTGGCCGCTCTGGCTGTCATGTTCAACCCCCTGGCTCTGGCCGACCCTCTACCAGAAGCTCAACCAGACCACCATCACGACCATCATCACCACGACCATCACCACCATCACCATGGATAAACACCATCACCATGGATAAGTGCGTAGAACCTAGTCGTGCCTGAAATGATATTACTCATCAGAATCAAGCTCACTGTTACCATTTGAATACTGTTAGAAGATAAAATTGCTTGGATAATAATACATTTGTTTTCTTAACCTGGATTTGGCTTCATTATAAACGCCTTAAACATATAACTCTCTTTTTGAATAAAAATATTGAATTGAAATTATTATTGAAGTAATTATGGTTGATAGATAGCAAATACGGAGAGACAGTAGCCGTCATGTTATAAAACAAACATAATATATAACTATAATATATACACATCTAGTAGAGCTCCTTATTTGGTTTATAATTTTTAATTGTACTTTTTAGCTGATGTAATGGTCTGTAGATGAAAACATTGTTCTCAAATGGCCTAAGCTACTATACAAATTAAATTGAATCTTTGTGTTTTAAATCAACTTTAAAGTATAGATAAATAGTCAATAAGTATTTTTGTCAGTAAGAAATCGTAACAGTATAACGATAAAACAGCATCTCGAACAGTATCCAACAAAATACCAACAGAAAACTTAATAATAGTTTTACTATGGGTTAACTTAATAAAAAGCTTTATTTATAGCTGTAAAAATACTCATGATAGCAGTTTAGGTGCTGATCATTAAACTTTCTTCGCTGATTTAAAGGTGTGTATGCGTTTTAATGCGTTTTGAGAACAAGGGGTTTCTCTTTCCTCGTCTAACTATTAGGTAATTAAACTTAACATATTTTATTGGGTATGGTTGGTTTTATCAAACCATTGTCTGGTGTTGCAGGCTGGACAAGAAAATAACGGAATTATTGTGTTTTATTTTTCCTGCTCTCTAACAAAAGCTATAACGATACGTTTATTATTAAATAAGAATTCAAGCTGTCCACATGTTAATTTGTTGAGTAGGCGTTGAATATAATCTAGTCAAATATGCCTTGTTGTAAATGATGGCCCAGAAAAATGCCGACTAGAAGTAAACTAAATATCTAATTGCTGATATTTGTTCATGCGTCGGATACAATTACAATAGATGTTGTTTCGATTTCGAAACAAACAAAAACACTAACCAAATACAACCTTTATAGTAACTCTTTCTGAAGAAACTAAATAGAAATTTCCACTTTCAGAATAACGGAAAACAATACTAAAGTTTAGTAAAAGGAAGAAACGGACTTTTCCTGCCACTTCTGGAGAAAACTACTCCTAACGTTTCGGGCAGTTAAAAACTGCACCCGTCTTCAGAGGCCCGAAACGTTAGGAGTAGTTTTCTCCAGAAGTGGCAGGAAAAGTCCGTTTCTTCTTTTTACTAAATTGCTCTCCACCACTACTATGAACTTTCAAACTAACAACACTAAACCTGTTAAGTACTGTAATAAACATCCTACAGTTTTTACAAAAGTTTTGTATCTTTCATATTATACTGTTGTATATTTTTCAAAAGCCTAAAATCTGAAGAAAGGCGGTTACTTTCTGTATTGGCCAATAGCCAGGACTATAATTTACAACGGCCTGCCCACAGGGTGAAAAGCTCACCCTGCGCAACAAGGTCAACACGTTCAATACAAGCCGCAAAGTTAAACTTCGTTTTTTTTTTACTTTAGTATTTTAGTGATTTACAACATTTCCCACTACTTTGTTACTTAGCATTTCCTTTGGGAGATTTTGACCAACGAAAACATTACAACTTAAGACCTAGCTCATAGTAACACTTACTCGAGCTAGCCCTTGTCTTAGGCATTAGCAAAGAAATAAATGTATTGCCTGAAGTTGTTTCAACAAACCTCATTTTTAATTAAGTTTAACAATGTATAATTTCACTGGAAGAGTTCTTATAAAATATATTTACCTACCACGTTAAGATATTCCATTTCATGCACCTGACAGTCCAACTCGCAGCTAGCAAATTTATTCTCTTGCTACGTTCAAATCCTCGCTTTGGCCTTCGGCCTCCGCGTTGTCTCTTGTATGATCCCGGGCTTTATGAGACTTTTCGCTCTTCCTTGTGTGTTCTATTACCACAGGCGTTACGAGGCTGCACTCAAAGTCTCGCTTTAGTCTTAGCTTTGTCTATATGATGACGAGCGCTACGAGGCTATTTGGAGTGTTTACTCTGCTTACAACCTCACTCCAACTTAAGTAGGTTTCAATAATAAACCATGAAAGAACAACACATTTCAAATTTCATTCTGCTATTGAAAAATTATTTTTAGCCACAGTTTAAAAACAGACACTGAACAGATTTTCATAATAATTATTTTAAAGAGTTTTATGTTGATGGGTAACATTAAAACCCAAAGGCTAATTGTTTTCAATTTCGACAAATTTGACCGTTTTTTAGATAGTTAAGCTAGCTTTTTGGCGAAGACTCACCCACAAAAATGGACCTCTTATTTGGATGGGTGAATCACTTTCATAAACACCATTTTTTTAAGGATTCGAAAATAATCTCGACCACGGATTTAAAGAGACCATTGTTAGACCTAAAAGCTGGCGTATCAGGAGCCTCTCGCTTGTTAAGCTGTTCTCATGTAAAATGCATGCCCTCACATCGAACTTATTCTCATTTACACTTTGAGCGTTTTCCAATAGTTTCTAACTACTTCTTCTCTTTCTTACGTATTTACAAAAACAACCAGGCATTTCAGTTATGATACTTATTTTAGTCATACTTTACGCAGTGGTAGTATTGGTCCAAGGATGGAACTTTGAGGAACACCAACGTTTAATTTCACTAAGTTTGAAATTGTTTTATTGATCTACACAATCAAGTTTCCATTGTATAAACAGCGTTTCACCCACTTTTAAGGAAAGTCAACTCCAAGAGCATTCAATTTTTGCATTAAAAGTTATGATGAACACAATCGAATGTTTTGAATAAACATAGGAAAATACTCATAGTTTTAATTTTGCCATAAAAAAGGTTTAAATTAAGTTCGATGAATGTTTTTGTCGAATGTGCGTCAATGTTCGAAATGTTTGGTTTATTGAAAAGAAGGTAGACTATCGGCATTTTTAATTATCAATGATGCAATATACCAATATGTAACAAAGTAATTCAATTGATAATTAATTAATCAATTGATAAGTAATTCAATTGATTCAAAGCTTCATTCAATATTTCACATAGTAGTAAAAGTGAGAACTTTACAATGCTCAGAATGTAGCCATTGAATCAACCTTAATGTTTTCAAATACAGGGTCATCAGAAAAGGTGTACGGGATTTGAAAGTGAAATAAAAATGTTAATATAATTGGTAGAATTTTGATTTTTACATCAAAAGACACAGCAAATTTTAAATTTTTTTGTGTAATTGAAAATGATTTAATGTGAGCCCTGAACGCTTTGCAACGGGGGGCCGTTGCACGACAGACATCTAGCCGATAGTAAACCTCCCACCAGGTGTTTTGGAGCATTTCTTGAGTTACCGTTGAAATGGCTACGTTGATTCTTCTTCTCATCTGTTCCCTCAAAATGAAGAAATTGAAAGGGGAAAGTGCATTAATGTCATTTTTCAGCAGGATGGCGCTCCATGTCACTACAGTCTAATCGTCCAAGAAGCTCTCAACAACAGATTCCCTGATCGTTGGATTGGGAGGAACGGTCCTGTTTTTTATGGCCACCTAGCTGAGTCTTGATTTGACACCTTTAAATTTCTTCTTTTAGGGTAACATTTAAAACTCAGTTTTTGCTGAGAAAATACGTGATCTACGGCACCTGAGAAGAAGAATCAACGTAGCCATTTCAACGGTGACTCCTGAAATGCTCCAAAACACCTGGCAAAAGGTTGACTATCGGCTAGACTATCGGTTGACCTTCGGTAAAAGGTTGACTATCGGTCTGTCGTGCAATGGGGGGAGCTCACATTGAAACCTTTTTAAATACATTAAAAACTTTAAGATTTGCTGTGTCTTTTGATGTAAAAATCAAAATTCTACCAATTATATTAAGTTTTATTTCACTTTCAAATCCCGTACACCTTTTTCGATGACCCTGTATATTGACTTTATCTGTTATAACTTAAAGAGTTTTATCAAAGGCTACTTCCGGTCCAGAAATTCTCCTCCCTTCATCCTCGATATTTCACGGGGCTATATTCGTTGTGATCAAAGTGTATCAGGGACAAAGGACAGAAGGAAACTATATCGAGACCTCTAGGATTATTGTATTGATACAGCACAGACTCTGAGTATTGTTTTGGAGAGCAAGTCACATACACTTGTAGCAGTCTAGAAATATAGCTTCAAAACCTTCATCAAATATTGATTTATGTATGATACGAGTATATAGGTAAGGAAGCAACATTACCTGAATAGATTTGTTATAGCCTGTTCGGTAATGTTGGGTATAAAAATGCCATATTTCATTTTAAAATTAGGTAAAGTTTGTCTTGTTTAACGAGGCGAAGTTCGGACTACAAACTCCACTTTACCGCTCAACCTTGACTGTATAAGTTTTAATAAGTGAATACAGGATAACATAATATTAAATCTGTGTAACCATTTTAAATAAAACGAGTTTTAATGGTTCTAAAATATCATACTTTAAGGAATTCGGTATGGCTATTCAATAGTGTTACTTACTGTTTTAAATACAGCTTTTGATGACTGAATAATTTTCTTGAAGTTAGTCGTACTTAACGGAGCCTGTGATACTCAAGTATTGCTATTATTACTGTTGATGGACAAAACACCGAAGGACACACTGCGTGGCTGAACTGAATTTTGTAAACATTTGTTTAGTAAAAAATAGCCAAACACATTTTCAAGATTCTTGGAAGTATTGAAATGTGGTAAAACAGCTAAACTTATAGTAAAAAGGGTTTATCGGGAACCCGAAAATAAGCAACATTAGTAATTGCATTGCGGTGCGGTGAACGATTAGACTGTGTTAAGCCTCGCAAAATATACTAATTATAATAGAGAAAGGCGTGTTGACTTGTACATATAGATTGTAGTAATAAAAACATAAACATTGAATGGAATATTACAAGAATGCAAAACAAAATATGGTTTCAAAGCTCAAAAATAACCAAACTGTTATGCCATGGAAAACAAAAACATATGATCATAAAGCTCAATATTAAAAGAAAGTAAAACTGCATTAACCATGGCTATGACGCTCTCAACTTAGTAAATGAAATAAAATGAAAGAAGAGTTTAGTCTTCTTGACCTCGAAAAAACGCTCCTCGTAGCAGAGGTCACACTTCAAACGTCAGAGACCCATGGTGACTGGTGGGTTCACGTACATGAAGTGAAGGTCACCAAAACAATGCTACACGCCTTGGAGAGATTTAATGGAAACTATGTACTTCACTTCCTTGTTAGAGATTGTTTCCAGATAGTTGCATAACTAATTACCCTCTGACGTCTATAACGAAGTTACTAACTAGCAGGTACAGTGTGAAACACTGGTTATGGACACTCACCAAAATAAACACATCTCTACGTACGTATGTGACTAATTAAAACATGAAGAAGGATAAGAGTTTTCACCAGGAAAATAAAATTACGTTCTTCATCCGTACAAGACTATATGGTTGCCAACCTGCCAGTCTAAACCGTATGATGTAGCTTTAGTTGGTTAGGTCTACATCCGGATCTCATCATGAAGCTCTACCTTATTGTAAGTACATACACTGCATTATCTGCAAGGATCACAACATTTATTCCTCAGCTGTTAACTGCCTCACTCAAATGATTCGATTAGGTCTAACATTTAAAAGATTCTAACTAGATATACGGTGGGAAGATTCTTAGTGCGTGTAGGTTATGATAGAGTGACTTTTAGTTGTTAAAACAATACTAGTACAAGCAAATGTAACCAGAGACTGTTCAGACAAACTATTTTACTTCTAATATTCAGCAATTCTTGCTTAGGACTTTGCCTAATTTTATTGTACCATAAATCATAGGCATAACCAGAATAATCAATTGGGGGAAGGGGAGGGTTTGAGTGGAGTTTGGAGGGTATGGGATACCCCCAACCGAAGAAAATTTATATACACTAGATACCAAATGGTGGGGGTTAGGCTTCTAAAAATAATTTCAACTGGTATCGGAGTGTGCATTTAGGCTGAAGGCTATATTAATCATACATTCAAATGTAGTTTTTGCAAGGAAATTATGATAATAATGAAATATTTAAACAAATGAAATATTGCAAATAAACGTCAACGAAATGATGTACTGTATAGTGTTTGACGGTGATTGCTGCCATAGTCACCACGTTCAGCTCTCGCCCAGGCTCTGCCCGTGCCTGATCCTCACCACTATCACCATTATCACCACCAGCACTACTCCTGTGGTTGTTACTACTATACTTACTATCCCCACTGGTTCCACCTTGGCCACTACTACCACGGACATCACCACCACGGGCATCATCACCACGGATAAAACAAGCACAGTCAACATTAAACATGAAGGGTTTGGCAGTCATGGTTTGTGGGTTTTATGAAATAAATAACTTCATTCCTTACCTGGGTGTCTTGAATAATTTCGAAATTTATTCAGTACCTTTTCAATACAGTTCCGCTTTTCCAATATACAAGTTGTCTTAAAAATTGCTCCTGGGACTATATTTAGCCAGACAAATCATATTTATGGTTTTCCAAATCTCAGTTTGTTTTTGTGGAAAGGCGTGTTGTATTTTAGGTTGTATTTTGTAATTCAAAGAAAAGTTACCGACTAAGCTGTATATTTTGCATGAACACAAAGCAAAACATCAAAAATACCAAATGGCTGTACAAATTGCAAAGGTTTATTAGTTGAAAAAAGTTGTATTACTTCATTTAGTCGTAATGACACATTAGATACTAGATGATAGTTGAGTTTTGACACCCCCTGTATAAAAGAAAGTAAATTACCTAAAGGTTCGATAAATGACTGTGTAACATTTCTGTAACTGTTCTGAACAATGAAATAAAAATGCCTTTGTTTAATATACGAAGGACCTTTTAGACCATTTTCCCTAATTAAGAGGTTAGGTTAAGAGCTTATCTTATTAAAAGCTCATACATTTCTGTTAACTTTACACCAGGATAAAAATCATGATAATTAATTTGCTTTCTATATAATTATAACTAATAGTTATTAAGAAAAGGATTTGTAATAAAAGGATTTGTACTAGTGGTTTACTTTGTTTTATTTTAAATATTTGTTATACTTGTTTTTTGTTGTTCTTTTGTATTTGCAGCTTTGCCAATGCAAAGGTTTTGTTATGGCAAGTAAAATTATAATTAAATTATTAAACTTCATGCTCTACGGATGCTTTTGAACAGTAGCTATACAGAAGAAAATACATATCTAGGTGAGAATTGTGATAGCAAATCAGCACATGTGTATCAGAAATTATCTCTTCGAACGGAGAATCAACCAGGTTTGCATTTGTTTGGTTTTGCATTTCTGTGTGTACGGTTTGTTTTGCAGATAAGCAAATGAATATACAAGCACCATTGTTAAAATATTACAGTTCACTGAGCATAAATTATCAACGGCGTGGTCTGTTTTCAGGGTAACAATCAAAGTGTGCAAATTTATAGATAATGTCCTTTATGGTAATTTTAGTTTAAAGCAGTACGACGATAGTTTATGTGATTAAGTTATTGTTTCAAAGTTTGGTCTGAGGTTTTCGTTTTTAAAACATGCGTAGAAATTAATAGTGGCCTACTTAAATTAACTTAAAATTAGCTCTAAAATGCATATTCATGGTTTTAAAGTAGTTGTCATTTAATAAGCTATAACTATCATAACGACCAAATTAAATGTCTTGCAAATTAAAATAGTCTTGCAAACTTAAAGTTGCAAAACCCTTTTGATAATTTTGTTTAACTAGTTATTTTTAGTAGAAAAAACATTGTACCATCTTCTCTCATATTTTAATTTAACAAGTGTTTCAATTATCCGGGAAAACATAGCTCAATGCCGTGAATGCTCGGTGATCAATGGCTCCACAATTTCATTTAACAATCATGAAAAGTACTAATTTATCAACATTCATAATATTATGATAGCTTTTCATTGCATAGGTTTCTTCATCAATTGTTCCTTAGTTGTAACTGGCAACCAAATATTGAGAGTTTATTAGCCCCTTTAGTTTGGTTAGTGTAAAACATGTCTTTAAGAATAGAAACAACCATGAGTTGTCAGAAAAGGACAATACACAATGTTGCAGCTGTATTAAAAAGAAAGCACTACACGTTCACTAGAATGGTTAAGAGAAAATATACTTAATTTTTTGTTGCGTATCAAAAATTTCAAACAAACTCTCTTCTAGCATCAGCGTCATATGCACTAATAATATATTTAACATTTCATTATTACAGTACAAACAACTGAACTTACAATAGAAGCCGCTTTAATGAGATCAAGCTTTTGCTATATTAATGTCCCTAATTAAATCAAACTACGCTTTGATGCAAGATAATTCAAAGTAGATCATCACTATATTTCTTATGGATACCTCGTCAAAATTTCCTTAATGGATATATTCATTCAGCCCTAAAGTGCCATCACCTGGAAGATCTTGCTGATCTATTGGCCATATGGCGTCGTCAGAAACCTCACACTTCCACTCATACCACGAAAGTACATTACGAAACGAAGGAAGTGTGAAGTTTCGACGACGCCATACGGTCGATAGATCTGCAAGATCATGCAGGTGACGGCACTTTAGTACTGAAACCGGTTGATGATCTATATTAAGGACTGTTTGACGAGGTACCTATAATAAATGTAGTCAATCTCCAATCTTCGGCTAAAATTAATAGTTGTAATGGATCCTCACCTTTTAAACAGGAGTGCCATAATCGTCCCTAGTGCTATGAAATTTCAACTACATTTTTATTAATATTAACCTTTTAGGGTTGTTCCGGAATATTTTTAACAATTGTTACAAAGTTCCATTAGTAAATCACAAAAACCACCAGCTGATATCGGGGGTAAAGTCATGTTTGACGCTTGAGTGGGTTTCAAGGAGGGGAATTCAGAAACTGCAGCTACTCAGACAAATGATACGTAAACTCCCCTTGTGTAGGGGTTGTAACTTCAGAGTTCCAATTGCTCCAATTGTCAGGCTCTTATCACATCCAGTCGTTTGTTTTCTACAAGATTAAGTGTGCATTAGTGTTCCCAGCCACCGATGCATTTCACTCGTAAATAAGTTATTATAATTATCTAAAGGGTGTGCAATACGAAATATTACATGTAGTCCATGGTTGCAAAAACGTTACAAGTTTCATTAGGGGTTTTCAAAACCACGTCGTTGACGAACGCCCAACTTTAATTTTAAAAGGTTTTTGAACTCAATCTACATTGTTTGTAAACGCGATTGAAAGCTGATTTAAAAAAAAATTAAGAGCTTTAAAACAACTTTGTTTTTACATTTTTTTAGGTGCATAAGCGAACCTTCACCTAAATATGACAACTACTTTAAATAATTGGCTTCCAATCGTGCTTTTTGAATATTTTGAATTTTTACTTAAGACTTTCAAACTTAAAAGTAAACACTCGGTGACCTCATCTGATCACTTTCTGTATGTATATAATAATTTTCAATGGTTTCAAAAGTATATAATTATACAATGTTAAAAGATTCAGATCTATATTGAAATGTTTAAGGCACGGTTCCAAAGCTGTAAAAGTGCCGTTTCCACACTCTTAATAATAAATTTGATAAACACAAAAATGAACTATATTTTTCCTGCTACTTAGTATTTATTTACCAGAAATTTGAATACTAATACTTTTAGTGTAGAATTTGTCAAAACCTAAAACTGTTTCTTTAAGGACATCCTCTGGATCAAAGGTTAACTTCGGCTAATTATGTTGACAGCGCCTGTTCTAAGTTATCCTCAGGCATTTAACCTTTGAGGAAACTCTCCAAATATTGCCCAACTCGGCTACTGGTGACGTCTTATCATGGAATTGTTTACCCAAAAGGTTCTACGGAATATCACTCTAGGGAGGTTGCTCTAATGCAAACTTCGCAAGTTTTATAGAGATTGAGGACAAAATAATAAATTAAAAAACACCAAAAGTTAGCTTAGTGTAGATTTAGATCAAGGTCTCGCATAAACAGAACACATTGATAATATGTATGCGAGTTGCTTCGGGAAATTACGTGTTACGATTTCTTTCCCATTCACGATTCTTAGAAATCATTAAAGTGGCTTATTTTGGGGGAGGCTTCCCTCGCCCATCATTTGGAATAGCTGTTTTGGAGGATACTCTTACTATAAGTTTGAAACATTGTTTTGGTTACAGAAAAAAACTGTTAGAATTATTTCAAAATCTAATTTTAGAGTATCATGTCGTGATATTTGTTAAATGACTTGAATTGCTGACTTTGCTTTGTCTCCGTATTATGGACGTTTTGATGTACAGTATTGTGTGTGAAATCTCAATTTAAATCAAAACAGAAATATGAAGCCAGATGAAACAAGAGGTAGGGACAACTTGCAGGTTGCTCATCATAGAACTTAGGCTTTTGAAAAATTGCCATTGCAATTGTTTGTGTCAGACTATTCAATAAATTCCCTGAAATTCAAGAACACCTTAAAGCGTAATCTTTTTACTAGGGCTTTTTATTATGTTTATGAGTTTGTTGAACATGCCAAATAATCGTTTCCCCAATCATATATCCCCCCTTGTAAAATATGTTCTGATGGAAGAGTGTGAGTATTTAATCTAATTGTAAGTGTGTGTGTCATGTACTGTTTAGTTTGTGTGAGCTTATTTATATGTAAATATTTATATCTGTAATGTATTATTGTTGTTGCCTTCTTTTTGGTTATAAAGGAAATTTTATTTGTTGTAATGCAAATTGTTAAATAGTTTACATTTCCAAAATATAACTAAAACAATTGCAGAGCTGCAAGGAAGAGTCGAAACATTTGAACTGTTGACACTACTTTGCCTTTCCCCTCTAAAGCATGTATTTATTTTAAAAACTCGAAAAAATCATCAAACAACTAAATGTACACAGCCCATTATTAATCAATTCTAAGTCAACAATAATCACAGATTTATCAGTTCTGTAGAATTTTGATGAACTCCAGGAGTGGAAGATACCGGGTTCAATCCCAGACTTGTCACTCTGAGCAAAGCTATTTCCTTTCATCCTGCACAGATTCGTATGGAAATGGCTTTTCTGCAGGAAACACAACAAGCCACCAACTTGGCTGTGATTGTATGGTTATAAATATAGTAATTCTACATAATTATGTAAGTATATAATTTGAAAATAAAAAGGCTGAATTGGCAATCAAAAGTGTGTAATCCACAACATGTTTCGGCTATTTGAAAGCCATTTTCTAGTGGTACAAGTAGAGAAAATCATGTTGTGGATAACACACTTTTGATTGCCAATTCAACATTTTCAAATTATATACTACTTGTGCAATCAGTGGTCGTCATGAATAATAATTATGTAAAACAAACGTCATCAACGAAGGTGTTGTACACTCGTATAGTACTAGAGGCAGGCAACTACCACACGACACAGGCAGGGTTGGGAGACACAGGACGTTAGTCCATGAACGCTGCAATCTCAGACTGGAGTTCATTTTGTCAGTAAGCTAACAAACTCACTTAAAAGTGTCCCGATGCCAAAGGAATTTAAGCCACTTTTGAAGCAAGCTTTGACCTAAAGGGCATTCTACAGCTCAGACTAGACTCACAATAAAGATACCGTTTAGTTAGCCGATTGAATGAAATTTAGGGTAAAATAATTCGAATGAATTAGACAGAACAAATGTAAAATTATTTAACAAGAACAAAGTTTAATAGGAAGGGATCTTAATGTAATTGTGCGTGAAAATGTTATAACCTATTCATTCTTGTAATGTTTCCTCAACAAATCATCAATTAATTATTTACTTGTAGCCTAAACGGTTATAATGTACTGAAAATTCAGCAACACCGAACTCTTGTCTTTGAACATTTGCCAATGCAATTTGGAGTCAATATTACCAACAAACTCCCAAAAAATATAAAACCATAGATAGTATTCAAAAGTTTAAACAACAATTAAAGATTTTTTATGGTGAAACAATTTTATTCGATTGAGGAGTTCTTATCAGGCTGTTGGGAAGAATAATATTTAGGCCAATAGCTTGTTACAGTAAGATACATTAAATTGGCACAGATAGAAGAGTATGTGTAGGAGCCTACAATTAATAAAATTTATAAACATATTTCTCAATATAAACATGTCTTAAGTTCTGATGTCGTATTAAGTTTTTTATTTGATTACTTTTTTAAATTTGTATCATACCATCCATACTCACTATTCATCCATAATTTTTTTTATTAATAAATTCATCCAATTATTCATGAACAGCTGTATTCATTCCATTATCATGTCATTTCATATCCATCATAATAATAATATCAATTCGGCATTTTGTTTCAAAATTTTATTGAATGTTAACATATGCAATAATATTGTTAAATTTGTTTTATTAAGCATGTAAATAAATTGAAATGAATTTTATTATTATGTCATACTATCGCAACGACGTTTTTACAGTAGAGCTGCCAAAGGTAAAGACAGTTTCTGAGAATACATTTAATTCAGCAAAACGACTAAATGATGAAGTCTCACGCACTTTCAACGTAATAAATACCCTCTTGCGAAAAATTTGGTAAAGTTAAGAAAATTTGTAATCATTCAATCTTTTAAAACATTTTATTTAACAGGCTAGCCTGTTAAAACAGTGTAATTTTCAAGTTTTATCACCAATAATAAGAAAATGAAGATGACAAAGATAATAAAATGAAAGTAATAGCTTAAATGTCCCATTAAAGAAGTTTTCCAGCCTGATGGAATCAGATAAGTTCTCAGAGTGTTCGTCTGTACGCAGCAAACGGTAGTTTATTTTATCAGACATCTTTAGACGTGATTAAAATATAAAACACATTTTTGATGTGCAAAAGCATGGTGAAGACTTTACTAGTCTAACGGCGCCTCGTATAATAAATATTTCGAGGTCAAGTTATACCTGAAGGCGCAGCCGAGGACGTTAAATGACAGGGTCAAAAGACACTTTCAGGCCGAGTGTTGAAAGATTTTTATTAAGCATTTAGAAATAAAATGCCAATAAATGTTTTAATATTATAAACAAATAATTAAGTAACATTGTTTGAGCTCAGCAGTTTTGAATTATAATGTTTTGAAGAAACAGCTTCAGTACACTGATTTACTATACGTCAGTGTTCAAAACAAACTCGTTGAACCAGCTGATGTCCATGCCACAAAAGATCATTAAAATGATCTAAGTTAGCTACTAAGTGTTTAACAATTTCTTTCTACCCTAGTAGGTATAAATAATAAGTTAGTTGACAATTTCACTTAATGATCTTTATCTTGATCTTATGAAGCTTAAATCTTGCTTCTGTTAAATTATTTGATTTTCACTTGTTCTATTTGTAAGAACTTTTGAACACATGAGGAACCAAACTTAACAATATGTTGAGTGAGTATAAGCAAACACATTAAAATAAATGAACTAAACTTTTTTTTAAGCACTTGCTAAGTTCAATGGATGTAATTTGCTATTCAGTACAGTTTTATTCATTCTAGAGGTATATATAATTATAGACAAGAGGACATAGAGTTGAATCCAGTCATGAGCTATGATAACTATATATTGTATTATATTTTATTTTATACAAGAGAAAACATGGTTGAGCTGAAGCTGATCGCAGTATTGCGGTCTTGACGGTCTCTGATCACTATGTAAGATACGTGCTGTTTAACGATCATCGGTCACGTTGATGTATCATCAGCCTACCTTGTTCCAAGCCAATTACAGATAATTGATTCATAGGCAATGTGCCAACTGACATTAGTAATAACCGAGCAGATGACATAGAGCGTGTGATGTCTAATTGTACATACATCCTCGATATTCAATGCCATAATCATTCGCTATAAGTGAACACTTAAATAACCAAGCGCTCTTGTTAGTAAGTTTTAACAAATATTAAAACCAAAACGTTTTCTAGGCTAAAGAAAAACACGCAACGCTTTGAAACTATTTGTCAGTTATGAAGAAATGATGAAGAAATTTAAAATATTGATTGAACTTTTTTTATCTATAGTTGCTTAAAACTGCAAAACTTACTGTTTGTAATATGCGAGACGTGGATTAAAAGTTGAAAGATGAAAGGATGTCCAATTTTGCTTTATGTTAGTCTGTAAGTCATTGCAAGAGCTGAGGTTTATTATACAAAACTTTGTTGCCTTTTCCTACTTCATGTATATGCTGAACAATATACTTAGATTTCTGATTTATGTTAGCTTCATCCTTTTAAAATGAACAATTTTCTTATAAACAATATCTATTTAAGTGATAACATCTTTAATCGTTTTATAAATTATTTACAATAAAATAAATTAAAAGCACACCTGAAATACCGATTAGACTAACTTTTCAATATGTCTCGAAGGTAGACAGCCAAAGGTTGGTTTACATGTAGAATTACTATATTTGTAACCATACAATCTCAGCCAAGTTTGGTGGCTTGTTGTGTTTCCTGCAGAAAAGCCATTTCCATACGAATCTGTGCAGGATGAAAGGAAATAGCTTTGCTCAGAGTGACAAGTCTGGGATTGAACCCGGTATCTTCCACTCCTGGAGTTCATCAACATTCTACAGAACTGATAAATCTGTGATTATCGTTGAATTGGGATTGATTAATAAAGGCTGTGTGCATTTAGTTATCTGAAGATAAATAAACAGTGATTCTGGGTTTTGTTTAAACCACCAAGGAGCCCTGGGTTCCAGGTAAACTAAATTTTAAACTGTACCTGGTTTCCGGTACTTAGTAAGCTGCGCAAAAGTCACTACACAAAAAAAAAACAAATCTTAGTTTTTAGAAATCTTAGACCGGATATAATGTCATCGAAGAGATAAGACTGACTGACAAGGTAAAATAAGTCTGGTTCTCGGTAAAAATGTCACTCCAGCACTAGTGTTGCACATGGATGACAAACCAAAAACCATTCTTAGAAATAAACACTTCAAGATAGTTACAACTCTGCGTATTAGTGGAATCAACAGTATATTAACGGGTATTGCGATGGTGCTGCTGCCATGTGATGAGATAGAACAGATGAATCTGACAAAGAGTCAATGCACACTGAAACGATAAAACATGTTATTATTCTTTTACCACACAATCTCCTTTGACTTGTTGTCATTGGTTATTAGCTTAGAGGCGTATATAAACATGCGAACAAACAAGTTTAAGTCAAAGTCAAACTTGCTTTATTTACATAATCTTCAAGATTAGCGATGACGCCAATCAATAACTAAAATCAGGATAAACAAGATTAATTCTAAGAAATAATCAGTCGAAAGATAAAGCTAGATTTCTTGTAGCCATTTTTTCATTAGTTTTCCAAACTGCTACCTGACCGTTCTTTTGATTGATAACACATTAATCAGCTAGGCATCCGCGTAGCTTGGTTTCTTTTCCGTTGAATAATATTTCTGGAAAGGAAATGGTTGTTGTTTGCATTACTTTGCTCTTATACGTGGTGATTTTTAAATATCCCTCCTCCATCTTAACATTAGAAAGAGAAAATATTTTTAGAAACCCTTCAAGGAATGTTTCATGGCACTCTGAAGTTTGTTTTGACGTAGTTTTGATGCCCACCAACCAAAAACGTGGAAGGGGGGTTTCTCCAAAATGTTTTAAGTACAAAACCTCCCCCCCCTTTTCGGCACTTCAAACGAAAGGGCATTTGAATACAAACTCAACGACGCAAAGAACACCCGGTTTTTGGGTGGGGTGGGTGACGATAAAATCCCCCAAAGTACATCAAATACAACTTAAGAACTTTATAAAAACATTCCCTAAAGGGTTTTTAAAAATATCTCCTTTTTCAAAAGTTAAGGTGGGGTGGCATTTAAAACTCACCCTGTATAATATGTTTTGGGTGCCTAATATACTTAGCCTACAGCATTAGACTGAGCTATAATTTACATCACCTATGTGTTGCTGCTGAAGAGAGCACAACAGGAAGGAAGTAGAGGACAGTGTAGGAAGAAAGAATGTAGGTATGTATGAGGTGTGAAACCAAGTGTACGTAGTATTGGACAAGACACCGAGTACGTATTGGAAACCACTCCAAGTGCAAATGTAACATTCATCTGCATTTCACATGAGTTTGAGACCTCCTTGAGTGAACAGAGTGCAGACTTTTGTTAAAACGTGGGGGCGTGTGTGGGTTATTTAATATTTTAGATAGTTGATTATGAAGCCATCTGTTTTGTGGAACTCATGGATGTTAAATAAAACCGTTATAATTTGTTATAAGTTCCACTTGATATATTTTAGATAAATAAATTTATCAATGAATTTAAATTTTATCAAGTGGAATTTATAACAAATCATAAATACAAAAGTTATAAACAAAAGGTCTATATTTAATATTGTATCTCCTAAGCTATATTTAAAAGGACCATTCTCTTCAACACCCTGTCAGGGCCGGTTTCCTGTTTATAGAATAAATAAATAAATAAAATAGATAAATAGTTTATTGTAGAGGCATATTATAGTATACAGGGAGTCACAAAAATGTGCAGCGCGCTATGCAGAACCGAATTCTACATACAAAAGTAAGTCGAAAATTCCTTATAAAATTAGCTAGCTTAATTTAGCCGTAATTCACCATTTTGTAAGTTTTGAAAATAATTATTAATTCAAAAACTCTTTGAGACATTTTTGTGAAACTTGGTATAAACCTTAGCTGTTTTCCTAATCACATTTCCCAAAAATATCTTTTATCTACCTTATCAAATTTCAAAATGGTGGACATTTAAAAATATCAAAGTCAAATTCCTATTCCTATTGATCCCGTGTAACTTTAAACTTATAAATGATCGTTATTTTAAAATGGGATAAGTTAGATTAAAATTATTGTTGGAAAATGTTATTAGTAAAACAATTAAGGTCGATGTATACTAAACATTAGTATACAAGTTTCACAAATATCCCTAAAGGTTTTTAATTTATTAATTATTATCAAAAATTTACAAAATGGCGGATTACGGCTAAACTAAACCGAAATAAAAAATGTTATAAGCATTTTCGACTAGATATGGAACTCTGCATAGCGTGCTACACGTTTTTGTGACACCCTGTATATTGAAAGCAATGAAATTACTATTTCAGAGGCGGGTTTCATGATCAACTACATGCTCCAATAATCTATTATCAATTATCATAAACTACTTAAGGTAATCAGCAAACGCCTATAATAAAAAGATCATATTTGAGGATGTATAAAAAGACAATGTTATCCAAAGATTATTTTTTATACTTCCCACGTTTTACCTCGAAATAACGTACTGCTAATCTAATTATTAATAATCCATCCAATCATAATACAAGTACTTCAATTATGTAGGAAAACATTGATCATTGTTGTGAGTTGTTTGGTGATCAATCGGCGATATGTAGCACAATTTCGCAAAACAAGCAGTTTTCATGTTTACCAACAAGATTAATATTTTTGCATCCTTTATATGCGTTAACGTAGCTCTAACGGTAATATAAAATTTGTATAAACGCCAAATACTCTTAGTAATGGTAATATACAATTGTTACACATAGTTACGGTCAAAGATTAAGCGGTATTATGTGTAGAAATCACTAGAAATCTTACGTCATTGTGACTTCATAACAAAAGAAATAAAGCCTTGTCATGATGTGCAAGTAAACGGTTTCAGACCTTCTTGTAGTTAACGTTACTCCGGTATTTATTTTTGTAACATATTACTAAATATTGTGTAAACAAACCTAAAATTTGTTTATATTATTAACCAACAAAGCTGCAATTCGTCATAATAAGGGCTCAAACAGGGAACACAATCCACTCACCGCGGCTTCCAACTCTCTAATACCAAATCAATACAATTTACACGAGAACCACTTGACCTAATGTTTACCAAGAGTTGCGTGTGGCTTACTATCGTTCAGAACCTACTCAGAAACTTGTGTAAGCATATTGTGTTGTTTGATGGAAGATGGAAGCTTTACGTGTTTAAGACTCGTGGAGCAGCTAAGTGCAAATGTAACGAGGATTGTGTCAACGTCTACATTTCACTTGAGTCAAGTCTAAGCAGCTTCTGAATCAAGTAGGAACATTACTGAATGTACTGCGGTTGAGGTTTGATATTCCCGACGTTTAAATCATTTTCCTTGACACTTAGCGTCACAGCTCGGTATAATATGAAAACAAGCGTGAATTCACAATAATACATCGCCATTAATTTAGTCATAAAAAGATAATGGAATTGAGTATACATTAGACATACCTACCACGCTTCTAAACACTTATTTCCACAGCTTAGATTGTTTTCTGGCACGAGTGAAGCGAATTATTGTCGCAGTTTGTTATACTAATTCACTTTTCTCTTGGCATCACTTCGGTCTTCGGCCTTAGCTTGGTCTTTTATATGTTCACGAGCATTGCGAATCTATTGCTGATGGATGTTCGTTATATTTTATACATTGATGAATAATAATAAAATACACATTTGTATCATATTTCATCAAAATTGGATGAAATTGAATTTTTTAGGACATTAAAGGCACTTTTATGGTTGAACATACACATACATTATATGTAAATAGGGTGTTGAAAAAAGAATCAACACGACCGTGTCCCGAGAATCATGATAGGTGCTTATTTTATGGTTCCGGTCCTGTGTCTTACCATGATGACGGCATGGACATCTTTTTTCCACAGGAAATTCAATGAAAAGAAATAATTTAAACTTGCTTAGGTCTTGCAAATAGCAAGATGGAACTTAAACATGTGGAAGTCACTACTGAATTTTTGTAATTATTTCAAATCAGGTTTATCTTATGAACATCTGATGAGAACTGTAGATGACGCATGTTTTTGCATTGATCTTGCAGTACACCTAATAATTCGAGGTAATTTCCTGTACTGCACGCTTGTATGGTAGTTCGTCCATCGCTCATCTGGCTTATTCGCGAAAAGCCGAACGCTTGGTACCACATTGGGTTTAATTACAACAGGAGTATTACAACATTCTTTTCTAATCATTCTTTTCATTTCTTATCTTAAACGCATTATACCAAAATCCGCCTAAATGTGTTAACGATGAACATAACGATAGAAACAACGTGGCTAACCTCCAATGGTTAACATGTCCTAAAAACCACATAATGGCACAATAATTGTAAAATACAAAGGAAGCAATGAAGATTTGTTTAATGTTTCTTTTTCTCGTCCCAACTAAGTCAATTTGAGCATCAATCAAAAGTAATTTTCAAGGAAGGATTTACCATCAAAGTTGGGATCACCTTAATTAACAAGGCTTGATTAAAAAACTTGCACGCTCTAAGGCTTTAGGTAAGACAGTTTTGTCTCTCCAAAGTAAATATTTTAAGAACGCTTTACTTACACTTGGGTATTGTATTAAAAATACATAACAGCAAGCTATGAAGTACACGATTTGTCCTTCAACAATTACTAGCCTCACTCTACTTTAAGATAATCTACTTGTTCAAGTTATATGCAAGAAAGTAAGCAAACCTAAATTACTGTTGGGTTTATAACTTTAAGGTATTATGTATGTTTTGAGTTTTTTTAGAAAGGTTCGAGCGATGTTTCGACTATTTGATAAAACAGAATTATTATGTTTGGGTGTTTGCAAGGTTGTGGGCAGTTTTCAATCTAACCTTACTTTGAAGTTTAACGAACAGCCACCCAATATAAATACAAGATACTCATTGAATTTAATCTTGGTTTTGTCTCTTCTGATTTTGCATTTCCGTATTCAAGCCGTATAGAAAGGAAACCTTCATCCATCGGAAGAATACCTTTAACAGAACTTTATCGAATCTCGTGCGGGCTGCTTACCATTTTGTATACTCGCACGGTGCAGGTAGCCTGATCCAGGTTAACCTTGGTCAAGGTTATCATAATGACGTAAATGCTTACGTTTCCTTTGTTTTGATTGTTTTTTTTGGTTCTCTAACAATTTGACTGTGCGGAAACACTAAGTAAAGGTCGAGGTTGAGTGGTAGAGAGGTCCCTTTTATCCTAACTTTGGCTCGTTCAACAATACTTTATCTTTTTCTTTAATATGGCTTAATTCCTAAGGAATGTCTAAGCAAAGTGTTCTTTTCAAAACCGTGTTTACAACATGACCACAAAGGACTTACCGTGGGCAAAGGAGAATTGTATAAACATAAATAAGGAAACATGAGAAAGAAAAGAGCTTCCTAACCATCAAGGCAAACCGCACTTTTCATACATGTACGAGGATATCTATTAATCCTTGGAATTTGACCATCCATGAAGAACTGTAAACAACATGGTTATTCCATGGAGAGATGAAGCTCTTCTTATTATTTTGTATATAATTTAAAAATTACTTTACATTATCTAATAAAGTTGTTTAATTGCTCTGAGGCCTTTCAAATACGAAGAATTCATCTTCAGAGAGGCACCCAAACTGAAGGAAAAATAATTTAAATTTAAAAATATTGTATAAAACATATGACAAATAGATTTAAAAAAAATACAAATCTCTCTGAAGATGAATACTTTGTATTTAAAAGGCCTCAGAGCAATTAAACAACTTTACTAGACAATGTGAAGTAATTTTTAAACATGGTTATTACTATAATTTAGCTACAAATGTCGTTTTGTAAGGGGTTTTGAGCTCTTACTGTTTGCAACCTTGAGTATTTCACATGTAGGCATATTTCGTTAATGTTAAACATATGAATAATTATTTAGACATGAGTCTTCATGTAATTTAAGTTATTTAACCTTGTGTGTATGTGTAGTGAATTGGAAACCTATACACCATAATAATGGAAATTAGCACTTATACTGAAACTATTTACTGTACAAAGGTGAATCTATAATACAACAATTTCAGTTTCGAACTAACATACATACCAATCGGTTGAAACGTGGAAAACCACTAATTAATCTACAGAACAGTTACGTTGCTAGATATTACAGGGTTTGATATTGAATTCATGTCAATCCAGGTCTAGTTGGGCATTAGTTTCAACATTTTCCAACTGAATAATATTTAGCTGTACTAAACATTTACAGTTGTAGACGTTACAACTCTAAAATAAAGTCCACCATTTTCTGTAGTTGTAAAAGCTGAGATGACAGTCCCTCTGAACTGTAATGCTCAGCAGTATTAAAGTCATCTAAGAGGGTTTAGCCTTGCTTGGCAGTTGCTCACTCGTAGTAGAAAAGAGAAAATCTAATTCATTCATACTAATTTTGTTTAACTTGTTTTAAATGATTTAAAATTAAAATGAATCTGTTTAGCTATCTGTTGGATCAATAGCTTTTTTTTGATTTTTATTTAAAAATAGGTACCTAAAAACGCTTGAGTTAATACAATTGCCATTGAAAGGTAATAAAAAACTACTTATCACTTGAATTCACCATTTAAAGTCCAATAAACATCCATACCTTAAATTTTTATCATCATCTTTGAATGTGAAATATCTTTACAATGACCTTAATAACTGTCAAATACAGGGGTTTTGTGTCAAACACTTGGAGTCAACCCTATAACTCCTGTTTCAAAAATGTGGATCATTGTGAATGTTTAATATTTACCAAAAGGAAGCCATCAGTTCCTTGGATATATTTTATAAGCTCGGTCAGTCTATATAAAAATTTTAAAAGCTACAGAACTCGTTATTTTCAAAATAATTCCAAATAATAATACTATTTTAGGAACACTCTGTATGGGCTTAACGTTTTCCTATGTGGCATCGAGTTGTGCTCACAAGCTAAACAGTTTGCAGCAAACGGAAATGAAATATCTCTAAGATTACAAAGCTAAGCCCATTGCTGTCTTGTCACAACCATTTTCCGTAATTTCCAAAATGTAGAAAAAAATAACCCTATGGCTTAAGATAAGTTACAAAACACCCTCTAAACGTATACAGAATTTCATGCTTGAAGCACCAATTGTCTTGATTGTCAGCAATCACAATTTCCAAATTTTCAATAGGAAGGGTTGAAACGTATACGTCGCAGCCCAGCAACGTGTAGGATTATTTCGATGGACTTCTAAAGGTAATTTAACTATTAATTTGTTGATTTCCAAATAGCATCCGGACGATTGGCGTGTTGGCGAATGATTATAGCATTGAATATCGATCGAGGATGTATGTACAATTAGACATCACACGCTCTATGTCATCTGCTCGCTTATTACTAATGTCAGTTGGCACATTGCCTATGAATCAATTATCTGTAATTGGCTTGGAACAAGGTAGGCCGATGATACATCAACGTGACCGATGATCGTTACACAGCACGTATCTTACATAGTGATCAGAGACCGTCAAGACCGCAATACTGCGATCAGCTTCAGCTCTACCCTATTTCTCTTGTATGAAATAAAATATAATACAAGATATAGTAGTCAAAAAGAATTTTTAATTCCACGACCGGTTTCAACTCTATGTACTCTTGTATATAATTACATTTACCTCAAGAAAGAATGAGCGATCAGTCCCATCACCAATATATCCACGACTAGATTCGCTACTTATATGACTATACTCTGTAATGATCCCGAGTGGCTACCAGAAGTGGTAGGGTATATGTGGCTAAACTGGGTGGCTTCAAATATAGTAACCTGGGCCCAGAGCTTGAAAACCGAAAATTGGTATTAATGTGTACATTTTACCGGAAAGTAGGACAGATGGGTGTTTCATAACATAAGTATCAATCTGATATCTAGACATTAGTTTTAATTTGAATGAGATTAAACATTCTCATATCTGTAAAGGGTGTTACAAAAGTAATAATCACGAGTTCGAATTCCAAAATGTTTAAAAGATTTCGTACATAACAGGTAAAATAATACATACTGAGCGTGTATTGTATTTAATCTCCTATTGAAAATAAAACAATTCTGAACTAATTATGAGAACGGTGTTAAAATAACTGCAGGATTTTTAATGACAGCCGTAATATTAAAATCGTTTAAGCACCACTCTGTAGCCTCTCTTTGGATGTCTGAAAGACTATTTTGAATCAAGATTTACTAAGGATAAGCTATATGTCACTTGGCTATGTAAAAAAGGTGTTGTTCAACAAATTGTGATTCAAGTTTTAATCATTTATAAAATGTAGAAATACTACCTTACATCATTTGAGTAAAGGTTCTCAGGTCAACAGCCGTTTTTAAAATTAAAACTGTGGATCTAAGTTTATTCGATCTCCCATCCCCGGAAGTTCTCAAATAGCAACTTTTATGGTTTTTCCTCAAATTGAAACATACTGTATAACAAGACATCTTACAAAATGTCAAAACTTATTAGAACTTTAAGAACAACAAATAAGCCGGCAATGTGCGAAATGCTGTGGTTATTTTAAAAATTCTTTATCAAATCAAGTTAAATGATCGGTCGACACTGTTTTAACACGTAAATTTTGCATTCCGTACGAATGATGGGGGGAAAGGTTTTTTAATAACAATACATATCATTAGTTCTAAAAGTCTTTTGTTTTACCAAAATAGATCAAATTGCTATCTAGATGTACATAAGATACGAGCGGTCTGAGACACTCTTCATACAATCTATTTCATTTTACTTCAAAAGACATCTCTGATAAAAATAAACTACCTCCTGCAGCCTTTACAGGACGACTTTAGAGAACTTATCTGATTCCATCAGGCTGGAAAACTTCTCTAATGGGACATTTACAAAGCTATTACTTTCACTTTATCATCTTCGTCATCTTTATTGTTTTCCCTTGGTAATAAAACTTGAAAATGGAAAGCGAGGTTTTCCAAAGACTACAGATCATGCTGCAGTCTAAGATAAAGAGTAGCAAGTACGT
Organism: Matsumurasca onukii; assembly: GCA_018831715.1. Lineage (NCBI taxonomy): Eukaryota > Metazoa > Arthropoda > Insecta > Hemiptera > Cicadellidae > Matsumurasca > Matsumurasca onukii. The sequence goes on along the minus strand of CM032063.1, from coordinate 34,822,831 downwards.
GAATTTGGGTTTCTTCATTTATAATTTAAGAAGTCCTAGATATTTTCAGCAAAGCGAACGTATGCGCACCACGAGCACACAGCAAGTCATACTTGAATTGAGACACCGATCAATTTCAAGGGTTAATTAAATTGATATATTGAGAAAATTGTTTTTATATGGGGTTTATGCTTTAAAACTATTTTTATTATCAGATATAACTAATTCTTGGTATAACTAATATCGGCCCCATACCTAACTTGGGTGCCAAAAGGTACAAAATAGGAGTATGTTCAACCAGACCATAGTTTTTTCACAGTTCGTGACTATGAAAATAGTTTTTGTCATCATCGTGGCTGACTGGAAAGTTCATTTTTGATACACCTGTAAGGACAGTGTCACAAGGGTTTAATCTAAGTATAATCAAAATCTCACCATAAATACAAATAAATTCATATTTTGTTAAAAAACATACTATTTAAAAATATGTTTTGTTATTTTTATTATTATTTTTTAAATAAGTTACAAAACGGCCGTGTCAGGCCCTGCCCATCTTGCGACTGGAATTGTTTAAAAGACAATTTTTGTTTCACTTAAGTAAATAACGCACCACTTATTGTACTCTTAACAGTGTTTATGTGTCAGTTTCGTTTATGTTATTAGAATCCGTAATTTGTGCAGTTTATTACTGCCACATATTAGTGCGACTGAAAATAGTCACTGAACAATGTCATGCGCCTTAAAACTATCCTGTTTAGTACGCAAATCGGCATAGATTTACACAAAGCATACAACCCAACATATAAAACATTAAAGCTGGCATTGTAGTCGTTTACGATGCAGGCAGACATGAAACTGGCTTCGAAATTAGTTTTATCGTTGAGAAATGTTGTTAATAATCGTGTGTTTATTTTTTATAAATATTCTTTAACACAGTTTAATAACATAAGCCTCTGAAAGTTGAGTCTAGCAAACAACAAATGATGGGAGATTAAAAGACTCCAACAATTGGAGCAATTGGAACTCTGAAGTTACAACCCCTACACAAGGGGAGTTTACGTATCATTTGTCTGAGTAGCTGCAGTTTCTGAATTCCCCTCCTTGAAACCCACTCAAGCGTCAAACATGACTTTACCCCCGATATCAGCTAGTGGTTTTTGTGATTTACTAATGGCGTGTTTTATCTTTTATACCGATGAAAATATTCTGAAAATCTTTAAAAACTAGTAAATGAGTTTGATGGGTGATGACTAAATATTCCTTCTTTAAATTACCTTGCACATCTTATTCTTGATATTTACTAGGCTTACAGTAACTGCAGTTTTAAAGATGACGGATTAATTCACAAAATTTCTAATATTGCTGAAATGATTCTCTCAGTATATTTTACAAATATCACTTTTAAATATCTACTATCCATGTTGAATAAATATGGTTTCACACTTTGGTGACGGTGGCGTTGCTGTCCGAAAAATTGGTTGAATTAGAAAAAGTACTTAGGCTAATATCCTGTAACATGAAACAAAGTATTTTCTCTGAACCATTCAAATGGCTGTTCATATACATAGCTACTATTTAAACAGCTTAATAATAATGCCCATTATTGTTATTTATAAAATCCTAATGAATCTTGTTGCTTTTAAAGTGAAACTGTGCTACCACATTGTTGATTGATCACCAAGAATCACGGCACTGAGCGATGATTTACCAGATTGAGATCCTTGTTTGTCAATTAGATCGATTGTTGCATCCTTTCACTGAACCTTCATGTTTTTATTCTACTTTCAAAGAGGGGTTTGAAAGCTCTAAAAACGGAATTTCGAAGTTTTTATGATATTATATTTCATCATTTGGTCCTACAGTGACGCTTTTTGATACGAGCTCAAATTAACGTCCGAGGTGTAGAGTCAAAGTGGGCGTCTCGTCAAATGAGCGAGGATCAAAAAGACATTTTTGGAACGAATCCTTTCGTCATGATGCAAATAATATTGAGAAATAAATATTAACAGGAAACAGTGCTTTCTACTCAGCTGTCTGATTTTTGTTGTTTTGAAAGGCCAGTGGACGAGTGAACGAATGAAAATATTTTTAATTTCAATTATGAACATGGTACAATTCAAATTCATAAAAGAAAAGTGTTAAAATTAAAACGAACTCGTTGAAACAGATAAAGTCCATTCAACGAAAAGGTCATTAAAATGATCTTTTTATCCATAGGAAGTAAAACATCATCAAAACTAGTATATTTCATTACTAGGTCCTAAAGTGACATCTAAAGCACACAAATCAAGCTAAACTAAAACGAGGTAGTTACTAAGCAAAGCAAATTTAATATTATCTTTAAGTCAAAGTGAGCAATTTCCGTCGTAGGTTACCTGGAGTGTAAAGCTTATGACTATAAAACCTATCAAAACAACCCTATGAAAAGCGAAAGCTCAAACAAATTAGTTAAATTCATTCAAATCACAAATTATTTTCAATAAATTACAACCAGAAAGGATCTTATCTACAAATATGTGCACTTTGATTGTTTGCCACAAAACAGACCACACGATTAGTATTTTACGCTCATTGGCCAGAACTAGTAACAATGGAGATTGTCCTATTCATTTGCTTATCTGCAAACATGAAAAAAACTTAGCGGTTTCTCTGCAAATCAATGACACGTGGTGATTTTGTTTTGTGAAACAGTATTTTTCAAAACCCTTTACTTAATTTGAGGTGGATTTACATTATCTTGACTTTATAACTTCATCTCAAATAAAGAGTTTTATATGAATTTGTTCCCAATAATTAAAAGAATAATAAAACTATTTAGTTATCTTCACTATTCGTACGGCATGTTTAACTTTTGGATTATACATACAAAATGAAAGACACACAGGTTAGGAACGTAGTAGTTTATTGTTAATACTAAACACCATTTTCACAGCCTGTAGAAGCTGGTGGTGATTTATCCGTGGTGATGCCCGTGGTGGTAGTGACCGTGGTGATGGTGGTGGTGATAATGGTGATAGTGGTGAGGATCCGGTTGAGCCTCAGGGATGGGCTCAGCCAAGGCGAGAGGGCTGAACATGGTGGCAATGGCAGCAAGCACCGTCAGAAACTGAACAAAATCATCAATTACGTTTACGTTAGTTATGTTGTAAAAGATTTATAATATAAGAAAGGTTACTTATAAGAAAGAAACAGTTCTCAGCTATTGCCAAAAAAAAAACAGCTATAGATAAATTGTGAGTTACAATACGAGTAGTTCTTCTTTGTAACCGTTTAATCGTTTGCTAAGGAGAGTTGGCAAACAGTTGGAAATGGACTCGTATATTAGCATTAACTTAACGTTATGATTTATTAGTCTTCAACGAGCTGTTATAGTGCAACTTGCAGGGCGGAGACTCAAATATGTTGTTTTCTTGAATCGAATTCAAGTGAACTAGTTTTTGCCAATTTTTAACGACCAATTACACTATCAATTATCATATCTAACTGTTTGCAATACACTATAAACTACTAATATATCGTTGCAAACACTTTAACCGCGCATGTCAACAATTTTCATCAATATCTAGTTCTTCAGGAATCTTGCAATCGCTGTTAGGGATACTGTTCAAGATTCTGTAAAAGTGTCACCTTTGGTCAGACGAATTTATTTTTGCTCGTTAAAAATCATCTTCGAAATCCCCTTTCATTGCTTTCCAACCAGTCAAATCGTATGGCATTGTTTTTTCTCAATTTAATGGAAAACGCTCTTTAAAAAATAGTACTTCAGGTTGAGGTCAAAGAGTTCTTTTCGTGTATTTTTTGGCACCTAAATAGGCGCCTGCGCAGTAGGTGGCTAATTGCCAATGTGCTGCGAGAATTGCCTATTTAAGTTCACTTGCCTAAATAACGAATGAACTTTGTCAACAAGTCATAAATAATTCATTAACGATTATATAAATGTGTTTTACATGTATATATCACACGTCAATTTAAAACTAAATACAGGTTCAGAATAAATATATATCTTGGGTGAACATTTTTGAATATTGCTCATTCTCAATTTCAGATAGTTTATTTTTGAGTTAGATCAAGCAAGTTACCAAATTTCTCTTCAGCACTCCACTTATTCGTTTGTTGACATGTTTATACCATGTTTCATAGAAATTGGCCCGTAACTGCAGTTTGTATAGCATAAACCTCCGTTTTTGGAGGGGAAACGGCCCCCAAAAGGGCACTTCCGGTTTACATTATTCCCCCCATTACAAGAAGTTTGCTAGGGCTAACTGTAGCGTTTGTGGCTATATATTTTAGTACTGATTTATTTTGAGTTCACCATTAAATTTCACAACGGTAAAACTTGTGCTGAATTTGAGATTAATTTATGACGAACTGATTTAAACTGTTTTGGCTACGCTAAATTAATTTAATGGTAAAATTAAAAAGGAACAAGTCTAAAAATTTATCAGAATAGTAAATTTTAGAGATAATAATGGATCATATACTTACAATGAGACAGAGCTTCATGGTGAAGTTTGATTTACCCAAGTCACCAAGATGACACTTCACGACTCACACTGGTTATTACAGTTAGCCAACCAGACTGTCTTATACTGATCTCGGAGAACATTATTGTTCTGTGAAAACCCCTTCCCTTTCCCCCCTAACAACATCCTTCTATCCACATGGAGATGTTTTGATTGTCGTGGACTTGTAAAACCAGCCCTATAATTTATTACCTGTATGTGACTTCACTCTAGACGTCAAATTGTAATTAGTTAGGCAATTCTTAAGAACCTGACGAAATAAGGAAAATCGAAGTGAATTTCCTTCTTGTGTCGTCTATATTTTAGTGTGGGGTTTACGTTGATGCTTCCTGTCACCACATGCATTGATAGCTAGTAATCGACTAACAGCTCAGGCAGGATCGAAGTATCGTGCAAAATCGTCACAAATATAAAAAAATACAAGTTTATTAAGTACCATACATACATAATATAAGATGTTTTAGAAAAACCGATCGGTTTGAATGTAGTCAAATGAAAAACACAGGCTTTTTTCCAATCGCCAAGGAAGACTTAAAATATTAGATGCCTTTTAAATTGGAATTTATAGTTAAAATTTAACAAAAATGAATTCACCAATGCTTATTATGTTTTGCCTTTAGTTCTTCCATAGCAAAGCTATCAGCAACGGATGCTTTAAAACTGTCCTTCACAAAACATGTAAAATTCAAATGTTTAATTAGTTTTAAACTTGTAAGATACGTGATAAAATAACGTATTGTGGATTGAATAAGATTGACATCTAAGTTACCGACACGTAACGATTATCTTAAATATTGCATTGACACAACTTTAGCAGTGGTCCTGTAACTTGAGAAAAATGACTAGTGTGAGTTTGGCTCAAGGTTTCTTTACTATATAAGTGGTGAATTACCCCGTCAAACATCTACTACACAGTTAGTTGGCTAAATACAATGAATTTCAAGGTTTCTTTATCAAGATAAGTTTTAAGCAAAAAGTAAACCAAGTGTCCAACTATGGCGGTAGGCCTATGTTTTTGTTAAGTGGTTGTACTAATAAACTAGCGGAATTATCAACTTAAACTCCAACTCTGATTTACTTGTACACCTACGATTACCTCCTATTAACAATGTAATTACGGGCGATGTTTTTATCGTATTTGTTGAAATATATTTCTATTTTAAATCAACCTTATTCTAAGTTAACACATTGTTGGGTTTTCTACAGGTTAAATTTAACTCGAGGTGCTAACAAAAATATCTATGAATTCTGACGAATATTTTATGCCTAATTTTAAAATAAGCTTTTAATTGAATGTCTTTGGTGTTATAAAACAATTACTGCACTCCAAAAAACAAAACATACAGAGTGAGTTTTAAATTTTCCCCACTTTAACTTTTGGAAAGGACCATTTGTTTTGAAATTCTGAAGTTTGTTTTGACGTACTTTGCGTCACCAACCCTCCCCCCCCCACGAAACACCGGGGAGAGGGGCCCCCAAACATTTTTAAATACAAACCTCCTTTATGGCGCCTCAAAATAAAAGGGAATTTTAATACAAATTCAACGACGCAAAGAAAATGTTTGTATCTCGACTAGCTTTTTTTTAATGCCCATCTAAAGATGGCGAGAAATTAGCTTTGAAATGCCACATTTTACATACAATATTTTTTCTAATGACTATTTTGTTGTAGGCCTAATCTTGTATGGGTATAAAAAACAAGTCAAGGAAAATTCTTTGCGTTGTTGAATTTGCATTAAAATTCCCTTTCTTTTTAGGTGTCACAAAGGGGTTTGAATTCAAAAATTTGGTGGCCCCACCCGGTTTTTGTAGACGCACAGTAGTCAAATCAATATTCAGGATCCAATACAAACATGTCCTAAAAGATTTTTAAAAATATGTCCTTGTATGTAAAAAGTTAAGGTGGGGGACATCTAAAACTCACCCTGTATAAACAAAGCAAGTGCTTGCGATTCTTTTTATGACATAGTAAATTTAATTTTAATAGCAATGACGTAGTAGCTTTATTTTTTGGAGATAAAAAGCTCCTTGGTGAAACTAACGTAACTACATATCTACGTGTAAACCAGGTATTGTCTTGATATTTTTGCAGGCGCTCTTGCATTTCTCATGTTTCTTCTGTGGATCTTCGATCTCCTTTCTGCAAATAAATTCTGCAGACATGATTTAGAATGTATTTTGATCTGCATAGCTTGATCAGTTCTTATCGTCCATCCTCTTTCTGACAAGAAAGCTTGAGTAATTATTACAAGATTGTTATAAGATTACTGATGATGAGTATTGATAATACTTAAAATATAAAAACTGTTTTTCCCTGAAAAGTGAGTACCGTACTACATTATTAGAAGAAGAGATGCAAAAAAATCAATGAAACCACCTTCACCGATAACATTATATAAGTTAGAATATCGCCAAATTCTAAGATTATCTAGTTTTCTTAGTTACACTTTAAGGTTGAACTAAACGGAAAATTAAAACTACAGGTATGTTGAAGGAGTTGTTTATCCTGACTTTTACAGAAAGAGAAACCAAAACAATAACATCATGCAACAGATTTATTTATACATTAGCAACTCATTCGATGCCATTAGGAAAAGGCAGAACAATATACATTGCGTAATAAATGTTATATTAATCTATATGTCTATTTACAAAACAACAAGAAAAGGTAACACGTCGCCATCACAATAACTCTTGAGAGTCTAAACTCTCTCACCCAAAGTCTTAGAGCGTGCAAGTTTTTTAATCAAGCCAAGACTTTGTTAATTAAGATGAGACCCAACTTTGATGGTAAATCTTGAACCCGCCGTGAAAATTACTTTGATTGATGCTCGAGTTGACTTTCACGAAACGCGAAAACATATCGTTCTAAAAAAGTGTAAAATTAACTTCACAAATTTCGATTACTACATTTAGAAGAGCTATAAAGTACAAGTATTATTGAGTAACTTTGTAAAGTCTCCAAACGAATTTTTCCGTAGGGTATTTTCTGGTAAAACAAAGCTATTATTTGTATGGGCATTCTAATGTAATATCATTTGCTTAGTATTCTTTTTATACATAAGAGCGGACCCAGGGTGGGTAGGAATCGTGCGCGACTCCGGAGCTGATCACTCCGCTGGTGCGGGTTTGATCCCCGGAGTCACCACTTAGATTTGTAATGTGGTATACGGTAACGCTAGGTAAAGGTCGAGATTGAGGGGTAGAGAGAACTTTGTAGTCCTAACTTCATCTCAAACAAGACAAACTTTTAGCTTTCTACCTTTTTATACAATAGATTTAAACCCGTATCGAATACTCGTAATCCTGCCTTTAAAAACAGCGAACATTAGGCATCTCTTCAATAGGATTCAAAAGTAATTGAAGCCTCTGTGAAACCAAGCGTACGGCCATTCGTCAACACCTTATTGAACGAATAGACAAGCTTTTATGTAGGAATAAAAGCCACTGAGACGCTTAGTACCGATCATGCCTTAAATGAATTAAATTTCAAGACAGTTAATCCTCAACCGCATTCAGAAGCTGCTTAGACTGACTCAAGTGAAATGTAGACGTTGACACAATCCTCGTTACATTTGCACTTAGCTGTTCTTGAACACTCTGAGTCATTCATTAAACATGTAAACCCATGGCACTTCCAAGCACGTTCTGAGCTTGAAGTATACGTTAGTGCATGAGCCGCCAGCAACTCTTGTTAAACATTAGGTCAAGTGGTTCTCGTGTAAATGGTATTGATTTGGTATTAGAGAGTTGGAAGCCGCGGTGAGTGGATTGTGTTCCCTGTTTAAGTCTCTTCTCATGTTGAGTTGCAGCTTTGATGGTTGTATTTACTTAAGTTGGTAGAACATATTTTTAATATGTTATGACGAATGCATAAGAGAGGCCAAGTACCACCTAATGTAGAGTGAAAGAACACATAATACGTAATGGTTTCACAGAAAATTCCGATATTGCTCAACATTGGTGGTCTTAAAGAAACGAACTGGAATGTGGCTGGCATAATACTTTGGGAACAGCATTGTTTAAAGGTAAATGATTGAGGCCTCTTACATAAACTAACAGACCGTTTCAGTTAGTCAAACTACATTTGAACTGAGGCTACTGTTGCTACCTCTCATGAAGAAAACGACACTCCTATTCCCTCCATTGGCTGTGTGTAAACAGCGACTTTTGCGTTTCTCTGTTACAGTTGGTTAGTGTGATACACACCTGTGATTGATCGCCCGCCGCTCCTAGAGAGCCAGGCAGTCGATCGGTTAGCAGCTGTCACCCCAAAAACGTGATAAGCTTCTTTAAATTTCTGTGCACGTTGTATTGTTTCCTGGGCTATTTTTTTAAAGTTTTATGTGCTACGTGGGAAAAAGACACGCATGTTTTGGTTTGTTTACAGGTTAACCTAAGTTGATATTTCAGGCTGGCTTATTTTCTAATGTTTTGTGTATGTTTTGGTTACTCTCACACTTAAGACGCAGATCCACAAATGTCGTATTCTTCATTACTTACAGTGATAAATGTCTGCACAAATGATTTTTAACTCAAAAGCTACACCATCATCAACAACAAACTTCAAACAAATAGTCAATATTTAAAATCAATCTGCGCTGTACATTTTATTCTGAATAATCAGGCCAACACAACGTAAGCGCAGTTTACTGTTTGATACACGACAACACATGCGTTATGTTTCCCTTGCTCCTACTAGTGCCGTAGTATGATATAGCTTCTTGTACTTGATAGCACACACAAACTAGCTATGGTTCCAGCTCACAGACAGCTATGTCAGAGTCAGTTTCAACACCTGTTCCTCTACACAAAGTGCATTGATGGATGAAATTAGCCGTCACTCGACGTGTGCATTTATATCTTTCCACCTGACACAGCAGACTGGTTGCAAATGTGTAACTTCATGTACTTGTATAGCACACACAAACTAGCTATGGTTCCAGCTCACAGACAGCTCATGTCAGAGTCAGTTTCAACACTGTTCCTCTACACAAAGTGCATTGATGGATGAAATTAGCCGTCACTCGTGACGTGTGCATTTATATCTTTCCACCTGACACAGCAGACTGGTTGCAATGTAACTTCATGTACTTGTATAGCACACACAAACTAGCTATGGTTCCAGCTCACAGACATCATGTCAGAGTCAGTTTCAACACCTGTTCCTCTACACAAAGTGCATTGATGGATGAAATTAGCCGTCACTCGTGACGTGTGCATTTATATCTTTCCACCTGACACAGCAGACTGGTTGCAAATGTGTAACTTCATGTACTTGTATAGCACACACAAACTAGCTATGGTTCCAGCTCACAGACAGCTCATGTCAGAGTCAGTTTCAACACCTGTTCCTCTACACAAAGTGCATTGATGGATGAAATTAGCCGTCACTCGTGACGTGTGCATTTATATCTTTCCACCTGACACAGCAGACTGGTTGCAAATGTGTAACTTCATGTACTTGTATAGCACACACAAACTAGCTATGGTTCCAGCTCACAGACAGCTCATGTCAGAGTCAGTTTCAACACCTGTTCCTCTACACAAAGTGCATTGATGGATGAAATTAGCCGTCACTCGTGACGTGTGCATTTATATCTTTCCACCTGACACAGCAGTGGCAGACTGGTTGCAATGTGTAACTTCATACTGATACAGGGCTCTATAGTATACTGATTGATTATTAACAATGAACTGCGTTTTAACTCAATACAGTATTACCGCTTCATTGTTAATGGTTTATTATGGTATTTTTGTGTGAAGTTTTTGTTTCCACACAAGTGTTCAAATGTTTCTGATGAAATAACGTATACAAGGGTTCAGACATTCAGTCAGTTTGGAGATCATAATTGGACAGTATTCCTGTACACAACTATCTACCCAACAAGAACAGTTCAGACAACACAAACCTCCATCAATCAGCATGTACGAGTACTCCACACAGATAAGACCCTCGACGTTTCTATTGGTCAACCTGCGTTGCGGGTGGTACACGCCGAATTTGAAGGCAGAGAAGCGTTCATTCCCGTTAAAACAGTCATACGTGAACCTTGTGCTGATCTCTATATATTTTTCAAACCACTTTAACCGATAATAGCCGCAATTTCGTACATTTTCTTCACACAAACTCAAATATCTAATCAACCTTTTCATCAACATAAATTCATTCCGTCATAAACAGTGGATTTTTTAAGTGTTTATGCCATACCTTGCCCCAGGCGTTTTTAATTTCTTTATGGTGCAAGTAACTTTAAGTTGGGTGTGTGTGACAATATTGTGTGTACCATCATCATCATCATCATCACCCCCCCCCCAGAAGGTACCTTCTCCACTGGATCCAGGCTGACGCTGTGAGGCCCTCTTTAACCCATCAGTGAGCCAGGATATTCAACAACTCAAGGTACTTTCATCAGTTTCTTGCACCTTTCTAAATATTGTGATAAACTGTTATTATTGATTTGGTTTTTTTTAATTGGCTGTTTTTTACTGCATAAGTTGTTTCGTGACGGTGCAGTTAACATCCCCTTCTGACAGCTCGTATTCTGACTTCATTTAAAATATATAATTTTTAAAAAGCGGAACGCGCTGTACCCCCCAATAATTATGAAGGACTGATTTCAATTTCTTTATAACAGTTCATAGTCGAAATTTGGAAGATGCATGAATTATTATTGTGAACACTTTCAACCGTGGAACAACATTTTTCTCAACATTACGGTAAATGCAAACTCTTTTTGTTTTAACCCTTTATTTCCGCAGTGGTATAAACTTGTTTTAAGAAAGGTTTTCTATCTTGGTCTATTTGTAAACTGTTTTTTTGCACTTAATCTAATATTTATCCATAAAAGTATTCAAATTTATCATGAAATATACAAAAACCTTTATTACAATAAAATTGTAGCTTAAAACAGTAAGGTACGTTGTTTTTGGTAAAATATTTAAAAAGAAACTTATAAGTTGCAAAAGAGCAACAAATAATGCATTATATTTAATCGTCAGCATATAAATTATTTTAAATCATTTTGAACCTAAAAATAACCAATTATTTGTTTACCTTGTTAATATAATTGATTCCATAATTTGATAGTTTATTTGGACAAAAATCATAAAGTACCCTTTTGTTAGTGCAACAATTTCCCATTTTGCCATTGTTTATATGTTCTATCACCTATAGACAAAATCAGGTTGCAAAAACGCCAGGAACTTCAATTTCAAATATCTTTATTATCTTTGTTTGCAAAATTTCTAAGCTAAATAATGATAACAATTTATTATTCTATGTATAACAACAATCAATATAATACAAGAAAAAAACAAATAGGTGCCTCATTAAGAATTTGTTGAGATACCATCGAAAGAAACACAGACTGGTTGAGTAGTTGGAAAAAAAAGATCATAACTTATAGAAAATATCAAAATATTCCGCTTGTATTAAAGACTTAATTAATTAAAGTACAATTATCCTCAACTTAATGTAATTTTCAACAAATATGTCTTTGAAAAAGTCGAACTGAACGACATATGCATTCAATACAGTACAGTAATTATTAAATTAATAATAACTGAGCAGGGGAAACATTACTACCAAAAGCAACAAGAGAAAAATCTTTGTAATGCAGTAAAAAACTAGCCTAGTTTAAAACATTAAACTAAAAAAGAAAGCTTCAACATTTGTCATATCAAACAACCAACTTACTTTTATTAAAATTATATTTCAGTCTTAAGTCAGAGTTTAAATAAAATATTTCTAAGTTATCAGTCCAAAAATCTTATTATTAGCTTCACGCTAGGGCTTATTAGGATTGTAGTAAATAAGACAACCTAATTCTGAGTTTGTATCTTTAATGCTATATAAAGTAAAATTTCCAATTAAGACTCGTTATGTAATTATATTACACAAGGTATTCGTAAAAGCCTTCTTTGAAACACACACTAATATACATCAACACAAAGCGTATTTTATGACGCAACTTTAATTTTCTCAAGATTTCATTACGGTTAAACGTTTCATGTGTTCCACTCATCTTAATTGTTTCGTGGCTTTGTTTAGAACCGCATTTCTTAGTGATGAAATCCACAAGTTTGAAGTTAGCTTGGCTCAACAGCAGCGTGCTGAGGGTCCTTCAACCCGATGACTTCCAACCAAAGATTAGGTTATAATAGGTAGATGGTGCATTGATGCCGAATGGCTGAGGCGTGAAAACCAACATAGTTGTGGTAGCCTGAGCATGTCGACTTACTCCCTCCTCAGCACTATATGCTTGAGTTTGTCTGATGTCAATGGTCTAAAAGTGACCAAATTATGCGATTTCAAGATTGAATGATCTTTTGCTTGCGTTTGTGGTTCTGGTTGAGACGTTTAAAACAAATTTCCTTGCAGCGCTTTCTGTTTGGGGCTGCAGCAACTATGATGGGTTTCCTGCCTCAGCCATTTTACATCGATGTGCCAACTACCTATTACAACATAATTTTTGCTTCCAACTTAGCTTAACAATAAAATCAAAACGTACGGAATATGCTTGAGTTGTTTTTTGCTTCAAAATGAAAGTTTATTGGCGCTACTGCTGTTTTTATTGAAAAAGGGTTTCATACTGATTGCTTATTGAAAATACTTGATAAAGAACGAATTTCACCAGTTTATATTGCAAGAACAATTGTTGAGGATAATGAAATGGATAAAATAAACTGATATGACTGACCCTGCTATGTCAGCGGTTTTAGGAAGTTCTCCTTGTTTCAAGTCATTTTCTTATTGAAATAAACTTCTCTGAATTTTTTGGTGGTATTATTCATTTGACGTACTTATAAAGTATTAAAAGTGTTTCCCTTAAAAACCCTTAGTGGGATGTGTTTTTGTAGTATATTTGAGCTAAAACTGAAAACTTTGAATTGGTTTCTTCTAATCTTTTCAATATTGACGTGATGGAAAGGTTTTACGCAACGAGTTATTAACAACTACGCACAAGACAAAATTAACTACCTTGTAGTAAATATTGTTAATTCAATACCTTCGTTAAACGTGAACTTTAATTTGCTTTGATAGCTACACTACATTAAAATATTTAAGTTTAGAAGTAACTCAAAAAGTCGCATAATCACTTTAATCTTTAAATATCGCATCTATGTATTTTGTTTTGTCGAATTAAAGTAGGCCTACAACTTAACTGTTGAAAAACTAAAAACTTAGCTACAAGATGATTAGCAATGATTTCTATTTGTAACATCCTGGACAGCTAGTTTTCTACCTTATTCAAAATCACGTAACGTTAGACTAAAATTTCAAGTTGTACGCAACAAGATATGGCTATCAAACACGTTATATTTTGTTAAATATTATTGTTAAACTCAAAAATTGCTTGTTCAGTAAAATTGCACTGCCACATCGTTGACTGATCACCAAACACTGGTAATTGAGTTACTTCATTATACTTTAGATACTTCATGGTTGGATGGATGAATTATATTTTTGTATAACATTAAATATACATTGTTAACAACAATAACATAGTTCTTGCAAAATTATGGATTTTGATCCAAACAACCATTTTAGAAACATTCATAGTCAAGAGAAATAGTCTTGAGTTTTGAAAACAAGTTTAATGTAGTTGAAAGATGAAAAATAAGTTGTACTTATATAGAAATGTATTTATTATAACCGCAGTGTTATGGCTTTTGTATTTAAAAACGATTTCTGAAATAAGCGTTCCATGGTGTGACCGTAGAATCTAACAGTCCAATCTTCAAACACCTTATCCAACAGTTTGGGGCGAATTCCGTCAATAATTCGACGGATCTCGACTTTCAAGTCATATAGAGTCTGTGGCTTGTTAGCGTAGACATGCCTCCACAGAAAGTAGTCTTTCGGCGTGATATCACACGACCTTGGAGGCCAGTCTACATTACCTCTATACGAAATTACCTCTAGGTGTTCACTAAACGTTTCTCCGAGGTAAATATTGTGACGTTTGCAGTGTGGCATATCGCGCCGTCTTATAAAGCCACATCTTTATTGCATCCACTGTAATTTTATTTAGCCGAAAAGTCTTAAGTATACGCTGACAAGCCACACTCCATACAACTTCGAAGTCAAGATTCGTCGAGTTGCTAGGAAGGGTGTTTTAAGATTAGACTCTTAGATTTGACCTTCTACCGGCACTTCATTAAACCCATACGGCAGGAATAGTTTTAAACAAATCCCATAACTGTGTGGTTTAAATAATTCATTTTTATTCATTAAAGTTACTTTTCACTATTTTATTTCATTTTTAAAATCGTACAACTAAAATAACACTCTTTATTTAGTTCAAATAATTAACAAGTCCCAGCATATTATCGAGTTAAATATCAACAGAAAACTGCACTGTGTTCACTCAAGGAGGTCTCAAACTCATGTGAAATGCAGATGAAAGTGGAACTCTGTTACATTTGCACTTGGAGTGGTTTCCAATACGCACTCGGTGTCTTGTCCAATACTACACTTCGTTACACACTTCATACATATACCTACCTCCTGTCTTCCTACACTTCTTTCCTACAACGTAGAACTAATGTGTACAAACAGCTACCGATGCTAGTTGGTGTCACATTGCTCAATAAATTGTTGGATTTAAATGGTGTAACAATGCTTAGCGTCAGTTATTTCGGTTACTTCGGGAGTTTAATGGCAGTTGCTGTAAAAGTTTTTCAGGTGCTTTGTCATGTTTGCTGGTGTTTCGTGACATGCAATTTTTTAACACAATTATGAAGTAGTTATTTCAATTTTTCTTAAAATTTGTAGTCGAAATTTGGAAGGTACCTGAATGTTTTTGCGAACACTTTCAACCGGACAACATGTTCTCAACATTACGGTATATGCAAACTGTTTTCGTATTAACTCTCTATTTCTGTAGTCGTTAGATCGTAGATAATTAGATTAAAATTTTGATAAATTCCATCTAAAATTTAATGAAAAGTGATTTATCAGTTCTGTAGAAAGTTGAGGAACTCCAGGAGAGGAAGATACCGGGTTCAATCCCAGGTTTGTCACTCTGAGCAAAGCTATTTCCTTCCATCCTGCACAGATTCGTATGGAAATGGCTTTTCTGCAGGCAACAAAATAAGCCACTAATATTTTATTTGAGGATTTAATATGCTTAAAAGCATCGATAATTCAGTATAAAGCAGAATTAGACTAACTAACTAACTACTGATTCTTTTAACTAACCTATCAGTATAAACTGTTTCTATTGCAATTCTCATGCGACAATTAGTCTGGGACTCGTGGCGTGGTCCTGCAATCCAGCTTCATGCAGGTCAGGTTTTGAGGATGATATAGGTCTAAAAAGCGGCTCAGATAGTCTCAGTGATCATCTGATGATACCCGCATCAACTCTCACCATAGTGTAGACATATCAGACCATCACATGCGTGGTTCGTAAGTCACGTTAAGCCGTTGGTCCTTGTATTGTCATTGGTCATTGGGCTATTAATTAATGACCCATTCTAAGGAAGAGTCGGCCTTAGTTTGTAACAAGACTACACCTCATAACTCATTACTACCACTCATCATACTCATCCTTCACCACATATTTGCCTTAAAATACCCTCATGAGAGTGGTCGGTATCTCAAATAGTGATTTTTAGTGATTTTTGCAATCGTTTATGATTTTGTTGAACTCATATATAGAAAGAACATTATACTAAGAGAAAATGCACCTAAATAAACTATACTTATAACCTTTCCAGAATCCCTATTCTATAAAATTTTCGTTTAACTTATCTATGCGTAGATTCAAATCACTGTCGATGTAGCTTCAGTAGGTATAGATATAACTGATTGTTAAATTTCCCGACAAAAACTGTCATTCACATAAACTATCTCTTAGACTAACTAACATAGAACAGGGTTTGCCACAATAGTTGGTAGACAGTCAGTCACTTACGTGACCAACCATGTTCTTGTAAAAAGCCTGATTATCCTCATCTAATAAATTTATAAAGTTAAATTCTATTCTACCTAAATTTATTTACCATGTCTGCAGTATCTTTCACCATTCCATAGACAAGACATGTACCTTTAAATACATGGTTAAACTAAATTATAGGGCTACTTATGACTTTTCCACAAACTTTACTTACTAGCAAATTTGATTTAAAACGCTCCCACTGGACAGGAAAAGGTTCTTTGTTAACTTGTTAACAACACACATAAAACACTCCACGTAAAAAATTATCAACTCATGTAAGGAAATAAACGAATAATGAGCTATTTTCAGGAACAATGAATCAATGGGGTTTACTTTCATGGCGAGAAGTCATATAGATTCATAAAGAAATAAATAATCAATCATAGACACATTCCCGGTAGTGATTATTTCAAACGTTTATCAGAAGTAACAGTAGCTCTGAAGAATCCCTTTACAGAAGCAGTGAAGCTTAGATACTGCAGTAAGTCCTCATTCAATACAACAGTGGAGTTTCAATATCTTTAGTTGAAACAGTTCAGCGTTTGTTACTCGACAAGTCATAACGTTGACTACTACTCTACCCAACTTATCTCTGATCTGCAACATAATTTTATCCATCAACAATCCTTTAAGGTTGAGAACTATTTGAACATTGTCCTGTTGTATTTTTTCAATAAGGGGTTATAACTATATCCGTGCTTATAAGGGATTCAATAAAAATTTCACGGTTGTTTAAATCCAGGAGAACATAATAAAACCTCGTCTTTAAATGTTTGAAATCATGGCTTTTAAGCGTCAAAATTTACATTGACGATAAAAATGGTATTAGCTGATACTTTCAATGTACGGTTTTCAGTAGAACCTTAAATGTAGTAAGCTTGAATTTCTGGGATCTTTTACTGTCTACGCCAGATGCATTAGAAACGAACTTTGTCAGAACACAGAAAACATGTTTTTGGATGTTTTGTTTAGACCTTATACTTGTGCTGGGAATCAAACACGTAATCGCACAACGAGTAACAGCCGTAACATCTCGCTGTGCCATGGTCGCAGTTTGTTTTCAAGCTAATGTCACATCAAATGTTTTGGTGCGAAAACCAACTACGTTGAATTTGAAAGGCCTCAAATTTTAATTCTACTTTTATCGGTTTGAAGAACTCAGTTTATGTTATCTACACCAGAGACTATCTCATCACAGACGATAGTTCCATGATAAATTGCACTATGCCAAACGGCACATAAGGGATTGTTATACTGTAGACACTTAAAACTGTTGCCTACAATGAAACAATGTTGTATCAAAGAGCCTAGATCAATTATCACTTATTTATGAGTATAAAATATAGTAGATTATGTCCATTGAGGAAATAGAAGAAGACTATATGATAATGAAATTATTTGAATACATGTTTGTATTCAAACTGATGACGTACTACTCGTATTAAGGACGAAACATGTCTTAATTTTAAAATCAAACAATAAATTAATTTCAAGAAAATTATACCCAATCACATCACATTATATAAATTAACTATTAGTGTCTGTGACCAACATATGCTGTATTTGTGATAAATCTAATTCCCATAGATAATTCAGAGAAATGTTATCATATAATAGTAAACAAGAGGCTACTCTGTGTGCTGTGTCGTCTCAAGGGTGGGTTTATTGCGTGTTAAACCAACAGTAATCCCCTCACCTGCACAATACACTGGGGCTCGCGTTGTGTATTTCACAGGATTACTTTACAAGACACAAATTCTTTAAAGTAATCCTTATGTGGGGAGTAGCTTTGTGTACAAGTGAGTAAATTGTACGGGAGGTTTCTTTGGTCCAAGCTGTTGTTTATTTATATTAAAACGGGTTTAAAGCAAATTCGTTAAAATAAACAAGACGTTTTTGGTAACTTAAGTTTAATCATTACTCAATGAGGCTTCAAAGACATTAAAATATTTAATGTTTTTCTTTGTATCAACAATACAGTGGGCATGAAAATGAGAACAATTGTTCTGGACATTTTTTTAATATTAAAGAGCTAAAACTACAAGGATTGAACACATTTATCAACAGCTTTGCTTAAGGGTGCAAAGTACCTTTCGGCCATTTTTTTGTCCTATAAGAACAATGTAAAACAGACGTTTTCTTGAGACACTTCACGCCTACAATTATTTTCATCAGATCGTTTTGAAATAAGTTTTATTTGAAAGATGACAATGTAGTGCAGTGACTCCACTGACCACATTTTTGAAAAAATTATTAGTTACGAGTAAACACAAGAAATTCAAATACAAAGTTTCTTCGATTTTTTTTATGTCACGGTTTTAAAAGCTAAAAGAAATTCGGCTAAGCGGAGTCACTAAAACAATTAACGCACTTTAAAACAAAGAATATTTCATAAAGATCGGATGACAACTGTAAGCGTAAAGTGTCTTACGAAAGTGCGTGTTTTACATTGCTCATATGGGACGAAATTCAAGGTCACAGCTACAACTGCTCTTAAGAGGGGGCCGGATGGAACCCGAACGGCGTTCAAATGGAATAGGGACTTTAACATTGGAAAATTTGCAAACTGTGTTTTACGTAGGTTAATAAACTAAAGGTGGAAAGCTTTTCTGGGGAAGCATAAAGTCATTAGTGCTGCTGCATATAAAAAAGAAACAAATGAGTTCGGTTATAAAGTAGAATTTTAATTACAGAATTTTGAGTACTATATTCTTATGGAAAAATACATTTTTTAGTTCAGAAGTATAGAATTGATTTGATGACGAGAGTACAAGTTTAAATGTTTATATCAAGCAGCATCAATAGATCTATGCTTCCCCAGAGAACATTTTCACATTTAGGTAAATTAATTTGCCTAAAACGTAGTTTGCAGTTTTTATCCCATGTTATAAGCGGTACTCTGAGTTGAACCTGCGGCTGCTTTATCCGGCCCCTCTTAAGAATCATGTTTATTTCATCAATTAAGATTAAAACACATTTGAGAAGCGAGCAACGACCGCGCGTGCCTCACCTGCGGTTATCATCAAACTTTACATAAGCGAATCTGCCTAACAAATACGTTAAGACCAAGGAGTTCAAGAGCGTACAGTCTGAAAATTAATTCTAGCCACATCGTTAATGTTTTGTAGGGCTCTGACCTTCTGGTTATACGCCACTATGATAATATATATTTTTATGGAAACTATGTCGGAGATTAAATAAGTTCTGTGACTTTAACATGCTAAAGCACCAAGATTAAAAAGGAACTGGTCAATATAGGTCATAGGTCTCGTGTGCGATTGAATAGATAAAGTTCATTTTATCGCGCTGTTACTGATAACATTTCCTCAATCTTAGTAGAGGTAAGCATATGTCACCCTGTATATCATAGACGAACAAAACGAACAAAACAAGGGGACAAACTAAATTTATATATATTATACCCCGTCAAGCAATCCTTATTTGGAGACATTCTCTACCGGTTTCAGTATTAATGTCCCATCATCAGGAGTTGCAGATTTTATCGGCCATGTGGCGTCGTCAGATTCTTCATAATATCACTTGAAACACAAAAGTGCTAGATAAAAACGAAATACATTAATGAATATCAAGATTCACGAAGAAACACGAATGCAAGATTGCTTGATTTTTCGTTAATTTATTTAGTTTTTCGTATTATATTTTTGTGTTTTAAGTGTTGTTTTAAAAATCTGACGACGCCACATGGCCGATAAAATCTGCAACTCCTGATGATGGTACATAAGTACTGAAACCAGTAGAGAATATCTCCAAATAAGGATTGCTAGACGAGGTGTAATATCTCGTATACATGTATTCAATGGGCTATATATAAATCCTTGGGCTAAAATAAATAGTTTTAATAAGGAGAGAAACGTTTTGATTTTTAAATTTATTCAAAGTGGTCAAGTTTATTAAAATAAATTGACAAACTGATGAAGGTTAACACATATTTGAAATAGTTTAAGTACTGTAAGTCAGATAAATAGTGTAAACAACGTTTGGTTGGAAAATAAATTAAGTAAAATTCTTATCAATATACTATTAATATTCATATGAGGGGGCTATGTATAGTTCAACCTCAAGGCGGGGCTTGGTACCGACACTATACAATGTTGCTAATTTGCCTTGTTAGCTAATGACAACTGGTGCAATGCCTATGAATCAATTAGCCAATAATTGGCCTGGAACAAGGCAGACCGATGATTAATCAACGGTGCCTATAATCACGAAATAGCACGTAGCTTCCCTAGGGACTTCACCGCTGTATACCAATATATATTTAGAAAGATTTAATTAGTTAGAATCTTTATTTTTTCTTTGCTTTGAATTTTAAGAGACAATAGTTATGTATTAAAAACTACCGGAATAAACTACATTTATTTTAATAGAAACTTGTGATTTAAACGTTAACATAGTTCCTGGTTGTCTTAAAATGTTAAAGATTTCGTTGACGTTTTGCTAGTTTGTCGAACAAGTTGTTAATCGAAACCAGTAAGTAGTTTAACTGCACATAGTTTTTGACTCTAATCAGGCTACCTAAACTTTGTTTTCAGGGCGCCAGTTCATAAGAAAACTATAATTATTATAGTTTCGTTATGAGAGTTATTCATTATTATAGACGGAATAAACTCACTACTCCCCGCCGTTTTCCAGGGCAAGGAGTACTACACGGCAGAGAAGTCTTCAATGTGGTTTGGCTGCCAAACTATCCAGAATTAGATCTCTTGGCAAATAGATTTTATACTATTTTTTATGTAAATGCCATATTATGATAAATAAATAACAGTATACACCACTTTTACATTTAGTACCTGCTTAAGATAGACGAAACAACATGGTACGGATATTTATGACTGGTAAGATTGATCGATTTCGTCCAATCGACCCCTACTAGTGTAACATTTTATTTTTGTACGTCTTATTGTTTTTGTTTGAGTTTATTGAGGGGTGGTTATGGGTAACATAACGATGGACATGAAAGATTGACGAAAAGAAAATTACAAGATGACAATGGAATAACAGTGGTGAAACAACGTAGCCTTAGACAATGTTTGCAATGTAACAATTATTAGTAAAGATTGGTAAAATGCGTAATACGAGGAAGAAGATATGAAGAGTTGGGTAACGTACAGACGGTGATAGTTATTTCTATGGCACCTACAGAACATGTTTTCCAAAACAGCTATCTTAACAAGATTAACTAAGAATTTACATATATAATAAATAGTTTGTGAAAAAATACAACGGCATTGTCAAATTTAGTGAATGATAGTATGTATTTTTTCATTTAACAATATTATTATTCCTGAATATATTGATATATATTAAAACACATTTTAATTATTTGTTGCCAACGGTAACTCTTTTCTGAACTAGTTTGTGAAAAATTGTGATTCTATGCGTAAGAAAAGATTAGCTCGGATTTACTGTAAGTAAAAAAGTAGTGAAGATCAAATAGCCACATTGATACTAAATAGCACACGACTAGACGCGACCAATCGAGAGTGACAAAAGAAAAACACTTGCCAGATTATTTATGTAGACTACAATCATGAGACAGAAATTCACAAACTAGTCTTAACGAAAAGTAAACACAAAACAAAATAGGTGAACATTTCACAGCAAATTCGATTACTGGTTCTCGTACATTGAGTCCTTTGAGAAAAACTCACAACAAACAAAGACTGACAGATTTAATCCGTAGCTATTTATACGGACAAATACCAAAAGTAAATCCTGTTTTATGTTGATTTCTTTGAGACAAAATTAGACTCTTAACAAAATCCTGGAAAGTTAGTGTATTGGAACAATGCAACAGAGAGCATTGAACATTTATTGTTCCTATCTTAAGCTAAAGTGAAACAACCCGCTTCTTTGTCTGCTTTATAACACTGTTGACCTCTTTTCAAATATACTGTAATGCTAGTTTACTCTTTGGTGTAATCTTAACGAATAAAAGTAGTACAGTAGACTGATAACTTATAATACACCTACTCACTCGTCGAGTTGACATCTCGGTTGTGAACGTCTTCAAAGATGTCTAGAGGAACGTCAGATAAAAGTCACTCGATTCGTCGCTCACCCGTTAAATTCTCGACGTAGTTTCCAGTCCATGTGGTTTATGGCTTTTACTACCATGCTTTACTCGCTCGTCAGCGAATCAAGTTTATTTCAATAGTATATGAGTTTTTATAAAAGTTTTAAGACAACAGTCTAGTCATTTGTAGTCTAGGTGTGCACCAGTGCTTCTGGATAAAGTGCACAAACTATTTGTGGTGCACAAACTCTCTTTTTGACAAACGCAACCACCGGATTCAAGTGCCATCATGTGTAGTTGTGATACAGTGTGACACGTATAATGAGACTCGTGGTAGTAGTTACCACTAGATTCCGACCTTTACCTAAGGTGTATGAGGTGACTGCGGGGATCGAACCCGCGCCACCGTAGTGAAGAGCTCGGAGCGCACGCACTAATAACCTGCCACGGATCCACAAAATACAATGGTTGAAGGAAAGCGGGAAAATTAAGTCTATTTGTGGGTTGGAAGCAGTCTGTACGAGTACTAGCTTTCCAAAGTGCTACTTCGTAATGAACGTCAACATGTAAAATATGTATTTTATATCTGACAAAACAATTTTGAAAATGAAAAACAATTGTTTCCAAGGCCAGTTGTATTGTTCATACAGTAAATTACAGCGAAATAATCTGATAACTTAATCTTAGCAGAGCTTTTCAATATTTCTATCGAATATTTTATGGTATTTTTTCTGAGGCCGAACGAAGGCAAAATTATGTAAGAAAATAATAGTCTACGTCATATATCCTATCAGTAAATCCAATATTTTGATGTTTAATAGGGTTGGTTTAGCATTCAAAATACGGGTTGTACCAAAGAACTGTTTCTCATTTACAAAATAAAACATGAAGATGAAGGAAAATGTCTGTTAAACTGGCTTACCTAAAAGCGTAAGGACAAAATGAAGGCAAAATAATGTAAGAAAATAATAGTCTACGTCACAATCTTATATCATATCCGTAAATCCAATACTTTGATGTTTAGTACGGGGTTGGTTTAGCGTTCAAAATACGGGTTGTACCAAAGAACTGTTCTAATTTACAAAACAAAACATGAAGATGAAGGAAAATGTCTGTTAAACTTGCTTACCTAAAAGCGTAAGAACAGGCAAGTATTCATAAAGTAAACACTCAGTAAATTATTCAGATGAAACTAAACTTTAATGTTAAATTTAGAACCTGTCTTGAGAGTTGGTCTTCACTGAATTCCACAATGTTGCGGTGAAAGTCAAAACTAAAATGAACACTACTTTCTTTTGTTTAACATTTCAACACTACTGAGAGTTTGTTTAAACATTTTATTTGTAAATATACAATGTCTATATCAAACGTACTTTTCTCACAAACCTAACTTCTATTACCATACATATTTGTGTACTGTCATTGAAACGAATTGAACATGCTTTCGTTCAGCACATTATTAACACTTTGAACCGTAAGTAGTTTTTTAAAAACGACATTTTCCGTCTTTTTGTTTATTTTACTTATACCGTGACTTAATGGAATACTTGAAATCTCGTAATGGAAGTGTAATAGACCCAAAAAAACTGTGTCCTCCTTCTCTATACAAAGCAAAACGTAGTAAAACAGTTGTTAGCAAAATACAAGAAACAAGTAGCAAAATAAACTCTATTGAGACAAATTGTGACTATGCACTAAACTCATAAAAAGCCCACCCTCCCTATTGGATAGGCATATCGATTTTGGTTCATTGACGACAACATTAAGCTATAAAATGTACCAGATTAGGCGGTAAAAGTTGTAAAATGCATTTTAGGGGCCTAATAGAAAACTAATAGGTTTGCAAAGCTCTATTACAATTTCATATCTCTGTAATGTATATGTAATATTTCGTTTGATTTTATTGTGTATATTTAACGTGGTTATATGTAGAAGTTACTATAGAGTCCTAGCTTGTAAGTTAAGACATTTTATTTTACGGAACTATGGAAACATAAAGAATACATAAACAGTAATCCACATATTTGTACTAAATCTACACTATACAAGTCTGTAGTGAAATTGAATCATCTCGTGACTTAAGCACAGAAACACATGACAGAGTCAATATAACCACAAAGTGCATTGATGGATGAAATTACCCGATCTCTGTGACGTGTGCATTTTATACCTTGACACCTGACACTGACCGTCACATTGCAAACAAACACGTGCTAACTGTTGAAATGGGAAATGTTTGAGTGTTCAAGACAACATTGGTTCCTGTCATTTAAGCAAAACCTAACTCAATCAGCGTTGTAACACATCTTTGTGAGACTTTGTAGTAGATTTACTAGCTATAAAACCATGATTTGTTAAGGCTGTGAAAGGGTGGAAAAAAGGTACAGAGGGTTGCAGACCAGCAATGGCCACCGTTATAAATATTGTTACTGTGACATTTAAAACTTTAAATGAATTTTCAATATATTCTTTAGGGCAAACGGACAGATTTTCCAAACTCTACAAGTATCTCGAGAACTTCTCACTTTTGAGCTATGAAAATCCCAATTCTTGTGTTTTAACGTTTTTTAATGTGCACCTTTCTCGAGTTAAAAATAAGAAAACCAGCTGCCAATCTACTTTTAAAAAAAATTACTTTATATTAAAACTAGTATAAAACCCACTGTTAGACTATTTATAGATTCGTAATGCCCTTAAAGATATAACAACGAATAATACAAATACTAACTTAATCCAAATTTAAAAGTTGACATTTCGGCCAACCTAGTAACATCATAAACATAATTTGGGATAACGTTTTAAAAGAAAACTTGAAATTATAATCATACAATATATAAATATCAAAATTACTGCCATTAGTTTTCATATCAACTTCATCTACTGTTTTAGTTTATTTATTTTACAATTGTGTTAAATTTGTGTTTATATTACGAAGACAAACATTGAAAATGTTCGAAATATAATTAGATGAATTAGAAAATTGTATAATATACTTTCTATACTAAGATGTTTTGTTACCAAAACTTAAGTAACAAATACTACGTTCTTATCATGTATGACCAAATAGTTCTGAAGCTATTAAGGAAAACTACTTTGAATTGCAAATAAATACTCATTTGAAAAGGACATTTTCTTTTATACATCAAAATTTAGTATATAACTTATTATTACCAAAATAATCGGTATGGGCTAAAGACTAAACGAATTGAGTAAAACTAGCTCATGATTCACATTGTAATATGCTTCAAAAGCTGATTGGCCGCGCATTCACTCAAAGAAAACATGCATTAGGAACATTATTTACAGGAATTGAAACACGATTGAGCAAATGATCAAACACGAGCTTGCAACGGTTTATGGGAACGTTTGCCACAATGTTTGCGTTTCATTACTGACAGTGTTTAATGAAAGTTGCTCGAGTAAAACATTTCAAACATTCTTGGAATGAAGTTTCAAACTCTCTTCACTTGCTTCTCTGTAAATCATAGAAACAATCTCTGTATATGTGTTTCAGTAGTGAATAAAACATATATCATGTTTAATATAAACGTTCCAATGGGCTGTGTTATCGGCCTAGCTAATCCATATAAATAAAATAAGAACTTTGTCTGTACATTGCAAAGAACCCATCAATTTTTGTTATTTGGTGTTCTTATACTTTGTATAGACCGAAACTGGTGTCAAAAATGCCTATCTGTAACGTTTTTAAGGCATCTTGGAACGCTTATAACTCAGAATCGACTGAAGCTATGACAGTGAAACTTCGTTTAAGGGTTAAACCGGAGCCTACGTAGGCCCCGGCTAAACTCATCAGGCGGTGTCTTTAACTATATTTTATACCCATACAACATCCAAAAAATAAATGGACGTTTCCAAGACACCTTAGACCACTTATAACTCGAAATCTGCTGAAGCTATGGCAGTGAAACTTCATTTAGGGTTAAACCCATTACGCAGAGTGTCTTTAGCTATATTTTATATTCATACAACAACACCCACAAAATAAATAGCAAGGGACCAGAGTGAAAACATTTTTAGGCATTTTGGACCGCTTTTAAGTCAAAATTGGCTGAAACTATGGCAATGAAACTTTGTTTGAGGGTTAAGCCAATCACATAGTGTGTCTTTAGCTACATTTTTTGTGCATATAACATCCTCAAAATAAATTGCAAACAACCAAAGCGAGTTCTAAAAACCGGAAAACGGCGAAGTAACTATAACTCTTACAAGATAGCTAACACTTATCTATATAAATAAAAGAAGACTTTTGTCTGTACATTGCAAAAGAATCATCGGTTTTAGGTTATTTGGTGTTTATATACTTAGATGGTACACTAACAGGTAATAAATGGTTGTTCTAAGGGTATATAGGAAATTATTCTTTATGTTTACTTTAACGTGCAATTTTTCTAAAATATACACAGTTGTTAATAATGCCCCGTTGCGAAGCGCGGGTACTCTAAGCTAGTATTTAATAAAAAAGTTCCAATGTGTTGTGCTATTGGCCTAGCTAAATCACAATCAGAATGCTACTGAATGTATAAGGTGGATTATATATTTGAAATTTTAGGCTCCAGTTAAAGTACACCTTAAATTAATACAAAACGCTAAATAAAACTAACTACGAAAGCAGTGAAAAACAAAGGAAATTCACTTACGTGACTTAAGGATACGAATTACGAGCGTAAACGACGCGTTATCTTACCTATGACTGCATTTCTTGGACGTAAAACATATCTTTTCGAGCGACTAAAAACTACAAAATCTCACGTCACATTTGAGGAAACTCCTCAAAGGCCTTTGCAAATAAATTACAATTTCCGTTTTAAAAACACCGCGAAAGTAAAATCATTAAAAAAAGTAAAACTGTTGATGATTGAAATCTCCAAAGCCGCTAAACGTTACAATTCAGGCTGATTCTAAATCGGATTGTAAACTTCTCTCTCGAAACCATTTAGGTTTGAAACTCTCATCATAACTTCACTCATCATTGTACGGTTGGATTAGTTTTAAATGTTTAGCTTCAGTAGAGTCACATGGGTGAATTGTATGAAAGCATAAACATTATTCAAGGATACAAATTTGGTTACTAGCTTTTGGAAAGCGAAAATTCATATAAGATGAAAACGTCAAAATAGTTGTTGCGTCGTTTCATGGAAGCACTGCCTTGTTTTTAAGTTTCAGGAAAACGGTTATGCGGGGTATTGTTGATTTGTTTTCTATATACTGAGTTGGTATAAACTACTTTCTGGTCCAAAGAAACTTATACATCTTAAGATTACTACCGTGATAAAAAACAATAAAAGGTAAATAAAGACGAAAAACATACTTATATGCTCAACACCGTTTAATTTCTAGCTGCAAATTCCCTTACACACTTCTGAAATTCCTGGTTGAACACTTCTTCCCCGACTTTCTTGTGAAAGCAGTTACCAATGTCTGCAATCACAGTCGTACAGTCTTTCCCCAGAAGGTTCAAGATTTTGATGGTTTTGGTCATGTAATGGTCCACCAAGCTAATGACCTTGTCGAACACCTTGGTGTAGCAAGCGGGTTTCTTGATCAGCGGTTTCGTGGAGCAGTTGACGAGCAACTCGGCGATGTACACTACGTCCTGGGCCACGGTCACGAGGATCTTAGTGCTGTTGACGACGTCGTTCACCAGAGTGTCAAAGTCCTGGCCGAAGTCTTTGCAGCTTTTCAGGCTGACGAGGTCGTTTCCAAGGTGCTCCCCGCAGATGTCAAGGTATTCCTGGTTATCAGCAACGGTCTGTGCGATATCAATCACTTGCTTTACTCCTGTCTCCCATGACAGATGGGCCTAGGCATGATACACATATTGGTTAGTCTCATATTACACATGTAGTGCTTACCTATTGCGCTCACTAAGGTTTCTCCCAAGTTACCAAGTGTGTCGTTTGCTGTGTAGCACGTCGCATTGCCCTGTTGGAACCACATCTATTTGTGTATATCAACCGTTGGCAACAATGAAGTCAACACTAGTCGAGTTATTGACGGGATTCACCCCAAGTAGCTGGAAACGGTGTTTGAAGATTAAGCTGCTAAACTGGAATTTCTGGGTACACCATTGAACCCGTATGCTAAAACCATTTTAAACACTAATGTCGTCATACACTGTGAGCAAAGCGAATGCATATTTATGTAAATACAAGTTTTTTTGTTTTTTGTTCAGTTATCAAATATCATATACACAAAACACCCATTAAAATGCAAGTTAGAACACTTTTGATGATGCAACTACTTTTGAGACGTTTACGAATAACAGTTAAAACTGTAAATAACAAACATCTATCTGTTACATCATAGCCAGGGCTTATTTTAGATTAACGAAAACCTAAAACGCTTGAGCTTCCCAAAGTGAATGTTAGAACGTACATGTAAACGTAAAATTGACAATCAGGCTGTGAATTGAAGTATAATCATACTTAAGGTACTCAACAGTATAACGTTAGCAGTGTATTGGTACGTTAGCATTGATGGTATTCTTCTGGTGATATTGATACTTGGGTGAAAAAATTTAAGACCAATTTGAAACATAATTTAATTTTATCTTTGTGTACTTCTTTGTGGAACAATTCTGATGAAGATGATAGCTATGCTATCGAAAGCGCTTGTCCAAACAAAGTGCTTTTACTTTGGCCTACTCTTCAAAATTATTTTCAGCGTAGTAATGGTTTATCGTTTTAAAATATAAAAACATATAAATATGTTATGTCGACGTAATAGAAGCTTGGCTTCACAAGAAGGCCTTATTTTACAAAACATCCTTGATTTTGAATTATTAAAACTGCACGTGAACGCAAGCCATTGATTTTACAAAAGCTGTCGAAATAATTATGACCCTTAAAAATTATAGAACTACCTCTAACTATTTTTTATAAAAGTAAAACACATGAAATCTAGTAATTAAAACTGATCCAAGAACATGGAAATGCTACTACCTGAGCGTAGGCGAGGGCACACCCAATGAAAACAGCTAAAACCAAAGACTTCATGGTCAGCTATATCTGAACTCAGAAAATGAATTGTAACCTATTGTTGTAAATTTTGGTTTATACTGAATCGATTATTAAGAGGAAAGACAATATCAATATTGCTCACTTCAAAAGATAAGACGATTGACATATTATGACATTCAAATGTTCAATCTTCGTTTTGGGGACATCGCTTCGTTCGAATTGTGTGGTTGAAGTGTTATTTTATCATATCTTGAAAATTTTACACTTGACTAATTCTCTCCTTGCTCGTGTAGTTAGTACGTTGTTTATGTTAAAATTTTAATCAATTTGCAGTATCATTGATTTAAAGAGGTCTAAAGTCTTTAAGTCGCAATATGTAAAACGGTGTGTTTCAATCAAACTTGGAGGACTATTGCCATTTCTTTGAAGTTAGTAAGACAAGTACACTCTCAGAAAAACATTAGTTAATATTATCTTATTTATTAGTTGTGAACAAGTCCATCACTTCGGTCTTCAGCCTAAATTGTGTTAATGGCAGCAATTGATTTAAAGACGTTACAGACAGACTTCTAAAAAATAGTAGATTGCAGTATATGCTTGCATCTTCGGAAAACTATGTAGAAGTTTTTACCTTAAACGTTGCATATTATTAGCTTTTACCTGTAATATATTTCAATATTTTTATCAATAATTAACGCTCTCAGAATGTTATGGCTTTCAATAGTAGCTGAAATTGGGATTATCAACTGTATACGTATTGTAAAATAAAAACTAAGTTGAAAACTGAGTAGAAGGTAAAGAAACCAATGACCCAGAGACGAAGAACGGGTTTGCTAATTTGAAAGTTGGAAAGGTACGGGTGAAGATTGGTTGTAGGACTCCACAGATCTCTCTACCACTCAAACTCAATACCTAGCGTTACCGCAAAGTCAATGAGTGAAACTGTCAGTGTTGACTGCGGAGATCGAATCGACATCAGCATAGAGATTAGCTCCTGAGTCGCGCGCGATACCACCACGGGTCTACGTTGGTGTAAATTCCGAATACTATTGCTTTTTGTATTCTTAAGCCTTGCCTTCCATCTTTAACTCCGCTACAGGTGGCATTCTCCATGTATTCCTTAGTCTACCTAATATTTTTGCACTAGTAGGGTCCCTACCGATGGATCGCTAATTTCTAGTTTTTACTTTACCTCTATAATTGAAGGGGTCACCGGAACAAAGTGCTAACCCAACTTTTGTCCAAATGAGGCTAATCGCTTATTCTAGCGGGGTTTTATGTGAACTAACAGTTGTCTGTATGAAGTTCCTCGTAAGACTACTAGGTAGCTCTAGTTTCGAGGTGCATTTTTTTGTCTTCCTGCGCCTTGTTAGGCATATTTGTGTCAACATAATGCTAAACCATTTGAGCAAATTATGATGGATGGCCTTAAGGACAATGCACTGATCAAAAGGCAACTTTTATGGTTCATCATGAAGAAAGTGACTCATCTGTGGACAGTGACGCTGATCAGGATTATTTACCAAATGTGTCATGAGAAGATGAAATTAATGAAATTTGGGATAACACTATATTACTCAAGATTTAATCTAAAAGTTTCGAGGTTAAAAAAAACCTTCTGAGAGGGTTAGCATTTTGTACGGCCAACCCTTCAATTATGCTCTTAATTTGAAATGTTTCTTTACTCTACTAAGGTTGAAATTATAAGTGTTCACTTTAGCACTCAGTTAATATAAAACGTAGAGTATATCGAAGTAACATTTTAAATATCACTTCCGGTAGCCACTTAGCCACGTTTGCTCTTAAAAACCCAATTGAACTTTAATCAAACAAAAATCTATGCATCACTCTACTGTCACAAGTGGTTGAAGGTTTAGCTTTTGGATAAACCCATGTGATAGTACCTTATCATATTCACGATTAAGATGTTTTTCAACTTTAATTACTGTATATGTATTGACAAAAATTGAATCTTTTGTATCATTAATAGCTGACGCTTGTCTAATATGGATGACATAATTATAACAGGTTACGGGAGGTAAAATGTTCCAATTATGGTGAATTAACAAAACATGAATTTCCTTAATTTTGTTTTTTAGAACTATATAATTGGAAATCAGATCATTGTTATCTGAAATCAAAAAAGGGGGTTTCAAAAAGTCCCCTCACTCAGTTTTGCTAGCAGGTATACATTCTTTTGAAAGCCAAAGCTTTCCAAACGAAAACAAAACCTTCAGTTTTTGGCTAGTTTGGAAAAAAGCGACAAAGAAAAAGAGTTTGACTTTAAGAAAACACTTTTCAAAATTTGACATAATATAAGAAACCCAAAACATACTTCATGTACTGATAGCGTTTTAAATATACAGAGGAAGTGTGTATATCCACTTATATAGACTAAGTGGATATACACACTTTTGATTGCCAATTCAGTGTTTTTATTTTTAAATTGTATATAAAATATATTTTGCAAGCAGTGGTCGTTATGAACAATATTTAGAAGAACATGTTTAATTTTACGACCAGTAATCATTCATCAAGCTATAACAAAATATTGTTTATTTTAACGATTATATTATGAATCATTTAAATATAATAAATCAATACGTACAGATAATATGACATGAAACATCTTTGTTTTTTCTATTTAAATTTGTACATGACATTAAAATATTTTCAAATTACACAACACAATAACTTTGAAGTATTATATTCTTAACTTAAAGTTTACAGATGAATAAGGGTCACCTGAGAGTCCGAACACGCTTTCCATTTTAGGCCTTCTTTCTAGTTACTTAAAACTAGCTAAATTTGGACCAACAAATTTATTTTGTTATAAAATATATAGTCTCGCAATAACAGTGTGTTTAAAGATTTGTTAGTATACGGTAAGGGCTGTTTGCTGCTAAAAACATTTGACTTGTGCTTATTGGTTTTCATTTGTCCCAAATGGTACTGAAATTTAAATTAAAATGACGGCTAGATATTTGCAATGGTCGACTTGCCAAATGAATGTTTAACAATTGAAACTGTCAACATCAAGGTAGCTTGATAGCGGAATTGAACCACGCGTTAATTGAAAACTCCATTCAAGTACCTAAAATGATATGGACGACCTAGTTTCCGATATGTTTGGAATCCTGCATAATCATTGATTTCGACCGTGTCATTACGCTAGGGGACTTCCCGTTGAGATAGGTCTACTAGGTATAAAATGTGTATGTTCAATTAACGATGTACTTTGAGTCATATCATACTTTGAAAATATGGAGTAGGCCTGTTACTTTAAGTGGAAGCCAAAGAAATGCACACTATTAATGATCATTATCCATAATCAGTGTGGTCAATATAATTCATTCTACTGGTATGTTTTCAAAAAACTGTAGAGCATTTGAAAAAAAGAATTTAGTAAACATCAAAATCAACTAGGTTTCTTGAAATATACGGATACAAGTTAAAAGAATCGTTAACTTTTCCTTTCCTCTACGTTGTTTGCATTAATTATTATACACTGTCAGCTGTCTAATAAAATAATATTAAGGAAAAGGAGAAAGAAAGGGGTCGAAATTAAAAGTTAAAACTATGTGTTGGTCTTCGGTAATTTTATAAACTTAATTCAACAACATAGACTTACTAGTCACATCACAACACTATGAATAGCATCCAGCATTTTAACTATCAGGATTAACTTAACACATCTAATTTATTACAAAAAGGTACACTTAAACAAAGGAATGCTTAGCTAGGTTGAGTGCCTAGGATAGTGTGAGACGTCGTTCAATATGAATGATATGTAAAACTAGACATCAGTTCGTACATACGTAACCTGGGAGTAGACACATGTCCGTCTTTCTTTAATTTATGCCACCAATTTGCAAAATTCTGCAAATTATCTGCAAATCTCAAAATACAAGTAGGTTTGATATAGGTACAATTACTAAATTCTTGTAATTTTGCGTTAAAACTTGTGTTTTTGTATACGTAGGTTATTATTAAGGAAATCAATTTTTGTTTGGATGATCATTTACTCCCTAGGCAAGTGCTGTTTGAGTTTGTAACAATCCAAAACTAATGATAATAACAATATGTTGGGTGTAAACTTACCTTGTAAAGGGCTGTTGGTAAAACAAATATATATTTACTGATGTATTCATGGTTACTTCAGCATCTAGCGTCTACCTTAAATTTGATACTTGATTTCAATTGAAAATAATATGTTTTACTTTTGAAACCTTAAAATTCTTTTGTGTGCTATGAAACAAACTATAAAATATGGATGCAAAAACACAAAAGTGCTTACACCTATGTAAATTAAGTAATATAATATGTAGTTATGTAATATAAAGGCTGCCAGAGGGCCTAATATTTGAAATGTGTATTTTTCAAACTTTTATACATTTTGCATTGGGTTTAATGATGATGTTTCTACACCATACTTTTAAAAATTACAAAACTGCGATATTTTGTTGAGAAAAGCGCGTTGCATCTTTCACTGATTTAAATGGCCTAAATTAATTCTTGTGTTTTAAAGTCAATGTTCTGTATTTTGTTTGTTTTTTCAATACGAAGGTGAGTGTATTTTAAAAAGTACTTGAATTATATTTATGTACAAATGCATGTAAAATACGGCCTGTCCGTCAGGTTCTCATTGGACAGGTCAATGCAAGTAGTATTGTGAAAAAATAAAATAAATAAGTCAAAATGAACTTGAAATGTTTATACATTCATACTCTGTGAAGTAAATGTAGGAATAGACGCAATTTCATAAACGCTGTAGATAATAATTTTATTACATAGCTTTAGAATTCAATTGACAAACCTTTACAAAACCTAAAGCTGTAACTTAAGAAACTTAAACCAACACTAGAAGTAACGAGAAAGGCTTTCCTGCCCCTGAAATTAATATATCATTGTACTATAAAGTATTTCGTAGACAAGTATAAGTCTTGTGGTATATATTTTCTCGTATTTCTATCACATTACTTTATATGTCGATGAGGTATATACTTATTAACCAACTAATTATCCCCACTTGAATTGAACCACAAGAGGGATGCACTTGTACAGCAGCGAGGAATATATTTATAGGTATAATGGTCTGCTCAGCATATCCAATGTCAGCTCAATAACCAATTCAGATTCTGCTCAGTTCTCTCTATTTATATGTAAATTATGTCTCAAAAGCTCTCCAGTCAATTCCCCTTTGGACTTGCCCTCTTCAGCTGTACGGAACCTAGTGTACAATCTATTTCACTACTTACAGCGTTGGCTTTTTAGTACGGGATATTTTAATGTATTTGGGATGTACATAATAAAACATTTCTCTCCATATTGTGTACAGGGTGAGTTTGAATTGTCCCCATCTTAACTTTAGAAATTGGAAATATTTTAAAACGCCCTTTTGGGAATGGTTATAAAGGATCCTGAAGTTAGTTTAAACGTACTTTGCATTTACCCCGTGGGAAACGGCCCCCAATTTATTAAAATACAAACCCCCCTTGTGTCATCTCAAAAGGAAATGGAATTTCAACACAAAATCAACGACGTAAATAATTACTGTTGTATCTCAACTAGTGTTCTTGTTAGACAACAAACCAGGTTTTAATTCTACATTTCACATACCATTTTTATGAAACATAAAGATACTCCTAAAGATTCTCTATGGGATTATGTTATAGGGTTGTGATGTTGCACTCAGATGACTTTCAAGAAATATTTGCAACTCGAAATAAATTGTATGTGAAATGTGGCATTTTAAACCTGTTTTCTTGTAATTTTTAAATGGGTATAACAAATAAACGAGTTCAAGTACAGAAGTTGAATTCGTGTTAAAATTTCCATTGGCTGATGATAAATTAATTATTATTATGTTGTATTATTTGTTAATGTAATACAGTGGTACTGTTTTATAGCACCTATAGCGTAAAGGCAATAATATAATGTTAATTACATGTACGATTCATATAAAGAGTGATACAAAAGACAATCATTATTTTAGGTAACTAAGATCTGTATCTGTAAATTTACCAATACAGATTATTTAACAATCAGACTCAGGTTACTATTTTACATATTTAAATAAATATTAAAAAAATTAATGTGTCAGTCTATTGGCTTATGTTTACTTTTTTCTAAATAAATATTTAGCTACTTTCAGAGGTCGTAAGTAAATGAGTTTATTCTTGGTGTCTGCGTAATGCAAACAAAATTGCCAGTTGAGTCCCAAGAGTCCAGTTGACATAAAGTATACGAAGATGTCTCTGGAGAGGTATGACTTCCATATTTTATGGAGCTTGGAATGTTGCTTTCCTCTTTCAGTTTTCAAATATTTTCTAAACTGATTTATGTTTATAAAGCAAACTATAACTCAGGTTTTCAAAGCGGTTAGATATTAGATTATCATTTTTACATTTTATGTTCAAAGCAAATGTTAGTTTTAGCAAAGTTAGTTTTATGGGTAATTAATTGTGATAATCTATGTTATGTTAATTCTGAGAAACCCATCTTCACGCACGGCAGTTTAAAATTACTGATGATGGCAACTTATTGCTTTCGTCCTAATATATGGTATGTTAAATTTTTCTGAAAAATTCAAACAACGCAAGTAATGTTAATGCGTAGGTTTAAGCGACCGGAGTAGGAGAAATTACACTAAACTCTGATGTGGTATGATACCGGAGATTACAAGTTTCGCTTTGAAAGTCTAATATGAGAGGAGTGCTTGATTTGTACTATTACAATAATTCTCGTGAAAATGAGCCATCAAAACTTTAGGCACACTGCCAATTAATACATTTTCTCATTAATTTTAGTTGAAGATAATATATATTTTAATAAAAAGATTTCGTATTACTAAAATTTTAACAAAACTTGACTCAACCGCAATGTCGTACGGTACTCAATAAGTTATGCTTAAACTGACCAGTTTGTTAAACTAAGTTGTCAAAAAAGTCCGACCCCTTCCTTAAATTTTGAATGGATGAAAATTTTTGAACGTGCTTTGGCATATGTATTAAGGTTCAGCTGAAGTACTTTTTTGCATATTTTCGGGGTTTGACCCTCACCCCAAAATAGTAGTAGTGGGGGAGTCTCTCATTTGAAAGGGAATAAAAACAATTTTTACCATTAAAACAATTTCACAATGCCCCTGTTCAAAATTGCGGCCCAAAACATGTTTCATTTTTTGAGAAAATAAATCGTCGTGGTTACTATTGTTTTCTAAATTTTGGTAACAAATTACGGATTCAGTATTGGTAATCAAAGCTTTAAATGATTTGCTACAAGATTGATTTGGCAAACGTTTTAAAATTGGTGCTTTTGAAAACAATGAACAGTTTTAAAAGTTTGGACAATCGGTACCACGCCAAAGCGTTGGGAATCTTTGTAGGATGCCATGTCAGACAAACAAAAAATACTTACCAAATTATTCAAAATTACGTACTACATGAATATTATACAACACCCAGTAATTTAGCTTTATTCGGTTAAGGTTGCATACAGTTTGCAGGCATTAATCGTTGTGTTTGTATACCAACATACCGCTAAAAATCGGAGGCAAAGCACTGACCGTGTTCTCACAGTATTCTTATGCTAATCATGTTTCCCAGCACTCTTGTCGGATCTACTCTGGTTTCGATTTACCTCTTTATCATGGTAAAGCTTAGGAATTTATGTACATAAATATTTTATACATAAGCCATTACCCATCTAATTTACTTTTCAATGTTGGCAAGATTGATTTACATGAAGGATACTCCTCTCAATAGGGCTTATCATCTTGGCAAACATCTCTGTTTGCAAACTAAAAACACTAGATGTAAACATGCTAGTTAAGATTACAAGTCGTGTTAAAGTGTTTAAACGAACAAAACAATATTGCAAGTAAAAAGGACTTTGCTGCATGCATTTCAATCTCAATTTAATACAGCTTTATACGTGTTCCTACCTAATTTGTTGATAATGTTCAGGTTGTAGATAGCAAAATAGTACCAATGACAATTTTCAGTTTTACTGTAACAGTCTTTCTTAGGTATCAATAAATACATCTTTATTGAATCAATAATGAGTATACCTAAAATCCATAGTGCTAAATCTAAGTTAAAAGTCACTTTTCTACTCATTTTTTTAGAAAACACGGTACTCTATGTCATTATTAAGTTTGTAGAGGACAGCTAGCTGTATTACCTAGTAGAGTTAATGAGTTCTCTTATACCTTTTAGCGAGTGAA
Organism: Matsumurasca onukii; assembly: GCA_018831715.1. Classification (NCBI taxonomy): domain Eukaryota; kingdom Metazoa; phylum Arthropoda; class Insecta; order Hemiptera; family Cicadellidae; genus Matsumurasca; species Matsumurasca onukii. Next base: position 34,785,140 of record CM032063.1, on the reverse strand, counting down.
CCTGTAAGGTTTACCAAAACAGTCAAGACAATAGACACACTCAGGAGAACATTTCTTTTAGTTCTTTGTTTAAAGTTTGTTGTTGACGATGGGAGAATGTCACAATTAAAACTATTATTGCGGACATTTTCCATCGTTAGTGAGGACAATAATCATGGAGTTTCGGGTCTGCAATCTGATCGCGTCTTCAGGTGGAAAATAACCTAAAACACAGAACATAAGAAAAAGTGCTAGCCTAAAGTAATCAATAAACTCTGAAATTTATTTTAGTATCTTCATTGCGTGAATAAAACATGATCATTATCTCATGTATTTTTGTTAATTTGATCAAACTAAGGACTTAAGGTACGAAGAGCGAAGCAAACCTCTTTGAAGTTTGGTATGAAAACGTTAGCAATACTATTTAAACCAGTGACCCGATGTACGAAATGAGATTTGTGTTGAATAAATGAATCTGGAATTGGAGCGGAAGTATGAGACGTCTCAAATCCGAAACCGTGACTCATTCATAACAGCTTTTGACGCAAGGTTATTTGGAACAACACTGATATGGCACTGTGAAACTTCAAAACAAAAGTTATGCAGCTTCTGTTTAGTTGAAACGGTTTTTGAACTAGACCACTAATCTTTGAACTGTATTTTATTATTGTGACTTTTGAATTACATCTAGGTGACTAGAACGCTCAATATAATGATTAAAAGCGTTAAATATTTACAAGTATCAATGTTACAAGAAGAATGTTTAGGCTAGTAAACCTAAATCATTTATTTTAATCTACTTTATGACTTCACTTCCAGATTTTTGGTCTACCAATTGTACTGATAATGTTAATCTTGTAAATTGTTCTCAAAATATTAATACTGATACTTGATTTTGAAGATTCATCAAAATTTCGGTTAAAGTTGCAGCAGACCTTTTTGGACAATGTGTTTTTAGAAGAAGGCTGAAAAGGTTGTGTAGTGTGTACCCCACGAATTTTGGAAAACAACTTAATTTACTACTTTTGAAGGGTTTTGACTGGGACTCGTGGCGTGGATTACTCCTGTAATCCAGCTTCATGGAGGTCAGGTTTTGAGGATGATATAGGTCTAAAGCGGCTCAGATAGTCTCAGTAATCATCTGATGATACCCGCATAAACTCCCACCATCGTTAGACATATCAGACCATCACCTGCGTGGTTCGGAAGTCACGCTAAGCCGTTGGTCCTTGTATTTCCATTTATCATTGGGCTATTAATGACCCATTCTAAGGAAGAGTCGGCCTTAGTTTGTAAAAAGACTACACCTCATAACTCATTACTACCACTCATCAAACTCATCCTTCACCACATATTTGCCTTAAAATACCCTTTGAGAGTGGTCGGCATCTCAAATAGTTATTTAGTGATTTGTTTTGTCCGGTTTATAACTTTGAAGATGTGCCAAGTATGTCCTGATACCCAAATAATCCCTTAGAGTTATCAATGGTGCGGCTGATATAGATCACAATTCAGTCTTTGTGACACAATCATTGATGATAGTTTTCATCTTACTAGTGTTACTTCGTATAAAAGAGAAAATGGATACACTTTAACTTAGAAGCGACACACACTCACACTGTGGTAAGGGTTTAACACAAGTTTCTTTTATTAGGCTAAACAGATTCGAAGTCGTCCAAGGAGAATTGTCTAATGTCTGTAGGTTATTTTTAATCACTTGCCTTTGTCTTGCCCTGCCGAAATTTAAGTACTTCATGACACAAAATATCACAAGTATTGGTTTTTTTTTTTAGACTGTAGAAATGTTTATCCTTCATAGTTTCCAATACTTTGAGCATCCAGCTATTGATTTACTTCCATTATGCGGGAAAAAAGATTCGCGGACGTTGAGCAATAGGGCCTAGTTTGGTTTCAAATAAATAAATACATAAGCAATTTATTACATTGAAATAATATAAAATGTATGTAATCCAATCGTTTTAAGTTAGAAGGTTACAACGTTCCATCCATTCATAGAAACATCGAAGTCCCTTTCAAACATAGAATACTTCCATTTGCGCTTCAACCATTCGAATCATTCCACTAAAAGGAAAACTTTCAGTATGTTAGTACGTGTTCTCCCAGTCATCTGTACAACAAACCTACTTGTATTTTAAAGACTTGTGTGATCGAAATGTATTGAAGTGAGTTTTAAACGGATGGAGCATCCAGGCAGTTTTATCGAATTTGCCAGTTTGTTGACACAATGATGAACTCTTGCCTGAGATGGCAGATTCTTATGAATCACCGTTCTCTCTCGCCCAGTTTAGTAGTTCTGTTTTCCTCTAGTCTCATAAGGTAATTAATTGACACTTCCTTTGGAACGTTGATAATTTACTTTGAGACACCGACCACTCTTAGAGAGCATTTCAAGGTGAGTATGGAATAAATGGTGAGTTTTGATGAACGATGAGGTGTAGTCTTGTTACAAACCAGAGCCGACTGTTCCCCAGATTGGATCATTAATAGGGGTCCCAACGAACGATGAAATGGACCAACAGGTTAACGTGACTTCCGGGCCACGAGGAGTTGCCATCTTGAACAATAATTATCACTGCAGCAAAAAATCGAAAACGGAAATGTGGTAAATGTTTTCACTAAGGTGCAAGAAATCTTCATAAATTATTTCAGAGCATAGATCCATAAATTGAAACTCTGTTACAAAGAAACACAAACGCAAACAAAGTCCCAAACAGTGGAATTTAATTCAATTTCTTTTTACCTGGTCAAAATGGACAAAACAAACAAAAAAAGGAAAACAAAGGAAGAGGAATGATTGCCATTACGTCGTCAATATAAAAGAGAGAACGACTGCGAGAGTTGGGCGTCTGCCATGGCTTTAACCTTTATATCGCTAGGAACAGGTGAACTGCCGTACTTGGCCAAATCGAGCTCATCTTTCCCCATAACCGTAAAATAGGAATCCATTTTAAAGCTGAAAATGGTTTGTCTGAGTGTATTGAAGTCTTAGATACGAACTGCAGTGAAGTATCTTGTACTAGATAACCTTTGGAAATATATAATTTTACCTCAGTACTACATTCTGTGAATTTTAAGTAATATTAAATGTGTGTAATTTTTATGTTTTGATATCTTTAATTCCTAAATACTGTTTCCTGATTTTTGTAATTAGGTTTCATTTATCACAAGTAACAATAAAAGTGTATGCATACCTTCACTGAGTAAACTTATCGGTCAAATCGTACCGTATAGCCAGCCTGTAAATAAAGGCTTGAGCTTAGTATTATATTATCAATGCTGAGCTTGAATATAATATACGATAATATACAAGATATACAGAGTGGTCAAAAGGGTAGGCCTACTTGTCATTATATGACAAGTGTTTTTTTATTAGCTTCACAGAATCTTAAACTAAATGCTCTACATGTGTTGTCATTTAGTGTGACGTATTCCATACGTTGTTACATGTTCTCACTAAGGTGCAAGAAATCTTCATAAATTATTTCAGAGCAAGATCCATAAATTGAAACTCTGTTACAAAGAAACACAAACGCAAACAAAGTCCCAAACAGTGGAATTTAATTCAATTTCTATTTACCTGGTCAAAATGGACAAAACAAACAAAAAAGGAAAACAAAGGAAGAGGAATGATTGCCATTACGTCGTCAATATAAAAAGAGAACGACTGCGAGAGTTGGGCGTCTGCCATGGCTTTAACCTTTATATCGCTAGGAACAGGTGAACTGCCGTACTTGAGCCAAATCCGAGCTCATCTTTCCCCCATAACCGTAAAATAGGAATCCATTTTAAAGCTGAAAATGGTTTTGTCTGAGTGTGTATTGAAGTCTTAGATACGAACTGCAGTGAAGTATCTTGTACTAGATAACCTTTGGAAATATATAATTTTACCTCAGTACTACATTCTGTGAATTTTAAGTAATATTAAATGTGTGTATTTTTATGTTTTGATATCTTTAATTCCTAAATACTGTTTCCTGACTTTTGTAATTAGGTTTCATTTATCACAAGTAACAATAAAAGTGTATGCATACCTTCACTGAGTAAACTTATCGGTCAAATCGTACCGTATAGCCAGCCTGTAAATAAAGGCTTGAGCCTGGTATTATATTATCAATGCTGAGCTTGAATATAATATACGATAATATACAAGACATACAGGGTGGTCAAAAGTAGGCCTACTTGTCATTATATGACAAGTGTTTCTTTTATTAGCTTCACAGAATCTTAAAACTAAATGCTCTACATGTGTTGAGTCATTTAGTGTGACGTATTCCATACGTTGTTACATGTTCTCAACCATTCCTGAACATTTCCGAGGTGGGATACCTAAAAGAACTCATGGTTTAGCTTCAGTTTCTGAATATAAGGGGGTGGACTGAAACAATTTTCCACTACAAAAATTACACAACAAATATTAGGAATACTAGCTTTTTGGAATATATGAAATAATGATAATCCCTCTGACGCTATTTTCTGAGGCTCGAAGATATTCAAAATCTGAAGCAAAACAACAAGTCAGTTGTAACGTATATAACTCTTCGATAATGTTCAGGAATGGCTGCAAACATATTAAACGTATCGAATAGAAAAATACTCAATCACGTAGAAGATATGTAGAGTATTTATTTTCTAGGAATAGTATGTGTTGTAAAGCGAATACAAGAAATCCTAACCATAAAAGTACGCGTACCTTTTTTGGATCACCCTGTACTTATTTTTTATTTTTGTTTTCAAAAAACCTTAACACTAGGTCCAAATTATACACAGTATGCGTTTGGGTGGTATATACTTTCAGTTAAATGATATCATTTTGATCTTAGAAGGCCTTCAGATCTCGTTCACCGACTACCAATTTATGTTGTAGAGAAACCCATAATTTGTTTAGAGCCTCTTTGACAAAGCTTTAACCGAAATATAGTAAGTGATAGACTATAACCCAAAGCATGCAAAGAGATAAAACAATAAAATTCAACCATGAACACATAAACGTAAGATTTATTCATGTTCACATGTTCACGCTACAAATTTAAGATACGAACATCCATGGTTGAAAGGTTGGCACTGCTCTTATGATGGGTTGGGCTTCACTCCTCCAAGGTTGCCTGGCTGTCCTATCAGTGCTTGATACATGTACGCTCTCCACCAGCGGAGGTAAGGAGTGCTGACGGGTCCATTGCTGGCCCAGGACAGGTTGCTACTCCAGCGAGGTCCTACGCCAAACACTGTTACTGCCATCTCGTCAGCATGACTGCCACCCTCTCCTCCCTTCTTCTTGCCGAAACAGGCGCCCATAATGAATTTGATTGAAGAAAATTTGGAGCAATTTAAGTTTTGAACTATTGTTTTGATGTTGTGAAAATATTTATTTAGTTTCCAGGGTAACGTAGTTTATAGGACTGTGAGTTTTGAAAGAGAGCTGTTTAGCTTAGCTACAACGAATGGGTGTTTCTAGGCCGACATGTTAGACAAAATTCAGTAAGTAACTTTTACAATGGTTTGGGAAACGATACAAATATCAATAATATAATATATGTTTAGCCTATCAGCGTTAATGGTTTCCGTAACTCTTATCACCCTACGTCTCCCTACCCCTCAATGGTGGAAGCGCAGCCGTGTCTACATATATGTAAATCGTGTCTAAAATAAAACCATGGGAGATGTATTTACCACAATTATTCTTTAGGAATGGGCTTTTTATGTCATTGTTTGAAATAACTGGTATAATATAGAACTATATGCAGATATATGGAGACACCAGTGACAATATGTTGCTATACAATCGTTACGGGTTTCTGAAGTTTACGTCTCTTTTCTGAGTCATAGGTCTCTAAAAGTTAGCCAATGTAGAGGACACTTCAATTGTTGACTTAAGTTATTGGTTTAAAAAACCACAGTCAACAAAATTGTGCACGAAATAGTTGCCTTTTTACTTTAAAAGTGTGTGACTGTCTAAGGCTTCCGCGTTAGAGTCGACCTATTGAGGTTAAGGTTTCAGAGTTTCGTTTCACTAACAATGCCTTTTAGGTGCCTTTTTTGTAAACATATGACGTCCTTTAGCTGCCAGCTCTACGAACATAAAGGAAAATGAAAAGTATGCAAACAATAAGCGTAAGAGTGATATGCACGAGTATATAATTGCATAACAGTTAGACATTTCAAAAATTCAATAATTAAGTATGAAAACAAACTTACAATATAAGTTTATCCAATAACCTAATATTATTAGAGCGTTTGTTTCCGTACTAAATTATCTATAAATTCCGGTAAGAGGGAACTTCAAGAATGATTTCTGAATATTTCCAGAGCAATCAAATATACGATTACTCCACACATTTCCCAAACTTTTATACCGGACGAAGTCTTTATTTACTTGCCTTTTAAATTGGGAAGTTTGAAAGCTAGCCTACATAAAGCAAACGTCCCATATAATTTCAAGGGTCTTAGATTAAATCTGTATTTTACTAAGAGATGCAAAAATTGAGTAATGATTTATATGTTGTATAGACGACAAGAGAGTATCATTGAGTTTGGTCTTGATCTAACACAGGGTCGGTGGGTGGTGGGCTGGAGTTGGTCCGTGCGTGACAAATTCTGAACAACAGAGGCCATTATCAGTTCCATTACTCTCCAGTCACTCGGAACCAACCTGCGAGAGAAAAGTCGAAACCACTTATTACTTCTCCCTTGTTGGTCTAATAGAAATATGGTAGACATACAATTTTGTAGCCTATCTAGTATCAATAAGGTAATTTCAAATCAACTGAAAATAAAACATAAGGTTACGCTTTGTTGAGCCGTTTTTATTCTAGATTTTATTCTAGCTTGCACCGTTGATTTAGTTAGAACACGTGGTTTTCATTATGATGTAGCGAATTACCTAGAAAGGAGTCCCATCCATCTTAAGTGTTAAGAACGACTCAACACTTTCAAATAACTGCCGGTACGTGTAGGGAAATGCTTTTTGACATATTTTGGAATTTCGATCCCCCCTTCCACCATTGTCGTATGTACGTTCACTAGTAAGTTGTAATATTATATAGATACCTATCGAGGGCCGTTCTTGAAATAATAAGGCCTACAAATTAGCGAAGGCAACCGTCTCTATTTTTGGTTACCACTTATGAGATCGTGGCTACAAGTTGTATGAAACGCAACAAATAAAAACGGATGCCAACACTTTGGGTTTCCAAATATAAAAGCACAAGTTACAGTTTTGGATGCTTAGAAATTAAAACAAGTTGAATGATAAGTTGCAGGCAAACTTTGAAACTGAAAGGTACCTGTATACGTCATAATCCGGACAGTCCTTTACATCTCCAAAACATACTGTTGTGTACAAATGAAGTTTTCTTAGCTGGCACTTGAATTTTAGGTAAGAAATGTGTATTCGTCGTCTAGAAAACATCAGGCATCGTTGTCACCCACCGTCGGGGACTTAAATCGTCGCTGGTCCGTCCGCACCATTGATACAATCCTATTAGCATGCTTCCATGAACACCCTAGTTCTAAATGTGATTTAAAAAAGTTAATCACATATCAATTTAATAATACACTCTTGTAATTTGTTTTGGTCCCATTACAGTCGGATTATTTAAACTGGTGTTATACATGCGTTAGTCAGTTATGTTTAAAAGTAAAGATCATAGCAGTGGTCATCAACCCTATGAGCCGGCAAGCCCAAGAAGGACCGATGTTTTGGAAGTGTCCTGTACGCCTCTCCCCCTCCCTCACCCTATATCTCTCGCTGCGGCCCGCATGCCCCAAGTGCCAACTAAGGACATTTCATCTGTAGCATGCTATTTTTAGCTCCCAACCCCCAAATATATTTTTTACTCAAAGTGTTGCTCTACTTTAACACGCTTAAGCGTGTTTGAACAATGTCAGAAGTTTAATAGCTATGAGAGGGATTGCTTCTTTGTGGGCCACCCGTTGAAGACCCGTTGATTTGATTTCTTTCCTAGCACAATAAGAAAACTGTAGTTGTGATTTCATATAAATATGAGAGACTGAACAGTTTGTATCCATTGTCAACTACAGATCCAATCAGACGACAAAGACAAGGGGACCAATCCAATAAGAGTCCCTGATCCAATTGTCAGTGATGTTCGCCCAATCGCTCTTTAATGGCTTTCCTTCACTTTCTGTTACATTTCCAATCGTCATTTCTTGTGCCGGTCTTAACTGTTGACCTTAATCTGTTGTAACCCTTTGCACGATCAACTTGTGTAGATTTCTCTTGGAGTTTGAGAGCAAATGTGTAGCGTACCATTAAGTTGTTAAACATAATAAAGTGCAGTTAAATTTTGATGCAATAATCTACATCAATATTGATTATTAATTTAATTAATAATAACAAATACTGTTCTGTATTTATTTTTTGAGAATAATTCAATCCCTTTTATAATAATGAAAAAGTAAACTACGTTTTAATAAACTTAACTTTTAGACTTTCATGGCCGGTGTCACAACTATAATATAGTTCTTCCGGTTGACTCCACGTCCAAACTTCATAATTCGGTTGAAATATTTCAGCCAATTAGTTTTCATTCAATCAGTAACTGAAGATTGTTATCCACAGCGAGACCGAAATATTTCAACCTAATTATGAAGTTTGGACGCGGTGTGAACTGGAAGAACTAGATTATAGTTATGTTTCAATACTAACTTAAGACCCAATGTGTAGCGTACTATGAAGTTAGTTTCAAAATAATAAAATGCAATTTAACTTTAATGAAATACCATATACTGATAATAGTAACTATAAATATTATTCTGCATTTATTTTTTGAGACTTATCTATACGTATTGATGCAATAAAAACCAAACTAGCGTGTACTAAAGCAATTTGTATCAGCAGATTCATTTTCGAGCACTCGATGTTCAGTACGGTACAGTATTGGGTAATTTTCATATTTGACTTTGGTAGTAAAAAATATACCCAAATTTTACGTTGATATAGATAATTGTTGGTTTAAAATAAAATCATAACAACAAAGTGGTGGCAGCCAAAAATCAAGTATTTACACTCATTGAAATGTCTACATTTTCCTCTGCTTTTTTCCTGAAACAAACCTTCACATTTAAGTACACATCTCTTAAGCACGCTGTATACAACTTAGTTTCTATTTACGGTTTCTGAACAGTTTCGCGCCATTAGGTTTCTCAGACGATTGTAAGGCAAAGGGAAGTTGTTGTGGGTCCGTGCGTAACAAATTTGGAACAAGGCGAGATCCATTATCAGTCCCATTACTTTTCAGTCACCTGGAACAAACCTGGTGGAGAAAGGAGAAGGGGGAATCAAAGTCGAAGTACATTTTCCTTGTTCCTGGCTTCTTCCACAACTTCAGTTTATTTCTTTGATCGAACAGGGTTGAAAACTGGAACACTCCTTCTTTTTCAAACGCCGTATTTAATTAATTTAAAAAATAAATTGTTAATGATCCCAATATTTTAACAATCATTGACAAATTGGACAGTGACGGTAAGTTGTAAAAAATCAGTTGAATCTGATTAACCGTTATGAGCCATGCAGTTTGTTTAAAGTAACAAATACATAGATAATGTCTTAATACTAATAAAATGAGCTTAATACAATACATTGAGCTAATCTCGACTAAGCAGTATTAAAAATTTTCGATTACTTATTTTGATTCTTTGACTTGAGTTATTATTCTTTGACTCTTAGTGGTTATTTTCAGTTGAATACGAGATAAAGGAGTGTGATAAGTGATTTGTGCAAGAGGTGTATTTTTTATGGGCTCAGGTCGTGTGAGTTACTGCTATAACTAATAGCTCAACGATAAACGGAAATGGACCAACGGTTTAACGTAACTTCCGAACTACGGGGAGTGACCATTTTGAGAAGATTTATAGCAGCTTCGGGAGTTGAACCGTTTTGGTGCGAAGCACACACTACATACTGAGAAATGACCACCCCTTAAATTTAAATAGTCAGCCACCATATAATTTGTATTACTTTAACATTTGTGTACATGTTCTTGACGAGTGAATATGATGACTCGATTGTGAGTGTCACAGTTTTATACAGTTGAAGGACACGTGCTTGTGGGAGGGGCGGGTTGGAGGGTGAGCGGGCACCCGCATGAGGGTACGAAGCCTTACCACATCAAGTCCGTCTCAGAACTGGCAACTTCTCCCCCCTCTCTACCCTCCTTCCTCCCCTTGGCACAACTTTGCCTTTGAGGTCAGCAATTCGGCAAACAAAGAAACTGTTGGTCAACCCTTGCTACGCCTAATTGGTTATCCCAAGTCTACAGAGCAGTAAGTGCTCTACGGACATAACATCCAAAGTCCAAAGAGAAAGGTAAAAGGTAAAAAGGTAAAGTTTGTCTTGTTTTAACGAGGCGAAGTTAGGACTACAAAGTCCTCTCTACCACTCAACCTCGACCTTTACCTAGCGTCATCGTATTAGTCACATTACAAATGTAAGTGGTAGCTGCGGGGATCGAACCCGCGCCACCGGAGTGATGAGTCCGGAGTCGCGTGCGATACCAATCCGCCACGGATCCGCTAAAGAGAGTGCAAGAGGGAAGACATCTTGACATTGATAAACTGATACTGATATATCAGATGTTTGGTAATGTAGCATATGACATTATGACAAGGTTAATGTATTCAATGGGTTTAAACACAAAGCTAATATTTAAATACCAATACCTTCCAATATAATAGGTTGGCTATCGTACCCTGGACCATATGGGTTATGTTTTAAATCTCGCCTTACCTGAAAGACGAAGAAGGGGCTAAAGTAAGAACTTCAAACTTGTATACAATTAGACTTTGGCTCTTATCCAATTAAGGGTGTAGTTTTAGCAATTTTCGAGAGGTTGCCGAACGTCTGCAGTTTGAGCCTGTCCCTTGGTCGAAACCCTAAAAGTGCCTTTTCTAACGACCAGTGCCTTCAGTCTTAAATACTAGCCTTTGTTCAGCGGATTTAGCGGCCTGGCTAATGGCCACAAAACCAAGAAAGTTCCACTTATGTTGGAAATTTTAGTGTCCTGTGCAATGAGACTTTGTTATAAAAAACTTTATAGCTAATATAGCTTTATGAGCAGACTAGCTTCACCTCTTTATAACTTTCAAAATGTGGCAGGTGTGTTTCTTATGACTTTTAGATTCACACAAACTGTACAAAGGATCATAAAGATATGTGAGCCAACATACATTATGAAGCTGGTTACATTATCTGAACTACTTGTACTAGCCATTTATGAAAGTAAAGTAGGATAACTTGATTAGGTAAGGTTAATCAAAGTAATCTTTGTTAGGTTAGAATAAAATAAAATATTATTTCAACTATAGCTTATATAAATGGCAATGTATATCTTCAAAGACACTTTAAATATGGATTGAGAAATTAAAGGTGTTTTTAACATTGAAACGGTTTGATCACAACACAGTACGCTTCAAACTCAAGAGAGGGACATTTGATTTCCTGTCTGTTTGCTTCTGACAACATGACAAACGACAGCTGAGTTTGACAATTTTAGTATCTTGGAGATTTTGACACAAAATGTACCAATAAATACATGTTTTAAGTGACAAATACATAGATAATGTCTTAATACTAATAAAATGAGCTTAATACAATACATTGAGCTAATCTCGACTAAGGTATTAAAATTTTCGATTACTTATTTTGATTCTTTGACGATTATTCTTAGTGGTTATTTTCAGTTGAATACGAGATAAAGGAGTGTGATAAGTGATTTGTGCAAGAGGTGTATTTTTTATGGCTCAGGTCGTCTGTGCCCCACATCGGGTTACTGCTATAACTAATAGCTCAACGATAAACGGAAATGGACCAACGGTTTAACGTAACTTCCGAACTACGGGAGTGACCATTTGAGAAGATTTATAGCAGCTTCGAGTTGAACCGTTTTGGTGCGAAGCACACACTACATACTGAGAAATGACCACCCCTTAAATTTAAATAGTCAGCCACCATATAATTTGTATTACTTTAACATTTGTGTACATGTTCTTGACGAGTGAATATGATGACTCGATTGTGAGTGTCACAGTTTTATACAGTTGAAGGACACGTGCTTGTGGGAGGGGCGGGTTGGAGGGTGAGCGGGCACCCGCATGAGGGTACGAAGCCTTACCACATCAAGTCCGTCTCAGAACTGGCAACTTCTCCCCTCTACCCTCCTTCCTCCCTTGGCACAACTTTGCCTTTGAGGTCAGCAATTCGGCAAACAAAGAAACTGTTGGTCAACCCTTGCTACGCCTAATTGGTTATCCCAAGTCTACAGAGCAGTAAGTGCTCTACGGACATAACATCCAAAGTCCAAAGAGTAAAAGGAAAAGTTTGTCTTGTTTTAACGAGGCGAAGTTAGGACTACAAAGTCCTCTACCACTCAACCTCGACCTTTACCTAGCGTCATCGTATTAGTCACATTACAAATAAAGGGTAGTCGGGGATCGAACCCGCGCCACCGGAGTGATGAGCCCGAGTCGCGTGCGATACCAATCCGCCACGGATCCGCTAAAGAGAGTGCAAGAGGGAAGACATCTTGACATTGATAAACTGATACTGATATATCAGATGTTTGGTAATGTAGCATATGACATTATGACAAGGTTAATGTATTCAATGGGTTTAAACACAAAGCTAATATTTAAATACCAATACCTTCCAATATAATATAGGTTGGCTATCGTACCCTGGACCATATGGGTTATGTTTTAAATCTCGCCTTACCTGAAAGACGAAGAAGGGGCTAAAGTAAGAACTTCAAACTTGTATACAATTAGACTTTGGCTCCCTTATCCAATTAAGGGGTGTAGTTTTTAGCAATTTTCGAGAGGTTGCCGAACGTCTGCAGTTTGAGCCTGTCCCTTGGTCGAAACCCTAAAAGTGCCTTTTTCTAACGACCAGTGCCTTCTAGTCTTAAATACTAGCCTTTGTTCAGCGGATTTAGCGGCCTGGCTAATGGCCACAAAACCAACCAGAAAGTTCCACTTATGTTGGAAATTTTAGTGTCCTGTGCAATGAGACTTTGTTATAAAACACTTTATAGCTAATATAGCTTTATGAGCAGACTAGCTTCACCTCTTTATAACTTTCAAAATGTGGCAGGTGTGTTTCTTATGACTTTTAAGGATTCACACCAAGCTCTAGAAAAGATCACTCAAAAGATATGTGAGCCAACATACATTGTAGAAGCTGTTTACATTATCACTATATAACTATTTGAGATGCCGAACACTCTCAAGAGGGTATTTTAAGGCAAATGTGGTGAAGGATGAGTGTGATGAGTGGTAGTAATGAGTTATGAGTGTAGTCTAGTTACAAACTAAGGCCGACTCTTCCTTAGAATTGGTATTAATTTATAGCCCAATGGAAATAAAAGGACCAACGGCTTAACGTGACCCGAACCACGCAGATGATGGTCTGATATGTCTAAACGATGGTAAGAGTTGATGCGGGTATCATCAGATGACCACTGATCATCTGCAAAGACTATACTGTGTATGTATAGTCTTTGCTATCTGAGCCGCTTTAGATCTATATCATCATCAAAACCTGAACTCCGTGAAGCTGGATTACATACCACGTCACGAGCCCCAGTCAACGTATTATTAACTAAATAACGTATAATTATTTTAACTAATGAATGCAATTGTAATAATTAAAGTTGGATTAACTTGATTAGGTAGTTTAATTAAAGTAATCTTTTGTTTAGGTTAGAATAAAATAACATATTGTTTCAACTATAGCCTATATATATGGCAATATATACCTTCTAAGACACTTTAAATATGGACAAAATTCTGGTGTTTTTGTGATGAAACGGTTTGATCACAACACAGTACGCTTCAAACTCAAGAGAAGGGGACATTTGATTTCCTGTCTGTTTGCTTCTGACAACATGACAAACGACAGCTGAGTTTGACAATTTTTAGTATCTTGGAGATTTTACGACTGCAAAATGTACCAATAAATACATGTTTTTAAGTTAAAAAGGTAAACTGGTTGTGTTTTTAACTTGTCCGTTCCTAGCCACAATCAAAAACCAAAACACATAATATTATCAAAGCATAATCGTTTACGAACACCTTTCCGAGTGTACTAGAAAAATTGTCATAGTGTTAATAGACCGGTTAATAAATAAAAGTCCAGCTGCAGTTGGTTAGTGACTATAGACTAATATTTCCGGTTTTAGCTTTTAGTCACTTTGTTTCCAACCGGGATTCTCCTTAATCTTTAATTCTAAAGGTTTTAAAGGAACATCAATCTTAAACTTTTAGTGTACTCAATTATTTCTAGTCGATGTCCCACACTTAATTCACATTAATTGAATGTAAATTTCAAGAGCTTATACTCGTACACGCCCTAAAGTCAAATAATATAGCCTAACAACAATGAAGTCTTCCTTCGCAGAAAACCTATTAGATTGAAACTATACATTTATGAATAATTATTCTGAGCAACATGCAAATAGTTGAATATTTTATATACCTACATTGTGTTTTATATACATATATTATATACATTGTTATCAATTTGATAACAACAGTCTTATCTTTTATCCAGCCTAATCGGATACAAATAAAGTAAAACACTGATAAAATATTAAAATTCAATGCGTTGACTGTCGTAAACCGTGATATGCACATAACAATGATCTTTTCTACCCAAACATTTAAGGGTTTAAACTATCATTAAGGACATTTTCCATAGCTAGTGAGCAAGATGATCACGAAATTTTGGGATCTGCAATCTGATCCCGTCTTCAGATCCATAATCTGATCCGTTTAACGATGGAAAGTGTCCGCAATGAAAGTTTAAACTCTGAAATTCTTCCTTCGTCAACAATAAACTTTAAACATACAACATATTTGAAATATAAATAGTTTTATTACATTTCCGATGTTCTCAAATTATGTTACAATTGTCAGTTTTTATAACTGGAAGTCTAATTTTGAATCGGTATCGCTCATCTAGTAGCCTAACTAGTTTATATCAGTGCTAGTAAAACAGTTTACAAAGAAGATTTCCAAATTACTTGTCAATGTTGTGCTTATCTCTTTGTTCTGTTTGTTTTTATGAGCGTGAAAACGTATAGAGACCACAGAGAGAAGGATTGGGTATGAAGCGGTTTGGAACTCTATCATAAGTCCATTTTATGGATAATTAGAGGGCTTGTTCGATTTCCAGCATTTCTGTGGACTCAGTGCTCAGAAGATAATGATTCAACCAATTAAATATTCGTAGCCAAAGATACCCACATGTTTTGTGGTCTTGTAACAGACGTTTAAATGTTGGTCGGTTTGAAAATGTTCAACTTTAAGGTTTTATAAGTAGTTTTCTTTTAAAATTTGCACTTGTTGCATACGTTTGAAAACCTAGATAATGTTCAATACATACGAGTATCTCTACTAAGAACAAGTTTTGTGTTTTTATAAACAAATGATGTTACATAAATATCCAAAATCATCCCGTTAACGGCTGTAATTTCTAAACGGCTCAATGTTTTGATATTTGTTTTTTGAAAATGTTTTGACACAAACCTTTTAGTAGTGTGTAACATGTCCTATATTTTCGTGTCAAACAAAACAAGATGAAATTCATTCACTGTAATCCTCAAACGTGGTTTGCTTTGGACAATGTTTTTTAGCTTTGTAGGACTACTGGTTCATCTGTGATCTGTTTGAGAGAGCTAACGGGAATCACTGTGTTTGAGAATTCAACAGAGGTGTCATCACAATAGCCTCTATTTTTATAAAATATACATTCTCAGTTTTTAAAAGATATCACAACAAATTTGAATAATAAGTCACTTTAACTATGATTACGAAAAGGTGTTTCTGGCGGATTATTAGGGCTTAACACTACAACAGCGGGCGAAGTAACCAAACGAGTTTACCTTCCAGAGTGCAGTAAAAAGTAACAGTCAAAACAACATTAGGAGTCTTAAAGTCTTAAGCACTTCTATAGCTTTCTTTTATATAGGTTAACCCTTTCCACGGATGATGTTATATTTATCCTGATTTTAAGCTATTTGATTAATATATTAACCTTGTACAAATTTATCATGGGACGACTACTTTTTCAGTATGATTTTCCAGTTTTCCTTTTGTTAAAAACAATTGTTTGACGATAAAGACAACATAACATACTCACTAGTATTTTAGAATTTCAGGCTTGCCTTAAAATCTATTAAAACTGTAATCTGCTGATTATGCATATCAAATATATCTAGTATTAGTAAAGTTCTGTAACTATGCAATGAAATACTACTCTTTTCAATTAATTAATACCGGAGAGTGTAAAATATTGTGCCGAGTGTTGTACATATTTTTTAATAATACAAGTATGCATACGCATTAAGTAAAATTATTGCTTATTCACATTATTACCACTTGCTTTTGATTCACAATATTGATCAGTCTTTAGATAAATATATGTTATTGAAAATAGTTTTAAAAATGTTTCAAAGATGTAATAGAAGTACTCAAGTGTTATAACTGAAATAGTTCATGCCTAAAAGCCCGTATTTCAGTTACAAAACAGCTTATTGGGCATACTTGCGGCCCAAAGCAGCTTCTGTTGTATTGTTTGAAATGGCAGGGACTAGGCTTGAGTTCAATTCCATTAGTGAGGGGAATCAGAGGCAGATTTACATAATAGAATCAAACGAGCAAAACTCACGATACGGACTGAACTAAAGCAAACAGGAAATGAAATATTTTGGTAGTTGATATAGTTTCTAATATGGTGTAGTATATTCTAGATGTAGTATAGATGTAGGGTTGGGAAAAGTGGTTACCCTTATGCACGTCTGCCACGTCTGCTGGGCATATTGCGCTACTGGAATGAAAGGAAGTCTGTATTCAGGAGAGAAATGGGACTGGGTTCGGCTGACCAGACAATCATGAGGGAAAGCTACAAGCAAGCCCACTGACAACCACTTAGGGGTCTCTAACCCCAACACATGGAGAACCTTGCCAACACTCGGTAGACTTCCCTCCAAGATTATGGCAAACTTCTCCTTAAGTCACGGTCTTCCTTGCTACCACGTCACCTTACATTGATATCTTATGCATTCTCCCCTGGTGGAGAACGGAGCGTCTTCAGCACCAAGACAACTACAAAGCTGCCCAGTAATTGTGTGAACTAATCTTTTTTATGTATTACAGTTTAAAGTAATCGAGCAGGTGCTAACCAGTCAGATACTGACAAAGGGCGATTTAGATGTAAAGATGTTTATATACATGTTGTTGTGTGTCCGTATCATAATTTGTTTTTGCACGGATAAAGTTTTGTTGAAGATGTTTTACCAAATTTTTTATATATGTAAGACCTATTTCACTAATCTTATAAACGCCTTTAATCAATCTGTTTTATTTAAGACAAATTTTGTTAATCTAAATAATATGGTTGTTTTCAATGTTGCATCTATATGATTTTAGTGAAAAATTTGATTTAAAAGTAAACGTAGTCTGTGTAATACGTTTAAACATGTTTTCATCGTTTGGTGCTAGTTGAAAGTAAAAAGAAATGCACACAACACCCGTAATTATAAAAACTAACACAGTTATAAATATATTTTTCTAATTACATATAAAACTGCAAGACTGTTATTTCTCAAGACCGTAAAATGCAAAACAAATTGTTAAAGCAAAGCAAGAATGCGAGAGCACCTAGACTTAGCGAAGCTGTCTGGCAGTAATTAGAAACGATAACGAGAATGAATAAACCAAACCTTTGTTCAGAACCGGGAAGGGGTATTAACTAGAACAAACCATTACTCAGCAAATAGTTGCCACATAATAAACCAGCTTCCGAAAGGGTTTCATTATTTGCGTTGACCTGGTTCCTACATATTTGTTTGGCGGAAAATTATTTGAACTTTCGCTTGACACGGTAAACAAATAACATAATAAAGTACTGCTTTGTACTTAATATCTTCACGTTTAACAGTTGAGTAAAGTTTGATAACTATATTTTACAAGTTTTTAATTTCAGTCTACGGTAGGTTTATCACGCGTTGGACAAATATAGTGAAAGAGGCAATGGGCACATTCATAAGAACGTACAGTGTTAGTATCACATTGTATTAATATTATTACTAAAGAAATTTGAAGACAAAATGGTTAAACGATCTTCAAATTCTTTGAAATAAACTATTAGCGTTTATACAAATTAAGATCTATAATAGTCATTTAACATAGTAGCTATGTTTGTAATAGCTTGTTGTAAAGTCACTATTGACAGTCACATGTTTCATAAACATTCAGATTTAAGTACTAAATTTGAAGGCATAAATTCCGGATGGTGTATGGTTATATAATCACCCGGCAAACAAGATTCATATCTTACAAACTTTTGTCTTCGGTATGTAGTATAAATTAGCATTTAGAGTTTATACAAACTAATATCTATCGTATTAATATTGCTATATATTATTGAAAGAAATTTAATCCTAAGGGTAAGGTGTAAGATCACAGAAAAATCAGAAAGCAACATTACTTTGGCACTGATACTAGAAGCCAAGTGGTAAAAGATTAAAATTTTAGGAATTGCGAAATTTCGTTATTATTGAATACTACGAGTATCAAGCGAAATCATATGCATTCAATATTATATGTTTCAAACTTAAACATACGCTAGTTTTACAGTGAAGGTTTAATTTTAAAGATGAACATTATAAGAACGATGGTACCTGGAGGTTGTTTGATTAACACACTTTGGCAGAATAATATTTAAAATTCCAGTTAGTGGCATTTACCTTCAAAAAGTTGATAAAACGTAGGGTTTGAAGTATTTGTCAAGTATTGATGGCTTCTTCCCCTCGATATTTTCACGTTTTTCAACCTTTGAGCCACCCAAGATGAAGACTAATGATTCCAGAACCAAATTGAGAAAAATGAAGAAATTGTCTTTCCTCATCGTAAAAGTCCGCTACTAATGAACACAAATCTAGCAAATTTAGTTTGTATAATCCCGCTTAAATTGTTATTTATAATGGTTTTAATACTCATGCACCCGGGTTATAAATATGGGTAAACCTCTTAAACTAACTGAAAGTATTGACATTTTCCATGTTAGTCTTGTCCTCCGAGTATTTTGCTATTTTGGATAGCAGCTCTCTTAAAACAGTATTGCTAACGTAGATACAGTAATAGAATTTCATCATGATCGCATAGTGCTCATTGTTTCATCTACCCGTAGCGACACAAAATATATGATGCGAATTATGTTGTCCTGAGCTTTTATTGTATTGGTGAAAACATTATAAAGAAAAAACTAACAGATTTGCAATGGTTCTCTTCAGATAATTGCACTAAACAAGATATGACTTTAAAAACAACAAATACTATGGAGTTTGAAATATATGTTTCGGATAAACATTCAGATTTAAGTACTAAATTTGAAGGTAGAAGTAGTTGGGCCGGATGGTGTAGTGGTTTAGCATAACCGCCCGGCAAGCAGAGAACCCAGGCTCAATATATATGTCATACTAATTTATCATTTAGAATAATTTAATATATAGATAATCATAATATTTTCACAATTTTATTAATGAACATATTAAAATAAACCAGGTCAATCAAAAGTTGAAAAAGGTACTTTCTTAAAAATATGTTTAATAATAGAGGTTTTCCAAATAAAGTAGGCCATACAAAGTTGAGTACTATACGTATTTTATTTCAATATTGAGTTATATTAACAAATAATTGTTCACGAACGCACAGGATAATTTTATAATTACAAATATAAAATTAAACTCTAATGTAATTAAGAAATTCTGAATAAAGAAGCATGTAAAGTATGTTAACACTGACCCTCCTACAAAGGAGAGTGGCGGGTTTGTTTACAAAGTAATTATTGGAAAACCTGAGACTTCTCTGTGAGACTTCGTCCCTTTGTTCTGCAGGGAAATGAGTAACTTTGTTACAGGTTCTTTACATACCAAACACAGCTGCGCAACTCTGCTTCTACAATGTTCGTTAGTTCTTCTGAATCTTCTTTGTTTGTAATAACTACGACCATTGAATTTACTTATAGAAGTTCAACTTAATGCTAATGCTTGTTCCCAGCCAACTGTCAGTTTGCGTAGTTTTGAGTTAATGCACCACTGGTTTACTGTTGACGGCTGGCCCCTGAAATAGGCTATCTGAGGTTGAAATGCTATAATGGACGTTTTCCACCATTTTTTAGTGAACAACACGACCTTTCGGGATCAGGAGTCTGATCCCGTCATCAGGTGACAAGTAATTTCAACTTACTTAAAATAGTTTTGGTCAGTACAGATACCCCTATTTAAGTGTAAAAATCCGGACTAGATAGGAATGACAAGGAAGGATTGGACAAATTCACCAAAATTCCCTGGAACCATTATAACTACCTTGTTTGGGACTACCAAAAGCTGCTCAATAATATAAGTAAAAATTGATACTACGCCTCAGATCAACTAAAAACATATGTTTAAATATAACCACTTGAATAACGGGATATACTTTGGTTGTGCTAGGAGTAAAAAACGAGTTTTGATGAGAAGAGGGGAAATATTTTAACTCTTAGGCTTTCGCGGCCTGTGTCACGACTATAATACAGTTCTTCCGGTTTACACTACGTCAAAACATCATATTAACTATTCGACAAAATATTACAAACCTATTATTATGACGTTTTGACACGGCGTGAACCGAAAGAACTAGATTGTATGAGAAGGAATGATACGACAAAACTGAGTCAAGCTAAAATTTAAACTAGCGAAATAAATTCTCCTTTGATTTGGAAGATACTGAGTTATGTAAATCAGATCAGAAACGTATTACGAACATTGCCTTTAACCTGAACAACATATGAAATCATCTAGGGTTGACCAAGTGGAAACATAAAAAAAACTTTTACGATTAACTAGCAGAAACCCACATAAAACTAAACCACTATTAAACACAATGCCAAATCGATTTCCCTTAATACCAATTACAATAACCACAAAATTCATCAGAGAACTGAAAGAAAGCGTATGGAATCTGATTTGTTATTACATATTGAACCGCAGAGCTGTAAATCGTTACACTTGAGGCTGGCTTGATGAATGCTTCAATTACAAGCCCCAAGGCACAGGCGAGGGAAATTATAGCGGTCTTGACACCATATTGACAATATTTTACACAATATCGGAACAAACATTTCAACGTTGTAGCTTAGAAATAATGGTTTGTAAACCAAAAACTTAATCTGGTAAAAATGTAGGGCCTCATACAGTATTATAACGATACATGTTTGTAATAACTTAATTTTTCTTCTTGTTTTGGGTACGGTTGAGCTTAAACATAATACCCCAGTTTCTGCTTAAATTTTACCAGTTGCATTTTCATCTTTTATTTGTTTACCCAACACTTTTAAACGCATTCGATCGGTAAAGGTTTACAGTTAAACTACCATTTTTCCGCTGATCAGCTTGAAAAAAACATGCTTTCTACACTACATATTATGCTGCGGTATAGATATTCAACCTACAATAGTTGATGTCTACAATACAATTTCCAGTATAGTCTATGTATGTAGTTTATTCAAAATATTTCACTTAATGGTAATTCTCTACGACTTGCAACAGAATATACTCAAATATAAATTGTATGACCTATGGCCGACTAATTTACTTGAAAGTAATAATAAAGAAGTGGTATGTCGTTTTAAACAATGTTGTCGAAAAGATCGAGCGTCATATGTTATTACAGATAGTCATCATAGACTTGCACTGCAAATTTACAGCATCTGAGTTTAAGCTTTTGTGTACAGACCAACTAATACAAGTACAACATAACTGTACAGACTTTTGAGTGAATAAAGTTGATGTTTAGTTAGTTTTTTTTGGGGTACTTAAAACACGTAAGGAAAACACAGCCGCCATATTGTAGTCCTTAACATGATTGGCTGTTGAAAAGTATGAAACGATCAGTAAATTCTTGCCTACGATACCTGTACCTGCGGTATTATTTAGTTTCTGCCCATCTATGCTGTTTCTTTTCTTTCTTTGTGAAAAGTATTATCAGCCTGCAGGGAGCACGTAGAGACGACACTGACGTCATATTGTGGTCTTCGCTCTGATTAGGCGTCGGGGAGCAATAAACACATCTCGCAATCTTCGCTGATGATACTTACACTATGATTTATATCTGGGCGACATCTATTGTTTTTATTTTAGTAGTAAATATCTCAAGTATAAAAGAAGACGTAGTGGTTGGTGAAATCACTAGATCACTGTTTGAGATGACGACCACTCTCATGAGGGTATTTTAAGGCAACTATGTGGTGAAGGATGAGTGTGATGAGAGGTAGTAATGAGCTATGAGGTGTACTCTTGTTACAAACTAAGGTCGACTCTTCCTTAGAATGGGCCATTAATTAATAGCCCAATGACCAATAGAAATACAAGGACCGACGGCTTAACGTGACTTCCGAACCACGCAGGTGATGGTCTGATATGTCTAAACGATGGTGGGAGTTTATGCGGGTATCATCAGATGATCACTGAGACTATCTGAGCCGCTTTAGACCTATATCATCCTCAAAACCTGACCTCCATGAAGCTGGATTACAGGACCACGCCACGAGACCCAATCGTGAACCCCCCGTAAGAATGATATTTCCTAGCCCTTAAATGTTTATAATACCGCTAATTAGAATTCGATTTTATCCGTGTTGCCATTAGTTGTATTTAGGAACAACAATCAGTAGTACGTCAAGGCCTCAATGATGCTAAGACCACACATAGGGGGTTTTGGCATTGTCTACTATTTGCACAAAACAGTTTAATATATATTATTATTTAATTATGTTTAATTGAAAACCACATGGGTTGCCAGCATGGGTTTTCGCGTTCATGTGGATCATCATAAGACAGCTTTATACTATATATTAACGTTTATAATTATGCACTTTTCACTTAAGTTGCAATGAACAGTATACCGTTGTACGAGTGTTGGGTTCTAATACAAAGTTGCACCGCTACGCCCTATAAGAAAAAAATCTTTGATTTATGATGTAAAAGTACTGATTTCAACGATGGAAATACATGCTTGACTAAATTATTATGTGTCTAAACTTTAATAAAAAGACAACTCTTATTCAAATAACAGATGAAGATAGACGCGTCCGTTGCTCAGTGGGTAGAGTTAAGGCTTGCAAAGCGCAAGGTCGTGGGTTCGATTCCCGGCGAAGGCACAAAGGTTTGGACCGCTTTCTCTAAAAGCCTTTTGTGATGCACACAAACCCTAAGTTAAGTCCCAAATAAAAATACTATAAACTATAATACTTGCTTGATAAACACCTAGTACAAAATATCAATATTTTGTATATTTATTTAATAAATTTAAAACACAGAAAGTACAAAATATAAATATTTAACATACATATTTGTACTTTCTGTGTTATAAATATATTAAATATCATACATGTTTGTTATAATTTTATTTATCATCTAAGTATTTTGTGATATTTCCTGAAACTGGTAATGGTTAAAATAAAAAAAATGTTTAAAGTGTGCTTTTAAGTTTTGGAAATTCTCGAATTCATACATAAGTAGTATCATTTTACCCTAAATCAATGTTAACCTTGAAAACATAACAAAGCATACAGTTTTAGTTTTAACCTGTTTTTATTTTCAATATATGGTTGAGTGTTGTGTGAACTATGATTGGTAAACATACTACTATTCATAGTTCTTGTTTTCCATCTTATTTTCTTTCTTTTTGCTAAAAGTGTTAATAGTATTTTAGAAATAATGAATTTAAATACAAAATTTAAAATTGTACAACGAAGGGAAACCTATACTTTAGCTGTACATAATATTCGCTTCAATCCCTTACATAGGCGCTTTTATGTAAAACCAAACGCATCCGGCTAAACGCTGACTTGCCAGGTTGTAAAATGCAAATCCCGCTTGCTTTCAAGAGTATGTCATAACTTGACAGCCATAAAAGATGGATCGATTCCTCCTCTGGAATTTTGTTTATCGCTTTGGAATACTTCGAGATACAAATCTCTTGCTTGTAAACTTAACCTTTGATATCGTGATATGTGTAGCAACTGAGTTGCTTAGTCAAGCACGCTTCATATATTTTAATTCGATTTATTAATAAGAATAATTAGTTTGATGTTATAAACAGGTTGTGTTGGCATTTACAACTAAAAACCTAAGCATATTAAGCAAAAAATAATTTAAATATGTAAACAATGTAATCTCCAAAACATATTTTGTCACCTTAATCTTAATACGTAGGCTTGAGCGGCCGGAGTATAACTATATTTTAGGCATCCGGTATTACACCGCGTCTTAAAACTAACACTAACGTTGTCAGACGTTTCGCCTACATCGTGATGTGGCATCCTCAGTGACACGACTGAGAAATTTGTTGCCTGTTTGAAATCTTAAATTTAAATGTCCACATCCTTCCTCTTTCTTCTTTTGATACCTGTTTCTTTAGCTGTCCTTACCGAGGTAGCTCTGTAATCTTTAATATGTTTAGCTATTAACTAAAACTAAAAAAGTCTAGTGTTCAATTTTAGAAACTTTGAACACAAGAACTACTTGGATATTCCGCAGTAATGAATCAACCACTTTCGAACCTACCTTATGGCAGTTAAATAGTAAAAATTATAATACTATATAAAGCCAGGTATACAGATGACTGAACGAGTAAATGTTTAGGCACTTCCCGGCATGCTACTCCCTCAACCACATACTATTTTAAAGCTCTTGGTGTTAAAACCTTCGGGAAAAATCTGAAAACATTCTTTTTAAGGCTCTGAAATATGGAGTCTGAACATCTGCCCTTGCACTTAGCAGATATTTTGCCGATACAGCCACAGGCCGAGCCCCTCAGCGAGTTGGACCGTTATATATGAAATTACGTTTATTTTCTATCGGTATCATATATATCTTAATTTGTATATACGAAATAAGATATATTATAGGTCATTTGTCATAGTATTTAAATTTTGTAATATTTCCATTTGTTGACTTAAAGTCAATATTTGAAACATGAGTTCGGATAAACATTCAGATTTAAGTTCTTCTCTAAATTTGAAGGGATACATAGTTGGGCCGGATGGTGTAGTGGTCAGCATAATCGCCCGGCAAGCGAGAGACACGGGTTCAAGTCCCGATTCGGTCCAGACAATTTTTTCTGTATGATGTATACCGTATGATGTGCACGAGACTGCGGATGCAAAGCTCACCGGTTCGAGCGCGCCTCAGCAAACGGTCGTAGTTATTTCACCGCTATGTCTAATAGGTCTATCGTGACTGGCCGATAACTTTCATGAAACAAAACAAAAACAAAAACAATATCTTATGATACCGTTTGTTATACTGTATGGATAGGATCTGGTGATGCAGCCCGCAGCGAGCACGTTGAGACAACACAACTGATTGAAGCCGCCATATTGTGATGTGATCTCTGCTCTGATTGGCGGCCGGGGAGCAATGAAACATATCCTGATCCAGCCTTATAATACTTCTAGCCAATATTGTATCTTGTATTGGAAACTTCCATTATATTTATTACTTCCACGTTTCGCAAGGGAAATACATCAATTGCTTTTGGGAAATTATGGTGACAAAAGCTGGTTTAGTTCTACGCCTTTTAAACGCGTATCTTTGTAAATAAACATATATCAGTATCTACAAACAAATTTAAGTTTTTCTTGATATATATGTTGAGGAAATGTCAAGCTACATTTGCCTGGCTTGTTAGAAAATCGTTGATGTTGAAATAAGTCGACGCAAAATTTGAAAACAAGACTTTCATTTTGTATAAAGTTAAACTTTCCTTAGAATGGAATGGAAATGTAATCAAATACGCATAGGGTTAAATATACAAAGCTTAAATGTTTACTTTTGCCTCTATTCTGAATATGCTAGACTAGACTCCTAGGGAGATACAATTGAAAACTATTGGCTTTAAATACCCACCGTCATATAATTGACTTATTTCTAGAGGGTTTAACAGTATGTTTTATTTTGGAATAATTAACTTTTTGCTTATATAACGCTATGATATAAAATCTTATGCACTTGAAACTCGTATCTTTCACTAATAAGCTATTTATTTGTGTTATAAGTCATACACTCAGGCAAAGGTTCTTCTCAGGCAAGAGGCTGCCAAATTCGATTACAAGTGACCCTAAAGATCAATGCAGTTAAAACTCGCCTTAAAAATATCGATATAAAAAACACTTCACAACATGGAACAGTTTATTGCACGACTGGGAGAATGTGCAATAAGACCATAGTGGCGTAAATTCGAATAAATAAAAAATAATTTGAATATTTTATGCACGTCTAGAAGAGATATGTCCGAGTGATAAGTCTTAAGTATAAGAAGAACTGACGATTTTCATTTATTTAATGGATTATAGGTTTAATAATGCTTTGAAGCCTTCAAAGTAATAACTCTTAAGGCTTAACGCTTTCTTATAAGGGAACAGACGAAACATGAGTTCATCCTGTTGTTGCTTTGACAGTGTCTCGTTCATACAGAACATTATTCGACGTCATTTAAATCCAAAACTGCAAGCGTACAAACAACATAACTTTGATCTAAGAAGAAGTTATTATATACCAAACTGACTTTTATGTGAACTAGTTTGCCGTTTAAAGTATTAGTTTCTTGAACATAGATTGAATTTAAAAGCTACGAGATTATATAATCTACAAAATGTGTATATCTACGCTAAACTAAACCAGTGATATATGATAGCTAAACGCAATATTTGTAATGGTATTTTCTAAAGAAAACCCCTTTCTTTGTGATCTTTACCCTTTAATTATTGGAAACCCTGTTAACATCTGCCAGACTAAGACTCTTTGTTCTTTAGGGAAATGAAACACTTCGTTAAGATTCCTTACAGTATCAACAACTGAGTTCTACCCTCAGTTTTGTTGTTTTGTTATTTTCTCTTTGCAACTGAACTGGAATCTCTGTAATTTTGGGATAACGGCAAAGCTATTTTCTTGAA
Source organism: Matsumurasca onukii (assembly GCA_018831715.1). Taxonomy (NCBI): domain Eukaryota; kingdom Metazoa; phylum Arthropoda; class Insecta; order Hemiptera; family Cicadellidae; genus Matsumurasca; species Matsumurasca onukii. The sequence goes on along the minus strand of CM032063.1, from coordinate 34,758,130 downwards.
CTCACATTTTAAGCCCTTTCCCAAGCAACTGTTTTTATTATTTGGATCCTGGACTCATTACACAGTTAGTAGTTTACATAGTTAACAATACTTTAAGATCCAAAGTTTTCAGGTCAAAGTTTTAAGGTCCAATCGTCGTTCTGTAATCCATGAAAGCATGAGTACAATTTATTGTGAATAATTAATCAATATAAGTTTTGTTGAGAATTCATTCCCATTCAGTTGGAAAGTACACTATTTATGAAGCACTAATTTAGCGTCAATAGGAAAAGCGAGAAAAAAGCAGTAATATTGACTTTCAAACCAGTTTTAAACACCAGTCATACCGTTCGTCGAAGAGCTAACATGCTTTTATTGGTTTGTGAAGATATCAAATAAAGCAATGTGGTATGATTAGACTATATGGTAGTAAAGAAATATCAATTGAAAAAACGTGTGTTTTATAAATTTTTATGTAAGCGAAATATTGAATTAAAATAACTGAAAGGAAAAGCTAAAACAAAGACTAAACAAAATTGTAAAAAATTTTGTTGATTCTCAACACGCACAAAGCGTTATGTGGTAATTAATCTCAATAAAAGAAATGAATAAGTCAAACCTTTGTTCTAGCGGCAGATATTATGAGCCGGAACAACATTGTTCAGAGCAAATTTACTACATAATTAACACATAACGCTGTTAGAGGAAACGCATTTAATGGGTTAAAGAATTTAAAAATAATCAATTTTACAATAGGTTTTAATAGCTTTTGCATTGTTAAACGTTTTAGCTTCGGTTAAAATAAGATCGTCTAAATACATGACCGTATTTTACAAGGTTTATGTTCTTCGTTTCAGGTTTTTGTCCACATATATCGTAAATAAGTAAAATACTATAAAGTACTTGTTACTCCTTTCAATTAAAGTACAACTTATACTAAATAAACGTAAGCGTTTATAGGAACAACCATACATATGTATAATCTGAAAATAGTTAAAACTTTTCTGTTAACTAAGATTTTCATTTGGATGTATGTGTATCTAACATGTCTATAACCTCGGAAACTACTTGATATGTAGAACCGCTTAGAAATAAATAATAAAACATCAAATTTCTTGGAAGAAATCGGGAGAATTAACCGAAAGGAAAACTTAGATTCGAGCGTTTGCAAGACTTTGAGTGGCCGGCGCTGTTTGTAAATCATTATGTAAAATTATTCAATTACTTTAATCCGGTTCATTGGTTCCCGACTTTCTTTCAAAGATGCTGATAATTTCTGGTTTGTACAATATTAAAATAACGTTTTAGAAATGTTCGTAAGCAAAAACGTTAAAATAGCATTAGTTTCTAAGTAGTTATGTTTGTGATAAAATATTATTAATTTGATTTACAAAGATTAAACCTTGCTTAAATTATGAAACTACTTTTTAATCAAACTATTATTGTTATACTTTCAGTTCAGCAAACAATAACAAGCCCTTGGTACATTTTATGGATATTTGTGTGCACTGTTAATCCAAAATGAAATGAAATCACAGGATTTTCAAAATGATGTGGGAATTTGTTTTAACTTCCAGGACATGTTTTGCAACGCATTAGCAAGCCTCAACGAATCCATGTCAAGTTTATATCGAAAATGTAATACGAAATAGGTTAGTTTTATTCAAATACTTTAGTAACTGTCAAAATTGATTGTTTAGGCAAATTTAAGTATCTCATACGAGTAATATATAGTTCTTTAGGGAGGCTAACTTAAACAGTTTGGCTTGTGAACTTTCGCACGTATTATTGGAAAGTAAATCACGCATCATTTACTTGTACACATAGTTTGTATAACATATAGTTGTCACATATGAATATTTAAAATACTAGTATGTATGTATGTTCTGCCAGCATGATTTCAAAAAATATGGTATTTACTCCGAATCTGTCTTTTGATTGTTAGTGGATTACGGTTTTCAGGTTGACTAACCCAATGTCAAATCCTCTTTTATTTGGCGCTGAAACTGTCGTGTCATTGAAGTAACACACATAATTTTAAAAATTGTAAAAATTAAACACACATAATTTTAAAATTTATGATTTCATAGAGTTTACATCTTCAATCAAGCTACGACTTGGAGGCTTCTATTTTAAATATGTTAAACAGCAATAGACAAATAGTGTGTGTGTGTGTGTTATAGATGTTGGTTTGGTTTCATGCTTAAAGGCCAGGACATATTGTTACGGGATATTTTATATTAAAGTAAAATAACGTTTTATGTATTATTGAACGTAAAAGAATGAATAAAAGAATTATTGTATAGACTATTGTGTGGTATTTCACGAATTATTACTGGGTCGTAAATATAATTTTGTTAAAAAACCTTTCTAATTACAACGTAATAATGTAATTTGATACAAATGAATATCATACTTAAGTTGTCTTAACAACCTTTAGCTTATTAAGTATCAATTTGTTCCCAATCGTAGTGGATTCTACACTTGATAAAACCGCAATATATAATTACGTTATTTGCCTTGAAATGTTAACGTTAAAATACTGTCATGAACAAAATTTGTCGTGTTATTTTCTTTGCAACTGAACTGGAATCTCTGTAATTTTGGGAAACGGCAAAGCTATTTTCTTGGAACTCACATTTTAAGCCCTTTCCAAGCAACTGTTTTATTATTTGATCCTGGACTCATTACACAGTTAGTAGTTTACATAGTTAACAATACTTTAAGATCCAAAGTTTTCAGGTCGAAGTTTTAAGGTCCAATCGTCGTTCTGTAATCCATGAAAGCATGAGTACAATTTATTGTGAATAATTAATCAATATAAGTTTTGTTGAGAATTCATTCCCATTCAGTTGGAAAGTACACTATTTATGAAGCACCTAATTTAGCGTCATTAGGAAAAGCGAGAAAAAGCAGTAATATTGACTTTCAAACCAGTTTTAAACACCAGTCATACCGTTCGTCGAAGAGCTAACATGCTTTATTTGTTTGTGAAGATATCAAATAAAGCAATGTGGTATGATTAGACTATATGGTAGTAAAGAAATATCAATTGAAAAACGTGTGTTTTATAAATTTTTATGTAAGCGAAATATTGAATTAAAATAACTGAAAAGGAAAAGCTAAAACAAAGACTAAACAAAATTGTAAAATATTTGTTGATTCTCAACACGCACAAAATGTGGTAATTAATCTCAATAAAAGAAATGAATAAGTCAAACCTTTGTTCTAGCGGCAGATATTATGAGCCGGAACAACATTGTTCAGAGCAAATTTACTACATAATTAACACATAACGCTGTTAGAGGAAACGCATTTAATGGGTTAAAGAAAAAATTTAAAATAATCAATTTTACAATAGGTTTTAATAGCTTTTGCATTGTTAAACGTTTTAGCTTCGGTTAAAATAAGATCGTCTAAATACATGACCGTATTTTACAAGGTTTATGTTCTTCGTTTCAGGTTTTGTCCACATATATCGTAAATAAGTAAAATACTATAAAGTACTTGTTTCAATTAAAGTACAACGTATACTAAATAAACGTAAGCGTTTAGAGGAACAACCATACATATGTATAATCTGAAAATAGTTAAAACTTGTTCTGTTAACTAAGATTTTCATTTGGATGTATGTGTATATAACATGTCTATAACCTCGGAAACTACTTGATATGTAGAACCGCTTAGAAATAAATAATAAAACATCAAAATTTCTTGGAAGAAATCGGGAGAAAAGTTAACCGAAAGGAAAACTTAGATTCGAGCGTTTGCAAGACTTTGAGTGGCCGGCGCTGTTTGTAAATCATTATGTAAAATTATTCAATTACTTTAATCCGGTTCATTGGTTCCCGACTTTCTTTTCAAAGATGCTGATAATTTCTGGTTTGTACAATATTAAAATAACGTTTTTAGGAAATGTTCGTAAGCGAAAAACGTTAAAATAGCATTAGTTTCTAAGTAGTTATGTTTGTGATAAAATATTATTAATTTGATTTACAAAGATTAAACCTTGCTTAAATTATGAAACTACTTTTAATCAAACTATTATTGTTATACTTTCAGTTCAGCAAACAATAACAAGCCCTTGGTACATTTTATGGATATTTGTGTGCACTGTTAATCAAAATGAAATGAAATCACAGGATTTTCAAAATGATGTGGGAATTTGTTTTAACTTCCAGGACATGTTTTAACGCATTAGCAAGCCTCAACGAATCCATGTCAAGTTTATATCGAAAATGTAATACGAAATAGGTTAGTTTTATTCAAATACTTTAGTAACTGTCAAAATTGATTGTTTAGGCAATTTAAGTATCTCATACGAGTAATATATAGTTCTTTAGGGAGGCTAACAGTTTGGCTAACTTTCGCACGTATTATTGGGAAGTAAATCACATCATTTACTTGTACACATAGTTTTTCTCAATTGTCTATTTAGCACTGGTTAACTAACCGCCGGTTAAGTTGTTTACAGTCTTCAATGTTTACATTATTTTAACGCAACGTTCAGAAGTATTTGAATGAATTATTTGAAGATCTTGCATGCAATAAAGGTATAGTTTACAATTCTTATTGAATTTAACATGTTAAATTCTAATGCTAATATATAATAAATATATGACTTCAACACCCAAAATTCAAAATCAAAACAGATAAGTAAAAACTTAACCTAAAAATAATATCCAGCTTTTCGATTGGCTGGCTTTCTATTCTAATTTTAACCGCCGGTTAAGGCTGAATTAAAAATGCTTGAACAACATATAGTTGTCACATATGAATATTTAAAATACTAGTATGTATATATGCTCTGCCAGCTTCATGATTTCATAAGAGTTTACGTCTCAATCAAGCTACGACTTGGAGGGCTTCTATTTTAATTATGTTAAATAGCAATAAGACAAATAATGTGTGTGTGTGTTATGGTGTTAGTTTAGCCTCATACGGCCAGGCTGATGTTACGGGATATTTTTATTAAAATAAAGCCAACGTTTCATGTATTACTGTACGTAAAAAAGGGAAATAAATAGTAATTATTATTATAGCGGTATTTCACGAATTATTACCGGGTCGTAAATATACTTTTGTCAAAACCTTTCCAATTAAAATGTAATAATAAGTTGATACAAATGAATATGCCTACTTCAGTTATCTTTATAACCTTTAGCTTATTACTTATCAATTTGTTGCCAATCGTAATTAGTTCTACATTTTAGAAAACCACGATATATAATTACTTTTTATGATTTGAAATGTTAACGTTAATATACTGTCATGTTTCAAATTGTTGATGTTATCTAACTAAGACGGTTTTGGTGGTAGAAAAATACCTTGTATACAAAATTTTAATACTGATACTCAAGAAATTTGTAGATATTATAACTATTAAAATTTAAATAAGACACTATGTTAATTAAGTATTCTAACAAACCAACCGGTTTCAAACTACTCTTGCCTAATCATATCTAATACTTAACTACATTTTCTTTTGTAACGCAGTTTGTACACATAAAAAGTAAAAAAACTGCTAAAAAGGTTGATAATTGAAAAAACACGACCAGTTAATACATGAGTGCATTTAAAAGGTTCTCACTCAAAGTCTTAGTCTTAATGTAGAATTTCTTTGTATACACCTTCAACATAAATGAAACCAACTTCTGTGGGCACAGTTCGCAAGTTCAGAGCAGAGCTAAGATGGCGTCAAGTAATATTGCGTAAACCCGACACTGACAAAGCACCGACATTGCTAGACTCGTGTTCTGTCCGCTCCTTCACTAACTAAACAGGCCTTCTTATGTATCAGCAGGCTTTATGAGTTATGTCAGGCATTTTAAAAATGGTTCATATTTTTTAACGGACTTCCTACGCGAGGAGGAAGTTACACAGTTTGATCTGGATGGATTACTATGCCTTGAATGTTAATAATGTCATTTTTAAGTCGGAACTGTCTCAAAATTGTTCTTGGAAAATATGCAGCACCAACTTTAAATTGACAAGACATTTTCTCCAAAATATAAGGATCAACGTTCAGCCTTTTGCAAGTAAAATATTTCACTCTTTGAAACGAAAAATTCAAGGCATAGTACGCTATCTTGAAGTTGTTAATCTGCTTGTTTAATATGAAATATTATTGGTCAAATTTCCATGCATTATCTAAACAAGAAATTTATAGTTTCATTTTGTAATGATTTGAAGTTTGGTAGCAGTGACTAAATAAATTGGTAGTAGACTAAGACTCGTGATATTTTCTATTTAAAACTATTTTTCCCTCTTTAGAGCTTTTTATCCATTCCCTTTTTGAAGTTGTTTCACTTTTTTATTATTAAACACCTTTTATTTAAGAAAGATAATCCTATGTATATTTATTTGGTATTATACAAATGTCAACTAAATAAAACGCATTACAACTTTTCGCCCACTTAGCGAATATATGACTAAAAAAACTTATTTAGAATCAGAACTAGTACAATAAAATGGAAAGGGTATTTATATTGTTCTCTTTGGAGATTAAATTAACCTAAATAATCAGAAGCTAGATTAGAAAACCATCTATTCAGTATGAGAAATAAAATCATTAGGATCTTGTTGATTTTGTAAAATTAGTTCTGTCATCTACGGCCGTGTCACGTGATCTAACCGGTGAGATCGTGCGTCTCTAGAGTAAGGTGTCAAAGGTTCGATCCCTAATAAGCAAGATAACCTTTTGTTGATCGTTCAAGCGGATTGATGGGGGTCCATGGCAGATTGGTATCGTGCACGACTCCGGAGCTCATCACTCTGGTGGCACGGGCTCGATCCCCGCAGTCACCACTTATGATTTGTAATGTGATTGTACGGTGACGCTAGGTAAAGGTCGAGGTTAAGTGGTACATAGGACTTTGTAGTCCTAACTTCCCTCGTTAAATAAGACAAACTTTACCTTTACCTTGTTTAAATTTCTTGCACCATTTAACTAGTAGTATATTTTTATCTACACTTTCATATTTTGTTGGATTTTTAGCTTGTTTCATGTGTGAAACTGAGCCACGCTGAAATTTCTGTTGTATAGTTTGTAATTCAGCTTTGCACATATTTTAATTGATTTGCAAAGTTTAACTCTTAGTACTTGAAGAGTAGAAATAAGGAAACGATTATATAGTCTTCTGAAAATATCTTTACAATATTAAGTGACATATCCTTAGATTTACAAAATAAACAGAACGCTTTGGATATAATAATTTTAAAGCGTAATATTCTGAGAAAATAGCTTTGGGTGTGTTATTTGAATTATTAAAACAAATGAAAGTCACATTTTACATAAATCTTATCATCAGCAGCAGACGTAACCTTTAATTATTTATAAAACTTAGTGAGGAGCTCAGAAAGAGGCATTCGGCAGAATAAAACTCATTTTAATTACAGTTTTAATAACGATCAGCTCAAAGATGATAATTAGTTTTATGTAACGTTTAAAACTGTCAGAAGATCTAAGGATGATGAAACGTTTGTGTTGTGATACTTTGTGATTGCAGCAGGAAATTAAATATTTCTAATTAAATATGATGCAATTAAAAACGCCTTTGTATCCAGGAAACGTGTTTGATGACTATGGATTGGTTTGATTTTATACCGATTGACAGCAGCACTATTATTTAAGTTTGTTTAAAAGTTATTAACTATTAATAACAAAGTAGGACTTTTCTAAATCCAATCAAGGGTTCTTAAATACGAAGCTCGCAAACTAACTGATTTTGTTTTAAACATCACTACAAATTTAATGTTACTTTTCCAAAGGTATCCCATATTTACAAGAAACCCATTTTCGTTTGAGTGGCGATATAGGTTGAAAGAGAAATCATAAAGGCATGTCGGTTTTCAGCTAACAGTTCCTCGGGGATCAGGTAGATCGCAGCTCTGTAGATAGGGAGTTGTTATCAGGCGTCTGTACCCTGCCTGAATATTAACATGTATTTGGAATATTCACCTCAGATAAACTCTTTGTTTGAGTCACGTGTAGAACGTTTAATATACACACTTATATTTTAAAGTAAACTAGTTCACAAGTATATTAATTTTTATGATTTAAAGCTGACACTGATTATGTATGATGACAAACCTTCGGCATACAATGATTCTTTCAATTATGTAAACTTTGGAATTTAGAATAATTTGAAACACTTAACGTAAACTCTTCTTGTGTGTCTAATTAAACCCTCAAAATTATTCTAGCTCACCAGGAAACAACTTGTTATTAAGATTTCAAAATAATGAATATGTACATCAAATAATCCAATAAAAGTGTATAAATTTGTAAGGCCTTTTAGAAACAAAGTTTCTATCCTCAAATTGGTTTGAAAAATCGCAGTTTTATTTAATTTAAATGAGCTGCTATTTTGTACTCAGATGAGATAGAATAAGGAAGCTCTAGTTTTCACTGTCCTTCTTCTTTTACTTAGACTTTTTAATAGAAGTGTCACTTAATGAGTCTAACTGTTTAAAAGTTTTGAACTGCCTCTAAAAAATCCATTTTGGAGAAATGGGCAAAGTTCCAACATTGACTAAAAAGTTCACTTTTGTTTCCTATAAGGTCTAAAGGTGTCCTGAGTTTTATTTTTGTTTTCTTCATCCATCTACAATTTTTAAAGCTCTTGAGCTACCCCCCAAACCAGACTTTGGGGAAATAGGCAAAGTTGTAATATTGACTAAAACGTTCACTTTCATTTCCTATGAAGGTGTCCAGAGTTGTTCTATCTTTATCTATTTAAAATTAAACCAGTTTTATCCATACTTTTAACTCAGTCTGTACGTTATAAGTGGGTTTTATTGGGTTGTATTTTCCAGAGTTTTTTTCGAACACTAAAAAGATTCAGTGAGATAAATTTGCAATCAATATGTTGGTACGTGGAAGAAGATAAGACGGGTAAGGGAGGTTTGACAAGCTCTGTGTTACTGCTGCTATCTAGCGGGCCCGGGGGGAACTGGTCTTGCTAACGAATGTCACCTCGTTCCGTGGATGTGGCTCATATATACGTTACGCATATCTACCCTCCTTCCCGCTCATTCTCAAATAACCTATTTCATCTTATCCATAGATAGTGTGAGAAATATTTGCCACTTCGTGCAAAAAATTAGTTACGGTTCTGTTGACGTCTTCGTTTCAAATGTTATATATGTTGGATTTCTTGATACATAATAATAGGCTTTTGGGCCAATACTATAATTAAGTACTTCTGGTTCACACCACGTCAATACATAAAGGTAAAGGTAAAGTTTATCTTGTTTAACGAGGCAAAGTTAGGACTACAAAGTCCTCTCTACCACTCAACCTCGACCTTTACCTAGCGTCACTGTATAGTCACATGACATACATAATTATGATTAGCTTGAAAAAATGTCGGTCTCGCTGTGGAGTACTATCTTCAGTAAATGATTGGCTGAAACTGAGCTAATCGGTAATTGCTGTCTGCTAAAAGATTTCGACAGTTCCTTGGACGGCACCAACACAGAACTTTGGGTTCCCGGAATCATGGAGTCTTGGATGTGGTAATCTTCTCTTGAACATGCAGTTGGATACTAATTTGATCACGTAGTACTTCCGGTTAACCAACTACTTTACACGTACATGTAAATATACCGTTTATATTAGAACGTCTTCTCTCCTCATCTACACTTTTGTTTAGTTACAACAAGTAAATCACGTACCGCCATATACTAGACGATTAGGGGTCGTCTGAAGTAGATTTCGACACAGTTTGGAATTTTAATCTTAACCCCTTCCCGGAGTTGAAAGGGTATGTTAACATCTTCGAGGCAAGTCTTGCATTGCGTGTTTATGAAAACACCATTCAAGCTACGCTTAACTTTTATAGATAACTTGTAATAACCTGTGAACATTCTTAAAACATTAAGACAATATTTGGTATGGTTTGGACTTTGAAATTCGAATATAAAAGAGATATTTTCGAACTATAAACACTGTCATTCGTTATTAAAATCAAGGAGTAAATTGTTAGCTAACTTCAATGACAATAATTTAAGAACCTATCCAACATAAGTGCTACCACAATTAGTCTTTCCGTTCAATTGTCATGTTATACTCATTTCAACTGCTAGACATGAGTAATAGCATCGAATGTGTAAGTCGTAAGTCAGTCATGCCCTTCATTCAGCCAAGGACTTGTTTGCCGTAAACCTGCTCCGAAAAATAACAAGTACATGTGTATAAGTACAGTAAAAATGCATAATAAATAGAACAGAGATGAAGACATATGGAAAACAGCTACCACCCACGGGTACAGTAAGTCTCTAAATATAAAATAGACAGAGAATGCATGGTTTTAGGGTGGAGGAAGGTGGCAGAGCCAAGAATGATACTATAGCGTTTAGTTTCAAATAAAGGCCGTGTGAGGATATTGTCCATACATTTTTTAGTCTGAGACGATAACAAACTACACTTAGGTAAAAAGAAAGATGCATACAACAAAAGAAAATATAAGTTAGGACTTGTTCTTTGGACTTGAAAGAAGTTTTATATACTCAGCATGTTTTATCTCTGAGCTCCACCCCTTAACAACCATATTCCGCTCAATATACAGTCAAGTATTCAGCGGATCTTGATTTCAAGAACTAATAACCAAAGTTATAAAAGTCCAATAAGAGGTCCATTTTGACTGTACTATACGTAAAGTCAGTAATTATATGTACTAACACAATAGCAATAACTCAGAACAGCATTTTGGTCAAATCAAGTTTTAGTTTTCAACTCGGTATTTACTACAAATAGGCACAACTTTAGACACCAAACCAAACTTAAGACAAGTATCATATACCAATGAATAGCACAAAAGCAGTATTGTACGTATTATACGATACGCCACAGGGAGTTTTTGTGCCATCAACAAATGGAATTACTATGCAAATGAACAAAGCTTTAGAGACTTCATACAACTCTTTTCCAACTAACGACCCTCCATTGTTTCCCCGATTTCCACAGAATTGAATTAGTGTTTATTGACCATGTGCTGAAAAAAGAACTGTCTTCTGTTATAACAACAAAACTGAGCACGAAAATGTTTCACTCCAAAGATGTGTTTAGGATTAGCACGATTAATTTATTTTATATAGGCCCTAGTACTAGTTTGTATACTTTAGCATTATTAATATGAGACTTTACTTGTGCTTATGCAAGTGAATAGTTAGCTCATTTGTAAAAAGTAACGTAACGTAAAAAAAAACTTACTTTAAGCCAATAACTACTGTAATCTAGTTATTCCGGTTCACCCTGCGTCAAAACATTATAAGCTTGAAATATTTCGGTATCGCTGTGGAGCATCATCTTTAGTCACTGATATACTTACCTTTTCATACAAGAAACACAGTTAGTTGAATCTAAACCTACTAAATCTATTGAGTAAGGAGTAATAACGACACGAGGCTGCTCAAACAAACTCAACATGCAAAAAATGTATAACACATTTTTCTGTTGCCAAAATTCATTTCGTAATGGCGTTTTGCGTGAAGATTTTTATACCGTGCATGTAATTGTTTTAAACTTAAAAATGTGTTGAACTTTGATATTTACAGATATGTAGCCACTTTGTATAACGTTCCCTACATATTGTCTAGTCTAGTGCTATTTGAAAATGCAGGCCTAACGTCATAAATCATGCGTTTTATGGTGAAATGATTTCAGTCAAGCCTTTAAGTATACGCTGTACGGTTTAAATTATTGTACTTGGTTAAATGAACTGAACTATTTCATTGGACCGTACTTAAAACGTAACGTAAAAAAGGTTATCAATACTTCAGTATAAAAATACCGTTTGAACAGCATACGCGTATACTTAAAGGCGTATACAAAAGTGCTGACAGCAATAAATCCACAATCTCTAGGCCTTAACCCCAGGGTTTGGTTATACTCGTATAGTGTTTTAGCTCAAAGATAACGTACTTATAGCTAATTCATTCCTCTTCCCGAGTACATTCCTTAATGTTAATAAGTATATTTCAGTGACATAAATTAATCCTAACTACACATTTTTAAACAAGCTGATGAGTTTAGGAAGACTTTTGCTGGATAATTAAAAAACAAATGAGCCTGTTTCAGCTGGTAAATATCGAGTCTGTGTTACAGAGAAGGGTCAGCAGGGAGGGAATTGTTTGTTTTTCGCAGCTGGATAACAACTTGCAGCTATTTTGCTTTTCCTTGTCCACTTTAGGACATTGTGGAGGAATTTACTTTGTAATACAACGCTTCTTTGAATTCAACATTCTCTTTCTTTCGCTTCTTATTTTAAGGAACATAAAGTTTCCTCGCTTTTGCAATATAGTTGGGTTTTCACTATTTAATTGTTTCTGTGTTCGTTTAACATTTAAGTTAAGTTAATTTAAGTTAAGTCGTTTAAGTTGCTTAAGTCTATAAGGAGACCTATATAAATCAGCCTTACAGATAGTGAAAGGACTTTGGACTAAGTAAATGGTTTTCTGGCTTCAAATGGTTTTAAGAGCCGTCTTGATAATACACGATGAGAATTCGATAACACTCATAATAAAGTTAATCACCGATCGGGCTTAAACATTGATAAGAAATAAAAAATAAAGTTTAGACTAGTTTTACAATTTAATATTTTAATATTGTGAAAAAATAACAACTCTGAGCTAATAATTTTCTTATGGACATTAAAAACGTTAATAAATTTGAAATTTACCATAAAACGACAAATAGCTAATCATATTAAAAAGAGACATTTATTCTAAGAACATTGAACAGGATTTTATTTATTGTAGTTATTATTAATGTTTTGAACATAGCGAACAATTATCTAACCAAAATACAAATCCTCCTATTGTACAAAAATATAATTTATGAAGTTATTGCGAAGATATAACTTTAAAATTTTATGTCTTATTAAGTCTGTTAAGGATGCAAATTTATGTTTGTTTTGATTGAATCAAATCTCAAAAATATACTGTTTTGGTTTTTTAATTAAACAATAAACATACATTTTTGAATTTCCTTGAGCCTACAGCTGTTTTTAACTTAATATACTTCATTTAAAAGGAAATGATATTACCTTGGTGATATAAAGACACCAAATAAAAATAAATGTTGATTAAATTAAAAATACAAACCTGTTTTCTTATTAATACATAAAGAAAGGTTCTAAAAATGTATCATCGTCTTACCAATTGCTAGTTAAAGTTCAGCTAAGTAACAAATATATAAATTAAACATGCAATTTTTTTCAAAACACCGAAGAAATTAAAGAAGTAAGCTTTCAAAAATGAAACTTTTTTTGGATTCAAGGTTACGCACGGTCTTTACTGTCCACTCTTCATACCTGTCTTTTTCCACGGCCTTAGAAAGTTTTAATGAAGTACCTGTTACTATTGTTTAACACATTAGAGTAATCACAACAGTTTGAGGTAACAAATTAGTACACTTTAATAAATAACAATTTTATTTAAAAATCTTTGCATTCTTAAAAATGTACATAACGTATATTATGTAACAAAACAAACTTTTGTTTACACAACATATTCATATAAAATCTTTGCACCTTTGAGATTGAATAGAGATAACTAACTCAGTATGTCATATTTCGTTACGGGTTACTTTTATACGTGATGAATTTAAATAAATATTTGATCTTTAATACAGTTAGACACAAATATTGACCTAAAATTATTAAATAAATAACAAAACTACTAAATTGTAGAAGGTTAGATCAATCTTTCAACGTACTATCCAAGGATTAAACTGAAGTACATAAATAAAAAAAACTGTATGTTGTACATAAATTGTTTTAGTAAGAAATCTCAGGTTCACATAGGGCATATTTACACTGTAACATTTAGAATTTAGTCAGGTTTTGCTAATGATCACTGGAAGCAAGCAAATGAAAGTTGTAAACACTTTAACTTAAGATTAGAAATAAAATATTAATTGTACGACTTTGGTTTCTCTTTTAAATCAATGTGAGTTAGGCAACGTAATTGTAATTCAAACATTGTATATCATAAATGAAAACGTAATTCGAGTTTTGTATTTTAACTTGAACCGGGATAATATTTGTCCAGTACGAATTTGAAGTTGGCACTAATTTAAACTCAAACTCACTATTAAATAGTTGAAGCGTTGAAGATATACAACTTGTTATCAAAAATCCTCATGTACTATTCTTTTAAATTTGGTTCTAGTGCTTTCAAGTTTTGACTTATGTGTAAAGGCTTCTAAAATGTATTCTTCAATAATAAATAAATCATAGTAAATACCATTCAATTATTAGTCCGTGGCTCAGTGGGTAGAGTCACGGTAGCAAGGTCGAGGTTTATTGCGCAGGCACAAGGGTTTGGACCGATTTAAAAGCGTTTTGTGATGCCCAAAACCCTAGGTTAAGTCTCTAATTAAAATGGCGTATACAAAATAAAAAACTAAAGGTTTATCTTAAAAAAACGCAGTGATCATCAACTAAGATCAAACATACTCGTAGTTCCTATCCTATCAGGGAAACGACAGTTTGTGGGAAGACAAATTGGGGAGCATATCACCAAACATTTGAAAAACATAGCACATCCAACCGACAACATTTGAAATTTCCAAAAACACACAACAAGTGGATTATTCTCATAATTATACAGGTATCTTGTCACTATAAAGATTATAATGTACATTCTAAGTTTGTAATAGTGCTAGAGCACCGCTTAGGAGACATCCGTAACAACAAGTTTATTCATTTAGTCTGTACAGTAAAAACGTTTAATACTATTTACACTTTGTTTATACGACTTAAGTCTGGAGTGGTTGCACTCAAATTGTTTCGCCTTCCTTTGCAGCTGCTTACAGTCCATGTACACTCACTTTTGGCACAATATTGTCTTACGTCAGGTTCACTTTGGCACAATTTTCGAATAAAGCGTTTCATAAAGTAAAACCTTACTTCTATTTACTCCTTGCGTTGTGTTCTTATATCTAAACAAAATATCAAAGTTCAGGAAATATATACATTTTGTACATTTAGTTCAAGTCCTTTTAAAAAGACAAAGATAATCTAAGGTCTTCCGATTGACTCCAGTGCTATGCTTCAGCTGAAGAAAAAGAAAACAGAATGAAACTTCTAAATACATAAAAATAAGCAATTCAAACTTTCCAATAAGTAATAATAAAAGATAAGACAACAAACTAAAATTAGTAGTTTTAAATTTATGTTATGTGAATTTTGTTTACAAGTTAATAATACAAATATTAAACATAGCACCATATTCTTTGTAAACCAATTCAAATTATAGCTATAAACTGTGTAAATATCAATATCACGAGAGAAATTTAAACGTTTTAGTAATCATACCAACTCCAAAAACAATGTTGTACAATATCACTTTTTTAATTGAACAGAAGCAAAGCTAAACATTATTTATTACGACATCACAGTACACATTTCTTCAAGATAAATAAATGAAGAGTCGAATTTTTATAGGCAGTGTTTTAAGTACCCATTGACGTAAATTTCCATTAATGTGTACTTAACTTAATAAAATGCATTACGCTATGAAAAAACTCACAAAACTTAACGATTTCTGGAAGAAGTTTCGTCACCGACAACATTTCACACAATCTCAGTTTAGTAGTATGATTTGACTGAGTAATTTGATTTTGTTCATCATGTGCCATACTGCAAACTCGTCATTGTAAACGCCTTCTCAGGGCACAAAGCAGCGAGGGGACATCTGCTACTACCCAACAACTAAAACCATAGTCCTTGGTCACATCCAAAAGTTTAAAATTTCTTGTGAAACTAGCTCTTCATCTGTGAGGAGCATTCAGATCATCGCTCATCTTCCTCTAAATCTTCAAGTTACTTCTTGAAAATGTTTGTTCTAAATCCAGTTGAGCACTTGATTGCAATATGGCACACGCAGACGCACTGCGCAGGTCTGTACCTATACACATATGTACACGAAGTCATACACGCTGACTCACTGACGTCATCAGACTTGGGTGTGTGTGTTGCTGTGAAGCTGGTCAGCGTCCTGTTGATTGATTTGATTGGCAGGTGAGTAGTACTGGAATAAGTTGTCTCTCTTCTGAAAACATGCAAGAATCCATTTGTTCATTGTGTAGTTAAAAATTACCTTGTGAATGCCAGAATGAAAATTCTACAAAAAGACTTAATCCGAAGTACGAGTACTGCAAAACTTTAGTAAAGGTTGTCGTGCAAGCCAGCTTTTAAAACCCTAAAGTTACCTTTCTCTACGTTTTAGAAACGTGTCCTTTGGTCAAAATGTGACAGCCAATGGTGTGGTGTGGTGATGTACATCTTTCGTCACCAGAAGCAGAGATGATCATCCAAATGGGAGAAACAGAACCGCTATGAACGATCTATGAACGTTAGCCCTTACAGGTAACAGTTCAACTTGTCTGAAGATTACCAATCTCGATAAAAAGAGCCTATGTGCCTAGTTAGTTTTAAACACAAGAAACATGTATTTTTGTCGTAAAAACATTTAACTGCTTCGACAAGATTTTTAAGCTATTTTTTATGATGGTCAAATTCACACAAACGAACTATATAGGACTAAGGTAAACCATTTGAGTTTATGAAATTATTGAACCAATGTACACGGTTAAAAGATTGGTAATGTAGTAAGTGCATGGCAACTTTTGAAATAATAACATTCACTGTAACGGCTGTCATACATTGTATATGTTTGTGCAATACATCTTGTATTGTATGTATTTATAACATCTATTTACTTGATACCAAATCTTAAAATTATGGTGATTTTCTGAAATCAGGATACTTACTCTTCCATTGTCAAACTCTCTGCCTCCAATCGTCAGCCTAGCCTTAGCTTTCATAGCATCAGATAAAGGTATCTGAAAAATGAACACTGCATTAACAAATATTCATGCGATTTCTTCTGCACACATTTAATGACTAAGTAATTATAAACTAACCTTGCTATTAAAAATATGTAGATGGGGTTTTATTATCATCTTAGAAATTTATTTTATTTTACTCTAGAGAAGAAAGTGGTGATGCAAAGAACAAAGCTTTTCACCGTAGGAATCAATAGCACAATTATAAAGTTATACGTTAATATCACTACCTAAAGTAACAACAAGTTAAAATTACCTTAGCCCTCGTGGCCTCACTATGAGACTTGTAGCAGAACTCCATGAGAGCCACTCCCATGGCGACTATGAGGCCACCTATGAGAATGTAGAATATCCCCGCCACGTTACTCAACGACAACTCATTTCTTGAAGCGTCCTGAAAAATAATTATGTATTAGAACAATCTTTGTAAATAGTAACTAAACATTATTTCTTTGTTGTGAAAATATAAATGTATTGACATCCATCAGTCACCAAAGTGATAATAAATGTCATATAAAAGAAGCCTGTTAACGAGGAACATTTTAGTGTACGAAGCAACATAGATTATCACCTGTTTATGATCATGTCGGCATTCCGTCCGATCGTACCACCATCTGTTGAGCAGTTTAGTCAGTTCGCCGTTCTCTATCAACGATAACACCGCTAGATTAACCACCTCCCTGAAACAAAGTTTGGTAAAGTTAGGAAACACAAAATACTAAAAGCTAAATTTTACACAGTAAGAAAAAAATAGTACATTTTAGATAATTCTCGTATTGACCTTGGTAAAAGTGGCTTGACGATAGAAACTCTAGTATCGTATTAAGCCGTTCTAAAAACAGTTGTTACTCTTGAAGACAAAGCTTAAATAAATAAACATTAACAACAATCTCTTTATACCTCAGCGGTGATCCCAAGGGGGTGGCCACGCCGAATCCTTTAGAGTCAAAGTTCCTGCCGACCTTCATCGTATCACAGGGTTCTCGTTCGTTAGTGTAGTCGTTCTTCGGAGACTCTATGAGCAGGGCGTACTTGCCCTTGGATGTGCGCACTCTTTGGATCCCTTCGTCGTACGTACGCACAAACACGTGCTTCCGCGAGTTCATAAACTCCCACATCTTGCTGTACAGTGTGATCTGTGAACGCTGAAACCAAACAGAGACCATGTATAACAGTTTGTGGCTTTAAAATACAATTTTTCTAAATTGTGTACTTAAAGAAACTAATGTTCTATTAATAAAAGAGGGCCTTGCAATCACAAGATTGATTAAAACAGTGTACAAGTGGTCTAGAACCTAATTGATTAAAACAGTCTACAAAATCAATGGTAGACCTGCTATATTGTTCAAAAACAAACTTTCTACTCGTTTCATGTCGTCAGCGTGGCAAGACCCACAGACATGACGGTTAATGAGCACCGATCCTAACCCCCGAACACAGTTTGAGCATTTTGTTAAACATGTACATTATATGTGTGTAAACTTTGTACCGGTGGCATTTTTTCAAATTTTCAATACAATTTGTACTGTGCAAGCAAGATACAAACCTAAAACCTACGTTGTGTTAGTTAAGTGGTGCTCTATTTTCCGATTGGCAGCCAGCAAAATCGGAATATCAAAACCCCTTCAGGAAGAGCCTTTTCAGTAAAAATGTAGTTTTAATTATCTAAAAAGCTTGAACCTGATCACCTTGCTATAACAGAAAAGGGTGATCCGAAATCAATACGGTTTGAATTGTATGTTCCCTTCACGTGTCTCAGCTAGTTGATTTAACTCAGAGCTCAACCAGACCTATACTAAGGTGACTGATCCTTTTCATTACATTGAAGTTAACGCTAATGTGGATTACTGATAGTACCCTAAAGAAATCCCAGGTGGATCCGTGGTACAGGGTGCCATATTGAACTTCAGTCTGAGAGGCCAAGTCTTCAGGAGAGTTGATAGGGGTGACCATGCGCTCCACAGTGAGGAAGGCGGCCAGGTTAGCAGTGTAGGAGGATATCAGGATGAGAGTGAAGAACCACCATACGCTGCCCACTATGCGACCTGATATAGACCTGAAACAGCAGTTGGTTTTATGTTGTACAGTTTGTAAATTGACCCACATTTCTCAACGGTTAAATCATACTGAGGATTAAATGTTTATGTGTAGAGTTGTGGAAGTAAAAATATTTAACCCTTTACTGGAAGGAGCTGAATTTGCATTTCTCATATATCCATATTTATACATGGTATGTATTTTGTTTTTTTCCAAAACTGTTTTGGTCGTGGACATTTGAAATAATTTGCAAAACGTAAGTACATAATAAACCTGTCAATGTTTACCTATCAATGGGTTTTCTGACCCATGTATCTTCAAAATGTAAAAATGTGATTGAGCTTTTAGTGAATAAAATCATTTTCTACGATTTTACCTAAAATTACTTACGAAATCAGTTTGTTTCGTTGATGTTGTCTTTATTTACGTTTTTTACTATGCTGAAAGCGTAAACACCTTTGAATCAAGACAATTAACCAAGCTACTGTTTCTAAAAAAAGCTCTTCTGTTGAAATTTTACTGTATTGAACCTTTCATCCAAATTCCACTTTCCATTGGTTGTTTTAAACATAAAATGATAAATAAAACTACTTTTATTCGCGTTTTAGCCAGAAAAAGTCCGTCGAGTTTCTTTTTCTTTCCCTGATACTTTATTGACCATTATTTAAGACAATGTTTTATCAGTATTATGGTGCAGTAATCATCAGTGACTATGCTGTTCAGTATTCACTTCATTTTACCCAAGGTGCCTGCTTCATGTACACAATAAACGTACCTTGGAGATATGTCACAGCCTTGCTGCATGAAGGCTCCTAAAGCGAACCAGAGACTGTTGGAGATACTGAAGTCGTTGGCAAGGACACTGGGGGCTTGCCCAGGGGAACCTGCGTGGTGGAGGCTGTGATGGTGAGCGTCGTCGGCGTAGGAGAGTAGCCTCCACTCGTACGGAGAGAATCTGCCAAAGTGGTTTCAGGAATGAAAAAAGTATAAAATACAATCAATTTTACTCAAGATTTTTGTTATGGTGGCTCTTCAAGAAAAATATTACAACAAAACACTCTGGGTTAAAGTATTATTGTGTACAGAAACTTAATAATATGTTTTAGATTTGACGCCGTGAGTACGATCATTACTGACTGACCATTACTGAAATATCATACTATATAGCTATAATACTTTATTACTATTTTATATTCAAAACCTGTTAAATCAAGGGTGTTTTCATTCTAGATTTATTTGTTAATACTACAACATCTCTACAATTTTCAAATTACTGTTGGCTTTTTTTACCGTGCAAATTATTGGACACTAGTAATCTTTTGTTTTATGTAACCGAATTCAGAAGCTAGCCAAAGCAGGAAGACGTTGCCAAAAAGAAAATTACCCTCGAGATGCCTTTGATTTTCCCAACAAAAAGCTTTACTTTGATCCATGTAAAAGTGTTAATGAAGTATGTTTTCTTGTGTATACTTGAGCAAACTAAACTACTTGATATTTAACAAACCTAGTTATTGAAAGACTTGCTTAAACCTAAGCTTTTAAGCTAGTCAAGTCAAAACATTGGTAAACAAGATACACTTAACTTGTCCTAGCGAAAAGAACGAATTTAAACAATACGTCATGATTAATGTAAAGGTGTACAGTCTGGTTTACCGGTAATTGAGATTAAAACAAGTCACATATCTCAACAATGTTTTCAGAGTTTTAGTTCCCATAAAAGTCCATAGTTTTAAGTAAATATAGTAACACCGGCATAATTTTAAAAATCTTTACATCTCTTGTAGAACCAGAAAAACATAAACAACTCTTTGAATAGCCAGCCATTAGAAACCCTAAGTATATAACAGACTTAATTGTATCTGCGGGAGTTTAATTATGTTCATTATTAACTTCCAATCAAAGTCGGAAACAAACACTAAGTTGACAGTTACAAATTGTAAAGCTTGACTGACATTGATTGAAAATAATCAGACCGAATTAAAAATTCTCAGACAGAAAGTCAAACTAGAGAAAGTAAAGAAATTACACTCCACAGGGTTTAAGTTCCAACGGAATTACAACTCACCTGCTGACAATAAACAGCACAATGCTGACGCCGATGTAAGAGAAGATCACACAGACCCAGATCTCTTTCGAGAGAGGATTCAGAAAGCTGAACACTCCTGGTTTCTGCTTCACTGGTTTCTTGATCATGATGCTGATGCCGAGTGACATGAACGGCTTGCTGAAGTCAATCACACGTTCTCTCTCTGACGTGATCGTCATGGGCGCAATTGCCAAGTCTGCCTCCTGTAAGAAATAGGTAGAGGATTGGTAAAAGTAACTAAGCATCAAGCCAGAACGTTCGTTTAGTAGAAAACTTCACGGTTTTTTCAATGCGTATACTGTATTTAAAAGTTAAATTGGAGTTCTCGTCCTTTATAAGACCAGCATTACCTTTTTTCCTATATTATTAGATATTTTATTCGTGGACTAAAATGTGTTACCATAAACCTTCCGATTGTCAAAATAATTGTTAAGACAAAAGTATAAAGCTTCAAAAAGTACTGTATATTAAACGATACATATCAATGTTTGGACCACTTACAAAACTCAACGTATACTGAATTAAAAAAACTAACTGAACGAAAATCCCTTAGTAAATAAACAAGTACAGTGCTTTGACCTTTAAACTGATTTGATTAAGTAATTCTCCAGAGGTGCAAATCTATACGTTTCACTTATCACGTTTCAACCTTTTTATATTTATGAAGTGGCTGACTGCTTCAGGCAAAATGCATGGAATAATTTGTCAATACATCACTCAGGTCTGGGCTGATGCATGTTAACTTGGCTATCTAATACAATATGTATAAGAGCCACACGCGAGAGAGGCACCCTGGGACTCTCTCTCATCTCTCACACTGACAAATAGACCGTCCTAACCCTCACATCCCGTCATACACTACCTTTCCCAACACCACTGTCTCACTCAGTCTGATACATGTTAACCTGGTTATCTAATACAATATGTATAAGAGCCACACGCGAGAGAGGCACCCTGGGACTCTCTCATCTCTCACACTGACAAATAGACCGTCCTAACCCTCACATCCCGTCATACACTACCTTTCCCAACACCACTGTCTCACTCAGTCTGATACATGTTAACCTGGTTATCTAATACAATATGTATAAGAGCCACACGCGAGAGAGGCACCCTGGGACTCTCTCTCATCTCTCACACTGACAAATAGACCGTCCTAACCCTCACATCCCGTCATACACTACCTGTCTCAACACCACTGTCTCACTCAGTCTGATACATGTTAACCTGGTTATCTAATACAATATGTATAAGAGCCACACGCGAGAGAGGCACCCTGGGACTCTCTCTCATCTCTCACACTGACAAATAGACCGTCCTAACCCTCACATCCCGTCATACACTACCTGTCTCTACCACTGTCTTCACTTCCAGTTCGATCATCAACCAAAAAAATGATGTTTGCCTTTCGATTGAATTTATGATTGTTGCGGGATCTATTATCAAATCATTTCGGGCTGTCCATCACATCTCACCATTCTTTTTCTATGACTACTATTGTTACAGAAAAAGTTAACTGACAAACCTACTGCTGAAAAAATTAAAAATTAAAAGTTTTTAGAAAGTTCCCTGACAAGGGATATAAGAGCGCTTTTGCAAAGGACAGAGCTTAGTCAAAGCGGAAGTTGTAGGTGTAGATATGTTTCATGTTGCGTGCGTGTTTGGCACATTTCATTGTTGTGAGTGCCTGAGCGTGCTTTGTTGCTTAAATAACAACAACACAATAATGTTATCGTTTCAAGTCTCGTTGGTTTATATTGGTAATGCGTTTTTAAACATTAATTGTTGTAGTACGAATTTGTACTGCTTTGAACAGTCATATATTGAATTAGTTGTTTACACCTTTTCTGTTTAAACCGTAGCAAAGGGGCGTAGGATTCGAGTGTGTGTAGTGAAAGAAAAATACAAATCAAAGATTACGTTATTTTATTTTTCGCGTAAAATCTTGGTTAGTTACCAACTGTATGTCCTTACCACTTACTAAATCTTCTTTAAAATTGTTTCAGATGACTTTTCACCGATTAGGTGTGAAACTAATTTTGAAACTATACCTGGCACGGCAATAATCATTCTACTTTTTTTCTACAGGTATTTGTGAAGTGTTTTTTGGGCAGTTTCAAGTAAAGGTGTGGGACAAAAAACTATTTCAAATAATGAACAATGAATAAATAATCTCTGTATTACATTTACGTGTAATACTTCAATCAGTATACATTGCTGAGAAATTTAAAATAATAACATAGAAATTCCTACAGTTCGCGACGAAATTGCCACGATGTCTAAGCCGTCTTTTCTAGAACACACTAAACTGAATTTTGAAGGAGGCCAGATGCCTCATATAGAGATACAATAGAAAGGTAAGTATGAGTTACTTAACTAACGAATTTATCAAAAGAATTTTGTCATAAATAGTGTAAAACTTAAAGATGAGGTATGAGAAGTGTATGAAGGAATGTGATGAATAGAAGAACTAATACGGTTTACGGTGACGTCCATTTTGATTTATTAGTAGCTACTATTTCCCTCAGAAATCTGCATTTAAGAAACAAATAGCATAACATAATTAATTTTTACACTTACACAACTAAAAGCCAAAACCAATCGTATGCGTTCAAAATGAATGGTTTAATTTCCCAAACGTATAAAAATCAATATAAACTTTAGACACCTTAATTTATATTCATAGAAATCTAAACCTTGAGCGAATGTTTGCGTTTGAAGTTAGCCAATGAGATAACGAAGCTTTGAGCTACTGAAGCTGTAACCTCAAATCAAAGCTAAGACAGGTCTCAAAGCCAGAGTAAAATGAGTTGGGGTTTACTTTATAAGTCGTTGTTTACCTTCCTGATGAGTTCCCCGACCATCCCGTCCCATCCGCCCTTCACTTCGGGGTTCTCCGCCCCGTACTGACCGTCCTTCACTATGCGGATCTCATCTGAGGAAACACAACCACTCATTAATTAGAACCTTTACTATGTCAAGATTTAGTGGGCAATAATTAGGTACACATTTTTTTTGAGGTTTTTAGATTATTATGGTACAATTTTGAGTTTGAAATGTTATTGCGGTCGTTTGAACGTTTTCCATAGTTTTTAGTGTACGAGAAGAACGCGAAGTTTTGGCATATGGAATATAATACCGTCTTCAGGTGAAAACTAATCTTGTTTCTAATAACAAAATTCATTAGAAAATGAACTAGTCTAAAGCCGTAATGTTCTTCTTGTAAAGCTAAAACTATAGAAAACGTCTGCAATACTCAGAACTAGGTACAAATGGAAACTATTTAGTTCCTTGAAATTTAAGTTTGAATCGTGTACTATCTAACTCTTAAAAATAAACTACAAAGGTTCATATACTGAAATATTTACATACATTTTCCATTTGAAAGAGCACTATGACGTTTTATGTCTCGACTTACAATTAATTCCTAGTTTGTTGGCGATAAGGTCGGCAAGGTCTTTGCAGTAACCCTCAAACCTGTCGTTGCCGGTTAGGTTTCTCCCTTTTCTGGAGTTCTCAGCATTATGTACGGCTCCTCCTAAAAGCAATTAGAAGAAAAAGTATGAATGCAATGCCCTTAAAGGTAATAACTTTCAACTCTTTTGTGTTCAAACACATATATTTTTAATAGCAAAACAGTCGAAAAACTATTTTGCAATCTTTTATAATTTGATCATTTCATTTCACAACGAACCAAAACTATGTCATCAACGATGGAAGTGGAAGTTTGGTGGAAAGTCAAATTTGGACTGACAACTTTACATCGGATATATTTAATACACATGTTTAAAATCGTTTAAAAATTAAAGTTGTATACATATTGAATTTAAAGTTGCAACTTTTATTTTCTTAGATAACTCGCTTACAGAAAGATCAAAGCAATTGATTGAAGAAGCGTAATATTTCCAAATTAATTTCACTGATGTCATATCAAATATAAAATTCTAAAATAATATTCGATTTCGATTCAATCAGGTAGGGCTTTGATCAATCTGATTTATAGAGTTATTCTCAGCGAATCCTAACAGGAAAATGGCCGTGATGAAGATCATGAGATTGAAAAGATAGCCAATTTCCTGGGTTTGAGGGAGCGAGCAGCGCCTGGGGACATTCACTAAAAGAGCGATGATGGCAGCGATAAATTGAGAAAAATGGCTTCGGTGATATTTCGATTTCATTAAAACCCAACTTCTCATCCCCGAACACAGTTCACAGTTTTTCCATATGGATAAACTTCCGTATCTGATGGAAAAGTATGTAAAGTTAGCCGCATATTATGGAATTTATACATTTCGAGTATCTAAAATTAAACCTCTTCTAACTTTTAAAAAACGTTTCGTTCATTCACGTTATCCAACATTTCCTTTAGAACGTATATACTGTATCTTTAAGGTTATATACCACCAACCACACGGTTATTTTAAATTTAGAGTAAGTTCAACAGATATTAAAGGAGGAACTCATTAAATAATCACATATGGAGAAAAACCAGACACTAATGCAGTGTCAAGAGAATAATATTTCATACTTTTATTTGCATTGAAAAGGCGAGTACATTTGTCAACACTTAGACAATTATTATGGTGCATATTACAGTGACTCAATAACTAGAAAAGAAAGAAGAAGAACAATTTTTATTCAAAATACTTCAAGTATAGAATAAATAACAATAAATAAATAATAAATGTAAAAATAAAATAAAATAGAAAATAATAAAATAAAAATGACAAAATAATAAATTAAACACGTAAAAAATAATAATGGTCTAAAATAGATAAATAAAAGTGTTGTATAAAAATGGAGGTTTAAAATATAAATATATAGGTTGTATAAATACATTTTTTTGTCAAAGATAGTTAAAGAGCTCTTCAACTTTATAAATAGGTTTATCCTTTAGCCAATTCTTTAATTTCTTTCGTGTAAACCCATCTGCTTTCAATTCTTGTGGGAGAACGTTAAACAGTTTACACACTAAGATGGCTTCTTTTGGAATAGTGTCAATCTATGGGTGGGGAGATGAAAGTTGCTAGCATTTCTTGTATTGTAGCTGTGTACGTTGTCGTTCCTTAAGTATTGTTGATTTAATGCAAACGTCACAACTTCTAATACATAAAGAGCTGGTACTATCAAGAATTCTAACTGCTTAAATACTTCTCTGCAGCTATCTTTCGAAGTTAAACCCGCTATTATTCTGACTGCTCTTTTCTGTAAAATTAAAAGCCGTTCTATATTGATATATGCCGAACCTCCCCAAACCACTATTTCATAACGGATCCTGGATTCAAAAAGAGCATAATATGCTGTTTTAATGGCATTGTGGTCTCCTATAGATTTCATACGTTTGAGAGCAAATGCAGCTGAACTTAATTTATGAAAATGTTAAAAACCTCCTACACACCTAGAAGGGATTACTATCAGTATCGACAAAACATAACAAATACTAGAATTTATAAAATTACGTCCCACAATGTATTGTGTCGCAGTACGTACCACAATTGTAGTGACGACGTAGGTTTTGTTCTTCTCTATCTCATTCTGAGGTCTGAGTCTCACGTACTTGGCTGCTACTGGAGTGAACCCCAGCTCGTCTGTCCACTCTGCCACCTGCAATATCCAATTATAAGTAATTACACAATATGCTTCATTAGCAATATTATTTTTGTTGTAAATTTTGATTGGTAAAGTTTTATAACTGCACTTTTCTCCATAACTAACATTGATAAAGTTATTTTCCTGAAACAACTGGAACATGTGTTGCAAACTCTTACCTCTTTTTTTGGACGTTAATTTTTAACTCATAATTTAGTTACCTTTTGATGAATTGAGTTATATTACTGGAAGTTCTTCTAAATCTTCCACCTATATTAACTACCCATGGTTGTTTGCTAATTGTTCCTAAATCTAAAGTTGTATTTTAAGATAGTTAAACCTGTTACCTTGACCATAGCACTGTTCACAGTCATCTCCACAACATGAAGTGTATAGTTGGTTCTTCTTCCATCGTCGTTGAATCTGACCTCTCCTGTTAACCCCTCCAGCTCTACCTGTATAACAAAGCCACATGATTGAATTATTTGCAGTAAGTCCAATTTTAAAAGATTGTTTACTGAAATGGTTTATTAAATGACATTCGTAGGCTACGTTTGTTAATAAAGATTGGACATTTTAAACTACAATATATTTCGATACCTAAATTAGTACTTATTACTGTCGTGTTTACTCACATTACATAGTAATCATACTAGTAAATATATTTAAAGTTGGATTTAATTGCAAAGTTGTCTAAGATATGTAGGATTTTATACTTTGATACTTTGATTTGAGAAACCGACCACTCCTAGAGGGTATTTTAAGGTGAATATGGGGTGAAGGGTGAGTGTGTTGAGTGTTTTGATGGATGATGAGGTGTAGTCTTGTTACAAACTAGAACCGACTGTTCCCCAGATTAGGTCATTCCTATGACCAATGGAATGGACAAATGGCTTAACTTGACCTCCGAACCACGGGGAGTGGCCATCGTGAAAAGTTATCACCTTTTCATTAAAGTAACCAAAAATGGTTGTTAAAATACACTTTGATATATTTTGTGAAGTGTTCAATTGATATTAAGTTGAAAAATCAGTCAATAAAAATAAAGCTTTTCCATAAAACACTATTGATTGTGGTACTGTTCAACGTCAGTTTCACATTTCCAAGTATAAAGTACGAGGAGCACGTCACCACAGCTCTAGTTTCCAATAATTGTTCACTCAAGTCTAGTCTTTGTCCCTCAAATTAGATTGACGCTTCTGTTAGCTCCTCTTTCTTTCAACTATGTAAATAGTAATATTTGAAAGTAAACTAGATATTTTCTTGCGTCAAAACCTCTGCTTATTTAGGAATACATTTTAAAACGTCGAGGCACAGCCGAGGACGTTAAATGACCGAGGATCAAATGGACACTTTCGGCCAGAGTGATGAACGATACTTTTTGTCATGATGCAAATAATAACTAGAAAAAAATGACAATACGTCATTGTTTTGAACTCAGCCGTCTGAGTTATAATGTTTTGAAGAAACAGCTAATACATTGATTTACTGTAGATCAGTTCAAAATTCAGAACAATCCAAACAAACTCGTTGAACCAGCTGATGTCCATGCTACATAAAGTTCATTCAAATGATTTTTTCTCCCTAAGGTTACAATACTTATTTACCCGGGTGTAAAAGTGAGACTTTAGCACTGTGTCAAATACATGTGTCTAAAGCAGCCGTTTTTACGAGTAGATCAGAATGACAAAAATTGCTTTGTTTTCTTACCATTGAATTAATGCTAAGTAATAATAATAACTACAATAACATTTTGTCATTTTGCTCTGAAAACAGCTCCTTCAGACACATGTATTTAAGTGCTTAAGTGTCAATTTTAAACCCAATTAAATAGAGTCTTGTTTTGATGATGTTTATCTCCCTAGGAAGACAAAGATTAGTTTAATGTTTTTTGTGGCATGGACACCAGCTGGTTCAACGAGTTTGTTTAGATTGTTTTGAGTTTTAAATCTTACCTATAGTAAATCAGTGTAACAATAAAACTATTGTTTCTTCAAAACAATACAATTGAGACTGCTGAGCTCAAACAATGTTTACTTAAGTTTCTTCGTAAAAGTTAATATTTTTTATTTACCCCATTATTATTTGCATCATGAAAAAAAGTATCGTTCATCACTCGACCCGAAAGTGTCTTTTTGATCCTCGGTCATTTAACGTCCTCGGCTGCGTTAACTTGATTTAGTGTCAAACAGTGTCAGGATTTAGGACCCCAGTGATGGAATATGCTATTTTCAGAAACACTTTAGGTTCTACAGACATTTTCACCTGGCTCGTCCGTCGACTTACTTGTCTTTGAAATAACGACGAAATGGTCAGCGAACAGGAAAGGTCAGCCGAATGGACCGATACGTGTCAGAACATTATTAGTTAACGTGTTAGTGAGGTGGACTATTCTAGTTTGCAGGAAACCCACCTTGTGACGGTGGCAAAGTTAATTCATGTTTGATGAGGTTTCACGTTTCACTGTAAACAAAGGAGTGTTCTTGATGAGGAGAGCGCAGTCACTGTGGTTTCCAATAATTGCTTACTCAAGTCAAGCCTTTGTCCTTCAAATTAGATTAACAATGCATTTGCCCATTCCTTCTAGAAACTATGTAACTTCGTAAAGGTGAAATTTGTAGGGAAATTCTTCATTTATCTCAACGCACAGTGTGCTTAAAGAGGTACTTTAAGGTTGTATTAGAATCTTGAAATTCTGAACATTTCCGATGGTTTGACTTCCCGATACGCAACTTAGCAGTGCGAACCGCTAGTATTATTTTTTTAGTACAAACTGTACTGAATACAATGCTGTAAATCAAACATAATTAGTGAACAACAAGACTAATACTTTTAAAGCTCATGTGTTGAGATTCTTAGCAAAGTCGACATGAATCTCTCTGATACGTGAGTGAAGGTTCAATTATCAGTTAATTGTGTTTTGAAGTTTCAAAGTTTAATATTGAAAGAAAGAACGTGTGGAATGATGATTAAATAATTATATTAATTAAAGTGTATCCATCCATCGAGCTTAAGGTGAAATCCCAGTACATTACTTTAAGTAACAGCTGATTAAGTTTCGATTTCATGTAACAGTGTTTGTCTATAACTATAAAAGCTATCAAATCACAAAGTCAATACAAGTGCTTTAGCACATTCTGATAAGTTAGCTAACAGCAAGTACCTTGAATAATAGAATGTGGTTAATATTTAAATAGTTAGAAAGGTTTTGTTATTAAACCAAAGTAGTTGCATCAAAGTTGTATAAAACGGTTTAAAATTCCAAGCACTACTTAATCTATGTTTGTATTTTGAAACAGTGGTAAACTAGAATACGGACTCAATTCCCACCACTATTTTGCACTGTACAGGAATCATTTAAGCATTACGATATTCATGAGCGGAACTAAATCCAGAAGCAATCGTTACTCGATTTACATATAAATACAATAACCGAGGTTCAATAACAGAGTTACAATAAAGACCTGGTTCCAAACTGAATTGAAATTTGTTCTCTTTTCAGCGATGCTGTGCAACGTACAGTAAAATCCCCTTCAATGTGTTTAGAGGTTTAGAGCTTATCCACCAAATTATTTTCAATTCGTAGTTTTTTCCGTTCCATTAAATTGTTGTGCTCCAGCTTTACGCACTCAACGGTGTGTATGAACGTTTGTATCACGGTGGTTGTTTTAACGTAAGTGGTTTAAAAAGGCTATTACTCTAACGCTCGCTCAATCTAAACTTATAAAACATTATTCCTTATGTTTAAAAACTGTAATTAAATTTAAAAGTTTAAATGCAGAATAATACAGAAACTAAGGATACTGCCTTATAAAATCCTACCTTAAGGATGAAAAGAGCTTTTTATTGTGTGTGAACTACATTAGAAACAATTGAAACGTTTAAAAGTTCGTAACAACCTTCTCCGTTGAGTTTTTACTTAGAAATCAATGCGTTCAATTTGTAACACAGAAAATTTTCCGATATTTAACATATAACAAACATTGAACATTATATAAACACAATCATAGCAATTTCATTCTTATACCTTTTATAAAACAGTTAAAGCTAAGCTGTAAACGTTGAGAAAAGTGTCACTAAGACCACGGTTGAAATAGCATGTAAAGAAATCCTGAGGACAAAACCGAACCACGGCTGTGAGCGTAGTGAATAAATCCCTGGCCATAAAGCACGTACATATCAGACGTCTGCTAGCGTGGTTATTTTAAAAGATATTCTAACCTGGTTGAAGAGTAGTAAAAATAAGCTGCTTGGTGAGTCGTAATGTCGTTTGTTCTCCGACACAGCAACGTAAGGAATTCCTTCGTCAGTTAGTTTGATAAGCGAAAATGTAATGAATGAGGAAAACTCAAGATAAAGTTCATGGAAATCACAAAAACCCACCGAACTAATAACGAGAAAAAATACAAGAAACGAAACTTACCTTCCTAAGGAACCTGGAGATCTTGTCGCCATGTTCCCAGGGGGTGACCCACCCTCTGCTGGTGTTGCAGTCTATGCCTCTACTGCCATTGTTGAAGATCTGACCACGTCTCAGGTTGCTGCGGAACATGTCCGGCTTCTTCCTCAGCAGTTTGTTGAACGCTTCCACCAGCACGAACACAGCGTCATACATCAGCGCCGCTTGTGCCTTTCATGAGAAAGAAATAAGAAAATAAATAGACGAAAGGATTGCAAAGAGCTTACAAAAGGAACCAAAGTTGTTTTTTTGTAGTCTGGTAAAACTGGTTTTCCGTAAGACTTTCAACAAAGCCGTATGAGAAAGTGCAAAAGTTCATGACGACATAACACATTATTTTGACAGTGAATTTGTATTTGAAGAACTTTGTAGCCAAACTGATGGCATAAATAGATTAGTATGATATGATATTGAAAAATACTTAACGTAACCCCGTGCAGTGGCTTTAATGTAAATCGTCAGTCAGTTGCAAACAGTAGCTCCAATAGTTATTGGGAAACCATTATTAAATGTAAAGTTTATGGTTTATGTTTGTATGATATGTGCATTTTAGTTTAAGTATTGTTATAAATCACTCAACTTGAAGCTCACGCAATATAGTCTTCTTACGAAGCTCTTTAATTATAATGTTTGATTTATCATCTCCTATAAGGTTTTATTTGAAACCTGAAGCTGCTTTATTCGTCAAAATCTACGCCATACTAAAAATAGCTACTTTCGTGTTTGTCTTTAAACTTTCATCCAAACTTCATCCTGACCGATCGTTGTTCCTACCAAAATAGAAAGATGGGTACTTAATAAACAAATGTGTTTAGGGTAAACTAATTAACCACCTGTGCTCCTAAGTGAAGTTAACTTTCAAATTCAATACCTTGATCTTGAATCATACGCTTTCCTAAAAGTAGGCGCAGAGATTAATGGGAACCGACAAACAAAGAAACTTAAACCTGAAATCAAGGCTTTGTAGTTTTATCTTCCAACTCTTTAAGTTTAACAAATGCCTTTCACTACCATTTTGTCAATGGCATTTCGAGCCTAGAAGTCTCTTGTTATCAGGATAATGATCAATAAATACCAAACATATATTTAGTAGCTAAATTTGCGTTTATTCAGTTTGTTTTCATCAAAATTTACATAGATAGAACAACTTACGCCTGTTTAATACTTAGGACTGTTTCTACCAAACATTTGTTGGAATATATTGTGGGTAATTTAAAAATGCTGGTTACCCATTTATATACTATCTACGTTTATAAGGTAGTTTAAATGAAATTAGTTTTTATTTATTTACTTAATCCTATTAAAGAAACAACATCAAAATAAAACATAACAAAACATAAAGATATTGGTGACTAAGGAAATCGAACTCGCACCACTCGAATGATGAGCTCCAGAGTCGCGCACGATACCAACCCACCACGGGTCCGGTAAGTTAATAGCTTACCGATATCGAGTCTCTTCCAGCCCCTTGTGAGGTGGCAGGGTCCAGTCTTCTCCAACCCTCCAGAAAGTCCTTGACGTATCTTCTGGAGGACTCAACGATCCTGTATCCTGTGATGTTTATAGCTCCGTATTCTATGACCTCAGATTCCCATCTGTCGTCCATAATCTGAAAAAGAAGAACATTATTTGGCTTCATTCTGATTGACCTTGACCTTCAATAGCACAAGATAGTATTAGTCTTCGATTGAAACACAAAGTCGGCCCTTTTAGTTTTGTATTATTAACTAGCGGACCCGACAGACTTCGTCCTGTCAAAAAGATTTGTAATGTGGCAGTTTTTTGTTCCGTACATATGTTTTATGTCTGTAAAATAGGGATATCAGCTGGCAACGAATAGCAATAAAGCTCAAATTGACTACGTTTTAGTTAGACGTTTGTATGGGAAAAGGAAAAGGGCTGTTTTAAGAGTTTTCCGGCAATTATTCGAAATTTTCTCGCCATAAAAACCATTCTTGAACTCCAACGAACATTTAAAAGAAAATTTGGCCAAATTGGTCCAGGCGTTGTTGAGTTATGCGCTTACCAACCCATTTTGCGATTCATTTTTATATTATAGATTAAACTATTACACACCGACCCAGAGATTTAGCTGATTATCTTGTGATTTATGGATCAAAAAAAGATATTATAACAGTTATTTGATAACTTAGACACACTTACCAGTCCACTGAGAAGATAATGGTAAGTTCTCTTTCCTAGTGCTATGTCTCGAACGTGAGTCACTACTACTTCTTTGGCCATCTCGGTCGGACAATCTAACACAACGTACTTATTACTCCATCTGAAACAAAAACAATTAATTTATAAAATGTTACTTTGTTTTGCGTATCGAAATCTTTATAGTGTAGCTTTAAATGACCTTTAGATTATTTGAATGTAAACCTTGTTAATCAGAAAAGCCTACGCAATGAAAAAAGGAACATTGTAAATGTATGTTTACAGAGAGCCATTTAATAAAGCTGTGTTACCTGCTAATGTCTTCCAGATTATGTAGAAACTCAATGGCTTCAGAAGCGTTCTGTATCCTCTTCACCATCTCAACTTGGAAGGATTCCACTCCTGGTTTCAAACTTTGGTAAATCTGTTGTAACCTCAGTAGCCCTGAAATGAAAAAGTAACTAAAATACCATTCTAAAAGCACTTTAAGGGATTCTGACAACAACTGTAATTCAGAAGTATGATCAACAGTTATGTGATGAACAAATTTGTCTGTTTAAAGCCAGCTTTTCCTTAGGCAAATTTATATGCGAAGAAAAGAAGAGTGTTGGTTAAGTTACTATTATTATTGTATAACGCTTAGAATTTCCAACATTCTGTTTGAGCAGGACCTTAACGATTGAAATGTTCAGGTAAAAACACCATTGAACAACGTTAGCCAAACAAGCTGTAAAGTCGTAATGTTACGACAGCAATAACAACACAATGTGTAGGAACTTGAAAGGTGTACATCATGTACTCTTGTTGTCCAAACTAGAACGAAATATGTCGTACATTCTGTTATTCCGACGTTTTCTTGTTATTATCTTGCACAAGTTTAACTTGAAATGCATCAGTTTGTCATGTTTATATGCAAAGTTCTACGAGTAAACGCTGCTTCTGTTAAACTCTGAATTCAACTTAGATTTACAACTTTGAAGAAAATATGGGTTTCTTACATCCGCACATGGAGAGGAAAACCAACACAGCTTTAGTACAATACAATACACTTCATTAAAGTTTTTGTTAAGAAAACAAAGGATATTAATAAGTTCTACTCATAATCAAATTATGTATACACACTATACAGAGTGGTCCTTTTACCGTTGGTTACTATGAGTTTCACAGATATATTTAAGCGTGAGACTTAATTTTATTTTCGTTAAATGGAAGTTAACTTGTGAAGGTCTTATGTGAATTCACATTGGTTGTGGCAAAATAGTAAGACATTATTTTATTTTCAACGTTTTCTCTACCTAATAATCTAAGAGGGTCAGCCAATTGAAGTTCTGAACAAAACCCATTTGAAAAGCAAGGTTTGCTTCGGAGCGCTTTAGATGCTGAACTATCCAGTGAGTCAACAGGTCACTAGAGTGAAACATCTTAAAATTCAATATCTTCCCCGATTTACTAACACAAGTATGTTGTTTCAGAACAATGTTATGTTTTTAAATTTGCTGACAAAATTACATTTTGTGTAGGAGATAATACTTTTATGATTGAGTCTAGTGGACGGTTTTGAAATTTTAAGACAGTTTTAAACAATTTTTACAACCTGAGAAGCTTAAGAAGTGTAGCTCTCCATAGTTTAAGCAAAGTGCTTTAAATGGGCTTTCATATTCCTTTGTTGTAATATTTGATTCAAAGTTTATGGAATAATATCAGTTAACAGATAATTTGTCTTTGTAAATTTTAAACTAGTCAGATTTCTGTTGTTTTGTAACACTGTTTATTTAACATAATTACTTTGATTGTTTATTCTGATTTAATTTAAATACTTTTTTAATTACATTTTTTGTAGATTATTATAATTTTATGGTTGAGTCTAGTGGACGGAATATGGATGATACGTCTTTTGTACAAGTTAATGAAATTTCAAAGAGTGATATACTTTACATGACTAGTTTAAATGTTAATTGCTTGGAGTGACTGGTAATTTCCTCAGAGCAAAGTAGCAAAGAGCTCATTCGAAGAGACTGACAGGAGCCTAAGAACAGAATACTCAGTATGGGCGTTTTTAAACAAGTATCGCTCGTAAGGTCTACAAAGTCTTCCTGGTCACATCTCCACAGCATAGTTGTTTCCTATCAAAATAAAAAGGCTATTTAACTCTATTTTCTCATTAATCTCAACGATTAAAATTATGAGTTATTCGAACACAGGATTTTTGCTACGGCAAGACTTTTCGTGGAGAGTTACCCAGCACCTACAGTGAAAATAAATGAATCAAAATTAACAGCTATCAGAACATACAGTATTTACTTGTGACATTAGAGACGACACGCAGAGCGTAAATGGGAGAAGACAGTTTAGCTTGTAACCTCTGGATGTGACACCTCCAGTTTAAGTTCTCAACTAATGTAACGCCCAGAAACTTAGCCGAAACGCCTGCACTAATATCCTCTGTTCCAGTTATTTTGTGTATTTTTTCTGGACGAGAACTAAATTAGTTGCGATTTTGAACATTCAGCTTTAAAGGGTTTGTGGAAAACATGATTTTTATCTAATACTTATTTAGCTAATTTGAAAAAAGCGTGAGGTAGTTAGATAATAAAACGAAGTAGCTTTCGCCAATACCTTTTTGGAAATCATAAATGTAGATTATGAAAGGTAAGGCTGGGGCTCCCTAAGAGTATACTTACCGTCATGTGAGTCATACAGGTATATAATCCTTTTCCACCCATAATACTTGACTGTGTCTATGATGGCTTGGTGGTAGTCAGGCCTCATACTAATGGCGTAATCTAGGAACCCAGAAGAAGGTGCTAAAACCTAAGAAAAAGAAAGCTGTATTAAAAACACACAAGCCAAAATTCAAACGCACATGATGTATACAACATGTCAAGAAATACCAAAACACTCGTACGTTTTGAAATAATTATTTGAATAATAGAAAAACGGAAGTAAATTTACTTCGACTTTCATCACCCTAATCATGTCACCTCAAGGATGAAAAAGCACGAACAGACTTTTAGTATAAAGTTTGTTTTACACAAAATTAATTATGCGCATCATAAATCTTTAAAATCACTTCAGGGCTTAGCTCGCAGCCATCAGGTTATCAAGGTTTTCATTCATTATGACGACGACCGCGCAAAACCACTGCTAATTATTTTGCGGCGGGAACCCTTTTACCTAAATTAATTCATTACCCGTTAATTGATATTCATTATGAACGCTTTTATCGTAAACAACAAAAGTTAAACTTTGATATGAAAACAAAATTAGGTTTTCTTTTAGCTGTACGACGGAGATTAGATGGTTTTTGCTTGTTGTAGTTTACTTAGCTAATGGTGTTTGCCAACGTTATTTGTTTGACATACAAATTAAAACTGAACCACACGTTTATTACGATAAAAGCATACGAAATTAGTCAATTATGATATTCAGTTTGCGACACCTTTCAACAGCGTAGGTTATAGTTGGAATAATACTTGAAGTATATAGAACACTTCTAAGTAGTTATAACTGTATAGTATTTGGAAAAATCGGTCGTAACATTTTTAAGCAAAGCACTAAGACTAACGTAACTTATTATTTTCCTCAGAATCAACGAAATTATACAAAGTCTGTTTAAACTACCTGATACAGCAAAGTAATCTAGGGTCTCCTATATCAGGCCGACCGAATTTCGAGCACTAAATTTTCAGTAGTAAGTCTATAGGTACTTTAAAATATCATGTCCTCAGTAACTCCATTCAAGGTCAACAATGGAAGACAAATAGGGTCTTACGTGATTAAAAATTTATTTAACATTATATGTCAATGAGATTTATTACACACACTTGTGTTATCGTACCTGACATGCGTAAACTCTAAATATGAAAGGGTGAAAACCACTCCCAAAAGAGTGAAAATCGAGCCACTCTTAAATTAGGGTGGCTGGGTTAAAACACCTAAAAGAGCGAAAGTTCTCTCCTTTTGAGTGGCCAACATTCCTTTACTTTTAGATCCGTTTAGCCAGACCAAGTAAGTGGTGGAAAATAGTTTTCGCCATCTTTTGGTTGGTCAGATTTTGTTGATTATTATAAATATGTTAGGTATAATAACACAATTTTTATAATACAGTCACGTCATTGAGATCGAATTTTAAATACGGTTAATATGGCATAAGCCCCACCTTAAGTTGTTCCTCCCCGCTGTTGAAACATTTCTAGAATTCACGTTAACACTTCTACATTGAAAAAATAACCACTGTCTCAAGCTGAATCGCGTTCGCTCCATCATCCTTTAGTTAAATATTGATTGATAACCTAACGAATATTTGATGGCTGCTTACCTTCTCGGGGAACCAAGGGGTGACGAAGGGCATCTGGAAGGTGTTGCTGTAGGAGTGAAGGGTGTCAAAGGAGTCAGGACTGACCGCTCCTAGCATCGAGAACACCCCTCTGGAGAACTGATTACATACTGGAACAAACAAAAAAAGTAAATAAACCAAACAACAGGAAGGTGAGGTGATAGGTTATTTGTATAAGTGGGATATGTTTAAAGATTTTTTCGTTTCGTAAACTATATGACTTATGACGATTTATAAAGTACTTTAAGATGGCTCAAAACAAACACATGAAAGATAAGTGATTTAAAATAAAAATGTTTATAGTTTGTTAACAGAATATTGTTGTTAGTCATATCAGCTCAAAATTAATTTAGCACAATATTTAAAGTTTTGAAATATACACAAACCCGATTTTCTACACTGTATACACCATTTCCACTGTACATGATGTCCTTCCGTCACATTTGTGTTGTGGACATCATATACACGGTTTTTGCGGTTGAACTTATGTGGTTTGTCTAGGTATGTGGCTTACGGAGTGCAGTGCCTGATGTTGATTTGATGCCGATTTGATTCCCAGCGACAACCACATAGGTTTAACCGCAAAACCGTGTATATGATGTCCACAACACTTATGTGACAGAAGGACTTCATGGTCATACAGTGGTGTATACAGTGTAGAAAATCGGTTTTGTGTACATTTCAAAACTTCAAATATTATGCTAAATTGATTTTAAGCCTTGTGCTGATAACTTAACAATAATATTAACAAGAGTCAAAATATAACTAGTCATCCTTATGTACTAGATATCAAAATAACGGTTTTAATTATATACGTGTTTATATAATTCTGCTATTTTAGTTGTAATTGTATAATATAAACTCTCAGTTACAGAATATCCAGTTTTTAATTTAATTATACTAACTACAACTGTGAGTTCCATATCATGTATTTACAACACTATAGTACCATTTAAAATATATATCTTGATCATAGAGTAAGTTAATTCAGGCCATGAGCTGAACATACTGTTTAATTATTTATGATTGTGCCACAATACTAAACATAAAACATTTGAAAGATGCGGTCATCTATAAATTATTAATTTGGTGATTAAAATCTTTCATTGCTATTAAAAGTCATAACAACAACATTTTACTGAAAATATAATTGTTTCTACAAAATACTGCATCGAAGCCAATTCTGAGAAACTACTCAACTTTATTATTAAACATTATGACTGCAGTCTATAGTCAATATAACTTTCACGAAACCATCAACAATAATGAAAGAGCAACGTTTCACTTTTGTACAGAATGCTATAAATTACATGCGTTCTCTCAATATATTATTTGTAACAGATGTTTAGAAGTATCGGACCCTGCTGCAATAAATGTTCCATATGACAGGCTTTGATGAATGTTTCAATTAAAGGACTCAAAACGCAGGGCCGAGCGTTTACTGGGACGCAATATGTTTTATCGAAAGCTTTCCGTGGACCAACTAAAGTAACATGTTAGTTATTAGTTGTTTAAAAATATCGGTTTGTCTCATTAGTAGCGTTTTGGGATAGTTTTTATAGTTTTATAGGCATTTAATCAATTGACTTGATTGGACATCAGTTTGTGAATAGTATTTTAAAATTATATAATGTTTAGGATGAAATGTTGTGAATTTAAAATTTTGGAACTCAATTATTTTGTGTAAGGATGTACTAAAATACACTTGAAGTGGAATTAAATAGAAAGACAACTGTTCAATCTCCTTTGGGCTACGTACAATTTATGTAACCTTAATAGCCTTTAGTATAATATTAATTGTTTTAAATTAGTTTTATTCTTTCCACCTCCTATTTTGAAACCATATTTTGGAAAGAAAGTATAGTTTGTTTCCGTTTCAACGTATTTTTTGTCTTTTTCATCTTAAAGTATTAGTTTTTTAACAGTTAACTCATATGCAACTTTTACTTTGTTCAATTTATATTATTGTGATTTCCAAATAACAAATGATCACACAGTTGTTATTGCATCCTCTTTAAAGGATCTAATATGGCAACTGTGACCAATTGGTAATTTGGTTTAATAATATTTTATTCCATGTTCTTCCTTTTGACAATTCAACTATTCAAATGACGAAAATTATTCAAATTAGTTATTTGTTGCAAAAAAACTAATAAGGCTGATATTATTTAAGTACTTCCAAGCATTACTTCCTTAGAGTTTACTCTAAAGCTTGGCACTTTTTGCAGGACAAAGTAAGCAAACGTAATGCAAAAGTATCCCCTCAAATAATAAGGATAAGCATACCGCGCGGGCTATCTAGAATGATGTATAGGGGTGAGATTAAGCGTGATAAGATTAAGGAAGGTCCGAGGAAAACAAAGGCCATTACGGGAAGTGCGGCGGGCCGTGCCTAATCTTTGATTTGATTTTATCTCTTGCGGCCGGATAATGCAAGGGGTAACTGAGAGGGACGGTTGTGGTTAGCGGGGTGGAGGGGGTGAGAGGGATGAGGAGGCAGGGTGGCTGGGGGTGGTACTTTGAGACTTCTACAAGCTTATTGATCAGTACCAACTTCCAACTCTATAAATCATTTTTTGCCCGGACAAAACAACTATTTGTGTCCATGAAGATATTGAATTGGCATCGATAAGAAGATTTGTAGCTACGATATTGTTGTGTTTATAGACTTGTATTATCGTTGTTATTGTTATTATTTTTTTATAACTAGTTATATCTTTTTTTTCTTTTGTGCTCCTAGTAAGTATCGTCTATAAACTGATAGACGGTGTAGGGTACACATTAATGATCGAGTAGTTCTTACAATTCGATTAGAAATCGTGAACGGGTTTTTCTTTTCAAAACTTATGTTCCTTGTTTTATTACATTTAGTACGGAAATGACATATGTCATTGTGTGTGCCTACTTCTATATGTTTCTTTTTTTCATACAAAGAGATTGCAGTAATTACTAACTCGTGTAGACTATGTCCTGTTCAGTTAATGGTAAAAGTTGAAACTCATAAATTTGACTGTTTTGATCAATAAAAGCATAGGCGTACGTGTATACTCGTATTTAGTTATTTGTTTAACACATCAGTTGTGGTTAAGTGAGGTAGAGATCCTTTTTTTGCTTAAACGATCTTACGTGTTGAGAAGATAACTGAGAGACAAGTGGTATACATGGCATGTTTTAGGGAACTTTGTAAACATCTATTTTGTTGGACGTTGCCTATCATCACTAGCTAATAACGTCTAATATTGTGATATCAATAAAACAACTTAAGTCCATTATTACGAGTATATTGTCAAACAAGGGGTATGTTACCTTTAACCCGTCTGACCAACCTAACGTCAG
Organism: Matsumurasca onukii; assembly: GCA_018831715.1. Lineage (NCBI taxonomy): Eukaryota > Metazoa > Arthropoda > Insecta > Hemiptera > Cicadellidae > Matsumurasca > Matsumurasca onukii. The sequence goes on along the minus strand of CM032063.1, from coordinate 34,717,293 downwards.
GAATTGACCACTAGACCTAGCAAGCAGTGTTTGAAAAACAACTGACGATATTGTTTTAAACCTAATACAAACTATTTAATTCTAACAATTACTTACTGAGCCTTGAGAGCTTGAAGGCGTCGGCAGTATTGATGACGTCGACGTAGGCTTGCAGCTCGAACCTGCGTCCTGTGACGTTTTGGTTGTGCGTCAGCATGGCGAACTTGAAGGCTGACTGGACCTCATCTGTGCCTTGCTCGAATATCGCTCCTGAAACATTGTGATCATCATTATTTAAATATTCTAAGTATGGTGCTTCTGGCTTATCCATGAGACGAACTTTGAACACACATTTGTATTTATCAACCTTTGTTGTAACTAGTAACTATTTCTAAACTACACCAGTGAAAACTGTATGTAGTTTAATATTTAATCATAATAGTTTAAAATAATTGGTGCGTGCCTTAACTCGTGTTAAATATTCGTATTTCAATATTTTCGTTGTAACGGTACTAAATTTTATTTCTTTCCATTCGCCATTTGAATTTGAAAACAAAATTAATATATTAGGATATTATTACAACATTTTTATAATTTAAATACTTTTGAGCTTATTTTTTATGTGTTTAAATTAAGTTAAATTTGTGTTTAAATACCACAATACGTACAGATTATGACCATTCTATAGACGATTTTACTTTGCTTTAGTTTGGAAATGGAAGCTGAATGTAAACACCATAGACCCAGCTGTTTGTCGCTTTAAGGTTCATAGAGTAAGTCAAATAGCCTCAGCTAGTTCAGCTTTTGACTATACGGCTGATGGACTTCCAACTCGAGTTTGGTATTTTTGGGCCCTAACCGGTGATCGAACCAGTGGCCGGCGTTCAAACGTGTGACTTTGGAAATCATGTATTGTATACTGATGTGAATACCTAGCAGGCGTATTGATTTCATTGTGAAATGAATGGCTGATGGACTGTCCTTTGATGTATTTTATAATATTGCTAATCATATCAAAACTGGTCCTATTGCTTTATCGGGTAACATATATTTTGTGCCCTTACGTCGTTGCCTTTCTCAATATTCATGTTGGTGAATCAAGAGTCTTGCTCCAAAATTATGATTAATACCCTTCTTTGAAAAGCAATACTACGTTAGGCTGTCAAATATGAAGGCTAAGAGGGCTAAGCTTGATGGAGTTTCGAAGAAAACTCTCGAAGAGAATTATACGTATCAGGGCGGCAGACTAGAGTAGCAGCAGTGGGAATGATATGTGGAGATAGACTCTGTAATCCCATGAAGACGCCTGATCCAAGCTTTGCTTTCAATACATGAACTGAGCCATGATACCAGTTGAAAGGACGCACAGTGTCAAAAAGGAATACGGATATAACTTGATATAGAGCTTTGGATTGAAATAAATGACAGCTTGTGAAAGCAGATGTGTTTTACGTGTGGAAAATGTAACACTGCTTCAATTTATGATAAAAGCAAATAAATAAATTACTTCCAGTTCTAGCAAAAGTTTGGAGCTTCGCCAATAAACCCTTTGCTAAATTACAGAAACGGATTAGGTGCAACAACCATCTTGTTGAGTGCAGCTCTGTGTTTTGTTGACCTATAACTAATACTAACCTTTCTATTTATTTCTGTTGTATTTTGTCATGGAATTGATCCGAATAGCTATAACCAACAATACATACCACAATAACTTTGGCCCTTACGTGTATTATACTTTAACAGTGATTTTTCAAAGTCAATTATTTTGAAAACTACAAAACTATAATCATTGGAATCTTATCTCGTAGAGATGTTTATCCCTCTATCTCTATCACGTAATACGATTCATATTATAATGTAGTTATAACAAGCTCTTCACGGTATGTTATTTGGATCATCAATGGAAGGATATAGAACAAAATAAATCTGACAAAAAGATATAGAATAAAATCAGGATGTCGTTTTGAAACTCAGAAGGGGAGGAAGGTTGTTTGAAATCAGATTGAGTTCATCAACATCCCTGAGGAAAGCATTGATCTTTTGTCGAGAAACACAATTCTTTGAGTTTATTGTGAAAACTTAAAGAAAATCCGATTCCAAGGAAGACAAAATCTTATAAGCTACGAGTATATTATTAGGAGTATCATCTTCCTCAAATACACCGTGAATTTGACTGTGAACGCACATCTTATAATTGGTTACGAAAAGTAGCGCATAGAAAGATCAACTTCGAAAGATCAGCATCCAAACAGAAACAAGACTAGAGTAAAGAAGGGCAACATGATGACGTTGGTGGGTGGGGTAGGGATGGTGGCGTGTTTACAATTATATTGGGTTCATCGCTATCCCTAGGGACATAACTGATCTGTTGCCAGAGAAAGTCGATTGTAGAGATAGAGCCGTATTGTCAAAGATCATAAAGTATGATCACTGACACCAAAGTGGTTACTTTGAAGTGTGGTTTTAAAAAGATAAAGGCATATTGTATTAATGGCCTGTTTAATATCTATTGTGATGTTCCTTTAATACCCTTCATTTATAATTTATCTTTGCATGCAAATTTGTTCACCAATTCACAACTTAAATTAACTGTAAATAATATGATCATTGCTATGGGGGTTGTCAGAGAACCTTTTATAAAGTCACAAAAAGGAAACGGCGATTTTAATATGTTTCACCTCAGTTATATATATCTCAAATATATAAACCTAAAGCTATTTGTATTCAAATGGCTGAAAGCCGGTCATATATTGAAAATTCCAGAGGTAACCACACTGTACTAGGTGTTAAAACATCTATGTAGCCTACCAAATAATTATCTGGCACAAATATACCTATACCTATATTTTGTAATGTATAAGCCTTCAACACATAAAAGAAAACGTTGTTAAATTGAGGCCATATTCGAAAACATGACTATTTTTTTCCTGTCGTCCCTCTCATTATTCTCAACTCTTAAGCTTTCTCGGCTGGTGTCATCACTAATATCTAAGACTTCCGGTTTACGTCGCGTCACAGTTGAATTACAAATACTGCTAAACGTTTAGACCTCGCTGTGGAGAGTCATCCTCAGTAGCTGGTTGACTGGCTGTATGTGTACAGTCAACCAGCAACTAAAGGATGACTCTCCACAGTGAGGTGAAACGTTTAGCAGTATTAGTAATTCAACTGTGACGCGGAAGCCTTAGATCTCTCATTATTGTTAGTATTCCTTCAAAACAATCAATAGTACACCTTTGAGAAATTACAACAAAAATATATGTTGTTGCAAAAGCCACTGTAAAATAACAAAACTTATCTAATGGCAACCCTAAACTTTTTAAAGTGAACTAAAAAGTATAATATGTGACGCGTGTGTTTGGAAGGTATTGTTGGAAATGCCCGGCAACCTAAAAGTGCTTTGGACGTTAAGCTGGTATCAATCAACTAAAAGCTTTTCCTGACGTTACAATAATCCTACTGAGTAAATGTAATTTAAACTCACTTCCGATTAATGAAACATGGGTTTGCTAGCTTGGAAACCTATTAGTTAAGATTGTTTAAGCTCTTGTATACTATTATAACTGGTTTAATTCTTAATTAGTTCATTAAGTCCAGTAGTTCTAAAGGTGTACTGTAAGTTCTTGGTATTATCTTTGTTGGTTTTAATTGGTTTGTTGGTGAGGCATAAAACATTTTATTTATTTATTTAACATATGAGTAATTGAGTTTTTGACCATTATGTGAGGCCGTAGATGGCGATACTTATGAAAGTGTCCTAATACATAGAAATATATTACTTGAGAAATGTAGTTACACATATGAATAAGCTTTTCTGTACCATAATTAATTGCTTTTCCATTCCGGACCCAAAATTATATTTTGTTTTATGAACAGATGTAATGGGCTTTCTTTTGCTCAAACTATTTTTACGACAGCTGTTGAAAACATATTTATTGGCTCTTGTGCAAATACAAGCCTTTATCAAATCTCGTACTTTTAAATGTTGCAAAAAATCGTATTTCCTACTCTTATTACACTTTATTTTATATTAAGTTATATAAATAGGCTATTACACTATATTCTTAAAGAAAATATGAGTTACATCTTATATAACAAATATTCTGGGCTTGGTAACATGAGTTTCAAAGTGTCCTTTGTTTGGCTCGTTGAACGTGACGTCACCGTGATCAGAACTGACAAGTGCCGGAGCAATGTTCCCGGGACACAAAGTGTGCTCCCTCGTTCCACGAAACCTCTTTGACACTGCAACAAATGTCACTTGTGTCTGGGTTTGCACAGGTTGATTATTAAATTTACGCGTTTTGTTCCCCGTTTATGTAAGTAGAACGTAGATATTTCTATTTTAAAAGTAAAATAAAAACTGATACGTCGAGTTTTTAAGGCAATTTAAAATATTATTTTTCCAATAAAGGTTATAGTTAGTAGTTGGTTACCCGCTTGCATGATGTCTTTGTAGCCGTAACAGACTCCGATTGAATTACAGAGATCCCCATCTTTTACATTTAAGCTATGATTTCCTAAGATACAGAGGCCGCTACTGACCATTGTTTGAACTGTCATAAACGATTACAATACAATTTCAATTTCTATATATTAAACCATAGTTGTATACAGTTTAAATAAAATTAACATAGCACACAGTTTTAAAATTGTATATTTGCAACCGGTTTCGGTTATAAAGCCATCTCGGCAAGTACATCAAAACAAAAGTCATAATTAATCCATAAATATTTGTTGTAAGGCAAGTGTAGAAAACAGATTGTAACTATGTCACGCCTTGGAAAATCAATGCAAAACACGGGTGGATTAGGTTTAATGCAAAACATTAATGAACAACACGCTAGTTATTAATCATAAGTGAAATAAAATATCTCAAACAGAATAACGTTACATCACTATGAGTTACTATATTGAAAGAAGCGCGTTTTATCGGCAGCTAAAAACACTGCATGATGAGGTCCGTCATTGCTGAATATAAAATGCAAATACTTTAGCAGAATATTTGTGCCTAAAATTGTTATTTCTTTACGCAGTACTTTAAGACTTCACTTTTCGTTTGGTTGTAGTAAACATAGAGCCTTAAGGGCTACAAAACCATTAACTACAAACTTTAAACTATTGTACACTTGTCGAAAGTTGATCCGAAAAGAAATGAAAGTTGAAGCATACAGAGTGGCTATTATGTAAATTGACTTGAGGAAAAGTGAGCTAGGGTGGCAGTCCATTTTCTCAGTATTCATGTCTGCGAAATACTTTTCGTGAAAGCCTTGTTTTCCAAAGTAATATTCGTCAAGAAACTTTCTGACATTCTTCTCGACAATATGTTGCCGTCAAAAGTTTTAAAGTGAAATACATACTTAATGAACTGTTGGAGTGACAGGTTTGTTGTGAGATGCAAATGAAACTTGATGTTACGTCGTATTATTGTTATAACGAGAGTAAAATAATTCTAAGATAATCGCAATATCGTCGGTGAATTTATCATCATTGTTTGTTTAAATTACTATTGAGATCACATAAAATACTGCTATGATAAATACAACTTTGGCGAAAGAGTGAACCTCGCACTTCACTTAATATGTGAAAAACGTACTCTTTTTAATCCTTTCATGAAAGTAAATCGAAAAGTCCCTGTCTGAAGAAATGTGATTTAAAAGGAAAGCTAGACCGGGTAGTGCATAATGACTTAGAAAACTGATTCGGTTTAAATATATCGTATTTTCGTAGTGTTTCAGACATTTTAGGAACAACTTTGAAGTTGTATCACAACCGTTTACTGCATTGGGTTGTATAAACCGGGCTTAGTAGAGTTAAACAATAAGATGACAATGTAAATAACATGAAAACAGTTCTAATGCTTTAAGGTAAAAAGTTGTTCAACGCACAATATAATTATGGTTTATTATGAGATGTCACCTTTTGTTTACAATATTTGTTGTCAAACAATTCAGTCTTAGCTATGCTAAGCCTTAGTTGTAGAATGAGAAGTAAATGTTTCCTGACCTAAGCCACAAGAGTGACCAGTTCACTGGTCCCGTTTTAAATCTAACGTAATTTTGTACACTAACAGTAGACATAAAACTGCAAAGTTAGGTATTTACAATGTAATAATTACCGAGTATTACGCTACCTACTACTTGTACCACTATTTACTACTAAGGGTGGCCAACTGGCCATAGAGTAGTGGTATAAAGCGTGCAAGGGTTCGATTCCCAGCCCTGCAGTAACTAAATTTTACACTGGCTATTCCCCGTGGCGAACAACTTCGCAACGTCCTTTTTAATAGAGCACAAACAAATACCTGAGGCTTTGATGTTATGATATTTTTACCCTTAGCTTTGAGACACCGACCGCTCTTAGAGGGTATTTTTACGTTAATATGGAATGATGGAGAGTGTGATAAGTGTTTTGATGGATCATGAGGTTCTAGTCTTGTTAGAAACTAGAACCGACTGTTCCCCAGATTGGGTCATTAATTAATAACCCAACGACCAATGAAATTAACCAGCGGTTTAACGTGACTTCAGAACCACGGTGAGTGGCCATCGTGAAAAGCTATCACTGTGCCCGGGAATCGAACCTGGGCTGATTTGGTGGGAAACACGCACTATTTCACTGATCTATGTCCAACCCCTGAAAAGTTGTCACTGCAACTGTCTGTTAGCGTAGTAAGTTGGACTTACAATGTGCGAATCAGAGTGTCAAATTACAAACAAAATTCACTTTGATCAGGCTAGCGGTACTTTAACACTTATATGCGTGTACTCTGGGTTTTTACTGTAAAATTTAAAAATTTGTTAAACTCGTATACGATTTTTGTGAAGTTAAGTTAAGAAAAGTTGAAAAAAACAAAAACAGAAACTTTGATTTCGCTAACATAAAACTTGGAGATTGAATTAACAGATTTCTGGGGAACCAATTGTTGATTCTAGACGGAACAAGTTGGCACGCTGTCTGCAGTCTTGAAACTTTACCCGCTCTACATTTGATTTTGGCTGCTAATGAAATAACCGTTCCAAGTAATTGAATTTTAGGAGAGTTTTGTCGGTCTGCTTCGGTTGAGTTTTGTCATTTTATCTCCAACTTATTGATTTGAAAATCAAATGCAATTCATAGAAACGATCAATGGCCATTTTCTGTTAGGCTTCCACAAAATTTAAAGCACCATAAATAAAGTTAAGGTAATATTTAAAACTTTAATCATACTTTGCAACGATATCTTCAAATATAGATTTTACATTGTTTCTTTAAAAGGCATTCACTGTTTGTAGAACACTTACCGTACCAGGAGCCAACTATTAGATTTTTTAAAAAGTCAATATTTTTTATATTTACCCCAATGACACCTCAGTCATGAATGTTTAACAATTCTTATACCATTACCTTACTTGTACAGTCAACCAACAATAATAATAAAAGGCAATGCACATGTTAAATCTTTTCCAAGACACCTATCAAACTCAAATCTAATAACTCAACTAATGACTTTAATAAAGCAGCAATTGTGCTGTAGCTTGGTGTCAAAGCTAATTGCTTTAGATCAAGTGAGATGCGAAGTGAATGCCAAGCCACTGCATTAATAAGCAGTAACAATAGAAGCAACCTTTGATAGTTCATATTTAGATATTCAATATAGGTGGTTGAATTAACATTTATTTAGGATAATTGACTCAGAAAATAATAAGCTGATGTGATTGTTGCCTGTACGGAAACCATTCGTTGGTTTTATCTTGACATTTTCCCCTCACTTAATTATCTGACAGGAAATTAAAAGAAGAGTGATAATTCACCAGTCATAACATGCTTTCTACTAAGCTTAATCCACTTTGATACACCACGCTAGTTTTTCTTCCAACGTTCTCAGCATATTCTACTAAACGCCCTGTTCTTACACCAATCACCTCCTAACCTGTCTATCCACACAGTTTGATCTTCCCTTTCACCAAGTTCTCCTACTTATTCTGCTCCTTTTATTGAAACCCGTCCTCAGCTATCAACTGTTATCTTCCGCCCCCTTCCAGTATCTATCCTGAGTTATATCACCACCTTGCCTACCCACTAAGCTCAAATACTAATTCTGCTCTCACTACCAAGCAAGTAATAGTCACAAGTATGCTGTTCTGACCCAGGGTTAGTAAATAGGGTAAATAGGTAAATTAGTAAATAGGTTAGTAACCTTTATACTAACCTTGGTTCTGACCAACCACGAGAAATCTGCCTTAAAAATTACATGTTCTTATTTACATACTCTTGCGATCTACTCGAACTTTCAAGACTTAAGTAAATTCCCTATTCCTCTTCACGTACCTTATAGTTTAAGTGTCTACCTATAACATGTATGTAAACGAGGAAAATTATGACATTGTTATTGGTTTATTTCTGTATTTTATTTAAATTTTACTTTTATTTTCTTTATTGTAATATACAATATTACCACCATACAAAAGCTGAGACTTTTTTATAAATACTTTTAATGCAGAACATTAAAACGGTTGTACTCAATTTAATATACCAGTATTAGACAATTCCATAGAACACATTATGTAAAAGTGACTAAAATGTATGTTTATTGTGTACATCAATTATTGTTTTCTCATCTCTTGAGGAAGTTTGTTTTAAAGTGAAATATAGAGATGTGTCCTGATATAAATTTTCTATTCACTTTTATCTTTCAATCCTTTTAAGTATAAAATAAAACCTACTGTAATTTCCAATTAAAGAATACTATTGTGTACATTCCTTAAAGAACGGTTTGTACTCGTATGTGTCCGTTTCGAAACAGTGATATTTGTATGTAGAGAAGAACATTTGATTTGATAACAATAATCTTTGCGTTAGAACAACTTAAGGTGTTTACAAGTGACAGTGACATAACTGTATTTTTAGTATTTAATAGATAAAGTTCTTTTGTTTTCAACCGTTCTACCTTCTTTCCTGACGTGAGGTCAAATTACATTGAAAGCTTTAGGATTATCGCTGTATCCAAAAAGCTTTCTAAGTGATTGATACAGCTCTTCATTGCTTGCTCTCTAAAAGCGTACGAATTTTCAGTGAACAACGATGTGTAAACAAGCAAGCGCAAACAAATTCCGTCCATTAAATAATTTATTTGGATAAAGATAAGATTTAATGATAATATGTCCTTACAAGAGGTTCTTTAGTCACGTTAAGAACGTGTGAAATTAGAAATGAATTCTTTTTGGTACTGATACTAAAACATTGTAATTTACAAATGTTGCAAAGTAGCTCTATCAATTGACTCTTATTTCTTTCTGAAATTAAACTTGAACTATTGGTAAGATGTCCTTTTTTTCTAATAACTTAATTTTAAAACATGATAATCAAATAGTATTTAAGTTGTTGTACTTGTATTTGTATATGAGTAGTAAGACCTAGAGAGCCAAATGTCTGTCACGCCTCTTCAGTGCAGTCTTGTGAGGGCCATCTTGTAGAGCCAATTCCCCCAACCTTCGAATATCTAACTTCTGACTTTTATAAACAATAACGTTAATTTAGGGTCTATGGAGCTTAAATTTCAGAGGAGCAAGGCGACACTTTTAATTGGCACTAAGCTTCTTACTTAGAAGAAACGAGCTAATAAAATTAAACTACTTTTTTATTTTATTATTGGGTCCCGTATGGTACGTTCATGAACTTCCATTCGTTTTACATACGTACTTACGACTTATACGTATTTCATTAATTTTAATGATCCTCCGGTTAGAATCATTAATCAAAACAAAGGCAAGGAGCACGATCATTAAAATCAAACGACGGAAAACAATAATGATGGTAGGGGGAATTGATTTTCTTTTCATATGGTAAATGAACTTCCAGCAGATGAAATGCGTGCGTTGTCCGCTATTAAAGTTGGTTATATCCCCTTGTACAAATCTAATATCGGACAGATTTTACTGATTTAAAATCAAAACCAGTATAGGGTGATTCAGTAAGAGGTCATATGGTATATGTCAATATGTCCTTTGTCTAAGCTAGATTAAAATCCTCGGTTTTTATTACCAAATAAGAGCACAAGGGGCCTTAACAGTTACAGAGTATATTTATTTTTCATTAAACATCCATTAACCATTCAAATCACATTTAAATATGTTATACTTTTATTATATTTCTCCAAACTGGCCTTAAGTTGAACACTACATGTGTTGAAGTTTATAAAATACTAAATTATAATCTTGAACTACCACAGAATTTCAAACACAAAACCCATTTGTTTGGAAAAATAAACTAATACGGAGATTAATCAAATGATTAAGTGCATGATTTATTGTAGAATTACGGTTGGAAGGGAGTCTATTGTTTGGTACAAAACCTTGCTTTGTTTTGAGTGGTTGAACATTTTGGATGTATTGATGAGCCAGAACAATAGATGAATGTAGGGTCTGCTCTTACTGCAACGTTCACAGCAAACTACATTCAAAACAAATCATTCTGCACGTCTCTTATCTAATTAATTAGCTATAAAATATTCAGTTATCATTTAGATTTTACTGTTTTCTCTTGTTTATAAAGGGATAATTCCAACCAACGAAATAAGTTGAAATATACAAATGTTGTTAAATTCAAGTTTAAGAACTGCAATGCAGTGATGTCGGTCTATTTTTCAATGTAATAAATGGAAGCTGTGCAAGATGTTAGTCATTTTGGAAACACTTCAGACACTAAACAAACGTTTAACACCAAAAGCTTTATTATAAAAGTATTATTAGTATAAACAATTTAAATAATAATTTTATGTAATAATTGATATGTTTTAAACCTATTACCGTTCAGACCTAGGTTGACATACTGCAACAAACCCAGTATTTTATGGGTAAAGCAGTAAAAGCTATTAAATATAAATTAGAAACTTTAATGGGAACAAATGATAAAAAGTAACAATTTAATATTATAAATTATTTATGATTCAAAACTTAGTTAATCAAGTTTATTTCAATGAGTCGAATTTCGAGCCATAAATATACCAGCAAGTAAGCCTCGTATAGGTTCGTTAATCCCTGTCAATTTCCATGGATTACTGCATTTGATAATACTTCAATAATATAAAAACATACTGAAATTGATCCAACAGCACGATTGAATTGATCAAACGCGATACAATTTAGACGCCTTTTACACTTTTGCAGTTTTTAGTGACCCAAATCGTTGTGGTTAGCTGCTAACGGAACCAATGACAACGAGGTTTTGTACTCAATTACAAAATACCCCAAGCAAATCCCGACGCAGTACTTGATTTCCATTTCATTGAATCCATCGGGTCCAAACTCAGTGACATAAAGCACCATTCAGGTCACCGAGCAAAGACACAAACTGGATATCTTTGTTCTTGAACACGAAAATAGAAAACGGTGGCTTTCTTTATACGTGTTTATCAGCCTAATAAAATATACAATGCAATCAGAACAGTCTTTATTAAATAAACTATGGAATTTATGTCTATACTCGTGTGATTTGTTTTAATAAATTTTCTTAATATAAATATAACTGAAAATGGGTGAAACTGAAGATCACAGTTTATGCTCAAGCAAAGAGAAACCAATACAATAATAAAAAGTAGAACATACGTAAATAAGAGGGTAGTCTAATTTGATTTTGTCGAAGTCATCGACAAAATTATTGCAGTAAATATTGGGACAGTGACTTAATGGTATAATCATTTCTATGCTCAAATATCTTAGAAAAATAAAATAAGACTTTGTCTCTAAATTAACTAAATAATGTATTATTTTACTTATTTAGTATTTATTAATATTTTGTATCGTATTTAAACTGGCGTTAAAAAAAAATTTTTGTTTGTTTGCTGTATATAATTCTGTATGTCTGTAGTTCTGTCTGTCTGCCAACGTTTTAAGGCATCTTGGACCCTTATAACTCAGAATCAACTGAAACTATTGCGGTGAAACTTCGTTTTAGGGTTAAGACCATTCTCAGTGTGTCTTTAGCCCTATCTTTAATGCATCAATACAACATCAAAATATAAATGGAGAACATCAAATGGCACTTTGGACTATTTTAAAAATGGGTACTGGCACTTAGCCAACAAAATTCGCTGAAAACTATGGCGGTGAAACTTGTTTGAGGGTTAAGCTAATCATTCCAGTGTGTCTTTAGCTAAACTTTATGTCATATAACATCCTCAAAACGAAGTTAACTATGAGGAAGCTCTCACAAGGTAGCTAACAAGTATCTATATAAAATAAAATAAGACTTTTGTCTGTACATTGCAAAGAATCTATCTGTTTTGGTTATTTCACCATTGTTACTTTGCATAGACCGAAACTGCGTCAAAAAAAATCCTGTTTGTCTGGCTGTCTGTCGTTCTGTCTGTCTGTCGTTCTGTCACAATGTAACGTTTTAAGGCATCTTGGACCGCTTATAACTCAGAATCAACTGAAGCTATTGCGGTGAAACTTCATTTAGGGTTAAGCCCATTGCGCAGTGTGTCTTTAGCTATATTTTATATAATACAACATCCACAAAATAAATGGCGAGGTAAAGTGGGCACTTTGGACGATTTTAAGGAATTTTAGACCGCTTATAACTCCAAATCCGCAAAAAATGACAGGTGGTTGAGAACACAAGTATTAGCATTTACTTGGGCTGGTGAAAATCATTGTTAAAAGGAATAATACGTTTTTATCACCCTCTAAATTGAGTTGTCCACACAAGTAAGTCCTTTTTCATATAGGTTAAAAGTACAAAATAGGTAATAAAGAAGAAGTTTTTATCAAACAGAAATTAGAGTGTAAATATAGTGTTCGTGGAAAACATTCGAGCTTTCCTTGTTGGTCGATTAGTTTGTTATAACGTTTTCTGCACTGACGTATCCAATCAATGTTTTGCCTTTACTAGGCGAGGACGGATAACATATTTTGCGAAATTTATTACTATTTTTTTATTTTAAAAGTTTAAAAATGTACAGAAAAAGTTTGCTCAGATTATTTCTATTGATAGTAAAACGCTCGATTTTAATATACTATATTTGTGTGAAGAAACGCTCAAACTGCTTGCTTTAAGTCATGTTTTTTCTAATTCCTGACTAGCCATACACTTACAATAAGTGTAAAAAGTAAGGAAACCCCCAAATATGGTCATATAAATTAGTAATAGTTTTTAGTATTCTATTATTATACACAATTATAACATCACGCTAAAATACGAGGAATGTGTACAAACTCGTAAATTGCACATTGATGTTAAGACTTTAGAGTATAGCTGAGGCAGAACTGTTGAAAATATTGTCAGTATTTTGAGTAAAATGGCGTATATGTGCATAGCTTAACAAAGCTTCCGGTCAGAACCGCGTCAATGTATTTAACTTAGTGCACAGACGTTTTGCACATTTTTCAATGTAACATCCTCAGTGGATTGTTGTCAAGGACCTGAGAGTGTAGCAAGTCCATGTTCTCAATGAGCGATTGGCGTATAGAGGAGTGACATATCTTATTGAATAAGACTCAACCGCTTAAGCCTAAACAATTTATGTACATAGCTATAACAGAGAAGTCAGTATACTGTCTGGTAAGTACCTGCTCAGACTAATTTACACTAAAGTACATCCAAAAAGGTTGTTCACACAATTACTGGGAAGATCTGTATGTAGCTCTCTAGTAGTCTGGATGTTGAACACACTCCATTTGCCACTAGGGGAGGTTAGATCAGATATCAATTTAAGGGGACACGACAGCATGGTAAACCGTGAATTCAGGAGAGGCTTGCCACATATCTTGGGGGGAAAGGTTTACCGACTGTTGACTAGGCGCTCCATGTATTGGGTTTAGAGTCCCTAAGTGATTGTCAGCGGGCTTGCTTGCGCCCTCTCATGATGTCTGGTCAGCCAGACAGTCAATTCCTCTCCTGAATCCAGACTTCCTTTCATTCTACATTACAATAATCAACTTGGGACTCAAGCCTATTGCCAACACATATCATACATTTTCCGTTCCATCAACTAACAATCATAACATCTTATAGTATGTACATACAATACATGTTTGCTGTGTATGTGTTATGTGTTGTACATGCATTGGTGTTGGCTCTATTCCAACCCGTCATCAGCTGTCAACGCTACATTACAATAATCAACTTGGGACTCTCAGCCTATGCCAGCACATATCATACATTTCCCGTACTCACACTAACAATCATAACATCTATATGGTATGTATACAATACATGTTTGCTGTGTATGTGTTATGTGTTGTACATAACATTGGTGTTGGCTCTATTAATCCAACCTTCGTCATCAGCTGTCAACGCTACATTACAATAATCAACTTGGGACTCAACCTATTGCCAACTTACATATCATACATTTCCCGTACTCACACTAACAATCATAACATCTATATAGTATGTATACAATACATGTTTGCTGTGTATGTGTTATGTGTTGTACATGACATTGGTGTTGGCTCTATTAATCCAACCCTATGTCATCAGCTGTCAACCTTACATTAATAACTTGGGACTCAGGCCTATTGCCAACACATATCATACATTTCCCGTTCACTCTAACAATCATAACATCTATATAGTATGTATACAATACATGTTTGCTGTGTATGTGTTATGTGTTGTACATGACATTGGTGTTGGCTCTATTAATCCAACCCTATGTCATCAGCTGTCAACGCTACATTACAATAATCAACTTGGGACTCAGGCCTATTGCCAACACATATCATACATTTCCCGTACTCACACTAACAATCATAACATCTATATAGTATGTATACAATACATGTTTGCTGTGTATGTGTTATGTGTTGTACATGACATTGGTGTTGGCTCTATTAATCCAACCCTATGTCATCAGCTGTCAACGCTACATTACAATAATCAACTTGGGACTCAAGCCTATTGCCAACACATATCATACATTTCCCGTACTCACACTAACAATCATAACATCTATATAGTATGTATACAATACATGTTGTGTATGTGTTATGTGTTGTTACATAGCATTGGTGTTGGCTCTATTAATCCAACCCTATGTCATCAGCTGTCAACGCTACATTACAATAATCAACTTGGGACTCAAGCCTATTGCCAAGCATATACATTTGACCCTTTCACTAACAATCATTATCATATAGTATGTATACAATACATGTTTGCTGTGTATGTGTTATGTGTTGTACATGACATTGGTGTTGGCTCTATTAATCAACCCTATGTCATCAGCTGTCAACGCTACATTACAATAATCAACTTGGACTCAGAGCCTATTGCCAGTACATCATACATTTCCCGTACTCACACTAACAATCATAACATCTATGGTATGTATGCCACAATACATGTTTGCTGTGTGTGTTATGTGTTGTACATGACATTGGTGTGGCTCTATTAATCAAACCCTATGTCATCAGCTGTCAACGCTACATTACAATAATCAACTTGGGACTCAAACCTATTGCCAACACATATCATACATTTCCCGTACTCACACTAACAATCAAACATCTATATAGTATGTATACAATACATGTTTGCTGTGTATGTGTTATGTGTTGTACATGACATTGGTGTTGGCTCAAATCAACCCTATGTCATCAGCTGTCAACGCTACATTACAATAATCAACTTGGGACTCAAACCTATTGCCAGCACATATCATGCATTTCCATTCTCACACTAACAATCATAACATCTATAGGTATGTATACAATACATGTTTGCTGTGTTTATGTGTTGTACATTGACATTGATTGTTGGCTCTATTAATCAACCCTATGTCATCAGCTGTCAACGCTACATTACAATAATCAACTTGGGACTCAAACCTATTGAGCACATATCATACATTTCCCGTACTCACACTAACAATCATAACATCTATGGTATGTATACAATACATGTTTGCTGTGTATGTGTTATGTGTTGTACATTGACATTGGTGTTGGCTCTATTAATCAACCCTATGTCATCAGCTGTCAACGCTAAATTACAATAATCAACTTGGGACTCAAACCTATTGCAAGCACATCATACATTTCCCGTACTCACACTAACAATCATAACATCTATATGGTATGTATGCAATACATGTTTGCTGTGTATGTGTTGTGTTGTACATGACATTGGTGTCTCTTAATCAACCCTGTAGTCATCAGCTGTCAACGCTAAATTACAATAATCAACTTGGGACTCAAATGATTGCAACACATATCATACATTTCCCGTACTCACACTAACAATCATTAACATCTATATATTGTAGTATACAATTTGTATTTTGCTGTGTATATTGTTATGTGTTGTACATGACATTGGTGTTGGCTCTATTAATCCAACCCTATGTCATCAGCTGTCAGCTACATTACAATAATCAACTTGGGACTCAACCTATTGCCAACTCATCATACATTTCCCATACTCACACTAACAATCATAACATCTATATGGTATGTATACAATACATGTTTGCTCGTATTGTATGTTATGTTGTTTATGATGACATTGGTGTTGGCTCTATTAATCCAACCCTATGTCATCAGCTGTCAACGCTACATTACAATAATCAACTTGGGACTCAACCTATTGCCAACTCATATCATACATTTTCCGTACTCACACTAACAATCATAACATCTATATAGTATGTATACAATACATGTTTGCTGTGTATGTGTTATGTGTTGTACATGACATTGGTGTTGGCTCTATTAATCCAACCCTATGTCATCAGCTGTCAACGCTACATTACAATAATCAACTTGGGACTCAAACCTATTGCCAACACATATCATACATTTCCGTACTAACACTAACAATCATAATCTATATGGTATGTATACAATACATGTTTGCTTTGTGTATGTGTTATGTGTTGTACATGACATTGGTGTTGGCTCTATTAATCCAACCTATGTCATCAGGCTGTCAACGCTACATTACAATAATCAACTTGGGACTCAGACCTATTGCCACACATATCATACATTTTTCCGTACACTCACTAACAATCATAACATTATTAATATGTATACAATACATGTTTGCTGTGTATGTGTTATGTGTTGTTTATATGACATTGGTTGTCCTCTATTAATCCAACCCTATGTCATCAGCTGTCAACCTACATTACAATAATCAACTTGGGACTCAAGCCATTGCCAACACATCATACATTTCCCGTACCACACTAACAATCATAACATCTATATAGTATGTATACAATACATGTTTGCTCTGTATGTGTTATGTGTGTACATGACATTGGTGTTGGCTCTAAATCCAACCCTATGTCATCAGCTGTCAACGCTACATTACAATAATCAACTTGGGACTCAAACCTATTGCCAACTTACCTATCATACATTTCCGTACTCACACTAACAATCATAACATCTATATAGTATGTATACAATACATGTTTGCTGTGTATGTGTTATGTGTTGTACATTACATTGGTGTTGGCTCTATTAATCCAACCCTATGTCATCAGCTGTCAACGCTACATTACAATAATCAACTTGGGACTCAAACCTGTACTCCAACACATATCATACATTTCCTGTTCACTCACTAACAATATGACATCTATATAATTATGTATACAATACATGTTTGCTGTGTATGTGTTATGTGTTGTACAATACATTGGTGTTGGCTCTATTAATCAACCCTATGTCATCAATGTAACGCTTTACATTACAATAATCAACTTGGGACTCAGGCTATTGCCAGCCATATCATACATTTTCCGTACTCACACTATCAACATATTAACATCTATATGGTATGTATACAATACATGTTTGCTGTATATGTGTTATGTGTTGTACATGACATTGGTGTTGGCTCTATTAAATCAACCCTGTATGTCATCAATGTCAAGCCTTTACATTACAATAATCAACTTGGGACTCAAACCATTGCCAACACATATCATACATTTCACGTACTCACACTAACAATCATGACATCTATATGGTATGTACGGTACATGTTTGCTTTATTGTATGTGTTATGTGTTGTACATGACATTGGTGTTGGCTCTATTAATCCAACCTATGTCATCAGCTGTCAAAACATACATTACAATAATCAACTTGGGACTCAGGCCTATTGCCAACCACATATCATACATTTTTCCGTTCACTCATTAATAATCATAACATCTATATAGTATGTATACAATACATGTTTTACTCTGTGTATGTGTTATGGTTGTACATGACATTGGTGTTGGCTCTATTAATCCAACCCTATGTCATCAGCTGTCAACGCTACATTACAATAATCAACGGGACTCGGCCTATTGCCAACACATATCATACATTTCCCGTTGCTCACAACAATCATAACATCTTTATAGTATGTATACAATACATGTTTGCTCTGTATGTGTTATGTGTTGTACATGACATTGGTGTTGGCTCGTAATCCAACCCTATGTCATCAGCTGTCAACGCTACATTACAATAATCAACTTGGGACTCAAACCTATTGCCAACACATATCATACATTTCCCGTACTTACACTAACAATCATAACATCTATATAGTATGTATACAATACATGTTTGATGTGTATGTGTTATGTGTTGTACATGGCATTGGTGTTGGCTCTATAAATCTAACCCTATGTCATCAGCTGTCAACGCTTTACATTACAATAATCAACTTGAGACTCAGGCCTATTGCAACACATATCATACATTCCCGTACTGCAATAACAATCATAATGTTGCTTATAGTATTATGTATGCAATACATGTTTGGTTAAGTCCGGTCAGTCTGATACATGCCTGTGATTGGTTGTCCGATGCCGCCATGAAGTCGGCAGATTGCTGTCACTGGCCGTGGGCGTGCTTTGTTTCTTCATACATTTTTAATTTATTAGAATTTGTTGTGAAGGCTATTGGTTTTCCATGCTAGTGTTGTTTTGAAATTAAATACGTTGTAAGGAAAAAACCAAACAGATCGAAGATAAAACCTATGTTGTTAAGTAGTGAGTGACTGGTTAGCTTGCGCTGATTACTTTCATTCTCTAGTTCATTTTCTAATGTTTCCTTTCAGGCTCAACAAATATTTATAGCGTAATTTCAATCTATGCTATATTATTAAGAATAATTGAAATGAATGAGTTTTCAGTGTGGTTAATACCGGATAACATGAGTAAACAAGATAGCTATGATCGGCAACTTAGAGCAGATTGTCACAAGCAAATTCAAGCACATATGTTGTTTAGTGCAACAATGGGGACATAACCCATCCCCGAGGATAAAACGGACACATCTACAAGTGTTAAACGGTTTGACTCTTGATTGCGACAAACTAATGTGTATGAGAAGTAATTGCATGTTTTCTGTAACCTTTGTAACACCAAACATACAAGAACATCAGAAAAAACCCAGAAAAAAAGTCGTAGTTGATTATCTGGGTTTAGAGTAGCATTGATCCACAAACAATTTAGTTAGCGTTTTCGTCAATTTATTAAAACACATTCTTATAAAGTTAAATTTGTAATTACACGCCTCTAATTACACAAATCACCTTTCTATGTTCATAGCGTTTCGCTTGCCAAACCGCAGAATCAAGCCCATCTGCTGTAATTCACCATCAAACCCGAATTTATGGCTGCCATTCAGAGGACAAAGCCGTGGTCTTTGCAGCATTGTTCATTGAAGACCAAAGCCAGCAATTACCTGTTTCACCCGTCTGGCTGCTTAATTAAAGTCATTTATAGGGGGAATTAAATGCTGACAGTAATAACCATCTAGATTGTAATTAATGTAGCCCTAACTATACTGTACCGTAGTAATTTGTTATCGTTCTACGATTGCGTTCATATTGATTGGTCGGATTAAAGTTGTGTGAGCTTATTCGTAATTATATATTCGTAGTGTAACTGGAAATATCCCGCAAGGTATCACAATTTTACATTTAAAATTTAAAACGTGGTAAAATGTAAAAATTGATTTCATTCCATATTAATGAATATCACAAAGTTAAAGGAGACAACATCAAAAATAACCCTTAAGGGTTATGAAGCTATTAGAATAGCAGTTGTCCTTTTAAAAACTAATAGAGTGCTTATAGCTAACACACACTTTGACCAATACATAATATTAACATCAGTTGTTTATAATATAAAATGGATAAAGTTCAGTAAAGGTTATTAGCCCAAGCATGTACTGTATACCTGTTATAACGCAATAATTTGATATGACACTTTAAAAACGTGTTTAAATGGTAATTCTTCTTTTAACATTAAATAAATTTGGTCCCTGCCCTGTCTAGTAGTTACGCAGACCTAACGCTTACAATTACTTTTTTATTATTATGATTAAATCACCGAAATTATTTAAACTAGACGCATGTGGAAAATTTTTGCTACGTAGTCAACAGTTACTTTTTAACACGACGATGTCTATAGCAGATGAAACCCATGAATCTGTTTCATTTTGATCTTCTTCTGGATATATTGGCACTAGAAGAATATAAATTTAACTGTGTTAATTTATATTCCTATTTCATTTTGTAATGCAAATTTCATTCAATCAATATTACGGCTTATAGTTTCAATTAAATCGCGGCCACTGCGATATTTCAAAGTCAACCAACAACGTTGAATGATAAACGTAGGATATAACCGCGAAGTATAATATATGCCAACAATATTATAAACCATGTCAACATTGGCAGCCGAGATCAGCTTAGAGGCTTCTGTAACAGCTCTCGCTCCTCATGCCAACATAACTGGTTAATCTTCTAACCAAATACGTTCTGAGTAAACGATGAATGGTTTAGTCAAACAACGTTGAAATCTAGTGTAAATTAGTACGATTACTATACATTGCATTTTATGATTAGTTTGTTAACGAAAAATCATTGAATTCAGTTTGCTGTAAGATAAATTTGGGATTATACATTCACAATGCTTTACTAACTATTCCGTCTAAAATTACTAACAAAGCTTGTAGGTATGCTTTTAAATTCCCACGATTTTGAACAAAGGAGTAAATTAATATGATATAAATAGTAAATACTAGCGGGTTAATAACTTGTACATCACAATGTCTTTGTTTCCATATGAAAGACAATTTTACTTTATCTTATTGTTTCATACAAAGCAAAGCATTAAAGCATACATTAAAATTCCCTTCATTTTACAAGGGAAAAAATAACATTAAACTTTGCACTCCAGGAACTCAATTAAATTACTAAATTAAATTACAACATCAATTTTTGATAATACGAGAAAAATACTAAGCACAAAAAAGTAGCTCTATTAACCTAAATAATATATTGTTTTTTTTTTATAATTTGAGTTAAAATTAAAACCTTTAAAGGTATATTTTAAGGTGAAAACCATGAGAATAACAATCAAATGCGTTATAATTATCCTACACTGCTAACTAGCTTATTATACAAACAGTTATGGATATGGACTGCGATGAAAAACTATTCCTATTCTTCATTCATAAGCACATAAGTATTATCTTTAAATTAAAATCGTGTAAAATGATGCAAAATAGTGATTACTGTAAGAACAAAAAATTCATAAAAGCATCAATAATTGGAATGCAGTTGTTTTCCCTGTTAATTTTTATATTTTGTATATTTCCGCTGGTTTTCATCAAGTTATATCAGAAGCTTTTAGGTAACAGACCGTGCTGAGCTGTATCAATCACATGGAAAGCTTTTTAGAAACAACGGTAATCCTCAAGCTTTCAATGTAATTTGAGCCTCACGTCTGGATAAAAATATGTTGGATGAATAATAAACTAAGTTAGAGTTTGATAAAGCTTTAACTGTTAACAATTTTCATAATAACCTTTTTTTTGTATCTCTGGTAAAATGTCAAACATTTCATTAACACAGATTAGAACGATCTATTCTCTCATAACATAACTATATTAGATATTTCTTTGTTGCTGTTTAGTTAAACTAAATTAAATTTACTTGCATTTAGCCCAAAAGTTTCAATTTTGAACTCAAGGACGGATGATTAAATTATGATAAAAACAAAGCGATGCGTTATATTGTCCAAGTATATTGTCCAAGAGCGATAAGACTAATAGATCCTGTGTAATCCATTTGACCAAAATCACATTGTATATAACCCTGTAAAACTCTCATATAAGAAACACAAAACTGAAATTAACTAAACAAGACTCTCAAGTCAAGTTAAACTTAGGGTAAATAACGCACAAAAACAGAAGCCCGGACTAAACATACTAAAATTAGTCCTGAAACACTTGAGTTAGTTCTACACTTACTAATTCAAAGCAAACCTGTCGGGCAAAATACAATACTATAAGATTCTATATTTAAAGTAAGTTCTTCTATGGGTTACGTATATTGAAATGATTAGCTTGTTCATCTTTACTTTACTTACGTTACAGTAAAATGTTGCATCAGATTATTGTTATATCTTCTAATAAAACTGATAGGGCTAGAAGAGAAATGTACGAACGATGTGTGTTGGCAATAGGCCTGGGTACTAAGTTGATTATTATAATGTAGCGTTGACAGCTGATGACATATGGTTGGATTAATAGAGCCAACACCAATGTCATGTACAACACATAACACATTCACAGCAAAAATGTATTGTATACATACTATATAGATGTTATGATTGTTAGTGTGGAACGGGAATGTATGATATGTGTTGGCAATAGGCTTGAGTCCCAAGTTGATTATTGTAATGTAGCGTTGACAGCTGATGACATAGGGTTGATTAATAGAGCCAACACCAATGTCATGTACAACACATAACACATATAGCAATGTATTGTTTACATACTATAGATGTTATGATTGAGAGCGTTCAGAAAGGACATTTATGTTGTCAGTTTGGCATTGTTGCACTTAGCTCTTTTAAGTATATTTGACATTTATTAAAACGGTTGAAATAGATAAGTAACTGGATTTGTGTGTGTAATTTTTGCTCATAAGAAGACCTTGTTTTTACTTGTGCGCTAGTGTTTAACAGTCCCTCATTATTAAGTCATAATGTTTGTAATATATTTCAGTTAACGTTAAACTTAAGTTCATCGCCTAATCCGGTTTGGCTAACTAACATATTAGGAATGCGGTTGTTATATTTTTACCGTACAGACTTCTATTGTCTTCAAACTGATTTTTTTAAAGTTGTATTTAAGAAAAGTTACTTGTAACTACAAAACAGTTTTCGTTTAAGTTATTATACAATTTAGTATACTGTACGTTACATACGTAAACATTAGATTGTTGAAATTTCCATTTAAAGTTATCAATTAAGTTCGGGTTTAATGTAAACATTATGGTTGTACATTTCATGAAAAACACGTTCTTATTAGAGGGTTTAGAAATATGAAAAACCTAAACGTAATGGCATTTTTAAGACCTCGATCAACGTTTTTTTTTTTTTATAAAGGAACAGTTTAATTATGACTGTAGCATGGCCTTCAGGCTTATGTTATTGGAATATATATATTAAAATCAGTCAAACTGACATATGACTAAGTGTATTCTTGCCTAAAGCCGTTTGTGAACCAGGTTCACATATTCTAATGCTCTAGTCTAGAGATTTTGAAGATGTGAACCTGATTCATGAACAGCTTTAGACAAGAATCAATAATTTATTTATTGGACAGTTTGACTGATTTTAAATTCTATGACTGTATAGCAATTACAATACGTACGTAACGTTAGAAGTGTAGTAAAAACTAGCAGGACTAGTATTTTTTTTAATTTCTACATTTATAAGCTAAATAGGTCATTCTGTGTATATTTACTCGTATTTTCTCTTCATGGGACGCTACTTAGCAAGGTTTATCTGCCTTAAGTGTTAAGAAGAGCTGAGCGAGTCTTGTCGGTCACGTTAGGGTTAGTGTATAATCTGTCGGCAAAACGTCTGGCAGAGCTTTGTCTGTTGCTAATCTCTTGAGCTTATCAGGTTTAACCCTCAAAAAAGGGTCGATCACTAAACACAACGTTATTACGTTCAAACTCAACTATGTCTTGGTTTCAGGATAGCTTTTAAATCTTAACCTTAGTATAGATGACTGTTTAAACGAGTATACAATGAACTGTAAATACCTTTAAATTTAGATTATTAGAATCTTCGTTGTCTGAAGGGGTTATGTTATGAAACACTAACTATCAGGAAATCAAGCTACATGCTAAATTATTGCGTAGGGAATCTTTCTTTTATTGAAAACCCTATAAATACTCTTAAGAATAGGTTATCGACCCTTTTAATTTCATTTAAAAGAACATTTTGTAGTAAATTTAGTTAACTATGACAAGGGCTCTACATTTTATGATGAAGCTAACTAACATAATTATGTTTTTAAAGAAAATTGAAAAGTTTGGACCGAACTGGAACTTGAATTCGGGTCTCTCGCTTGCCGGGCAACTATGATGACCACTACACCATCTAGCTAAACTATTCACGCCTTCAAATTTAGAGAAGTACTTAAATATAAATGTTTATCCGAAAAGTGTGACTGTCAGAAGCTACATTAAAAAAACAAGCTGGAAATGTTACAAACAGAGTTTTAATACTGAATCAAATTAAATAGTAAGTTAGGCTATGATTAAGCCTTGTAATATGGCGAAATATTAGCCATCTTTTCTTTAAATGTAGACTTGTTTTTTCATTTTTTTGTGCAATAGAAGAAATAAAATAGTAATAAATAGTAACAAATTTATTTAGTAATAAATTAGTTATTTAGCGTTTGTACAAATTAAGATCTCTACACGGTTATGAAATGAATATTATTTTCATTTAAATTTCTTTTAGTAGACTGTGAAAGTGGTACGCGTTATCATAATCAGAAGTACAAGAAAATAAGGAACCAGTATATTATAACAGTGATAAAGTCGCATCACTATTTCAGTATCTATTTTTCGACACACTCAACACCATTTCAATGTATCTTCGACCTTAACAAGGCTTTGTGATTATACAAATGTGTATTGTGCGCAATTATGCTGCGAGTATTTTTGATTATGAATGCATTTTCCGAGAACCCTGGAGGAAAGAGTAGAACTCACATCCTCTATTGTTTCTGCCCAACAAATATTTTCGACCAATAAACCGAAACAGAGGATGTTTCTGAACAATAGATTTCACAGAACAGTTTGATAAACCTCGTTTAGTAGAGCATCAATTTATAACAAAATGTTAAAATAACGTGAGGGACCAAATATTAAACAAGCTTGTTGAGCTTAATTTAATTCCTGTGATGAATTTCCAATCATAATTTAAAAGCTTTTAAAATATATAAAAGTTTAAGCTAAGAGTTGCGTGACATTTGATTTTCTGCTGTAATCACATTTGTCCCAAAAACTATTTTTATTGCTTTTGTGATGGTTTCCTCTTGTGCAGCTTAATAAATCAATCTGGATATAATTAACAAATAACAACTACATCCACTCATAATTAAATTTTTGAATACTCCCTAAATGCCAAATTCGTTTAATCCTTATTTGCAAATAAATTGCACTAATTCCAATTCCAATTGTTATTTAAACTCCTTTTTGTTAATTAAACAACATGTGTTTAGCGGATCGGTGGCGGATTGGTATCGCGCGCGACTCACTCCGGTGGCGTGGGTTCGATCCCCGCAGTCATCACTTACAATTTGTAATGTGATTATACGGTGACGCTAGGTAAAGGTCGAGGTTGAGTGGTAGAGAGGACTTTGTAGTCCTAACTTCTCCTTGTTAAACAAGACAAACCTTACCTTTACCTTTTTTAAGTTTTAACAATGAAAGGTAAATATCAAGTAAAATAATCAAGTTAATTCTTGCCATGACTGAACGAAATAGAAGTGGCTGAAATAGAAACTTTAAACTTTGTACACTGTTGGGTAATCTGTAAACAATTATGTTTTGAATTTTCAGTCGTGACTAGGCCAACTTCATGGTTTATAGTGATCCTTTGAGAAAATTCCTTATTTTAAAATAAGTAATTAAAGAAAAAGGGCTTAGCTATAGAACGAGAAAACGGGTCTCAAATCTGATGAAAAGTCGTTAGTTCCTTACTACATGTGTGTTGTGAGTACATTTATGTGACTACTTTTATGTAATACTCTACCTGTAAGAATGTAAATTAATTGGTGTATTTAAACTATGCTTTCATAAGAAGTAGTGTGTTGAGTATGTATAAAAATCACGAAGAGCATACTAGGGGTACCTAATAAGCTAAATGACAAAAAAGCAAACAAAGTAAAAAAGCAGTACTTAGAAAAAAAACAGTCAACGCGAGTTGTAAACTGTAAAACTAAAGTTGCATAACTCATTAAATACGTCAAAGCACAAGCTATAAAATAATCTAGCTTCTGCCAGATAATAGTGAAACTAAACAAAACACACAACCACAAACTAAAAATGCTTTAAACAAAGTGTTTAGTTATTTCAAAGCATAAGTTCAAATATCATAAAGTTGGAATTCAGAGGTTTAACTTATACAAACGGTGGAATAGGAAAGGCGCCCCCGGGAGTTTATCAATCAAACCTTTCATCTCTGTCAAAACATAACCTCCCTTCAGTCTCCTCCCCCTACCACTACCACTACCCCCCGCACTACACCCCTACACATCGCAGATCTCTGAGTTCAGTGGGATTAACTTAGCTCAACATTCTGCCAGTCTACAACTCGTGTTATTGCGTTTCTTTGAACATGTTAGCGCGTGATATTAATTTTAGCACAGCGTGAACTTTAATATGTGTTAGTCTGATGTTATGGAGCATATGGCAGCATTACTAGTCAACGATTCCAAAGGCAACTATAGAAATGTGGTTTTCGATATTTTGAATGGTTGATTGGTTGAAACATTTTGACAAATTCCTGGGGTAGTTAACTAATGGCGAACCAAAATATCTTGACATATTCTTGATGCCTTATCATCGTATATTAGCTTCAATGTCATAACAACTGGCTCGCGAAAGAGAAACGCATTTTTAAATAAAACTCAATAAGTTTAAAGAAAAAAACTGTAACATCAAACACAACAACCTTTAATGAAACGATAAGTTTGTATCGTTGTAAAAATAACCTATTAAGGTCAAAACCTCAGCAAAATTCAACCTAAGAAATATTTACTTAAATAGGCATCAAAAATATGACAGGAATCAGCTGTAAGCTTGTTCGTGGTAAAGATCCTCTGTTTGATTTAACTCGTATTCCTACAATTCACACTAACATACAAATAGGGAAATAACACGTCTAAAACAACCCTTTACGAATAGAAAGTCTGTATTCCATGTAACTGGTAATTACAAATATTATTAAATAAAACAAAAATAGACAGCTTTGCCAGGAAATGAGTAGTTTAGAAAAGCGTTGAGCTTTTTGAAAGCGTGTATTGAGTTTTACGTTGGCATTGAGAACAATAATTATCATGTTCAGTGATGATTTCAATCTGATGTCATATTGTACTAAAAGGCTTTACGAAATGAAAAATACAAGTTGGCAACTCAATTGAAACTTTCATAACGACAGGTTTTCAATAGAATAAAATCAAGTTAAAAGGGGTTTTCGAGTTACTACAAAAATACAGCTTGCTGCCTATTGCAGGTTATCTTGTAAACACAACCAATAAAGCTCGAAGTCTAAGAAGTATAAAACTTAAGAAAGATTTAGCGAAAACGGTTTGTTTGTTGTTTATATTATCCGCTCAAAGTTCGATTTAGCTTTGAAGACGAATTACCCGAGCATGATAACATATTATCATAAGCCGAGTCACAAGAAGTGCCTCCAGGCTTTGGGAACAGCTCACACAGGTATAATCCCCTTACCTTACACACACACACACACACAGAGTCTACCTGTGGCAAAATCATTTACAGTGCTATTACGTAGCGAAATATAGCTATTACTTTCCTCTGCTACAGACATTTTATAAATAACATCGTAAAGCAAAACGGAAATCAGTTTTGAGTTGCTCAAAGATTCTCAATAAAAATAACAAAACTTGACTTACATAATCGGTGAGTTTTAAAATATGTTCGCCCCCGAGCAGCCTTAACTTTTGAAAAAGGAAATATTTTCAAAATCCCTCTGAGAGTGTTTTAAGAGATACTGAAGTTTATTTTGACGTATTTTGCGTCACCCAGACCCCACCCGAATACCAGGGAGAGAGCCTCCTTACGTTTTTAAGTACAAGCCCGTTCTTGTGACAATTCAAAAGAAAGGTAACTTAACACAAATTCATCGACATAAAGAAATAAATTGTATATTTACTTGTTTTTATACCTATTTAAAATTATAACTTATCAGGTTAAAAATGCCACATTTAAAATACAATTTATATCAACTTACAAATCGCTCTTTCAAACCCTCTGAGGAAAATGTCACAGCCATAAAAAGCCCTTAGAAGATTTTGAAGACAATTTGTCAGTCGAAAGAAATTGCATATGAAATGTGGAATTTTAAACCTGATACGTAATAGATTTTAAATAGGTATAAAAAAACGAGTTGAGATAAAACGTGTTTCTTTGCGTCGTTGAATTTACTTTGTGTTATAGTCTCACAAGGAGGGGAGGGGGTTGTATTTAAAGTTTTAGGGAGTCCTCCACCCTGATTTTCGAATAGGGGTGAATAACGCAAAGTACTCGTAAGTAAGTAAAAGAAAACTTCAGGATCCTATAAAAAATTACTAAAAGTGTTATTAAAAGTTATTTCCTTTTTTCAAAACTTAAGAGGAGGTGAATGAATTTGAAACTCACTTTGCACTCGTATGTGGTGTGTCTGTGACCAATCTACAGGTTGTATATTTTTCTTCATATTCCAAATTGGAACACATTTTTTTTATACGTGTCTAGATTAAGTTCGTAACTTCGTAGTATAATCGGCCAACCTATTTGGGCAACTCTCCATAAAAATGGAGTTTCATACAATACAAATTCTTTTTATGATCTTATTAAAAAAAACAAATTATTTCCCAACCAATTTGTACGGTTTATTTTTTGCCACCATTTTGGTATGACTAATTGATTTTATTATTTTGAGTATAAACGGTGAGATCATTGTTCATCGGAATCGGATCATAAAAGCAGTTTAATAGCAAAAACTCTTGTGAATTTCGATAAAAAGATAGGTCAAGAATATTACCTTGCATGAAAAAACCGACTTACAAATAGACCAGTAAAGGGAAACATATTTGTTTACCACAAAAGTACGAGTATATGAATGCAGACCGTTTTGAAGGGAGGCTGCAATATCGCTACAGTCGTACATTCGGAGCCGGAGGTCGTTTTTCATCGATTCCTCTAAGCCTTCTGAGGCTTTGGTGTTGTTTGGGGGGAGGGAGGGGAAACAGAGTTGGATATTGCCTGGGGAAAGCTAAGGAAGGGGGAAGGGGTAATTTTCCCCACAGATGAAAAGGCCAATTGATAACATCCCAAGGGTTTGCTTCATTTCACATTTGCTTTAGTATAAATTAAACCGCAATCTGATGTACAAGAAATAGTGTTTACTGGGTTTCTGAATCGTGTCTAAAATATTATTATTGTTTATTAGTCATTTTAAAACACCATAAAATACTGTTTTACATATATCTTT
This sequence comes from Matsumurasca onukii, assembly GCA_018831715.1. Lineage (NCBI taxonomy): Eukaryota > Metazoa > Arthropoda > Insecta > Hemiptera > Cicadellidae > Matsumurasca > Matsumurasca onukii. The sequence continues at coordinate 34,687,775 of CM032063.1, read as the reverse complement.
TTTTCTCAACATTGAAATTTTAAACCTTTTAATGGTCGCTTGAAAGTGTTTGTTCTGTAGGCGGAATTTTTATAGTAGGTTATCTAGTTTATCTTATGTTTTTTTATAAAAAAAACTACGAAAAAATACTATTTGACAATGCATTTTGAAGTATGAGGCCTAATAATCAAACAATAAAGTATTTCTTAAAAATACTCCTTAGCATGAAAGTATTGACTGTAAACAATACATAATACTAACAATCACTTCCTACTAGTAAGACGTAAATGAAAGAGGAACATTTTATAAATAAGCCCGAAAAGTAAGAAGGCTTATCAGTGAAAGGAGCTTTAACAGACGTTTCTCCAACAGATTACCAACTAACCCCTACGTGACCAACAACTTTTATCTCTGTTCTTTATCTTAAACCACTGCCAGCTGGGCTTTAGTGTACCGCAAAACCACAATCTTTCTGAGTTATTTAAATGTCAACAGTGTCTTAAACAATCCCTCAAAGGTACAAAGCATTTCCAAAAGCAAGGGAAAATGTGTGAATTGAACTTACTATAGATTATTATCGAGTGGGATTGTAATATACGAAACCCCAATCAGTTTGTGCTTCTCATATAGTGGATTAGTTTTACCCAAAGAATAGCATACGGTGTATAATTGTATATACTCATAACTGTCGCATCATAATAAGTTAAGCCCACATTTAAATTTCAGACAGTAACGTCAGGATTGAATTGGTCTGTTGTTTTTTCTACGTAAAATGAAGTACTGGATTAGATTTAAATCATCACTGGTATAAGGACTGTAGGGGTAATGCTCAATTCCAAGAGGTTTCTAAACTATTTAATTTTTGTGTATTGAACTTTTTGAGATTTAATAATTAATTACGGTTTATCGAATGTCGAATCCGTTCAGTAAATAACAATAAACATGAATTTCCTATCGTTTATCTTCTTCTTTTTTTATTCTAGTACGTTTTTAATTTAAATTTATATTATGCAATCTCTATAATATGGACTGTATATTTCTAAAAACATAACATAATGGTATTAAATGTATGGAAAGTTAAAAACACTGATCAATGATGTATTTTCGTGATGAACTTTTCTTCTTTGTATTTAATTATCGTTGATATCTCACGGGTGCGATTATATTTGTGGGTAAAATGCCGCGTTCAAAACAACAACGCTGGTAAACTAGTGTTATTTTAGAAGTGCTGTATGAGTAAAATGCCATTAATTCAGAAGAAAACTACAAATTTCAAGGTTAAGGTCCAACGAGTGAGACACCTGATATTTTCATCATCCTGTGCGGCAAAGAAAACAGAGATCTTTTCATCTGAACATGATTTAAAAACAAGGTTAACCAAGACGAACTCGGGAGATTGTATCTGCAGATGTCTTCATAAACCTTGTTACTGGTTACCATGGCAACCAAGTGCATTTGTCTCACAAGGTTTCAGCCAGGTTTCTGCTCCTTGAATTTGGGTTCAATGTTGGATCAATGATAAGACGTCTTACGATAGAAACCGTGGGTAAAATACTAATCCGTTATAAGTTGAATCATAAAGTAGTTAAATTTAAACTCCACATTAGTATTATGCAAATATCAATGCTACCTCGACAAAATAGATTGGATTGGCCCAAATGAACTAACTAATCCGGTTTAGCATCTGAAATTTTTAGTTAGATAAACACTGTAATTTATGTTATCCGTAAGTAAGTAAATGACCATAACGTAATGATAGACAAAATGTGAGGTTGATACATTTTTTCAACACATTTAAACCTAGGAGCGAAATATTAGAAGGTTAATTATTACGAAATCATCACTTTCATCAATTCGAGTTTTACTTTGTTAAACTATTTCTACTTGGAAATAGATTTTTAACCGTTCATACTAGTAAGATGGATAGATCAAATTCTAAAGTTCTAAAAAAGGAGGCTACGTTTTATCATAAGAAAACTAAGAATGGTTAGATGATGTGTTTTTTGCCAATGAAACTAAATTATCTTTGTTTTAAAGTAACTGAAACCAGAAAGGGTCGGGTTAACACAATGTTAACTTTCAAATTGTACAATGCCAAATAAATGTCTTGTTATTTGTCAAGAACTATGCAAAATATAATTATACGAGGCAAGCCTAAATATAAGACAAATTCCTCAACTGTTTTCGGGGCCGAGGCTAGGGCTTAGGGTACATTACTGCAATGTCACTTTTAAAATCATCTAATTCTACCAAATTGATTTTCTGTAAACTAACACTTAACTACAAGAGTGTTGTGTATAGGACAAACTGAGCGGAAAGTTGCTCACCATATGTCCCTGACTGTGTCAAGCTCTCTCTCAACCTGATGGTTGCCAAGCAACTAACTACATTATAACTCTATTATTGTTCTGGTGAAACGTTACTGGCTCCGGTTCCATCTCCTACCTCAAGCTAACCGAGTTTCCTAGCTTTTATATCGCTTTACTTGTATCTGGATTCTCTTTGAAAAGGGCTTTCTATAAGCTTATCCAACCTATAAAGGTTTTGAGCTGTTGCTTGGGTAGTGGTGCTTTTCAGGCTTTTTAGTTCGCTATTTTGATGTTAACTGCCATTTAAACTTTCTTTTTTGTGCTTTTGAAAGACGTAATAGAAAATACATTTGGACAATAAATAACATGGTGAAAATGAGTCCAGAGTAATTTTAGCTTTTTAGAAAATCGCTGATTGTTTTCAATTGTTATTCAAGTGATAAGTTGTGTTTAATTTTAGTATAAGCTAAGACTAAATACTAATTTAATTTTGCTTACTTTTGAATCATTCTGTTTTCCTATTTTATTTCGTGCATCTATTATCTTAATAATGGACAGTTCAAACTTAAAAATCACTTTAAATTCAGTAAAACGCACCGTAGTCTTTTAAGAGTATCAATCAACCAAGCAAGGCCCCATGTTTACCACTGAAATAGCAGTGATGATTAGTTGATTATTTCTCTCCGGTGGACGAGGGGTAGGTAAAAATCCAAATTTATCTTTGGTTTCAAAAACATTGGCTCTGGTATTGATTTCTTGTCTGGCTCAGTTCTTTGAAGAGTCGTGCGTGCCGCCGACCTTGCTAGCCGTGAGAAATGGTAGTAGCGATATTTCAACTTTGCTCCACTGAAAAGTTGCAAAGCATGGTTCCTTAGTCTCCTGTTTTCGACGCCGTTTATGAACCGAATCGTAAAAGTTCAGGTTTATATGATAGGGTGGAAGTGGTTTTATGTTCCTTTTACAAGAAAAAGGCAAAAACTGCTTGTAAAGAAAATATTATACAAGCAAATCCCGGTTCGGTCCAAATATTTTTGTCTTTAAATTTATTTAGTAATAGAAAATATTATACAGTTTTAAAACAGCTTATTTTTGGCCAATTTTAACATTTTTTGTGCTAATATTGGTGTAAGACCTTTTTAACTAGGTTTTACAAACTTAGAGAAAACCTTTGAGAACATGAAAAACAACTTGTCTGATATCTACTTACAAAAGCGTCCCAAAACGGGGGACTACGAGAGCATGTTTTGAGCAACCTTTTCTGGGTGATCAATCCTCTTAAGCTAATTATTCATGAGGGGTTTGCGGCCGGTGTCACAACTATAATCCAGTTCTTCTGAATCACACTTCGTCAAAACATCACAATACGTAGTAAGCTAGAAATATTTCGGTCTCGCTGTGGAGTGCCATCTTCAGTCACTGATTGGCTGACACTGTTTCAGTCAATCAGTGACTGAAGATTGTACATTACAGCGAGATACAGTATAAACAAAAAAATCATATATTATAGTAATAATAATCATGAATGTAAGTTTAACACCGTCAAATACATTTTTCTTCTCAGATGTGGTGATAATATCAGAGAAAAGAGACAGCAGAGTTTGATGGATGACAGCAGTGGTGCTGACAGCCGAGGCCCTGTCAGCTTACGGGCTTATCCTAAGCCCTGGGTTCCTTAAAGTCGCTCTCTAAACGATTGATAACGGAGTTTTATTTTATAAGAGATATAATCTGCAAATAACTTTTTAGATTGTCTAAAACCATTTTTCTTTAAAGCGTTTACAAAAAGGCTGAAGGTCTAAATCACTATATCACTAAATCACTATTTGAGATGCCGACCACTCTCATGAGGGGTTTTAAGGCAAATATGTGGTTAAGATGAGTGTGATGAGTGGTTGTAATGAGGTATGAGGTGTAGTCTTGTTACAAACTAAGGCCGACTCTTCCTTAGAATGGGTCATTACTTAGTAGCCCAATGACCAATGGAAATACAAGGACCAACGGCTTAACGTGACTTCCGAACCACACAGGTGATCGTCTGATATGTCTAAACGATGGTGGGAGTTGATGCTGGTATCATCAGATGATCACTGAGACTATCTGACCTATATCATCCTCCAAACCTGACCTCCATGAAACAGGATTACAGGACCACGCCACGAGTCCCAGTCTACACCTGATATACGATAGTAGTATATGATACTAGTTTTTTCAACTAGGTCAGTTAGTTTGTTTTACTCACGTAAACAAATAATACGAATAATAAAATCACTTTCTTCATGTTCATGGTCTTAAATAAATACAAATAACAAATGATTATTTACAATTTTATAATTCTAAGGTTGTTAAAAGTGAAGTTGAATTTAAGCTAGTTGATCACTTACGTGAACATGAGTTATAGCAAAGATTATGGTTTGAGTAAAAATTAATCGCCAGCTTCTAAATCATTTTACATTTTAGTGTACCCTATCGGAGTGATCTGTTTAAGTCTCATCAGACTTGCTTGAAAACCATGAGTTTCAAAATAAACTATTTGATTTTAATAATCTTAAAGGCAGTAAAATAGTTGCTGATTTTGTCCTTTATTCAACCAAAACTTTAGGTGTATCGTCGTTTTACATTATTAATATTTACTTTCATTAGTATCAAGAGTAAGTTAATATATCATTTGTGAATAAATTACATGGACAAAGATATTTTCCGTCAAAAAAAGAGTTAAAGAGTAGCTTATGCTTATTTTGTATTATTCTCGTAAGTGGTGAGTATAGGCTTTAATTGAAATAAACATTAAAATAGATACCTGGGTCCATTTGATATTATTGACAATTGCCATTTTATAAGCTGTTGTATTTATTATTGCCGTTTTATAATAACTGAATCAGTACATAAATAGACGGTATTGTGGCATTTAAGACATTTATCCATTGATAAAGATGGTATTTATATACAAGGCAAATAAAATATTGGAATTATTTTAAACAACAGATACTACAACAATGAAGGTAGATACCGAGAACAATAGAAGAATATGAACAATGCTGGTCTGGAACAGAGGAACATCTTTGTATCTTTAACTGTCTGAACCATCAACAATAAGGCACTTAGCTCATAAACTTTAGCTATGAACTGTTACAGAATGAAGGTGACAACTTATTCAAACTCACAAACTTGTTGAGGTTTAGTGACTTCAACCATTTAGAAGCATTTCTGACATACCTGAAACAACAAACCAAATATTATTAGGTTATTTGTAACTTAGTGCCGTGTGAGATAAAACTCCTTTCTTTGTAACAAATAGATTTCTTATCTACGAGTAGCAAAATTGTATAGCTCATTCAGAAAACTCCCTTGTTAAACATTCAATCAATTACTAATTTGTACAGTTTTAAGTGTGTGATTTTAAGAAAAGTTAGTCCAATAATGTTATCAATACATGCCCCATAAGTGTATACATTTAAGAAAATTGATACTTTGTCGACAAAGAAGAACGCTTCATTTCCTTAAGGGATTGCGCGAAGTCTACCCTGGAGCTGTATCATCATGTAATATTTACCTCGGTTGTTTTCAGAGAGGAAATTTCAATATTTACAAGGAGTTTCATGCAAGCGTAAACTCACTATCGTCTCAATACCTTGTAAAAACATATCTCGGGGTTTCACTGTCTTTATAATAGCTTGAAATAGAGCTATTATTAGTATTATTCTTATAAATTACATTCGAACCTGTTAAATGTATAAAACTGGGTAGTGTTGGCACAACAATCACGTTTTTTCCCATTATTAACTTTTAAATAAATAATTCGGCATTAATAAGGGCATAAACAAAAGATGTAGTTCAAAAAGTCGATATGGGATATACATATGATATGTAATGTCAGTCATAGAGAGTTTAATCGAAAAAGTGTATACCGGTACATAGGTTAACGTATTAAAATAATAACAACTGTCGTAAAAAGTACCCAAAGTGCATAAAAAAACAACATATTCAATTGTTTTAGGTTTCCATCCGAACCATGTGTCCTCACTCAATGAAACACAATATGTAATAACTAGACACTATACACAGATTTGAGGACATAGCTACTCGTATAAACCCTGATGACGTCACAAAAGCCGGCTGGGATCAGATGACTGCACTGGAAATCAATGGCTGTGGTGACCCGGTAACTGAAATGGCTATATGAGAGCTTTGATGTTTCAGTACAGTCACGTGATTCAATAGATCTAGGTTCCAGCTTTGTATGACCAATCAAATGTTGCGGTGGATTTCAACTGTGGAGGCACAATGACTCATCGTTCTTAGCTCAAAGCACTTCCGAGTGCGAACCAAGGGAACTGTTGACTTATTGTTTTGTTTGTGGAATTAAGGAGTGTTAGTTAAGTTAGTAAAGGGATTGGCAAGCATAATGAAGGTCTAAAATTAAAGCCTATTAAGTATTCAATTTCGAAATATAATTTGTTCCACAGAATAAGCTTGCTGTCTAGATTAAAAAATATAACGTTACATTTATCCAAAGTGTGTATGTGTAATTCTTTGGTGCTCTTCTTTGGAGTAAGAACCATCACAGAAAAACCACATTTGTTCCTCCAGAAAAAGAAAAGAAATTATTAAAGTTTTTGGAATACTGGCATTGACTAATTCAACTCAATACACACAAGTGTAGATAAACATAATGTTTCACAATATTCATACATAATAGATATTAACATATAGAGACCTTGTTACGAATAAGAAATCATTGATAGTAAGCAGACATATGAACGGCATCTTAAACTACACCTACCAATTGTATCTTTACATAATCCTTACTACATCAAATCATCTGTTCATTTATCTGACCTACTTGCCTACAACATGATATGAAGTGGCTTGTACTGTAATGTTTAGGCAACTGGAGGTAAACAGACGTATGTTCTTCTGTTCTAGACAGCTATTGTTTGGTTTCTCCCATTGTTTGTCTCATATGTGCATTACGCTTTATTCGTCTTTGTTGTGCTGTAAGGCTGTCAAGCATGGATATAGGCCGATTGTTTTCTATATTTGTATATTTACTGGTCTGCTGGTTACTAAATATCAGATGTGTGATGCTGTTGCATCATTTATGTTCTATTAATCTAAAATCTATTATCTATAATCTATTAATCTATAACCTAGTATCTATTAACATAAAACTAAAACTTGTTTTTACTTGAAGTAAAAAAGGTTGTTAATGTTAATTAATGAAGATTTTCAAACGGGATTAGGCCTTTGTTATTAGGATACTTTGAATTAGTTTTTGACTTAAATTGGTGTCTTTGCTCCAATCCAAAATCTGAGTTATGGGAGGTAAGTCCAAAGGTTTGTTCGACAACTCCAACCTTGCAACTCCTCATTTTAAAGGTGTATAACGAAAATGTTTCCGACGCTCCGTTCTCGATTAGTGGCCTAAGAGGTGTGAAATTAAATTATTGTACAGATAAATAGTTGCTAACAGTTTAGTTTTCAAGGTAAACAACACAAATTCGGCTTTCTGCTTAAGGTATTAAAGTATTTTTAGATAACGTGCTACTCGGTAAGTTTCTGATCCATAATAAATAATGTTGTACAAATGTTAAATCTCATCTCGGCGTGGCATAATTTAACTTTAAGTAGTAGCAGCGGAGAGTTTATTACCTGCTTTGGATTTTTGTAATGTAAGTTATATATTAAGTAATGTATAGATGTTCATCATATGATATTCTTGAATATTTAAAAAAAATTTCTATTTCGCAACATAACCTTTTTCAATATTACAAACTAGTCCAAAGAACCGTATTGATAAGTTTCATAAATTGAAGCAATTCATGGAATAACTTTTTGCAAATAGTAACAAACCTTGATTGGTTCAAAATAGTACCTGCATACATCTCAATTAAAGTGGTAATATTACGTAAATGTCACATTACTGTCACTTATTTTACAGAAACTGTTTTACTTGTTCCACCATAATTGCATCATCCGTTCTTCGCTAACAAGCATAACAGGTTTCAGTATCATGATGTACTCATTAACTAAACAACTGCAAGCGGAGAAGGTTACAATAAAGTTAAACATTGTTGTGATATCTCGTGATATAGAGGTATTTCGTACAAAGTACTAGTCATAATCATGTAGCCGTAATTTTCCAGCTCCGAATTCAACCACGCAAGCGAAATATACTTGACAAAAACCACTGGTTGATAACAAACAATTATTTTATGTACTAATACTAAATTTTGTATACGGTATAAGTTTCATTTTTTTTAACTTACAAGAAATACAAACCGCAACACTACGTAATTTTGTACAAAAAATCTTCGTTAGTACAAAACATATTGTTTACATGCAAAGGGGTTGGTTGGTTATGCAAGGCGGTCCTAAGGGTAAATGAAGGCGGGGTTGATAATGCAGTCCTCAGGGTGTCCTGAATATCAATAAGCTATTCCCCCGACACGGAAACCCTTCCACATCACCCGTTAAATGTGCCCTTCGGGAGACCGAGGTGAAGGGCTTGTGGTGCTATTTTAAATAATTTCATAATTTTAAAGAAGTGAAATGTTAAGTTGAGTTTAAGCGTGTGTTCCTGTATATTAATGCATTAAAAATATAGTTCATCAAATTTTGTATTAAAAAACTAGCAAATAATATTAAAAACTTACAATTTCGATAAAAAAAATCTAAAATTTGATTTATAAACTACTGTAGTTGTTATTCAAAGTTCATTATTTCTTCCAACAAATGTTTAGAAGAGTCTGAAAAGCTCAAGGATCATTAATGGTAGACTCCGAGGAGAAAGCTTGGACAGAAGCTCTAAGCTCTGAGAGGACAGCTTCTGTCATCGGCTTAACTCTTATCTTTGAACACACTTCAAGTCCAACCGCACTCAATGCAGTCTTCACCCTCGCATGTAATCAATCAATGTTGAATGTACTTTCTAGATAGTTCACAGCGTAATGTAACTTATTTAAAATCCAAATCAACTTTTTTTAAGTTTCTCTTAAATGCAAACGTATTGGTGTACAGTACAGATGTTCAGAAATTTTAATAACTTGGGACTATATTGTAAGATTTATGAAAGACGACATATCGAATGACCTTCGGAATTCTCAGAACACGTGTTTCTTTACAAACTGGCACTGTACCATTGTCATTTAGAACTTCACTATTATGTAATAATATGAATTATTGAATTAAACGTGAAATTATGTATTACAGTTATTTATTACAGCCACCTCATGCTACAACTTACGAGAAATTCTTTACGTTAAAACATGTAGTAAATTAAAGGATGAAACATAATTCTTGGATGAAAAGGCTGTAGTGTTCCTTTTGCGCCGTTTAATGTATAACATTTACCCCCTCGTAACTAAAAATGAAAACTCAATATTTGTAACGAGGTTTACAATGTAAGCTATCTTAACACTTTACGACATGTCATTTTCACGAAGGTAGGAAATACTTGAATTGAATAAGATTTTCACATTGTCATATTGAACCATAAAATCTACATTTGTTCCTTTATTATCTGCTATATTCCTAAAGGCATCAGGTAAAGCAAAGGCGTTTATATTTATTTACACTTGATAGTGATTTTTGGATACATCTGGTAGTAAAAAGGTAAAAAACATTTATCGATACCTCAAACAATTGGAAGTTAAATACATAAGCCTAATAAAAATAGTACACTGTCAAGTTTAGATTACGTGGTTGGGTTATTTTGAGTTTATCCATACAGATGATGAATATATCACTAACTATGGAATACTTTAGGGTGAAATCATGAGTATGTAGTTCTAGCAACAGAGATGACTACTACAATGAAGGTAGATGACACGAACAATAGAAGAATAGGAACAATACTTGTCTTGAACAGAGGAACATCTGTCTACCTTTAGTAGTCTGAACAATTCACAGTAGGTCACTTAACTCATAAACCTTAGTACTATAATTGTTGAATAAACGAGGTAAAGATATAAAACTTACGAAATGAATGAATGGTAACAATTTGAACTTAACATTGGGATTTTTTATTTACCTGAAATAATACAAAACATATGTTACAGTTTAGAGGCAATATTACCCAGATGTCCAAATTATTATTATTGATTTATTGATAATTAATTTTAATGCAATATAAATTACCTCATCTTTTATTAGTGTGCACAGTTATGTGTTTAGTGTTGATCGTATGTGGTTGTTTTTAAGCAACTTCGTATGAAAAAGTTGCAGGATTCCATTGAAACTTTGCTTTTACTTAAAGTTTTTAACAAAAAATAATTCATAATTGCTCTTCAAACATGTGGCCAACTTCAGTCTACTCAAATGCGAGTATAAGATAGGCTATATGTATCAGGATACAAAATAAAAACTGTGAGACTAATATTGTATATTTTCAACCTCATAATCGTTTAAATTGAGATAATAGATACTTTGTCGACAAAGAGGAACGCTTCATTTCCTTAAGGGATTGCGCGAAGTCTACCCTGGAGCTGTATCATCATGTAATATTTACCTCGGTTGTTTCCAGAGAGGAAATTTCAATATTTACAAGGAGTTTCAGGCAAGCGTAAACTCACTATCATCTCAATATCTTGTGACAACATTTAACGGGTTTTCACCTATTTCATTGAAGCACGAAATAGAGTATAAGAAATCCTTATTCCACATACATCCAACTAAACTATTTGAAATTATTATAGTTCATAATAAAACTAAATTTATACTAGTGTAGGAGGCTGTAAGTTGTTGTTGTAAATATTTATTTTTATACTTTATCTATTTTTGATCAAACTTACTTCTCTAATTGTAACACAGATTAAAACCCTTATACATCTAACGTTTAATTAATTATTCTTTGCGCCATATTAAAGGTAAAGCATTCTTATTTACTATTATTTACCAACGGTGAAATGGCAAACACTCCAATTCACCAAGATTGTTAAAACATATGCAAAACTGACTATTACTCAGACATTTATGAGCGATGAAATATTTTGAAGAATTTTAGTAGTTTTATGTTTTGAAAGCCTGGCAGTAGCTTGAAAGTTAATGTACTAATACGTTTTACTACATAACTTCTTTTATTTCATGCAGTTGTCTTTTTTCATAACTTGGGTACTAAATAACTTCTATTTCGTTACACATTCATTACGAAGCGTCTATTGAATATACCATTGAACAGACTATAAATTAATTAGGTAATTATGTCACAGAATTATGCGTGTTGAAACTTATAAGTCTGTTGTTAGGTTTCGAACATTTGTCAAGAATCATTAAGATGCCAAAAACATATCAAGCAGTTTTACATCTTGATATATCTTAAGACCACAGAAAGTTCGATTTATTAGTTTTCCGTTTACAAGTTCACATGACTGTAGATACAGTTTCTCAGCCACCGGATTGTAAACTGTCTGTACAAAAGCCATGCAAGTGTAAATCATACTTAACTTCACAATAGTTGAGAAATATGTCACAAGTGACCTACATCCGTGAATCACTATTCTGTACTTGCTTTAGGGTTTCAAGTACTAACACTCTGTCATATGTAAGAAACATGTGTGTTCTTAGGTTCTTAAAACAGCTGAGCAAAATAGTCTGAGCTATCTATTGAATGAGATTTTATTCAAAGGAATGGAATAGTAAACTGATCTCAGTTTTGAAATAGTCGAAGAGTTGAGAGCACTTTTGGGGACTTGCGATTTGAAAATACGCAAATTAGTCTTCATTTGTCAGTAAGTCTGCCAGCGTGTGAGTTGTTGGGCTGCTACTGCGCATGATAAACCCTTTTTGAGGCAAAATTTAAAACCCATGAAGACAACTTGAAGTATTTCTATGTTTTAATGGTTAACTCCACCGAAACCGAAAATAGCTATACCAGACACTATTTGTTCGCTTAGGTAGTACATAAAAATAATTAATTCGCACCTGATCGCTGTTTTGTTACTTGAACGGTAATTTAAGAGATTTAGATGAAACGAGTTGATAACCATACTGTACTAATTATCGTTGTGCTCTCAATGATTATTTTAGTGCGAATTCATCAATAGCTACATTTATTCAATTAGTACACTCATAAAAAAAGACCTCCTTGCATCTACTTAAACTACTTAGCTACTTAAAATGTTGTTCAAAGACATTTATTTCAAGACTCTTAAAATAAGACTGATAATCTTATTTATTATAAAGTTAAAGTCACATACAAACCAATAACCGTTAAAAGCTAAAGGAATTCAGGATAAAGTGGTTACATGTAAATCATCTTGTTTGACCAAATTTACGCTCAGTTTGTTTTCCAAAATGGCCTTTTTCTTAAAAAAATAATTATATACCAATGATTGACTGGAAGGATTATTTAAAACAAGAAATAAAATGTTAAAAAGCAAAACAAGAATGGACTCAATGGCCTCAAAGAAAAGTGCAGTAATGTTATAGCTGAATGAAGCAACGAAACGTTTCAATCAACTTATGCATTCAGGTCCTCGTTGGTATTTTGATAATAATGAACTAAACCCGTATCCACTTATTGAGATTGCATATTACTGTTGCCAAAATAATGTATAGCCTACTAGCCGCATATTCAGGTGCTTTGGTGTAGCTGCATCAACCGTTACTTGATAACAAGCGTTACAGCTTTCATTATCAGGATGTACTCGTACTCATTAACTTTACAGCTGTAAGTGGAGATGGCCTTAACATTACAAGGGTGTAATATTTACCTCATGATAAAGCGGTAAATTAAACAACATTGTTAGCTTTACTCATACAGTTCTAATCTTCTGGTGAATTATCCCCAATATGGTTAGGGGATATCTTGGCAAGTGATAACAAAAACCAGTCAAACAGTAAAAACTTACTACATGTACAATCAGATTTTAATATCCGGCTAATCGTTTTCTAGATATACCGAATAAAATTCAATCAAGATAGGCCTGCATCGTTTTGTACCAGGCTGTATAAATAGGAATCTAAATTCCAAATTTAGTTTCTATCGGATGCCAATATTTAATTATGTAAAAATGTAATTTATCAAACGTGGGAAAATTGAACTTGGGAGTCCCTATGGCAAATGTTATAATAAGCAACTAGAACAGCCAAGCCAGAAAGGTTTTAACGTTAATAATTACCTAAAAACCAAACAAACGCTAATACACACAAACACTGTTAAGATGCATAGGGTTTGGCTGGTTATGCAAGGCGGTTCTACGGGTAAATGGAGGTGGGTTGATAATGCAGTCCTCAGGGTGTCCTGAATATCAATAAGCTATTCCCCGACACGGAAACCCTTCCACATCACCCGTTCAATGTGCCCTTCGGGAGACCGAGGTGAACAGCCACTGGTGCTATGTAGTCGAAAACAAGATATCGAAAAATTGCAGGGCGTTTTAAAAAAGGCGTTTTATTTACTTATAAGTTGCCAAATTGTTAGCTACTACTAGTAAGACCATGACGAGGGTTTGGAAAATAGTTTAAAACTTAATAATCACGCAATTCAAACAAGACAAAACCGTATTATTCAAAATAAAAATGTCGTATTTACAGTTTAAGAAATTTGTAGGTACAGTGTTAGGTACTAAAAGAATGTTTTACGCAATCTCTGTGTAATAGACGTTCTGTGAATATGTATGAAACAAAGTTCTAACCAACTAAGACCTGAAACATTCTATTCATATTTTAAAGACTTTTTCGACAGCTAGGCTGATATCGCGGTTAAAAAGAACTAAAACAGTATACCGTCACAGCTAAACATTAGTAGAGTAAACATAGTAGAACAAAACAAGTAGAAATTTAATCGACACATTGCCCTGTTTTTTAACTTAGTAATTTCTGAAAAGGTAATAACATAAATATATATGTATATAATTTGTAAATAAAACAAATTATTGTGAATCCACAACATGTTCCGGCTTTTTTGAAAACCATTTCTAGTGGTACAAATATAGAAACAAAAAAAGTAATAACAGTGCTGATTACAATAATATTATTAAATATTTTTGCACAGTTATTAATATATATTTCTTTGCTCCTCTAGCTTATTTCCGCCGACAATAAATCAGTTTCAGACTTATTGGAACTCGAGTTTGTCACATTATTTATGACTACACATTTTGTTATATACTGGTAGACTACAGTTAAAGAAAGGAGAGGAATGAGTCGTAATTTACAAATTATATACATTTATACTTGTGCAAGCAGTGGTCGTTATGAAATAATAATAACATAAAATCGTTTAACCTACTTAAAACTAACACTAAACTACAAGAGTGTTGTGTATAGGACAAACTGAGCGGAAAGTTGCTCACCACATGTCCCTGACTGTGTCAAGCTCTCTCTCAACCTGATGGTTGCCAAGCAACTAACTACATTATAACTCTATTATTGTTCTGGTGAAACGTTACTGGCTCCGGTTCCATCTCCTACCTCAAGCTAACCGAGTTTTCTAGCTTTGTAAGTCTTTTATATCACTTTACTTGTATCTGGATTATAGATATTTACTTTCTCTAAGCCAATACATGATTATATAGTATGTAACCTTTGTAAGAAATGCTCGTTCAAGAACTTATTTCAGATTATGTAGGTACTTTTTTGGAAGTAATAACTGTTATAAAAACCAGCCTACGTACATTCTAATGAGAATTTTGTATTGTTTGAAATATTCTTGAAATGCAAATTGGCTTGTGCCTTATTGTAGAATTAGCCAATAGTATTGAAACGAAATATAACAAAAGACTTTCTTTTGTATACATACACTGTCAATGTAGAACTTAAATGTAACCTAGTAGAGTCTACGTCCAATTTTAACCTTATCGTAATTTTTAGACTTAATTTAAATTTAAACTTAGGAACTTAGGAATTTAAATTTAAACTTATCATATACTTTTAGCCGTAGTGATAATATTAGAGAAAAGAGACAAACGAGTTTGATGGATGACGGCAGTGGCACTGACAGCTGAGGCCCTGTCAGCTTAAGGATTTCAACCTAAGCCCGGGGTTTCTTAAAGTCGCTTACGCAACGGTTGATAACGGAAATTTCATTGTAAGCCTATTTTGAAAATATAGTTTATTTTGTGACAAGGTCTTAAAGTAAAACTTATTGGTACATTATGAGGCTTAACATCGGAAACGCAGCCAAGTACGTTCAATAAGTGAACATTAAAATGATACTTTTGTGACGGGTAATAAACGATACTATTTGTCACGTTTATCATTTTTGAGAAATAATCTTCAATTTTCTTGATTAACAATAACAATTCGTTTAATGCCAGTTTTTACAATAAATATTGTTTTTACAATATTCTAAGTAATGTATATTTTTATTTTTTTAAATCACTCAATGTTAAAAGTTGTGAAGTCGAGATTAAATTGTTTTGAAGCTCGAATGACTAAGTAAATAATGAAATTGCTTCCGAGATCAAGTATTATGATAAGCTCCATATTTATGATAAGCTTCCTATCGAAGCTGGCCGAAAATTATACAATAAATTACCTGACAATATAAAACTGTGGTGTAGATGCAATCAAAAATAACCTTAAAAAATTTAATTCAACAATCGTTTTATAGCGTACAAGAATTTTTGGATAGCTAATTGAAAATTATTTAAATTACACTTCCCTTCCAAGGTCTTACCAGTGGTCGTAGGATTTTCTTGTTAACACTGTTTTGTCTTTGTTGTTTCGTTTAACTTTCTTTTTTCTTTATTTTCCTTGTCATAGAAATAATTAATATTGTAAAAAAGTGACAATAAACGTGTTATTATTATTACTACCCAAAGTGTACCGTATTTTTTACTAATGTTAAGAAGAGTATGAAAAGCTCAAGGATCATTACTGGTTGAATCCGAAGAGAAAGCTTGGACAGAAGCTTTGAGCTCTTAGAGGACAGCTTCTGTCATCGGCTTAACTCTTATCTTTGAACACACTTCAAGTCCAACCGCACTCAATGCAATCCTCATCCTCACATGTAATCAAGCATGTTTAAAGTACATTTCAGATATTACATTATACAGATATTACACTTGTTCCAAAACCTTGTAAACTTGTTTCTTATAGTGACATGATTGATATACTGTCTTATACTTGGATGAAGTTGAGATTGAGGTAAAAACGGTCTCAAAGGCGATATCCTTGCGATTGATTTTGGTCCTTAACCATGAGGACACTAAGAGGGTTACAATCCTGAAATTTGTTCTGAGTGTTTGTTAATACAGTTAATGGTCAATTGAAGATAAACTTTAATACGACTGTTTCGTTCGCACCGACGCTACTGTCAGTCCTTACCTCCTATTTCAATAAAATTTACGCTTAGAAAATAAATTATGAAAATCTTGTAAATTGGGCATTTTTCTGCAAACACATCTTTATTCAAAAGTTTGTAACTTTAAAATGAGTAATGGTTTAAAGAATAAAACATAAATTCTCGATTAAGGAGTCTACCTTAGGCACTGTTTAATATTTACCTCTCTCGCAACCAAGAGTGAAAACTCAATATTTGCAGGGAGTTACAATGTAAGCTAGCTTAACACTTTGTGTCATATCATTATCATACAAACAGGATATTAAAATTCGATGTTCGAACACTTTCGACTTATAAAAAAATAAACATTGATCTTGTTTCCATATCAACTGCACTTGGCCACTTGGTGAAGGACAGTTTAGCCTTCACAATATGATATATCGATTTTTTAATTAGTTCACACTGACTTCTGATGGTAAAAGAATCTAAATTACTTTTATCGCTACTGACAACTATTAAAAGTCTAATAAACCTGAAAGTTAGAATACAGTTGAGTTTAAGAAAAAATTGATATAGGCCTAGTTAACTCATTTTTGTTATATCCATAATGATAGTAAATAGATTACTATTTTTGCTATAATCAGGTGCAAACTCAAAATGTAATATAAATATGTAGTTCAAACAGCAGACGAGTCTACTACAATGAAGGTAGATGACACGAACAATAGAAGAATAGGAACAATACTTGTCTTGAACAGAGGCACATCTGTCTACCTTTAGTTGACTGAACAATCCACAATAGGTCACCTAATTCACAAACTTTGGTTGACAAACTGTTTAGTAAAAACGGTAAATATATGAAAATTTACAAGTAAAAAGAGGAGTGACAACTTTCCCTCTTTATAGGGACGTTGTAAACCAGAAGTATAAATCTTACCGTGTTACATTTTAACGAAATATTTAGCACCTTAGCTTTATTTCGTGGACACAGCCGTTCGTGCTGTTCCCTTACAACACTTAACTACGTAGATAAAATCGTGTATTCACACTTTGCTGTGTATGGTTCATTCTTGGTCATCTGCGAAGTTAACAGAAATAAAATCATTAAGATATGATTTACTTTAAAATGTTCGATATATTTTGCTGTTACTAGTGTCTTTATCCTTTTCTTAAATATATATATATACATGTATGTATATTATTTATTTTTAACACAAAAACCTTTGCACAATGCACATTGACCAATAAATTGTTTGTGATATAAAACAACCAGTCTATAGTAGACAATTGTTGTCACTTTTCAAGCTTATTATCGTTTAAAAGGAGAGAATGAATACTTTGTCGACAAAGAGGAACGCTTCATTTCCTTAAGGGATTGCGCGAAGTCTACCCTGGAGCTGTATCATCATGTAATATTTACCTCGGTTGTTTCCAGAGAGGAAATTTCAATATTTACAAGGAGTTTCAGGCAAGCGTAAACTCACTATCGTCTCAATATCTTGTGAAAACATTTAAACGGGTGAAAACGGGTTTTATAGATGTTTGAAAAAGAGCCAGTAGAAAGGTAGTTTTTATGTTCATACTACTAAATGTATATTGTACAATCGTTCGAAGCTGTATGAAGGTCTTTTACTTTGCAAGGTTTAATATTATATAACGTTGTTACGGAAAACCGTAAGCTAAACACGAGAAAGGGACAAAGTTTTCCAAAACCATTTAACAGTAACTAAAGACAGTGTCAAATAAGGGTTCAGTAGAATCCATGACCTACTTTCTTTTATCCAGATATATTAATCCAAATACACTCAATCCAAGTTTAGAAAGAGCCCTCAATTCCTTTTGGGTAAACAAGTAAATAAATGTATTTGACGTTTAATTTGTTTGTGCTATCACTCATTTTAATTGAACCTAATTAGTGTTTTCTCACTAGAGCTGAAGTATCACGTTCAAAGCTCTTTCAACAGTATTAGGAAATAGTTTTTGTATTATTGTTTAACGGCAAAATTAATTAATATAAGCAGGATAGACCATTACTATTTATTGAGTGACATGATAATTTTGAATCAAAATAATTTTACTACAAATAATTTTTAAATAAGAAAATTATTTATAATTGCACTCTTAGTTCAGGTTTTAATTGGCGTTGTAATATTTTTGTTTAAAATGGCACGTAATACATTTCAATAGGTCGTGCTTTGATTTATGCACTTTCTATCCATGAAATAATCACCCTTAAACTGTAACATTATACTTTATCAAGCAACTTTCTCGTGTCTTACTATATTAACTCATATAGCAATAGTGTAGTAATGTATGAACATGAAGAGATAAGTTCCATACTTAGAAAACATTAGTGTTGAAACCATGAAATCTTGACAAAGTAACCGTCAACAACTAGCTAATATTTACTACTGTAAAGTTAGACGCCGTTGTAACCTAAGTTAAGATTTTCGTTTTAGTTACAACGTTCAAAATTTTTGTAGTTATTAAAATAACAACTTTTTTTGGCACAAAGTAGGTCAATGGCAATTGTTCTAGATCTGGGCTTTAAAGTAAAACCCATTGTTTTGAAATGTGTTTCATTTTGTTCTAATGTATTCCACATTCACGATAAATTTTAGCAACAAACAATTTCCGACGATTCAAATAATTTAGTAAAGATGACGTAACTCAGTGAAACACTATGCATACGATTTGAGGACATAGCTACTCGTATAAACCCTGATGACGTCACAAAAGCCGGCTGGGATCAGATGACTGCACTGGAAATCAATGGCTGTGGTGACCCGGTAACTGAAATGGCTATATGAGAGCTTTGATGTTTCAGTACAGTCACGTGATTCAATAGATCTAGGTTCCAGCTTTGTATGACCAATCAAATGTTGCGGTGGATTTCAACTGTGGAGGCACAATGACTCATCATTCTTGTCTCAAAGCACTTTTGAGTGTGAACAATCTCCATTAAATCACTTTAGACAACTAGAAGTTGACAGATGATTCTTATGTTGAGCAAGTGTTGTTTATCTTATCATCATCGCAATTTAATAGCCGTGGGTTTTTAAAGTACCTATAGAAATGTTTCACTGTATTGGTGACCTAGCGTAAATGTTAAACCTTAAAATAAAACAAATGATAAAAATAACAAGTTACGTTGTTTGCACGTTAAGTTATTAAGATACACAGAATATAAGTTGGGCTTAACCTACTTATCGCGACTTAACTCCCCTTTAGCTTTCTTGGAAGTTGCTTTTACTTCGTATTTACGAAGCGAATCATAGCAAAATAATCATTAACCTGTTCCTACATCTAAGTGGTAATATGGAGGTGCACCATCCAAATACAGAATGGAATTAGCAGAATCTTGTTCTAATTGCGGAATATGTCATTCTATGAACATGACTGAGAATGTTATTCTATTTACCGTTTTCTTTTCAATGACGAAAAAACCCGTACGCTTTGTTGTAAGTGACAGAGCAAAACATATTAACTTTGGGACAATCGAGCAGTAGGCCTAAAAACAGCTAATACGCACCCAGACCAACGTAAATAAAACTGTATACGTTTTTTTTTCAATGACACCTACTAAAGTAATCTTATAACAAATTAACCCATGAAAATCAGGAACATAATTTGTAATAACCCTGAATATATACAGCATAAAAAACAGCTAACATGTTAGTTCAAATGTTATTCGAATAAGAGAGTTTTTCTAAAATATATCAGAAATCACATTTTTATATATTAGTATAGTTTATATATTTTGATGTTTTAGTTGAAAAAAGGCAAATCAGATAATTTATTTGATTAATCAGCAAGCCGTTAGCCCCAACTTACAAATTTAAAGTTACGTTTGTGGCTGAATTCTAACTTTAGGCATTATTATGAGCAGATTTTTAAAACCACCCATTTTATAATATTGCCTAGTTAATTTATCCTATGCTAAGGGCTGATTAAGGATATAAGTTTTAACAAAAAAGGTATATTGTTAAACAATGTAAAACAGCTACTTTGAACAATATCCGTTTCTGCACTACAGCACGTTTAAGAGAAATGGGACGAGGTTAAGTTTGGACTGATTTTAAGAGCTCCTGTTTGTGATTAGGACATCATAACTTGCTTAATAAAGAAGACATATTACGGCTGGCTCATCACTGTTACCTGCTAGCCACTGTATCAGGTGCTATGGCATAATTACATCATTCGTTACTTGCTAACAAGCGTTACAGGTTTCATTATCAGGATGTACTCATTACCTTTACAGCTGTAAGCGGAGAAGACTATAACAATAACACTAAACAACGTTGTAATATTTACCTTACATTTATAAAGATATTTGTATACGTTATTTTATTATAGGCCTATAAATTATTAAATAAGTTAATTAAGTTAAGAATAATTAATGTCTGAGCAAATCAACTGTGTAGTTTTCAGTCAATTTATCCATTATTCTTGTTTTAGGACTTTAAAATCAAATTTTAGTTTTATTTTTTTTTGAAACAAATGTTAAGACAATTGAGCCACGTTATTACAAAAAATATTCATTTTCAAATTTTGGAAATGAGATGATAATCATGAGAAGCCTACACATTTATTATCAGTACAAATAAATTTAAATTATGGGGAAATACAAAATTACTCTACGTTGTTTTTAAATGTTTTGTTAGAAAACATTTTATTTTCCCATTTAAGTTTTGAATAGAATTCAAACCGTATTGTTTTTCCAGAGCTTACATTTTGTGATACTAAAACCGAATTGCGTTGACAAGTTAAAGTGTCTCAGAATCATGTTATCTACAGAGACAAGTAAATAGACACTCCCACTGGAGGAATACCGTATGTTTTGCATTTTGCTTTTTCGTTTTCACAGCATAAATAATTTCTTGTCATTGCAGTACTACTACATGTTCAAAGATTTATTTTCATCAAACCACTAACTTAAACTTACTTTAAATCCTCTTAGTATCTTAACTATTAATTCGTTATATTGATTATTATAAGTAAATAAAAACCAGTAGCTTATAACATGTTTTTATAAAACACATTTGTTTGATTTAGCTGCTAATATTTAAATTTCAGACAACTGTTTGGAGTTTCAAGTCATTTATATGTACTAGCCTTTTTCCCGACTTTTAGAGGTTTCTGTTGTTTTCCCACAAAGATCCAAGAAGGAAATTCAAATATCATCGTGTTCAAATACGTTTAGAGGTTTTATAATTATTTCACAAAGTAGTTATCATACAAATATTATTGACATGCAAAGTGTGGCGGTTGCAATGCAAGGCGGTCCTACAAGTAAATGAAGGTGGGGTTGATAATGCAGTCCTCAGGGTGTCCTGAATATCAATAAGCTATTCCCCCGACACGGAAACCCTTCCACGTCACCCGTTCAATGTGCCCTTCGGGAGACCGAGGTGAACAGCTTATGATGTGTTTGCTTAATATGTTTCAAAATAGCTTGTAAAAAGAAGTCGAAAGTGTCGTATGTACAAGATACTTCTTAGACTATATATTCCAGGATGTTTGCCTAATGTTTAGTATTTGCATTTAATTTACCTTGGTAACTTTCCTAAACAGTATAGGAGAATCTTGCATATATCATTGGATTTGATTGTGTTGTGGGAAAAACTAACATTACATAAACACATAATTGCTTTGGGGAGAGTTTGACATTGAGTAGAAAAGTGAAAAAAGTAAACAAATACATCAGATAAAAGTAAACATTGACTTTCAATTCAGTTATTCGTACATGATAAGACACAGATTAAAACTTTTCCGCTTAGCGTCAGACCTAGTTTTGGCTTTTTTGGAGGGTGGTGGTGTGATTAGGCATAGTGACAAGCAATGAAAGGAAAGCTGTATGAAAAGAAAACGATTTGAGTATTGATCAAGCTAAGGATAAAAATCAATATTCCTTTATACCATCGTAGAAATAAACAGGCACAAACTAAATCGAAAAAGGACAATTACACAATCATGCTCACAAAATTTTGTTTACCTAATGCAAACTTAAATAGTGCTGACTAGATGGAGCTCACAGCTACAGTTAAATTATAAAGAATTTTTCACCTACAACATTGTTTATGTGAACATAACTTTAATGATAATGTAATGAGTCTGTTGCATGTTGGGTACGTTATCACCATGTTAATTCATCAACGCTCTAATTCACATGGATAAATGAATACATTTTAGCCGTTAAAAATATGTTGTTGCACTTCAAAAGTATTTCCGTGAAAATATTTTGAGTTTTCTAAAGATGTTAAGATTATCATGTTTTTAACTTCTTTTAACTTGAAAACTCTCATAAATTCAAAACACTAAATTTAGTTATTGGAAGTAGCCGTAAGAATTTCCTTAGACATTAGACAAAATATGGTTTATACTAGTTTTAAATGATTTTAAACGTTTAATAATAAATAGGGCTTTTCGTAAAAGTTTAAGAGCGACAGACTTTGAGCCTACAAAAGAGACTAAGTTATGAACGTATGTGTTTCTGGCAAAAAGAGGATATTTCAAAAGTGGGTTAAAGTTAAGTTTTGGATTGAAATATTCGACTATTTAGCTTTGCCACGTCACCTTTGGTTAGAGGAGTCAGCTAGCTTCTGTACGTTAGGTTGATTTATGAATATAATCTTGTATGATTGACAGTAAACACGCCTGAATAAGCATTGTCAATTGAGTATGGAAGGTCGTTGTGGGATTATAGCCCTGAAAGTAGCTTAATTATATTCTGGATGTCCAGAGATTAAACTATAAGAGTATTTAAGTACTTTTAAGTGAAAAATAATCAACAATTACTGCAAAGATTGTTATTTTTATTTTGTTTGGCCTTGATGAAAACTTGCAGATGCAAATGTTGTTTATTTTTTGACAGTTTGTCGCTATAATAGACTAAGGATATCCATTCAGCAATGCTTCAAGATCTTTTTGTGATAATATCAGCAGGGCGTAGAAAAAAATCGTTGAACAAGAACCCCTTTTTCCTTCTATAACGTTAATTCTTAATGGTTAAAGCAGATTGTTTAAGTTTTAAGACACTCGAATGTAATGTACGTCAAAACTACGTACGGCTTTTAAACCAGAGTACTACAGTAATTTAATACTCCTTTTGTATTGTTTAGAGTAAAATATACAGACGTGTATGTGTATATGCATTGAATAAATATTTGGAAAGAGAACACCGAGTGTTTCTTTCCCCTGGAGGATTGGCTTATGAATGATTTACTTGTTGAATTTCGTTTGCAAGAGAGCGCCCTGGAGAATTTGTCGAAGTTTTAGCTATTGAAACACGGTACTTGGACAACTTTCATTAAAAAAAACAGTACTATTAAAATACACACCCTGATAATTTAGCTTCCGTTGCAAATTTTGCGTTTACTTTCTGTGGTACGTTACTGAATTTTTTAGCACATGATTGGACGGTACCAGTCTGAACGTAAGAAATATGACTGTTTTATCTAATAAAAGTTAAATGCAAACGATTTGCAAACGATTAAATGCAAACGAACAAATTGATAACTCAGTATAAGTTAGCGGATCCGTGGCGGATTGGTATCGCGCGCGACTCTGGAGCTCCTCACTCCGGTGGTTGATTGGTAGAGAGGATTTTGTTGACGTAATTTCACGTCTTTACAAAGACAAACTTTATCTGTTTTATCTTTAACGAAAGATATAAGTGATGAGAACTTGTGTTTGATAAAGAACCTTGTATTCAGTATTTTAAGAGGTTGTTTGAAATTACCAAATGTTTGCTTATATTTATTGACACTGGTATTTTTAATCACTTTGTTTCCAAATAACTAAAATAGATTAAAATAAGTTTATTCGTGTATTCATAATGTACAATGTACATCCTGTATATAATAACTGTAAGAAAACTGCAAACACTGCTGATTTAACATTTTGTTTGTTTTACGTTATTATAATTTTGTTGGGGTCCACAGTAATATCACATACGCATTTTACTGTCGTAACGAGAGACAGTGTTCTATAACCACTAGCCAACTACCTAGCTAATGGTGCCTGGCTGACCATATGACTAAACTGACGAACAATTGAATAAATACACGGTAAGATCGCATGAGACCATGATTTGCGTAAATGGTATTACTTTAGTATATACTCGAATAATAAGAGTATTTAATATTGTGGAAAAACATAATGCAAAGTCTTCAAATAGAATATAATTTTGAGATTTTTTATATTGTATTTGAGTTCGCTATCTTTACGTATTAAGAGTAATTTTTTAAACTGAGTATTTAATATTTTTGAAATCGTTGGTGTAATATTTTCCAAACGATTCTCAGTTGTAGTTTACTTCATCTCTATACTTAAGTGCGATTTGTATATACTCCATGTTACATTATTTCCTTTTGAAATAACTAAATATAGTAATGGGTCTTATGGTGAAAACTGAATACGTATGAACATGGATGGACTGTTTTTTATATATGAAATATTTTTTAGATATGAACACACTGAGGAATTACCAAATAGGCTTTAAGCTAAATAAACCTAATGTTTTGGCTTTATTTAGTCCCACGAAAAATACCTTTAAGTACTTGATGAGTGTTTTGAACCACCCTGTGTAAAGGTTTCAAGCTATACGTTCGTTGTTTTCACTAAAGGGAAAATAGTTCTTTGGCCATACCCTAGCTTAGCTTATCTAAACTTACGGATGGTAACTGTTTACCGAAATTACTTTGCAAATATTCTAACTGTTTGTAATGATTATTGTATCTTTCAGTTGTAAAATGACATTATGACCAAAGCATTACAGAATGTCTCGAAAATCGGTTTACAACGGAAATTGAGGTAAATAATTGAGAGGACGTCTAGATATTTCCCGAGGGTGGTATAAAGCCAACACATCTTGGTAAAATATGCACCAGTTTACTTCTATCAAAACTGAGCTGAAAAAGCTTCTTCTTGACTTTCAGTTTTATTATTGCATGTTTCTGTATCATCACAAAGCCTCTTACGTTGATTGTTCTGAGAAACCTCGACAGACGCTGCTGAATGTTTAAGTATACACTTAGTGTATCCAAGTTAGTATTTCACAGTAGTGACCTAAAACATTTCTGAGAATTTAGCTGTAAATTTAACTTTTGGTTATTAACGGCAAGTAGCTTAAGTGAAAACAAATCATCATTTATACGAATAACAGCTAAAATGTTTAAACTAAAAATAGCATATTGTCTGTAACGGAAGCATTTATTTAGTTATGTATTTAAATTTGAAGAATATTTCAGTCATAATTATTCACAGCCACGTATAGTTTACACAAATATAATTTAAACTAAACTTCAAAGGAAATTCCCCTCCTTATTTTCAGAAGCAATAAATAATTCCATGTTTTAATATTTTTATTAAGGCGCTCAATTAAATAATCTGTAATAAGTATGCGGGCCTTCCCTCAAAATGTATTGTTTGAGGATCATTTTGCCATTATTCATTATTCTGGCATTATACATTATTGTTATACCATTATTCTGCTCGGTCAAAAGGACGTTCAAGTCGCTTCGAAAATGTGTTTTTTGCGCCCAGAGCTAACTTTTATTCACTGTTGTCTTAGACGTTTTCTTAACAGCCGCGGTTAATTTGGTTTGTTTAACGATACTTTTGAATATGTTTCAATTTCATTAAGTAATCACATATGCCATGAGTAATTCTCATTTTCAACGCTAAAATAGTTTGTTATAGTATCACAGTTATATCAGTTCTGTAGTCAAGCCAAGCCACACAGCTTTCAAAAATATATTGATAAGTCAAATAAACAAATACTAGTGTATGTCTTAGGATAATTTTTTTACTGAAATACAATTTAATGTAACCAGCAGGAAGTAGTTTGAAAAGCAAGGACATTACGGTTTATCCAGTCCAATGATGGGAGATTTGATGTGTACTGACCCATTCGTTTCTTAGAGTTACCCTTCTTACAATGTTAAAGGACCCAATTTTAAATGCTTCAGTAGAATAAAGAAACGTTACAACATATTTCATAGTGCTGAGATGTTATAGTATACTTCATCCTAAATCCTGAGGTGGCGTTTCTTGACACGGCGTTAATTGAGCGGAGGTCAAAAGCTATTCTTAGAACGAGTGATAATCGATATTGTTTGTCATGATGCAAATAATAACTGGAAATAATTGCCGATAAGTGTTTTTAATATTAAATAGAAACTTAAAGTAAATAGTGTTTTCAACCCAGCAATCTGATTCATATAACTTCAAAGAAACAGCTGTTACTCTGGTTTACTATAAAGCTGTGGTTTCCAATAAAGCGGTGACCGCTACATTACAGCTGTAATATGAAGGTGAGTAATGTTTTAAGTGCAACTATATGAAAGTAGTTTCCTAGAGAATGCTTGTACTTTAAAATATACGTAAATAAACTTTGACAACTTAAATAAGCAACACGTCAAACGTTGTTTTTGTCTACATATGTTTAAATATTGTGTTACGTCCACCGTCACTGTTATGTTGACCGCTACATTACTGCCGTAATATAGTGGTAAAAGCTTTTCTAGGAAACCACAGCTTAGGACAGTGTTAAAATTCAAAACAAACTCGTGAAACAGCTGATTCCAACGCCTTAAATAGATCATTATTTCTCCCTAAGGATTGAAAGATCACCAAAACAATCCTATATTTCCCCAAGCCACAATTGAAACTTTAAAGCTATGGTTTCCTAGAAAAAGGTTCACCGCTATATTACGGCCGTAATGTAGCGGTGAACGTAATCGTGACGGTCAACGCAACACAATATTCAAACAGATGTAGACAAAAACAACTTTTGACATGTTGTTTATTTTAGTTGTCAAATCTGATTTACGTATGTAGTAATGGATAATCTAGAATTTTGTTTACAAAACAATATATTGTCACCTGGCAAGAAAACCCTTAACTAGCTTTCACCGCTACTTTACGTCCACCGTTTTCTAGGAAACCACTCTCATCTGATAACATTGAAAACAAAACTCACCGTCATATTACGGCCGTAATGTAGCGGTCACCGCTTTTTAGGAAACCATAGCTTAACACAATATATGTGTCAAAAGCAGCTGCTTTTACAGCAAAATTACAACAATGTTTATGAATAGTTATTTTCAATCTACTAAACTAATATTTGTTGTTACAATTCACGAGCATTCATAGTAAACTCTACTCAGTAATTTAATAACTGCAAGCAACTAGCAAAGATACAATAACTGTTTTACTCAGAGAACGGAAAGGGTTGGTCAGCCCTAGAGATCGAGATCCAATATTTGATAACGCGACCCTAGCGACTTGTGTCCTGAATATCAACACTCAATTTTGTAACACCGCCCCGCTCTTGTTTCAGCTTTCGTAGGGCGAATTCAAAGCATTTCCTAGCATTCGGTCATCTGCTGAATAATTTATTTAGATAACTTACATTAAGTTATTTGGAAGTTGTATAAAAAAACCACCCTAATTGAAGTGATATGTGGCCCATTGTATATAACTTTTGAGTCATTAGGATAACTACATAAACGCTACATCATGGTATAAATACATCTAAGGTAAAACGCAATTATCAAATAATATTTGTGAGATCTCAATATTCTCTAAACGACAAGTAGTGCTTGAATCGGAAACAAAAAGTAATTGATAGAGTTTTTTGGTTGATTGTTTGTTAAATCATATTAAAACGAGCGTAAAAAATACTGTTACCCACGGTGCTTAGAAACTTGCATCTGCTACTTGTCCACAGGGATTCATCTTACCTGTAACAAAGAAATACAGTGAGTGGTTTAGTCAAATAACTTTTTACTAATTACTTTTGTCCAGTAAAAAATATTTACGAAAAGAAACCATCAGCTTATTATACTTTGAAAAGGTATCATACATTTTATTAAAGGGTATAACCTTTTTTAACTCTTCAACCAAAGCTGGTTATTCTATATACACGTGCACTGATGCTTTAAGAGTAACATTCGTTACAACCATAAAACACGAAAAGCAAAGAACATCGTTCGTGTAAAAGAAGACACGTCAAAGTACAGAGATGTGTGTCCAATTTCAACATTTATCTCACGATTGGGTTTGATTTACCAGAGAAAGAATCTTTGTAGGAATAAAAGTGGTACGGTTGAAAAAGTGATTGGGCGTAAATATTTAAAGAGACAAGTTCCAAGTTTCTTTCCGCTGAAGGATTGGCTTATGAATGATTTACTTGTTTGATTCTGTTCGCAAACGAGAACTCCCGTGGGACCGGTTGAAGTTTGCTCTTTTCCTCTCGTCAGACGAGCTTCGGAATTTCTTTTCTATTCGATCGTTGCTAATAGCTCGTAAACTTTCTAAGAACTCGGAAACTCTTTAATTGTGAAACTGTTACAAGAGTAATATTGCTGCAAAATATTTATACACAAAAACAAACTACCATTATTGAAATTGGACAATACATCATCAAAAATAGGGCAACACTTTAATCATATGTTGGCGACCTCTGGCATAAAGTAATAGCTATATTTAGTGAGCAAAACGTAAACTCATGACACATGAGGTTTTATCATGACTAGTATCTACGAGTACAAAACTAAGCACCCAAAAAGAAACAACAGAAGTTATGGCGTTTGAATAGCTTATACAATTTATGTACGGTACATGCGACCATATTTTTTTTAAATTGAAAGGTTACGCAATTTAAATCTGAATACATTGAGAGAAACAAAATGTAATTCAACCCAATTTGAAATGTTTTAGGAAATTCCATAATAATCGTACGTATAAATTCCTAGCCAACTCTTGGATAGGATATATTGATGGGATGTCGTTCCTCAAACTTAATTTCATAAACCAATTTATTGTTTGGGCAATCTTTTCACCCTGAAGTAACTCTCTAAATGTTCTATGCGTGTGAATAACCACATTGTAAAAACCAGTTGTGATCGAAAGGTGACTTAACAAGAAAGTACGTTGATGTCATTTGTAAAGTGACTTAATCTAAAAACAGTTGGTAAACTGTAACAATAAAGTGTTTAAGCAACTATGAAATAACGAATAGAACGAGATTAAAATGTCGCTCTGCTTACATAATAGAATATGTAAAAAATATGAATAATATTTCATTCATTATAAAGGTAAGTCTATAAAATCTCTCTACTTTCTTGAATTGACTTTGATAAAATTAGATGAACACAGCACATTTTTTTATATATATTTGAGTAACTTATGCGTCATAAGTAATTTTTAATGGTCCTGAGCGATATAGCACTATAATATTATTGTTTGTATTATTATGATGTAACCCTAAATCGGACAAAATTGTCCTAGGGCCCCTGTGTTTTATTTTACTATGTCAGCTTGAGGTAAAGTTTATGAAGAATCGTTTATTTTGATACGGTGTTGAACATTAAGGAATAAACAGCGTACATCAGTTGTACACTAGTACGTACAAAGAAAAAAAGTTCATTATTTGTTATATGTTTAATTTTTCTTTCAAAATTTGGTTTGTGTAACGCCAACAAAAATAAATTATGCCTATATTTATTTTGTTTATTTAGGCTCGATCCTTATTTGTTCTACATCAAAGTAAGCAATGTGTGGCTCATAGGAAACCATCAGGGTTTCAAATTATTTAACTTAGTTTCTGCTTCATTTAGATCAAAATATTACCTATGATGTCAGGCCCTATGAAATTCATGGGCTAATGAAAACATCAATTACTAGTTTATGGTCTATCTATTACTAATTAAGCAGTACTTTGATGGTGATATTGCCATAAATATTGCCGTAATTATTTCACATATTAGCACTGTTACTTTGTAATTGACAATCAATAATTACGAGTATGTTGTGTTAAATTCCGCACTGATCATTATAATCCTGCATAAGGCTTTAGTATAATCATATATATTTTATAGTTTTTTAAACTACACCAGCACTACATGCTACGATCGAATGTGTCACTAGCAATTGTTCGATGCGCATCATCAATCTAATTTTAAGTTAAGCGATAGTTAAATATTATTTTGAAACTTATAAGGATCTACTTCAGTATATTTTCAGCCCTCAAAACTGGGACAAGGGCTGTAAAAATCAGA
This sequence comes from Matsumurasca onukii, assembly GCA_018831715.1. Classification (NCBI taxonomy): domain Eukaryota; kingdom Metazoa; phylum Arthropoda; class Insecta; order Hemiptera; family Cicadellidae; genus Matsumurasca; species Matsumurasca onukii. The sequence continues at coordinate 34,657,197 of CM032063.1, read as the reverse complement.
AGGTCACGAGGGAAAATCCGGTATAATGCCCCTTTACGTGACGCCTTGAATATCAATAGACCAATCCTCCCTCTCGGTCCTTGGTCGAGATCCACCCTATTACATTTTCGGCGAGATCATATTTAGAATTAAGTTTGTAAAATTAAAGATTTGTTTACGAGAATATGATGAAACTTTGCTTCAATATCAAATATCTGATTTAAATGAACGTGCATTTAAATTATATTCTTAAAAGTAATAATTCGTTTTGTTTATTAACAAAAATTACGGCTTTAGAGCTCTTTCTACCACTTAACCTTATGAATGAAAAATAACAAATTAATACATCCATAAACGAAATATAAATAATAATCGCATGAAATACTTTAAACTACAAAGGAAAATCTCAAATTAATAGCACATTTTTAAAAACAATTAAACTAAAAGTAGAGAAAGACTTTTTTCCATTTTGTTCTAATCAAGCTGCGTTAGACACATGTATAGACGTGCTAAAGTGTTACCCTATAGTTTTGACGGTATCTTTATTCCTAGGGAGAACAAAGTCTTGTTCATAATCTTTTTGTAGCAAAGACATAATCTGGTTCAACGAGTTTGTTTTGATTGTTGTGATATTTAACACCGGCTTATAGTAAATCAGTGTAACATCTGTTTTTTCAAATCAATATAATTCAGACTGCTGAGTTCAACATAACGTTTTCATTTCTTTATAATATTTAAACTTGTAACTGGCATGACAAAAAATATCGTTCATCACTCGGCCCGAAAGTGTCTTTTTGACCGTCGGTCATTTAACGTCCTCGGCTGCGCCCCAGATGTTAACTCGAGCTCGTGTCAAAAAGTGTCATTTTAGGACCTAGTGATAAAATATACTATATTATAAACAATATAGACGTATGCGAAAACAATCACTCCTTAAAATTAAATTATATTTTTGTTGTGTACTTAGTCATAAGGTTTTGTTTCATAAACTGCAGTTGAATTATTGTAAAAATATTGGTCATATCTAAGTTATTGATGTTTAATTTTTACCTAGAAGTGATAACATTCTAAATATACCTTCTTACGAAAATAATTCTATCTTCTACTTCTATTATAATAAAATAAAAAGTACTCTATCACACATAATCCTAAATTCCATAACATAACACTTAACCGAGGCAAAGTTGCTGTGTACTATGCACTCTGGTTGGGTTAGTAGATAAACGTGGATAACCACCACATAGTTGATAGTAGTTGCAATTAATTAAGTAGCATAACATAGTGTCGGATGAGTTCAGCTCAACATCAGCTCAGCTGTTTCTAATTATGTACCTTGATTAGCTGTCCTAACATATCACTGAGGTAAACATTTCCTGATATCAAAGTTGTTAGAGAGTTAGTACGAGTTTATACTCGTAGGTTGACCTTTAAGCGTCAGTTTATTATTTAATTATTATTAAAATTAGTTTCTTAAAACTTCTTTATATGAAAAAATATTATATAAAATGCATGGTTTATTTTTAACTTCTTGATTCATTAAAATTGGCTGTTGTTAACTAGTTAAAACATATTTTAAATAATCTTAGAGCTATCCCAGTTTTATTATTTCACATGAAATCGTGAGTGACTCACGGCGTGGGAAAATAAGCCTTAGTGTCTAGTACTATTCTAAATGATTTATTTTCTTGTTTTAATCTTTTGTGAACCGTTCAATTATGTTCATTCATTTTGGAGTTCAAAATGTATTTTACTTTTCTACTTCAATAACACAGTTAACAGGGGATGTTTACATTTTCTGTACGTCTGACGGTTATCTTCTTTATATCTAAACATCCCAAGGATGTAACAACCCTCACAAATAGTTTGATATTAAAGGAGGTAGATAAAACAAAATTGAGGTACAGTCAAATTGTTATGCTAGGGCAATAATAAATTTTTAAACATCTTGTACTATATGACAGTAACTAAAATTTATTATTTTTTGGTTATTTTCATGAGTATTTTTGGAACAAAGAACTGACGTGACTAGTAAGTATATTCCCAAAACCACCAGTTGGGTTGTTTTTTAATAAATGAGCTTAATTGTGTACGTGTTTACATAACTTTTGCCAACCATTGTACAACAACCATCTTATTGTTTAACATGTATTCATTTAATAAATCAGAATCATGAACGTTAGTGTGCATGTTGAAGGAGCTCAGTCTTATTGGAAATTATAAAGTTTTAAATAAACTCCACTCATCACAAATAAAAATTTATTATTTGAATATGTGTATTTTATTTTAAATTATAGTGTGTATATCCTAGACGAACCGTCCTCTTTTAACATTTTATCGTACTGTTTTAAAAGGTACAAATTGCTGGTACCTTTCGTGTGCTAAATCTAAACCTCAAACCTTTTCAAAGGATTAAAACATTATTAATTATAACAGAATATACCTTTTATAATCCTATTCAACTTTTGATATCAGTAAAAACAGGTATATGACAAGCAACCATTCTATTTTCCAAAACTTTTAACTCTTAATTAGTCTTCTTTCGCATGTAAAGCCTGTTTTCTTGAATCATTATTAGTCCTGAAACATTTTCAGAACAGCCAACGAACAATATAATGGATTAAATTAAGTCTTGAGCAGCGGCCGGCGTCATTACTAACTAAAGCTTCCGGTGTAGACCGCGTCACAACAGAAACGTCTGGCGCAGTAAGTTAGAAATAGCGTTTAGTTCGAGATTTCAAACGTTAAGCATTTCAGCGTACCTGAATTCTTCAATAAATCATGCATCCAATGTTTACAAAAATACACCATTCCAGTTAGCATTTTCGATATTTTGGGTTATATATTGTGATAAACCGTTTAAAAAATTAAATTGTATTATTTGAAGAATTCAGTAGAAACCCCTTGTTTAGTTCTGCATACAGTTGTCATAGAAATAATGACTTTCAATTACCCAAGAGGCCCTGAGCTTTGCGTTGACCTTGGCAATATCTTTTCCATAAAAGAGGAGTTTCAGATTTATAGTGACATTAAAATCCATTACTCCAGCTGCAGGGCTATAAACCTTCTTGGCTCGCTTCCCGTTTCATAGACCTCTTCAGTCAACCACTCCCCTTCCACTCACAGATTAAAAAGCTTTTCCTCAAATAATTTATTCTTAGCTCAAAATGAAATAGCTTGGATTCGATATATCTATTGTTTATAATACATGTTGTAAGATTTTAGAACATAGTTGTGTTGTATTCAAAACTAGTTCTTGACAAACAACGTAAAAACACAATGGTAGATAAATGTGTCCATATCCATATTATATAAAATATTAATAGGTTATAAGGTTCCACAGAATCAAAATCTCTATAAATTGGATACAACAATATCGCAGTAAACTATAAAAGATATGTGGATTCATAATTTCAATGCAAGATAAACATAGTACCTAGCTTACAGTGGGAGAGTGAAAGTCTAAATAAATTAAGGTTCCTAATGTCATAGTATGCTGCATGTTTACTTTTTGCGAAGTTTTTATAATTTGCCTGTGGATCGTTGAGATTTATTTGTTCTCAGTGAAATCTACATTAACCTCACTTATAAGCAAATATTTTATGTTACCAACAAAACGTGGGTTAGTTACTTAAATACAGCCTGTGTACCTACTTTGATTTTCGTGCAATACAATTATGTTCGGTTAACTTCAATTAACTTTCTGGTTTCCTATTTAATTTGTCTTAGAATCAGAATGTATACAAACTACTTGCTTGTTGATATGAGATATATAACATGACGGTATCAAAAATATCCCAGTAGCCAATTTGCAACTAGTTTATGTTTACAGTAACTGTGGATTGGTAGCGGATCCGTGGCGGATTGGTATCGTGCGCGACTCCGGAGCTCATCACTCCGGTGGCGTGGGTTCGATCCCCGCAGTCACCACTTACCATAGGTAATTTGTAATGTGACCAATACGGTGACGCTAGGTTAAGGTCGAGTTTGAGTGGTAGAGAGCACTGTGCAGTCCTAACTTCGCCTCCTTAAACAAGACAAACTTTACCTTTTACCTTTTTCTAGCTATCTCTGGAATTTAGTAGTACTCGTATACGAATCGTAAAAACTATCCTTGTTACATTTGTATTTGGAACACTGGTGTTCAAACTATACATACTCGTAGTTCGTTCAGACGAAAAATCAGATACATGTTTTAATTTCCCTTTCTATCCATTCACATAAAACTCAAACGTTTAATTTTAATGTCATAACTCACCATTTTAAAGAATTTATTTATCCCAGTTTAGGACCTCTTTAAGTATTATAATTACCTTATTGCCTTAGAGGTCCTAGATGTGTTGATCTATTGCACGATGCATTTTGGGCACCAGTTGCCCATTTCAAGAGCCTTCTTCTTTCTTCTTAAACACTAAAAAGTCTATGATACATATTTAGTGACACGCGTGTGATAAACCGCGGTGTAAATATGTATCATGGACCATGTTAAGAAGAAAGAAACACTGAAAATGGGCAACTGATACAATACCAATACATTAGGACCTTCACTAATACCATTTTACTGATTTTATACATAATTTTAATATAAATGGAATAGAGATTATTCAAATATAACAGGAAGGAGTTTTGAGATAAAACAGATAAGTGAAGACAGTCAGCTTTGATTTCCCTCGGGACTAAACAAAGTAAGGAATAATCAACTTAACAAATTACCTGCGAAAACCTTCAAAAGTTACTAGATCAATTACGTCAAGATGAAATGACGCTATATATTTTATTTCAACGTAATTCATCTAAGATGTATCTTTGCAAATACTCATAACTGGATGAATATAAATATTTATGGCTGTAGGTAAACAAATTGTAAAAGCAATTACAAAATATAAAACTATAAACTTATAAAGTCTTTATTATTCTTCAAATATTTTATTATAGAACCTTTTTTTAAATATGAGTTTTGGATTACTTCTGATTTTCATAAAAAGGAACTCCAATATGCACACAACCATATCAAATTGCTCAAACATTGACTGAGCAGTTTAGAAGATAAATATATTGACTGAAATACACAAAATGACGGCTGGTGGTCGATCTAAAAAACATAAACTTATACAATTATCCATTTTCTCTTATTTTGACTCAAGAAAACCCTGGAGCTTGGACTAGTAGTTAAGGGACAGCCTGTATGTGTGAACGTTTGAAACTGAAGATATATTAAAACCGCATTTCAAAGATACATAACGAGAAAAGAGTTAATAATTTAATTTATTAGAAAATAGGTATTACACTACGCTCGTATCTGAAACTCCCCCGCTCACCTTAATTTAACACTAGAGCTTCATTATTTGTTCAGCTTGCAACCCAATTCATACGTGATAAACAAACCTGTTTTGCACTTTAGAAACTCCGGGGAAATTCTATCGTGGTCACACTGACGACTGCATTATTTAACATCCATCTATGATTAGCTTGAAGCAACCTAATTAATCATAACCACATAGCTTTGTTTTATTGCTACCAGTAGCAGTCATAATATTGATGGACGACACTAGTTCTTGGTTATTTATTATTGAGATAACTAGAATGAATATGCATAGTAATAGCGTAATTATTTTGCAATAACCAACTTTAATTTGTAAGAATTTTGTAAAACGCAGAGGGTATTGAAATATTGGTGGTATTTGGTCGTGGTGCGCGAACAATTAACCATTTCATTCCGATCCAAATAATCAAGGAAAACAGATATCTTTGGAACAAAACCAAATTTTCACCGTAGTCTACTCAAATTCTTTTCGGTGCTGTACTTTACTTTATGTATCTTTTGGGCTTTAAAGCTAAAATGGGCTGAAAAGTCTTTAAACTGTAGACATGGTTTGAGTGAACGGATGTATATTTCAGTCACTAAAACTATCGATTTAATTATTTCAATCCGTAAAAAATAACATTTGATAGTTGTATCAATATTTAAAAGAATACTTTAAGGCATGTGAGATTTGTGTTTAGGTCTGTCGCTTCAAAACGTGCTTTGACTAGTTTTAATTACCTTAAAATCATTTGAATGGTTTCGAAGGCTATTTTTTGGAAATGTTGAACTTAACCTGCCATAATTATAGTTTACGTCATTTACACATAACATAAAGGTCAACCTAAACCTAACCCTCATGCTGGTTCCAATTCTAGTATAGCCAAAATAGTATTGTTCACTACTGTATATCACATGACACTACTGGAAGTTTAGGATAAAACAGATGGTCTGACAGCGAACACACGCATGGGAAATATACGGTGTCACATTTCCTGTATATATTTCATGACAAAACACACACGGTCACATCATGACATATGATCCTACTTTATCAAATTAAACAAAATATATATTTCCTTTCAATATTCTTTGTTTGAAATGTGATTAATAAGGATAGATTTTTGTAGGAAAATCTACAAACACTGAAGCTTAATGAGGCTTGAGTAACTTTATAAAACTGTTGATACTATATACAACAAAATCGTATGCAGATAAAAGCAAACCCTAATAATTTAGTACATTTGTAATAGAAACACTAATAAATACTGTTCCAAAGTACACCTGGGGTTTAACAAATTTGGAATAAAATTAAAGGTTATTGCCTGAGTTACTCAAAATCAAAATAACGACAATACCATTTAAATACGAATGTTACTGTGTTACGACTGTGTGTACGATAAATGAAATAGTATTTTTGTATAATCTAAATGATAGTACTTACATATAGAGCCCTTCAATCAATTTCAATAAAGGAGGCCTATTAGTTGAGCACGCATATTAAAAAGCAGAATACTTAGTTAGACAAGTGAAGACGGAAATCTCAACAGATTCCCTTAAAAAACCATATAAATTTCAACAGTTACTATGTGATCTTATTATTATTATGAAACCGTTCTAACAAAATAGACATTATTTTTACATTTTGAACAGAAATGCTCTGTTCTGTGTTTAAGTGCGTGGTTTACTGGGAACCAGCTCCTGTTTCCGGCAGCAAGAGGTTTGCATCAGTGTGGCTGATTTCCCAGGAGCTGTGTGAAGAATTATTATTACTCTGATAATTTACAGCTGGCTTAATGCTTTTCTCCAAATTTAGCATTTATAAAAGGTTATTCTTGCAGTAATCAACTCTTAATCTTATACTGTTTATTACTTAAACATTTCGAATAATTCTCAAAACTTATGTTTATTTTATATCGGATGTTTAATGTGTTTCAAACTGGTCTGCAAACTAGAACTGTTCTCTTGTATCTATAATAAGACGTTGTCATAAAGGAAATAAAGATTTAAAGATTCGATGGTGAGTCGCTTACGTTTTTGTTTTGTAAAAATATCGAGTTTAAAATGGGCGCTTTGGATAAGTCTAAACTTATGGCCGAACATATTATAGTATATTTCATTACAAAGTCCTAAAATACACTATTCAGACGAGTGATGAACGATACATTTTGTCATTGTGCAAATAATAATGAGAAATAAATGTCAATTTGCGTTTGATTATTGTAAAAACTTAAGTAAGCACTATTTTGAATTTAGCAGTATGAATTATTTTGTTTTAAAGAAACAGCTGTTACACTGATTAACTATACGTCAGTGTTGAAATTCAAAACAACCAAAACAAACTCGTTCAACCAGCTGATGACTATGCCCCAAAAATATCATTATAACGATATTTTTCTTGCTTAAGGAGTAAAATATCATCAAAACAGTCCTTTTATTTACTTGGGTTCAAAATGACACTTAAGCACGTCAATACATGTGTCTAAAGCAGCTGTTGTTAAAGCAAAATGACAAAAATTATTTTCAAATTATCTGGGAAAGAGTTGGTAGACAATTTCTTGTTGCGTACAGGGCTTAACAACCGAGAGGTTCGCTGCTTACATAGTAAACTCACTTTGGCTTTGCTTCTGACATGCAATTAAAGTAGGCTCCAACTTTCTATACTGTTTCTTACAAACTCTTCGCTAACCAAGATTGAAACTCGAAATTGAAACCGACCATAAGAAAGATTGTACCAATTACCAGTAGCCAATTAAGAAAACTGATAGTCTGTGAAGGTTTTGAACGTTGCATAATAAATGACAACGCTGAACGCAAATAATTTTGTAAAACAATTTTACATACATTTATGTGTTAGAGTTTACAAAGGATTTAATCTGGCTATTTAAATATCAAGTATCTTGATGTACGATGGAGACAGATTTGAATTATTGAACCAATTTTCTAATACTTTACTGTTAGAGAAAGTAAAGCTTTTACAAAGTCATCTATCAAGACGCATTCCCCAAGAAACTAAACTTAAATCATCATATAAGAACGTAGACCCAACATTTAATGATGAGATCAAAATAATGATCTCAGGTGGTTAACTACAAGAATAACTCACTGCAAGGGTTTGTGGAAAGTTACTTCTTAGGCCAGTTTTATACTCCTATAACAGGCTGCAAAGTATACAAAACAGGAAAAATTAACCGTGACACTACGTTTGAGACAGTATCAAATATTTATATTCAAGCACACTTTGAATGTTTCACAGAAAAGAGATGTACTGAGGTCACTCAGTGATATTAGAGGGAGGCAGCATATGGTAGGCGCGTGGTTTGTCATGAAATATGCACCAGGAATGTGTATTTCCCGGGAGAAAAACTCAAACTCAGTCATCTGTCAGCCAAGGTCTTTACATTCCACTGAGGCTTTAAAGCTGTTGTGTTGGATACATTTTCTTCTTATCTTGACAAAAAAATACTATTCTCTTTTAAAACCCCTCGTTTAGTGAATTGGTTGTTGAAATAGAAGTAGAATTGTACATATTTATAATGTTTATTTCATCTGGACTTGAACAAACTGCAAATGATAGTAAAAGGTTAATAACATGCCAATTGTATAGTTAAACTAATTGCAGAACAAAGAGTGTTAGGTGACCGGCTTTGAAATTTAAAAATGAAAAATTCAACATGACGTGCTTCTAGTTCGCATGCATACTATACTGTTTTAATTGGAATGAATTGTTTTTATGAGTAAAGCTACGTTCAAACTGCTATTTTTGAAAGTAAAACATTAAAATATTTCTAAGGGAAGACCCTTAGACGTTTCTCAACGTCTGAAAGGTTTCTAAATGTTGACGGATAATATAAAATACCTAATTACTGGGAATAATAGGCTAAAACATATTGTTTGTTTTTGCATAAAAAGAGTGATATATTGTGAATTTGGTTCTTTTATGGTTTCAATTTAACTGGGAAAAGTACACTATTATACAAAGAAGTTTAAATGTTTTTATTGTAAATTTGAATTTTGAACCGTTTTGTTAATTTTTAAAAACACGCTAAAATGACTCGGGTACCTTTTAACACTCACAAATTCATATCTTTCCACGGGCTCCTGGAGTTCACAAATACTGTTCCGCTATAGTATCACTGAGAAACGGAGGTCATGCTACATTGCCTTTTTATCAACGGATACAAACACGTTAAATTATAAGAACACAAACTGAATATGTCTATGCCTTGCATAATAACGTCAACGTTTTTCACTTCACATATAAATATTTCTTAAACCATGATGTAGTATTAACATTTTTACTATGTTCGCAATCCATTATGAAAAGATTTTATTGAACAAAGGATATTCCCAACAACCAAATGTTTAATCTGATCAAACTAGTTTATATCCAAGCGTCTGGATGTATAAGAAGGATCCGTCATGTTTCTTTTATATATACACGACGCCGTTAGAGTAGCATATTATAACCTTTGCCAACACATAACAATAACTCTTTAACCATCCAAGATCAAAGTTACAGTAACAATGTTCACCAGACTAAGGATAAACAGATTAAAAGATTTGCCCGTCTCGGGATAAAGGGAAAAGAACAACTATCTTACATTGCTATTAACAAGTAACAAGAACAAAGCAGCCATAAATACACGGACTTAATTGACTGTCAAGTCCACTTTACTAGACTGCAGACTCAGGCAACATGCTCCGCTTATCGGAACTACTTTTAAACCTTCCTTACTTGTTGATTCCCGTTATCGAGTGTAAAATCAACACATACACAATTATTTAAAATAAAACTCCATTTAAAATAGGCTAAATGTATTAAAAACCTTTAACAGATTTCTTTGTTGCATTTTCTGTTGAAGATATAAACTACAGGGTGGTTGGAAAGTAAGTAGGCAAAAATGAATTGTAATAATTCCTACAATAATTATCTTAACTTGTTAAAATACCGTACACATACGCTCAACTACATAAGAAAATTAAAGAGAGTTTTAAATTTCCACGTAGGCACCGGTGTTGTTCACCAATTTCTACAAACGGCCGGGGGTACAGTCAACAGTTTTTAGAAAGAAATCAATTGGTGATAACTTCTTGAATTCGGTTTTCAAATAATTTACGATTGTAGGGTTGCACTTGTTCACTTCTCCCTTTACAGAATCCCCATAGGAATAACACGGAGTTCGATTTGGGCTGTGTGGCGTCCACGCTGTCCCGGCCAACGTCCTAGAAACATTTTATCTAACCACTCACGAACAGTTTTAGCAAAAAACGTATAACAAAGTACCAATATTAGTATTCAAAGGAAACTTTATTGAATACTTAATATTATTACATCATTGTGGACATGAAGTTCGTAATTTTACAGAATGAATAACATGATATTATTACCTAGTTACGTTTCAACCACCGGGTAGATGAAAGGGTTTATTACTAACTTGTGTTTTACATACAAGAACATAAACAACAAGGAATCGACCAAAACCAGTTGATTAATCATGACAGTGTAGTCAATGCAATATTAACTATGAAGTAATGTTACTATCGTTACCTTGTATTGCTAAAGTTAAACTGGTTAATGACTACTAAGTTCTTAGTAATTACTAATACGCCAGGACCATTTTCGTATTTAATATATCAACTATTAATATAAAACTATATAATATAACAATAATAATTATTTAATATAAAACCACTTGATCACTATAACTTGTGTCATTACATTTGTAATGTGACTTTTACGGTAACGCTAGGTAAAGGTCGAGGTTGAGTGGTAGAGAGGACTTTGTAGTCCTAACTTTGCCTACAAAACAGTCCTGTTAAACAGGACAATTTTAACCTTTGGGCTTTCAGTCTATAGTATCAATCGCGTTCAAGAGAAACCTCTATAGTAAACAAAATTTATTTAACAAAAATAATTGTTGAATTGTTCGTTTTGCAGGCGTATAATTAAGGTGCACCTGTTAAAGCCAACTTTGTTTTTAATTGCCAGCATGGGCCAACAAAAGTGTCTGCCGGGCCTGCGACTAAAGTTCTAAACAATAATGTACTGAATTCCAGGGAGTTTGGTTTTAGAAAATCCAAAAATAGCAGATCTCAACAAAAAAAACTAACTTAAAAGGATATCACATTGATGTGATATTTTCAGAGTCTAAAGTGTTTGATATAAAACAAAACAAATGTATTTTGATATCTAGAAGTCCAGAAGAACAACCTTTTAACTCATTTACAACTGAAATAGGGTTTATGCTTGACAATTTTAAAATTTGAAGCCTCGACCATACAATTTTACCCAGCCTAAACACAAATACAGTATTATTTTAAGATTAATGTATTCTATCAGTACTATTCAGTGGAAATCACTATGTTTCACATTTCTACGTAAAATAGTGTTTCCATAATTTCATTGTAATTATTAATATCGTCCACCATGTATACGAGTATACTGAAATGTGTGTAAATTGAAAGGTCCGTAAAGGATTGAATGTATTATTCCGTTAGTTGAGTTTAGTGCCTGAGAGAGATTAGTTTTTCATTTAACCCATTATTGAGTTAAATAAGCAATAAAAACAAAACAAATTTTAAGTTCGTCTTATACACCGTGACCTTTTGTACTTCTCCTAGTATTTGTCGCAATAGTCGCAGATGATTGTATGACAAAACAAGTAAAACGCGATGAATAAGTTGAAGTCACACTAATCAATAACACTATCTTAGGGACATATAGCAAGAGCAAGGCCATTTTTAACATGACAAATCGTTATTGTAAAATGTTTTGTCATCGTTTTTTTTTTGTTGACATTACACCTGTTAAGAGATTTTTGTACCTTTGGACCAAGAAATTGCTAAATATTAGACAGTAATGTTACTTGTTGGTTCGGAGGATTGCTGTGCACATAAATAGAGAGGTTTAATTGGTTGTCAAGAACAAGGCTTGGGGTGGGTAAGCCTCTTCGTTCCTGGGCTTTACCGCCGAGGAGATACTTGCTGGTAACTTTTGCACTTTTCTCTTTAAGCGTTAGCTTTCTTTTCTAGCTAGTTTCCTTTATCCAGAAACATTGTGAGAATGCTAACAGGTAAGACTTTTGGACACGTGGTTTAAAATGAGATGTGTTTTAACATAAAAACTTTGCTTTTTATCATACAGAACAAATGAAAGAAGAATAATACATTGATTCAGAACATGGGTTGTAAAAAATTGAGGACAATTGAGGTTTTCTCTGAGTGCACTCATCTGATATACGCATAGAGTGGGATTTGAACCCGCGACCTCACCCACCATGGGCAAGTGTCGAAGGTACTTGGGCACCGAGATCCATTGATAATTTAACAGCTAATTATATTCAATACTATACAAGAATTACCAACGGGTAATTATAGTATTGATTGAAATGAGACACTAGCAATAAACCTGTTATTGAGTTTGATTGACTCTGCATTATTAATACAAGCACTAACAAATGAGATTCCAACCTAACACGTACAGCTGCTCAATCAATTACTCTTGATATTAATTTATTAGATAGATTCCTAGTTCAATTGTACGGCACGGCAGTATTACATGTGCATTTCTCCATACTTAGCGCTTTAGTTATTTTTAATTTGATTATAAAACTCTTTTCAATCGTCCGTTTCATTTTCAAAACCTGAATTGCCTCAAGATACCTAGCTACGTTAACCATGATTGTAGAGGTATTGTCTTTAATGCAAAGTTTGATATTATTTATAAGTAGACATACGTTAAATGCACACATAACGTTGAGAAAGTTAACCAAAATGACGTGTTAAATTACATTACCAATTACAACAACATTGAATTACATGATCTTCAAAATATTGTTACAGATTACTGTTTCGGATTGGCACGGTATACAAAATTGTACAATGACATTTATCACAGCATTTAACCTCTGTGGAAATAGTGCTATTAAATATTGCATACGTATATTGTTACAATAGGTTGAATTATGTGAAACAATGACCGCTACATCAACACAAACGTTTAAATCAAACAGTTGCCATTTAAAACTCATGTTTGTTAGTTTAAACAATTAGTAAGTAGGTATTAAAAATAAAAATTCTATTCTTATAATAATTTAAAACGTAATTTCTATTATCGACACCAACATAATATTATCCGCATTGTAAAGTCCGTGTTTTCACAGATATTTATTGCCTCAATAATTCTTAGTTTGTTTTCTGTCTAAATTATGAATCGTGTACACAGCTAGTAAGAGGTAACTTCTTTTGTTGCTGGTTACAAGAATTAAGGCGGCACATAAATAGAGCTCTTTAATTGGTTGTCAAGCTCATGTTGAGAAAGGGATTTTCTGTTACTGCAGGCGCGTTTCTTAGTTGATAAAAGGTCAACAAAGCAGCTGTGCTGGTTTTCCAACTACAAACACGCTAAAGTTACCTTTAAATATGTCAAATAAAATACATTTACGAATACATTCCTTGTAAATCCATGATTAAAGTTTTAAAAACATGTTTTGAATTAGCGTTTCAACAGACTAAGAAAGTGTATAATGTTATCTTAAAATAATTTGTTTATTTAATTTTCTGAGCTTACAAGGGTTTTAAAGTTTACGAAGCAGAGTAAAACTTCCCTTTTTCTCCTTTATAGCAAACAGCTAAAATATGACGGTATATTTAAAAGAGTTCCCTCTCACGTTCTATTTGTTGATGTTATTTTTGAATCGACTTAATTGTAAATATTTCTACAATCTTCATTTGAGTCATACCTTTTTGATATGCGTTCTTTTGAAATGCCTATGCATTTACTGCTAATTCAACTAAGTTCTCTTACGATCTAAAATAGTTATATTTCAGTTAGTGGTAAAATAGTTATTTTATATTTTCCTGTTCTCGGAACTAAACCTTTATTTGCTACCGCTGTGTATTTTTCGTACACTCCCAGGGGTGAACCTTTTGCTGAATTCATAAGCTGAATTTATTAAATTTATGGATTATGTTGTGTCTCTTGTTTCACGGATGATTCCTATTTGGAATTTGCCTTTAAGGGTTGTATTCAGCTTATTTCAACAAAGAAACCGTTGAACATAATCCTCACTCGATGACTTCCTTGGACCTGCAGTATATTATTCAAACTGATAATACCTCTCCTACCAAACATTTTCAGGTAAACTGTGTCTTTAAGGCTGTTTATTTTCTCATTTATGACTGAACATTTACAAAGCAGGGAAGCACATCTTCCCTACCACAGCAAGGCTCTTCTTTTTAGGTATTCGATTATCTTCAGGCTCTTACGAAGGCTTTTAGAACTAAGGTTGTTTATAATTTAGTTACTAAGTATTGTTTTAACCAAAATCAAGCTCGTATATTCATGTAATGCGATGAAATAGAGAGTTGTTTAAAAAAAGAGGATTATGTGACGGAGTAAGCGTGTAAGGTATAGGTAAACATGATTAAAGGATGTGTGCTTAGGGTCGACAAACAATCCACTCTGGTGACGTCAACGCTGAGAATGCCTCGCTACTTCTTTTATTGGCTCACATATTACACAAAAAGTTTTAACCTGTTGTTAAAATGTATAATGCAGTGAAACTTTCTTTTACAAATCAGTAAGCAATCAACCGTTAGTGTGTTTTAAAAACGAAATCGTGTTTGTCTATTGATGATATAATTTAAGGTGGTAAACAATTACATTTGATTGTTATGCGTTAATGTAAGATGATTCTCACAGGCTGTAACACTGTAATTTACATTTGTGCTTGCGATAGTATATCATACATGTGTTTTATGAAGTTGTGTGACGTCACAGCCAACAAACAGTAAGTAAACAGACAAATAAAAATCCTAAATCAATCGTAAACAATTTTATTGCTCAAACATCCGTGCATTTTCTGATTTGTTTATGTCAATGGGTCAATAATTGCTTCTTTGAATATGTGTTTAAAATCTAAGTGAATTCTAGTAGGTCAAGTTACACATATGAACAATTTAACATCAAATATATTATGTGTGAATGTTTAAAGTATCCAGGTCGTAGAAAGCAAAAACAACCTAGAGATAGACAATATAAAGGACTGTTTTTGTAACAAAGAGAACGAATCTTAAAAGCGTTAATTTTACTAGATTATTTGCAGGTACACTGCTGTACTACACCACACGATGTTTGACACAATAAGGCAGCCAATCTGGGAACATTGTTGGGAAAGAGTTACCTGTGAGTGATAGTGCTCTTCTTTCCTCTCTGGGGAAATCACCAGCAGATACACCATCATTCCGTTGCCATTCTTCTTCCCCTTGTCATACAATCAAGAATAACCGAGAAACTTAAGATTGTGTATACTATCTTGCTTTAGCAAGTGGATACGGTTTTACATTTTCTTCAAGTACGTTTTATAAACTTCAAAACTATTGAAAGCTGTGCATTTAACAATGACACTTAAAGAAGCAAGCTATAGATCCACTTTCTATTGCATGAATAGTTTTTGAACGAAGATTATTAAGGGCAACTTGGTCTACTTTTTCTTCCCAAACTGTATCTACTTTAAACTAAAATTCGTTCAGTTCAATTTTCTCACGGAAATTTACTATGTATTTACAGGAAGTTTTCTATAGAACCTTTGACGTTGCAGGTAGAAAATATATAGGCATGCAGTATCTGATTTGTTTATCGCAGCCAACAATCATAAGTCTGTCATTTCCTTTTCCTTTCCTATGTATAAAAACAGCAACTCTCCCTTCATTTGGGAAGCTGCCATCATTTAAAACGTTTATATAACTGAGAAATGGTCGAATTGATACAGAATACTTATAAAACGTGCAATGACATATTATTTTCTTTACATTATATTACATTACTTACTCTGTTCCCAGCAGTATCACTATATTTGTCAGTTTTATCATTTCTTAGCCTGGATAACATTTTGTTATGGTCACCAATCTCGTGTCGCTCGAGATTACATGTATTGAACCCCGTGTTTGATGTCCTAAGCACACCCCGAAGTGTAATAGTGTGTGCTCATAGCCAATCACACTGCTTGTTGTCATTCTACAGGAAATCCAGCTGTTGCAACAGGTCCGAGTTTTCAATTAATGGATTTTCAAAATAGTTAATATTTTGCGTGTTTTTAATTAAAACCCTCTCATGAAAATCTTTACTATGACAAAAATAAAAGACATTTTGAGAGTTTATTCAAAGCTTGTGTTTTCAATCTTGACCTATCTATTCATTGTACAAACAAACATAAATGTTGGTATTTTCTCTAGGGTTATTTCAATCCAATGAGCTTCTGACAAGCTAATAACAAGCCACGTAAACTCTTATAGTGATGGTTCGTAGGTGTTACCGTGGTGTACTACCAACTGTATAATAAAATGTTGCACAGAGTAAGTGTATTATGGAGGCTACGGCGAGAATGAAAACAAAACACCAGTTAATTATCGCCTGGTATTTGTATAACTAAGGACAATTTAGTAAACGAACTGTATTGACAGAGCTTTTTAGTTCAGTTGAGTTTACTAAAACATATAATTTCTTGTAGAACACGTGTTAATGACTACTTGACAACTAGGAAAATACAATTATCAAACTTGAAATGTTTTAAATTTTAATGCTTCGTTAACTTTACTAAGGTGTTATGAAAAAGTGCATGACAAATTAATTACCAAAGATCATTTTGTGGTTCACCCCGAAATATAATGTTAGAGTTAACGTTATAGTATTGAACTACGCAATATTGAAGTCATAACTGATACAAACGTTACAAAAATCAAACGGTGTCCGTATCTTAAGATGTCTAATAACTCATATGGATTAAAGGTTAAAACCTGCTCGGTTGGTTTTGATCTTTGTTGATCTTAAGTTATGCTTTTAAATAGGTATTACTCTTTAACGAGCCCGTTATATTGCAAGTTATTACTAGTAATAAAATTTAATAGCCGTTGGAGGTCGTAAAATTGACCGGGGATCTTATTCTACCCTTAGAGCGTAGTGAAGCACAAGTTGCTTTCTCTTGTACGTTGTTTCCTCTTATTTTTATTTTGTAAAGAATTCTTCTTTGCTAAGACTCAATACAGTTTAAATTATATACAGATAAAAAATATGTGTATTTACGTTTATATTGTACAATTTTCTTGCAAATGTTTATAATACAGTTTAAAGTAGGCGAAAGATAGGTTTATGAATTATTTTCACGTTTGAAAAGTACTGTAGTACTTAATGTAAAGTAAAAACATTAGGTACATTTAGATATGAAATTTGTACACATGGCAATCAAACAAAAGACATGTATGGGGCTGGTAATTAGAGGTTATTCTTCAATTCGAAAACAATCTAATTCGAAAATAACTGTTTTTAATAATCTTGTTAGTTGCATTTATATATTGTAAATAACAATAATTATTAAATCAATAAAATTTTAAAATTCCTGTAATGACTGTATGCTCTGAAATACCCAAATTTGGTTTAGGCTTGACTGTAGTTGAGTCTAGAGAAGGATATTACTTCCTTACACCATGTGTTTAATTGACTTCTACACAAGACTCAAATGTATACAAACCTTTGTAAGGATAATACTTTGCAGGAGATACTCATAATATTATGCAAGTCATTCAGAGAGCGTTCAAGGTATTATCATTTACAACATTTGCACCTTAGCTTCAACGTATGTGTATTTTACCTTTTAACCATCTTTCCAACACATCATAGAGCTCACCTCCTGATATAAGACTTAGATCTTAATACTAATACTTCTTAAGACTTAGCTAAGCGGATTATAGTGCTTTTTAGCTGTAAGCAAGATTATTAAGCTGGTTATTATATTAGCTGAGTTCATGTCTGGAAAGTTTGGGGGCGCAAGAACCCTCTATGCATGTAAATTTGATCCCAAACAACCCTTTGAATAACAATAACAATACTGACAAGAAACTGGACAAGAAACTTGTGTTGTTTAGCAACATAGTTTGTTGTGGTTTGTTTCTACGTCTTGTCATTAATGGACTTTGATCATAATAACATTTAGATTATAGAATCCATCTGAAGCTTACAACATTGCTCACCAAACAATATTCAAGATGCATTATTAAAGACATTTTTCTGGTAATCTAAATAAAACCTACTATTATTTATGTGGTGCATATAAAGTTAAGACGAGTTGACTATTTAACTTCGCGTACGTAATGTTAAAGTTCAAAACTAATAAAATTAATAGTAAAAATAATATTCCATTCCTAAGTTAAAATAGCTAGGTCATATTTATGACCGTGTAAATACAGTTTTAACAAAAGTCCTATACATTTTCCACGAGTTCAACTCCAACACTTAAATATGTTTACACTTTACTCCTGAGGGTTGTAATAATAAAATGTCGTATAGCTCGTGAATTAAAGAATATCACAGGAGTCTCAAAATCTAGTCCTGACTTATCTGACTCAACAAATTAAATGGACAATTTGAAACTAAATCAAACTGTCTAAACTATTAGGCAATCAGTTTTTATTTTATACAAATACATTTTGTTGGCCAAACAATTTACAAAACCAATCCCAAAGTTCTCCGATTGTGTGAAATAAAAATAATCACTATACAATAAGCATCAATACTGACCAGAAAAGAGGATTATGTTTTCAATAAAATAGTTTAAAAAGAGTGATGCCGAGAATTCGTGATAGAATAAACGAGTGAGGGCCGGGTAAACATGATTAAGGGATGTGTACTTGGTATGACAAACAAACTGATACTCGGCGTCAGCGCTACCTACATCCTACCCTACCTTCGTTCCAAATGTAATGCAGAAACACTTTATCTTAGCTTGAATATCGAATGAAATCTTAATCACTAATGTGGAAGAATGTGTGGTTTTGAAGCTAAAATTACGTTTTTTTAAACGTATGTTCTAATATCATTTGGGCTATAAGGGTCTTGAAACCGTTCACATGAACCGTGCGTAACTTGTATTCGGTATAGCTAAAGACAATTATATAGTAGGTAGTTAGTGCACAGAATGCGTTTCGAGGGAGTCTTTTTAGAGTATCATGAAAATCCACTAACTTACGTGCAAGTTCAGCTGTTCTGGAAATTCTTCTCTAAGATCATCACATGGAACAAACTCCAGCTTACATATAGAGCCAAAGGGGCAGAGAGACGGCAGCCCGCGTAGCCCATGCTGTGCCTGCGTTGCCTCTATATTGAGCTGCCTGCCTCATCCATGCGGCCTGTACGCGGGTTGTCTACCTACTATAAAATTGTCTATGGTACAACTTATCCTGTAATCAGTGTTTATGAAAGCCACTAGTCAAGTATGTTCCTGGAGACCCCTTAGTAGTGAGTAGCCTCTGACACTTTTATAATAGGTATCGGAGATTATTGAATTAGTTCAGCAGGTACAACATTGTACATTTTGGATTATAACCTTAAGTGTTACTCAGTAATAGTTAAAAGAATAACAAAAATACCGGTTTCAACAAACAACAACAGAGAGTTCAATTTTAAATACTCGTAATGCTATCCTTAAAAGTATTTTGTATCTACCATTGTTTGCGAACGAAGTATAATCTCATTGCAACTGCAATATAAGTTAACTTAGACGACACTTAATTGAGTTTATTTGTAGCAGCTGCCAGCTTTGGTGTTTTTTTACCGAGATAACCGACCAAGTTTGTTCCCTTTTCTTATATCTTCATGATTAGCTTTTCTGAGCTAATAGTAATAGTGTAACAAACTTTTATTGTGCAAACTTAACTGCAATCAATAAGTAGTTTTTTTAACAATTTCAGGCAATATACTTATTACTTAATGGTAACAACGTAAATTATATTTACTATTATTACAACCAATAACATTTTATACCACATTTAATACCACAATCTGTTGTAATATCTCAAACTTGTATACTATGTATGTTTTTATTTACACCCCAGAAATCAATTCAAGTAAAGAAACGAAACTAATTATAAAGACAAGCAAAACCATGGCAAAGTTAAACATTAAGCTTCACGGGTTCTTAGATCTTGTCCACCTTAGATACCTAAAGAAATATTAACGGTATACCTCGATCTATCGAGAATTGTAAGTTATTTCAAAAATAATTCTGAAAAGTTAGTAAATGATTATGAAAAGCATACCCATAAACTACCAGACAGTTTTTAGTTTTACCTTGCGTAAATCAAATGTAACGTTTCCGATCTTAAAAACTAAACGTGACATTGATACAAGCATGCCTCATGAAGAAAATAGATTTTCACTGAAAGTTATTTACTTTAAGGAAATTATTTTTTATATACTACCTTGTTGTGTTGACAGGTTTGATGACAGAGAGTTTAGAACTACGAGACAGGCATCATTGTTTGGAAACAATATTCGGTATACTGAACATCTAGATTAAACCGGCCAGCTCAAACGACGGATATTAAAAACAAACATCGGGTATTTTTGTTCTGCGTTGAAAGGAATTTCCATTGCATACGTTCCAGTGTCTAGCTCCTCCCTATAGGTTTATATTCTGCCAAGCAAAACTACTGATTTTGATCGTGGATTGTAGCCATCACATTCAAACTAGTTTGCAATATAAACGATCCTAACTAGCCTACAAGTACTTACTATTAAGTTTGGTTTAAAATTCATAATAGTGGCGGAGATCAATTTAATTAGAATTAAATTAGAAAAACTGACTTTTCCCGCCACGTCAGGAAGAAAACTACTCCCTACCCGTTCTCAAGGGCCTAACCTAAACTTACGCTACATTATAGATAATACTTAGCCTAACCTTAACTTAAGAGAAAAGACAAAATACAAATATTAACAGCTACATTGTTAGACAAATATTGACAGAAGGCAAATATTTACACAAAGAAAGCCTAAAAGTATAAAAAAGGAAGAGAGGTTTGATCTCATCAGGACGGCACTGGTACGCAGTGTGTTGTCCTGGTGAGATCAAATTTGACTTCCTTTTTTTGTCCTCTAAGTTAAGGTCAGGCTAAGGTATTGTCTATAATTAAGCGAAAGTTTAGGTTAGGCCTTTGAGAACTGGTTGGATTTCCCAAACACTATTTAGTGGTGAGAAGAACCGGTAAAATGTCATATAATTTTTAAGTACCAATCATTCAAAAATATTTGCAGTTTTAATTTTATTGCGTAAATAACAATCATTGCCTGAGTCTTTTATCAACAGGTAAAGCTGCACACATGAGCCACAATATAAACATACTATGAAATATCTCCTTGCAGATCAATATTTAACTACATTTTATTCATTCATTTCTTGATACAAAAAGAACGTAACAAATCTTTTAAACACAATGAGGGATACGTAAAGCACATTGGTTCAACATTTTCTCCTCGAGTCGTACAAAAGAGCAGTTCCTGGGTGCTTTATTGTGCAGCCACCCTCACGGGTTTTGTGAAAGATTTGTCTCCAACCCTTTAGGTCCTTTTCCTGCACTCAACTAAGTGCGTAGCATTCACGCTTTTCTACGAGAGAGTTAAAAGCGTTTCTCGTTCTCTGAAAGCAATAATCGATAGCCAATATCACCGAATGAAATGAAGAAAATAAAAGAGATATTTCAGGGTGACTTTATGTTGCTAAGGGTGAGCAGGCAGATAAAAAGATCTACAAGATATTTTCTTCAGGGTGAAATAAGCTTGTAGATCTTAAAACATAGTAAAATATTCAACCTGGACTACTGGGTTGTATCTTTTTCCTATTAAGTAGACGATTACTATATTTTTCTAAGTAGGTGAGTATTGTAATAAATAAATCAAAACTAAATTACAGATTAAAAGTAATTGGTGAACATATTGATGAGAAAGTCAAGAGACAAACTGCATTAAATACCCAGATAAAAGATTAGCTCCAGAAATTCCCCTGTTGTTTTCTTTGTATAGTTTTGCATTGCTGATTATACAGTGTAGTAATTGTAAGAGGGGAGTTTGCTTAAAAAACGTTTTATATAGTTGTATAGAATACACAGTTTTACACAGAACACTGCTTCGAGATGGCTGCCAATGGTAATCTCCAATGAGGCAATTTCGCTGTATAAAACCTAGTAAATCGTGTATTTATTATGTCTGTTTTATTTGTTCTAAACAATCTTTGTCATTTCTTTGACATACTAAGTTGGGGAAATAACATAAGAAACCTTTTCATTCAATAGAGTTCTTGTGGTGGTAACGATGAAACAACCTTTGCCTTTGGTAAGACTAGGGATTCAGTATAGCAAGCTACGCTTTTTAAACATATTGTTTTAGGCATATAGTTTTAGTAAAATTGTCAGTTTCTTGGTCTTTTGCGAATATATTTTTCTTGCATGTGGTCCAAAATACAGATAATTATTTTCTTCTTAAAAATACTAAGTACTTTGTACTTAACAGTCCCAGATTGACCGTACGGTTCAAAAACTAACTGAATTAGAGAAAAAATGCAGAAAACGCGCGAAGCGTTAAATATGTTAAGTGAAATGAAACCCTTTAGTGAAAGAGATTCTTTGGAGTAACGAGCGTATCCTATTGTTCGTCCCCTTCACAGGGTTTGTAAGGGCCGGCTTCGTCCTTTACAGCCCCACACCCACACTCACCCCTGTGCGTGCTCACACCTTTCATACACGTCGTTACGCGGACTCAGCATACTTTCAAACCTACCGATCCTTTCTCACTATTTACATTTTTATTTTAAAGTTGTTAAATATATCTAAAATGTGTTTTTGTTGCTATTAAATTGTACATAGTTTAGTGGGACTGATCTTGAAATGGACTTAAACTGTTTACATCAGAGATTTGTGTATAGAATATAATGTAGATTCGTAGAAATGCAGTAAACATGGTGAAAGCTGAAAAACTAGTTCATGCTTTTGCACACCAGTGTCTTAATTCTCCAACTATACGATGGAAAAGCTAAGTACACCTAACAATACAAATAAGTTGCTTTTGAAAAGTTAAAAAAAAAATATCTAATAATAAAACTCAAGCAGGAGTCAATAATATCAACCAAAAGTAAATATAATACTGATTAAAGCCACACAACGCAGGCCCTTAATTTCGAGACTTTTCCGATGTAATATGGCTCCATCATCACAACATTACTGGTTGTAGAAGTAAGGGATCAGCTTTTTATTCGACAAATACGAGTACTATGTCCATTATTGGTGGATGCTCCTTGAGATACCCACATATAACATCAAAGAGTACAGACATTGATGAGACCAACTTAAATTTCTTAAGGCTGCGACAAAAAAACCATGTTCATCACACAGAATGTATGCAAATGTAATTTTCTTTAAACAATACATTTGCTTCAATGAAACAAACTGATTGCGGGCAGCTTGTGCACAAGGTGAGAAGGTATACCGCAAATAGAAAGTCATGTGTTTAATTTTTATCATTTGCAGTTCGTCAAAAAAAGAAACTATACGGAAGAAAGTTTTCTCATTATCCGCACTGCAACTACGTGTTATACAATGCCAGTACTAGTGTTTTCTATTTACATTTATGCTATAAAAACAGATGTTGCTGATGTTTTCAATATTTCCATTGGAAGCATTTTAAACCATTAAAAGTCGTGAATGCTTGTTTTTTTCAAGACAACACTAAACGACTATTGTGTGAGGCTCGTGTGTATGATGTCGTTTAAACTTTAGTCAGGCACCGGAAAGATACTACTTTTAGTTTCACAATAAAATATACTATTTGAGTGATAACGTCGTTAATAATCACGGAAACAGATGTTCTAAGCTTCTTGAAAACTGCCATCACGCAGTGTAAGGTGAGGGAGAGGGGAGGAGGTACTCGAGCAGTATGTCTAACTAGTTTATGGACTCTCTCCTTACATTACCGAAGTTGCACTCCGAGCACTTTACTTGCATGATAAGCGCACAC
Organism: Matsumurasca onukii; assembly: GCA_018831715.1. Taxonomy (NCBI): domain Eukaryota; kingdom Metazoa; phylum Arthropoda; class Insecta; order Hemiptera; family Cicadellidae; genus Matsumurasca; species Matsumurasca onukii. The sequence goes on along the minus strand of CM032063.1, from coordinate 34,633,081 downwards.
CACTGAGTTAAGTACATTACGTCACATCGTACAATCAAGTGTCTTATCAAATTCTGCGTTAATTTGTAGGCCAAGCTTTCTGCTGGATATTATCAACGTTGGCTTGGAATATGTTTAGTTATACCAATTTATATAAATATTTAAATGGATTGTATAGATTTCAATTATGAGCATGTACAGAACAGTTATACACTGGCTGGACACATTTTGGGATTGAGTGTGTGAAAAGCCAATGAACTAAAAATTGTAGGAGCTGTTTTATGAGACAGCACATTTTATACAGTTTTATTACTTACAATGACAAAAACAATACTAGCACTCACTCTTTTACAAGTAATGTTACAAGGTAAATAAACCATATCCACGTGCTTTCCATGAGCTGCACGCAAGGTTTGGAGAAGGTCTAAATATAATCTCACACCATAACCAATAACCTCTTGAACTCTGAACTCAAGTTCTTCAATGTTTTGAACTTTCTTTGTGAGCACTATATTCTTGACATACACCCCTCCTCTCCTAGTCTATAAGGGTTTAATAACTTGAGAATGTGGATGCCAAGGGATTGTACATTTTTGTTAAAGTTCAAGACATTCAGAAACTTTGGAGAAGAGTTCGGGAGGTTACTAAAAACATAAGTCCAGCAGTCCTCAGAAAAACATAGTGTAAGGTTGAACTAATATACTACAAACTTTCCTGCAAGCAAACCTTGGAAAGCACGTGAAAATATGGTTTATCACTATCACTATTTGAGATGCCGACCACTCTCATGAAGGTATTTTAAGGCAAATATGTGGTGAGGGATGAGTGTGATGAGTGGTGGTAATGAGTTATGAGGTGTAGTCTTGTTACAAACTAAGGCCGACTCTTCCATAGAATGGGTAATTAACTAATAGCCCAATGACCAATGGAAATACAAAGGACCAACGGCTTAACGTGACTTCCGAACCACGCAGGTGATGGTCTGATATGTCTAAACGATGGTAGGAGTTGATGCGTATACCATCAGATGATCACTGAGACTATATGAGCCGCTTTAGACCTATATCATCCTCAAAACCTGACCTCCATAACGCTGGATTACAGGACCACGCCACGAGTCCCAGTCCCAGTTTAGTTTGCTTAAAACATTACTTGTAAAAGAATGAGTACTAGTGATAGTTTTTCATTTATTATTAATTAATACAACTGTTTTACATCTGCTACCTATCAAAACAACTCCCAATGAGTGAATTAATCAGCCAATCACTCACTCAATACTATAAAGTGTCCAAAAATGTATAACCACCCTGTATAATGGAAGTGCGGTGACAACAAAAAACATGTTCAACAAACCGCTTTGTGTTCAAATTGAAACATAGTTTATTATTGTGCATTCAGTAGTATTAATATTAGTAGTATATGCATTGGTAGAGCTACAAAGCAACAAGAATGTATCCAATTTAAATTCATAGCGGAAATTTGGGGTTAGATTAAAAGGTTCCTCATAAATATAAATTAAAATCAGTATTTGTATGTACTATGCAACACCACCTAGTACTCAATAAGACAAAAAGATTAATGTGAAAAGGATCTTGGACGCTGGGAATACGAACAGAATATATGCAATTTTAAAGCGTTCACTCTCATGTAGAGTGAAGGGATGTGCTGCAAACATCCAGATATAGAACTGACAAAGAGAGGAATGTCATAAACATACTTTAGTGTTGACATTACAAAATTCCCAAGCGCTCTCGAATAGCGGAGCACACGTAAAGCAACTGAAACGGCTTTAAATTGTTACTAAGAACTATCGCGAACAAACCGTGTCAGTCTTCAACAATAAAGTACCAACCTTATGTTTAAAGTCGCCCTAAAAGCATTTCATAAAATGTAGGATTGTATTCCGTATCCTAAATACTTTAAAATTAACATTTCATCAACCAAACACAGTGCAGTTTTGACCCTTACTTTGCAATGTCTGTTTTTATGTTTGAAATACCTGTGGGTAGATTTACTGCACAGTGTACATGACATAGGGCTTGTTGAGTTGCACTATAGTGTCACAAGGTTGTGGGCTTGAAACTGAACTTTGCTGTTTGGAAATCTAACAATCGGTCAAAAATCATTAGCGATTAATTTATGTTGCTGATTACGATTTAAATGGTGTAATCTGTTGGATATGGTCTAACTTGGAATGAATAAATAAGTTAAAAGAAGTATGTTGCGTTAAATCTGTTCAATTATATGTAATAATTATTTCAATACTTTTGTATTAAAAGCCACAACTCAGTGTTTTACAACATTCTGTAGAATAAAGGGTAAATTATTAAATTAATGAAAAGTACTTTCCAAAGAAAGTTCGTCCCTACCGTTGTACGGTTTTATATCAATATTAAAACGCCATAGAAGTAAAATAATTCAATAAAACCAAGAAATATTCTACTGGAAATTTGTCAGATTTACTTAAAAACGTAGCAATACGACAAGAATGATATTTGTGGTAACATGTTGTGATGAAAACGAAACCATTCACACCTGACAGTGCAATGATCAATCCTCCCTTAGCTTCCTCCTCTCAATCAACAATATCTGCCTCCCCCCACCCCACCAACCCCTTCTCCTACACACTGCTACCAACCCTCACCGCAATCTGACAGCGATCCTCAACTAGTTGAAGTACATTGTCAGGCTTCCGTTTCACACCTGACAGTGCAATGATAATTTCTCCCTTAGCCTTCTTCTCTCAATCAAAATATCCGCCACCCCCAACTCCTTATCCTACCCTATGCTACCAACCCTTGCCGCAACCTGACAGCGATTCCTCAACTAGTTGAAGTACATTGTCAGGGTTTCGCCTCACCAGCTGTTTTACTGATATCTGTATTCATCACTAAGATCTAAGGCTTCCGGTTTACACCGCGTCATAGTTGAAATATAATTACTGCTTAACGTTACTGCTCTACTTGCTTGGAGAGTCATCCTCAGTAGCTTATTGACTGGCTGAAACTGGATTGGCTGGCCGTGGCGTCTTCTTATTTGCCCCATGGGCGGGGTGGTCCTGTCACGTGATTGGCCGAAGTGGGCGGAGCCTGTTGCTCGTTGTCAAACTGGATTGGCTGGCTTCAATAAGACTTCTGAGGAACTGGTTGCCAAGTTTTTGATAATTTTATGCTGTCTTCTTTGTTGAAATTGTCTTCATGCTTTATTATTTCTATGGTTTCTCTAATTTTCCTTGGATAATAGTGTGAAATTTTGCCAAGACTTTGGTTTTGTCAAAATCAATCAGGTGACAGGACCCCCATGGGGTATATAAGAAGACGCCACGGCGGCCAATCTAGTCTCAGCCAGTCAATAAGCTACTGAGGATGACTCTCAACAGCGAGGTCGAAACGTTTAGCAGTAATTATATTTCAACTGTGACGCGGTGTAAACCGGAAGCCTTAGATCTTAGTGATGAATACAGGTATCAGTATAAACAGCTGGTGAGGTGAAACCCTGACAATGTGCTTCAACTAGTTAAGGATCGCTGTATTCATGTTTGTCTAAACCTGTGTAAATTGTGATGATTTACCGATGACGTGAATTAGGAAACTTAGTGACGTCAGGTCCTAAGAGAGTATGCGGAATGAGCATACTACAGCACCATTTTGTATAAATAATATAAATATTATAATGTTGTTCAAAGAAATGAAGAAATATGTTTTTATTTTGTAAACTCAAAGCTTATAGTGTTATTATATTTTGTTCTATACTTTTCCACTAGATAATGGCTTTAAATTAGCTGAAACATGTTGTGGATATACAACTTTTGATTGTTTATTCAGTATTTTTATTTTAAAATTTTATACATACATATATTTTACCATCAGTGGTCGTTATGAATAATGAAGAAATATGTGAAACATTCATTATGAAGTTGCATGTAAAACATGTAACTTACATTCAGTTTAAGTAAAACAAGTAGCCTTGTTTTCTTAAGTCTAAGTACACTTTGATATTTGTTTCTATGAGCATGTGCAGACGGAAATCTAGTTTCCTTTTAAATAAAACCTCACCTACTTAATGATGTATTCTTTATCACCTTACGGCTTAGGCTGGCTTAAAATAGCGTACCTTAGCTTTCAACAACCGTCCCCAAAATTATTCTCATCCCCACCAAAGTAATAACATATTTCTTGAGCGTATCCGTGGCGGATTGGTATCGCACGCGACTCCGGAGCTCATCACTCCGGTGGCGCGGGTTCGATCCCCGCAGTCACCACTTACATTTGTAATGTGACTAATACGGTGACGCTAGGTAAAGGTCGAGGTTGAGTGGTAGAGAGGACTTCGTAGTCCTAACTTCGCCTCGTTAAACAAGACAAACTTTACCTTTTTAAACATTAAATGGATGAATATGAACTTGAAATGAACCTTATCCCGCGATGAAAATAATACCTACCCAAATTTATTCTTGACTAGTTACGTATTTTTTGCCTCTAGCAAATTTTGGAATTGTAAGGGCTGAATCCCTATTGAATGACTCTTTAATTAAATCAAAAAAGAAAATACTAAACCAACAAAATTACTTATTTGTGTGCTAAATCAGAAACCTTCTAATTGAATACACCTAAAGTCGACCATTCCACCTAAAAGTCACAATGACAAATGAAACAATCCGCGATATGGCGCGATAACTTACACGGGTTTAAGGTTTTTAGAATGAAAACATTTAACATGCTTTGTGGAGGGAAAAACAAGTCAGCTGTTCCATTTTCTGTCTGTCCCCGCACATCTGTAACGATTACCATCAGGTGCGGGGAGGGGTGGTGGTACAGGGGGTAGATGAGAGAGAGGGAGGGTGGGGTGGGGTGGTGGGATGGTCAGCGCTTCATCAAGTGTAAATGGATGGATATCATCATCTGCTTCTAAGTGAAACGCCGCTCACTTCATCCCAGGCTGGATTTAGGATATATTTGAAATACTTAAGCCTCTGCAACAGAGCTTCCATAATTCAAAGCTTAAAGGGAGAGTTTGTAAAATAATCTTTTATTTGGTTTCTGTGAAGAAATTTAAGACTGGGAACCAAAACGTGATATTTCTTAAACATTTAATACGTGGTTTCGATCGATTAATTTGAAGTGTGCAACGTGTTGCTGCATACCACGTATTTTAAAATGGAGAAGCTGTTAATTTTTACTGCTAACTTAATAGATTGTTTATAGCAAATAATGTAATCCATGGAGTTTAGACTATTTCTTTATTGAAAAATATAATATTTTATTCTTGCAAGGTTGTCAAAATGAATGCATGATGCATTTGTAACTTTATTTGTTTACACTAGATTATTCATAGATCAATATGATTATGGCGTCCCTCTGATAATACAACATGTTAAATGTAAAAAATAAAACACCAAACTTACTAACAAAAAAATTCAAAAGACATCAGTGATCCAAACTAACAAAATAACACTTCAAATGGTTTGTGATTACTTTTCAACTATCCGTATATGCTTTGGATATGTAGTAAGCAACTGCGATGTTCATTATTTGATTGTTGTCTTTTACTCGTACGCTTTTACTCGTAAGAGCCTATGCATCTAAAAAGTAGTAAAAGTGTTAAACAAAACTTACACATTTTAGCATTTAAAAATTTTATTTTATTTCAAACTTAAACTGTTTAGCTTAATTAATACACTAATGGGTAAAGAGTTTTTAATAATAATTTGTGTTTGGCTTGGTCTGGTCGCTGCTTTTCCATTTCACTCTGACCAATTCTTCGATACAAAAACTATACACCATGTTTAGTTCAGCGAAACATTTCTTGACGCATACCCTCCAATAAACATTTTAAAAGTAAGCTCTATAGAAAATGGTACAAAATACGCTTTAACCAGTTCTTTCGCTTAAGTCATAGTTATCTGTGGTTTTAATAATAATTGATTTAATTAATTATCAATTATGTGTTTTATAAAAATGGTTTTGTTTTGTTTGTTGTTTTTGAAATACTAAGGACTGAATACACAGTCCTTACCCAATTTAGCAGTTGGCCCGGAACCTCGTTCATACATAATAAAGCCTAAACATGGCCAAACTTATCGAAGATATATGATTTTAAGAAAATACAAAAGCACCGTACCTTAGGATATAGCTAAGCCAAACACAATTTGTAGAAAACATTAACTAGCACAACCAATTACTGTCCCTAGGCGCAGCGCTAGAATAAGAACACAGCCTAAATTCTTTGATTTGTGAAAGGAGGATATCAATGGTTTGAATAATAATAATTTATGTTATTAATAATCAATAATATGTGTTTGGAACAATAGTTTTGTTTTGTTTATGTCATGAAATCACTGAATACGCAGACTTTACCCAATTCAGTAGTTTTAACTATTTTATGATAATAGTGCTAATATCGTATTTGTCAAAGGCCTTACCATTATGAAACCACACACTTTCAAAGCCAAACACGTTGTTTACTATGTAACGCGATGATAAAACGCACCTTCTATAGGTTGATATATGTATAATGTGTTCAGCGTTCACAGAAGCGTATGACGAAATGAAATCGTTTACACGTGACGTAGCAATGATCAACCCCCGCTCCCCTCCACTTCCTCAACACACCATTCTGTCGACTGCGGCTCTCTACAGAAATATTGCAGCCCGCCGCCTCTGTTACACAAACCCATATTCTCCCTCCCATAAACGGTATTTAACCGTATTATTTCAACATGGGCGGCTGATATTGAGTTTGGTCAAAGCCTATGATGAGTAGAGAAAATAATTATATCTTGTTATAAGAGAAATTATTATGTAAAATTTCGCCGTAGTAAAATCGGTTAACGTAGACACTTCAATAACAGCTATTGAAATTGAAACAATGACTAACTTACAAATAGTCGGCAATTACTAAATTCTACTTAACAATGTTTCATAAGATTTCAGATTTGACCAACCGTTTACGTTCTACAGCCTAAAATATCAGACAAGTACATGTTTTGATTGTTGTTCAATTGGCTTGGGTGATGACTAAACATATGACTGAAAGTTACTTATAAGTAAGAGTGCCAAACAATACATCAGTACCGAATTAAAAGTTTCTATGTCCCCCAACCACTTATATATCGTTCCGACATGGATGAATAACATGGAAATCTACACGGATGAAGATATAAGGTAGTTTGGTATAGAAGTTCTATCTACTAGTAAAAACGTTCACATTCAATGTAAAAGTTGATTGATAATGTACAATCTAGTTGATAGTCTAGACGAGTGGGCTGTATTGCAACCATGATTACACCTGTGACCTGGTGTGCAAAACCTCTTTTCCTTGCAGCAAGCCGTTGGGGTTAAATACTATATTAAAAAGAAAAACTTTTAAATAATCTACTAATAAGGATTTTTCCATGACTTTCGACTGAATAGTTTTACGTTTATTAATGATATTTGTTGAAGTGTAAAAGGTGTTACTTGAAATCCTACGAAGAAGTTTAATAAGGTTCAGCTCTTAATTAAGCGTTCGTAATAAACACATCACTAGGTAATTTTACCCTTTTATTTAAACTGTGTTAGCACGGAGAAAAGTAATCATCACGCTGTACCACAGAGATTTTCTTTTGTCATGCATACTTGCAAATTCCAACGTATTACTCGTTAAATATTTTAGTATTAGAACGTAAAGCTTGCTGTTGGTGATTAGTTAATCCACGATAACAAGGTGTCAAATGTACCTGTTACTGACTAGAGTTAACCCTAGGGCAAGAGGGTCAGCAAGTTTGCTTGACAACCCCGTCCCCAGACTCTACATCTACCCTTATCTACACATAGTGCTGTCAGTTCAGTTCTTACCACTGTGTGCCAGGGTTCTTGCTTGTATGAAATATGAAAGGTTTTAGTTCACAAGAACGTTAAACTAAACCTTTTCATTAAAATGTGAGGTAATGAACTATAATGTTTAAATATAATACCGAGATTTCTTGCTAGTTTTTAACGTGATTTAAAATAAACATCTTAGTTTTCATGATGTAGCTTCCTATTTTCCTACATTCAATTTGAAGTGGGGTTAAGATACCGTATCGACTGACAGCCTAAAGATTAATATTTTAGCACAAAATTGTAATTGTTTACGAAGTTCGACCTTGAAGCCTAGTTTTGATAGCTACTCAATTAAATACCATATTCTCTATTTATGAAATCTTCAAAACGAAACTCAACTGAAAGGATTATAATATTAGATGCTCTTCCAAAACTTTGTTGTTATTGTTATATTTGTTATGGTTCTGCTCTATAGTTTATTAATTTTATAAGTTATTTCTTTGTTAATTAAGTTTTATATACATATTATGAACTGCTGCATTGGACTCAATTTTCCAAAGTGTTATAGTCTTAGTGCAATTTTGTAATTGGGAAATACCTGTAAAATTGCATTTTGTTAATTGAAAATAAATAAATCTATAAAAATTAAATGTTTAAATTTTTAATTTACTCCATGCTTTTAGATACTGGAGGTGGGTAAACTGCTGGCTTCATGTATATTTGCACAAAAATGTTATGGTAGTAAAACTACGAAACCAATTCTTTTTTTGTAAAAAACTATGAAAAAATTGATTATGCTTTGGTTTGGTAGATACCTAAAATATGTTCGATATTTTGCATTATTTTAGTATATTTAGTTTGGGCTTTTAGAATATACATTAGTACCACGTGTTACATACGTATAGGACAGTACAGCAGTATTATAAGTAGGTAAAGTATAGAAGTATATTTCCAGATAAATTGTACCTAAAAATTAACAAAAGGTTAGCAATGTCAAAACATTGCAATTATATTAAAATACCGACCACTAGTGTAGCTTGTGGAAGTAACAAGACTTCATACCAGTATGAACTGTCGCTGGACAACCGGATTAGCGATCTCAAAGAGAATGCTAAACAAAGAGAAGTCTAATTTGAAGGTAAATTAAATTTCACTGTGAGCTCCAGGAAAGTGTTTAACTCGCACTTCAGGGCTGCCACTCTTATAAAGGTAAAATAAAACGATCTTCATAAAGAGGAAATGTCTTGAATAGCTTTTGTAAATGACAGTTTTCACTTGTGACCATTTATATTGTATCTAACTTTGATATGAAATACGTTTGTAAGCGTGTTTATATTAATAGGATTATCTTTAACTGCTCTTAATCTGGTACAAGCAACGGTTTGTATGTATCAACGTCCTTTTCCAAACCATCCCTTTGTTACTTTAATCGATCTGGCTGTCTCTTTTTGCCTCAAATTTGTTTTTACATTAGGTTCCCAAGAACGTACATATAACAATTTAAAGGTAAAAAGGTTAAATCTTGTCTTGTTTAACGAGGCGAAGTTAGGACTACAAAGTCCTCTCTACCACTCAACCTCGACCTTTACCTAGCGTTACCGTATAGTCACATTACAAATGTAAGTGGTAACTACGGGGATCAAACCCGCGCCAGCAGAGTGATCAGCTACGGAGTCGCGCACGATTCCAACCCGCCAAGAGTTACAGACTTGAAAAAAACATTTCATCACAGAATAATGTTTACAATAATGTAAATTCTTGCATGAAAAATGCAATACAACTCACAACGTGTGAATGTAAGGATTGAATGTAAGTGTTAGGATATCGTCGTTTCTTGGCAACCGTGTCTCGAACTTGGCGCAAAACGAGGACAGCCCCAACACAGCATTTAAACATGACTTTATCGCACTGAAATGTCTCACATATTGTGTGCGAACTGTACCAACACTGTTCTGAACACCGTTTGCAGTAAACTAGTTCTGTTAGGGAACAAACTATTGTGATCTGGTCTCTGATATTATAGTTTTTGAACGAATTTGTCCTTAATAAATTGTGTAGCTAAGATCCATGCCATGTTATCGAAAGATAATAAATTGTTTTAATTGCCAGATCCAAAGCGCTACTGTTTTATCGAATTTTTCCGTGATCAAGTTGACATAGTTAGTAAAGCAAATCCTTTATTGAAGTTTGTTTCCCCAAAACAATAGTTTTTAGACTACAAAAATTTATGATTCGGTTTCAATAAAACTCGATATTAACATATATACAACAAATAAAATCAGTAAAATTAGCCAAACCAAACCAACCAACTTAGCCATCTTGGTTTGGCTATAATAATTTAACGAAGTTACTACTTTGACAAACGTTTGTTTTTAACCAAATGTTTTCAAAATCGGATCATAAATAGAGGTTGCATAAGAAATTCTTTTGGGAGGGAAAGCCTTCCCTAGAAAGGACACTTTGAGTGTCCGGCAAAGTCGATTCACCGGATCAAAATTAATCTAGATATTTGTAAAGACAAATTGTAGTATACCGAATTTTAAAAATACGACTTGTAGAAAGGTGGCAGTTGTTAAGTTTTCTATTATTTTGATGCAGGAGGTTTTGGAAAACTCAAAGCTGCAAATCGTTTTGCTCTACGATTCGTCCCCTATGGCGATAGTAATGAAAGGTTAACTTGCTATGGAAATTGTCTAAAACACTAGATTCTCTTTTCTCTATACTATTTGTGTTTACGGTAGTGAGACAAAGAGGTGAAATTGATACAATTAATAGGACTGTTGTTATATGTATTTTATATTTCTTTGTACGTGTTGGCTTTAGACGACCTGTTCTCAACAAAACGGATTCAACGAAACTATTGTTATTCCTTTAGGTGCAATACAATCATAGTGTTTGAAACGGGTTCATGTTTTTCGAGTCAGCCAATGAATACATTATCAAGCAATGGCTGACTTGCACCCGAAATACGATGCTGTAGGACTAGTAGTGTTGTGTCTCGACCTATCCTAATGTAACTGTAGCGTTATTGTTGTGTTTTGTAGTTTGCTTCTTTTGCAAACTATGCGAAAATGTTTAAACGAAATTCGAGGTGTATCTGTGTACAATATTTGCAAAATAAAAGGAAACACGGTTCGCCTCTCTGGAGAGTCGAGTGTGACCTAGTTTCCAGGAATGTTAGCTGCTTGTAACGCTTAAGGATAAAACTCTATAAACTAGGACACATGAAACTTGCTCAGCATCTTGTTTCACAAATAGAGTTTTATACAAGATACAACCCAATTATTTGATCTTGTAAGCATACTTGTTTTTCGCCATTATTGTATAGGTATCATTTAATTTTCAAAATGGGCTGGAAGCCTTTCCTTTGATTCGTACAGGGTCAAACGAAGGGCCTCAAGTTTTTTCTAATCGAGAAATACGAGTATTTAGATAATTATTCCAAAATCTTCCTTTATGTGCGGATTACTGTTAGTTTTATTTCAACATAGCTTTTAAACGAGCCAACAAGACGGACCACTGAAAAAGTAATTCTTTTCAAACAGAAGCATAATTACAATATGTTCAGGGATAAATCAATTGAAACGGGTTACTTAGCTTAACTCAGCACCAAATCATCCTATCCAAGTTTAAGAACTCTTCAAAACTATTTTTGAATAATAATAACTTGAAAATGGGGAAATGGTGGCTAATATGTTATGTCAGCTACGTGAAAACCTTCAGGCTTATAATGTTAAGGTTACTTAATCATTCTATGACAGAATTTTAATTATTAGAGCAAACCCATTTAGATTGTAGTTTATTTAGTTCTACTAACCAAGTCCTTTGTTTTGTTATACAATCAAATCCTGATTCAATCCAATCTAGGGCTTTACAAACACTTTTGTTATTAAAACCCCAATTAATTTAGTTCACAAAACAGCTGATTGCTGAGACAAACACGACACAAAAAGAAATCACTCACAGTTTTACTATCATAACTTCAGTAAATTATTTCTTTCATAAAGTTTGTAATGCGGTGTTCTCAAATAAATAAGGCTTACAACCAAACACCACAGTTTTACCCTGAGCACTGATCACTAACAATGAGTCTCGTCTTCGTATTCCCGAAATGAAGGTTTCTAAATCAAAACTCCGTTTGTATCTTCAATTTGTCTCAGTAGTGTCATTTAGTTAGAAAACAACAATATGTAGGCAAGTAAACCCTAATTACACATCCAAAGACCCGCATGTTAATAAAACAAGTCAAATGAAACATAAAAATGATGGTGATCTGAAATTTTCAAAGGATCACAATGTTATAGTTTCTCTTGGCAAAGTATTTGTGGCTTGGCACCAGCCCCATCCAAGAACCAGAGTAATAAATCTCCCTTAAGACAAAACATTCACATTACTTGGAACTGATCTGAAACACGGATTTTCCCAGTCAAAGTTGTACTTTTATTCGACATTAAAAAAGACTTTTGAAAGTCCAAGCTTTTTGGAATCAAAAGAAATAGGTTTGAACATAACAGCGTAAATATTCCTATAATAAAGCTTATCTTATGATTTGTACAGTATTTTTTGTTGTTTAAATACTTGCGTCTCATACATCTAAAATTTAATGTTCTAGGAAAAAAAACCAAATGTCTACGTTCATTACTTAACCGACAGTTGTCTACTGTTATTTTATTAAAAAGAACAAAATTGTAGATGTCTGTTTAGCGTTACATAAAACAGCAATTCATCATTTAATATAAAATCCATATTCATGACAATGGACTTAACACAAATAGTTCTAAAATTCTGTGGCACGTTGCTTATATTTCAAATTGGGTGTTTTGTGCTTTAAAATATCCTTGATTTAAGTACTCATTCATGTGTCTGAAATTTAACCTACTCTAACGACAATTTATTATTTGATGTGGTAGTTAATACATTTCAAAATATATCTCCATATTTCACAATCCAAGGAACACATCTTGGAAGTTAACAACCACTTCAAAAGAAACATCTACTGCTTTTCCTTGGAGTGGCCAGTAAAGTCCAAGGTATAATTTTTCAGCAATTGATACTCGCCATTATTATGAACTTTTGATACAACACGAAGGGTCATATTTCCAAAGAATTGAAAGGGTCCCGCTATGAGGTCTTTGAGTGATCTACGGCTTTTCGTGGTAAATTGCTTGCAAGATTAAAGGTACCAATCCCACGTACCTATTTCATCAGTTGCACTACTCTAGGTTTAAAAGTAATTGATAAATAAACTTCAAATGACTTTCTTCCACCTCATATTAGATGAAAAAACTGGAGAATCATCATATCTGTACAAGTTACAAATAACTCACAGATAAAACATATTCCTAAGACATATACTAGGTAAACGCATTAAACATTCACAATGTTTTATGTAGAAGAGCATCATCCATAATGCAAGTATTCAAACAATAGCTATCTATATTTATGACTACTAGGTGCTAAGAGAAACAAGGGTTAACCCTAGGGCAAGGGTAGGGGGTAGGTCAGCTGGATTGTTTAGCATCCCTGTCCCTAAACCCTTGTCTCCCACTAACTGTCTTACACTAACTAATGTTCGTTCACACGTGTTAATGAATAAACCCTTAGATAAACCAGAACCACTTCTAGTCGTGTTTTCTATAATGGGTCGTTAGTTTCTTGTAAATACATTTTTAATAAATAAATAAATTGATTTTTTATTGCGTAAACATATGCAAAGTAATTGTTATTGCTAAATATGACATTTGGTTATCTTTCCCACGTCGCAATATGTTTCAAACATAAATTTTTTTATTTACGCAACATTCACTCTAACACAATTCTGGTCATTCGGTGGATTTACGTCCTCCCAGCTGAGTGTGGTAAACTCGTCTGGACTATAAAAGGCGTCAACAATCAAAATGGTTTTAAATGGAGTTTAAAATGTATTGGGCATCATTCTTAATCAAATGTTAAGTATGTTGACAAATTGAATTTCTGTCTGAGAGGGCAAACGTTCATGGACCACCGCTCTGTGCCTCCCAGTTTGGTAGCTCTCCCTGCCTCTACTTTTATTAGAGATACACCTCCACTTACTAGATCGCTATTTTCCCTAAACAAAAACATGTTTCCAAAATATGGTGTCAGAGTAACGCCAAAAGATTAAGACTTTGAAAAAAGGTAAAGTTTTGTATGTATTGTTTTCAAATACAATACCTAATTTTCTTTAATTGTATGTGAAAATTTACGTTAATTTAGGTTTACGTAGTTCAAATATTCGAAAGGATTAGCAAGCGTTTGCTGTGCCTAACTGATTTCAACGAGCTACGAATATTTGACTCTTTTGAATAGTCAAATCACCTTGTTTAACTTTCATTAAAAACAAAAAAATATCAGTAAAAGTTATCAAATTTATTGTTATTGTTTGTTGTAAACATTGAAGGCTGAAAAAGTCACTAGCAAGAGAGAAGAGAGAGAAAGAAACGAGACTACATTATGCCCTTTCTTTGTTGGGCTGTAAGGCATTACAATACAGTTTTATTGTGTGAACGGCGTCTTGCAATGTGCTGAAAACATGTGGCAAAGGCACCGCCCTTAATCTCAAGTTTATTTTATTCTCCGCAATTGTTTGCGAAAGTGGTTTTCTTGTTGATAAATATTGTCTTTTCTTTGATCATGGTTATTTATTAAGTAAGTATGCAAGCTGAATCTTTAAAAGTGGGTTGTTTTGTATTTGAATTAAAACAGTAAGGATGCAAATATGCGTGATTCAAGGAAGGGGTTACGAGAAAGTATATTCTAGCAAAATTGTGTAACTAACACAAAATGAATAACTATTTGGTGGTGTTGTAATCATGTTCAATTAATGGGAAAACTCAACTATAAAAGTAGTTTAATGGAAATCCAGTTTTATATTTTAGTAGTTAAAAGATATGGTCCAAAGATAAAATTTCATAGGAATAGTTTTAACTCTTACGATAAATAGATAAATAACTCACAGTTGCAAATTAACTAATTCTGGTAATATGTCGGCTTCGCCATTATGATAATGAATTATATAATTTATCTAAGTATATGTTGTCTTTCTGTCTTTCTGCCAGCATGTTGGATTATCTATTTATATATAACCTTTTGGTATTTTTAAAATTTATAACTCTTACGATAATTATACTAAAATAAAGAAAGAAGGATTTAATCCATGGCATACAAGATGCATAGGAATACAAACAGAAATATATAACAAAGAACAAATCAACAAAAAGCCAAAAGACCCAGGAAAACAACGCTATTCTTCACACATTTCTTCCATCATGTAGTCGTGTACGGGTTAGAAGGCGTTCCTTAAAAGATACTTTTAAATTTTGATCCGAAAATGGACAACACTTCTTGCTTCAAGTTATACAATTTAGACGACGCATAAATTGTATTTTAGAATAAAAATTGGAATTGTGAGTTGGCATTTTAATATTGTTTTTGTTCGTAAATTCATATTGTTCATTAATAAATGTGTTGTTTGATGAAATAGGCCTATCCAAAATTTGGTTTTTCAAATGAATTAGACACTCAAAAATGTTGATACAGGATAAAGTCATAATATTTTATTCAATCGAATTTCGCTTACAACTAGATCTCCTTTTAATATGGAATGTACTTCTTATGGCTTGTTCTTGTTTTACGAACAACTATTTAATATTCGAACTTTCTTTTCCCCAAACAATTATTCCATATCTGAGATGTGGGAATATTTAGCATAATCTGGATATTTTAAAAATGGTGAACCGTTTTATCATAAATATACCAGTGTATACTTTAGGAATAATTAAACAAATAATAAAAACAAAACAATTTGAAGATTCGATATAAACTATTGGATGCAAAACAATATCAATAAGTTGAAAGCAAAGTAATGATCCAGAAAGTAAAGGTTTGATAAGTAAAACGAGTCAAAATATAGGCCGAACAAGTATTTCACAATTTTGAATATTGTTGCTATTTTGTAGATTAATTATCTTTAAAATATCTTTTTACAATTTTCTAATGTGAAATTTTTGGTTAGTATCTCCTTATTAAGATCTTATGGAAATGTTTTAAGGAACATTTCCTTAATCCTTGTTCAAAATGTGTTTTATACAAAGTAGTTTTCATGATATTGTGTAATAAATTATTTTGGGTCAATTTTTTGTAAAAGTGAGGATTCACTTTGGAAATTGGTGGACTTTTCTATCGCTATTGCATTTAAAAAGTCATCGTAACATTTGTGGTGGAATTAAAAACAGCTTTCAAATTTAGGCTTACTTTCAGTTTACAATTATATAGCTAATCTCAAAACATGTAAATGAATAAACCGTATTGATAAGAGTAATAACATATTATTAAACATAAGTAAACATTTGGGTAACGTAAGCGCTAAAACATTTGAGAAGAAAGTAATTAAAATGACCCTAAGGATGAGTAGAGATGACGGGAATCTGTGGCGATATAGCTTTGTTATAGTTTCTCTTGGCAAAGAGCCGTCCAACTTGGCTCACAGCCCTTCCAAAGACCACCATTGTAAATCTTCCTTAGGCTAAATCGTCGACTCAAACCAGTATGCAAATACAATACAAGTACAAAACAATATTCATCTTTGACAATTGGCTTCTGCTGTTTTGGACTGGTAAACTAAATCTGCTGTTAAACCAATTTTTAAAAGCTTGTGAATATACAGTTTATCAATATTTTATTTATTCTTTTTTTGAGAAACTAGTTAGAAGTTTAATTAAAATAAACATTTACTACTTTGCACCTTTGGTATAAGGTTGAATCATGGGTTCTTATTGAACTCGTCGTAGTTGTTTTGGATTTGTTTATAACAATTTCTGTAGTGTACAATAATTTTGGCTGTTTACAATGTAATCAAAGGTAAAGTTTGTCTTGTTTAACTAGGTGGAATTAGGACTACAAAGACCTCTCTACCACTCAACCTCGACCTTTACCTAGCGTTACCGTGCAGTCACATTAGAAATATAAGTGGTGACTGCGGAGATCGAACCAACGCCAGCGGAGTGATCAACTGCGGAGTCGCGCACGATGGTCAACATGGGTTTTGTTTGGATGACTAATCCTCTTAGGGACTGAATAACCCTATCTTCCCTACGAAACGAAGACCTATTTTAATTTAAATCTGATAGAAACCAATAGCATACTAGTTACTTATAACCAACATTCGAAATTTAGTTCCGTTAACTATTTTACTTGCTCCCCAAGGCACTTCACCTGACAAAGGTTATGTAGTGGGATAGGTCTCTATTTGACGAGGAGAGCAAAACAACAACGAAGGCTAGTGAAGCAAGCGACATTTAATAAAAAAGGAGTACAACAAACACAAACCACAAAACAATCTAGTGAAAAATACAGAAGCAAGCGCAAATAAGACGATCGAAGCGATTTCACTCGCTCGGAGGGAAGCAAAATGAGAAAAGGTACCGTTGCGAGTGAAACGATTATCACAATTCATTTTGTTTGCCCTTTTGGTTTAATTTGAAAAAATAGGTTTATTTACCTCCGTCAGTAATCTCAAAAAGTCGATTTGAAGAATGGTAACTTGTGTTACATGTTTCGAAGAGATATCTTCATCGTCAGATACGTGAAGACTTCGATACGTGTGTGTGTAGTCACAATCACATAAACACAACATTACAACGATAAAACCGTTCACGAACACGGAAAGTACAATTAGTAGGCCTACAACGATTAAATGTCAAAAGTAAGTAGCAACTGAAATCCCTTTAAAATGTTTTGAATGGTTCCATTTTTACTAAATATGATACTTAGTCTTTTAGCGGAATAGTTTTAAAAGTGTCCCAGACGTGCAGCGTGCACACAATTATTTTGCATAATCCTGCTAAAGTCCTCATTTTCCAACCAACCTGAAAATAATAAATGCCATTTCGTGTTGCATAATGAATAATTTACGATTGTTTTCCAACCGGGTAAAAGGTATAACGTTTGAAGCTAACTTAAAGGTGAATCTAATTACTAAAAGCAAGGCCTACCCTTCAGGACGTTCCAGTGGTAAAAGGATTGCTGCTTCAAAGAGGCATTTACTAATTGTGTTTCCTACTCGGAGGAAAATTCAATCTTTATCATCAAAGATACTGTTAACTTAATTCATACAGTGGATTCCGTTCTAGATCCTTCCGCTGAGGAGGTTTCCTTGCTGTCTTAAACATTTATTGCAAGTAATAAAATACACTTTAAGCATTAGTTGATTGAGTTTTGAATTGGTGTACGCTAGGCCAGGTCAATTGTATTTTTTGAGTAGAAGTTATATTACTTAATCCAGATATTTATTATGTTTGAGCCCTGAAGTTTTCTGCATGTCGAAATTGAATCAGCTGATATTTTCAATGGTAAGCAATGTTGACATGCCGAAAACTTCACACACATGGCTAGTAGCAGCTACTAAGTTGCAATGTGTGACAGGGACTAAAGGACTGTAGATACAATTAATTTAAAATTAATTTAATTTGTAAAATAACTGTACAGTGACGCTAGGTAAAGTTTTAGGTTGAGTAGTGATATCACTTCGTAGTCCTAACATCGCCCGGACAGACTTTACCTTTTTACATTTATTTAAGTAAATACTACTAGAAAAACACGGGTTTTACACATTAAGTGCATACCCAACACAAACCAAATATATTCGTCAATAACAGTAGATAAATTCAACTATGTTATTGCACTTTAGCACTAATTGGTCTGTGGCTTTACAATAGCTTTATAGTTAATTAAACCAATAATTGCTGTCTATTCATTCCGTGCTCTTAATCAAATTGCAAACATAACTTATATGTAATAGATTTACCAACATAGGGTTCTAGATGTTAGTGTCAAATACATAGAGTGGCCGAACAGTAATACATTACCACCCAACGTTGACCTAACTGACATGTTTATACTTACTACAGACCAAAATTGCATATACAAAGTATCCATCTGGATAAAAGCTTTCCTGATCAAAATTGGGGCTTTGTATAGCAACATAGTGAACAAAACATATTTTAGTACACACATGTAAAGTTACACCATTATAAAATAATGCATCCGGTTTGTTCCGTGAGGTATTTTTATTGCTGACGCTTTATTCCTGACGCACGTAACAATCTACCTTTTCGAAAATCATAATCTTGTCTGTATTTACCCTAACATGGTATATCGTTAAAAATATATCAATCGATGGTTTTCTAAGTTACCGTACTTCTGACGTTCTATTTAAACACTATTTACTCGTACTAGTCATAGTAGTGTCTGAGACGGTTAAAATGGTGTTTGCACTTTCTTACTGGACTTGTTTACAAGGTAAGTTTTAAATGTCCCCCCTCCATCTTAACTAAAAAAGAATAATTTTAAAAGCGCTTTAGGGAATGTTTTTACAAATTATACAATTAGTTTTGACGTACTTTACGTCACTCACCCCACCCAAAAACCGGGAAGGGGAGGGCCTCCCTAACGTTTTAAATACCAACCATTCTGTTATTAAAACTAAGCCTAATTTAATCTATTTGATCAAAGCCTGTTAAGTAACAAATTTAATAGGAATTCAAAAATATACATCAGAACTAAAAATCAAAATGGCATTTCAAAGTTTAATACTTGAGAGGGCTGTCTATCCAGGCATGACTTTAAACGGGATCAGCAGACCTAGTTCTGGAGGCCATTAGTGGACGCCACTATTTTCAGCGGTCAGTACGCTTATACACGAAGTTAATAGTGGCGTCCAATATTTCCTCTTAGGAGCCACCAGTTTGATGAAGAGGTGTCGTTTTGTTGACAAAATAAATTTAATAATATATTGAGGAATGTTTTGACAATGCGATGAACGAATGTGTTGTAGTTTTAAGTAAAGAGTTGAAAAACATTTTAAATAACGAAGAGTATTTTAAAGGAGTTGGTAACCGAAAACGTTTCCATATCCATAATATGTAATAAACATGAAAATTGGATAGAGCACGATTCTTTCGATTCCAAGTAAACACAAGGTTTTGTAGATGCGTCCAACTATTTCAACAAAGCACATCTACAAAGCACAAAGGTCGGAAGAAAACAAGGTAAAACTAAGTGTAAGACATATAATGCGGAGATAATTACAAAGTGTATTTAATTAGTGAAACAAATCCTGTCCCTTAGGACATTACAGTGGTAAAAGGATCCCGGCTTCAAAGAGGCATTTACTAATTGTATTCTTTACTCTAGAGTAAAACTCAATCTTTACCATCAGGAGCGTTTCCAACATTATTTTCATGACGATAACTACTTAAGAAACCGTATAGGAACTATCTGTGTGTTCTTGCGGTAAAAGGACAATATTTTAGTGAAAGTAAACTACACATAAGCATTACTTGTCACATAATTTCTTATAACTAGATAATGAGTTCGTTGAGCTAAGACCTATGCAAATAAGTTCAATGACGAAATTAAGACATTTCTAAACATAACTGAATTGTATACAAAATATTACTTTTTGGATCACAAAAGAAGATTGACAGATTAACTTAATGTTGTCGATAACAGTATAACTGTTGATTTTTCAAACAAATCTCAACGTACTCAGAAATATTACATTACATATAAACTTGTATCTAATTTAAATAATATATCACATTTAATTACAATAACTCTAAATTTGACATAATAAGTATGCTTAACAATCAATATTAACGTTTCAAACCAATTAACGATATATAAAGAAAACACGCCAAGCAGATTCCTTAATATCAATAACTCTTTTCCATATGACAAATGTTACATAAAATAATTTAATACATTTACAATCTTCTTACACATTGTAAGTTGCATAACAAAGAATACTTATAACAAATTTTGACTGTTGTTGTAATAATTGCAATTTTCTTTTCGTAAAACTGCAATTGAACTTTTGATACAAATAATTAATGATATACAATTTAATTACTCTTGTTTAAAATTTTGACTCTACCAGAACTCACGAAAATATTCTGATATTGTTCCTCTTAACCAAATAATAACCCAGTAACTTTAAAGTTTTGAATTTGATATTTGGAAATTAATAATTGCTTGCTTTTCTTCATGGACAATAATTTTGGGTTGATCTTTATTATTTTCAAATCTAATGGTTGGGTCCACATTTAGTCCAGTATTCTTCTTTCTGCCAACAACAATTATACCACTCCTTCGTACAGAATCCCCGTCTGCAAATGCAGTGATATCTTCATAAACCCCTATGTACTGCTGAAAAATGCTGACTGCTGAATGCGAGACTGCTGAAAAATGCTGATGTTCATGGACACAACACAAGGTGGCGCTGACTACAACCTTCCAGTCCACAAGACGGCAAGATTCTCCAAGAAGCCATCGTATGCCGGAGCTGCTTTGTTCAATATGCTTCCATCAGAATCAAATGCAGCGACACAAAGACTTAAGAGAAGACTACAACAGTGGATGCCTGAGGAACCTATCTACAACATGGAGGAATTTATTATCCGATGCAGAAGAAGGCACCTTGGCAACACATCATAAACATGTTATACACTTCATCATAACACATTTATTTTAATTCTTGTTATTAGATATTTAAATGTTTTCATTGTTGACACTATTTCTAAGCTCTACGCTGATGTAATAAAGCATCTCTCTCTTTCTCTCTCTTTATCTTTCTTAATTTATCAGCGATGAGTACCCTATTCGGTGATGTCCTTATTCGGATGTTGCCAAGAAGAGCCCCAAAAGGACACTGACCAAGGACGTGTGGTAGTGGTTCAAAGACGAAATTCTTGGTGGTAGAACAACGCCTACTCCGGATGCCATCCTTGGACCTTCCATGAGCTCCTCCAACCGGGGCTACTTCTCCGACCATTTTTAAGTCATTTTCATAAATTGATACATAATGTTTACCCCTTGACAAAATATATACGAGCTCATTGCTCACAATAGGAAATCCAAATGAATAGCGAACGACTTATAGGGCTATTGTAGAAAATGTATAATAAATAGAACTTTAATGAACGTAATTGTATGTTTGAACGTTATTTCGATGTAAGGGGAAGCCTATATGTAAAACTATACCCATTTGTTCAGAATTTTTTCCACGGTTGCGATGCAAAAGGTTTTGTAACAGAATATTTAATTGTTATTATTGCTTGTGCATCGATAAAAGTGCAAACGAAATATAACTTTCCAAATAATTTATTTATCCCAGTTTAGGACCTCTTTATTATAATTGTCTTAGAGGTTGATGATAGACGATGTGAGTTAGTGCCCATTTTCGAGTGCTTCTTTCTTCTTAAACACTAAACAGTCTATAATACATATTTACACTTCGATTAGTGTTTAAGAAGAAAGAAGAAGGCACTCTAAATGGGCAACTTATGCCTGAAATGCATCGTGCAATAAATCAACACATCTAGGACCTACAGGCAATGAGGTATTTATATAACTTTCCACTTAAGTTAATAAACGTATACGTAAAAACGTTCGTAGATTTTGTAGAAAAGTGTACGTCAATACTGCTGACACTATTATTTAGTTGCTTTCAGTAAAACCAATTTTCAATGTTAAAGTCAGGTTTACAATTGAACTTTATGACGTAATATCGTCACTGTTTCAATAATTTGAGTACTTTAGCCATAGCTTTTCAAAGTTTAAGCAATGTTATTCTTTTGACATAATTCCGAACTTTGATAGTCAGCTCCTGTAGCCTATACTGTTAGTGTTATAAACAGTGTAAATTATTTAATATCAAAAATCAAAATTGATTAATCATATTTGTACAATGATTGAAAATAATGTATTGCGCCCTATCTCCCCGGACTTTCACTTTGCGGTGTGAATTGTATAGTTTAAGATCTTAATATCTTAATGCTGGCAGAGTTAAAACGGTTTCGCTGTATACTAAATAATCTCTGAACATATAATGCTGGGTACAAGTAGGTACAACGTTGTTTCCGAAACTTAAAATGTTCTTCGTAGATAGTGTAGTAATCAATGTTTTGTGTTTACGTAAATAAGGATTGTAACCCCGGCCAACACATTAGTTGTCCTTTTTAGCTCTTTATTAATATTTTAATTTTAATTATATTTTATATGCTACATTATACAAAAATTCAAACAACTCCATTTCTTGTGCCTCTGAACCATGAAGCGTCCAACACATACTGTTAAAAATCCAAGTTTAATGATTTAGTCCACAATTGGTTTACATACACCATTGGAGTTTTACTGGATTATCAGTTCCTGACACATATTTCGATAATACTCAAAACCATATATTCCTTTAAAATAGCTGTCCAATCTTAGAGCGGAAATACCTAAGTATTTTCTTTTACGAAAAATACTTTAAAGAAACAAGTGCAATAGACACTGCAGTGTTATTGGCTAGTTTCTGGCTCTGTATTTTATTACTACGACAAGCCTCACTCAGCCATTATTGATATTATTCAGGGCCCTTAAAACAAAACAATTCAACATTTTCCATTGGTTATACATAGTTATACAATATATAATCGTGCTAACGTACAACAACAGCATGTTACCAGTACAGTGTACGTTACAAAACCGTACAACCCTAGTGAAGGCTTGTACATACTCGTACATACGACAAGTACATAGTTTGGCCTAGTTCAACACAGCCTGCGAGGTAACATGTGCTTTTCATTGTTGAATGATCGGATCCCACCGTCATTATGTTGACATCGGGTTTCCTGTTGTAAATCGGGTCGAATATAATCAGGACGAAAAATAGACACGTCAAAATATTAGTTTGTCCGCTTTACCTCTAGGTAACCAAAGCTGTATCAATAATCTACCCCGAAGATAATATTGTAAGCTTTTAGTAGTTTAGTTTACCCAACTCTTTTCTCCTAAAAGATGTGCCTACATAAACAATAATAATGTCTGGTAAAAGTTTGTTTTAATGATGATCTTAATATCACGTACGATTGTCACTTATCCCTTTTGATTAAACTACCATCTTTTGTAAAACATTGTTCAATGATTTAGTTCTTATCTAACAAAATGAAATATAAAACTTCGAAGAACTAACGAAACACTACTGGATTGATAATCAAAACAGACATTTATTAATGTTTTGTTTCTATTTACATAGCTTATGGAACGTTATATATTCAAGGTCGAAATATGAGAAGCGGGATGTTTGGTTTCAAGCCGTCCTGTCATGACCTTTGACCTGCTTCCAATAGGCCAATATATATTTACATACAACAGCGTTAATAAGGTTTAGCTCTGTTCTATTTGAAATTAAAACAGTATGTTAATTGTAGTATAATTTGTTTAATAAAATGCAAGGCTTTTATTAATTACAATGAGAAAAACTAATGTAGTCTGAGAGTGTGACGAGAGGATTGATCACAGAACGTGAAACTTGAACGATCTTATTTTAAATTGTAAAGTTAGGTAAAAATGTGACAAGTTATAGTTGAAACTGCTACAGTAAACAGCAGCTGTACAACAAAGCAGCATTGATTTCCACCACAGAGATCAGGGAGCGGCTGCTTGCTCCAGTGGGATGCTGATCTGTTTATCTGCGGTATTATCTGTCACTTTTAATCTCTATCAGCTGACCGGGGTAAATATCAACAGCTGGAGCTCACCTAGAGGTATTTTATCCCCAGTGGAAGAGACTGCAGCGACGAACACAAGCACTAAACACAGTGAGCGCGCCACCAGGCCAGGGAGATGCGCAACCCCCGGCATCGCGACAACTAGTGAGCTCCTGACCACCCCTACCACCCACCCGGTGCGCAACCACCCTGCGCACCCACGTCACTAAGTCAATGTTTGTCCCACCACCCTCCTGCTCCCGCCACTACGCGCTACGTCACGAATGCGTGACGTAACAGGCATTATGGTGTTGTAGTTGCAGTGAATGCACGTAGAGAGTGCAGCTGGTAATTAGCCTTTGTGAGCCTTTACTGAACCTATGAAATTGGAAATGTGAAAAATGCATGTGAAACAATTTTCGTTATGTGCTTGATCTAACAAAAAGGGTAATAAACCAAAATATTATGGACTTGTTCTGTTTTATATTATTAGTGTTATACGTACACTTACTCATATAGTTGGATGTGTATGTGGATTTTACAAAATATGTGCAATCCCATAAAATAAGTTTACACTTAGAGCTGACTTGTAAAATAATCGACGAACAACTTACAGTGTTAACATTCATCATTTAATTGTTTGATTGCTATGGGGGTCACAAGTTCAGTGGTTTAACAGAACTTAGCAAATTTAAATGAATTTGATTAGTTCTTAGAGGCAAAAGATTCAACAGCGTTCTTCTTTATGCACGTATACAGTATAATGCATGTTTCTAAGCATCGGAGCTTACTTATAAACCGTGACAGTACATGAGTACTATTGCATTTGAGCAAATAGTTTTAATTCGACGCTGGATCATTTGTTGTACATTAGATTCAGCTCCAACATGATGGCTTAATTTTTATAGAATGGTAGAATGAAGTTATTACAGTACTTAAGTCGGAAACCACACGGGTACTTTTTTATTTTTGAACATATAGGTACAATGGATCATTTTTATTTGAACGTGGCATGTCATAATTATTTGAAATTAAAATATTTTAGTTAAATTACACAAAGTCTTCTTGTTTTGGTATATTTAACGCTGGGTGCATCTCCCTGGCCTTGTGGCGCACTGTTTTTTGTAAATTAGTTTTATTCCTTGCTTTCTTTTTCTCTTTATGTAACTATACATATACACACACGAAAGGTGTTGCCATTCGACTCATTGCTTTACCCTACGCAGGTGTGTAGACTGCGAAGGTATACACTAAGGTGCAAGGCAAGGTCCACACACTTAGAGCGAGAGTCGAACATTGAACAAGCAACCAAAGCTCCGGAGGCTAGTGGCTTAGTAACTACACCACCGAGAACCCATGATTACCAATAGTACATTAGATAGTTAGTAGGATTATTAGTAAATTATTAGGACATTAGTAAATGTGTAAATTAGGAGTCTTGGACTATTAACAACATTTTATTGTTGTGCTGTATTATAAAACGTGGCCTTTCGTGGCCAACATAGCCCAGTTATTTCACTAAGTGATAATTTCGTTGACTTAAGTAAAGCGTAAGCATGAACCAAAACTATCTAAAATAAATTAGCCAAATTCAAATCATTTGAAAGTCGAAGCAACGTCTTGACGCGTGACAGTAATTTTGTTATGGAACGGGTTGTATTCGTTATATTAAAAAGTAATAAAGCTGCCCTTACAGCATAATAACCCTGCTCATTAGACCAGTTCTGCGGCTATCCCTCCCCCATCAACCCTAACCTCCATCCCCTCTTCCACCGTTAGTCAGAGCCATCCATGTTTCACCAGCTGATAACCCTTTCATACCTTTCCCTAACTATTAATTATACGATACGAAGTTTATTGAAATATATTGGGCTCGTAATAATTTACTGTTTTCGTTGAATGGTAATTCAGCTAGTTTACTCAATAAAAAGGGATCTGATTGGACTCAGCCGTTTTGAATTTTGTCCGTGAGTTAATTTATTTCTATATGGTTCCGGCTTCATTTCATTGTTCGGTGAGTTTTGCACTTTGAACTAAAAGTGCGTCTAAAAATTGTAATTTTAAAGAATACTTGTATATTTATTTTATAAAAATTAAAGCGTGATCAGTAAAATATTTGCAGTCCTCTCTTCTCTTATCTTTACTCCCCACTTCCTGCAATACTCGTATGGTATTCTAATGCTAACTGTGAACTGTATTCAGGATAATACATTTATGTTTGTGGTTCATGTGAGTCATGAATTTTTTGTGTGTGCATATTTTCTTTTATATACATATTTCATGCCTACGGAATTATTTATTGGACTTGACAAATAAAACATGTATATTTTGTTGTTGTCTTTGTTGTTATTGTGTTTTATTTTTATTTTGCTTTTAATTGTTTATTGTTTATTCAAATAAATTATTGTACTAAGGTACTTTGTATACTGACCTTGTATATGTTGTTATTGTGTTTTATTTTTATTTTGCCTTTAATTGTTATATTGTTTATTCAAATAAATTATTGTACTAAGGTACCTTGTATACTGACAGAATTATGTAAGTGAACAGATGTTATCTTTTTTACTAATACTATTAAAGATCACCTCCCAGTAACTCCCATGTATAAACCAGTAAGTAACAAATTTATTAAGATGACAGGCTTGTTAGTTAGCTATACTCAAAAAATATTAACCAAGTTGTGCATTGAATTAATTTTATTACGGTCTATAGTAAGTAGAAATATAGTTTCCTACTATTTATTTTTAAAACTCATTAAACCTGAAGTTTATATCCAACTGTAGGATCCTACATGTAGTGATGAAATGTGCAAAAGTTGAAGGTCTGGTAACCAAAAAGAAAGACGCATATCAAATAGTAAGGATGATGGATATATAGCACGCCTAGTTGACTTTGCATGATTATGACACACAACTATTTGAAACGTGATAATGTTTTACCGAAACACTTGTTTCAGTTGAACCATTCCTTAAACGGGCTTAATATGCCTCTAGATAAAAAATGTCTTGTTTCATCTAAGTTTTCTCCGGAGAGAATCCCCAGACCCCACTCCTTCCTTAGGGAGAATCCCCAAATAACGTCATCTAGACTCTACAAATCGACAAAGGTAGCAATTGCTTGTTGGAAATGTACAGTTTAAACTTAAAATAAGTTGAAAACTGCTCGCTTAAGCCGATTAAAGTTATGTCCAGTGACGTCATTGTATTCGCTAACCAGTTTGGTAGTGTTTCATCGCTACCTGCTGCGTATCTAACTTCCTCCACTTCTACATCCCTTCCCCTCCCCTCACTCAGCTGATATCTCGCCACACTACGTAATTAATTACTGTTCAGCAATATCGGCTTTTGATCCTACCTTGTAACATGCCTCGTGTCAAGCTCTGTGTGCATATTAACGCGCTTTCTTTATTGAGTTATATTGTATTTCAGCTATGATGATTTTTTAAAGTACTCTTTGTAGCTGTGTTATAATTATAAAAGAAGAGTTCCATAAACACTTAAAGCTATCGTTTTAATAATCACCATTTTGTAATTGCTTACTGGTATTAAGATATGTTTTCATGGATTTGTTGTAAACTCAATTAGGTTTCCAAGGATGTATAACATGGCCAACCTCTACATACAAAAACACTAAGATTCAAAATTATGATACATTTTCAGCTACATCTTATATAAAACCTCCTAAGTGGCTGAAATTTATGTTTTCAGTATTCTTGTGATGTAGTTTGTCGGGGATAAAGTTTGTTTCATCTTTCTAGGTCTACTGGTTTGTGTTTAATCCTTTTGAGACGGATTATTTGATCAACCGTATACAGCTTCTGTAACTTTCCTTTCCAATAGTTTTTCTATTTCACTACTTTTCTTCGAGGAATAGTTGTCACGTATTCGATTCCCTGCCCTTTACTCTTAAAGACATCTAATATTCTTAGTAAAGTTACCTTTAAATCCTTACAACAAAGATTTTCCAACAGAAGATTTTATTTTTCAATATCATAGTTGACAAAGTATTTAGATCAACGTTATTCAAAAATACTTGTATAAACTAAATTTTCCATCATTATAAAAAAACGAATCACTAATTATCATATGACGTGTCTAAAATACTCAATAATTGTAGAGATATCCATAAAATTACGTAGATATGTTTACTTCTACCACTCTCAACCGAGCTTACTCAGAAAACCATCATTTCCGCCTGACGTAATATGAATTCCACAGATAAACCCAAACCACATTTATCTCTCACATGTAAAGAAGTATGTTTTACAGCGATGTGATCCCCAGAGCAAGTGCTGGCAAAGACATTTAGGGGATGTTCGCTCACAAATCACCAGTGCAGAAAGGTGGGTTTGGGTCCTTTCCAGCGCCTTTGGCTGTTAGACCGTTTTACTGCCCAAAAATACCACCTCTTTATCTACTTTAGAAGCATGTCTTACATTACATCCAAGTGTGATTTATTTCATTTGAGTGCAAATTTGTTTTACAGAAGATTTAACTGAACAGTTCTGCTAAATTTTCAAATAGCGGACTTTGTTAGAATGCTTTCGATAAACATTTGTAAAGGTTAAACGTATATTGTTCAAATTAATTTTAAACTAAGGAATCTTAATGTTCAGGTTAAAACACACTTTTGATATAACCTAAACCCTGTTTTATATACTTCGTTTGGGAAGTCTTATAGTAGAACTAGTTTATTCGAGAGCTCTACGCTTACCACAACACATTAATTAAACCAACATTTGCTAGTTGTATGGTAAACTGTTGTTGTTTTGTTTCAATGTTGTTTAACATAGTGTGTGTTCACACGTGTCTACTAACCCTCAACACTACTATACTATACAACATATGCAACGCTTGAAATTCATTGGCCCAGTTCCTTAGAAAAATACCTGTTCATTTCTATCGCCATACAGAACAAAACGTCATAGAACAAAACGATTGTTTCGACCTTCAACCACCTTAAGGCTAAACACGTAAAACTTTTGGAAGATGTTCAGGAAATTTAGTACGACTGTTCTTAAGTTAATTAAATGTAAAGTTAGTGAACGAAAAGTGACCTTTTAGCAAGTCATATCCCAAAAATTAGGGTTTTATGATTTAAAAACTGTAATGATGATTAGATTTCGATTAAACTTAGTACGAATACTTTGAGCACTATACCTAAATATGCGTGCTGAATACATATTAAGTAGTTAACAAAAGTTTAATCGAAATCGGATCACAAATGAAGTTTTAATATCATAAAATCCTATTTTATGGAGTACCCCCATTCTATACAATGCCTTTCTAAGGTAATAGAAACTTAAGGTTATCGGAAAAGCACATCCCACTAAAGTTTGTAATAGACAGTATATTTCAACCGCGTTTTTATGGATTGTAACTAGTAGTTTGTTATATCAACAGAACATTCAGATAACAGACTTTGCCAGCAGCGCCCAAATCAATGGAAACAAATAAGTTGTTTGTCCATACGGTTTCATAGCAAGCAAACAATGGAACTAAATCAGCTGGCAAATATAGAAGTAGCAAATTACACAAACAGCTGATTAGAGGGAAGGAAGAGGAGGGGTAGTTGTTACGAAGGGTGGGAAGGGGGATGAAGCTACTCTCTAATCAGGGTCAAGCTTTAGTCAACTGGACAAGTGAAGTTAACGTGGACGTTTTTCAGTTCCCGTTTGTTTCTTTTTGTGGCCTTAAACATAAAAATACATTTTTTAGTTAACAACTCGCGAAAACTCAACTTGTTTCCCATCGTATTGATACACACCATGGTTAACATAAAATGTGTCAAACATTGTCAACTTCAAAGACTACTTTATAAAGAGTTTGAATTCAACTTTATTAAGTTTGAAAATGACTTGTGATTATCAAATCAAGAAACTCACCAAACTTAGGCTTTGATTTAAACAAGGCTTGTTTTCCTTTTTTATTATAATCTAATTATTGTAGGTTTTTACTTAAATTCGATATAAATTCATTCGATTATTACAGAAAAAAGAACTAACGAAAAAGTATGTTCACAGCTAACCGCAAACTATTACGTATTTCACCCAAAGCATATATTTTCCAGCAAAAGAAAAGTATGTGAACAATATTCCTGTTTGCGCTGATCTTCTATAACTCGTAGACTCAGTGATACTGAGTGAAATGCATATCAAACAAGTTATACTTATTACTTCATTAAGTTTCCACAACGGATGTGGTTTTAGAAAAACGAGATAATATACTCGTATTTGCACGTATATTTGCTTGGCAGTTTGAAATATACATCACGCCTACGTTCTTCAGAACATCAAACTGATTATAATTAAATATGGACTATGTTCGAAGATACTTTATAACGGGTGTCCAAGGTTTGGACCCTCCCCGCCCTTAACTTCTGAATGAATAAAACTCTTTTAACGTGCTTTGGCATATATTAAGGGTCATTGCAGTAATTTTGGCAATTTTGGTGTTTGCCCCCACCCCAAAATAGGGGTTGTAAAGGGGGGAGCAACCCTTTGAAATCGTTATTTTACCCCATAATGGGACTCCTCATTTTAAAATAAGTATAAGATTATAAGGTATATCAATTTTAATTTTCTAACCCTCATTCATAAGTGGGGTACAAAATTAATATTCTAGCTTTTTATTTGAAACCTCTGATTACTCAAAACTGAATTCCTAATTTCTTTTCCAAAATTTAAAAAACGATAGCAAGCGCATCGACTTATTTGCTTAAACAATCAAACTCGTTTTGGACCGCCATTTTGTATAGGGAAATCGAAAACCCGTTTAATGGTATCAAAGAATTTATGGTTAATACCCTTTCAAATAAGGAGTAACATAATGGGGTAAAATAAATACTTCAAAGGGTCACCACCCACTACCGGTACCCATATTTTGGGGTGGGGCCAAAATATGTCAAAATCTACTTCAGTTGACACTACTTCAGGTCTTAAACACCTGGTACCAGCGCACACTTTTGTAAGTTATTACCTACAGATTGATTGACTTAGCTAAGACTTGAAGATAGCATCTCATAATTTGCTCTACTTGTGAACTAGTTCAGCAACTGATGCAACTTTGATAAATCCAACCTAGATCAAACTCATACTGAAGTAATATGTTAACACTCGACCGCAATTTTTATTTAATACACTATAATGCCTATACAGGGTTATTACAAATGATATTCCTGATTTTGATTATAAATATAACTTGGTAAATTTGCTTTTAGATCATTTTAATTGGTACCATTGGAAAGAAAAACTCATCAAATTTTATTTATAATGGTTTGTGTGCGTATCTGCTGTTTCTTAAGTCAATTGTTTTACGTGTTGTGTAATGGTTGAATTTGAAGACAGTAATTCTTGTTGTGTGATGGATTATCACATTAACTAATTTTTATTAATGTGCAACCAATTTTTAGGCCAGGTTTAATGAGGATCCTCTTAGTAACCAATCTAGTCTCAAGTAGTAATTAAATTTTAAAACGAATGGCCGCATTTGTAAAAGAAACGTTACTAAAGCTCATCATTTGTGCTTGGGGCATGAATCGGGCGCGGAGGTCCGAATGATGACGATATCTTGAACTGGCCACCAATGTCATTGGATAACACTCCCCGGTATTTATTCTTGTGAGGGTACATTAAAAATAAAGGTGTACACCAATAATACCTGAGATCCAGCAATGGATTACCAATGCCATCGAAACAATGGATCAAGATACTCTTATCAACTTATGGCCAGAGCTTCATTATAGGATTGAAATCTGTTGTAGCACAAGGGGTACCCATATCAAAAATGTATAGTTAAGAATAGTTGTGATGAAACTTTTTGTGTTTTTCTTCAAGTGTAACCATTTTGTTTCTTTGTATAACATATAAAACTACATTTTTCATACACTAGAAATCGTACACTATAAAATTTCAGAATTTAATCTTACCTGAAGTAATTATCTTGATCAAACACGATAACCATTTTTCCACTTTATTCAGGGCAGCCTATATAAAATACATTAAACTATTACGAGGCGTTACGAGACTCTCCGCACCTTTCACAGCCTCGCTTCGGCCTTCGGCCTTAAACTTACGTGGTCAATGATCACGGGCACTACATCTTATCGTACTGTTTATTGCCTTCGACCTCAGACTTACATCTTCTTTTACTGTCAGTTTTATTATACACCTTGAAGCCATAACACATTTCAAACTTCATTGAAATGAAACGGCTCGTTCCGCCGTTAAAGCGAAAAATAACTTGTTTGCCACCATTTTGAAACAACACAAATGAGGTTTTGTAATTTTAAGATAATTGATGGATATTAAACCAACAGATATGTATTTTCAATTTCATCAAAATCAGACGAAATTTACTGTTTTTAAAGCATTGCGAGAAAACTACGCACCAAAAGGGGTCGTCTTGTGGTGGTCCGATTTTTCTGGTTAACACACCTGACTGATATATTTGCAAAAGGAACATTTGTACCAAACCCCATGAAAGTCGGACATAAACTTGTATTTAGAGGTTAAGGAAATTCGATAAGAACATATAAGTTCAAGTTTCCTTTTTTATAAAATGTCTAAATTAAGATCCGATACTAACAATATCCTACATCATGCGGCCAATTCCACACAGTAGAGAACAAAACTGTTTAACAATGTTTAACAGCTATTTGATAGCACTCCACAATGTTATTTATAATGAAACTATGAAAGGTCAACTGCTAAAGAGCACTTGACAAGTGTCAACTTACTTGCAAAGTGCCTTGCGTTCGATGTAGGCTATAATACATTTAAAAGCACTCCTTGTATCGGTGAGCGAAGCACTCAGCTCACTTCCGCTAACTCCCAACCGGAAGTCTGTGTTAAAACTCTCTTCCGGTCGAACCTGACTGCAGCGATATCATCAAAAGACATGTATATCAGTGAGAGAAACGTAGTTGTGTCTGATCCTTCTATTTCGCTTGATTACCAATATTTGACTAAACATAAATGTGGCAATATCTTAAATACGTATATTTTCCATGAGTTTGATAAAATGTAGTAAATTACTAGACATAAGTACTACTACTACGTCAAACTAAGTTTACTAAGTTACTTAGTTAATTAATGGAAGACTCACGGTGAAATGGACATGGGTCAGTATTCAAAGAGTATAGCAATTAGGCCCAAAGCGGAGACGCAATCAACAACGAAAATATCTTAAATAAATTGAATGCTTTATAAACTGGATGAGTCTGTATTTTTGGATTTTGTGAGGTTCACCAATTGAAAAACAAAGACTCAGTTTAGAATTGTTCAATTTAGGTGTCAATTCAATTTCTTCTCTATATTAATAGAAATTTGTTTTGGCTAGAAAATCCCAATAAACTTACTGCTACTGTAGTGTGTGTCTGATATGATTCCAATGATTCATTTTATCAGGCCTTAGAGCATGCAATATCACATAATATTTGTTTGATAAGTTTCTGGATTTTTATGAAGAGTACAAAGATCTAAACCAGTAATTTGTCAAGAAGATACAAAGCTTTTCAAGGTAAACCTTGAATAACTCAATCTTGGTTGTCCATTGAAGGAAACATTCCAGAGGAAAAAGTTTTGCAACTCAATGTCTTAATTATTTTACTTATAAATTCTTTAGCGTGTATCTGGTTTTAATATTGCTATTGAATAATACTTGTTAATAATAACCTATGTTAAAATTTCAATCAGGTTACCCATATACTCATTCTAGCATAAATAATTGGGAACGATGCTGAGTATATTTATAATGTTCACCCGTTACAAAAGTGTCGAGGGACGGAAGTAGATTGTAATGTAAGCACTACAAGGTAACATTCATTTCACAAATAACGGCGAATTCCGAAAGATGCGGGCACGGTTGGCAACGGATGGAATGTAAGAAAGGAATCTTACGTTTAACGTTAAGTTATCTCTGACATTTTAATCTCAGAAAGCATTTCAGCTAAATATCTTTCAACTACGAGTATGTTTTTTTTTGTAAATGCGTGGTACTGGTTAAAAAATGAGAGAAAGACCAGTGATCGGTGGAATTATCAAAACTGCTAGTTATCAATGGAGACTAGGCATCAAATAAACAACATGTGAGATTTAGTTACAAAGACTAAAAGGTAAAAGTAAAGTTTGTCATGAGGCAAAGTTACAAACTACAAAGTCCTCTCTACTACTCAACCTCGACCTTTGCCTAGCGTTACCTAGGACTATCTCGAATTTGCGTCACACATGATTGTAAATCATCTTGCCATAATACGCACCTGATCAAAAGAAACAAAAGGTTTAGCAGTTGTCCTAAAGAATCTTTCATTAGGATAATTCCAGGTACAGAATTCTTCCATTTAAAGTGGTGCCTCGTCGCTGCGGAAGATTGTAGAAAGATTTCTTCGAGTACCGAAATCGTCCTTTAATGAGGAAAGTTAATGTTTCATTATAATTGAAAGATGGCGAAAGTGATTATTTATAAATATATAATTGTTTTGGCCCAAAGTTAAAAGCTAACAAAAAATAGTACATTTAACACCAATAAAAAACACATATATAGTGTTCGATGTAGTGAAAAATTAAATTCCAGATCCTAAAACGTCGTGTTCTTTTTGTTCATTAACAATTAAAAAAGTCCGCAACACTAATGCAAACTTAAAAATCCTCCCGTTATCTTCAAACAAAGAAATAGTTAAATACTTTGATTATAATTTCTAAACTTCAACAGATTCAACATTTAACACAATATCAATAACACAACACAGGTAAGTACTAAGTGGCCAGTAGTGAGCTAGAAATAGACATCACAACTCCTGTGCATATCTTAGTCACGTACTGGTGGTGTCTCGTGACATTTGTTCAGAGATAGGAATTATTGTGTTATTATATTCTGTGTCACGAACACCAATACCCTTCTAGAAGGAGTAATTATAGCAACAAGCAGGAAAGAATATAAATGGACAAAAGTGGGAAAATGGATTTAAAGTACAGTATTCTTTAGGGTGGTTTTAAGTATTCGAGTTCAGTAACTAATTTGCTCATAACTCTTTTTGTGATTTCTATTTTTTTAATGTTTTACAATTTGACAACATGCTTATAATCAGGATCTCGTACGTGATTACTTCAAAAATGTGATTACTTTGTTCTAAAATTTAGAAAAAATTTAAGAAACTTTTCAAAATTTGTTGGAGGAAATAATAAGCTATCATCATCAAATCTTCTTAATACGTATGCTTGAGCGGCCGGAGTCATAACTACATTCTAGGCTTCTGGTATCATACCGCCTCATAAAACTAACATTAAGTATTAGTCATTTTCTGATGTGGCATCTCTCTGTGAACAGCTGAGACAGACACTGAGGATGCCACATCACAGAATGGGCGAAACGTCTTAATATTAGTTTTATGGGGCGGTATGATACCAAAAGTCTAGAATATAATCATCAAATCTGGTTTCACAAAAAAAACTGTCTTTTAGGTTTGCTATTTTAAAACAAGTTGTACTTTGATATAATAAACTAATACAAATTAGTACGCAAAACAAGCCAAATACCAAACCTTTAGCTAAGAAGACTTTTTAAAATACTGTCACAACATTTTCTTACAATCCTTGCTGGCTTACTTTAATGAGGATGATTCTTTAAACTTGTTAAACGTTTGCCGTACACGCCGTACCAGGTAAGTTTTACTCAAGATGCTCAAGTCAGGACCAGTAAACATTGTTTTCTCCTGAAGAGAGACAAAGTCTTGTGGCAAGAGCTCAATACATTCCTGCTTAAGACAGCTCTGATTCCGGATAAGAGGAATGAGGATGTAACTAGGATATACTATGGATGAATACTAAGAAAGTACAAAATGTTACAATGTTAAATTTTTCAAACCAAAAAGCTAATTAAAACAGCTAGGTGGTTATGGTAATCTGAAGAGTGCCGTTCATGACCGTACATATTATCTTTTAGGAACTTTTTCAAATTTGTACCACATTATAATTTTGCCAGTTCAAGAATGAAAAGAATGAAAGCGTACCAAGAACGAACGGCCTAACGTCGTATGAAAACCGCCCGTGATAAATTCTTTTTGTCAGTAAACTTTGGATTGAATTTCATGTTTTCCTTGTGGAGCTACACGGTATGTCAACCTTTAAAATAACATTAAAACTTTAAATGTATGAACCTGTAGTAATGTTCACATCTGCGTACGCAAAACTTCAATTGCCAAACCTTTTGCCCATCAAATCATGTCAAAAACTGCAGTGTTTTAACCAATCTGTGGCAGCTCGAACTGTCATGATGAGGGTAATTCGTTGAGGGGCGTCTATTCTTTGAATTTTCTTTTAGAACAATAATTATTGAAAGACTTTTAGCAAATACATAGTGGTGTACCATTCAGAATTAATCGTACTAACGGCACAGTCGTCACATGACTGTTAATGCCAAAGAAACAGGTTTTGATGTGCTTCTTCCACGAACAACTTTGGTTGAATTTGGCTTGTCTGGAAAGACCCAAATGGCGGATTGTCAATTTCATACAGAATCGTATGAGTTTATCCATACATCATCACCTGTGCAGATATTATAGTCTGATTTTGACACACCTTGAGTGAATTTTTCTAACGTTTTCTTTGTTATCCAGTGTGAACAAACCATTTTATATGCAAATGATCATGCAAAATCTTATCTACTTGTCATACTAATGCCAGTACATACCTCAATCTCACGATATGTCACATGACTGTCATGCTTTATCACCTATACACAGCATCTATAAAATAGTTTGTAACTTGATTTATGTTTTCTGGCACAACATCCGATGTTGTATGACCTTTACTGGGTTCGTCCTGGCTTGATCATCGACCAGGATTAAATTCGCTAAAAACCAAGCTGTAAGAAGGCGCTTCAACACCATACATAAGGAATTAAGTTCACCTTTGCACTGTTGACGCGTCAGGACACGTCGACAGATATGACAAATTGATGCACGGAAATGTTTACGAGCTAATTATATTTTACTAAACATCAAATTTTCAACCTGATGTAAATAATACTAACAACAATGAATTAATGATATATTTTGATTGGGGTTACGTTTAAAAGTGTGAATTTCTCAATGGAAACATCAACTGGTGCCTAGCAACAACCAGTGATACCAAGGCCAGAAACATAAATAGCAACATTCGTATTAACAGACTGTTACAATTCGGAACGGTGTAAAGGAGTTCAAAGGTGAGAGTGAAAGAGATGAGGTAGATAGTTTATTGTAGATTACACTCGGAGTTACAATCAAAGCTCTTGGTTTTAATGTTGCACATAAACTCTAGACAGTAACCGGCGCAAGTGAACACTGAAACTGCCTTTGTACTGTGGTCCTTGTATCCATGTTGTTATACACGAGTTGTCTATGTAGTAAGTGCTCAAGGCATCACTCTCTAACACCTAATTTAATATATACGTGTGTTTTAAACTAAAGTAACTTTTGCGGTAAATGTAAAACGAAATATTATATTTTGTAGACTTTAAAAGGTTTAACATTTTCAATGAAATATACGTAGGCTTAGCGACTGGTTCATTCTTCTTTCTCATGTAGTGAATGTGACTGTTAAGCAAATACGCATATCTACTTTAAAAATGACATTTCAGACTAAAAAAATGACTACAAATGAGATGAAATCAGCCCATTATGATGTGGCGAAGTTAGGACTATAAAGTCCTCTCTTTCACTTTACCACCAAGCATAATATAAAAAATTTACAATATATAACATATATTCAATAAACTTTAAAATAAAAATTAAATAAACAATGTATACAACTTTAAATGCAATTAAAGCTAAAATAAAACAACACATAAACAGCTGTGAAGATAAACAATTAAAACTATAATAACTTTTACATGACACTAACTTATAACCCTTTAGCTACATTCACACACTTGCCAAACTACGCGAGCCACCAAAATAATGTCACATGGTTTTGCAAAAATATAGTTGGCAAAATACACGGCCTGGTTAACTTGAATATTTAAATCAATAATTATATAATTAATTAAATACTTAAATCACGCAAATATTTCCTAGTCTAAGCACTACTCATATTGACAACTATATTGACACTACTTATTTATGTTTTGAGGCAACTGTCCGAATACTGCCCAATTCAGGTTCTGGTGACGGCGTATTACGGAGTAATCTACCCAGACTGTTGTCTATCCTACGGATTGGCTTTGTGGGGTGGATGCTCAAAATCAAGTTTTGCCAGAGTTTTCATTCTCCAAAAGAAGTCCGAACCATTTCAAAATTGCAATCAGAGTCGTATGGGCCAGCATTCCAAAATTGAAATTGTTGACACTACCTTACCTCTACATTTTAGAAACATGTCTTTATTTCAAATCAAAATGCGGTCTCGTGAGAGGAAGTGACATTCACTTTATGAAACTAGAGGCAGGAAAACTAACCGAACTGGGAAACACAGAACGGCAGTTCGTGAACGTTTACCTTCTCAGGTAGGAGTTCAACTCGTCAACAAGTTGCCAAATTCGATCAAAAGTGCCAGGAGCTCAAGGCTTGACTCGTCTGAAAAAGGTTTTGGCCGCCAGAAGCATTTTATAATACAGACGAGTTCATGGGAAATGACGATCAAAATGTCTAATTACAGGACTAGAGTGGTTCAATTCGATGGAATGAGAGAAGTGAATGTCAAAAATGTATGTGAACGGGATTTCGATGTTAGAATGTGTGGAAAATTTAAGCTTCAAAATAGTACTGACGATTGCATAACATGTCACATGTTTTCAATAAACCATTTTACAACGTCAATACGAATGGCATCCAACAAAATTGTGGCATCACGAAAGTTCTCCCTCTAACTCATTGCAAGACAGTTGAACTTGAACACTTACTATCCTTTATAACGTTGTGTACTTTCGTTAAAAAAACTATCTTCATATAATCATCAAACAAATACGTAAAATAAATATAAACAAAAGTTGTCACGTCACACATTAAAAACGAATATTTTTTTAGATTAAGACTTTTGAAGACCCACTCCTTAAGGTAGGTAATAAATCCTTCCACCAAGCATAAGTATATTTTTTGGGGGAGTAGTTCAAATATTTAAAAAAATGCCAATGTTTTGTAATTATTTGTACATGCATGGAATAAACTAATTCCATTTCAAATGTTACGAATTTACAGTTTAAACGTAGCTACTGAAAGTGGAGAATGTTCCATGAATAGAGGAAGTTAGTCACTTAAGTGACTCAGTGTCAGTTTGCTGGAAGCGTCAGCTGTTTCAAGTGACTAATGTACCGAGTTCACTTCAGCCTGGTAACTTACTCATTTAATTCTATACAATGTCCTGATGCAATTGGCACCCTAGTTATCAATAGAAAGACATATTTAGATCAAATCCAAAAACGAAAAGGGAACATCAGTAGGAAAATATTAAGCTAACACTGAAGCACTTTTGTAGAATGATAAGGAGATAGAAAAAAGACATACACTAACACGTACATGTGTGCACTATGAAACGAAAATTGAAATGCTACGACTACAATAAACCAGCTGGAAAGTTTGTAGTAAATATTTTGATAACAACAGAACAAATTAAGAATTACAAAACCTGGATGAAAGAATATTATAAAGTTACCTGTTTGTCTGAGAAGAGAGTAGGGAAAAAGTGGCTAAAACAAAGTAAGGTTCAAATAAATACTTTATATAATTTTGAAATATGACTTAGGGAAAAGAATATTAAAGCATGGTATGATCGATGGCATACTGGGTCATAACTTTTTATGAGTAAAACCAAGCTAGATCTTCCCACCCATACAGAATTCCTACCCCCACTTATCAAGGTCAGATTAAATCTGCTAAAATTGCAGATATTCAAAACACACTACATACCTGAGGCCTATGCATCGTTTTATGATGAAATATATGCTTGGCCCACAACAAACAACAACGATGGCCCTGACAGCGATTTTAAAGCTGAAACGGATGATGAAAGCCACGACTAAAAGTTAACCAGAAGAATAACAATATGTTTCGTTCTGTGAAAGTCACATATTTTATATATTGGCTTCAAACTTTGTATCCATGTTATATTTTATATAATTTTTCACAGCCAAGTCATTTTTTACCCTGGAGTTCCGCCCTTTAAAAAATAACACAAATTAAGTTAAACTTTATTTTATTTCTAGTATTAAATATTGCCTTAATTCTTAAAAAATTACTTATTATAAAACTAGTAGAGTAGAACCTACTAGTATTTTTGTTTTATAAATAAGATCTATATTATATAAAATAAAAGGTTTTTATTGTCTCCTGTAAAATTTACTTTTGGGGAGTTGCGCCCTTCTAACAAAAATCGATTCAAGTATGAGAAAGTGCAGCCTAATATACTTATTTCGTAATATTAATTAGTTGTATAAGTATAGATCTTCACAACTAAAGGGATCGCGGCGGTTTAAAAAGGTTCAAAAGCGGAAGGTATCATTGATAGACACAATGTTAAGAAATAGTTGTTGTAGTAGTGAAGTAGTAGTAGTGTAGTTTGGTCAGAAGAATGTTACCATTGAACGGGTTCACTTCTAAAATGTTTCACTTTTGAAAATTTTCAGATTAAATTTTTGTTGTTGAAAACGTACAAATAACACTTGAATTGAAAACAAGCCCACTACAAAACCATTCAGTCTATGAATATTTTATTAGTATTACTACTGAAAAAATTATGTAAATTTGTTCATACAATAAAATTACATTTTTGAATATTGAAAAAATCCCTATTAAAATATACGCTCGTCTAAACTCAATACTTGCAAAGTTCAATGGGAATGATAACAATTTCATAGGAGAAACATTGACTAATGGACCGGCAAACTGTTGTTGTTTCATTTGCTAATCATTGTTACATGTTTCATTCCACACCATTCCCGCATGGTAAAGTACATGCGTTGGAAATCAATCATACAATACAGCTGAAATTCAAAGTATTGACCATCACTACTTACTAGATACTATTTTAGTAATTAATTTTTTCTTAGAATAAAGGCGTTGTTGAATTATAAAAAGGAATTTAAAGCAGTATTCATTTTTAAAACTAGTGTAAAGTTCTTTTACCATGCTTAAGGGAGTGTAAGTACATCATAAAAGATGTGCTTTATTAATAAAGTCGCCGCCGATACAATTATTGTCATCGTTTTTAAACTTTCCAAATTTACTTAGAAGATTGAAGAGCATATCAAATCACGGATTTGAGGAAAGCTAGTGGTCAAAGAAAGGGATAGTTGACAGACTGGCTTAGAGACTTCTGGGTAATTGCTCCCTTGCTGATCCTTTGCGCTTCTTTTTGTTGATCCTGAAAAATCCTTTAAACTTGCATGCCCCGTAACTCGTTGAATGTACTAACAATACAACAATACTGAATTACACGCAGTAATATGTATGCAACCACTATTGAAAAGGATAATAAATACTGTTCATTGATGGATCTGTAATCTTCTAAAATGTAAAAGAGGCATTTTTAATCAGTTGTATTTGGTTACGATAAAGTTGTAGAATTTAAAACTAAGGATTAAAGTTTAGTAAAAGAGGCGGCGGATAGAGCTGCCGCAGGTCAAACTCTAAATACCCTGCTTATAACATTGGGTAAAAACTGCAAACGACATTTTAACTAATATAATTCTTACATGTGGAAAATTTCTTTCTGGTGTTGCTGCACGTAAACAATCAAACTTTTACTTTCATCATCAAATTATTATCGAATTTAGAAATTCCGTAATCAAAAATATTGTTTATAAACTTAATTTTCAGCTTATCAATGCAGTAACGTTCTGTAGTTCGAAATGCTTTCCACACAACCTGTTTATTAGCTTACCTAAAACATCGTTTGCAAATTTTCCTATGATAAATTCCGTATCCCATAAAACCTCGCTGGGGCTCTATCCGGGCACCTTTCAAAGTTTATTGAAACCGCCGTTAGCTTCAGTAATTCAGTTGTGTATGGAGAATACAATCTGGCTACACGTTTTTGCATACTAGACGACTACTTACTCCCGCTTATTTCTTAAGAATTGTAGTTTTTAAAATCAACTGAAAGAACTTTGCAATTTATTATTAAGTTGGAGTAAACAAGTTTTATATAATGAGTTATGTTCAATAGCGAATATTAATTCAAGCATTTATTTAAAGCTAGATTGCTCTATAAGTTCATATGAACTATCTTAGTAGGCATTCACTATTTACCAAAGATATTTAACAGGATGGTAAAACTGTAATAACGTTCAACTAGCGCAGTACTTCAATTGAAGTTATGAAAGCATCAACCAGATCTGGGTCGAATCTATCAAAGTTTCATCAGTTGGTCGACAACTTTACTTGATTCTAGGAACAATTTTATCTATTTGAGTTAGGTCTGCAGAGTATGGACATAATACGAGAAAGGGGCGTGAAAGGTATCTAGTCCTGGCGTTCTATAATCACCCGAAAATGTTTGCAAGAGTTTAAAAACATTGAAGATGTGATGAATATGATATGCAAACTGTTTTGAGGTTGTCAGAATTCCTATCGAAAAGCATCTCATAGTAAAGTTATAAATATTGGTTTTATTCCAAATTTCTTTCAATGTAAACTGCTAACGAACATTTAACTGGCAGTTGGGTCAAATTGAGGTATTTTGATAAGGGTTTTAGATTTTCCAGTAATCATTAATCCCAAAATCGGTTTAAGGTTTTTAATTGAAATTAGATCTAAACTTCTTTCATACGGGATCATAGCAGTGGCATCCTAGGGGCTTTGTGTGTTTTGTGCTTAAGGATGTTCTGTTTAAAACTTAAACTTTGTTTTTTCCTTTTTAGTTTTAACTTGTCTCTTTTTATATTTGTCTTGTTGTAAATATCAATATATAATAGTTATTTTGTTAGTCTTAAGGTTTAGTAGTAGAGAGGGTTTTAAAGCCCTAATTTCGCCTTTTGATTTATCAATAAGTCCATTGTTATTGTTAGTTATCAGCAATTATCAATACATTAAAATTTAACTTTGTACATTTTAATAGCAGATAATTACAACACCGATGTTTGTACCCAATGGCCTGCTTG
The DNA here is from genome assembly GCA_018831715.1 of Matsumurasca onukii. Classification (NCBI taxonomy): domain Eukaryota; kingdom Metazoa; phylum Arthropoda; class Insecta; order Hemiptera; family Cicadellidae; genus Matsumurasca; species Matsumurasca onukii. Next base: position 34,589,683 of record CM032063.1, on the reverse strand, counting down.
TGGCAATAGTTAGTTAAAAGGACAAAGTAGACGATTGTAAGGGGTAGCAGGGCAGGAGGGGATGGTTTATTGTAGATTACACTCTGAGTTACAATCAAAGCTCTTGGTTTTAATGTTGCACGTAAACTCTAGACACTAGCTTTCACAAGTGAGCAGTTAAACTACCTTAGTACAGTAACAATAATCATTTAAATGAAGTATGATGTTGGAATCCGTGGATGCGGATCCGTGGCGGGTTGGAATCGTGCGCGACTCCGGAGCTGTTCACTCCCCTGGCGCAGGTTCGATTTCGGTAATCACCACTTACATTTGTACTATACGGTAACGCTATGTAAAGGTCATGGTTGAGTAGTAAAGAGGACTTTGTAGTTCTAACTGCGCCTTGTTAAACAATGCAAGTTAAACTTTACCTTTTTTAAACTTTACTGCTTTCACTACACATTGTAGTTTTAAATTCTGATATGACCTTTATACGAGCTTTGAATTCCGATGTTAATTTCACAAAACCGTTTTCTCAAAGCAAAAGCTGGCAGTATTTTAAAAGTGGAGAAATTTGGCAGACCAGGAATGGTTGAACAACACATCTTCGATTACGTTCAGTAAAATAACAATGTTAGTTTCAAAATTAAAAAGCTGCCTTTTACTTAGGTATTGTCAACATATTAATGTTTTCTTTTAAGCATCGATACCAATTTAAACATCACGATTTTTATATTTTCATAACTATTGTGCTTTTTCGTCTGTAAATGAAACGATAAAAGAACCAATAAATTTAAAAATTCCTATTTAAGTAACAACTTGAGATTGTCTCAAAGACGTGTATATATGTTCGAATATCTTCCACACTCAGTTGGTAATCAATTTAGAAAGCTTGGTAATTGATATTAGTTAAACTTGTCAAAGTTTGGAGAAGACGCATAAATTATACGCTGTGGTCTATCTCGCTCTCTGGCGCTTTAGTCTGTTCACTTGACTCATAAGAAGTAGTTAGTGCTGAGCTTCGACTTCCTCTAAGTAACGTTTCGGTCTTGTGTAAAACGTAGACACTTGAGAAAGACATGTCTGTTATGAGTTTGTAAGAAAACATAGCACGTTTATACATAACGTATTTTAAATATATTTTGTAACATAAGCTAATTCTTATTAAGTTTAGACAATGGATACAGGGGAGATTAAAGTATATATTTTATCTTATGTTGCCAATTCGATACTTCAATAAAACGACCAATATTTCAATTGAAACCCAGAATAATGAAAGCTCAGGTAGCCACATGTGTACTCAGGTAGCCTGTTCCAAGTTTCACGAGTATAGTAAAGATCTCGCGAGCTAGACAACTTTCATATTGGGGTCAAAAATGACATTGGTGCAATAATTTACGCCAAATTTATGAAGCTTTTCAAAACTTTATTCGAAGACCCGTTAGTTGGATACAAGGAATAGACTGTATTTCGTCAACTACCTATTTTAGACCTAAACCTCTAAAAGAAGGGATTTTGATCAAATAAACATCATTTGTCTTATTATCCTAAGAAAATTATAAAAACAATTAAGCCTTTAATTGTAACATTTAAGTAAGAAGTTCTTCTGTATGTTATTACATAGAGACAAAATACCTTTTGTCTCATAATCTGAAAATATTGTTTTTATTCAACGATACCACGCATGACGCAATTTGTAAAAATAATCATTGTTCTTCGTAAAATCATAGAAACGAGTATTTTTGGGGGTAGGAGACCAATTTTAGCCCATTTCATTTATGCTCTTAATTTACTTCAAGTTCAATAGCATTATAAAACTTACTTTATTACATTACTTAACATAGCCATATACTTTCAGTCATCGTATCTTGAAGCATGAATGTATGTCAATGTCCACCTCTGTTTACTTAATACTACAAAGTACGTTTGTTTTTGGTTCATTGAAGATTTTCTTTTATGTTTCCTATCAATTTACCTTTTCGTTTTTGGATTTTTGTCTTTCTATTGATTACTAGAGTGCCAATTGCATCAGAACATTGTGGGTTAAATGAAATGAATAAATTACCAGGCCGGAAGTGAACTTGGTACATTAGTCACTTGAAACAGCTGACGCTTCCAGCAAACTGACACTGAGTCACTTAAGTGACTAACTTCCTCTATTCATGGAACATTCTCCACTGTCAGTAGTTACGTTCAAACAGTAAGTTCATAACATGTACCAGACCTACTGTTAGCCAGAAAACTAAATTTTAGAACTTTAAAACTAAGTTAAAAAAAAAAATGTTATAATTTTTTGAAAATTTGGTGTTTACAGATTTTATGACGTAAATTTTAACCATTGTGTAAATAGTGTATTTTGAAAAAGAGTAAGAAACAACGTAAAAGAAAAAATGGTACGTTTTGTGGTAAATTTGTCTTGCTTAACGATATTGAAAAGGAATTTCTGCAGTGTCCCAATTTGTAAATGATAGATTCGAAAATCTAGGCGACGTTCCCATATAAAAGTGTTTAGGACAAACAGACGAAATGAAAAGATTAGACAGGATTATGTCTAAGAACATTTAGTTTTTCAAGTAAACCAGGTTGTGTGTTTTGTGTAGATTATTGGTTTAAACACGAGTCGTAACTACAGTACAAACAAAAACCAGCAATCGTGTGTTACCATTAATTAAATCTGTTGTACAAATACTCGTATTTGCTTGGCCTTCAAAATCAAAACAAACGCTCTAGATAAGCCATTATGTTAATGGACATCACATGGGCTCACATCACTATGCTTAAAAGGGTAACTATCTGCCAAGACTACTTATTTTAAAATATTAATTAAAAACGAGTCTAAGAAATATAATAGGTTGGTTTTATATTCACCTCAATATAAAGAAAATGTAATAAATTTACATCTTTTACACATTGTAAGTTGCTTAACAAAGAATACAATAACAAATTTTGACTGTTGTTGTATAAATGATTTCGTAAAATTGCCTTTTACTTATTACTTGTTTTACTTATTCCAAAACACACATATAATAAATTATGTGTTAGAGATGCCTTGAACGCTTACTACATCTTGTTTAACAACATAGATACAAAGATCACAGTACAAAGGCAGTTAAAGTGTTCACTTGCGCCGGTTACTGTCTAGAGTTTATGTGCAACATTAAAACCAAGAGCTTTGATTGTAACTCCGAGTGTAATCTACAATAAAGCATCCCTCATCCCCTTTACTCTCACCTTTGAACCCCTTTATATCGTTCCTAAATGTAACAGGCTGTTAAATAAGTTATTTTAACTTATATGAAAACTATAAATATTACTTATATTAACGTATATGATTGGAAAATTCTACATCTAAATCCATTAAATTTCGCTTTGGCCGGTTTTATATGAACTTGTACGGAATTTGCTTCACAGCTGAATCTCCTTTTACCAACTTGCTATTACCTGAAACATGTGTAATAAGTTGATTTTTAGACACTGTGATAAATAATAATTACTTAAGTAAATAGAAAACAAAATACTTTTACACAGAATAACGGATACAACATTTAAAACATAAAAAATAGAAAATTCAGGGCCCCTGAAACAAGTGCCTGGTAAGAGAATTCTTTAAAAATGAACGCAAATTTTCTTTGCAGCATTCAGATAGTTTTGTAAAACTAAAGTTCTTTGGAAGATCTTTTAAAGTAGTTTTAGTACAGTTTAACTTAGCATTAGTAAGTTTTCATATATACTACCTAAACCTAAACTTAACTATTATTATTAAAGACTGATTGGCAGCACACCTTCTTTTATAATAAAAATACAACTATTTTTAAATGTTTCAATAAACCACCTTCAACAACATATCGACAAAAACTGAGACTAAACTTAACAGTATTTAAAAACTAAACGTGATTTTCAGTGGTATGTTTCAAACATTTTACTATTTTATGAGTGACCATTTAGACACAAAGCCTAAAATATGTATTATTTATTTCTAAGTTGTGTTAAATTTAATTAATACACTGTTCCGTTCATATTTCGATTGAATGTTTAGAGTTAATACTAACACGCTGTTATATAAAGTAAACAGGTTAAAAGTTTGATTTCATATCCGGAGGACCGATTTCGTTCGGTTTCTAAAATAACAATGTGAGGAATTTTCCCCGGTGAGAAAATATTTCTCCAGCGGGGCCTAGTCTCAGTCTAGCCGGGTTTGTCCAGGATTTTGATTAGAACTAGGTGTTTAATTCTTTTGGTTTGGTGCTCTTTAAATTTAAAGGGACTCAGTTCAAAAGAGGTCAAGCCCTCAAACTCTCATCACCGTCCCTCAGATTAGTGTTGGGTTGGGCGAATTTGGAAAAATAAGTTAATGTTTCTCCACAGCGATAATTTGGAAAAATTTAAAATAAAAGAAACTAAGAGCTGCGGAGTATATACGCTATAACTACGCGAGCGTGTAAAATCGGCCAAGGGAGCGCGAGTGACTCGCGTCTCTAACGGGCTGGTGGCTGGCGCAGGCTTAGGGCACTACGTGTAGGGTATATCCCTAAAAGCACGGGGCCAAGTATAGCAAAGCTATAAGCCGGACTAGATAGCTAGACTCTAGCTATCTAGGGGGAAACAAGACGGAGCCTGGCCAAAATAATCGAGAGATAGGTGAGCAGCACAATCAAGCTAAATCCACGCAAAAAGGGCTAGCTTGATTTAAAAATAAAGGGTGCGCTCAAGGATCGTTCAAACAATTCCACACAGCGTAAGCTTAGTCAAATTTAATGGCCTGAAACTTGCCAGAGTAAACCTTGGCCTGAAGGGCTAGTAGGCTAGTATGCTAGCGACGGAATGTCCCAATTCCCTAAACTACAATTTTCTAGCAGGCAAAACAAGTTCAAATACAGGTACAAATACACTACAAGCAAGTTTCAATAGTTCAGGTGCAAGTTCAATTCAAGTGCAAGATCACAAGCTAAAAGCACAAAGTTATTAGCACATTAATTAAAAATGCAGGCAAAAGGCAAAAATATTATTGACTAAGCAATATACAGTTTAGGCGGTGACCGTACCTCTGTAACAGAGTAGAAGGAGATCCAAGTAGGTTTTAGTCGGAGGGCATCACACAAGCTAAAATTGCTCTACTCACTAGCAGGTAACAGAATGAAAATTTGCCGTCTTTAGAGCGCCTCACGTTACTGTGCCCCCCAAGCGGTGAAGACAGGGAACTATTGTCGCAGTCGGTAATGGGATAATGTACCCTCCCGTAATGTCAAAGATGACAACATGGCCGACTTTGTTTACTCGCACAAGATGCTACAACCGGTGTCCAGTTTTACAGTTTTCCCTTCAATATCAAAATGTAGAAGAACCACAATGATATATGTGGTGTAGGAAAGGTGTTCCCGTTAGATGAAAGTGCTAAGTTTGCTGTGCAACGAGTTGTGTGAGTATTAGTGCGAATTTAGGCTGCAGTATAAGTGATGAGGGCTAGGTCTGACGTCGTCTAGTCACTAGACGTCCTATTTAGTCAAACCTACGGAGGAGGTGTCGATGTTGTGGAGAATAAGTGTAGTGGACAGTCACTGGTCTTCAGTTACCCAGTGACTAGTCTAGGCTAAGCAATGAGTGAACTCTGAGCCTAGGACCAGCAAGATGCTAATAAGCCTACCATAGAACTACCGAACTGGGAGACTGGACTAGCTCATAGGCTGTTGCCTTCACAGGCGGAGTTCAACTAGTCAACAGACCCTTCGATTAAGGCACCAATGCCAAAGTTCAAAACTCGCTTGAAAAAGCGCAGAAGCATACATAAAGTTTACACAGACTGGGGCACCACGTAAACAGACCACGGACCAAGCTATGGTCAAATTCGAGTGAATGGGTCCAAATACTGTATGTTTGAATGGGATTTCGATGTGAGATCCTTTTAGAGCACTATGACTTGCATAACATGTATGTTTAACGCAATAAAATTTATTTTTTACCATACAGTGTCCCAGTATGGTTACTCGTCCTATAGCTGGATTGGGCTTAGGCCTAAACCTCTCAAGTTGTAATCACACCTTTACATAGGTCTAGGCGAATTTATACCTAGGGAAAATTAGTTGCATTATTCTTCATTTTTTCTTTACGTGCCTGTATGCACTTGGCACTTGTTAAAGTGACAATCTAAGTTACCTGAGTAAACGTGTTTTGACTGAAATAACTTGACGATGACCATAGTAGAAACTTCATTTTAATTCACGAGTATACTGTGTGGCTTTTTGAGACTAAAAATAATTGTATCCTTTCAACAATAGATAAGGTTTTAAAAAGGTTCACACGTTACACAACCCAAATAGCTAGTATAAAAATTAATAATCAAATTCCTCTTGGGACAAGGGTCTTTTGAAAATATTACTTTAATGTCAAGTGGTCAAGAGGTCAGAATTCTACAGCTGATAAAAGAATCAAGTTAAAAATCAGATTAAGTGAGGTAACGGTATTATTAACCTCATAAATTACTTTCTGATCAAATTAACCTTTGTACTGCTAAGAGACTATGTCGGGAAATGTAGGAATTTATTTTATGGTTAGATAATTACTAGAAGGCAATCATCCGGTGAGCATGGTTATAATAGTTTACCAAAGCTGCACAACTACTTAACTATAGAGTTCCAAGTTCCCAACACGTATTTTCAGAGTGGAATTATCTTCAAACAACTGTTACGCTGCTAAACAATAAACATAAAAAATCCTTCAAACGACTCCGAGCTTAGGCTTCTTGCTTTTCAATAAATTGTTGCGGACAGATGAAGAATGGAGATAAAGATGTGCAATAAAGGAGTGTATCAGGACCAAGTGTTGGCAATGGACCAACTCCAGCATTCTTGTACCTGGGATTTACACGAGTCTGGTCATCCCTGGGATCTTCTCGTTGAGAATACGCTACTGCGAGTAGTCTACAAATTATTCAACCAATAAAAACTATTGGTCTTGTAAATGTAATAAGGCTCTGACAAAAGAATGAAAACTCGTGCTAACTTAAGAGTATTTAAAAATTAAACGTGATTTTCAGTGGTATGTGCCAAACGTTTTACTTTTTTTATGAGTGACCACGTATACTTATTGAATGTTTAGAGGTAATACTACACACTGTTAATTAAAGTAAAACAAGTTAAAAGTTTGATTGATCCGTGAGGTCCGATGAAATTCGGTTTGGTTTTCAATACTAATTCAACAATATGTTTTATTTGCCTTACGTGTGTATGCATTTGGCACTTAAAGTTACAATCAAAGGTCCAAGTAAATGTTTTTTGACATAACTCTGGGTATACCAACGCATTTTGCTTCAAAAGACATTATTAATGGTTCTTTTAAATAAACGGTAGTCTAAAAGTTTGTACTATAATGCCTGTTGAACTTTAGCCATTTTAAAACTATTTATGTGCACAATCTTAACTCCTGAAATAACGACTAAGTATATTTTATCAATTTGACTTCACAAGTTTAAACCACTATAGTTGCAGCCTGTTTACCAAGTTTCTTGGTTTCGCCTTTTCCCCAGGACAATGCAACTCGTTAAACTTAACGCTTGACAAACTGGACGCCGAAGCTCAGTCGTCATTGTATTTAATTTGAATTTGACATATGAACACAAGGAAGATGTCCACCATTGTCCTAAACTATAAATCTCAAAATAAGAAAGGTGTAGGAGTGATCACATGTAACGGTCATTCGTAAAACAAAAAACAGCCTACAACAACTAACCGCAGAGAAAACAAATACAAATATAGCTATTGAAAACCAATACCGCACTGGAATTCTGTCAGTTTGTATTTCAGAGTCAATAAGTCAAACCCAAGGACAGTCAAATATAAATAAACAGAGCGGAAAACCCAGTTCGTTTTCGTGACATGTCCATGTCTTTCTTTAACCTGCTGTTTTTCTTTCGAAGGACAAAGTGTTATCGGCCATATTTAAATTAAAAAACATATTTGAACATTAGATTCATTAATTTAAACACAATTAAATACATAGTTTATGGAAAATGAAGCAAACAAAACTCTAATTAGTAAACACCCAAACCCTGTTCAAATTTCTCCAGCGGGGCCTAGTCTCAGTCTAGCCGGGTTTGTCCAGGATTTTGATTAGAACTAGGTGTTTAATTCTTTTGGTTTGGTGCTTTTAAATTTAAAGGGACTCAGTTCAAAAGAGGTCAAGCCCTCAAACTCTCATCACCGTCCCTCAGATTAGTGTTGGGTTGGGCGAATTTGAAAAATAAGTTAATGTTTCTCCACAGCGATAATTTGGAAAAATTTAAAATAAAAGAAACTAAGAGCTGCGGAGTATATACGCTATAACTACGCGAGCGTGTAAAATCGGCCAAGGGAGCGCGAGTGACTCGCGTCTCTAACAGGCTGGTGGCTGGCGCAGGCTTAGGGCACTACGTAGGGGTGAATCCCTAAAAGCATCGGGGCCAAGTATAGCAAAGCTATAAGCCGGACTAGATAGCTAGACTCTAGCTATCTAGGGGGACACAAGACGGAGCCTGGCCAAAATAATCGAGAGATAGGTGAGCAGCAATCAAGCTAAATCCACGCAAAAGGGCTAGCTTGATTTAAAAATAAAAGGTGCGCTCAAGGATCGTTCAAACAATTCCACACAGCGTAAGCTTAGTCAAATTTAATGGCCTGAAACTTTCCAGAGTAAACCTTGGCCTTAAGGGCTAGTAGGCTAGTATGCTAGCGACGGAATTGTCCCACCCCTAACTACAATTTTCTAGCAGGCAAAACAAGTTCAAATACAGGTACAAATACACTACAAGCAAGTTTCAATAGTTCAGGTGCAAGTTCAATTCAAGTGCAAGATCACAAGCTAAAAGCACAAAGTTATTAGCACATTAGCAATAATTAAAAATGCAGGCAAAAGGCAAAAATATTATTGACTAAGCAATATACAGTTTAGGCGGTGACCGTACCTCTGTAACAGAGTAGAAGGAGGTTTTAGTCGGAGGGCATCACACAAGCTAAAATTGCTCTACTCACTAGCAGGTAACAGAATGAAAATTTGCCGTCTTTAGAGCGCCTCACGTTACTGTGCCCCCCAAGCGGTGAAGACGGGGAACTATTCGTCGCAGTCGGTAATGGGATAATGTACCCTCCCGTAATGTCAAGATGATAACATGGCCGACTTTGTTTACTCGCACAAGATGCTACAACCGGTGTCCAGTTTTAGAGCATATTCCCTTCAATATCAAGTGACTAGTCTAGGCTATGGCCAATGAGTGAACTCTGAGCCCTAGGACCAGCAAGATGCTAATAAGCCTACTATACAGTACAACCCAAAGTATGGTTAGGTCCTATAGCTGGATTGGGCTTAGGCCTAAGCCTCTCAAGGTATGTAATCACACCTTTACCCTAGGTCTAGGCGAATTTATACCCTAGGGAAAATTAGTGCATTACAACTACTTCAATATTATTTTTATTTGCCTTACGTGCCTGTATGCACTTGGCACTTGTTAAAGTGACAATCTAAGTTACCTGAGTAGGAACGTGTTTTGACTGTAACTTAGTATACTGTAAGATAAATTCTCCTTCAAAAGGACATTATTACGATTCTTTTAATAAATGGTAGCCTGACGGTTTGTATCAAGATGTCTGTTGAACATTACACAATTTGAGCCATTCTACCAAACAATTGATTTGCACATTCCCAAACTTTCTGAAATACTGACTAAGTATAATTTATCAATTTGACTTCTCACAAGTTTACACTTTCTATAGTTGCAGCTCTGTTTGGCCAAGTTTCTTGGTTTCGCCTTTACCCCAGGACAATGCAACTCTCGCTTAAACTTAACGCTTGACACAAACTCGGGAGTGCGAAACTTCAAGCCGTCATTGTATTCAATTTGAATTTGACACAAGGAATACAAGGAAGATGTCCACCATTGTCCTAAACTAATAAATCTCAAGTAATAAAAGGTGTAGGAGTGATCACATGTAAAGGTCATTCGTAAAAACAAAAAATCAACAGCCTACAACAACTAATCGCAGAGAAAACAAATACAAATATGTTTACAAAAACCAATACCGCACTGGAATTCTGTCAGTTCGTATTTCAGAGTCAATAAGTCAAACCCAATGACAGTCAAATATAAATAAACAGAGCGGAAACCCAGTCTGCTTTCGTGACATGTCCATGTCCTTTCTTTTAACTGCTGTATTTACTTTTGAAGGACAAAGTGTTGGTCGGCCATATTTAAATTAAACAAATAATTTAAATATTAGTATTGTTTGTGGATTAAATTATCTATTTTATTGTATGAAAAAAATGTGTTTATTTCTAAGCTTCTTTAGAAAAGTTCTTTCTAAGCTTTTAACTAAAATTAATAGTATAAGCTGTAGAAGCAGTGACAGTTGTTGTTAGAGCGCACACAATCCCAGAGTCATCATTGGCAATGTTGTTCTATGTACTATGCAGTAACGCTAAGTTTGAGGATGAGTTGTTAAAAAGACTCAATAGTTGAAGCTTTGCTTGTCAATTACTTATACAGCAGTATTTGATTTTTGCTAACCTTCGTTTTCGATTAAATTTGAAAAACTATCGCGTAAAGGGATGGAATAAAGCAAACAAAACTCTAAATATGTAAACACTCCCAAAACCCTCGTCGAAAGCTTCATATTTTTTACATGTCCCTACTACAACATGTTTCGACTAAGTGCCACCGTTAGGCTAGTGAACACGTATAGGTCGTTCCTAAGGAGTTTGTCGTCTAGCTAATACTTTTAGAGTTTAGAATGCATTTAAGTGAACAAATAAGAAGATATAATTTTAAATAAAATGCCAATAGGATTTTATATTACATTAAAAGGATAGAAAGGAAGGAAAATGGGGTACACGAAAGAAATCTCTTTATTTCGTTTTCTACAAAACTTTGACAAGAGAGATTGCAGCTATACCTTTGGAGAAGATTACCTTGATATTAATATACATAAAATAGCTATTATGTATAGTTGTTATATGTTGCAGGCAACCGAGAAAACTGGACGTTAAAAGACATTGGTATGGCCGTTACTCATGGCATAAAAAGGATCTTAAAAATATCTCTACAATATTTATGCATGTAGTTTTAAGGGTTTACGCTTTGAACTTTGAACTTAGCATTTGTAGTGCGAGTACGCACATGGTTAATGTTCTATTCTTATGCCTTGATTTTAAATCTAAAACGTGCAATAAGCCGGTTATGTTTTTGATTGTTTACGCATAAAGCCTTTCTTACACGAGCACCGAAGAAAAAAAGCCATATTTGATCAATGATAAATATAATTCTCATTAAAATGTATCGGTAACTATTGAAACAAGCATCTAATGACTATCCATGAGTTGGCCCGAGGGAGGTTTGTAGAGTGCCAGGAAGAGGCGAACTCAGGAGTGTCCTGGGAGTGTTACATCAGAGTAGACGAGTTCAGTGCCAACTCTGACCCAGCACTTCTGTCTCAATATATAACCTTACCAGTTTCAACTACTTACTGCAGACTTTAAGATGTCCTGAATATGTTAGGAGAAAGCCAAGGAAAAAGGGAGGATAAATGTCTTAAGAATTTTCCTTCAGAGCAGAAAAGTTGGGTATTAGCTTTCATCAACCGTCAGTTCTCTTTAGTATCAGTCTTCCCAGGAGTAACTATTTGAGCTAATAGGCTACTTACTGAGTGACAAAAATGTTTTGTTGGCCCTGAAATCTGAACACTGCTACGAAAGTCCTAGGATTTGATATTAAGATACAAGTTAATTTTCCATCATTGTATATATCTCTAAAGAATACATATAAATGTTGCTTTGTTGAACTTTTGGTTTAAACTTTAATTTAAACTTTTGGGGTTAACTGTCTTACCAGTATCAGTGATAACGCCGTGTTCACAAGAATGACAAGCTAGTTTAAACAATTTTAACATAAGACGAAAAACGTATATCTGCGATGATGCAGAGTTGAAGAACGAAGGAGAATGATCAAAGGGTTGAAGTATTGGACATGTCTTGTAAGGCATCTTGGCGAGATTACTTTAACCATATCTAGACTCCTACCAAAGTCTTGACTTGACATCGTCAACGAATAGAGTATAAATTGTATATACTTATAGAACGTAGTTTTGTATGTATGCTCAAACATTGTACATCTAGTGCTTACATTAATTATTATTTATTTATTTTTGTTAAAAGGTATAGTTGTATTTTAAAACCTTCTTTGTGGTATAAGAACTCCCCATTACGACCAAAAAAGTGTTAAAATACTACAAGTACCGTTTATATGTTCACCCGTTTTAGTCACATTTCACCACTTTATGGTCCGAGCACATTATTGATTTGCTTTGTTTACTGTCTCAAAACATATATTTGCTAATTAGGATTAGTAAGTTAATGTTGTAAATGTGAAAGATGCTCAATTAAACCAAACTTGTCCAAATAAATGTTTTGTTAGTCATTACATGCAGTAGGCCTAACAAATATTTCACTAACAAGATGCAATATTTCTACACAAAGGGAATTTGAAGCCCAGGCTTCTTGTTTAAAAGTTTTCCCAAGAGTAAATGACGATAAAGCTGTGTTCCTTCATGTAGGACGATAGATTGTAATGGATTTTAAATTTCATCGGACAATACTTGACCTAAGTTTCAAGTTTTTACAAAATACGTAAACTCGCCTTATCTAAACAATTCTTTCGTTAATTCTTGAAGTGAGATTATTGGTAATTATACAGTACTTTTAAAACAACAAAGGCCAATATATATAGTGAATAAATTATCACCATATATTGGCCTTTTGTTAATTGTTTAAAAGTACTTGTAATTCTTTTCGTTGTCGTCAATATTGTTGTACACATAATTTAGATGTACTCTAAGTTAGGGTTAATGTTTTGCGGTGTCACTTACTAATTAGTTGGTTGAATACAGCCAATTAAATCAAACGCTTTCTTTATGAGAAAGTTTAAGTTTTCTACTCTTTACATTTATTGACGTTTAGAGTAAATACTACGTTTTAGGGAATTAAGCTAAAAAGATATTTTCTAAGGATTCCTATATTTTATTTACTTTCTTGGGGTATGACTTCAGCCTTAGATTACTTATATGCATACACTAAAGTGCAGTTTTATTTGTCCACTTAAGAGATATGATAATTATTCTACCATTTAATTGTTTGTTGTATTGGGACCAATAGGTCAGTATATTCGATATTTAGGGTACTATATTAGTTTTACTTTTAAAACTGTATAGGTAACAACGTCTGTAGTGCTATATCCGTCACTTTGCAATATCGCTAAACAGAGTGTAGTTTGAAACCCAAATTTCCTATTAAAGTTTGACCGGAATTTAACGAGCGGAGTGCTGAGTTCATTCATATGTGAAGCATCTCTAAATTGAATTTAGATTACATCGACCAATACTTGACCTGAGGTGTTCAAGCTTTCATTACTAAATAAAGTTGCCTTTTTTCAACAATGTTTGCTGTCGTTCGTTTTATTATATACAATATTGTATTTCCTTCGAGTTAGGGTTGAAACTTTGCGGTCTTCCTAACTTCTTAGCCGGTAAAAGACAGCCAATTAACTCAAACGCTTTTTTAAGAATATTCAACTCTTTTACTCTCCACATTTATTGATGTTTTGAGGAAATACTATGTTTTGGGTAATACTTGAAAATATTTAGTATGGTCTTTCTCTAGTTGTCTGAGTTTACTTACTTAAATGGAATAATAAAGTGCAGTTTTGTTTTTCCACTGGTCATTATTCTTCCATGTATTTGTTTTACTTGACCATGTATTGTTTGATGTTTTTAAATATCGCAAATGTGACCCTTAGGTGTAGTATGTATGGATTCTTCATTAGATTTACATTATAAAAATTATAGTTACCAAAGTCTAAAGTGTTTTATCCGTCACTTTTGTACTAAGTTGTTGAAAAACAAAGACAACGGGACTGAGAAATGTGAAGGTGAGTGTCGGGAACTAAAGCAGGACTAATTGTTGAGCTCGTTAAGATAACGAGGTTTGAGGGAACTAACAACTCCTGCAATCATTTACACATTCTCTTCATTTGTTCCTGTGATTAATGGCATTCAGAACGATAGACATTTTTTCAATCCGCAAAAAGCATTCACTTACACTACAAGTTATCTACAATGAGAAATGTAGTTAGCACGGTTATATTGTGACGCACTGTCTTAATAGTGTATCATCGAAGGAAAATCGACCTCTGTTTCACACGGTTGTAAATTTTATTGCAAGAGAGTTTTTTTGTTTTTAGACAGTGATTTTAAATTTGAATTCGTATAACAACGAAGACAAACTCGTACATTTCAAAAGAAAACTACCATGTTGTTCGAATCCAATCAATTGCGTGGTCGGTTTTGATACAACACCATCTTAAAAAGGAAACCTTAGGCCTATATGTGTTTTTCAAGTTAATGTCAACTTCGTTATGGTTAATTTAAACTAAAGTTTACTATAGAAAAAACTTAATGATAATGTATTGAAAACGGCGAAAAATCAAGCATTAAGAGTAAAAGTATGTAATTTTTAAAATGTCTTCTAACATTCCCCTAATATGGGTTTTTAAATTTTTAAATGGCCACCATTTTGAAATTTGATAAGTTTGATAGAACAAATGTCTGGAAAATTTTTTAGGAAAACAGTTAAGGTTTTTACCAAGTTTCATCAAAAGGGTTTAAGATCATTAATTATTTTCAAAAGCTTACAAAATGGCGGATTACGGCTAAACCAAGCCGAAATAGAAAAGTTTTTCTGAGACATATTCGACTCACTTTTGTATGTAGAATCTGGTTCTGCATTACACGCTACACAGTTTTGTGACACCCTGTATATTAGACATTATTTCTAATTGGTATCCGAGTTTAAATTCGCCATTTTTACGCATGCCGAAAGTAAAATAACGGTTGAGTAATCAACAAAATTCCAGTTTGCGTCAGTAATACATTCAACTTTCTGAAAGTTAATCCAATAATACGTGATATAAAGCCAGGCTTTCCAGTTGACGTAAAAAACCACTCCTGATCAATCGTTTTGTCAGTAAACTTGAATTGAATCACATGTTTTTTATGAAGCACGTGTTGAACCTTATAGAAATAGAAATATTTTATATTCCCCTTACAAATTCAAGTCCTTTATAAAGGATATAATAAAAGTGAAATAGTAGAAAAAATAATAACACATATAAATATAAGTAAAATTAATTAAAATAAAGGGTAAGTAAAAAAAAAACAGATATAGTGTATAAATAAAATGAGGAAAACAAAACAAAATTAGGCTTCTGTAGTCGAATTGTCTCTCTCTTTAAATCATCTTCCACAAATTTGTTAATTTAGTAATATACCTTTCCTGTGGAGTAATTTTCCATTCCGTTATCTTTGAATTTTATGTTTGGCTTCATTTATAGTTTGTCTAATATTTCTTTTAATAATTTGTTATGTTTAGTTTTGTAGACAATGTGTTATGATTCGGTATTTTCAATTTAAAATGTTCCTGCCTTGCGCTGAATCCTTTTTTAAAAATGAAAAGTGTTGTTTATAAACTTAAATTCATGTAAATGCGCATCACAGTTTAGTAATCAGACGAGTAAATTCTAAAACGTTTGTCCTTCAGATCTTTTTAAAATATCCTTACAATGACAGAACGAAAAACTTCAAAAACTGTAATATGTTTCACTAACGATGGCTTATAATCAAAATACTTCCTTGTCATGGCACATTGACTCCCGTAACACAAATGTATATTCCACCCTCGGCTGTATTTATAGTGTAAATACATTTATGGACTTTGTCAAACCCGAGGAAGTGTTTAATATTGGACCTTTTACAGAAAAAAACTGTAATCCCCTGTAAACAAAAATTCAAAGTTTATTATGGTGGTTTTACTGTACTACTCTAAAGTCAATGATATTTTCAACTGATTATTGTGCTATAAAACGAAAAGGCTAAGTAATGTTATAACCCGATAAATGTAAAAGGTCCATCAATCTTTATGTAATCAAATTGAAAGGTTTAAACTGTTGTGTCCTAAATTAGATAGTTTGATCAGCCTTAGAAATTATAAAGAGCAAATTGTGACTATCGTTTGATTTAATTTTAATCTTGAAACCTATATAGCAATTACCGTATTACGTGTCAAACTTAAAATTAGTACTCTGCTAAATAATTTAAATTATACTGTGCGAGTGAAATCCTACTTAATAGTTGTTTCATTCGATGTGGTTTTAACGGTTATATTCTTATAGAACAATTATAACAATTCATTGTTTGTCTCTTGGATATCAATTAGACAAATAACTCCAAATTTACTTTAAAGAGACAAGAGCCTGTTGCAGATAAAACTTGACCATCGATTTGGGAAGCTGGTGGTCAAAGGAAAGGGATAGTTGACAGACTGGCTAAGAGACTCTTCGGTAATTGCCTCTTGCTGATCCTTTGCCTTCTTTATTATGGTGATCCTGAGAAATCCTTAAAACTTGGCATTCCCATTACTCGTTGAATTGACTAACAAATACATGCCGTAGTAGTCACGCAGTCTCTAAAGATAAAGATAATTAATCCTTTTAGATGCCAAATTGGGATGCCAATTGTCGATGTTCTCATTGGCTGTGCCACTATCGAAAAACTTCTTCATGACTTGTTACCAGCCTCTGGATAGTGCAATGCAGCCTTCTTTATTGAAGATATTATTGTCATTTTTAATGGTCCTCAGATGACTCGAGCAATAATGTGAAGATTTTGCCCAAACCTTGAATTTTTCAAAATCAACATGTAACTATTTTGGTATTGTTAATAATTGTAACATTGTTAATATTTGCGTTGTAACTATTTGGGTTTGTATTAGTTAACAAATTGTATAGTAGGAGTTATTTTCAATAGTGAACGTTTATTTAAATGAAAATAAATGTGTACGAGCTGAATTGCTTCAAAGACTCATTCTAGTTATCTTGGTTGGCATACGCTTTACACCTTTCAATGTTATTTACCAACCTTTATTAATTTATTAAAGAACGGTAAACCTGTTTTACATTCGTTCAAACAGGACGGTAAAACTGTAATAACGTTCAACTAGCGCAGTACTTCAATTGAAGTTATGAAAGCATCAACCAGATCTGGGTCGAATCTATCAAAGTTTCATCAGCTGCTCGACAACTTTACTTGATTCTAGGAAACATGTGATCTTTTTAGGTTTGATTTGCGCAGTATGAGCTTAATAAACAAAAGATAACGGGCGTGAAAGATACGCCTTGATGATGCAGATAGTTTCAGTCTAAAGGCGTCACGGCAAACCCTTGGAAATGCAAAGTAAACTATGCGGCCCCTCGTCACTTTTCGTCTAGTTCGCTATTGATGTCTGCTGGTGCGCCACTTGTTTATTTTTAACAGCTGGTCATTATAATTTACTATGTTTTCTCTCTTTACCAAATGTGCGAAAAGTGCAGGCCAAACCTAGCAAATGAAAATCCCTTTAAGGCGTGCTTCTGAAATGCCAATGTCCAATGATACACTAGCGGATAAACAAATAATTTTTATACCCTTGGACAACGTTGACTGGCCAGATTATATAGCCAATTAACGCCAGGATGCGCTTACAAGAGCCTTCTAGAGCCAGTGATCAACTGACAAAGGCTCACTCTTATGTCTACTCATGATCGGAATGTGTCCGAAGGCACAGTAGAATAACTGTAAACATGACAGCTTTTCCAGTCCTGGCTTTCAAAAAGTACTTGAATGCGTATGAAAGGGTTTAAAGACATTAAAACTACGCTCTCATGTAATAAATGAAAACAAATATTTAGAAAGTAATTACCATTCTTGCCTTTTCAGCTGGGCCCGTATTAAAATCAGTTTCAGAGCCGACTTTCAGATTCCGATTTTCAGAGCTCTCAAAGCTCATTCGTTTAGAACATATGTTTGGAAACATATTTAAGTCTTAGACTGATGTTATCTGTACCCAATGGACTGCTAAGACACAAGTTGGTTGAAGGACAAAGCAGACGAGTGTAAAGAGAGGGGGATGGTTTATTGTAGATTACACTCTGAGTTACAATCAAAGCTCTTGGTTTTAATGTTGCACGTAAACTCTAGACACTAGCTTTCACAAGTGAGCAGTTAAACTACCTTAGTACAGTAACAATAATAATTCAAATGAAGATGTTGGACACCTTTCACCGCACTTCTTTTTGTTACTATTGTAATTTTAATTGTGACACAACTTTTGTTATCTGTTTTAGTAAGACAGCAATTGTCTAAAAGCCATTTTCAAAAAGTAAATCTGGAAACAGCAAAAGGTTATACTTTTGGCAGATCAGGAGAAGTTGAAGAACGACTCTTCAAATGATTACCAGTAGTAAAATAACAAAGAAATAAAATTTGTTTCAAAGTTAAAAGGCCTTGACGTACTTTGAGCTTTGCCAAAATTCCCTTTTACAATAAAGCTGTGTGGTGTATGAGTTGTGAAGCCGATCAAAAACATTGACCTTTTTATAATATCAGTTCAATTCAAACATAACGATTCTTTTTTCATGCTTTTTTACTCTAGAACGCTTGCAAATAAAACTATTTGAAAGATAGCGGTACATTTTTGTTTTACGGAAATCAAAATCACTTTTTCCACAATCACCCTACTTTCTTTAGTCCTGTAATATTGTAGGTAAAATAAAAGAGACTTAAGACCTTAGTTTTAGATTTATTAAAATTGACGCAGTCTATCTAGCATTCGCTAGGCATGGACAAAGACAACAAGTATCAAGTGAGTAGGCCTAGCAAGCATTCAAACCAATAAAACCTTTTTGGTTAGGCCTTTGGTAACCAAGTTCTCATAAATAAATTAACATTAACTGAAGGTTATGTTTACAATTTCAATATAACCTTTAGTTTATAATGGTCTGTCAATGAAAACTTGGTTCTCGAAAGGCCTAACCGCCTATTAAACAGGTTTTAATGGATTGATTGTGGTCTCCGTTAACCAATTTGTAAATTATTCAGATGTTAATTTCGGTGTATTTGGAAATTCTTACTTAAAAACAAATTTAGCCTGTCTCAAATAACGGCAGAAGATGATTTTTCTGTGGAGAAGATATACAAATATTCTTCACTCTCAGTTAGTAATCAATTTAGTAAGCTTAGTAATTGATATTAGTTGACCGTGTCAAAATTTACAGAAGACGCATGGATTATACGCTGTGGTTTCTCGCTCACTGGCGCTTCGGTCTGCTAAGAAGTAGTTATAGTGCTGAGCTTTGACAAGTAACGTTTTGCTCTTAGGTACAGCTTAATCATTTGTACAACTTGTCTGTTTATTAGAAAGCTTAGCATGTTTATACATAATATGTTAATTGTTGACCGTGTATATTATAAAACTAGCTTGAGCTCCTAGTAAGTCTAAACAGTAGAAAGTCAAACCGCTTTCAAAGAGATTAAAGCACATAGTTATTTTATGGTTAAGAAAATATTAAAAAATGTTACTCTTAGGAAAAACTAATAACCTTTTCTGAATATAACTTTGTTCTAAAAAATGTCACCATAACAGTTAAACTATGTATTAGATTTATGTAAGGCTTAGTCAAACTTTATAATGTTGGGAATTTTGTTTAATTTTGCAAATTTTAAAACGTAGTCGAAGCATTTTATAGAAACGTTTTAATTGTTTTTGCATAAAAAACGCACCACTGATGTTTGAGTCCCTAATTAAAAACACGCTGTCAGTACGTGTAAGAGTTTTTCTTGTGATATCGAATTAATAAATCCATTAATGAGTTTCTGTTGCAATAACTCAGCGATATTAGAAGCGGAAATATTTAATAAACGAATGAAACAGCTTAATACAGTGAAGGCAATATTAATAATATAATAATAAACGATATTGATGCAGCAGAAGATAGCGTCTTTGAGATCAAAGCTACAAATGCGTATCTCATACTGTATAAACATGTCTTTGTTGGTATTATTTATAGTATTTTCATGAAATCAATTTTAATCTCTCTTCCAACTAGTTTTTAGTGAACACAAATAGTTCATATCTAGAAAAACGGTTTATTATTGCTGACTATAGCTTTTTGTAAATGCTATAGAGGAATGTTACAACAAAAGTCTAAAATTAGAGCTTTAAGTCAACCGAACTGTCTTGCACTAAACCTACAATAGTTTGGAACAGAGGTAATCTTTTTAATTTATGGATGTTGCACTATTTAGACAGAGTTCAATACGATCGTGTTAAGAATATCTCGGTTGATAATTCGTACCATAAAATAATGCATTTTGACGGATGGAAAATGTTTACCGTCCCGAATATCATTAATCACAGGAACAAATGAAGAGTGTGTAATGATTGCAGGAGTTGTTAGTTCCCGCAAACCTCGTTATCTTAACGAGCTCAACAATTAGTCCTGCTTTAGTTCCTGACACTCACCTTCACATTTCTCAGTCCCGCAGTTTTTCACTTTTACACTTTAGTACTACAAGATACAAAAGTAATGGATAAACACTATAGACTTTGGTAACTATATACACTTTTAAAAGGTAAAATAAAAAACCTAAATACACAACATACTAACCTAACCTAAGTGTGACGTTTGCAATATCTAATAACATCCTGAACGCAATAACTAATCAAACAAATAAATGGTAGAAAATGACAATATCTCCTAAGTAGACAAATAAAACTGCACTTTAATACATGCACATAAGTAACTAAAATAAGACAACAAGAAAAAGTAAATAAAATATAGGAAACCTTAGGAAATATGTTCTCAAGAATTTCCCAAAACGTAGAATTTCCTTAAAATATCAATAGATGTGGATATTGAAAATCTTGTAGATTCTTGCGCGGAAAGCTGTCTTCTAACGACTAAAAGGTTAAGGTATACAACTAAACTTCAACCCTACAGCCTTTTTTTAAGTAAATAAAATTGTAATCAATAAAATCAACGACAACAAAAGGGTTGTTGAGAAAAGGCCAATTAAATTCCGGTCAAACTTTTAACAGGAAGTCTGGGCTTCAAACTCGATTTTGTTTAGCAATATTGAAACATGTTAGGAAATGTATGTTAGCGGTAGTATTGTGTTTAAAATTGTTGTATTTAAATCGTATTTTAAAAATTTGTATTTAAAACCTTTTAAAAATGTCAAATACTAACAAAACATTGGTAACATAATTTTACCTCTTTTCAGCGTGAAATAAAACGTAGATTGTGTAGGAATTATTTTCTCAATTCCTTTTTAGGTTAGGAGCGAGTCATTGGGCTAGTCATTTTCGGTATTATTTCATCCGGTAACTTTTCAATTTTCTGATCACTAACTGTTCTCTCCATATATCATATAACCCGATTGCTGATCCTTTCAAAGCCCTTTTGGAGTAGCCTCATCGTTGAAAATAAGTTGTTAGATTAAAAACAACACTTTGCTGCCTAACAAAACAAAAAGTGATAACAAAGTGTGCACTAAGTCTTTTTTCCTATGGACAATTTGAATTTACTTGTACTAATTTTCTAAGGTATTTATTGTAACAGAGTAACACGAGAAGACAGAAGAATAAAAGATTTTCAAGCCTTTTTATGAAGAAACCGGAGGAAAACCTTTCACGGGGAACGGAAGAATGATACTTACTAGTGGAATCACAAATATTTTAACGTTTTAATAGTCGAGAACTCGGTGAGGGTTCTCATATCACGAGATGTTTCTTTAAAGAAGATTATATATTTTTTGCACAAAACAATAAAATAATTAATGTAAGCACTAGAGTACACTGTTCAGTCTTGAACACAAAATACACCTTTATGTTTGTATGCATATATTTTCTATTGGTCGAAGATGTCAAGTCAAGACTTTGGTAGAAGTCTAGATATGGTTAAAGTAATCTCGCCAAGATGCCTTACAAGACATGTCCAATACTTCAGCCCTTTGATCATTCTCCTTCGTTCTTCAACCTGCAGCCTCACAGATATACGTTTTCAAGTCACATTTTAAACATTGTTAACACAACTTGTTAACCTTTTAACATAACTTAGCAAAAACTTAATTCAAACATATACATAATTTAAATGTGCTAGCAAAGGACTAACAAAGCACTGAAATACACTAAATCAAACTATTCTAAATACAGTATCATCAAAAGCAGTCTAATGAGCGTTTATATTGGTAGAAAGGTATCAAATTTAGCAGGTATCACAGAGATGCCAAGGCTTGTCTTAAGGCTTGCCATAAAACAAATAAAAAGCTTCTTATGACAGGAAAATATATGGTACTAGAACTTACAAATATGTTTATATCCAACAAAACAAACCAAATAAGGTTATCATATATCGTCTGATTGACACAGTAATAATAATTCGTAATTATATTAACGTTTGAATAATGCGTCATCGTCTTTGTGAAGTCAATATGATGGTACGTAGGTCATGTATGAACCTCATACATTTAAAGAACAACACATTACTAGTATTGTTACTCACGCTTCACAGACATTGTTACGTAAAAATACCGTAATATGTTAATTACTTAATAAGCTATTTTACTTACTCATCTCTGCATATAAACAATAGTGGTTCGACTAAGCTAGACCCCAAACCACAAAAAGAAAAATTTCTATGTAGCAGTGTGCTAATCGTTTGTTATTCGTTTTAACATTTTGCATTCCAATATGTAATGTTTGCCTTATCACTGCGAATGAGACAGTCATATGTTTTCGATACAATCCTAAGCAGGTAGTAATCGACTATGATTACCTCCAACAAGGGCTAATTATAGGACGACATAACTGCTGTCAAGTTGGCATGTCTGTCTTAGTCTGATCTATGCGGTATACCACACTGAACATATCTCAGGGCATATTGATAGGATAGTTATGTTGGATACTCATTTATAGAGCATTCAACAGTTCATAAAATTATTAAAACAAAAAATTCACCAAAGCAACATATTTTTAAAACCGTGCACTTTTATATTTACCCTGTACAATATGTATATTGTATACGAGTGTTTATGAGTTTTTAAAACATACACAGAATGTATATAGTACATCTAAAATAATGATACAGCTCTTTAAAATTCGTTCTTTAGACCTAGTAATTAATAAATAAAAGTCCTTTACTTTGACTTTTAGAAAACTACAGTCTTTGATCAGTCAGCTATTAGGCCAGACTGCTTATAAAAGCATTCTTTCAAGTTTGATCTCAACAGCCAAATTTTCCTTTTATTTTGATCTTTGGCCGAGTAGTTCAGACCTCTTCATAACATTTTAGCTTCAATTATAACACTTATAGTTAATCTAAAAATACGAGTTAATAATATGAGGATGAAGAGCCAAAATAAAGACAGTCAAGGAAATTGATGTTTTAATTGGAGTCGAACATGAACAAAGATGAATTAAGTAGTCGCTTTAGTGCCATGGCTACATAAGGCCAAAATACGCCGACACTTTTAATTACCCTCGTTAGGATATCAAGAGAGAGCCAAGAAGATGAGAGCTAAGGACTTTCTTAGTGGTCGAAGACATTAGGGTGAATAGTTCATCAGCAACCTTGAACAAATGACACTCACTAGCCTATCACCTTAAGTTATTTCTTAGAAGACTTTGAGAATCCTTGAAAATTTGTGAAAGCTCGTACCGAACCTGTCTACTCTAAGGGAAGACTAACAGAACAATCACCGTCCGTGTTCTTCTTGGTTCTTTACTGAAAGCTTGAAGTCTGCAGTAAGTAGTTGAAACTGATAAGGTATTATCATAGACTATCGGACTTTCGTTTGTCTGTGGTATTATATTGAGAGACGGAAGTGCTGGGTCAGAGTTGGCACTGAACTCGTCTACTCTGATGTAACACTCCCAGGACACTCCTGAGTTCGCCTCTTCCTGGCACTCTACAAACCTCCCTCGGGCCAACTCATGGATAGTCATTAGATGCTGGTTTCAATAGTTACCTATACATACTCATTAAGTAGAGTTCATGTTGGCCCCGGCTTTGGTGTAAAGCTTTAGCCTAAAGCGTAATCAATAATTAAACAAACCGGACTATTGCTCATTTAGAATTAATGGAAAAACGTATGTATAAGTAATTATCTACGTAGTCTCATTTCAAATGCTTAGTCCAAAGGTCAAAGCGTAAGCCTTCAAAATTACTTTTATAAATATTAGTAAAGAACAAAAGACAATAAAGTACCCTTTTATCATCTTTTAATACCCACACTGCCGGTTTCGGGACTTAACCCATCATCATAGGTGTTTTTTTCTTTTCAACAAAATTTTTATAAATATGTTGTTTAGTTTGTAATGTAGATAATATCATAGCTATCTTCTCTCTCGAAAAGCAATGCATGAAAGAAAATATAGAGACTTGTTCACTTATACCCCTTTTCAATTACTTTCTATCCGTTTAAAAGGTGCTAGAAACTCAATACCCGTTACAACGAGCGTTACAAGCTTATTGAAGTGCATAGTGGTTGAATAATACAATTTGTTTTATACAGAACATTTAAATTATTTCACCCTTCATTATAATTTCAATTATGTGGGCTTATAGTGTATCTTCAAATTCGATAAAGTTATAAACTTAAAACTTTACCCAACCGTAAGTATAATATAATAATATTCTGTTCTTAATAATATTTATAAACAAAATTAGTAATAATCATCACTTCCAGTTTCAAAATGGCGGCCGTAGTAAAACTTCTAAGGTTAAAACTCAAAGCCCTCTACAATGTATAGTAAATACAAAAGTATAACAAAACATTGCAAATGAATTTTTAAAGATTTTAAGACAAGATTGATGTGCTACAATTGAAAATAATGGAGAAATCAAAGTTTTCCTGAGCATACTTCTTTAGAAACATATGTAATTAAAGGCGGGTATCAAGAAAACTCAACCTATACAATTATTCCTTTATTATTTATCGCAGCACAAAAACTAAAACTTAATTAAGGCATTTGCCACATGTTATGATTTTTAATGTTGTACCATAAAGTGGTTTGAGTTATTATAAACTTAGAACATTAAGTTAGGCCGCCTTTTTGAAACCAAAAGTAATAATTATTCAAACTAATGTTCTAAATTTTTAATACTAACAGGTGTGTAAAATTTTAAATGATACGAAAATAACATTTTCTTGGTGAGAAACACAGTGACGGAAAACTAAGCGAGATATGACTATGTGTTACTGGATATAGTTTTGTTTATTTTGACTTGAAAAATTACCAAGTGAAGTTTCATTCCATACTTACTGGACACTCTGTACAAAATAGCATGCTATTTTTACACATCAACATTAATATCAAGGAAATATCGTCAAAGAAAAATTACTAGCTTAGATTTGAAATTGTGTATAAACTATTATATTTAAATAACTTAACCACTCACTAAGCTAACTTATTTATACTTTGTACACGTAAAATACAAACGGAGTTAGTTTCACAACACAAAGGAGTTTCTCGTATGTATGAGGTGTTCAACATCTTATTTCCGGGCGTCTTGCATTACTTAAGTAAACATCATCAACTTCCGGTTTCACTTTATCACACACAGTCTTGCTGCAATGTTCACGAAGAAACTAAATATATTTGTGCCAGTGTTCTTATTTGTTAATATAAATTAATTTTGATATCCTTAGATTGAACACGTGCCATTGTAGATTAGATGGGTGTGGCTCTAACAACCGTTACTATATATAGTCTATGAGCTAATAACATTTCGTCTTAAGCAATCATCCTAGGGGTTGACATTTCCAGAACTGTATAAAATCTACAAAAAACTCACGTCCAAATGATCTATTCTATTTATTCTTTGTGGTCGATCATCTGTTCGTCTGGTCAAACAAATTAAATAACAGCAGTTAAAAGAAAGGACATGGACATGTCACGAAAGCAGACTGGGTTTCCGCTCTGTTTATTTATGTTCGACAGTCATTGGGTTTGACTTATTGACTCTGAAATACGGACTGACAGTGTTTGAGAGCGCTCTTTTGTGTGTCAATATGGTGTATTTGTTTTCAGTGCGGTTAGTTGTTTTACGCTGCTGTTTTGTTATAAATAATCATAACATACGTACGCGCAATCAAAGCGGCAAACTTTTATGTGGCTTGCATTGTTATTGTTTAAGACGTAAGTAGACATCTTCCTAGTATTTTAACACTTCAGAAGGAACTGTTGCATTCATAATGAATACGATTACAGGTTAAAACTGTGGCACTCCTATGTTTGAGACGCATGACGTTTAGAGAACTTCATTGTCCTGGGGTAAAGGTAAAACAAAGAAACTTGGCCAAACACAGAAAACCAAAGCAGTATAAATCAATCCTGTGGAAAAAAATAAAGCCCTTAAGTTTTACTTTAAATAACAATGTGTGGGTATTAACTATGAAAGTCCAATCAACGTGTATCACTTATTTTGATACATATTTGAGATAAACGAACAACACATATTTTAGACTTTACGTTGTTACTCATAAAAAAGAGAACCCACTAAAACAATTTTTAGCGTTTGTTACCAGTGTTCTAAGTTAAATACTCAGACTTTAGCGTTGTCAGTTTTAGTTGATTGGTTATAGACGATTCTCAGTAGCGTATTCTCAGAGAAGGATCCCAGGGATGACCAGACTCAGGCTCGTATAAATCCCAGGTACAAGAATGCTGGAGTTGGTCCATTGCCAACACTTGGTCCTGATACACTCCTTTATTGCATATCTTTATCTCCACTCTTCATCCGTCCGCAACAATTTATTGAAAAGCAAGAGACTTTACCTCGGGGCACTTTACCTTTGACAGCACTTATGCCATTGTGAACAACGGGACGGTAGTGTTAAAGAAGTTCTAATATTAAAACTTGTGACAATTATTACGGTATACCAAAGAGCTCTGAATTTATTTCGTTACTAAGCTATGGTAAACTATAATATAGCCTACTAAAACCTGATTTATCAATACTTCCTCAATGCATCATTACTTTTGTTAAGTATCTATCTTAAGTAAGTACGACCGATTTATTATGACAAAGGCTCCTAGCAGTAAATTGGTTGTTTGCTTGAAACCTTATGGACACAGCAATCGTTCAAATATTTCAAACAAAGTATACTTTCATCGTTATGTTACTGCTGTTATATTCATCGTGTATTCATCAAATATAAAAGTAATAACATGCAAGGAAAAGACTGCTCTAACTATTCACTTACTGCAGAACACAATACGTTGATCTTTGCTGAGTTGATTGTGTGGCAAGCAACTATAGTAATTAACCTTCACTCGAGGTTTGAACCTTTCAACAACTTGACCAAGAGTTAACCAATATCCAGTAGATTGGTGTGATAGGCTATTTAGTATCGGAAATCTCAGTAAAATCGTGCTTTATAAGACACATTGTTAGTACAATTGTAGTGAAACGTGTTTAGTAAAGTGTCTTATGTATTTTGGAAAAGTGATGTTTTTAATGTAAATATAATTTTCCAATGTTCTGCTACGTAACAACTTACTATTTCTTACAAGGTTAGTTTTTAAGTTTAAATTCCTATTTTCCTTAAACCTTTTGGCTAACCAAAACTTAGACACTTGATAAGTGAGTACCTTAAAAGTCCTTCCGACTCAGGTGTTCCCTTTAGCTTCTCTCTGATAATCTATGACCTAAGCCAACTGATTGAAGAGTTGGCTGAACTGATGTATGTAGATTGGTATATGGTTAAAGAGCTGCATGTCCTCCTACACCTCCTTCCTCTCCACTCTCAGACATTTATCCACAGTAAAAGCCACACTGGGTTTGTAAGGAAGGCTCTCCATTCCATGCTTCTTTTTAGCAATCATACAATATCATTAAACAAGCTAAAACACAGCAAAACGTTACGGCCAGGAAACAGTTATAATCCACACTGCCGGCTAACCAAAGTTAACCGTGTAGAAATAGACTTTGTTGCAATGATTAGCAAACAACAAAACAGTTGGCTGTTCCATTAGTCGATGTTTGTTCCATAAATGGATTCTCATACACACAGAACTTCTGAACTAATGGCTCATTGCAAGTACTAAATATAGCCAACTGCAAAGTTGTACCATATTAAATTAATTAAAAATACTTAGGCATATCGACAATTTTGCATTTGGTTGATTTTTTTAATCTACTGGGAGCTTCTTCAGCCCCTTTACCGGGCAACACTTTTGTTTATATATTATTATAATTAACTAAAGAAATTTGAACACAAAAATATCTGGATCGAACCGGATTAGAAGCCGGGTCTCTCGCTTGCCGGGCGGTTACGCTCACCACTACACCAGCCGGCCCAACTATTTCAAATTTAGAGAAGTATTTAAATCTGAATGTTTATCCGGAACATGTGACTGTCGAAATGTTTGTCATAACTTTGAACTAATACATCTTCATTCGAACCACAGACTAGAGAGTCCGTTAGTCTATGATTCGAACAAACTGTTTCTCCCTACATCTTTGATTAGCATATTAAAACTTTGAGATCTCCCAATTTTACAGAAGAAAACTTATTTACACTAGCTTTTAGTGAACAAAACGGGAAACCAAAGTAAAGTTTAAACAATATAGACTATAATAAAGGGCCAAATATCATTCTTAGATTGCATTAAACGTACATAAACGTATGTTTAATGAAGTTAAATATAGGTTAAATAAAGCAACGTCGGTCAATCTGTGTCAGATAACAAACACCAACCAGGTCACGTGGTAAACAGTTGTCAAACCAATAAGAGTTGCAGCAAATAAGAGGACACGTTTCGTTTGAACTGACAGAAGTTGGAACAAACAATGTCGGACCACATTGTCGAGTCAATGGGTCAAACAGAACGACAGCTTCTAAAACAAACAGACTCGATAATACTGAACGTGGTATTAACTTGCTTGGTAAATAGTATGTGGTTCAGCTAGTACAAAAAACTAATGTATTGTTTTATTTATATCGAGAGTATTTATATCAGAACGAGCTTCCGAAGAGCCGGATATATTTTATTTTATTTTGAAACAGTGTCCATGTTGGAATCCAGGCCTAAAACAGTTTAGTGCCTTGGTATGGGGTGCTAGCTCAATTCAGTTTTATTTCAATTATTTATTTGCATATATATTAGTTGTTTATCTACATTTATGGTGTTGTCTATATTATATTGTAGTTAGGTAATTTATTGATGTAAAGGTTTTCTTATAGCTCTCTGCTGATGTCTTCAAGCACGCTATGTATTTTAATGCTCTGTGTAACTGGCGAATCTGCTGTACAAAAGCATTCAATAAAGAATGTATTTACTTATAATACTCGAGCATTGCCTCTAAAAAGGCAAAAAGAAGATAATTTTTGCAAACTCTGTTATCATAATGTGTAACGAAACATTCAAAGTAGTAATACAAACATTACAAACCAAACTTAACTCTTAGACTTTCGTGGCCAGTGTCACAGCTATAATCTAGTTCTTTCAGTTGACACCTTGTCGAAACTTCATAATTAGGTTGAGATATTTTGGCCTCGCTTTGGAGTACCATCTTTAGTCACTGATGGTTTCAAACCGGCAAACCAAAGTATTGCCGGCACTAAAACCAACGCTGGATAAGGTAGATAAGGTGAGATATATTTTAGATCAGGTGTATTCTGAATCCAAGCTAATAAATTGTGTTAATAGTGTATCTAATGTATTTCGTTTCTTCTTTTTTATTTAAGTGCCTTACCTAAAGTGACACTCTTAGCTGTAACTCATGAGAAAGCTGCCACCAACACGACTCTCCAGACAGTCATTGTTATAATTTGTGGCATGGCGTTATTTTTACTTACTTTCTGCTAAATAAACACAAAACAACGGATACAATTTTGTTTGTATATAAGTTAAAGGTATTATTAAACAAGACATGAAACATTACGTTTAAACAACTTAATTCGCATGTACGTTTGTTTATCTTAACAATGCTTTACTTCAAAACAGGTGTTATTAGTTTAATTTTTAAACTGAAATTTAACTTTGACTTAACTAGCAACTAGTTTACTTAATTCAAAGTTAATGTAGCCATTAGTTTATTTAATTAGTATACCGTTTATTCTTGTATGACAAGACACCAAATTGACAGCAAGTTCTATAACTATATACGAAATATGATAAAAGCTTAACCACTTATTTTTGTCCGTACCATTATTTTTAAACAATGCACACAAGCTTACTTCACGTTGTTTTACAATTTTTTACTGTTGTTACGTGGGGTCTGCCATCCTACATTATATTTTGTACATGATTTCACATGTTTTTTATTTAAATAAGAACTAAGAAGTGGCGATGAAGTATATGCATCTGTGCGGTTATGTTATTTAAACTTCAAAAATAGTTTGTCTCATGAAAAATTAGAATGGAGGTCAAATCTTTGTTTATATTTGTTTGTACTTGAATTTTTGAAGTTATCCCTGCATCGTAAAGTGCGCAGAAGAAAACAACTGCTATTAAGCTGAAATACAATCAGTTATCAACAATGAAAAAAATGCCACCAGAAATAATGTGTCACGTTTGATTAGTAACAAATGCAAAATTTAGTTAAAGTGAATACCGACATATAACTTACGACTAATGGATATCGTCAAAACTGCGCGGTTAAGACTTTTGTCTGTTATGTTTTGAACATCTTACGTTACATAGTACAACTCAAAGTCAACACGAGATCCTAAATTATGTGGTTGAAACCTACTTGAAACTCAGTAGAACTTGTAAACTTTTCCAGACATAAACTCAATATCTAAACTTCAACGTCTTATAATCATGAAACTTTCCTTCACATGTTAGTACGTAATTAATTAGTCTGATATGACGCTTGTAACTTAGTTGGCCATGAACTCGTCTGAAATTGTTATAACTATACTTTACATAGTCACTTTCAATTGGTTTTAAGTCCATAAGTCTTTTTTCATTTCAGAACTCTCTAGCATGTTTAATTGTGTAAGTTTAACTTTTAGAATAGTAATCCTTTTCAATTACTTATCTCAATAACAACAACAACTCCAGGTCGATTTTGTAGCGTAATTAAGTAACAACGCGTGGACTTTCCGACTTGTAAATTAAATGGGGAATAAAATTCAAGTTGGTTTCTTTTGTAGCGTCAACTTTAAGTGCATCTACACTTCACGTTATACTACAAGTTTTACTATTTATATTAGATTATACGAAAACAGTCCTAACACATCCATGGGTCGTTCTCGGCCAACACTAGTTGCATAGGAGCGTAAACTAGCGAGAATAGTATACCCTTGAGTATTTGACTAGTGTGTCCATGATTCATTCCTATCGTACGCGGGCATGAAATAGGTAAAGAGACAAATGTGTGTCGGGTAAATATGCTTTATTAAACACAACTAAGACTTTTCCTACTTTTTCACTATAATCCCCTACTACCTTTATACACCTCTCCCATCTTTGTGCCAGTTACTAGTGTGCCAGTACATTGGTGTCCAAGCCATACTTGCATCGCAGCTTTCACGTCTTCGGTTGCTCTCAAATCTCTTTTCGGATTTTTTAATGAACCAAACAAATGAAATTCATATAAAACCAGATCAGGACTGTATGGAGGATGAGGTAAAAGTTCCCAGTTGAAACTTTCAATGGGATGGAGTGTTTCAAGAGCTGCTAGTGCTGGTATGACGACTAGTTATATTATTATTATCAAATTCAAATATACGAGTACAAAAGAGTTCAAATATAAAGTACTCATTAAAAGGTTATCCACGTTAGAAAAATCAAATTTTACAAATGTCTTTAAACCTCTTAAATAAGTATTACTTTAAAACGGCTTGCCATTATATAGAATATCAAACACAAAGTGAGTAAAGGCGATCGTCGGGACGGACCCAAAGAATGAACTCAAATCCAGAGTAAGGGATTCACTATCAGAGTATCCAATAACATAATAGACGCTCTCTATCCGATCTGCCTCTTCAAAGTGAGGAATGCTCGAGTCAATCTTTTAAGTCTAGTCACAGACCATGTTCAAGATGTGTCAAAATGATTTTGATTTAAATTGTCTTATTTATATACTATTATTAATAGTTTTCAAGTTCTAGAAACGCACTTTCTCGATTATAGCCCTGAGTAAGAAGTTCCGATGACTGCTGATCTCTGCGTTTATTTTTACTGACCGTAAGTAAGTTTTATATTTATATGACATGTTTATTAGGTGAGTTGTCAATCAATAAACGTTTTTTGGGGGTCTCACTCACCTTAAGGTTAGCGGAAGACTAAGATGTCTTGAAGATTGTAGAGATCTTCACTCCAAAAAAACTTCTGGTTCAGCTCTACAATCTTCAAGAAATCTTAGTCTTCCGCTAACCTCAAGGTGAGTGAGGCCCAAAAAATCAGAGTTTATCGTAAGTAAGTTCTCAATAATTGTGTATTTCAAGTCCATCCCTGGATCGTAACTATAAACTTGCCACTGTATAAAAAACTACTGTGCCCTTAATGTACCCTCAACTCATTGTCGCTTGGGACCTCAACTCTGTGTTTCTAAGAAGTGAAATAAATCATTACTAACCCTTTAATTCTGTTCTACAGTGCTACATTATTGATGCATTTCTGTAAGTTTGTCATGCAATGTTCTACAAGTGAACGAGTACTCAATTCGTTTTCCTAATAATAACAAAAACAACCCAACTAAAATAGTACATAGGTTTTAAATATTAGGATCTAAGAGCTAATTACTGAAGCTGTTAAAACACACACTTGTAATAGCTTCCATTATGAATACAATGAAACGTGCTCCAGCAAAACAGCTTGGAACTTAACAGTGCTTGCTTAAGGGTGGCTCTTTTACCTCTGTGAACTGTTCATTATTTTGGGTAAGTAATTTGTCGAATATAACGATCAAAATAAAAACTCTAGCCGTTTGTAAAACGTCCTTCAGTTAAGTCGTTTGACTAATTTTGCGCAATACCAGTATTCAAACTAAGTGTCAATAAATAAATGCATATGAAAACCGATCAGTTAATAGATACATTTTTGGACCAAACCGAGACGAGTGACCGGTCACTGTTGACGTTATATGTTTACGATATACATGTAGATTTAATACAGGTAGAATACTAGTAGACTAGGTGGGTTGAAGGAGTAAAGGTTCAGCATACTCACCTAGCAAGTGTTTTATAACCCAATCAGGGATCCGGGACCAAGTCATATAATTTAGTTGTTCATTTAAATCTCACCCATTTTGTAGCCAACCAAATCCATTTAGTAGTTTACTGAAAAGATATCATATTATTGACAGTATACTCTACTCTATTTTTGATTCAGAAGCTTTTTAGATCGAAACAATTACCTCTTTCTTTCATATTTTAATAAAGGTATTGTGTAACATATCGTAAGCTGAGACGTTTCGTAGATATTCACTGTTATAAATCTAACGTAAATTTAAACCAACAAGGTTTATAGGTACGAGAAACTAATCAGTATTTATGTTTGGATTAGACAGTAAATACGCCTGCAAGTGTCCGAACCTGTAGGAGGTGTACATACCTTAAATTGGATTGGTAGAAATTCACTATCGGTCAATGCAAAACGATAGCTAAAATAAACTTTGATTTGTAGCTGACATCCTGCATGGACACAGTCCAAGGCTGAGCGTGCATATGTATTCATGTGACTTTACTTTTATATTCTATGAATCTGCTGTTTCTTATCTCCCGTTCCACCACACAAATTTCATTTGAGTCCTTCTGCGCCAATCTCGTTAACAAAATCTATATTTGAAATAAAACTGTCGGTAAAGGTTACAAGAAAAGTCGTATGTAATAACACGATTTATCGTGGTTCATCCAAAAGTAATTTAATGTTATTACAAACTACATTAATTTCAAATCAAAAAATTAATCAAATATTCCCTAATTTTCAAACGTAATAGCAAATCATCTTGTGACGTACTAAAATGTTCACACTTCCAATAAAATATCTATTACATCAATGAGCGTGTTGGTCAGGCAGTATGAAGTGGAAGATTAAGATCAAGAATGACTTAGATATTTGAACTCATATGTAGTGCGATTGGGGACAGAAACCAATAACTAATTTTTCTAAGAATAGTTACTATTTATAACATTTAAACAGTGGAAGGCAATGAGAACACTACAAAATGTTTGAGTCTCCAAAGTATTTAAAATTGCACAATTACAAACCATTATATGTCCAGTATTTCAATTAAAGTGGGTAATTCTTTCGAATTGTTCCAGTTCTAGCCCTCCTATTGCAAGTCGTTAGGTTCTGCAGTTCCAGTTATGTGATAAACTCGTCTGTACTGTAAAAATGCCTTTTGTGACCAAGATTTGTTTTAGACGAGCTTTGAACGCCTTCGGCATTTGCGCACTTTTAATCGAATTTGGCAAGGTTGACTAGTTGAACTCCTGCCTGAGAAGGCAAACGTTCATGAACTATCGTTCTGTGTCTCCCAGTTCGATAGTTCTCCTGCCTCTTGTCATAAGAGTGAATGTCACTTCCTGTTATGGGGTCACATTTTGATTTGAAAAGAAGACAAGTTTGAAGAATGTAGAGGCAAGGTAAAGTCAACAATTTCAAATTTTGGAAAGTTTCTGCACGACTCTCTTCTTTGAAGTTTTGCGATTGTCCGAACGGCTCTTGGAGAATGAAAGCTCTGGAAAATTGCGTTTTTGAACAACCACCCCACAAATCTAATCCGTAAGACAGGTGTGGGTAGATTACTCCGTAATACGCCGTCATCAGTACCTGAATTGGGCAGTACTCGGATAGCTGCCTCAAACATAAATGCCCGAGGCTAATTTTTGAACAGACACTGTCTACATGACAATCCCAAGTCACCTCGATCAAGGTGTATTCCAAGGAATTTTAGTCGAGTAGTCTTCGATTCAGTATCGTCCAACATGACTGTTGGGCTTTCAGTCGTTGGTGCAAGCAAAACTGAATGTATGTTGATTGTTGGATTTGTTTTGGTGCTGAGCTCATTGAAATGTTGAATTGAACTGTTGAGCCAACAAACTAAATACTGCAGGAACATAAAATATTCTCACATTCATATCGTTCTTTCCCTTCTCAATTATCTCGAAGAAGTTGAAGGCTATTATTGTTTAAACTTATCATTGTCTCAAGTTGAATTGTAGCGGCCACAAGTTTGTTACAAGTATGAGTTGAGTGGAGCGCATTGTCCTGGAGTAGAGCGGGCTCAAGAAACTTGGCCTAAACACAGAACTGCAACTACTAACTACTAAACTAGAGAAAGTTAAACTTAAAAATTATAAGCATACTCATTTTTTGTTCTTATCTAATTGTCGAGAAGACGATCTTTGTAATAATACAAAGCCCTAACAGAAGTTATAATTTAAGACTTATATTATGTGCATTAAGTTCAAAATGTCGTTTTCACAGTTAACCAGTTCTGTGTGTTCTTTAAAAGAACTTTTAAAATAACGCTCCTCCTTCATATGCAAATATTACGATATAGATACCTATGACCCTCGATTTTTCTGAACACGTTTCATACTTGTATAAACTTGCATATCTATTTCCCGAATCACACTAGTAATTTTCATAAGAACTTTTCTTTACTCAAATAGAACAACTCATTTTCTGGGTACTCATGTTATACGGGTGGTCTGAGACACCAGGACTGTATAAGAGGTACTGTTCGTTAGGTATAGCAAAACCAGTAGCCTTGAGATTTCCTGCTGGCCGCTTATGGCCCTATAGCCCATCTCACCGGCCATGCTAAACCTGACGAACTGTACAAGTAGTTGAATGGTTTCCATCGAGGTATGTTGTAAAACTATTTATAAACAACTGGAAATGAGACGTAACACCTCATGTATACAAGCGACGTTTGTCGCATCCCCACCCAGAAGATGCGACAAACGTCGTGAAATGTACATCGGGACTTCTAAATCTCTCAACAAGGTCTACAGGCACCCAACAGGTATTTACTTTATTAATTGATATAGGCCTTGAAACTGGATATAATAAAATGTATAACTTAGACTTAAATTTAGAAATACACAATTGCTTGCCTACTCAATCTTTAGTTGAAAATCTAATGCATTTATTGGTGTAACTGTGTAGGTGTACTGAACTATCTTGTCAAATAATTTTAGTAGTTTACGGATAAAATATTCATGTGTTCTGGGAAATATGTCCGTCATCTACAGGCATTTGCACGGTAATGGCTGACTTACCTAAAAACCTTTACCGATATATAATGGACCGGACGGAAATTCGTACAAAGTACGTTTCCGTTCAATGCGGGTAATTGTAGAAAATACAAGTATTTTAAAATTAAATTGAGAAATTGGTGACCCCACCCGTGGTGGTTAGGTATTTCGCACGAGTCCGGAAGTCGTCCCTGATGGCATGGATTGGATGGGATTTATTTACACAGTCAACATAATTTCTTTCGAACACGGTTAATGTTATTTCAAATACAAAAAGAAAACATAAACACAAGAAAACAAAACATGATTTAAAATAATCTATCAATAAAATACAGTAAATCAAATTTGTTCTGCGATCAGTTTAAGCTCCAGCAGAATGCTTTGCAATTTGAATTTCTATTAAAATGAGAAGGTTCAATTGGCAATACAACAGTTGTTACAAAGCAACACAAATTTACTGGGCTTTAAAATTACCTCATTTGAATTTTTATAAAATTAAAAGTGCAATACAAACACCTTTGGTTCGTAGAAATTAGAACCATCGTAAATAGCATGGCAGACTTTGTTAGGTTCCACTAAAACTTGTTGAAGTAAAACAGTGAAATTTGAACGAATATATTGAACCATTGCATTCCTGTGAAGTTTTCAACGCAATATTCTGCTACAGTTAAGAGCTCTTAATTCTTCGATGCTACACTGCACGTGGGAGGTGAGGTACTCCAATATGTGAAACACACACGTATCATGCAATTATCGTTGTGTTGAGTTTTTAAAATTGTGCGTTAACACATAAACAAACCCATGTACACAAACGTACAAAGCTTTACACTTACACAATTCTGATTCAACAAACAGTTTCTGGCAAACATATTTACATTGGTCAGAAGACAGGCCATCCCAGTATAAGTGTAAAAACACGTATAAACATACGTTTGTATTATAAAGGTATCTGCGCTCAAAACCTTTTGCAGACGAGTTTTGAGTTCTTGGGCACTTTTATCAAATATGACATATTTTCGAGTTAGCGTCCTGTGACTCCTGAAATAGTGGTTCCCATTGGCTTGTGTATCGCAGAAGTGGTCGTTGATTCCTCATACACGGTCACATTTCTGTCTGAAAAGGAAACAAGTTCACAAAATGTTGAACCAGGGCGACTACGACGGTTTTATTGCTGGTCTCCTTTAGTTGTATACATTAAAATATACTTTTTCCGAAACGAACAAAATTATCGTATCAACCAGAACTTATATGTTTCTTCTGCACATGCTCTATGTGACTGTTTTCTGAATTTGTAATCTTAACCTACAAATCATTGATATTAGCTATGAATTTAGATTCTCAAAAGAACATCGCCAGTTTAACATATACCTTTGCAACCATCTGACGAATTTTACCTACTGTATGAGTAGGGCAATACCTTTGTAAATAGGTAATAAATAAGTAAATAATCACGGCCGAATGGTGTAGTGGTGAGCATAACCGCCCGGCAAGCGAGACCCGGGTTCAAAATCGGTTCGGTCCAAATATTTTGTCTTCAAATTTATTTAGTAATAAATTAGCTATTTAGCATTTATACAAATTAAGATCTATATCTAAGTAAATGAATCAGTTAGACACACATTTGAGGAGGTTATACGTTTACATAAGTTGTATAGTTGATATATAGTTTGTCTATAAGTTTGTAAAGTTTAGGAAACTACTACCTACTTCTTGTAAATTTTGTTCGTTTAAAAAGACAAACCTAACTTTTGCTTTGTCTTTTAACTTTCTATTTGACTTACGAGACATTACTGCCCCTCATACATTTGAAGAATTATTTGTAAGGCTATACAACAGTAGATACGTGCTAAGTTAGACTTAGTGACTAAGTATTGGTTGACTGGGGCGTCTTGTGCATTTCGTCACGTGTTTTATCTCGAAACGAAAATTTCAAACTTCAGTTACTATTTTGTGTAACTTACATCACCAACCACCAAATGGAGCTATTAGCCTCAAAAATATAACTTTTTCGCTTTAGTGTTATATTAAAAGGATTTTATCTTGAAAATAGTTTACACTGACTTGGTTGAGTATAGGCAAATACTCATTACCTGTTTTAGCTGCATCTTGTATACACTGTACTGTTTTTCACGGGATACAAACAATAAGGTGTCAGTCTTCGTTAACTCACTATTTATTTACAGTCTAGTAATAATTACACTAATATTAAAAGCAATTAATAATTCACTTAATTATTACACTTACAAACTATTACACTTTGTACAGTTTCTTATTACACGTATTTGCACTTCACAGTCAATTTACACTCCGGCGCGAAATCCGTTCACCCACGTGTCCTGGTAGCACTCTTCAGTCGGAATCCAACGATGGGTGACGATCCCTCGAAGATCACTCACAGCTGACGTTCGCAGCGGGCACAATGAAGATCACTGACACCGAGAATTTACACTGACACTGTTCACGCACAAGGGTTGTGACCCTGTATGTTTACACAGCACTTACACGTTCACAAGATACGCGGACCTTCTTACACAGATATGCTCTGAACTGAACTGACTGCTGGGGGCTCCTAAGCACGGGTTTATATATTACTGTAGATAATTCTCAGAGCTTCTCGAAACGACTAGAACATCTTGTGACTAGGCTCTCAGCCAATAGGATTGAAGTTCTAGATCCTTCGTTGTTTATGGCGCGTGCATTCAATCGTAACATACAGTCAATCAATCAATTCCGGAATTCACAGGCGGCCTGCCTATTGTCTTGGGTAGACCCCGGCGTCCGCCACGACACTTTAGACACGCTTTAAAAGGATGTGGTCAGAGAAAACCTTCTTTTCAGCAAGACTAAAGTGTAAACTATATTTACACTTCAACTTTTATTAGACCTTGTCTTGCAAAAAGGCATAGAACTTTGCTGTAAAATAGTTACCATTAAATAAATATAGTAAATTGAATTTGTTCTGCGATCAGTTTAAGCTTTCCAGCAGAATGCTACGCAATTGAATTTCTATTATAAGGAGAAGGTTCAATTGGCAATACAACAGTTGTACCAAATTTACTGGGCTTTAATAATTACCTCTTTTAAACTTTTATACAATTGAACAGTCAATACAAACCCTTTTGGTTCGTAGAAATTAGAACCATCGTAAATAGCATGGCAGACTTTGTTAGGTCAACTAAAACTTGTGAAGTAAAACAGTGGAAATTTGAACGAATATATTGAACCATTGCATTCCTGTGAAGTTTTCAACGCAATATTCTGCTACAGTTAAGAGCTCTTAATTCTTCGATGCTACACTGCACGTGGGAGGTGAGGTACTCCAATATGTGAAACACACACGTATCATGCAATTATCGTTGTGTTGAGTTTTAAATTGTGCGTTAACACATAAACAAACCCATGTACACAAACGTACAAAGCTTTACACTTACACAATTCTGATTCAACAAACAGTTTCTGGCAAACATATTTACATTGGTCAGAAGACAGGCCATCCCAGTATAAGTGTAAAAACACGTATAAACATACGTTTGTATTATAAAGGTCAAAACCTTTTGCAGACGAGTTTTGAGTTCTTGGGCACTTTTATCAAATATGACAATTGTTATTTGAGTTTTCAGTTAGCGTCTTGTGACTCCTCAAATAGTGGTTCCCATTGGCTTGTGTATCACAGAAGTGGTCATTGATTCGTCATACACGGTCACATTTCTGTCTGAAAAAAAACAAGTTCACAAAATGTTGAACCAGGGCGACTACGACGGTTTTATTGCTGGTCTCCTTTAGTTGTATACATTAAAATATACTTTTTTCCGGAAACGAACAAAATTATCGTATCAACCAGAACTTATATGTTTCTTCTGCACATGCTCTATGTGACTGTTTTCTGAATTTGTAATCTTAACCTACAAATCATTGATATTAGCTATGAATTTAGATTCTCAAAATCACGAGAACATCGCCAGTTTAACATATACCTTTTGCAACCATCTGACGAATTTTACCTACTACTAGTATGAGTAGGGCAATACCTTTGTAAATAGGTAATAAATAAGTAAAATAATCTCGGCCGAATGGTGTAGTGGTGAGCATAACCGCCCGGCAAGCGGGGAACCAGTTCAAGATCTATATCTAAGTAAATGAATCAGTTAGACACACATTTGAGGATGTTATACGTTTACAACGGTTGATGATATAGTTTGTCTATAAGTTTGTAAAGTTTAGGAAACTAACTACCCTACTTCTTGTAAATTTTGTTCGTTTAACATACAGTCAAAAAACTTTACACTTGACTTTGTTGAATCTAAGTATATTGTCCTTTATGTCTAACTTTATGACTAGACAGTTTCAGAAGAAGACTTATTCACTACTGATTTCCGGTTCAGAGTTTGACCGGAATCGGGCAGAGTGCTTTGCTCACTGATGCCCAACTTTTACATTCAACAGCACGCAATCCAAACAATTTGCTTTTCAAACTCACAGCAGCACAAAATGATAACGGTACATATTCTGTCCTAAATTTAGAACCAAAATATTCATCTATAAATATAAAATCCAATAACTGTTTGAAAGGAAACATTGTATACCAGAGCTACCAAGTACAACAAATCCATTTGAAAGGACAACAGTGAAATTTAAAAGTTAAATGAGAACTAAGAAGCAAAGAGAAGTGGGAACTGACTTGGGGTGAAACCCTTTTCTACAATAAACACACTTTCCTTTTTCTCAACACCTTACAACACAGTAACACATCTTAACATACACATCTAACAGGCAGAGAGTATGTTGTCAAATGAAACGTAATTATGTAAACTCGAATAACAAAGTCAGATATTTAACAATGACAAGTGCTATCTTTCAAACAAACTTAAATATAACAGCGAAAGCACATTGCTCTGTAAACATATACAATATTGTCACTGTTTGTCACTGTTACGCATAGATTATTAACTATTGATAACTTGAGAGTTTACAAAAGATGAAACTGTGGTTCGGAAGTTGGCAGTTCGTTAAACTGTTACTGGAATGCAGGTAAACTAATCCATAAGAAAAGAAACCAGAAAACCGAAATTGGTACGGTTTCTTGCGTTATTATATTGATTACATTAGAAAGCAATTTATAAGAAATATTATAATTCCAAATTTTACTTAGTCTATTAATACAAATTATGTTTTAAATATATACAAGACTAGTATAATTGCATTTTCTCATTGAAATATTGTAGAATAAAATTTGTGTCTACGGAACTAAGGCGATAAAGACACCTTGGGATGCGTTAGGACTCTTTACAGAAAATGTGATAGAGTACAACGTGTTTTTGACCGAACAGTTTAGACACATTAAATGATGACTTTGCAACAGAAACCAACAGGAATTACGTACTACATTTATTTTACAGCCGTAAACTTTAAACCTAATACCTTTGTAGTTAATTCGGCTACAAAAATGACCCAAGTCGTTGTTATTATTTAGTTAAATATGTGACATGGATATTTAAAAATTGAACTTATGAATAATCGTACAAGTTCAGGGTTTCCATGTTGAAAGGCACATTAGTGACTTGTCAAAATAAACTGTGCATTTAATCAGGGCCTACGAAAGCTACCGTAGGCCTCGATTTAATAGTGGTTACCTACAGTGGATTTATTACAATTCAAAATGAGTTTGTTGTCAACTAAGTTACGAGCATCATATTAGACTAACATGTGAAGGAAAGTTTCATGATTATAAGACGTTGAATTTTAGATATCGAGTTTATGTCTGGAAAGGTTTACATAATCTACTGAGTTTCAAGTAGACTTTAACCATATAATTAATCAACTGCAGTTGACTTTGAGTTGTACTGTGCAACATAAGATGTTGAAACATTATACAACACATCTTTACTATGCACTTTCGACGGTTGACATTACTACAATAATTGTTATAAGACGGCATCATCCATTACCAAATTTTCTTTTAATACTAACGATTGTTCCACATTATTTGAGGTAATATATTCTGGGTTGACGGTAAGTAATCATATTTTATCTCAGTAGCATTTGTCTCCTCTTTTGTGAACTTTGCTATGCGATATAGGGATTACTTTAAATCAATTAAACTACCACGTGGAATAAATAAAAACCTTGCCTCGGTCCCAATTTTAATATAACATAAACTAGCTTTGACTTTTGAAATAAGCAACTGCACAGTTATTTAAAAGTTAATTCAATCAGTTAGTTAACTATTGAACAAACCCTGAACTATTGACTTGAACTATAGAACCCCCTTATTAGTTTACATAAATAGTTCATTTACCTTTAGACATTACAAATCTTAAACATATAAAGTTGGGTGGCAGGCAGGTAGTCTGCCTACCCAATACAATTTAACAGTCCAAAATTAATTTAAGCCTTATTTTCGTTTGTTCGTATCGTTCAAAAAGTAATTATTAAAATAAATGATAAGTAATCATTAAAATAAAGGATTGAGTATGTATCATATTTCCTTTATAGTCAAAATAACTGTTCCTTGCCGTAGAAAATACATAAATATAGTAATGCCCTTAACATCTTTGAATTTGTAAAAATAATTGCTACTTAAATAAAGTGGAGTTTGAGTTAACAGATTAACAGATAACTGCAATATATTTAGACATGCAGCAAATATTACGATAAACAAAACTGTTTCGTAGTAATATTTCATATCTGTCACTGTTTAATCTTTCAACTAACTTTAGCTTGTATAAAAACTAAGCTCTATCTGCTGTTTTTGTTTTATTAAGCGGAAACTAAGTAAAAATAATGCCATCACGAATTCCAGCATGCCACAAATTATAACAATGTCTGTCTGGAGAGTCGTGTTGGTGGCAGCTTTCTCATGAGTTACAGCTAAGAGTGTCACTTTAGGTAAGGTACTTAAATGAAAAATACAGAACTTAATACATCGCAATACTCATTGTTACTGATAAAAGTTATTACCTTATTTTACAAATCCATCCACCTGATGTAATATATACTATAATCTCCTCACGTCATCCTAAGTACTAAATGTTAATTGGGTATTTACTGCCATTTTTCAGTTGTTAGTAAAGCAAACAATTAATTTTCCTTATACACAGTTCAGTTAAGCAGACTAAGGAAGGCTTAGGAGCGATGGATCTGTTCAGTTGCTTAAGATAAAAACTAGTATTAAGTTGTCGACTAAACATAATAATACTTACCTTATACCCAATACACATTACTTAATTTCACTATAACCTTTTCATTGTGAACACAGTTTAATTATGCACTTGTAAAGGGACTAAAAACCAAACTTTGAACTACAGTGTTGACAAACGGATTGAGTATTGTAGACAAGAGTGTATTTTTTTAAATCCATAAATATGACAGTTAACATAACCAACACAAAAAATTAAAATAATAAAAATCAAACTCGGTAGGAAATACAGTAATAACCCTGTTTCTTTTGGAGCTAAACACTGTTGGCACTTACTTTGAGTAAAAGGCCCAAACAATTGAGTCAAAATCCTACTTTACTTAAGAAAAATATTTCACAGCCTGGTTGAATAAAACGATAATATTTCCAGTAATACTTTTATTTGTAATATTTTTATTTACACTCTTTACTTTTCATTACACCTTCTGAACTCTAAGTTTGTAAATAAAACAT
This sequence comes from Matsumurasca onukii, assembly GCA_018831715.1. Lineage (NCBI taxonomy): Eukaryota > Metazoa > Arthropoda > Insecta > Hemiptera > Cicadellidae > Matsumurasca > Matsumurasca onukii. Next base: position 34,545,949 of record CM032063.1, on the reverse strand, counting down.
CTTCCATTTTTTATTTTGGTGGCAATAGAGTTTTCTGATATAAAACAAATACAAAACATTTGCCTTTTGTTCTAGCTGAACTATATATTTTAGACATGAAAGCACTGATATCGAGTCTGTTTGTTTTAGAAACTGTCGTTCTGTTTGACCCATTGACTCGACAATGTGGTCCGACATTGTTTGTTCCAACTTCTGTCAGTTCAAACGAAACGTGTCCTCTTATTTGCTGCAACTCTTATTGGTTTGACAACTGTTTACCACGTGACCTGGTTGGTGTTTGTTATCCGACACAGATTTACCGACGTTGTTTTGTTAAACTTATATTTTAATTCATTAAACCTACGTTTAAACGTACGTGTTAAACATTCATAAGTTTGCACATAACGCTTTTGGCCCTGTTTATCTTGGTTATACTGATTAAACCTCAATTAAAAACGTGTTCTTGACATGAGCTTTTTACAGCATAGATAAGTGTTTTGCACACAGGTCATGTCGTAATTATCACACAATAACCAAAGAGCTAGGGAGGAACGATTGGCATGAATGAATCCATGTACTGTGCGTTTGAAAGAGTTATCGATAGTTGGACGAATGGACAATTTTAGTTGTATATGTTAATTGATGACTGTCTTGCATTGTGAACATGTTAATGCAAAAAAACTAGTTTATTTACTGCAAGTCGACCATTGAAAGAGGTGAAATCCATCAGTTTATCTAGAGACAATTAGTACGAGTATAAAATACTTATCTACTGAGACATTTGTAAATTTCTGTTGATTATACTCAACGGATAATACACTTATCCACCTATTTTTTAGGAACATTATGCATATATATATATAACGTTGTTATATGTAAAGCTCTGGACATACGTCTGTAACATAAATGATCGTGAGATTCGATTGTTCTTGCTTCCCTGATTAACAATACAGCTCGGACCCAGGCAACTCAACCCACAGCTTAAACTTCGGGTACTCAAGCGTTCAAAGAGCTTTCGCATTTAGAACTTTAGTTTGGGTCTGTTTCTCGGTGTTTTCAATAGTGGAAAACTTTTAACGTTTGCCTTTATTGTGGGTTTTAGCGCTATAGATCTATAATAAATGTAAAAATATATACAAAACTATGTATTACTAGTCAGGTTAAGCTGACCTTTTAGTTACAATTAAAGGCCTGCGATGTAATTATTGGAAACGGAAAGAGTATTGATTTTGTTTGATGCTAGGGAATACTGTTTAACTTACATTTTGAGCATTACTACGAGGATAATTATAAAGTCAAAAAGTTAATAAGCTTTACGACAACATTTTAATCTGATTCCTAAAAAGGTTGCAATCGAATATTAAAAGGTTGAACCTTTAATATGTCTCATATTAAATTAAAAGTACCTAAAGCAAATGCCAGTCCATATATTTAGATTATTTACTGTAAATAAAACTTCGCAGTAGCACATACAAAATTCCAACCAACCATTAGTTTTTCGACAAGTCACAATACCCTGCTGTGTTCTCATCTTCTGTTCTACCACATGTCCTAAATGAATAACAAGATTCCATAGCCGTAAGAGAGAGTAAGGGGACGAGTTTCTAAAACCTTTCTTTGCAATTTACTAGATAAAAATAGTGTTATAGTTAAAAGACTTAATCATAGCATCATAAATTTATAAGGTATAGCTAAACTCCTACAACGTTTATATACGCCGGCTGTCACAAAAGGTTAACCTTTAGTTACAACAAAAACTTAATAAAGCCTAAACAGTATATACTTTTTAAACGGTTTATTTTATACACATCTCAAATTATGTAAGTGCAGTTTTACAATCACCGCAAAAGGAAATCAAAATACTTCCCGTCTTCCTTTATGTACCTTGCAGCCTTTATTTTTTCACCCAGATTCAAATACTTACACAAAGTAACTGTGGCCAGACGGTGCTCCACAGTGAGATAGACATATTTCAAGCTAATTGTAATGATGTTTTGACGCGGTGTGAACGGCAAGAACTATATTTTAGACTAGCTGACAGTAACCGTGCTACGCTACGGGATTTAAATATTGAATTTTTGTGATTTTGTGATCTCAAGGTTTCTAAAAAAATCAATGTCTGTTTTGTTCGCTAAAGTATAACGTTACCTTATCAGTTTGCCATTTTATACCACATAACCAGGCTGAAAAGAATGTTGTAAGAGAGAAATAGTATCACGTGGCAAACAATTTGTACAATGTACTGAAATTTCAAACTCATTTTTTTAATTAAGGCCATTCTACTAAAGAGATTTCCCCATAATCATCCCAAAAGTACTACTATGCTTTAAAAGTTATTTTTAGAGTATACAGTTCTTAAGTATATGAAATCAATTACATGGTTAGCAATTCATTAGCCTAAAAGCTCGAGTAGTTTGATATAACTGATTACTAGTTATTAAAGTTACACATTATGTTCGTCCAGTTTGATGGAAGCAGTAAGCTGTTAAGCAACAGGTACACGTTGTGTCGGGCGTGACCCAAACATAACTAACTTTAATGTTGGCTACCTTATCTGTGTCACGTTCCACAAGACAGTACGTGACCTTAGTGAATCACGTGACACTGCAAGAATGGCGAGAGTCATGTATTTAGAGTAAATTTAGTAATAATCTGTTTTTCTCCCAATTGAAAACAGCTGTTTTAATTTTATCATAATGTTATCGAGTCTTACAAAGTCAAGGAGCTCAGAATTTAAAACATAAATTTCCAAAACACCATTTAACATTTCAGAGTTCACCCATTTTTGAACGCTATTAACTGTTTTTAGTGTAAATAAGACCAAAGATTGCTAGAGCCAAGGTTACCGTACATAATAATTGTGTTCTTGGCATCAAGACGTCAATTTGGATGATGAGGGACTTAACTACGAGTACTCTTTCAACTCGTTATTAACAAAATTAAGGAAACAGCAACTACCGCGTATTTATACGCTTGTGATCAATACATGTTGTTTTATATTGCAAAACAGTTACTATATCCAAGTTTGTACGGCAATATTTTACAAGACATCTTAGCAGAGCCTAGTGTTTCAACACAACGAATCAATCCTAAATTGTTTAAATTTTATGGCTGCACTGAAACTGATGACAAAATACAATAAGAACCTAAATATAATGAAGGTTTTGATAGTAGCTTGTATTTTGTTCGGGTTTTGAAAAGAAACAGCTAGTCTTTTTAAAACTAGGAAAAGCAATAATCAACTTATAACCATATTATTCTCTTAAAAAAAGCTTTTCACAAACATACCTATTTATTGTTTAAAACCTTGTCTAAAATCTCGCAATAATTTTTCCTGTTTGTAAAATATTGATGTATATATTGTTAACTTAAGCTGAGTAACTAGACTTAATTTTCATACGTATAGCCTACAATCTAAAATGGAAGTATGAAAATACAGCATTACAAATTTCAAACTCGTGCAATAAAACTAAAGACTATGAACGCCCCTCTGCAAGCAAATGAAAAGCTACTTAATAGGGAGCGTTTAGTCCTAAGCTGTTTTGCGAAAGCACGTTTCATTGTATTCATAATGGAAGCTATTACAACCTTGAGCTTCAAGCTATTAAGTAATTACACTTAATGTACTCACCTGGTGCTCCCTTTCTAAATGTAACTCTTTAAACTGGCAATTAATATAGTATATGAACATACAGTGTTGTATAATTTGCTGCCACTTTTAAATGCTTTCATTCACCTAAAAGTAATGTTCACAAGGTGTAATTAGTTACGATAAAGGTACATAGTGTTATTTAGTAATATTGAAATCCTAAAATTTTGAAAACAACTGTTAAAATACGACAAATTCTCTTTGTTGATGATGAATTAAAATTTTCCTCAGGACTAACAGTCTTGAGTAAAGCGCGGACATATTTCTTTGATTTTCCAGCGCCAACTAGGCGTGACAAATCCTACAGAGCAGAGACGTGCACCACACTACCACGTCACCCATCATTCTAAACAGTAGTTCTAATCAGCATATAATAGTTGGCTTACATCGCAATTTTAACTTAGTAAATCAGCTATAAATAAGCACTCAATTTACAGTACTTAGACTAGAATTATCACCGTTATTAGAACTCTTAGCTTGCTCTTACAAATTGACAACTTGACTGATACGTATATTAACAACACAAGGAAGAAGAAGAGAGAACATGAGAGAGTGATGGGCTGACTTTATCTCATGTGTTAACCACATCAATCAGAACACTTAGTTGAGACTGATTGTTTTAAACTGTCAACAACTTTTTAATGGAAATTAATGTTCTCAGAAACTGAGATAGGTGATGGAGTTAAACGAATTACGTTGTATTCCCTTGATAACGAGACAACATCTTTTTTGATGAAAAGGCATTGTTGCTCGTTTTCGGTAGAGGAGATCAAAGTTTTGTTTTTGAGTAAATGTATGTTTTTATTACTAAATATATTTGACGACAAAATGTTTGGAACGAACCGGGATTTGAACCCGTGTCTCCCGCCTGCCGGACGGTGGCGCTGACCACTACACCATCCGGCCCAACTAGTTATACCTTCAAATTTAGAGAAGTATTAAATCTGAATGTTTCTTATTTACAAAAACCGGTTTATTTTCACTAAATTTGGATAAAGCATATTTAGAAAGCACGTTGAACGATCAAACCAGCCAAATTCTCTCGTCTTTTTTTTCAGGTTTAGCATGTGGGTATAGGTTATCGGCGAATTTTGATGAATCAACGAAGTCTTATAAAAACTGTGTTAGGCCTATATTGTTTCGGATAGTGAGAAACCGTTAATATACACATTATTTTATTGAGGTAGTTGTTATTTCCTTTTTCACCTTACAAGTTCGTTATTTGCAATTTACTCCTGATAAGAGGCATACAATATGTGATATGTGTTAGAAGGAAGTTGTTTGATGTGCAATAAGGCAGAGTAATGAAACTTGTTATTACTCTTGTAACATGATAAACAATAAAGTCGGTACAAAGCCCGCGAATATGTTTCATACAACGCACTTTGTTGCTGGTTCAAGCAGTAAGAATGTATCATATATCAGGGTTCATTTTGAAACTTGGCTTATTGAGACAGTTTAGAATGGGGACCAACAATTAAATAAAATGGATTTCCGTTTGTATTGAATTGCAAACTCGTACAAACCATTGAACATGCAATGATCAGATCAAGTTGAATATAAGGACAGATTACAATACAAGCTTTATAAGGAAAATACGTACGATTGTCGGTTTGTTGTTGATTTATATTGATATGGTCTTAATGTAAAAGCCATGTACCTTTTTAATAGAATAAATTTAGTGTAGTTATTAAATAAACATTTATAATTGATTTGTCCCCGTTTTTTAAAGAGTAAAGTCCCAGTTTTCTCGCCATTACAGCTGCTTAGCTTTAATCTAGTCAAAATATAACTGGGCATATAACTTTGCTAACTTGAAGGTGTATTTTTTTTTCATGTTTTTATTAGATGTATTTGTGTCTTTTGTAAATCTATATGAATTTCATAATTTTATTTACTAAGTAATATATGACTTTATATTACACCACTATTTGAACAGAAGACCCGGAGAAAAGGCTATCATGCCTAACTAAATATGAAAAATAAAGTACAATTTATTAGGCTCTAGCTGATTTAAATTTTTCCGTAATAAAACTGTTTATATTGTATTTCAAAAACAAACCCGTAACTTTGTTAAAACTTGTGTTTTACGAATGTCAACTAACTTGGCTGGAAGATAATAAGTTCAAATGTTGATGTTAAACAATGATGTATCATTTATTATCTAGTTTTATTTGTAACTTTTCAAGTGTGTAGAAAAGGTTGTAACTGCAGCTACAAAGCAGTAGCTACAACAATGCAAGATCCACATGAAAAGGATGACGTTGGCATTTAAAAGTTAAATGAGAACCAAGAGGCAAAGAGGAACTGACTTTGTGGGAGACAACAAATTATATTACAAAACATATGACACAAATCCCCATTCTCCGAAATGAAAAATAGTTAACACTAAATAATACACAAAAAAAAGCTCTTTTATTTCTTTCGTTCTTACTATAATCCTACCTACGTTACAGCATAAGCAGAGTTTTAACCTTTCAAGACTTTACAATGGTCCTGTAAAGTATGCAATATCGAGGAAAATACTACTAACATAGGTCTGCAAGCAGATATCTAAGAGTTTACTAACTGAAAAAGTCAACTCGATTTAGATTCTAAGTTTACATACATCTAGATAAACACATCAATATTGTGTGATTTAACTTCAATATAGTATGTTTATATAATAAATGTGTTCTTTGTATATAGTGTGATCATTTTAAACAGGCCACACGGGAATCGTAAACTGCTCGAATGACAGTAATGTTAAAAATCCATTTGAGCCATTTTATTTAAAGCATTTTTGTTCAATTCTAGCGAGCAAGAATAAACTAATCTCCAGTTAAGCTGTTTGTGAAGTGTTGACAACAACCTTCAACATTATCTCATGGAAACAACTTCAACGTATCTACTTGCTATTAACGTAATGAAACCTTTTTTTTATATTCTTAATGTTTTTTCCATTTTACTTTGCGGTAATCTAAAACTATACAATGAAAGCGTCTTGCTTTTACCACAAAACTAAAATTAAAATTAATGTGGTAAAAGTACAAAGACCCTAAATTAACTATTGGACAGAACTTAAATATGACAGATCCTAAACCATTAAAAATGTTCAGTTTTATTTCTATTCATGTGTTAAATCTTAGTTTATGATAACCATACTGTACCGTTCCTGTAATTTCTGTTTACAGGTACACTGAAATAATTTCTTAATCTTTCCTATTTTAAGATAATAACCGTTTGGGAAAATAAGCATTGTAAGGAGCAGACTCGTGGCAGAAATTTATTTGAATCACTTTGGTAATACAGCATTACAGATGTACAGATATCATTGTAATGTCACTGCTGATATGCTTATATAAACAATTGAGGTACTCCACCCTTGGTATGGTGAGTGGGCAGCAGAGTACACGCTTTAGAAAGAACTTTAGTTTACTTGCTAATGGTTTGCCAATTTTTCGTACCTTCGTCATCTGTACAAAGTAGATATTTACTATTTAGGTAGTTATAAAAACCTTTTCAAACGCGTTAGGTGTCTTAAATTTTGATATAACGAACTTTATTTTTAAAACTCGGCAATAACTTGGAAATTAAAATAACGTTAACTTAGGCATAAACCTTCCATGTCAAAATAAAAATCGTTCATAAAGCTGTGGATATGTAAACTTAAATTGTAACTGTATGTTTCAAAACTTATATTTCACTTTGTTTTGCTAGCTACGACTTGTCGATTATGTTTAATATTTTTCTTTCTCAACCATCATAACTATTTGTTATTCTAAACACCTACAGTAATTATAACATACAAATTGCATTTTTACTCAAGTAAATGTTACGTTATAAGGGTTAGTTACTTGAGCAGTTACAGCACATACTTATGGTAGCTTCCATTATGAACTTAACGATACGTACTCTGGCAAACAGCTTGGAACTTGACGCTCACCGTCCTCATTTGGAAAATCTTTAGCTTTTCATTTACATCAGGAAAAGTCTATTTAGTTAGTCTAACTTTAAAGTCGATTTAGTCTTTAAAGTCTAACGTTTAGTTTTACTACCGGGTGACACACGGGAACTTGACGGATTTGACTATCGCAGTACTTCGGTTGTGGTGGGTAGGGGGAATGACGCGGCTCTGAACTCAATATTAGACGCCATTTTAGTAGTCATGGAAGAGTGGACTGTAGAACATCGTATGTTTGTATACGACGAGTTTGTCAAAAATAACGAATCTGTGGTGACAGTTCAGCGACTTTTCCCAGTTCATTTCAACCGTGGCCGGCGTGGGGCTATTCCTAGCGCCAATACAATCAGTTGGGTCAACAAGCTTCGAACAACTGGTTCTATTGTCAGAAGGAAGCTTCCGGGTCAACAAAGACTGTTAGAACCCCTGAACAGAGTGAGAGAAGCCCTGGTGCAGTCTAAAGATCGCTCGTAGGCACGCTCATGAACTGCAACTAAACCGTGAGTCTTTGCGTAGAATTTTTAGAGAAAGGTGTACTATTTCATCCATATAAGATGTGTGTGAAACTAGAGGTAAGACATTATGCGCAAAGAGAAAATTTTGCCGTTAGAATGCAGGTGATTTTTTAAAGAAACTCAAATGCAGTAATTATTATGAGTGATGAGGCACATTTTTTCATTTGAATGGGACAGTTAACAAGTAAAATTTGCGATACTGGTCACCTGAAAACCCTCATCAAATTGACTCTACACTCACGGCGTGTTACGGTTTGGTGTGCGATAGCTTCATTAGAGCATTATCGGACCTACTTCTTTGAAGACGAAAATGGTGCTAATGTTATAGTCAACTCGGCTCGTTACATTCACATGCTGAACACATTTTGCTCCCATCGTTCAAAGAATGTTTCCAGGAAAGGTCATCTCACGTTTCGGAGACATCCATGGCCTCCTAGATCACCTGACTTAGCCAATTTTTTTCTGTGGGGACACCTCAAAGCACAAGTCTACACCATCCAACCTCGATCACTACTTGAATTGGGAGGCAATCAAAGAAGAGAAGTCGCAGCAATCGACAGCGGCTCGAGTTAGGTGATTTTTTTTTTAGCGAGACTTGAAAAAATGCAGGAGGATGGACGTCACATGCAGGATGTAATTTTCCACACGAACATTTCCTAAAATGACATTATATTTCCAACATTTTGATGTAATAAATATTGATTTTTTATCTAATAACAACCGTGTACCGATCATTTGTAAACCGTCAGGTTCCGGTGTGTCACCCTGAATTTATAATAGTTAATTCTCCTGATGACTTCATACGAGCAGCGATCGGTAATTAGGCTAGTTTTATTTTTAACATTTGACTACTTTACAACATTTTAATTTATCATTCAGATCAAACAAAAGCTAGAAACAGCCTTGCATTTTGTTGAACTAGATGACAGGTAACATGTCAATGATGTGTGATGTGCTGGAAAACTAAAACTGAATACTTTGTAGTGAATTAAACTCGTACTGAATACATGGGTTTGATATACGACATGGAACCAAGATAAGAACACAGAAGGAATTGTTAGCACAATTGATTCTGCAGACTCAAGCTTGGACTCCATGCACATGTTTCCATATATGTGGGAGCTCATATATGGGAGGCTTTGTGAGTTGTGGCCAAGGTTTGATATGTGGGATTGGGTCCAAGCTTGAGTCTGCAGAATCATTCGTGTTAACAATTCCTTCTGTGTTCTTATCTCTGTTCCTATATCAAACCCAGTATTCACATGAATGCATTTGTTGAACTGGATGACAAGGTAGCCTGTCAATGATGTGCTGGGGAAACAGCTGTGAGTTGCATGGGAGTTTGATATGTGGGATGGAGTCCAAGCTTGAGTCTGCAGAATCATTCGTGTTAACAATTCCTTCTGTGTTCTTATCTCCTGTTCTACCTCGTCATATCAAACCCAGTATTCATGAATGCATTTGTTGAACTGGATGACGGTATGTCATGATGCTGGGGAACAGCTGAGTTGTAGCTAGGTTTGATATGTGGGATGGGTCAAGCTTGAGTCTGCAGAATCTTCATTGTTAACAATTCCTTCTGTGTTCTTATCTGTTCCTCGTGTCAACTGATATAGAATGCATTTGTTGAACTGGATGACAAGGTAGCAATTCGTATTCATGTGCTGGAAACAATGAGTTGTGGCCAAGGTTTGATATATGTGGGATGCAGTCCAAGCTTGAGTCTGCAGAATCATTAATTTACAATTCCTTCTGTGTTCTTATCTCCTGTTCCACCTCGTATATCAAACCCAGTATTCACATGAATGCATTTGTTGGGCTGTGACAAGGTAGCCTGTCAATGATATTGGAAACAGCTGTGAGTTGCATTGGCCAAGGATATGTGGGATGGAGTCCAAGCTTGAGTCTGCAGAATCATTCGTGTTAACAATTCCTTCTGTGTTCTTATCTCACTGCCATTTCCTCGTATATCAAACCCAGTATTGCATGAATGCATTTGTTGAACTGATGACAAGGTAACCTGTCAATGCTGGGGAAACAGCTGTGGAGTTGTGGCCAAGGTTTGATATGTGGGATGGAATTAAACTTGAGTCTGCAGATCATTCGTGTTAATAATTCCTTCTTGTTCTTATCTACTGTTCCACCTCGTTATATCAAACCCAGTATTCACATGAATGCATTTGTTGAACTGGATGACAAGGTAGCCTGTCAATGATGGGCTGGGGGAAACAGCTGTGAGTTGTGGCCAAGGTTTGACATGTGGGATTGAGTCCAAACTTGGTCTGCAGAATCCTTCGTGTTAGCAATTCCTTCTGTGTTCTTATCTCTTGTTCCACCTCATATCAAACCAGTATTCCATGAATGCCATTTGTTGAACTGGATGACAAGGTAGCTTGTCAATGAAATGTGCTGGAAACAGCTGTGAGTTGTTGTGAAGGTTTGACATGTGGGATGGGTCAAGCTTGAGTCGCAGAGATCATTCGTGTTAACAATTCCTTCTCTGTGTTCTTATCTCTGTTCCACCTCGTATATCAAACCCAGTATTCACATAGAATACATTTTGTTGAACTGGATGACAGGTAGCCTGTAATGATGTGCTGAGGAAGCTGCTGTGAGTTGTGGCCAAGGTTTGATATGGGGATGGAGTCCAAGCTTGAGTCTGCAGAATCATTCGTGTTGTTCCTTCTGTTTCTTATCTCTGTGGTACCTCATTATCAAACTAGAGTATTCCATGAATGCATTTGTTGAACTGGATGACAAGGTAGCTTCATCAACGTGGGCTGGGGAAAGCAGCGCGAGGTTGTAAAGGTTTGATATGGGGATGGAGTCCAAGCTTGAGTCTGCAGAATCATCCGTTAATTGCAATTCCTTCTGTGTTCTTATCTCCTGTTCCACCTGTATATCAAACCCAGTATTCACATGAATGCATTTGTTGAACTGGATGACAAAGTATCAGCCATGTCTGAGGTGGGAAAACAGCTGTGAGTTGTGGCCAAGGTTTGATATGTGGGATGGAGTCCAAGCTTGAGTCTGCAGAATCATTCATTTACAATTCTTCTGTGTTCTTATCTCACGGTCCCACCTCGTTATCGCTACCATTATTATTCATGGGCATTTGTTGAACTGGATGACAAGGTCGTAGTCTTGTTCTGGGGAAACAGCTGTGGTTGTGTTAAGGTTTGACATATGGGATGGAGTCAAGCTTGAGTCTGCAGAATCATTCGTGTTAACAATTCTTCTGTGTTCTTATCTCTTGTTCCACCTCGTATATCAAACCCGGTATTCACACGAATTAATTCTCCCTGAAAGTATTCCAGTTTTAGTTTTCTAATCTATGTACACATAACTTTTAAGATGTTTGGAAGCCAAAATGAATACTTAAAATATGTGTTCCATGTACGAATAACAATTCCTATGGCTTGTAGGCATTTGTTTACATTTGATATAAAACATTCTCTATGAGTGCCTTAATATCAGCTAATACAATGTTTTTGTGAAATCATCCTTGTCATTTTAAACAACGTGTAAGTTTACGTGTTGAAAGTTGAGCCATTAGTTCAGTAGTACCGGGTGCGGATGACCGGTCAATTCATTTGAGCAAACAGTGACTGGCCGGACTGACAAAACTGTTGTTTTGTTGTTTGCTTTAATCATTGTAACAACCCCCTTGTGTTCATATGTTTAGCTGTCCACCTCGGTTAACGTATTTAAATGGTGTGGGTTTGCAAAGAAGTTTAAACTGTCCACTTTAATGTGTCTCAAATAAAAGATCTTAATTTGCATAACGTAAAAGAACTAATTTATTACTAAATAAATTTGAAGAAAATATTTGGACCAAAGGGATTTTGAACTGGGTCCATGAGCGTTGTATAAACCACTACAACATCCATTAACAATTTTGCCTTCATATAAGTACCTTAATCTAATGTTTGTCGAAAAAACGTGCTGTAAAGTAATAGTGACTTTAAATCAACAAGCTGACCTGAAACAATTGAAACTAATTTGTCAAATGACTTATTATAGATCTTAATTGTATAAACGCTTAATAGCTAATTTATTACTAAATAAATTTGCGAAGACAAAATATTTGGACAAACCGAGTTTGATCATGGGTACCCACTTGTCATGGGGTGCCACACAAGGGTGTCAGATTGATTCACGAGGGTTCCTTGTCCTTTTTGCCTTTATCAAAGGTTGTATTCACATGAAACTGGGTTGTTGAACTGTGCTCAGTATTTCTCATCGTCCTGGACAGGGTAATGGGAAAACAGCAAGGCATAGGTGGGGTTTAGTGGATGCTCCTGGAGGGAGTTAGATTTTGCAGACGACCTCTGCTCATGTCTCAAGGGTTAAATGATATGAGAGACAAATTACAAGAACTGCAGCCTTAAGGTTGGAGTTGGCTTAAAGTAAATTTTGACAACACTAAAGAGATGTGGGATAAATTCGAGAACAGCTCCAGCCACTGGAAGTTAACGGAAAGCAGGTAGAACAAGGTGGATAATTACAATACCAGAAGAGTATGATGTCAAAGAAGACATGTGGAACAGATGAGATGTGTAAACAGGATAAGAATACCAAAAGGAGCGTTGCGCAACTTACCAGTTTGGAATCAAACCAAATAAGATGAAAGACAAAATTAAAAAAAATCTTAGAAACAAACATGAAACTCTGTACTCTTATACACGGTTGTTAACCTGGAAGGTTACAAAACAATGACCAGTAAACTACAAGTTTTCACCAACAAATGTCTCAAGAAGTTTATTAAAATTCATTGGCCAGAAGGAATCACAAACGAAGAACTAGTGAACATGGCAAACCAAGTCCTGTAAATGTCACCATCAAGAGGGAGGAAATATGGATGGATTGGTAACATTAAGAGGAGCTTTACAACGGTATCAGCAGGCAGGCATTGGAGTGGAACCCTCAAGGGGAGCAGGAAGGAGACAGACCTAAAGTCAACCTGGAGGAGATCTGTTCAAAAAAGAGATTCAAGAGGAGAACAAGTGGAACCAAATTAAACCCCAGCTGGCGAAGACCGTGTGTACTGTGGAGGCGTTTGTTGCGGCCTAGTCCCAAGGGAATACAGGAACTAATTCAAGTAAGTCACTTACTTATCAAAGATACTTGCGAAAAAAAAATTGCTGTTTTTTCATAGTATTTTGGTTTTAGATTAGTACTAGGAAAGTGAGTACAATTTAATAACAACTACTCAAACAATAGTAAGGAGCTCGAACAAGATCAACGTTTAATTATATAAAAGTCTTTCGACGCAAAAGCTCACTTTATGACTCTTATAATCTATATGAGTTGTACCAAAGACAATATTATGATAGGTAAATTGGACATAGATGCCAGATGGTCGAGGCAGCAAAATCAACATAGTTGCGGCAGCCCAAGCGCAGATAGCGCTGCGAGCTCTGTCGTCCCTCGCCGTCTTTCTACCCCCTCGGTAGCACATGATCGAGTTTGTCCATAATCAATGACTTAAATGTCGTCAAGAACAAACTAATTCGAACGTGAACCACTAGCTCTGCTTGAGACTCTTAGAAGATTTCCCTCGCAACGCTATATGTGCTTGGGCTGCCGAACTATGTTGATTTTCTTGCCTAAGCCATGTGGCATCTATGCGCAATATAAAAGCATAGATATAGTACCATTAAATAATCTTTGGTTGTACATTCAAATTAGAGTTAAAAGACACTCCCTGAGACTTTATATATTACCATATGGAACAAGGAACCAGTCAATATCATTAACCTATTTACAAGAAATTAAATATGTGATCATCTTCCCAGGTTCTTATTTGAATATTCAAAAGAATGTTTTGCTTGTTAGCATATCACAATTAAATGAGGAAGTCACGTTATCATTGTTCTCGAGTAAGAAACTTTCTTTAAAAGATAAGTAGATTTTACAACTCGAGTTACTGTACGTGTCCTAGGTACGTGCAGCTTTGTTCTTATCTTGGGGAAGTTATTATAGCTTCTCTTTGAAAGTAAATTCATAAGTTGATTAAATGACTGACGACCAAATTGAAACCGTTAATCATGGTGTTTTATGAAATGAATTTTAAAAGCCTACTCCAACAAAAAACCATCATTTTATGGTTTTAAAACGAATTGTCATGTAAAACAACACTTAAACGTCATTTAAATAATATAATAAGTTTAATTTTTATCAAAATATCATACAAAAACTATAATTGGTTTCAGATTTTACGAACATTGGACGAAAGATGAAACTTGTGGAGGGCACACACATTCAAATTAATTGTTCATTTCATCGCCCCTTGTCAAAAACAAGAATGTAATCTCTTGCACTGTGAAAACTATGAGACATGCTCCAGCAGAAAAGATCAGAACTAAACAGTTCTTAATGAAGTGTGTTTTTTATTTGTCGAGTTGGAAAATCTAATATTTTTATAAGAATGGCGTTATATTCATATAACCTACGATGTCATGCGACGTTTTAACTGTGGACTAAAATTGTCATATAATGTCAAGATTTATTTCGTTCTGCAGAAATTTTGCTTTCTTCTATACTTTACGTAAACTGACTTAACTTCTAATCCATTAAAGATAACTTATTTATGAACGTTATTTTTCAAATAATACACAGTTTATGTATACTGGTATCATTTGGCTGAAGTCATAAAGACACCTACCTTGTTTTTTTTAAACATGTATTTTTCGCGATGTTTTATGTGTTTTACATACTACAAGCCATCTTATAAAATATACTTTGAATCGTTATAAAATCAGGTTATACTGAATTTAAAAATCTCAGGCCGTTTTGGATAAGTTTTCTTTTCTAAACTGTTTCAACGAGAAAGTTAGAAGGAACTTGAATTGTAGCCCTTTCAGGTTAGTTACAACTATAAAGTTTAGTGGAGTCCATTGTCCATGAGTAGACTCGAGACCAAGAAACTTGGCTTAAACACAGAACTATAACTATGAACAGAACTATAAACTGGGAGTGTTTATGGGTTTCGGGGTCTTTTTGCAGTAAATTAAACAAAAGTCATTGTACGCTTGGAAAATGTAAACTTTAATTTACCTTAAAGTTCCATGATTGCAACTATCACTTTTTTACATGTTCCAGCCATTTGAATTAATTTGTTTTTCTCTGGCCTTCTTTTTGACTGTGCACTAATAGATTGCATTTCAAACTGTTTCAGAATACTTGTTAGGGTTGACATTGTCATGTGCTAATGTCATGTGAAACCGGAAGTTGATTATGTGTACTTCCAGTAAGACAACCGGAAATTAGCTACTTAACTGTATATACATACGGGGCGAGTTCACATTTGGACAAACCTGAATGTATCTCATGTTTATGACATCGCACTGAAATTGTATTGTTTTAAGGATTACAGTCAAAAGAATGTTTGAAATAATTACGCTAAAGATACTTAAGCTCCAAGCTTCATTGCATAAAAATATGAATAACTGCGCTGTTCTTGTTTCACGTTTTACACAATACTAGCCATATTGAAGATAATAATTCATAATTAGTGGATTTTCACTAACTTTAGGCTTACAAATCTTTGATTAAGAAGGTACTTAGACGTATACTGATCCTGGGGGGTGGTCATAGCTCAGTGGTACAGTGTGTGCTTTGCACCAAATCAGCCCGGGTTCGATTCCCGGGTGCAGTGATAACTTTTCACGATGGCCACCACCCGTGGTTCGGAAGTCACGTTAAGCCGTTGGTCCATTCCATTGGTCGTTGGGCTATTAATTAATGACCCAATCTGGGGAACAGTCGACCCTAGTTTGTAACAAGACTACACCTCATCATCCATCAAAACACTCAACACACTCACCCTTCATCCAATATTCACCTTGAAATACCCTCCAGGAGTGGTCGGTGTCTCAAATCAAAGTATCTAAGTACTTATTGTCATATCCAAGCTAGAAGGGGAAGGAAATGCGTGTTTGTCTTTCAAGGTGAAAGTCGTTCTAAAACCATCATGTAATCTAGCCGCTTTCCGAAATTATTGAGCATCGGCTGGATTACAATTGGATAGAATTGATTACAATTCCCTCATAAACAATTGAGTAGGGAGGCTTATTTAATTCAAATTACTTCAAAACTCCACCTCAGCTGCTTGGTTCTTTAAGTTTTATGCTATTAAACTTAGAAAAATGGAGTGTTTTTAAGACCTTATGTTCGAAGCTGAAAATAAGTCTGTCAAAAATCTAATCACAGGCAAACACGGATAATCTCTTTCTATAAAAATTAACATATCCGAATTTAACCTTCATATAAGATCACTATCTGTTTTCTACGAAACCCTTGCAAGCGGAGGGTTTGACAGCTAGGCCACATTAGTTGAAAAAGCCCGTTGTTACAGGCACGGTGTCGTATGTTCCTTGGGCAGACGAATTCAGCCTTTCTCTGCGGTGACCACGAAGGCGGACATTGAACCTTACGATATTTTTGTTTACTGATGAAATATTTGTCTAGGCTAGTGTTCTCAACCCTATGTTAGGACATGTTTTACTGTTTTGGTTCTAAATAAAATGTTAGTGACTAAATCACATTACTAAAATGCGTGTAATTACGGCTGCTGGAGGAAAACTTACTGAAGGAAGTAATAAGTGGAATCAGATATAACGAAGTAGTCCAGGCATCGAAAATCAAAACTTCTTATAGTACATTTGTTATACAACTGTAGAGCATATAACTAGCTTGAATGGTAAAGCACAAGCAAGCCAGTTTTGGTTAGGTTAGGTTGAGGGATTAGGCTGTATAGCACTTGAAACACAGTCGACCATTGAATCAAAACTGTATCAACCCACTCACACGTCTGTGCATTCATGTGCAGTTTTCAATGTAACACAATCTGCTATGTTTAAAATCTTTTTTAATCCACCAGGCTGTATGTGTGGAGTGAGATAGCCTGGTCGAATGCACCAGAATGTGTACTGCTTTAACTATTCTATAAATATCTTTTTATCGAATGTTCCTTGTTTCGTAACGCCCGTGATAAAAGGGCACGAAAAGCTGATAAGGGACTAATATTCGATAGGCTTCTATTGTTAACTTATTTAACGTATACATAAATAACACATTAAATGTATTCACACAAAAACCGTTTTCCAGTTTGTTGTCGTGTGACAGCTGTCCAATTGTAGTCTGCACAAGGGATTCGTAATTACTCAGGTTATCTAAAACAACATTCAAATACTATGTTTAAAAAACCATGTTCAAATAAGAGTAAAATATGTTAAAAGACCACATAATAATTATAACTTTGGCTTATCTGGACTTGTCATATTTTAAAAACAAGGACGTATAAAAGAAAACCCAACTACCTTTGAATTTAATTTTTAACTTAAGCATGTTATAAGTGTCAAATTTAATATGTGTTTTTTTAATTATTTGAAAGGTTTATACAGACTTGATTAAAAAAGCGTTGTTAAATTATTTGTTAAATTGTTCAAACTTTTAATTTAAACGATTTCATGAAGCGAATCTCCTGTTACGTGTATATTTTAAACAAGCCTATAAGTTAAGTCAAAACAGTCATGGTTCTTTACACGTTGCTATGAAAATGTAGCAATAACGTTGATAGTAGCAAACACTGCGGTACATAGAATGAGAATTTCTTTTCCTATTACAGTGTATCTATTTTCTTACTTCCCGTAGACTTGAGAAAATATAGGTCCATTTGGTAAACAGTTGGACTGAGAAATGTGAAGGTGAGTGTCGGGAACTAAAGCAGGACTAATTGTTGAGCTCGTTAAGATAACGAGGTTTGCGGGAACTAACAACTCCTGCAATCATTTACACATTCTCTTCATTTGTTCCAATGATTAATGATACGTAATACTTGTGAAGCTTGTACCCATAAAATGTCAACCCCATTAAACCAAAAAACTCAACAAATTTTAAGAAGAAAACTGTTTTATTTCCTAATTAGCTTAAACATATTAAATAATTGTGTATAGTATAAATAAACAAACTAATAGTCTGATAATTTTGGCAAAAATAAATAATCAACATACAAAATACGTTGTGTTTACCATAATATTCGTTCTCATTGTCCTCGCCTATTGTTTAATGTCAGGAATGTTTACTATGTTACAAGGGTAACAACAAGTTTCATTACACTGCCTTGTTTCACATCAAACATATTCCTTACATCAATCAATCCACATTGAATGTTCGTTTTACTGGAGAATTGTTTTCACTTGAGTATTATAATGCTATATTTTCAATTTTAAACTTGGGTGGTTAGTCATAATAAAAAAAAGATTTTTAGATGAAATAATAAGATTTCTACATAGTGTAGAACGTTATGTTCTGTATTTTATTTTATTAAAATATTTTTAGTGGTTTCATCCAAAAGATTTTTATCATAGTACTATATTTATGTCAGCAATGTCAGGTAAAATTATAATCAGCTACTTTAGTGTTGTAAAATCTTTGGTTTAGAAGTTTCTGTGAACCAAAGTTTCAGAGCTTCTGAGAACATTTACTTAGCACCGTTTGTACTGAAATGTCCTGAGACAATTTATACTTTTGAAAATTGTTTGATGGGGCTGAATAAACATATTACATCGATAATAATGGGCGTGTAGGCCTAATCGTTTTGCTTGTTTAATTGTCGCTATTTTGTTTTCTCCCTAAATAATACATACATCTATGATAGTTTGACCGATTCTTATTGGAAGATTTATTTGAAGACCCTACCGTGAAAACTCAAGGACTTTAATAAAAGTAAAATAAATTATCAATAACTAATCGAACATAGTAAAAGCAGTAAAGAGGAACATTAGTTTAAAGTATATTTTACCTTCAAAAAATCAAACTCATACAAAAAAATTTCAACACGTAATTAATGAAATTTACTTTACTGTTAATGCCTGGAACATAATATTTTTGGTTCAACTAGAATCAATTAGGGTTTACTTTGTTTGCTGACTATGACTAATTACTTTCAGTTGTTTGTAGACTTCAGCCCCAATCTTCCTCGTCTTTGCTAGCGCACGACTTTAATCTTCGATATAACTGAATTAATTTATATTGATACAAGTAATTAGGACCAATAACCTCTTTTCTTAGAACAACTTTATAAAAGACTAAATGTATAAGTTGTTTTTTAATACCATTAAATTCATCAATACAAAAGGGTCGTTAGTGATTGAAAGCCTCATTGTAAGTTACAATAATATTGTTAGAGAAATATAATTTTTAGATGTGTTGGCTTCTACTAGCGTTTGATCTGAGTTTCTTCCGGCATAAAAGGGACAGTTCGGTGGATGTTGTTGTCTCCCGCAAAAATAGTTGTTTCTCTTAGCCTTGATTCTTATTTGTCTTTTCAATGCCAACATCAAACTTTAATGTGAATAATTTTGTATTTGCTGTGATAAACAATAATAATAAATGTACTACAGCTATTCTCATTTAAATGTACTGACCTCTTTGTGAATACAACCCCCTTCAAACATTCATCCATTCTATCGTTGTTCTTGTTTATTTTATTCCAGTGTATAGCCAGATAGCATCTGTCAGTCACCTATTGTAAGTCCAAAAGGTTAAAATTCCTCAACATAAAATCAAATGAATACAAGAATATGTGTTTTTCAATTGTTTAAATGAAAGTAGTCTTCAAAGATAGCAACATAGATTTATATCGAACTTTGATCGTCCAGCAGCTGTTACTGGACCAAACGTTGATACCAAATCCTTCCTTTGAAATCCAGATTAATACAGCTGATCGATATAGGATGCACTAAAACTGCTTGATGTACAATACTTGACGTAAAATATACAGAAAAATGCTAACCAATTTGTTCTGAACTATGTTTTGCAGGTTATTTCACGTTCATATAATAAGTAATTATTACATCGGAAATTAAATCTTTTGAAAGAAATAAGGTGTACGTTTAGCGAAGATAAAGGTGAAAGTGAACTTGTGAATAGCCCAGAAACAAAGCTCTCAGTGATAGGGGATAGCTGAGAGAATCCCAGTAGGCTACTATACACTGCGTGAAAATGTAATAAATTGTTCAGACGTCAAAGGGAAATGTGCAGCAGGCCTCTAGTGCTATGAAGAGGCTGAATCCGATTGATCTGAGTGTAAGGACACTTCAACCAGCAATCTGTGGTAACTCGTACAGCTGGTCATTGGATACAAATGTTACAGAGAGTATTGATGAGGTCATTGTATCGACTTTGTCAGTGTTGTTTGCTTTCTACAGCTTTCAATTGATAAATCTTGCCACTACTCAAACCAGATAGAGATCGTACCATCAAACCAGTATAGGTATTACTAAGTCAACACAAATTTCAAAAAGGTATGTAAATAATAAATGATTATTTGCATTATGTATTTGGATTATGCTTTTGATGGGGAGTCTAAAGTACTTTGTATTTACACAAATTGCCTTTCATTTTACAGAATACATTATAAAAATCAAGCAAAACTATATTTTAGGAACGCTTAAAATCGTGAACATCCTTTGTTATGACCCTGTATAACTAAAAAAGCTGAGTCTAAAAGTACTCTTTTAAAACAAACATTGTTTTAGTGCAAAAAATGTCTATTTGTATTTAAACTTATACGAAAAATTGTTGAAACAAAACAGAAGAGGGAAAGCCTGCAAGTGACATCCTCCACTCTTAACTTCCACTTGGAAGCGGAGGTTCTCTCTCATGATACACTTGACATTGGAAATACAAGCTTTGCTCTTGAACACACTCTCATTTTTAAAACAACTTAGCATGCGTGTTCCAAAATAAAACTATAATTTCAAATATATCTTCTGGAGAAACCTGTAACTTTAAATAAATCAATTTAACAACTGTAAAAGTCCTTACGATCATTTCTGCCTGAAGCTAAAAAAGTGTGGTTCTTCACGGTTTATTTGCTCTTTTAGTTTACATAATCAAATAGAGGTGCAATTATTCTTATCACACATATCTTCAACGTAATGGTGCGTTTTTCATTTCAATAATATAAGATACGCAAAATTAGCAATTTAAACGCCCAATATGTTTCATTTTACCTACGGTCATTGCGTATGCATAGTTAAAAATGCATGCAATTAACAAACATAAACTGTATATGCTGAAGACGCATCAA
The DNA here is from genome assembly GCA_018831715.1 of Matsumurasca onukii. NCBI lineage: Eukaryota > Metazoa > Arthropoda > Insecta > Hemiptera > Cicadellidae > Matsumurasca > Matsumurasca onukii. The sequence continues at coordinate 34,524,764 of CM032063.1, read as the reverse complement.
TTTCTAAACCGTCTTAAAGCTCTCCAACTAAAAATAATAGGTATCCTTACATCTAAGTCATCTTTTATCTGGCACAAAATACCTTCTTATCGGCACATATCAATGTTGTTAGTTTGAAAGGAAAAAAACATAACATGGACTAATAGTGGCGAGAGCAAATTAGTAAACAGAAAGAAACGGACATTTCCTGCCTCTTCCGGAGAAAAACTACTCCAACGTTTCAGGTAGTTAAAACTCCACCCGTCTTCAGAGGACTACACTAATCTAGAAACTACATTTAGTTATATGTCTTAACTTAAGATCCAACCTAAGACTATACCAAACAATATTTAAAAATACCACTACATCTTAAAAATTGATAGCTTGTTAAAATTACAATTAAAAATAGAACCAAACAAAATGAGGACACGTTAATAAAAAATAAACTACATGCTAGGCCTTAACATAAAACAAATAGCTGAAAACACAGAAATGTGGTAGGTAAATATAAATTGAAAGTATCTCACCCATACTCGGACTGACGAATCTCGCAGTACGGGAGCCGCACACTAACTAAAATCTCGGTAGTTCGACAGCCCGGTTCGTGGATGAGTGGTGGGGGAGCGGGTGGGTGAGAGAGAGACATGAAGCCGACGGGAGGGTGGGTTGATGTTTTCACTGGGGAAGCTGCACATAAAAAATATAGCATAACCTATAATTATTAAAAAAATATAACATGCTAAGGCATAAGTGTATGTCGTGCATGTCTCCATGGCTCACAAGGCGTTAAGTTACAGACGTGTGTGTTAGTTCTGTCTGTCTGAGGTACATTGGGTGTGTTCTGGTTTTTATCTGTTATGACTTTTCTAACTGAAATATTTACTATTTTGAAAATGCAAATAGGTATCCAGAGATAACTTCTACACTACTTTGGCTAATGATGTTGTTAAGTTTTATCAAGTTCCTCTACAAATTTCTGTAGAAACATGTGTTCATGGTGGAGAATTTTAACGTTATTGAAGTCATGCGTTCATGATCCCACGCGTGTTTTGCTTATTTTGAAGATGTGTTAGCTTTAAGATGTGCAATTTTCACCACCTGAAACGTTAGGAGTAGGTTTTCCGGAAGTGGCAGGAAAGTCCTTTTCTAATCTATTAATATTAATGTGTTATATATGGTTAAGATTGTTAAATGTGAAAATGTTTGTGAAATATAACTTAGGTATATTGTTGATGTGATTTAAGTTCTAAGTGTAAAGTTTTCTATTAATTAATACTATTTACGTTTTAACTATTTTCTAAATATGTAATTAATTTAATCAAACATAATTCATATTAATGTTTGTATTACGTTAGGAGACAGGCTGATTGAGAGTTAAAATCAGTACCAAGTTGCCCTAATTACTAACCTCACAATTTATTTTGTTACTACATTATTTAATAATGCCTATTTTTATTATTAATTTTACTAAAGATCAAAAATTCCTCTAATTTTTCATGTTAATTATTTAACTACAAAATGGCTTAAAAGTGAGTAAAAAAATGTACTATTTATTCAGTGGTTGAATGTGCTATACCTCACAGTTTATTCTACTTTATTTTATTCTATTATTTATGTATTATATTTCATTATGTTATTACTTTACTAAAATGTTATCATTATTATTAAATTACTCTAATTTGTTATATTAATCTATTCAACTGTATGGAAATAGCTTATAAGTAGAGGTATACTTTAGCCAGTTGACTAATGTTAATGTTACTATTTGTTCAAATGATGTTAAAGAATGAGTAAATATTTATGGTTCTCCCCTCAAATGCTTAGCTAGATGGGTAGAACCTACTGTATTGTATTATATTTAAATTTGTATGCAAATAAACTTTGAAATTAAATGTTGATGCTAATCATGTTACAAGCGTTATATATCGTTAAGATTAGTTAAGATAAAGGTAATGCATCAGAATGAAATATAACATAATGTACAAGGGATCATAAATAAATAATAAATGTACATTACCGAATCGAAAGAAATAAGTAAAGTAAATTACTTATAAACAATCCGTGGATATATTTTCTGCAGACGTTTCTAAGTTACTCTCTTTGCAAGAGCTAAATTATGTTCTGTATTTATTATAATCAAACATTTATTCCAATAATCATATTTGATGCAAATTAACGATAAGGACTCAGTAGAGAGCAAGAATACTTCAATTTCTTGGCCCAGTGAGTGGTCTCAGAACACTCCCTTAACGCTAATGTATATCCAACCCTCGGAGGTTTTTACGTTGTAAATACATTCTTGGATAATGTCCAACCTCAATCCTCTGACACATGTATACAATGTACTAGAGATATCTTTTGAAATCGTAATCTACTGTCAAAACGTCCTTTTTTCATTTTGCATCATCGTATTTTGTGTAAAATTGTCACAAATAAAACAATTTAAAAGCTTATCTGTTTTGAACGAGCGACACACTTGGATTATTTTATACGAGTACAATTTATTTTGTTTGTTTGAGAAGAGTAATACAGTGTTTTGTTCCAGAACTTCAAAACTAGCCTGATTTTCAAATCTCGCAGCTAACACCTTCCCGAGAATAAATTAGATTCACCCATTTAACCTTCCATCCAGTCCTGCTCCTACCACGGTAAATTGCGTTATCTATAGTATAGCCTATCTCTATTTCTCACACATTAAAGTTATACCATTAAATAATATTGCTAAAACAAAGAAGTTCACCTAACGTATTTACTAAACTGAACTCGTACCTAGAAAGGCAAAAGTAAGTATCTTTCAGTTCAGTAGTTCTCCCTGATTTTGTCCCATAGATATGGATATTACACCATCATACACGGTCACATGTTGTGACGGGTTCAAACCTAAGACTGCTGGTCTCCCTTAGCTCTATAAATTAAACACACTTTAATCGGAAAAGAAACAGAATTAGTATTCTTAAAAAGAACTAACGCATTTTTCGTGAAAAGACCAAACAAGCAAATTGTGAATTTTTTATGGCAAATCTATAGATGTTCAATATAAGCTATCAATGTATTTACCAATGTAAATGCTCAGTATCAGGAAAATGCCACAAGTCTTATACTGAAAGCTGATCCATTCCTTTCAATCCTCTGACGAGTTTTAAATCCTATATGAGCAGGCAACGCTTCTAAAAAGAGTGTATTCAGATGTTAATCTTAGCAGAGTAATCTAAAATGTTCAATGTGCCCATTGTTGTTAATATATTTTGAGTAAGGACTACTAAGTACAGAAATTTACCACACTCTTTTTTATTTTGTTTGTCTACAAGTTAGCGCATTACTTACTGTATTCAATTGTAGTAGACTTTTCCCCATTTATGACTTTAGAATTATTAGACAGTTTTCAGAAGAAGACTTATTCACCACTGATTTCCGGTTTGGAGTTTGGCCGGAATTCGGCTGAGTGCTTTGCTCACTGTTCAACTTTTACACCCAACAGCACACAATCCAAAATCATTTGCTTTACAAAATAACTAAATACAACACGCAATATTTTTATTTGTACTTTATTTTAGAACTAGTTCATCCATTCACATATAGTGTATACTGCATTGTACTAAGTTAGCAACGTTTTTGTATTTTCATATCAAATATTTTATATCACATAGGAAGACCTAATAGAACATGGAAAACAACTTTTCTAATCTGTACACCGAAAAATAGCGTCCTGCAAGAGCATGTTTTAAGCAACTTTTCTGGGGTGATTAATCTTTTTAAAATAAACTTAGTAAAATGTGTTTTTAAAAATGCAGAAAGTTTTGAAATGGTAGAGTAGATTGTGTTCAAGAGCAAAGCTTGTATTTCCAATGTCGAGTGTGTCATGAGAGAGAACCTCCGCTTCCAAGTGGAAGTCGAGAGTGGAGGATGTCACTTGCAGGCTTTCCCTCTTCTGTTTAATTGTAACACTTTGTTTCATTAAATTAAATACAAATGTACAACGCTGTGCTTTTCAACTAGTATTCTTAATAAATGACTCTTTAAACTACATAAAATATTCATGTAATCGTTTCTCTTTATCTTTTCAAAAATGACATGGTTCATCAACTAAAGGCTTGTTGGAAGCACCCAGCGTTGGCAAAATCAATGACCTCATGAATACCCTTTGTAACATTTGTAACCAGTGACCAGTTGTAAGAGTTACCACAGATTACTGGTTGAAGTGTCCTTACACTCGTGCTTTAATGATTCAGGATTTAGTCACTTGGTAACACTAGTCAGTTGGAAAGGGACTTCGATGTCAGGGTGAGTGGAAAGTCTGGCTTACTACTTTAGTGGAGGTTGCCATACATAAATGTGTTATCTTTATGCTTAGGACAATTTATTTGAAATTGTGCATGCTGGTTAACCAATGAAACATAGTTCAGAACAAATACGTTAACGTGTCATGTTGTATGTTTTCTTAGCACATTAAGTAATTTTATTGCATCCAGTATAATCATCCAAAGTGGCTTTACTTTTCAATGAAAGGTATCAAGGTCTTGTCGTCACAGCTTTCTGGGTGATTGGAATACCTATTACTGGGCTTTTAAATTAAAGACTACATTTTTTTTTAAAAATTAAAAACCATCACCACTTTCACGTTTATATTATTTTATGCTAAGTAGTTTTAACATTTCAGACTAACAACGTACGGCTAATAAGTTCAATCTGGCTATACGAGGCTAAAATTAAATTAACAGGAGGAACTCTAGAACAGGTGTATACTTGGGAAATGCTTAGAAGTCAGTACATTTAGATGTCACTAGCTTTAGTTCGTTTTATAGTTTGCAAGTAGAAAGGTTGTTTCTGATTGTTGTAGATTTCTGTTTCGATTTAAATATACACCAAATTATATTGTATTACAAAATGTGCAGAGTTGTTTCATCAAACTTAATAGTAAACTTGCTAAAACAACTTTTACCAAAAACCGAAACCGCCCATGGCTATGAACGGGTTCAATATTTTCATTGAAATCCAAGGAACAATATTCTAAAGTATTATCGTTTCAGAAAACTTTGTATTTTCAATGCCATTTTGAAAAAAGGTACTATGTTTTTTTTTTATATGTATGTATATAATATTGCATATATTTATCAGATAATCCATCTTCACCATCATATCGCCAAGTTCTGGACTTAAATATGGTTTGTGTGTTTATGTCAAAACAAAGATGTTTGATGTGAAACAAGGCAGAATAATAAATATTGTAATTACCGTTGTAACATATTAAACAATTCTAATTAGGTGACGACAAAGGTCATGAATATTATGTTTATGCAACGCACTTTGTGTGTTTTTTTATATTTTTTGTGCAAAAGGCGGACTATTAGTTTGGTTATCAATGGCTATCAAACGATTCGTGTTTTGTAAGGGAACCAGTATAAATTCGTGCCATACTTTTAGGCTAGTTATTACTTACAACTGTTTTCATCAAATTATTTAATAAAATACACAATTTGTAACTTAGTTTTTGACATTCAAGCTAACGTACAAACTATTAATATCATTAATCACAGGAACAAATGAAGAGAATGTGTAAATGATTGCAGGAGTTGTTAGTTCCCGCAAACCTCGTTATCTTAACGAGCTCAACAATTAGTCCTGCTTTAGTTCCGATACTCACCTTCACATTTCTCAGTCCAGGTCTATATACCAAATAAACCATTTCTCAAATGTTTTCAAAACAAGTAGTTCTTAAGAAATGTTAAACAACGCCTGAAGTGCATGATTCAGCAAATTTATTAACAATGCAAATACTATATTTCAATGGCGCTACCATTTACAAAAGCGTTAAATTGAACCTAACATAGTTCATTAGTTTACGTATATGACGATAAATCCGGAATAAAATTTAAACATGCAAAAGAACCAAGAGTAGTAATCTGTTTAAACACTAACTAACTTACAATTTTAAATAGTGCAATACGTTTGTAAACTAAAGACCTTGTCTAATTAATGCATTTAAGACACATTTACTATTAAATCGTTCCATTGAATACTAAAGGTCGTGATGATGTGTCGAATGATATACGAGTACATACAAAACCTATCACAGGCAGATTAACACGATTAAGTCTTATTAAAAAATAGAAATAAAGGTGAGAATCCAATAGAATGACTAATTCATTATGCGTTATTACATTCCTACTTCAAAGAGATTCAATTGTTCAGTTTGATGTCTATTGATTGAAAATCTAGAATTAACTAACTATTCTTTAAAAACGTATTAAATGATGAACACATAATATTAAATCAAATGATACATATGTGTTTGATTAACTATGGACTAAGAAATATGAAAGATCACCAATCATGATCAGTGAGCTAAATTGTAACGGTTTGAAGTCATGATGATTGCGTGTCAGTGAATTCACTGAACATCAGTAAACGAAGCACTCAACTGACTTCCGGCCTAACTCCAAACAGGAAATCTGTGGTGAAACTACTAATCTGTAAAAAGCCTGGTGAAAAGTGTTCAACTTTTAGCTATATTACAATCGTCAGCAATCAAGAACATTCAAGCACCTCGTATTTTATGAATTATCTCGAATTTTATGAATTGCCTGAACAAGTAAGAACAAAAACTTAAAGTCAGATTTAAGTTAAAATATTGTTCACGAAATCGTTGAGATTAAAAATAGGGAACTGAGTTTGAAAAACAACATAAACTCACTTGTTTTGGCTACTTAGTGAAGTTTTATCTTATTTCGAACTGGTTTTTGTGTAAACACAGTTTTAGGCGGGTCTTCTACGCCCAGTAGCAGTGAAACTCCGTTTCCTCTTCTTTTACCTAAATAAAACCGGCTTTAGAATTCAGTTATTTGTCGTACATTTGAATAACTACAAAAATGAGGTTTTAGGTGGTAAATTTCACACCCAATAATAACAGTAGGCACAGTACTTTCCAGACCTAACATTGGACACAAGAAAACTAAATCTACGATTTCTGCGGTCAAGTATTGTGCTCTCAAAAATATCAATAATATTCAAGTGATCGATAATGAATTTTTAATAACGTAAATACCGGAAAAACATTCATAACAAAAGCTAAAACAATACGCAGCTGCATTCAACAAGGCTATCTCACTCCATACAGACAGTCCAGCCAGTGGATTAAAGAGCTTTTAAACATGGTTGTGTTGCATTGAAAAAATTGCACATGAATTCACAGGCTTCAGTGAGTTGATACAGTTTTGATACAGAGTTTAACTGAAACTATTGACTGGGTTTAGAGTGCTACTCAACCTAATATCTCTTGACACCTAATAGCTTTAAAGTCAACAATAAAACCCTTAAATGGGTTGTTTTTGCTGTACCATTTGAACAGTACAACACTAAAACGCAGCAGTTTATGTTTTCTGCATTTTGCAATACAGTTCTACAGTTATACCATAATATTCTTAATATACTCCTTATCTTTATAATTGAATGTACCGATCTTTGTATCAGATTTTACTTAGTTACTTTAGTAGAATTTGAAAGCAACGGCTGTTCCCACAGGTAGTTCTTTGCATGTCAGTAAATTCTAATGTATCAAACAATTTTCATTAGGCCCAAAATAGTAAAATTTTCCCAAGAAAAGATTGAGAGCGATAGTTTGATGAATACGTCATAAGTTAAAAAAAATATATAGGAGAGTTTTAAAGCTATTTGGAATCAGTTAGGGATGTCTTGTGTAGCCTCCCTACCAGCAGGTTTTGCATTCATGCGGCTGTATTTTTTGTAGCAGCTGCTCAACAATATCGAGAAAAGGTAGATCAATGATATGGAGTCATTATCAGAACTACCTTTCCTTGAAAACACAAATACGTCGTTTCTTATAACAAATACACAGATTGCTTAAGACGAAGATAATTTTGGGTCTTAGCTATTTTCTAAAACAATGCTATATAAGCCTGAAATTAATCATAAAATCGTTATTGGTTAATTAAAAACGTTATTAGAGTGTCTCAAAAATGTATACACAATGTTAACAAATGTATTTTACTACATATAAAATTTGAGTCATCACTGACTGAGTCATACATGGTTTGTTGTGACTACTATTTATAAATATTCAAAATGAAGACCATTAACGTTCATACCTTAGACACAGATCTGGATCAGATTGGCAAACTTACGAAGTGATGATATTTAAAAAATTAAAAATCTAAAAACAACTTAACTTTCAACATTTTTTTAATTTTTCAGACTAAATTAAATTAATAGTAACATTAATTTTTATATTTGAGGCAAATATGATTTAAATTTTCAGCTGGTGTACATTCAAAATATACTGGTTTTGTTTTTAATTAGCTAGGCCTACATTGAATCAAAGTATGTATACATCTTTTTTAGACACTCTGTATTTATAATGACCCAATTTTATAATTATAGTAATTTGTCAAAACTACAGTTATATAACAGTAAAACTTCAGGACGTTGTGTAAACATGAAATACATTCAAGGTTCGTCCAAACGCGTAGTTTCCCTGTACGTCTAAGCAGTTAAGTAGCTCATTTCCGGTTGTCTTACTGGAATTACACATCATCTACTTCCGGTGTCACATAGCATCAGCACAACTTAGCTGAAGCATGGGAAGTAAAAGTCAATAATAACAAATATTTGTAAGGATGTTAATACACGACCCATTTTGAAAATCACAATCACAGTGAACACTTTTATTTTAAACACTTTTGTTTTAAATGGCTAAATAATATGTTTCGTTTTGGTAAATTCACTAAAACCGTTATATACTCTTAGTCTGTAGTTCTGTCAATACGTTATAATTTATTCAAACTATAAGGTTCTGTGCTTAAGTCAAATTGCTTTGTCTAGAATCTACTCAGGCATACACAATGTAGTTCACTAATTTATAACTAATTTAAAAATGCTGAAACTCAATTTCAGGCATCAATCACGCCGAAATTGTTTAAGAAAAACAAATATAAACGTGTGAAGCACCTGACTTACCAACCGTCCAATACAAGCCCACGCAGTATCTTGAGAACAAGTTGCAAACTTTGGATACATTGTAAAGAGAAGGTAAATATTTCTTCTTTAAAGGACATTAAACATGTTAGTTTTACTGAAGAAAACTTCTGCATGATGCAATATTGTAATTATACTGTTCTTATTGTTCACGCTAAAAACGTTTCACAATATTGAATGAAAAGTACTAATAAATTATTTATGATTTCCAACTTGACAAATAAAACGCAATTCATTACGGATCTCTTCTGCTGGAGCACGTGCCATTGTTTTAACAATAAAAGAGATTACATCCGTGTGTTTTAACTGTTTAGGTAATTAGCTCTTGAACGCCGCTGCTTCATTGCAAAGAAGATACTCGTTCTTTTACCTAAAATGTAAACAGTTTTCTAGTGTTGGTAATTTCCGAGATTATAACTTTATGCGTTCTTCAAAGAGTTAAAACCCATCTACATTTTATGTTCTTGAGTGTTACAGATTACAGTAAAATTCTTTACAGTTTAAGGGTAGAAAACCAGTTTTGTAACAATGAGTGCAAAGCTTACTTTCTGAAATCTAAAATAGCTGTAAATGTAAATAGTATGGCTATTTTTATTCTAACGGAATAATGTCAAGAATCCAGAAAACCCTAAGAAAGTGTATCTTCCTTATGTTAAAGGTACATCTGAAAAAATGGGTAAGATTTTCCACAAATATGACATTAAACCAATATATAGGCCTATGAAGAAGATTAAAGACTTTTTAAGACCAGTCAAAGACCAGATCCCTTTATCATCCTCTGGAGTGTACAGAGTTCCCTGTGGTTGTGGTGCTGTGTACGTGGGGCAAACCAAAAGAATGATCTCAACTCGTATGAAAGAGCATATTAGGCACACCAAGAACGAAGACGTGGATAAATCTGCCTTAGCCGAACATAGTTGTATCACGAAACACGCTATTGCATTTGAAGACACAAAACAACTGGCTAGAGAAGATCACTATTTGTCCAGGACTGTGAGAGAGGCAATTGAAATTAAAAAGCACCCAAATAATTTAAACCACAAAGAAAATTCATATAAACTGTCACAATCTTGGACACCTCTATTCAAAATGATGAAAACAGTCATCTGATTAAGTTTACCAACATCCACCTGGAAAAATAGCTTGTTTATATTTACCTTTATACTTTTTAACCACTTTATACAATTTTATTCTTTCTGCAATTATTTAATTATTAAAATTAAACTGATGATGTCTGGCATAGTCCAGACGAAACGTCTTGTAACGTCTTGTTAATATTTATAGTGGTACAACCATAAAACAGTTTTAATAAATGTCAAGAATGTTATGTTTTACTTTTTAGAACTTATCAATAAACTTGGTTTATCTTGAAGGATTAGCTTTAATATTAGAATGGTAACAGATTTAATTTAAAAATCAAATACACCGATATTGAAATTTTCAATTCATGAGGCATTTCGGTCAGCAAAACTGTCATCTTCATATAACCTTAAAAAATCACTAACTTAAAAGTGTTGTTAACATAAACATTGGTTAGTGATATTCCATGAAAGGATGAACTGAATCAAGTGCGTCTATGGCGCAATTAAAAAGTCCATCTGTTTTACTTATTGAATTTTACATTAGACAGCGTTTTTAATTTTACTTTGCTTTATTATGATGTTTGCAAGTTGTTAATGCTTAAAGTCATTCCAGAGAAATTGTCTTTGTAATGAAATTATGGCTAAGGGTTACCTTGATGCATGTGATTAAGTGCCAGATCTTGTTTGGTATAAAACTTCATTGAAATAAGTGAATATTTCAACATATTTGGGTTGTTGGAATAGGTTTTAAAACACATTTTATAAATCTGCGTGATCAACGTTTCAATTTTATTTGTGTCATTTTACACCTTACTTCATTACCAACATTACACAAAGAGAAGCTATAATAACTTCCCCAAGATAAGAACAAAGCTGCACGTACCTAGGACACGTACAGTAACTCGAGTTGTAAAATCTACTTATCTTTTGAAGAAAGTTTCCTTACTCGAGAACAATGATAACGTGACTTCCTCATTTAATTGTGATATGCTAACTAGAATAACATTCTTTTGCATGTTCAAATAAGAACATGGGAAGATGTTCACATATTTAATTGCTTGTAAGTAGGTTTTATTAGGTTTTAGGGAGTTCCTATAAACCTTAATTTTAATGTACTACTAAAGACTGTGTTATGGTATGTAGATTGCGCATAGATGTCACATGGCTGAAGCAAGAAAGTCAACATAGTTCGGCAGCCCAAGCACAGATAGCGTTGCGAGGAAAATCTTTTTACAGTCTCAAGCAGAGCCGATGGTTCACGCTCAAGTTCGTTCGTTCTTGAAAATGCACAATATGGAAACATTTAACTAATTGATATCGGACAAACTCGAGCAAGTGATGCAGAGGGTGGAGAAAGGCGGCGAGGGATGACAGCCCTGTTCGTGCTCCTTACTATTGTTTTGCGTAGTTGATATTAAATTGAACCCATTTTCCTCATACTAATCTAAAACCAAAATACGAGAATTTTCTTTATGTATTTTGATACGTTGGTAAGTACCTATGATACTCTTACTTTTAGACACTTTTGAAGTGGACAATTTAAAACTTTGTTGCAAACCTACACTAATTTTAAATACGCTGGAACTGCAATGGACAGCTAAACATATGAACACAAAATATGTAACAATGATTAACAAACAACAGAACAACAGTTTGCTGGTCCATTAGTCAATGTTTGCTCAATAAATGGACTGTCATCCGCACTGAACCACTGAACTAATGGTTCGTTTTAACACAAAATAGTTTTAACCAGTAAAACTCTTTGCTTCAAATATTCACAACATTTTAATTATACAAAATCACTCTTCTGACTGTAAAGATGGTTGTACACGGGGCCAGTTGTGGCATCCAGTTCTGGCGGTCATTTGTTTTAGAGTTTTGCGCCACTAGTTCTAGCAGCCCGTACGCTTAAACACGAGGTTAATAGTGGCTTCTAATATTTCGTCTTAGCGGCTGCCAGTACGATGTAGAGGTGTTGTTTTGTTGAAAAAATAAATTAACAAATATTTACTAAATATGGTTAGTGATGGTGACTTTGATGAATTTTATGACATGCGATAAAAAAACGAGTTGTAGTTGTAAGTGAAGAGTTGAAAACCATTTTCAACCGCTTTAGACTTGTTAAATTGCTAATTCACAAACGTAGGCTAAACAAAATCCGAGATTGACTGCACGGCTCCTTCCACCGCAAAAGAAATCAACTGGCGGCCATGTAACTATAAGAACCGGCCAATAATGGGCTGTCAATAGATCACATGAGCAGTTACTGGCGTTTCACTGGCCACTAAGGTTGAATAGGTTTGACTTTAATGGCCGCCACTAGCTAATGACTGGTAAAACGCTAGTACACCCCTATACACAAGGGCAGTAGTGCGATAATTGATGGCTGCCAGTACTGGCCAGTTGCAGTGGACTCCACTACTGGACCTGTGTACAACGACCTTAAATAATTATTTTGTGTTTAGCGTGCTTGTTTTTTTAACAGGAAGTACTTTATTGCAATAGTTATTGCAATGTTAACAATCGTATAAAACACAATAAACAGGATTATTAAACAAAGTAAATTTAAATTGGGATGTAATCAAATTGAAAGATCTAGATCTACACACCAACTTCCAACGGAAATAAACAAACTCGCACTTGCCCCTAGACTCTCATTTTATGCAAAGTAACAATTAGTAACTAAATATTATTACAAGTTACTAACAAAAAGTTTCACAGAAGACGACTTTAAAGGAGAACGATTTGACAGTAACGTGACATGTAGAGTAGAAAATTGGAATTGAATAATTTTTTACAAAGAGATACCAATGGGATAAATTTACTGACTTTTTATACACATAATCATTCAAAGAAATTTGAGGAACTAACAAGTTCACTAACAGAATTGGCTAAGGTGCTTTTTTGAAATTTAACTTTAACTGGTTTATTAAACTGAAGATGCCTTAGCCGGCGAAAGCTACTTTTCACCAAGAATTTACTGATGAAAAATGGTATAACATTTTGATAATGTACTTTCTTTTTAAATATCATGTGATTAAAGGTAAAAAGTATTTTCCCTCGAAGCCATCTACATCGTAAAAATGTATTAAACAGGTAATTTGCCGTTGTTGGTGGCTCAACACTTTGAAAAATATTTTGTATTTATTTAATCTGTTTCTTTTGAAATGTCCTTCCAAGATGTAGGTGTATTTGTTACTTGTGTGTACCAAATGAATGGTTTCGGTATGATTTAGTATGAAAACCTTGGCCACATAAGCAAATGCAATCCGATCATTGACAGCTACCTTGTCATCCAGTTCAACAAATGCATTCATGTGAATACTGGGTTTGATATACGAGGTGGAACAGGAGATAAGAACACAGAAGGAATTGTTAACACGAATGATTCTGCAGACTCAAGCTTGGACTCCATCCCACATATCAAACCTTGGCCACAACTCACAGCTGTTTCCCCCCAGCACATCATTGACAGGCTACCTTGTCATCCAGTTCAACAAATGCATTCATGTGAATACTGGGTTTGATATACGAGGTGGAACAGGAGATAAGAACACAGAAGGAATTGTTAACACGAATGATTCTGCAGACTCAAGCTTGACTCCATCCCACATATCAAACCTTGGCCACAACTCACAGCTGTTTCCCCCCAGCACATCATTGACAGGCTACCTTGTCATCCAGTTCAACAAATGCATTCATGTGAATACTGGGTTTGATATACGAGGTGGAACAGGAGATAAGAACACAGAAGGAATTGTTAACACGAATGATTCTGCAGACTCAAGCTTGGACTCCATCCCACATATCAAACCTTGGCCACAACTCACAGCTGTTTCCCCCCAGCACATCATTGACAAGCTACCTTGTCATCCAGTTCAACAAATGCATTCATGTGAATACTGGGTTTGATATACGAGGTGGAACAGGAGATAAGAACACAGAAGGAATTGTTAACACGAATGATTCTGCAGACTCAAGCTTGGACTCCATCCCACATATCAAACCTTGGCCACAACTCACAGCTGTTTCCCCAGCACATCATTGACAGCTACCTTGTCATCCAGTTCAACAAATGCATTCATGTGAATACTGGGTTTGATATACGAGGTGGAACAGGAGATAAGAACACAGAAGGAATTGTTAACACGAATGATTCTGCAGACTCAAGCTTGGACTCCATCCCACATATCAAACCTTGGCCACAACTCACAGCTGTTTCCCCCCAGCACATCATTGACAAGCTACCTTGTCATCCAGTTCAACAAATGCATTCATGTGAATACTGGGTTTGATATACGAGGTGGAACAGGAGATAAGAACACAGAAGGAATTGTTAACACGAATGATTCTGCAGACTCAAGCTTGGACTCCATCCCACATATCAAACCTTGGCCACAACTCACAGCTGTTTCCCCCCAGCACATCATTGACAAGCTACCTTGTCATCCAGTTCAACAAATGCATTCATGTGAATACTGGGTTTGATATACGAGGTGGAACAGGAGATAAGAACACAGAAGGAATTGTTAACACGAATGATTCTGCAGACTCAAGCTTGGACTGCATCCCACATATCAAACCTTGGCCACAACTCACAGCTGTTTCCCCCAGCACATCATTGACAAGCTACCTTGTCATCCAGTTCAACAAATGCATTCATGTGAATACTGGGTTTGATATACGAGGTGGAACAGGAGATAAGAACACAGAAGGAATTGTTAACACGAATGATTCTGCAGACTCAAGCTTGGACTCCATCCCACATATCAAACCTTGGCCAACTCACAGCTGTTTCCCCCCAGCACATCATTGACAGGCTACCTTGTCATCCAGTTCAACAAATGCATTCATGTGAATACTGGGTTTGATATACGAGGTGGAACAGGAGATAAGAACACAGAAGGAATTGTTAACACGAATGATTCTGCAGACTCAAGCTTGACTCCATCCCACATATCAAACCTGGCCACAACTCACAGCTGTTTCCCCCCAGCACATCATTGACAAGCTACCTTGTCATCCAGTTCAACAAATGCATTCATGTGAATACTGGGTTTGATATACGAGGTGGAACAGGAGATAAGAACACAGAAGGAATTGTTAACACGAATGATTCTGCAGACTCAAGCTTGGACTCCATCCCACATATCAAACCTTGGCCACAACTCACAGCTGTTTCCCCCCAGCACATCATTGACAGGCTACCTTGTCATCCAGTTCAACAAATGCATTCATGTGAATACTGGGTTTGATATACGAGGTGGAACAGGAGATAAGAACACAGAAGGAATTGTTAACACGAATGATTCTGCAGACTCAAGCTTGGACTCCATCCCACATATCAAACCTTGGCCACAACTCACAGCTGTTTCCCCCCAGCACATCATTGACAGGCTACCTTGTCATCCAGTTCAACAAATGTTATGCAAGGATGTCTGCTGATGCTTGATACCAGAAGCCTAAAATGAGGTTTTCCCTTTTACTTTTACACAACAAAACACGTATACTCTGTGAAATTACAATGAAACAAACTAGTTTGAGGTTCTATGACCTTAAGAAAATATTTTTTTGATATCTGAACGGATATGTGTAAGTGAGCACATCTATTTGTGTCTCAAGCACATAATGTTTGCTTCTTAAAGCAATTGGAAACTTGTAGGCAACTTGACATACAAGCTAGAATAGATTAACAAAACGGAGAACCTCACAAGTCTCAAAACAAGTTTTTGTACCTGAGTTTATAAAAATATAAATTACCTTATTTAGGATAAATCTGACATTAATATTAGTTTCTAAATTATTTTAAAAGCACTACTACTCATTTTACCAATTTATTGAACTATAAGCACAATATTCTTTTCATTTATACTTTGGTAAACACTGTAGTTCAAGAGAAAATATGTAGGCCTAATGAACTAAAACACTAACGAACACAAAAATAATGAAGTATTGACAGTAAGTTACCTTTGGAGCCTGTAGAGCCTCATCGGTGTACCTTTCTTACTATAATACACTGATGATGGGACACCCCAGTCCCGAGATGTACATCTGTACGAAAAATCTACAGTAGGATCTACAGGCTCCAAAAGGTAACTTTTAATAATTCAAGGTCCTACAACTGGGAAAATTAAATATTTTAATACAGAAGTAATGGTGTAAAACTTCCCCCACTTTAAGGAATATATTGAACACTCAACCGTATCTCAATATCCATCCAAGTAGTAAGTAAAGTGTATACAAACAATGCAACAGTTTCAAACTTATCCTCGTATGAATGTAGCGCTTAAACACCTAATTTCCTACACGTTGTACAGCCTGGGGGGCCTTATTCACATGTGTTTTGAAGCTATTACATTTCTGTTACTTTGGTACTTGTGTAGTTCTTTTCATGGTTGAATAAATGTACTGTCTTCAAGAGATTATGTTTATAATTACTCGTAGTTGTAACACATCTTAGCAATCGTTTTTAAGCAGTTTATTGTTTTCACATCCCAAGGAATACTTACGATAATTAACACTCTTTTAACTCGAACGCAACATAATTGATACTCTGTTAACAACTTAAGTCAAGGAACAACGCTTCGTTATATGTTTAGATTTGACGACGGTGTAAAGGGTAACATTGTTTCTAACTTAATAATAACGATTTTCCTGGTAATGTTTCAGCACACTTCTTTCGGATACGTTTTACGTTTGCTGATATATGTACAACCGTAGAGATATGCGTAAAACACTACATTAATATTTTTTAGTGTAAAATTTAGGTTAGTCTTATGACAGCTTTTCAAATACGATTTAATCTTTCTGAAAAGATGCTTTGATTTGCTACCCCAAAAATTCAATGACGAGGTTTCAGTTTCTTAACGTTTGTTCTTAGTTTCTAATTGGCATTTTAATTTCGACAAAAACTCGTTTAAATTACTTTAAATGTAGTTATTTGCTTGACCAATAAATGTGTGTACAAATTGCTAGTTTAATTAAACTAGCTAAGGCTAGTCTGTACTGTTAGTTTTACTTCAGTTCTAAAATAATGTATTGCCATGGATGTATCATTCTTCGGAGTTAGCGCTTAGTTTCAATTATAAACAAACTTATAACTCCGAAGCTAAGTTTTCTTTCCGTAAATAATCATATTTTATTTTCGTAGAGAACAAGTTATGTTTAGAGTCAAGCTTGTCTTCCGATTTGAGGCTATGTAGAAGGAAAGCCCTACGTAGCTAAATGAGCTGAAGGTCAAGAAGAAATTTTCTGATTTACTTAACAAATAAATCGTACTTCGGTATGTTTCCAACTTCATTAAATCGCAGAAAAAACGTACAGTTATGCTTAGTTAAAATTAACTATTTATTTGGCAATGAATGAAAAGTAATCATACACTTTATATATCCTAATTGGATCTCCCATTCCAAACCAGCAACAATACGTTTAACTCTCTAAAAAGATGTTGTCTCATTATCAAGGGAATACAACGTAATTCATTTAACTCCATCACCTATCACAGTTTCTGAGAACATTCATTTCCATTAAAAAGTTGTTGACAGTTTAAAGCAATCAGTCTCAACTAAGTGTTCTGATTGATGTGGTTAACGCATGAGATAATGTCAGCGCATCACTCTCTCATGTTCTCTCTTCTTCTTCCTTGTGTTGTTAATATACGTATCAGTCAAGTTGTCAATTTGTAAGAACAAACTTCGAAGTTTCTAATATCTATAATCAGTCTAGTCTAAGCACTATAAATTAAGAGCTTGAATGTAGCTGCTCAACTACATGTGATTTAAACCAACTATTAATGGCTGATTCATCCGACAAAGTCTCTCTTTCCATGACAACAGCTACTGGATAAAGTTATATTTGAAGTGTTGGTTTGATTAATGACTCCACACAGTACGATATGCTTAGTCAGTTAGGACACTTTAGACTGCCACCATTTAGTTTCAAAATGGTTGTTATGTAACCTTTCTTTAGCCACAGAATGCTTTTTTAGCTCAAGGTTGTAATAGCTTCCATTATGAATATTAATGAAACGTGCTTTCGCAAAACAGCTTAGGACTAAAGCCCTCATTAAGTAGTTTTCATTTGCTTCTTGCAGGAGCTTTAAAAATATGTAATGCTGTATTCTCATACTTCCCTTTTTAAATTGTGGGTTATACGTATGAAAATTATACAACACTGTATGTTCATATACTCGTACTATATTAATTGCCAGTTTAAAGAGTTAAGATTTAGAAAGGGAGCACCAGGTGAGTACATTAAGTGTAATTACTTAATAGCTTGAAGCTCAAGGTTGTAATAGCTTCCATTATGAATACAATGAAACGTGCTTTCGCAAAACAGCTTAGGACTAAACGCTCCCTATTAAGTAGCTTTTCATTTGCTTGCAGAGGGGCGTTCATAGTCTTTAGTTTTATTGCATGAGTAGAAATGAAGTGCCACATTCTAACCCGTTTGAAACTTTTACTCTGTTAAATATTTAAAAGAAATACTTCCCTATAAATCAATGTTTTACAAACTGAAAAATGGTTTGTAAAACATTTACAATATCATTCAAATATGTAAATACTAAAGCCGATGAAGGTTTTGAGAACATTTGTTATACTGTATTTATTTTTTAAAATTTTAGATGCTTAACTAATTTTCCGTCTTTAACCCCAAGTAATATTATATACTGATTCCCAATGCATTTTTGTTGTCGGTTTTATCGCACTTTATGAAAATACAAAAATTTAATATTAATTATTTTAAACTTTTAGTGACAATTTGAATGTCTTGTACATAATGCTAAAAGAAACTTCTATAAAGTATCCATAACTGTTTGTATTGGTAAGAGGTAAAAATAAGATGTAACATTTGCTGATTAGCTCTTTTTCTTAATAAACAGTTGAGTCGAAAAGAGTATAATCTAAATAAAGTACATTATCGTTCGATTTGAGTCTTATTTGATGAACAATCAGTGTTTTGCCTCATTTATACAAAAGACAGGCAATATCGTGTAACAAAGAGTAGGCCACCGCATTTATAAGAGATGCTTTAAAAGTGTCTACCTTGAATAATGAGCTATTTAACTTTGTGAGGCTATTAAAATAACAAGCTTAACACATTTTTCATAACGAGGCAAGATTATCGCTAAATTTACTCTAAATGATTCTCGCTCTTCTTGCAGTGTCACGTGATTTACTAAGGTCACGTACTGTCTTGTGGAACGTGACACAGATAAGGTAGGCAACATTAAAGTTAGTTATGTTGGACTCACACCCGACACAACGTGTACCTGTTGCTTAACTGTTCACTGCTTCCATCAAACTGACGAACAATGTACACATAATGTACTGTTCAGGAACGTGACACAGACAAGGTAGCCAACATTAAAGTTAGTTATGTTTGGGTCACGCCCGACACAACGTACCTGTTGCTTAACTGTTCACTGCTTCTTTCAAACTGACGAACATAATGTACACTAAATACATGATTCTCGCCATTCTTGTAGTGTCAAGTGATTTACTAAGGTCACGTACTGTCTTGTGGAACGTGACACAGATAAGGTAGCCAACATTAAAGTTAGTTATGTTGGACTCACACCCGACACAACGTGTACCTGTTGCTTAACTGTTCACTGCTTCCATCAAACTGGACGAACATAATGTACACTAAATACATGATTCTCGCCATTCTTGCAGTGTCAAGTGATTTACTAAGGTCACGTACTGTCTTGTGGAACGTGACACAGATAAGGTAGGCAACATTAAAGTTAGTTATGTTGGACTCACACCGACACAACGTGTACCTGTTGCTTAACTGTTCACTGCTTCCATCAAACTGGACGAATATAATGTACACTAAATACATGATTCTCGCCATTCTTGCAGTGTCAAGTGATTTACTAAGGTCACGTACTGTCTTGAGGAACGTGACACAGATAAGGTAGCTCAACATTAAAGTTAGTTATGTTGGAGTCACACCCGACACAACGTGTACCTGTTGCTTAACTGCTCACTGCTTCCATCAAACTGGACGAACATAATGCGTTCAAATACATACTCGCCATTCTTGTAGTGTCAAGTGATTTTGTTGGTCACGTACAGTCTTGTGGTTTATGACACAGATAAGGTAGCTGCAACATTAAAGCAATATGTTTGAGTCAATGCCCGACAATGTAACCTTACTAACTGCTCACTGCTTCCATCAAATGGATGTATATAATGTGTACAACTTTTGTTTCCTATTTTGTTCTATCAAACTACAGATCTTTTAGGTTACTAATTTTATAGCCATCAGGTACTAACAGACACCAAGTTTATACATGTCAAGAAGAGGAAAACATGATTTTCGGTAACCAATCCCGTCTTCTTGAATGGTACCATGTCATTACATACATTGAAAATGAGCTAGCCTTAAGTAACTAGCGTACCAGCTGACCAGTCAAACACAACCAAACAACATGTGTTGGTGTTTAAGTGTCTTCTGACGTACGTTAGGACACATAGAGGTCAGTACCTCATTTTTTCCAGCCTTTAAAATGTGTCAAATAAGCAATGGCTTACTCGTTATTTGGTGGAGCTACGAGTTTGTGCTCAGATCAAGCTGACAGGTTATATCGGTGGAAATATTGGTTAAAAGTTGATAAATTTTGGCTGGTTAATTGAGTAAACACTGTACAGAACTGAGAAAAGGGGTTTGAACAATGAGGATGTTGAAAAATTAGTGTTCATTACAATCCTTTAAGTTTTGGGATTATAGAAAAAGTAAGAAGATGAGGTAGAAAACTTAAAGATAGAACCGCGTCGAAACACAGAATACCCTTTTGCAAAGTTTTGTAAACCAGGTCTAGAATTAGCACTCAGGGTTCTAAAACCTTTATAGGATAGGTAATACATTGGAAAGGGAAGATGACGAGTTAATTAAGGATTCATATCACAAATAAAATACGCGTAAGAGTTCACAAAACGTTTCAAAACTGCTACACATTGCTGCTTTGTAAAACATGCTATGAACTACTGAGGATGAGACTCGACATTGGCATGAGACTATCTTGGTCATCGCAAAATCTATTTTACAGAAAAAATTACTGAGACTCCTTACATAAAACGGAAGTCGGTAAATAATCAAAATAATATTCATTAAAACAAGCCCTTCTGACTACCTCTTATAATGCAACAAGCGTCAAAGAAATAAAGAGTTGATAATATGGTCCAAAACAGACCACAAGTGCCTATAAATGTCATCTCTACCACGGCTGTTCATTAATAAAGGTCGTTGTTTTTTCTCTGTTACGGTTGATCAGTATCCAAAAATCGAATCTATTTATACACAGCCAATGGAGAAAGATGGGTGTCTATAATTTTTTCGCGTGTTTGTTTTAAATTACCGTTGGACCACGTCCCTATGTGAGTAAAATCCAACACTTTGAGGGTTTTCATTTCTACAAGAATTCAATACTGTGGTTGCAACCCAAGTGTTTTCTACTTCTATTGCAAATACTTTCTAAAAGGTTTGTCTCAATAGAATGCAATTTACACTTTACAAACTTTGTTCCTACTAAAGTCAAAGTCTTTCAAGACGACCAATTTGGATTGCAAAGTTTTAATTCCTTGTTGATAAGAAACAAGTATTTATACTGTTATAAGTAGCAGTGTTGATTGGTCACATCAACTCTTCTCCCAAAAGTGTATGTGTTCTAAAGTTCTAACGGTAGAGCAAAACAAACCAGTTTTAGATTAGGTTAGGTTGAGGGAGGGTTAGGTTAGGTTGAGGGATTAGGCTGTATAGCACTTGAAACTCAGTCAACAGATTCGGTTGAACATTGTATCAAAACTGTATCAACTTACTCACTCGCCCGTGCATTCATGTGCAGTTTTCAATGCAACACAATCTGCAATGTTTAAAAGCTCTTTAATCCCTACAGCTGAAATGCCTGTGCAAAGTGAGATAGCACAGTCAAATGGAACGGCTTCAACTTTTCTATGAATTCTTTTCCGGCTGTAGTTTTTGAACAATTATTCATTGACCGCTGAAAAAACTATCGACATATTAAGATGACACAGTACTTAACCGCAGATTGAGCGCAGGTTTGGAAAACCTTATTCAAACTTATTTACATATTTAATTTATAAAGTGTAACGGATCGGCACAACCTGAAACTTGGAAACGCTTTGAAACTAAAACTTAAAAACCAACTTGCAAGGTAAATCATTATAAGAATTGGTTTTTTGTTTTATTGATTTAACTTTTGAAATTTAGTCAATACTGTGGGTCAAATTTTCTATTCCAATACTTGAATGATTGAAGTCAGTGTTAAAACTCAAAACAATCAAAACAAACGTTTGTAGATCATTGTCCATAACCACACAAAAATCAGTGTTTTTTATTCAAAATTTTTTAAAACAGCTGCTTCAGACAGATGTGTTAATTAAGTAGGCAGTGCTAAAGTGTCACTTTTACCAAACAAAAGTATCGTTCATCACTCGACCCAAAATTGTCTTTTTGACTATCAAGAAAATTATTGTTTTGCAATACTTTATCGAAGCTACCTATAATAAAAACTCACGCTGTAAACCATACAAGATCAATAGTACAATATAAATCATTGAGCTACACTACAAAGAGAAAATAAATGCGAACATATCTAACTATGTCAAACCATATTTCAGTGTCGACAATTCTAACCAAACTTCAGTCTAACCTAGATAACTTGGTCCTAAAACCTGATGTTTGAGTATTTAATGTTCTGAGAACAAACGTGTCTCACTCGTATTTAGACAAATATGTTTTAGATTTCTGAGTGTAATGTAATGATTATTGTTGAAATATTGTTGACATTTGGGCGAAGAGTGTTATTCAATGTTATTCTATTGCAGCCTGTATGTGTCTTGAAGTCATTAACGTTATCTAAAATTAAATTCAATTATTACGTTTAAACTACTAATTATTAATAAGTTTAACACCACATATAAAAGTCTTCTTGACCGAATACATTGAAAACTATAACTTCAACTAATCTAGCTTTCCTTATTTGCATAGAAGCCTGTGCAGATGTCTATGAAGCACAATAAAACAGGATTTTGGAAAGTAAGATTATGGAATAACATCTTTAGCATTTAAGTAGTTTTTCTAATTAAAAATGTTCAAACTTAAATATTTTTAGCATTGGACCCTTAAAAGTAGTTTAGTTTTTGACCCAGGTTGTCAATTGAAGGCCAGAAATCGCTAAAGTTGAAGTCAAAATGCGCCTATTGAACCTTTTCCCAGTGTTACTAACTTTTCAAAGCTAAAGAGTAGATGAAATATATTATGTATGGACTAAACTTTATTCAACGGAACGTTTAGTTAAATTGTCTCATTTCATATTTAGTAACGACAATCAACGTTTTACAATTAAAAGGGCATACGTTCCTATACACAAGCAATAATAACAGGGTATAAACAAGTATCAAAATTAATTAAACCTATACAAATTTCAGTTTTTGGACAATAGTTTCCGTAGCTAAAGTTGAACGCTTTGGTTTCAAAGCAAGTTTTTTATACGTTAAATGTTGTATTATACACGAGGAAATAATATCGAAAAAAGAGGTTCCACTGAAGGAATAAATCGAAATGTTCCTTAATTGTGATAAGCCAACAGCCACAACTGTATTGACTCTTAAAATTGTTACCATGCATACCATGCTCAATCTAGGTAAAAGTATAAGCAACTTAAATATGAAAACCTAACTTAAAACGTCCTGTATAACAAAAGGAAGCCAGGTAGCACTGAGTTATCCCACACGCAGCAACTATGTCTCTTTCTTTGTATAATCAGAAATCCACAAGACAGAAGAAAGATTTTCCTTTGACAATTTCAAATCCAGGTTCACTACGGTAAAGAGTAATATGAGCTACAATGTTCAGCAACTGATGACCAGAAATAAAAGCTTTTAGAGTTCATAAATTTTACCTATTAACAAAATTACACTAACACTTTAACCCTAGTTCAATCAGGGAGGTCCAAAATTATAAATAAAATTTACCACTTAAAGTTGGTGAAATAATCGTAAAAACTCATCTAAAGTTAATACCAAAACAGTATTTTATTATTTCCCATTCAAGTCTCATGGGGTTTATTACTGTCCCACTCAGCTGTCGACAACAGAGTTAAAGTGATATATAAATTCTTGCAAGTCAGAAAAAAATACTTTACTTAAACCACATCTATTCACAGTATTTACATATTGTTTACCTTGCTTTTCCAAAGACTTTTTCACTTTCCGTACACTTCAAAATCACCTGCAATCAGCTGTTTTGTAAATTGTGTATATCAATTAAAGTGAACAGTCATTGATAGTAAAGTATCTACAAAGTGCCGTCAACCTACATATTTCAATCACTGTTATTTTTCAAAAAGAATGAAGCCTTTTTTAGGTAAATAGCCAATTTTCTTAAAAATTTAATATTAAAGTAACTTTGTAATCCCCCCAGACTACAGATCTAGTATTACAAAATATTACATAGCCTACTTCAGTTTTAATACCCTTTCGAGATATTATATTAAACTTTTAAACTTGTGCAAAACGATGAAAGTAGATTTCACGTGCGAGGCAAGGTGGGGGACATGAATAATTTAGTTATGTCCTGGAAAAGACACTTTTGGGACGAGTTATGAACGATGTATTTCATAATGCTGCAAAACTACAGAACCAAGCCAACATACGTTTTGTAATGTGCTATAACTTTAGTTTAAAAATATAAGTAGACAACAGCTATGTATTTATCCGTTAGAAATAACTCAGAAGCATATCTTCAGAATTATAGCTTTTAAGTCAAAACGGTAATCTTCCTTGTCACATTTTAAATTATACAAAGTAAAATATATTATCATCTTTAAAGTCTTAAAGCTTTTTTTATATTCGGAGTGGTAATGAATGCTCAAAACAATTTCAATTTGATACAAGATCCGCTTCTAATAAGCTTTTTGTTCGGCCCAAAGTCTTCAACAAATCTTTTGTATTTCTTGTCCCAAGTACTTTTAAGAAAACACCAAAACAGGTAAAAGAGTCAGTAAACCGTAAAGTTATTTGTCTAGCGTCTGAAGAGTTGGTTACTGTTGCAAGACAATGTAGACTTTCTGTCAGAAGTATTGCGATAGAAATAAATAGACCTGTAACATCCGATTTCTACAAGTCATTTAAGTTTTTACTGCAGAAATGTAGAAAGTAGAATAAGAAACATATTCAGTATTGTAAGTTTAGTCATACAACTACCAGATTTGTTCTGTTATCATGAACACTAAGTCGTCCGTCCAGGTTATTTGTCAAATTTCGACTGTAGTTTGAAGATTGTTTGGTTTTTAAAGTTGTGCAGATAATGGCCACTTGATAAGATAATCAGAATTAGAATTATTCCGAGCTTTGTACAATTTTGGTGCTGTATTTTTATTGATCAATAGAACTCTTATTATTCTCATAAAAATACTTTTATTATGACTTTATGAAGAAGCCCAGATGTTGGGTATGTTTAGGCAAACAGGCCCTTTAAGTAAAGTCAAAATAAACATAACTTAATGTTAAATTTGCTATGCAAAAATGAGAAAGTCACTAGTGGTGTCATTGGCAACTAACTGCAATACGGAAGGTATAAAGTTATTTCTTCGGTTGTTTCACAATCTTTAACTTCATTCTTGGCCTAACATGATTCAGCTTTAAAGTAAAACCATGAAACTTGCTTAGTTTAATATAACACTTTGGTAGATTGCCTCCCTTTTAGTTACAGGTTTGCATTTACGATCGCTAACGTTCGCAATAACATTACACTATCTAAAAGATGTCTTAAGTTATTTATTAGCTGAATCATCAACTTCAGACGTTGTTTCATCATCTGAAAACATTTGAGAAATTAAGTTATTTCCAATACAGGTTTGTTAGGATCAGTTGGACTGAGAAATGTGAAGGTGAGTGTCAGGAACTAAAGCAGGACTAATTGTTGAGCTCGTTAAGATAACGAGGTTTGCGGGAACTAACAACTCCTGCAATCATTTACACATTCTCTTCATTTGTTCCTGTGATTAATGATGCAAAATATTTGTTAAGCTTTAACGTTGAAACTTTACAGTACGTAAAATATGTATCCCAACAAATGTAATGGTGGAAACCGCTTTGTGGACAAAATATGGTACGACTTAGTATACTTATTACTTTAAAAAAATAATCTTATCATATAAATAATATTGAAGTGCATAACTATACACTACATCATATAATACAATAATCAAACTAAAGGGCCTAATTTTTAATACAAAATTGAACATAACACAAACAAAGTGCGTTTTGTGAACATAATATTCGTTCTCTTTGTCCTCAGTTTATTGTTTACTGTCAGGAATGTTTAATATGTTACAACGGTAATAACAAGTTTCATTACTCTGCCTTGTTTCACATCAAACATCTTCTTTACAACACATATTACACGGTTCCGTATAAGAGTAAACTGTTAATAACTTTATTTTAGTAAGGATTATACGCGTAATATAATGATAAAACAAAATGTCTGTTTAAATTAAATGAAGTAGCGTTTTCTATTGGTTCTAAAAGCTTGCTGCTTGTTGTTAAGACGTATTACTGTGGGTATTGTTTTTTATTTACTATGCCAGGGTGATCGAAAAGTCTGATGCATCAAATTCGAAACATTCTGTAAATAGTAGTCAATAACAAATCTAGACGTCATTGTTGTGTGTTTTGATTTCATAACGCTTACAGCATTCTCGTGTTTATTCCCTGGTGAACATGTCGTTTTCCCAAGAGCGGAGGGTTTTCTTGTTGGACAGTATTTTGCAAATAGTTCAATGCACGAATTGTAGACGAGTTTTATGAAAAATATTCAAATATAAATTAGTGCCGTTTAGCAGTGACGTTTAATCATAACAGGATTATTGCCCGTTTCCGTAAACTAGTGACAAGTATTAAAATGTTAGATTAATGCCATTGATTTTACTCACTTAATATACAGGGTTATTAGAAATGATGTTCTCATTTGGATTATAAACTTTACTGGGTAAAATTGCTTTTAGACCATTTTAATTGGTACTATTGTAGAAATCAAACCGTTTTAGTACCATTGAAAGAAAAAAAAAGTTTTATTTATACTGGTTTGGGTACGTATTTTGCATTTGTTTGATTAACTGTTGTAGGTGTTGTGTACTTGAATTTGAAGACAATAAAAGCTTGTTAAGTGCTGGATTATCACTTTAACCAATATTTTATTAGTGTCCGACCACTTTTTAGCGCCAGCTTTGAATTAAAATCCTTATAGTAACCACTCTATTCCTAGTAGTAATTGAATTTTAAAACAAATGGCCGCATTAGCGAAGATGTTACTAATGGCTGGCTGGGACTGGATTCGGACCATCATTCAGACCTCCACGCTCAATCCCCCAGGCAGCCATTGCATTTTTACTAATAGGCCATTTGTTAAAATCAATTACTGATAAATGTGTGAGGGTTTTATTAAATCTGGCACTAAAGTGGCTGGACACTAATAAAAATAAACGGTTAATAATAATCAACATAACTTTTATCTTCCAAGTATTACAACACCTACAACTGTTGACTAACAAACAATAAGCAAACCAATGAAAATAATAATTTTCCCGATGGTACCAATGAAAAATGGTAAAAAAAACAGTTTTACCCAGTAAAAGTAAAATAATCAAAATGAGGAACATCATTTGTAATAACCCTATACTGATAAGAACATAAGACACTCGGTGGAACTAGATTCAATAATGGTTGACTTTGCTTGTTGACTATGACTAATTGCTTTCAAATGTTTGTATACTTCAGTCCTAATCTTCCTTGTCTTTGCGACTGCACGACTTTAATCTGTTATGAAATTGAATTAATTTCCAAACAAGTATTGTACCTTTTAAACAATTCTTTTATATATCAGGCCCAATTTAAGCTTACATACGTTGTAATAAGGAAATAGATTAATACACTGACACGCATTCAGATGGTAAGAATCGAAGATTGAAGTTCTATAGCTATGTAAAAATAGTGTAGCTTTTATACTAACCAAACTTGTTTTAGAACTTTATGAAAAATTGGAATAAATGCATAACTAACAATAAAACTGATTGCGCCAGGTGTCTACACACACATGGACATTTATGTTTCACTTGCAGAGATTCAGAAGAAAATGTGTGATTAGAAGGTTCCCAGAGGAAAGTAGTTAAAAGGCAAAGTAGCCTGGTCTGATGATAGCAAAATTTCTCATTTCGAAAGGATACTCTGCGGAAAATATAAAAACGTTTGATTTGTTTTATTATTATTATATTATCACGTGTGGTCCGATCACGAAGTACGTTGACGCTGTCTTAAAAAATGGATTTTATTTGGGCCGCAGTTTTCTTATTAAGATCCTTATTAAGATTTTTATATTTGGGCAAGGAATCCTTATTAAGATTTTTCAAATAGAGAGAAAAATATAATTTTGAAAAGGTTGGTTCTTCATAACGTTTCCCTGTTTTTCTTTCAGTGGTAAAAGGAAAGTTGTGTGGAACTTGTTGTCTCTCGCAGTCTCTCTTTGCTGCTTGGTTCTCATTTAACTTTTAAATGCCAAAGTCGTCCTTTAATGTGGATATGTTGTATTTGTTTTGTTGCTACGGTAAACAACTTTTCTTACTTGCTTACTGTTTGGTGAAACAAAACCAATCTTATTTGAAATACTGACCTCTTAGTGTTTCCCAAACATGTATCCGTTCGAGCGTACACACAGATAAATATATTTCATTCCATTGAATAGCCAATTTACTTACTAGTCATTTATTGTTAGTCCTTAAGGTTAAACATAACTTAAACTCAGTAGTTAATACAAAATTCTGTTTGGATTTTGTAATGGAAAATTTTGAGCCTTTGAATTAAACAACCCAATAATAGTTTAAAGTTTGATTTTCCAAAAATATGTTACCGAACGTTATCAGACCCCTTTCGAAAGCCAGATTAATCACTTCTGATAGATTTATCAAGCCGCGTTAAAACTATGTAATGCTCTACTTATTCAAATGTACAGGAAAGGTTTAACCATTTTTTTCATGGTTGTGACTTTCAGGTGATATTAATCTAAATTTCATGTTCATACATTAGGTGATTGTCCAATTGGAACTGTCACTTTTTAAATATTTGGGAGAGTACCGATGAAAACTACAGAGTTGAATACGACCCAGAAACAACACTATGAAGTTTCAAGGGAAAAAGTTGAGGAACACACGTTGCGTTAAAATGTAATACATTGGTTGGAAGTCAATGGGAAATGTTCCAATATACCAGGCAATTGAGTCTATAGCAGCAGGCCTCTAGTGCTATCAAGTGACTGAATCCCATTGATCTACGAGTGTAAGGACACTTCAACCAGCAATCTGTGGTAACTCGCACAGCTGGTCACTGGATACAAAATGTTACAAAGTGTGTTGATGAGGTCATTAACTTTACATGGCTTGGTGCTTCCAAACATTCAAGTGATAAACCCATATCATTGATCATAAAAGGGTATAGGCCTACTATGAAACCAGTATGTAAATTTGTAACTATTTAATGGTTAATAGCGTTGTGTTCGGTTATTTATGTAGTTCATTATTGATTTACATATCCACAGTACATATCCACTTTACAATAGATGACAACATGCGATACAGTAAGCCCATTTAACAACTAATAAATATAACAGCGTAAATTACTAGAGAAAAGACCAGATATATGACAACCAATAAAAACTATATCAAAATAAACAAGGTAAATTACTAAAAAGAGGAACTTATTATAGTTCAGCTTTTAACAATCATTAAAGTAAATGCGAAATAACTTTCAACTTCAAAATAGTTTCTAAAATTCAATTATCTACTCATATATTCAAAATGTTTAAAATTCTTCCCTTAAGGCATTTATTTATTTTATTAAGTTTTAAGAGTATTTTTTGTCAAACCAGGTCATGTGTTTGGTACTTACATTACCTTACTCTCCAGAGCTACAGCCCGATGTGGGCCTTGGCTTCCCTCGTGACTCTTCTCCATTCAACTCTGTTGTTGGCCACCTGTCTCCAATTCCTAATGCCCATAGTTCTCAAATCTTCTTCTACATCTTGTCGCCACCTTTTCCTTTGCCTCCCTATTCTTCATCTGCCATCAATGGTCCCTCTAAAAATGTTTTTGGTAATTCGTTCTCCTCCCATGCGCACTCTGTGTCCAAGCTATCTAATTCTATGGACTTTAATATGCCTGAAGATATCTTCTGCATCAATGAGCTCTTCTATTTCCTTGTTGGTACGGACTCTGTACTCACCTCCTTCTTTAATAGGTCCATAACTTTTTCGCAGTATTCTCCTTTCATATACTCGCAGGGGTTTTGTGTTTTTACTAGTCATGGTCCATGTTTCAGATGCATATACTACAACGGGTCTTATTAGAGTCTTATACAGCTTCATCTTAGTTCTTGGGGTCGGTATTTTAGATTTCAACAGTGCCTAATTTGTGTAGTGTGCCCTATTGCCAGCTTGTATTCTATTTGTAACTTCATTGCTTACTTTGTTTTTACAATTCAGCGTGACTCCCAGGTATTTGAATTCGGATACACTATAAAATTTGAATTGACTATCCTCAGATCTTGTAGCTCCCTTCTTCCTTCATGTATTTGGTTTTCTCCTGGATTATCACTAGCCCAATTTTCCTTACTTCACTTTCCATTTGTATTCGGTACTGTTATGTGATAATGTTTATTCTAGTAGACTAAGATCAAGACATTTTGTTTTAACTTTAAACTCAATAATGAATTCTATAAGCGAACCTATATGTATTTTGCTCCAAAGACGTTTAATGTTCTTCCTTTACACGTGTGTAACACGCCCACATTTCTCGTATTTTCTAATAAACTTAAGACATGGTTATTTTAAATTGAATGAGTTGAAAGGATTTGTTTAGGTGAAATGGAAATTGTGATCATTTTCGTTTATATTGCTTAACTCTTATGTATTATTCTTGAGATGGAAACGTTTTTTTTTTGTTTTACTTCAGGTGGATTGTTTTTTTAAGGTTGCAACTCAAGTGGTCTGCTATTTATTTTGAACGTACCTCAACATAACAAGTATTTCGATTTGTTTTTGTTATTTCTGTGCTGTAAAATGTTAACAATAGTAACGTAAATTAATTTTTTAGGTTTAATTTCTATAAGGTAAGTTGCTTTATTGTATATTTACTGTACTTTAAAAAAGAAAAAATAAAGCTATTTTATTTGAATTTTATTGAATTGAACTAGTGTAAAACGCTCATTATTGTATACAAACCATTTTGTTTGAGATGGGGACAGTTTACATTTGTATTTTATTAAATAAAACAAATTGTTCGAATAAAACAGAGGAGGGGAAGCCTGCAAGTGACATCCTCCACTCTTGACTTCCACTTGGAAGCGGAGGTTCTCTCTCATGATACACTTGACATTGGAAATACAAGCTTTGCTCTTGAACACACTCTACCATTTCAACGCTTTTTAAAAGTTGTGCACACTTTAACACACTCATAACCACCTTAAACTATACCTTTATTCATACTTTAAGTGGAAATCATAAGTTTTAATATCTACTTAATAGTTTAACATAGTCATCATAATTCAAGCTTTCAAAAAACCCCAGGGATTGTTTACTCTTTTAGTTTTTATCATCTGATAGGGCTACATCTGATAAGGACTATTACCCCTACATTGTAGGGAAAGTATTATGCAAATTTCAGTAATTTAATTTATTAATTAAGTTAAATTTAAATTTAAGTTAATTCAAAAGGTTTATTACGTTTCATTCTACGTATGATTGAATTTAAATGTAAATTGCGGAAAAGGACGTTTTTATATTCTTTTTCATAAAAGCTTCATTTCCTAAGCAGGCCTACAGCTCCTCAACCTCAATAACAGGTATTCTTATACCTTAAGCTTTCACCCACTGGGTATCTGTCACCAAATCAAGCCAACTATAACTTTGATTAGAATAATCTATTGTATGAGGCACGCTTATTGTCTGGACCAAGTTACCAGCGATATGTGAAGCTAATTAATTACGTAGTTGTAAGACATGTTTGAAGCGTATAAAGTGTGGAAGTTGTTGTTGAGTTTATGTCTTGAAAGGTTACAATTTCTGCTGAAGTAGACTTGTTGCTATAATTAGGTAATAAGACGTCTTATACGAGTATGTCCTGCACATTGCTCATCAGAGTTCTTTACCATATATACAAGAAAAACTAAGGAGCTTTTTAAACGTTGAGTGTTATGTAATACGATAGTTAAGTTTTAAGAACGAATATGACTGCCATTCTTGTGCATATTACTTTCAAACAGTTCTTAATATTTTCATCTGTGAACCATTCCATAGTATCTATTTTCCAAATAATACAAACATTTAACTTACAAATTATCCTAATAGTCATAATTTCGACTGTGGTAAAGACTTCGTAGCAAGAATGTTTTCCATTCTTAACCCAGTGAATAGAAGGTCTCAGAACACTCCCTTAACACTAATGTATATCCCTCCCTCGGGAGCCTTTATGTTGTAAATACATTCTTGGATGATATCCAACCTCAATCCTCTAACTCGTGTATGAAATGTATAACAGTTCTATATCAAAACCAA
Organism: Matsumurasca onukii; assembly: GCA_018831715.1. Lineage (NCBI taxonomy): Eukaryota > Metazoa > Arthropoda > Insecta > Hemiptera > Cicadellidae > Matsumurasca > Matsumurasca onukii. The sequence continues at coordinate 34,492,086 of CM032063.1, read as the reverse complement.
TATCCACTATACAAAGGTTCCTTCTACATATCGGGTGTACACATATATTCCTTCCCCGTTATACCGGGTGTACACAAAAGGAGTAAAGAACTTTGTTTAACAACTATAGCGCAGTTTTACCAAGTTAGAACGAGTTACATACACCTTAAGAAGGATAAAAACCTCAGGTTTTCCCTATATGGTGCTCAATATGTGAACCATGCAGACATCCGTTCTAAAATCAAATTGTGACCAAACTTTTTGAAGAGTGGCTTCATCAACACTTTTGTAATGCGATGCCTGAGCCGCTGTTTCTCATAATCTTCCAAACCGTAGAATGAGGCATTTGAAGCTCCATACCCACTTGATGTGTTGATATCCTCTGAGTGTTTACAAAGGTTCCGTCAAACACAGTTTTATTCAAATTCAGGTCAGAAGGCTGAAGAGCAGTGTGCTTCAGAACGAAAAACAATTTCTGCAGAACGACTTCTGTTCTTTTGCCTAAGCTACGCTTTTGAACTGACGGTAAGACGCCCATATGATATGTAATAATCTACTGACTCAATGTTGTCAAAAGTAGTGTTCAGTACGTGCTCAATCATTTGATAATACTCGTTATATTGTTTAAGAAAAGATTTTACCTCAATTCAAATTCCAAGAATGTTATTTACGGTGCAGCTTTTCTTGGAATGTTTCTCTTGCAATTGTAAACAGTAAACAGAGAGGCGTGGCAAGCCATAATTACTAAAGGTGATGTTATTTGCACCACTTCAACTCCTATAGATTTCCATATTCTTCTGTTCAATATAATTCTCAAAACAGCTAAAGGTAATAATTACATTACTGTAATACTAAAAAACATGTTACTATTTGGAAATCAAACTTTTAATAAGTTTAAATCAATTTCAATTTTTTAAAGATGTTTTGGGGCAAGCGCGTCCGTGGAATGTGACCCCAAATCTTTTCCAACCATAATGAACGAACGAGCTTGTTTCACTAAAAAAAGCAATTTTCTTTTTAATAGAAATGTGTCATATGACGTTAGGTTTAATCAGCCTTAGCATAGTTATAGATTGGTAGCAGTGTTTTGCTTTATTAGTTCTATTAACTTTATGTCAAATAAAACGTGTTACGCCCAAAATGTAGAAGATATACATTGTTTACTTATGTTTCAGCGTAGTTGCAGTGGACTATTGGCATAACAATGTATTATAATTCATAACAATTCATTTTAAAAATGGGGCAACTGAAGTAACAAAACTTTATGTAAGGAATCAATATCTATTTATTCATGTCTTATTAATCAATCTTCATCCACTAAGGGTATCCTAATGTAACATTTGAAGTTTATTTAAGTAAAACGATTGAAACTATAATTTTCATGTATAAATTTAAGACCACACAACATTTAAAATAGCGTTCATTTTCAAAGTTATCCTCAGAATACAACCAATCATCTTTTTCTCGTACATAACAAGTTGCAGACAAGTTGTCTGATAACCTAAAGTTCCCCTAGTTACGATGGAAGATGCTGTTCAAGTTTCAAGTATATAACCAAGTACTTGACATGCAACGAGATGCTTATTCCGACTAACTGTTCGGTGCATCGTCTAGTTGGAGATCTTCATATCATATTGATAACATGGGAACTTACTACAATATATCATCTACCATATATGATGTACCGAGGGTAAGGTGTATGCGAATACAGTAAATTATTAAGTTGCAGTATATAAGCTAATCCGATTTGATTTTTTATTATTTAAATACTTTAATTAGATACTTTTACTTGAGACACCGACCTTTCCTAGAGGGTATTTTAAAAGGTGAATATGCGATGAAGAGTGAGTGTGATGAGTGTTATTGATGGATGATGTGTAGTCTTGTTGATACAAACTAGGGCCAACTGTTCCCCAATTGGGTCATTAATTAGTAGAATGGAATGGACAACGGATTAACGTGACTTCCGAACCACGTGGAATGGCCATCGTGAGTTATATCACTGCGCCCGGGAATTGAGCTGATTTGGTGCGAAGCTGAGCACTGTACCACTGAGTATGACCACCCGACTTTATTAACGGCAAAAAGTTAGTATACAATGTGTACATTCATGCAAGATGGTATGGAGTGGTATTAAATATTATGTGACTAAAATAAGCAATGACCTAACTAAAATTAATCACAGACTAAAGACAAGACTCAAATGTGCACTATGTTTATGTAAATATGTACTCTAAAAGATTGGATGATTGGATTGTACTGCAGATAAAGGAAGCCTAAACTAAACCTCTTGGTTTTATCACACACATGCCAATATACACTTAATGTCTTGATTACATTATAGAAATAGGCCGAACACCGAAGAGTATGTATACCTACGCTTGAATTACACACCCTAAAGGCCACAGATCGTGACATATGCTAGTCTACACTGAACGTTTGGATTGCTGTACCGACATCAAAGTCGAAAAGGCCGAGGTTAAAACAAGTCTACACTAAATAATTGGGTCGTAGACCCTATTACTATAATGCCTAGACCAGACGACATGTATGTTACAGTTTATATTCTAGTGACACTTTTTTAAGTCACTTTTTTCAACGACGTAGTAAAAGGCCCTTTTTAAGTAAAATTTCAAGCATTGGCACATTCACATATCTACAGATTTGGTATAGGTACCTCTGTACTATATTATGGTTTAGTTTGAAGATTGTGTTTAAAGAAGACCATTCTAGTTAATCTTAATGTTCAAATGTTTTTCTGACTTTTATCTGTATACAATTTGACTACGTGAAATGTTGAAGGTTTCTGGGTTTACAATGGATATTCTAACTGGAAAAGAGTGTTGTTAGTTAATTGGCTATACTCGACCGGAATAAATGGGATTGAAGTTTGAACACGTGGCAAGGAATGAACTTAGCAATCAACTGTGTTGTGCTGACTTTTGAACATAAGTGGGAAAACATATAGTGTATTTAACTGTTTGAGTTGTTTATTTCTTTATTAGGGAAGTATAGTTGATACCTATGCCACCTAGAAATCACCTATATTTATTTTAAAACACCCCACAGTTAATTTTGTTACAAAAATATATTGTGTTTACACTTATTACACGTTTACATCGCACGGTTTTTGATCAATCGATTAGTAAATTGTTTTGCGTTGTGCTTTCATCGGGTAATATCAGTTATTGGTGATTGCTTGTGCATCCTGTTTTTCTGGGTTATGTAAAAACCCAGTGAAATATCCACATTAAAAGATAATGTTGGAATTTCAAAATTAAATGAAAACCAAGAGGCAAAGAGAGAAAGTAGAAACTGACTTTGCAGGAGACAACCTCTTTCATCCAACTTTCCCTTTCACAAATTCTCTTTTCCCACATTAAAGGAAATATGCAAAATATAATGAAGCCAACTTTCTACTCACACACAATGGATTGTAACATATAAAATTAATTTATTGGTATCTATTTCATAGATACAGTGCCAATATACCAGGCAATTGAGTCTATAGCACCAGACCTCTATCGCTATCAAGAGGCTGAATCCCATTGATACATCAGTGTAAGGACACTTCAACCAGCAATCTGTGGTAACTCGTACAGCTGGTCACCGGATACAAATGTTACAGAGAGATTGATTATCATTGTTAGAGTATTGTTGTCATGACTTTGTCAGTGTTGTTTGCTTTCTACAGCTTTCAATTAAATATTCATATAACTACGCATTGATGAACCAGGTACAAGAAAACTCGCATATGAACTTTTTCTAAGTTAATCTGCCAAGTATTGAAAATCCCATTAGTTTGCATAATTTTCCATCTTTGGTCTACTGGGTTTTGCGCAGGTCTTAAACACGAAATGTTTCATAATTTTTAAGTTGACAATAAAAATTTTATCTGCTAATTGTCAACTGTCATTCATCTAATCTTCACCCAGATTGATGAAATTCCTACTTTTAAGTGTGGAATATCACTTGGTGCGCATCTTTTTTTTACCCAACCCAACTTCACTTAAAGCTTATCGTCAAAACTGTCTCGTTGTTAATAAGCCCACCACCTACCCATTCACTTTAAATCTCGACCGAAAGGTTGAATGTTTAAAAGGAACCACGAATCGTTTAAAGTAGAAAATCGAGGCTTCCCCATTGCAAGTAAAAATGTAAATTAAAACTAGAAGTTACTCTTAAAAACATTATTGTTTACCCGTTGAAGTCATAACTTCAGTAATTATCAAATTTCAGCTGTTAAAGTTAGAGCATATCAAGACGATATATTATACGCAATTTTAACTTCGAGTTTTGGTAAAATACTTTCTTTCATGTTTTGAGCGTAATTGTGAAACCATTATTTTGATGTAGTATTTGACTATTTGACGTTTTGTCTTTAGTAATACCGAAATTTATTTACAGAAAGTCATTCCATCATACAAGGCTCCTGAGGACTCGAAAAGAGTAGAAATTCACATATTTATTTAATTCTATAAAACTAAGTGTTAAAATAAAACAGAAGAGGTAAAGCCTGCAAGTGGCATCCTCCACTCTCGACCTACACTTGGAAGCGGAGGTTCTCTCTCATGATACACTTGACATTGGAAATACAAGCTTTGCTCTTGAACACACTCTACTCTACCATTTCAACGCATTTTATTGCACTTCAACACATAGAGGTCTGAATATAGCCTACACTAATATTCAGTTGATAAAAGTATATAACTCCGGTGTTAGAATTTACATTCTAGTTTATTAGATCAAGATTACAAGTCATTCTGGAAACTGGTATTACTTCATGGGATTGTGCTCTAGTTTGTTAAAACAGTTTACTCGTTATAAACCCCTTTTTGGTACATTACATTGAGAAGGGGCGGTCTGATCCTGATGCACGTCAGCCCTTAGGACTTATTGCGCTCCCCTTATGTTGGTGTAGAGAGATGCTACTCAAAAAGATTTGTGAGCTCTAAGAACTCCGAAATCCTTCTCACAAGTCCCTCTTCCGCTAACTTACCACCCTTAGTCATCTCACCAAAAGTAGCCGTTCTTTCCTGCTCCAGACCATGACAGTCGAAGAGAATGTGTTCAGCAGTTTCATCATGAGGTGGAGCAGATCTGATGCTATGGTGCTGGAGGGTTGAGAGAACCAACTTACTCATGCAATGGCCCTGAACAAGCTGCCACGTCCTCTCATGCTCCGTTCTTACCCACGCTCTGATGAGTTGATGGACTGCACTACTGAACTCCACACAAAGGTTGGGGTCCCACTAGCTTTGTGATTGCTGCATTATTAGCTAATGCGTCTGCACCTTCATTACCTTCAATACCCGAGTGTCCTGGTACCCAACATAAGGTGACCATGTTGAGCGTACCCAATCGGAAAGTGTACTATAGCAGTCCCAAACTAATCTGGACCTAAATTCGCAGGAATTTAGAGCATTAAGGACCGCTTGACCTTTTTGGTAAGTAAATTTCTTAGTCACTTAATCTCATATAGAGCTATATATAGAGTGTTTTTAGTATTGCGGTTTTAAAATGAAATAAAACTATACAAAACAACTTAAGCATTAATATCAAAACGCATTTATATCAATCACTCTGTTAGGGCATTTGTGTTTTAAAATGATCCCTGGCTAATGGGCTCCATGGTATGCCCATAGAGGGTACAATCTTACAGTCCAATCTTCAACACTCTTTCCAGCAGCTGAGGGTGAATACGTTAATAACTCGACGAACGTTGACTTCCAAATCATATAGAGTCTGTGGCTTGTCAGCGTAGACTTGGGACTTCACATATCTCCAATACGAGGGCCGGCTTTGTCAAATTCTTCTGAATGTTTCGTGTTGTAACTAGGTTCTGCTATGGCAGACTTCTCAAGATCTTTGAGTGCCGTGTTTTGAGTCCCAGATGTGTTCCTGAACTTTCGTTGAAATCATTCTTTTAGTGTCGCCAATATAGGCTACACCGAACCGCTAAACCACAATTGCAAGGAATTTCGTAGACTCCAGGCGTGTACAATGGTATTTGGCATGAGGTCTCAAACAGTTCTCCAATTTACTAGCAGTTTTTATTTTATGTTTCTATAAGATTCAACCTCAAAGAAGACACTGTTATCAGCACATAGCAAGTTTGAGACAAGTTTATTGGCTAACTAAGTTACAAGCGACATGTGAAGCTAATTAATTACGTAGTTGTGAAGACAAGTTTCAAGTTCATAAAGGGTGAAGTTGGTTATTGGGTTCATGTCTTGAAAAGTTACAAGTTCTGCTGAAGTCGACTGGTTATTATAATCAGGGGATAAGTATTTCAGCAATCCATATGCTACGCTTTTAACAGAAAATTCCACGCTGATCCGAAAATCAAAACCACTAAAAAATACTCACTAAAATGACTCAAAAATACTTACTAAAAAACTATTTACTAATATGTTTTTCTCAGTTATGTAGTTAATATTTTTTATATTGCGTTAAATTCTTCGGCATTTTGATGGATAAAAACCTGGAACCGCCACATTGATTTGGTATGTCCACAGGATTATTTCTGTTAAGAAGTTTGTCATCATATAGCAACCAAGATTTTTTTGAAAATGGCATATTATGGCATTATATCCACCCATCTTTCCTACGATTATGTTTATGGGGGAACTACTATGAAACCAAAATTCAAAGACTTTTTGAACTAAAGAAAAGCAATAAGAATAATATCCAGGCTTAATCACTGAGAATCTTGCAAAGAATCGTTCAAATCTTGCCAGTAACATCCCTGTACATATTACAAACAGTGTTGTTTTTTACATCCAAATATTCGTTAGGTTTTCCGTTGGTTTTCTCGTGATTTTACTACCGAGATATAAGTAGCCATATGAATGACGACTAAATGTTTTCTTAGACATTAAACTGGTACGTAAGCTAACTAATAATGGAAACTATGTTTGCAGTGCATTCATATAAAAATGTTGTTTTAAGGCATATGAATTAAACAGCTATTGGATTCAAGTGGTAACCAAGCAACGATATAGTATTTATTTGTTTAAATACAAAATTTAAAACTCTCAAACTTCCAAGCTCTCCTCGTCCCATTGATGCATCGGTGACAGTGAATGAGATTCCTTGGTCGAGGTAAGTACTCGTATGAAAATTTTTAGGTGTAGTTAATGTTGTAAACTTGCCTGATAAAATAATTTGTTAACGTTATGCATTCATCGCGTCAGCAATTGTAGCTGTTTGTTACTATGTTAAGGTAATTAGCTCAAGCCAAGCACAGGGGACACCTGTACTGGCTATGAGCAAGGAGATTAGGTTTAGATCATCATCGTCGCATTCACAATAGTTGATCAGTCAGCTGAGAGTCTCATAGAGTTTCTCACTGAAACACAACAGCGAGATCATAATCACAGTCTGCGCTCTAACTTCAAACATGGCCGACTTTAAAGGACACAACGCTCGTTGTACAATTGCTTTTTTTAACCTTTAACTGTTTTTAAATTGTAAGGATCGAGAAAAGTATTTAAGTTAATTAATCAATCATTTAAAAACATCTTGTAGTAATGTTTACACAAACTTAGTGTGTGCAGCTAGTTGCACTACCGCCCGAGAGATGGCATTCCAGTCTGCAATTGAAATGTTAAGGTGAAGATTGTTTAATTATAATTATTACGTGTTTTAAGACTAATTTCCTGTTTATTTTCATGTGCAAAACTTTTCCGAGGATGAAAGATCTTTTGGAGAGGGAGGAAGGAGACAGCATTTGGAGAAAACTCAACCAGACTTGTACCGAACTGTGGAACTGAGTGCTTGGAACAGCTGATAATGGAAATACGTGAGTATAAATTTTGGTGATTTATGTAGCTTTGTTATATGTAATAATTGTAGCCGTGTTTAAAAAACCATGTTGTCGATTGGTTGTTGAAACAGTCAATGTTTTTTGTTTGTTTCAGGTGTTCGTGAGTTTGTGACGACGACTCAACTGAAATCTGCCCTCACTGCAATTTCTGTAGAATAATCTTGAGACAAAGACAAAAATTATGAAGACGTTGGACGCACTGAAGACTATTAGACCCTCTTTATAATAAATAATTGCAATGAATAAATAACTGGTTTATAATTATGATACGATTGTATGATTTAAATTAAGATTTACACCTTGTGGGTTTAAACAAACTTTAATGGGGGGCTTAATTCAAAATCATAAAGGAAGTTAGTTGACATTTTATTTTAATTCGGATTATGTTATGGAAGAACTGCTCCGAAACCAAAATCCAAAGAATTTTTTTACTTCAAAAGAAAGCAAAAAGAATTATAGCCAGGCTTAATCACCGAGGATATTGCAATGAATCATTCAAATATGTATCCATATTGCCAATATCATCCCTTTACATATTACAGACGGTGTTGTTTTTGGTATCGAAATATTCGTTTGAAGAACAAAATAATGCATACAACACCAGAAACCAGTCAATTCGGCCAACCTACCACAGACTATAAATGTGAGACAGGCTTCTTATGGAGGCTGGCAGGCTATTATATAATAAATTACCAATCCACCTTAAAAATATGAATTTAAATAAATTAAATTAAAAAATAAATAAAAATTGTTTCTAAATTCATTTTTTAAGGTACCGTACGGGATTTTACTAGTAGCTACTTATTCTTTAAGCTTAGCTTTTATTACAGTCTTACCAGTGGTAATAGGTTTTATTTTATGTTGATATGTATAATTGATTTTGATGTCAAACAAACCATTGTAAATTGTACATATTGACAGTAAAAACTATTATTATTATTTTAAAAAATATTATATTGAATTGTGTTTAATTCTTGTCTATATTACTTGATATCAGCTCGTTTATTTAATCCTTGAAATTTTCCAGACAGCTTGAAATTGATCTCCAGGAATATTACAGTTGTAATTTGTAGGATTTAAAAAGCAATGAATACAGCTGACAGTATACAGTACGTAAGGCTAAGCAGAAGCAAGAATCTTCCCCAGTTTTGGTTTGCAAATAGAAAGTCTCGGAACTCTCCCTTAACACTAATGCACATCCCGCCCTCGGGAAACTTTATGTTGTAGATATACATTCTTGGATTGACCCCAATCTTCTATGTATGGAAATGGTAATAGTTGTATTTCAAAATCATACTGTTATGAACTTTATAAACTGTATAACATAGGCACTGAATATATAAATCCTAATTTAATGAACTGATGTCTATAATTTCTTAATAATTGTCAACATATTTAAATACCTTATATAAATGTAGTTTATGTTGTTAATTCGTTTTATTTGTTTGAAAGTATTTCTTTCAAGACTACAGCTCTACTATTAGGATCATTTTTCTCTTGGGACTTTAGGTGAAAATAAAAAGACACTAGACGAGTCATGATACCCTAAATTGGCTGTTGCTGTCCCACCACCTAAACCATAGAACACAAATTACGGTACCTTGTTTACCAAATTAAAAGTAATATGTAAACGTTAATATGATAATAAATAAATAGGGCGTAGGCTAGTTCTGTTTTGAGGGATAACTCGTGTGTCAATTAGCAAAAAATGTCTCAGGTGCGGGAATGCGCTCTTTTACGTTATTTTTTATACAAATTGCAATTTATTTTTTTATTGTGTATCATGGCAATAAATATGAGCCTAAATAACAACGTGGGTCAATATACACATTTCATCTAGTTTTTTCTATTAGCTAAAAGATAGCTAGCTACATTTAAATATAAGAGTGTTGTTAATCTAAAGTTCTAAAGTTCATAGGTACCTATATAATTAATTTTACTCGCACTTTAGTGTAATTAAATGAATGTTCTCTATTAGAAAACCAGTTGTTGTACATAAGATCGAGTTGACTCAGGTAATAAAACTTGATTCAGTAACAGACTGATGTTATACAATTTTTGTTCACCTTCGTTCACTAACACAGTAACATTTGAGATTGGTTGAAGTAAAACTATTAATATTACAATCACTTTAATTTTATGAAGGTTTCTAAGCTACAAAACTGACTCTACTGCAAACTTGTTATTTATTTTTCCATACTATACAAGTGAATACACCAATCATCTTTTCCAGTAAAGAACAAGTTTCAGACAAGTTGTCTGATAACGTAAAGTTCCACTTGTTACGACGGAAGACGCTGTTCAAGTTTCAAGTATATAACAAAGTACTTGACATGCAAGCGAGTACTTCCTCTTGGTTCCATCTTACTTACTTTGCCGTTCGGTGCATTCGTGTAATTGGATATCTTCACTAACTTAAATGTGCTGTGTATATAACAGGCTAGTAGTTAGGTAAATTACCGGGAAGTTCTGATCTGGAGATCTTTTTTCGATGTTAAATCGTTCATGGTTGAAAAGGATAAATCTTACCCATTTTCATCAAGGTTCAAACTTACAACGCTTTAGCTTATAAAAATAATATTTTAAACTCTAATGTGAACAACCTGATAATTACTGATATTCAGTTGGTCCGGTTTAAATAGTTACTCACCAGACTTCAGCACAAAGAAGAGACACACACTGTTTCCATAGGTTTAATTAGTTCACCAGTTTACCACATGTGTCGACAGCAGCACTAAAGAGACAACATATTTTTTATTTTGAGTACAAAGTCGGAAGCTGTATGACAAGTGCTGCTACGGGGGCAAACTGATGAACCTCTATGATTGTGAAATGCACTTATCGAAATATCATGACTCTTAACAAACAAAAAATAGCATGAGTCATGAGCATTGAATTGAGTATAAAAAATGAAAGGTAGCTCAAGAAATAGCTAACTGCTATCAATAGTTATATCTGCCTGTAACTAACCTAATAAATGCTTCATTCGAGGAAGTTATTTTTTCTGAAGAAGCAAAACTGGCTATAGTCAAACCTCTATTCAAGAAGGGCAACTCAAGTCAAATGGAGAACTATAGACCAATTTCTTTGCTACCGGTAGTATCAAAAATATTGGAGAAGATGGCATGTGAATGCATAATTGACTTTTTGGACAAATGAACTATTCTTTAAACATGAGTTTGGGTTTAGAAGAAATAAATCTACTAGGTTGGCACTTATAGACTTTGTGAAAAAGTATAGAAGCAATGGAAAATGGAGAAACTGTTGTCGGATGCTTCGTAGATTTGTCAAAGGGCTCAAAGGCTTTTGATTGTGTCGATGAATCAAATTCTCATCGAGAAAATGGCTCCAACCGGTATAAGCGGAACCGTATTAAAGTGGGTTAGTTCTTATCTTCAGGATAGAAAACAAATCACTTCAATTACACTAAAGTTTCTGGGAAATTAACACAAGTTTTATCGCATAAAGCAGTTTTAAGAAGTGGAGTGCCTTAGGATCCATTTTGGGACAAATATTCTTTTTGATTTACATAAATGATGTTTCACAGTGCTTGAAAGAAGATAGTGTGATTACGTTTGTGGACGACACCACACTTCTCACAAGGATTAAATCCAATCAACAGTTAGAATTAGACACCCCACTTAAAGTGGGACACATACATAAGCAATCTGACCAGCAAGATTTGCGGAGGTTTGTATGTAGGTACTGAGAGGATTTAGCTATCTATAGGTAATGTAAATATTTCTCAATTAATTTACTTTAGCCTAATAGAGTCACATATAAGTATTACATAGTACTCTGGGGTGCCTCATCTAAACGGAATCTAAATTCAATTTTTACTATCCAAAAGCGAGCCATAAGGTGTATAGCCAACATGCCTTTGCGAACCTCTTGCCGTAATTTGTTTAAAAGACTCAACATCATGACAGTTCCAGCTATGTTCGTTTATGAAGCCATCGTTTTTGTGAAATCTCAAAAACCTTTAAGAAGCCATCTGCACTGCTACAATACAAGAGATGGAGAAAACAATTCATCACAACACCATAGTCTTTAGCTAGTAGAATGTAATCCAGAATATATTGGACAGAAGTTTTATCGCGCGTTACCGGCACAATTAAAGTTAATTAATAATATCACATTTAAACTAAAACTAAAAACATTCCTAATAGAATTAGCTTTATGTAGCCTTCCTGATCCCAACCGTCCCTTAACCCTCCCATCTTCTTGAGAACGGCGGGACTTCAAGAGGATCTACCGACAGACTGCAAGCCCAGGAGTGGGCCCATCGCAGCGCTGGGGGAATAAGTAAGAGAATAAGTGAAAGACAAATCAAATCATTTCGTCAACCAAAACCCAAACAGTTAACGAATGCTTCCGTCTTCTTTAAAGTATAGGAAGTATAGGTTAGAAGTAGCTTGTTCTTAGAAATACCAAGTATAGTACTCGTATATATCGTGATAATTGAGTGAATAAACAAATAATGGCAACTTTATTTGTATTGGTTTTTATTAGTGGTTACGAAAAAGTTAATATCGGAGAAATATTTGAGACATAGAACTGTTCAACTGCAAAGATTATAGACACTGTTTGCATGTTTTTGTTAAAAATATGAATAGGACTCTAAACTCTTTTGGTCATTTCCTTACGAAAAACTTCACGTTTTAGTGCATTAACTTACCTAAAAGTGGGCTAACACTTTGTTTGCAAATTGTTCCATGTTAAATTCCCTAACTCATTAGAAAATAGTATAGAACTAAGATTTATAGTTTGCAACCATTTAGGCGTCATCTTTTGAATAATTTATGTTTTCGAGTTAATAAGTGTCAAATGTATTAGCTACAATCTTAGAGCTACAGTTCTTTTGCATCCTAGTCTGTCTTTGGTTTTGAATCGGAAAAAAAACATTGCTGTCAAGTGTCAAAATTTGTTATCCAATAGTCCATTTACTAACCTAAAATATTGCGATCATTTTCCTTCAGTAAAACTTTCATATAATGCTATATCAGTAAATTAGAGTCTTAGTAGTAATTTGTAAAACTTTCAAAGAAAGCTATAATATCAGTAAATCAGAGTCTTCGTAGTATTAATTAAAATTAGAAAAGAATAAGGAAAACATAATGCTCCTAGCACTTAACATAAACAGTAAGTTAATAGTACAATTATGTTAATAAGAATAAAAAAATTCAAAATGTCACTGGCGTAGACAGTCAAGAAAAACAAATACATATAAACTTCAGTTAGAACTATTACACTAGCTATTGTAAAAATGCAACTTCTAATAAGTTTTCAACATAGCTTGCCTAAGCATTGAAAAAAGGTTCTTAGCTTATTTGGTTTACACAAATCTATGGTTTTGTCATATCCCAGTGGTACAGTGGGTGCTTGCACCAAATCAGCTGCGGTTTGATTCCCGGGCGCAGTGATAACTTTTCACGATGGCCACTTCCCGTGGTTCGGAAGTCACATTAAGCCGTTGGTCCATTCCATTGGTCTTTGGCTATTAATAAATGACTCAATCTGGGTAACAGTCTTACTTCTTCTAACAATCAGTACTTCGTAACAAGACTACACCTCATCATCTATCAAAAACACTTGTCACGCTCACCCTTCATTCCATATTCACCTTAAAATACCCTTTAGGAATGGTCGGTGTCTCAAAATCAAAGTAAAGTGTGTCCTACTCAGGGACCTACTTTAGCACATCGTTAACTTGCTAACATTCATGCTAGTTTAAAATAATGTTTGCCAAAGTGCGCTCAAATAATCCAGCGATTGCGTGGCTAAAACCAGTGTCAAGTAGGCCTAGTAGTATTAAATTTAGTCTTTGTATGTCAAACTAATGGGATGATTTTTCTTACAGGACTCACCGATACAAATTACTTTTCAGCGTTTCAGAAGCAATTATCCAGCAAAAGCTAAACTAATTCCTCTTTTTAGTGCAGGCTATTATAGGCTTAGATAGCCTAAATTAAATGTTGCTATGTTGATTGAGTAAGATACAGGTTCAAAAACTCATAAAACTTTGTTTTGTCAAAATATTAGCAAAGTTCTTGGCTACGCCTGCACTTATTTGACGGTTGTTATTATAGGCTCTGGGAATGCTGGAAGGAATTAGAGCAGTCACCCATTTTACCTATTTTATTTAAAAATAACTATGTTTTAAGTACTAAAGATAAAATGTAAGACATGTAAGACTACAATACTCTTTTTCAACGTTTTTAATTAACTGGCAACTAAAACTATCATTTCTAAACTAAAGGAATAAAGTGTTGCTAGTTTTAAATTTTGATGTTCATAGTTTTTACTTTGTAAATGTTACAGATTGTTAAAGTAACCAGTCATACTTCCTTCTTCACACATATATTATGGATGGTGAAACAATAAGTACCAATACATCCATTGACGATAAGACTGAAGATTTCGGAGACAATCCTACAAGAGACACGTTAGCCGAGGATTAATGTGTTTGCTCAAACCAGCGATAGACCAACTGGATGAGAGAGTTCGTGCAACAAGGTAATAAAACAGACTAAATTTGCACGGTATAATCATTTGCTTAACAAAAAGGTTACTTAGATCTGACCTGAAGTATATTTTGTTTTAATAGTGTCTATGTTTACTGTGCAGAGTTAGCCAGCTTGAACTCAAGCAGCAAATAGATGATCTTTCAGAAGAACTTAAAAAGATTTCTGCTGAACAAAGTTGCCCTTTGCCTTTAGAAGTGTACACAACCAAATTAACAAATACGACGGCAAAAAATAACTGTAATAAGCAACATTCTTCAAAACGCTCAGGTAAATTATTGTATATAATCAAAGTTATAAAATCTATTCAACCTATAGCCTACATTTTTTTCACAATCACTAGTCTAAAAAAGGTAATACAGTTTCAGTCTTAATGATAAGCCAGATAATTACTGCCCCTGGCTTGTAGCCTACAATATTCTTGTACTCTAAAAGCACCAGCGAGTTCTAATAATTTCACATGTGTTTAAACATTATGAAGTCAATAGTATTTTAAAATTCTTCATATTCACCTTGAGAAGATTGTAACCTCAAATTTAAGATAGGACTTGTCCTCAGCTCTACTCTGATTTTTAATATTGGACTCTTTAAGGCAAATTAAACATTATATTTCATTCACAAAAATCAGCTTCATGAACTATTTTAATTATTATTAAGAAACAAATCTTACACTTCACAGCCACAAGCACTACCATAACTCCTGGCAAATTTCTTGTAAAGGTGGAATAACATACACTGGCAAGGTCCTTTTGTTATTTTTTGATTCTTTAAAAATGAAAATTTGTAATTCCTAAAGATGACCACAGCTTAAAAGCCAGACTACTAGGTAAACATATAAACTTTTTTTACATATTTTAAATTTTTTCTGAAAAACTGTGTTTGAATTAAGAGTTTAACGGAGAGTAACCTAATAATGAATTTAACTCTTCCCAATTTTCAGGAGAGGTTGCATAAACTCCAACAGTCAGGGAAGCACGAATCAGAGCGGCTGAAATCTCTTATGGAACCAGTGGTAGAAGCCAGTCCTTCTGAACCAGTTTCTCTTCAATAATTGTTTTTATCCTACTTTTAATCATGTAAGTCAAAAGCTCACATTTCAGATTGTCCAGGGTAAAAAACAAAGTTCTTATACTTTCCATGTTTTTTTTACATATGTAAAAATCTTTAATTTAAATTTTAAATAATTAGTTGAAAAGCTATCTTAAGAATTTCATGTGGGGGACAGAAAAATTTAATAGTGGGAGGCAGCAGCGATCTCTAGATTATCGTTACAGTCCACAATGGTATTTAGGTACTGGTTAGCTTTGGCATTAACATCTTGACTTTCTTCACTACCGTTTTTGACTATTTCTAGAACACTCCTGTTAAAATCTGTGATGAGATCGCAACTTTCATTAATGTTTGGGAAGATTTCTAGACTTTAGTTAACTTCCACATCAAAACCTTGACTTTCATTACTACTCATGACAGTTTCTACACTCCCGTTATCGTTGGCGATGAAATCATGAGTTTCATTATTGTTTGCCAGCATTCTTAAACTATCTGTATTTTCACATCCATTTGTGACAATCTCTAGTTACTGCTGTCAGCGTCCGTGATAAAACCATGACTTTCCTTATTATTTTTTGAAAGTCACAGTAATGTTAGTTTTGGAACTTCCGATATGTATATTGTAGTGGTTGCACAAGTATACAGTTTATTCACTATACCTAAAGTTCCTCGGTTAAGGGACAACATTTTCACATACAGTAATTTCCAAATATTTCCCGTCTACCAAAATATTTCCGCTTTTCTGTATGCTAGACACCCTGTATTTTAACCAGAGTTATCTTTGCAACTAAACAACTTTTGTAGGGTAAAACCGAAAAATATAATAGTTTAAATGCTAGTCTATTAATTAGAAAATTTAAAGCATTCTAACATGATAAGCTGTCAATCTAATTTTAGAGTTATGGAGACACCAAAGTGGAACATCAACAGCACTGAACTAGTTTACGAGCCTGCCGAAGATAGTTTTCTACTCTTGGATGCTTTGGAATCCGACGTTCAATATATAAAAGACAGAAAACCAGCAGTGATCTTGGAAATCGGGAGTGGCTCTGGAATTATAATCACTGCTTTGGCCAAAACACTCACTAACACTGCTTACTGTATGGCTGTGGACATAAGTAAATATGCATGTGCAATGACGCAAGAAACTGCCAAGCTGAATTTCACCGAGGTAAAACATTGATTCAGTAACTTAATGTAAATGTACAGTATTCAATCTGTGGTTTTGTTGGACCATAAAGTCATTCTCCAAGAAAAAAATGCTTTGGCAAAATAGGCGAAGTTAATAGCATTTTTAATAATTGGTAGCTTCAATCCTTTGTCAACTTTACTTCCGCTCATATTTTAATACTGTAAAGAGTACTAAATTTTCCTGGAATCTTCGGGAACTCAGTTTTTTTTCAGAATATCTTTCAAGAGCCGTAGTTTTGCCTAACGCCTCCTATAGTGTTTTCTCAATTTGGATAGTTTCTAGGTTGTATTAGCTTTTGCGGGTCTTCTGAGTTGCACATGGTAGATGCTGGACTATCTTAGACTCTTGCAGTGATAGTTAATCAGACTCAAATTAATTGAATTTCAACTCAGATAATCAGGCGAGGTTATCAGATAATACGGAGAGGTTTTGGTGTCATATATCTTACAGGTTACAGCAATTGACAGTTTAAAACGTGAAAATTGACACATTTTAACATGCCAATTGCTGTTTCCTTCTCTGAACTTGTCAAATTGCCTGCGTCCGTGGCTCAGTGGGTAGTCACGGCTTGCAAAGCATAAGGTCGGGTTCGATTCCAGCGCGGGTACAAGGGTTTGGACCGCTTTCCCTAAAAGTGTTTTGTGATGCCCACAAATCCCTAGGATAAGAACAAATTTAAAAAAATGCCACTGGCGTAGACAGAAAAAAAAATGCTCTAGGATGGAAAATTTGTTAAGCGTTAATAGTGTTAAGCCCAATAAAAATCACCAGGACCGCTGTTAGTTACTTAATTTCCCTTAAATTTTCTGCACTCGCTGATCTAAAAAGGTTAAAACCACCTCACCATCGTATAACCAAAGACATTTAAATGCTAAGTCTCCTTTATCTTTACTACTTCATTCTTCTACCAACATTCTCTTTGTTCTGTCTATTCTAGGTGGACCTGATTCAAGGTGACTTATCAGCTTGTTTAAGATCTTCAGGTCTGGTTGACTTGTTGATTTTTAATCCACCGTATGTTGTCACTGATGATGAAGAGATTTCTGGAACTCTACAGAGAGCTTGGGCAGGAGGTGCAAGAGGTAGAGTCGTCATAGATAGGTAGGTACAACACTATTGAAGCAGATCATTAACTTTCTAATTTCTAAATTGATTGAGATACCGACCACTCTGAGTTTTAGATGAAGGTAAAGTACGAGTATGGTATGTGTTTTGACTTGTCTTGAGTAAAATCAGGGTGTCCATCATACAGGAATTCTGGAAAAACCGGGAATTATAAAGAATTTTCAATACGGGAAAATACAGGAATTTTGTCCCTAAACCGGGAAATTTTGCGAAAGGGATCGCAAAAGTGGTGATTATGTCACAGGCGAGTCTAGCTATCGCCATGAACGGTCTCAAGTCGTTATTTTGCCGCAGGCGCTAGCGGAAGTCTAGAGATTGTCGTTAACGGTAACGAAAGTTGTGATTTGGTCGCGGGGTCAAAATCACCCTGACGGTAGGTAGTTAGTTATTAGTAGAGAAGCTAGTGGTAGTCGAAAGATTGTCATGAACGGTAACAACAATAACACCTAGAGGTAACCTGCGTGATGCGACCGCGGGAAGTTTAAAAAAAATAACCTTTATTTTATAATTCTCAAGAACAGTATTTGTTCTCAGACTTTCATATTATTTGTATATGCATACTGAAGAGAAAATACCAAATTTTACTATGTTGAAGGGTTTGTAGAAATTGTGTGATGGAAAATGTGGTGAAATCGACCACATGTGTATGTGCATTCTGACTTAAATTGTTGTCTTTGTTAAATTATTCTCTTAAGCTTTCAACCAGCTTATTTTGCATTTTTTAATGCCGAATATTGTTTTAGGCTGCTGGGGCTATTGGAAGATTTGTTGTCACCAAACGCATTATTCTACCTGGTAGTAATAAAAGAAAACATTCCACAGGAAATCATAAACATTATGGAAACAAAAGGATTTTGCGGAAAAGAAGTGTCATTCAAAAAGATTCGAGGAGAACAACTGTCCATACTGAGATTCTCAAGAGAAACAATAACCAAATGAAATATTATATGATAATATGCATGGGTATATTTGACACTATATTGTCTTGTATATAACAAAATTATATAATTACCAAAAATAAAATGGGTTTGTGTTTTATTTAAGCACCTGTGTAACATTAACTCTTTGTTATTATCGCAGATCAGACTCAGCTACAACCCTGGTCATTGTGTTTATCTAGGAGACTTAGGTTTTGTCTTAGATGTTTTGTTCATTTCAATGTAAACAGTTTGGTACAAATTAAATTGCACATTGAAATTTGTTCACTATGTCTTTTTTCAATCACGTGAATAAACTTTAATAACTTGTTTGTCAAAACGTTTTTTCATAGGACTGAAGATACTTTTCTACAGCCAAAAGTAATAAATAGTCAGGGATATAGAATGGGATGGACCTTTTTATTTTCAACCCTCTTACGGGAGTTCCGAACGTTTATTTTGGAATACTCTCGTTCTACAAATTTAATAATAACACCAATTATGGATCTAAACATTTAATTTCAACCAGCTGATATTTTCCTATCATAAATAACAATAAAATCAACAGAATCACCAATTTGTTTAGATTCTTTCAAAATCCACTCATCATTGTTTTCAAATGAAGGATAGAAGGGGTGTGGGTCTGTATGCCTTTTGCTCTTTGGTCCAATAATTATTAAACATTTTCCGTTAAATGTGCGTAAATAATCACGAAACGCAGGCCCATTGTTAAAGTAGCAAAACATTATCACAGATTTTAAGTTCTGAAGAATGGATTCACTAGTTGTTTCTTCTTGGTAAACATGTGGAATGTAAACTGAAGCGTAAGGAGATCTCCACCAGGCAGCGTTCACTTCAACTCCTATCACTTGTAAACCTGAAAAGTGAACATGTTTTTCAACTTATTAACATACGATAGACTTAATAGAGTAATAAATTAATAAGTAATAACAAACTACCTTCCCTTGGTCCGACTAAGCATTTAAGTGAATAATGATGAACATATTTGCTAATTAATAATGAAATATTTTTGGATGGAAACCACTTAAAATGTTTTAATTATTTAAAACAAAACGTTGTATAGTCTATGCTAGACATCTTCAGTTGAAGAACAAAGAAGAGTATAATATGTATATAAAACATGTAAATATAAAAAGTAAAAAGTAAAAAAATTTAAGTTAAAATAATTTCAAATTGAAAAAATAATTATAATTATTTTAACTTTGAATTTTTATACTTTTATATATTTTTACATGTTTTATATACCGGTACATATTTTATACTCTTCTTTGTTCTTCAACTGAAGATGTCTAGCATAGACTAGACAAAACGTTTTGTTTTGTGTTTTAAATAATTAAAACATTTTAAGTGGTTTCCATCCAAAATATTTCATTATTATGACTAACCACTTAAGTTTAAAATTGAAAGTATTTGCTAATTGCTAGTTTAAAATCTCGTAAACTTTTACTTACTTGTAGCAGACTGAATTAGCCATTCAAGAAATCCGCTGCCACAGCCAATGCTTATGAGCGTGTTAAACCCTCTTGATTTTAATGCATTTTCTATAAATTTCAAGTCATCTAACGTTGGTCTCACCCATAGAATTTTGTTGAAGTCAAACTCAGAACTATTTTGAACTTGGAGAGCTTTTTCCCAATCACCTGCAATCAGAATTTTTAAGAAATTAGTTTTCGGATATGCGAGAATTGGATTTTGTGACAATTTTAGCAATACAGTACAGTCTCTATAATCTGGCCGTTCGCCACTCCGACACCTCCAGTAATCCGGCGCTGTGACCACGTCATTCAGCCACTTGTTTTGAAGTCTCTACTTGTCTGTAGAGCGTGTGACCAAAGTGTGCGTTGTTTATTGCTAATCGGTGCTTCCATTCAGTACAGGTCGTGAGATATGGCAAAAACATGTTACTTTGTCATTAATAATAAGTGTTGTAAAAAGTTATTTTAAAAAGATTAGAAAGTAGTGATAAGTTAACATTGGCAAATCAAAAACTTAAGAGTCGTGAATCGTCCTTTAATGTAAGACAGATTATTCCTGGCAAATTAAATCTTTTTTAGTGAACCTCCACTAATCTGGCATTTCCGCTAATCCGCCGCTTCCGATCCCGATAGAGCCGGATTAGTGAGATCGTACTGTATTGGATTTAAATAAATTTAACTACAAGTTTTTTATCGTAAAAACCTATTGTAAGTAGCTCTTGGTTAAAGTTTTCAGCACTTAAAAAAAAATAAGTGGCATATTATTCCCTTCAAACTAAATCATTAGGAAAGGTAACTAAAACCATTTATCTGATTAAAGGGTTTATCAGTTTTTGAGCTTTAGGCCACCTATCAGGAACAGAGGCTGGAAATCTTTAGGGTAGCGTTGGTTTTGAATTTTATGACATTTAGGATTAAGAGTCGCACTGTAGAGGGTTATCTTAGAAAATTCTAGACTGCCCCCGATTTCGTTGAAAAATGTCTAAATTCTGTCCACTCAGATTTATTTTCTGGACCAATTTATTTTTAAACTACCTGAATGTTTTCAACTTGAAATAAACTCAAATTATCCAATAAAAACTTTTATACCTGGTAACTATAAAAGTACTATAAAGTAGCATACCAGCTATAAAAGTTTTTTATTGGATAATTTGAGTTTATTTCAAGTTGAAAATTATAAATCCAATAAGGAGTTCTACTAGATGTACCTGAATGTGTTTAAAATTGTTTATAGTAACAATTACAAAAAAAGTGATGTCAGAGCTGGTATGCTATTGGTATTTCTATGTACGGTAATGTATTTATTTTATCATTAATCTTTTAGAAAACTGCAAAACTCAAAAAGTAAATCAAAAGTTGTTCAAATTATTATTGTCTTTCTTTTAGACAGCAAACAGGCCTATTACTTTTACGCTGTTATGAATTCTTAACAAGTTGACCGAGTTGTCATTAAATAAACAACAACAATAATTGATGTGTTCTATGAAGAATTTGGGTGAAGAGAACAGTAAGTTTTATGTAATTAAAAAGCATTTCTGTTAAATATTTGAAGAGGCTGAACTATCCGAGGTTAATTGTAGGTGTATTCTTTAGTTACACATTACTTAAGGTTCAGAGTATCTTAAAATTTACTTATTTTTAAAAATCCCTTTCGATCATTTCTGGTTGGTTTACAAACTCAGTTTTGAGGCCACAAAATTAATTAACAATATTTTGAAAAACATTAGAATTTTTTAGCATAATAGAGTATTAATGGTATTAAAATCACCTTTCTTTATTTATAAAACACCCTATCATATAAGCCACTGATTGATTCAACCAACCAAATCATTTAATCTGTCTTCTTTATTGTAATGAAATAATAAACTCAAACAAAGGCCAATAATTCAACTGCCATACGGTAGTTACATAGTAAAGTAAAATGCTGCTGCAAATCTCAAAGTCATTTGTCACTATTGTGTCTTAAAATCTACATATTTTAAAAAGAAATGTACATTATGTACCTCACCGACAAGTTTTGTAAGGTTGGTGAGGCAAAAAATACTAGAAACAGTTTAGATCTAAAAAAATAAGTGTCATAGTACCTTTTTTGAAGAGTTCATCTATAGTTGAGCGGAGATCGTCCATCCCTGACCTAGGTGCTAGGTATGAATACAATGAAGAATTGAGAATAGATTTAGCTGGCATATTGCCCTTGCTTATGGCCCTGTCCCTGCCCTGTTATCACTGCCAAAAATAAGCCTAAGTTTGGACAGGCCCACTAGCAGTTACCTGGCCGCTGTGGATACAAATATCTAACATCAAATGTTTTTACTTTGTTGTCAAAATAATTTTTGTAGTTGAAGGAAGGAATCTGTTCCTTAAAGCTACATGTAAGTATAAAAAATTTTGATTTTAAAATACAAAACACATGTTACAGTAGAAACTTGATAGTTTCAAGGCAGCACCTTTTGTGGTGACTTGATATTAACAAAAATGAAGACAAGAATGATTTGTAAAATATTGTATACTGTAATTATGAGCTTACATGCAGTAAAATTATTATATTTACTTGTAAAACTTTACTCATTGAATAAACAGTATTTAGTGGTTTTTCAATACCTTCCTGTGATAAAATTCTACACATTCTGGATAGTTTGACACTTTTTCAGTTTGCAAATACATTAACTAATGAGTTTGTATAAAATAAAGTCATTCTGAACATTGTTTCTTCTTTTCTACATTGTGCATACAAGAAAATTGTAATGCCAGACTCGGATTTCAACCCAGCTCTCTATTCACAACTTCATTCTTAAAACTAGCAGCTCTTTTTTAGAAGAAAACATATTAAACAAACCAAAATTACTTTGTCTCATCGACCGAGAACCCTCCTTGTCAGCACAGCTCACCGCATGGTTCTCCTTCTTTCTTATCTACTCATCTGAACTACATATTGCAAAATTAATACCCATACAAAAACAACAATTTTACAGTCCACTTTCAAAGATTTAATTTTTTCAATACAAAAAACAACTACTAAATTTACTTGAATATCAACTAAACTACTTGAATTTCAACACAGTGCCATGTCTACACACAGGGTGTTTGTGAAGTCCCTTCCGGTAATTTAGGAATTGATCCTGGATCCAGTAAGTACCGGAAGTTGAAGTATAATTCATACATCTCATCAGTCTTCAGGAATGTCCAACAGTTTGAAAATGAAATTTGTTTAGGTATTTAATTCTGATATTCAGAAAAATATTCAGTTTTTCTATTGGTTGGCTACTGGTTAAATTTTAACCGCCGGTTGAGGTTGATTTGAAAAAACGGCCCTTAGAGTAGTATTATCACATCATGTGTGTGTGGTAGAGATAGGTTTACTCATTAAATAATCAATTGATCTTGACATCAGTGTACTTTTGGCTAGTAAATACCCCTACCAGCCAAACGAGTGATTTCTATTTAAGTTTAAGGAACCCCCATTATTTGGTTTATAGACAGTTAATTTGGAGTAGACAATGAGGTGTACGTGACATGATTGTGGTATGCCAATCTTTCACTGCACAAACTATCAGATGTGAATAAGTTTTAAAAAAGGAATCAAATTGAAAAAGACATTAAAACAGTGACAGGCAATTTTATTTTAATACATTTACAGGTAAAATAAGTCGTACATTAAGTTACAGAAAGACGATAATTAAAATTACAGAGTTACGTATACATTGAACATGATATGAGATCGTTGGGTTTGTTTAAACTTTATATTTGGAACGTAAAGTGGTGATGGTCCACTCAGTTACTCCTTGTTCAGCTAAATCTTGCTGATTGTTGATCAAACTTTCATCCAGTTTTTTCATCAGTTTGGTGATAAAATCCTTTTCTTCCCTGGTCAAGAAGTCTAATGTGATAGAAAACCTAGAACAAAAATCCCCTGTTGTGCATACAAGTAAACTCTAAAAAATGTAGATATTTAAATGTTGAACACAAATGAAAGAAGAACAACATATGATGCGACATCACATTTTAGGAAAATATTTCACCAGACTTTCACAAGTTGGGTACACACTCCCAAGGTGAAATCAGATATTCATTTACAAACAGTATTGCACACTAACCTCTTTGTTTTTGTCAATATCTCCAAGACTTGAGTAACAAAGATGATTTCATTCACTGCCGGAGTAAAGCACAAAAGTGCTTCAACAATTCTTCCTAAAACACCCGTAGGTATTTCTGTTTTGAATATATTACCCAACTCTTCTGTGCCAGTTTTGGTGAGAAGTTTATATCTTTCTTCATTTGTGCGAAGAACACTGAACTTCCTCACGTATCGGAATCCAGTTAATGATTCGACGTTCCTGATTTCATTCCATACATTTTCAATCTAAAACCAATATTAAATAAGTTACAATAAAATATGAATAAATGCTTTAATTTAAGCTTGCGAAAGCCACAACTTGAGCCAATTCTCATCTTATACACTGAATCTGAAATATGGGTTTTATGAGGAAATTTCAGGATGAGAAATGTTAAAATACTCAGGATTTTCTAATTAAAGACAGAATAAACCAACTTGATTAATATTCTTTGCAGTAATTATCATTCTGTATTATATGTTCATATTGTAATACACACAGCATATAATTTAACTTGATAGGATGCATTTCTTAGCGCTGCATTACTTTGTTTACCATAGCAACCGCGTATCACTGTGAGGGAGCCAGTGCTGTATTTCCAAATAGGCGGATTAGGCGAGGCAAATGTTACGAATGGCGAAATTTTGTGAAACATGAGGTGGGAGCCAAAAGGGTTTGCATAGTAAGCTAATACTATGCAAACGGAGTGTACAGTCAGCTGGTGCTGGTGGTATTGATTTTTCCCCACACTGTCAGTTTCCATGACACATCTTGGCCTAAAGTTATCTGCCAACCTAAAATACAGTTGAAGTGTACTCTCGACATTGGTGTGTATTGGTATTTTCGACATCATATTGCAAAACTGTGCTGTATGTGCCGATGATTAACCAAAAAACAATGCCCACCTTTTTGTGCTCTGGCTGTAAAATTCAGTTTTTGCAAGAAACTCAAGAAACAGGGCCGTGCTCTATATTACATGATTCCTCTAAGGGAGCCTGCCCTTTTGTATTATTACAGGTGTTAGGACTTAGAAGCACTTATTACCTTATTGGCCTTAATAGCCCAATGACCAATGGAAATACAAGGACCAACGGCTTAACGTGACTTCCGAACCACGCAGGTGATGGTCTGATATGTCTAAAAGATGGTGGGAGTTTATGCAGGTATCATCAGATGATCACTTAGACTATCTGAGCCGCTTTATTTTACCCACCTGTGTTTTCGTGTAGGCCTATCAGCAAAGGTCCGCCCGACTTTTGAGTACCGTTTTCAGATCAAAAAGTCACATAAAAATTAAAACCTGCACCTAAAATATCAAGTGAATCATCGGTCATCAGTTCATCGGTTGCCGTGTCGGTTATCGGTTATGGCAAGAACCGGTGGAAACGATAACCGAGAACTGGAACCGACCCATCCCTACTTCACACTAAACAAATGCAAATTTGAACTTGACCCATTGAACTTTTATCAATAAGGATATTTTTGTATTGTTACCTCCATAGCTGGCAAAGGTGAATCTGTCTTTTTTTCTACAAAACTATTCCAAATACAGCCTTTCTGATTGTCGGTTGCTAAACCTAAGCGTTCAGTTTTGTCAAGTGGCTTCAAATGTGCGGCTTTCACTATATCCCTGAAAACAGAACCAAACTTTTTCAATTACACTGTCTAAAATAATAAGAAACATGTTACCATGTTAACATATTTTTAACATCGTTGCTTGAACAAGGCAACCACATTTTTTAGCATGCATATCGCTCCAAATATTCTGTAATTCAGTAGTAAACACAACTTACTGATTGCTAATTATATTTCTAATCTTTATTGATCATAAAATTATGTTCTCAAGTTACAAGAATTGTTTAGTGACATTCATAGACATTTAATAGTGATTATTCATATTTTATCCATGTTATTAATTATATATTTAACTCTGTTATTATTTACAAATTTATTAGTATTTATTATATATTATTTATGTTACAGTTTATTTAATATCGCTTAGCATCATACCAAAGTTACCATCGTATAGCACTGTCTTATATCATTGTCTATATTTTTATCATCTTTGTGTATTTAATCGGTTTACCACTCAATCACTTCTGTAATCTAGTCATATCTTTGTGTTAGTAATTTTGCCCATAAATTATTTTAGGTTAAAGTTACCAGCAGCCATTATTCCCTTTTAGTCACCCATAGCCACCCCGAACATTAAATCTTTTTTCTCCAAAAGAGTACAAAAAATAAAGTACCACGAAAGTAGGGGTGAATAGGATGAACTCCCCAATAACATTTTACAATTTTCATTATCACATGTGCTTGTTTGTTTGTTTTTTATTGTAAAAATGGTGTTTATCGTGAATAAATAAAAAATAAAATAGGCTACGTCAATTAGTGAAATAGTGAAAAATTGGAAATTTTAATCAAAAATTAGATTGGCTTTTTAAACATGTACTTGCTTTGGCAGTACATATACTAAAATTGGAACGATAAAGAGTAGATTAGCATGGCCCTTGCAAAAGTATGATACGCAAAATCTTGAAGCATTCCACAATTTTTTGTAATTTAAAATTTCTATTTTTTTGTTATTTCACCAACAGACGTAGCCTACGAATGTCATTTAACAATAACAACGCGTCTGTACAAACCTTTGAATTGTACAAACAAGAATTGTAATATCAAATTTCCTTTGAACAAATGAGATATTCATGCTGTGAGCATCGTAAGACTCAGGCCCAGGACCATGAAATGAGCAACAGTTCTGACCCCAAGAACACATTTTTAACACTTTATATACATGTGTATGATCTCCAGCTCAAATTTTTGTCTGATTTTCACCGAATTTAGTAAAAATGTTCCTTTTGCAAATATCTTGGTTGAGTTTGTTTTAAAACCAGTGAAATTGTACTACAAAACCCCTCCTTTGGAGGAGACCTTGCACCAAAAAAAGAAGTTTCAACTATCTAAATACAGTAAATTTTTTCCGATTTGGACAAAATATGAAATTACTGTGTACTTTATTACTATACATCAATATACAAAAAATAATGAAAATCCATCAAGTCGTTCCAAAATAGCGGCCAAAAGTGGAATAAGTTGTTTGATTTTATTGAAATTTTAAATGTGTTTTCTTTCATGGTAATTAGGCTATGTATTATAACCTCCATTATAAAAACCCTGTGCGCCTGAACTTTAAGGCCGAAGCAAGACTGGGAGCGGAAAAAATTAGATTAACAAATTGCAAAGGAAATTCGATTCACTCTTGGCAGCGGTGCTTTAGCCCTCAGCTAAATGTTAGCCTGGTTTTTACTTTCATATTTGTAAAGAAAAGAATCTAGTTTATTTTTATGGAATAGGACAGTAGTATGCTCTCAAGGTGCTTCTTTCCTTATTTTGTAAATAGGGGTTTTTCCAATTAAAGTACATAAAAGGCAAATGACCCAAAACTAAAAGAGTTGCAGAATATTAACATTATTCGTTTTAGCACTACAATGGGGAGGACCCCCTGAACATTATTATTCACTAAATTTAAGTTAACTTTAAAAGTACTTACTTAAATTCTTCATAAGAGCCCACTCTTTGATTTACTGCTCTTAACTTTGCGTCGTTTTCTCTCCAGTATTTTTCATCCTCTTTTATACTTTCTTTGAGTTCTTTTTCAAGTTCTTTAAAATCCAAAACATCAGTAGATTTTGACATGAATTGCCTGAAAAGATAAGTTATCTGATATTAAATTATCAAGTTTGGATAAGTTCTTTAACCCTTTGAGGTCGCGTGTTGACTATAGGTCGACAAGCGCTATTTCCTTTTGAACACTTGGATGTGCAGTATAGGAGGCGGTTGAAACAGTCTCTGATATGCCAGGACTTCTTAACCTGCGGTAGCCCTAGCAGAGAAGAGCAAAACTACCACTCCCTCCCCTCCACCGCAACTCAAGTGTTAGTTTGACAGCCCACCAAACAGCCGGTGGTTTAGTGGTTATAGTGACGGACAGCTGGCCCTGTCTGTCACAGCGTGGGTTCGAATCCCACCGGGTGCGCTCTGGTGCGGTGCAATGCTAGTTATTGGATCATGCCGGTGCGGGGCCACAATGACCAGCTGAGGATCACTGAAGAGAAAATGGCTCATCAAATCCAGTGGTAGAGTGGCTTTTGAGCTTAGGAGGCTAAATCCCAGCTTAGAGGTGAGGTTCAATGACTGGTAATGCACCGTACCAGAGAGGGGTTTTGCTGAAATTTTGCTTACAGGGACTGGGAAACCCATGCAGGAGCTTTTACAAAAATTTAAAAATAAAATGAGACCGCAAAGGGTTAAACACTAGAAGAAACAGTGACCAATTATCATTATGATTATTAAATTATAATGTAATCAAATTTTAACCACATGATTAAGAACAACAAGGCTGAAATACCTAGTTTGTGAAACCTATAAATGTTGCAGACAACCTTATGGTTGAGAGCAAATGACCAACCGTACCTTACCTTATGGTTGTGTTAAGTAAACTTGGCTTAACAAATTGTAATCGTGCCTTTTTCAGTAATTTTGTAATTTAATCATTACATTTGAAACACTGCTGAAGTAACGGGTTACTATTACAATTAAGCCTTAACGAGTTACTTTATACATGTTAATAATAGCCAAAGCTTGAGCTGCCGTGACCTGCTTCCATTATCTTTGGATGCAAGTTCATCAATTATACTGTGAATTATACAACTTTAGGATTGAAAAGGTATGGAGGCTCGCGGTGTGATAGGAAAGTGAGTCAGCACTTGTTGCCAAACACTACCTTTGGTCACTGTGTGAGCTGCGCAGCACATTCCAATCGAACATGTGAGCTGTCCCTGTAGTCACAGCTATGCATGGGAGTGCTAGAGCTGTGCGATGTGGCAACAGTGTCAGTAGCATCGCGAAATCATTGACTAGTTAGACGGATTGGATATTCTCCTACTCACTCCATTACTGCTACTCCCCATGCCAATACTAAAGTTGTATTTAACTCACAGTATTAAATTGTTACTGTACCATTACCATCGAGAGGTGGTCATCTAGAGAAGTGTTTTGACCATTCGACTCGTCCTCATAATCTCATCAGTTCAATGTCATTGTATATATAATTATATTGTCATATTTATTGTAGTCATTATTGTCACTCATATATTATCTCATTGTTACCTTTATCCTAGTTTATCGTTGTTAACCTTTCAAAGTCATTGTTACAAATCATTACTGTTATTTATTTCTTAGTCTATTTATTAGATCTTAATTTGTATAAACGCTAAAAAGCTAATTTATTACTAAAGAAATTTGAAGACAAAAATGTTTGGACCGAACCGGGACTTGAACCCGGGTCTCCCGCTTGCCGGGCGGTTATGCTAAACCACTACACCATCCGTCCATTAGTCTATTTATTATTATAGTATAACGTATTTCATGTCTAGTTACCAAGAACTTCAATTAACATTGTATATAATCATTCATCATTTTCATCAGCATGCTATTTAATTATTGTAAACCTTCTAAATATTGTAACTTGTTGCATGTATCTGTTATTATGTAAAAATGGTGTTCACCATTGGAAATAAATAAATAGAGACCTTAGCCTTAAGCAGTATTCACTGTGTAAACTTAAGTTATTGTTCAATTTTTATTTCAACTTAAAATGGCCAGCTAAAATAAACCCCACTTTGATCACCGGCGACCGAACTTAAGGGAAAAAGAGCCTATGAGCCAACATTTCTTACAAAATATCAAGTCTCTGCACTTTAACGTTACAACCACCAGCGTAAAATAACTTAAGTCCCCATCCAACAGCTACACCTTGTGTCTTGTCTAGGTGGCTCACTCTTCAAATTGAACCCTTTATCTAGCTGATACTAAGTGAAGTCTACATGTGACAAGGGTTTATGAACATGCCATGAAACTATCATAAGTCATTGCTGAAGCCCTTTACAGGCTTGGACCTGGTGGCAATTCTGGACTTGAGTTGCCTGGAAGTTTGGATTAGGCTAGCCTATGCATCAACTAGCCTATTTGTACACATTCTGAGAAAACAGTCAAATGAAACAAATTTGCTAGGATCCTTAATTCTAGACATTCTACAAAAGGCAACGTAGTCCTGTGTTTTAAGAGCTAAGAGTGTCAGCCTGTTGGAATATTCATCAGAAAGAGAAAATCAGAGAAGGTAAGAAAATCAAGCTATGTCCAATAACGAAGCTACAGTTTTACAGTATCTACCCTACCGGCCTGCCATAGGCAATGAATGTAGGAGAAACATTTTTAACGATATTTACTTAAAACTAGAAATCCATATTAGCAATTTATCGTATTATCTTACTTGTATAAAGAAGTTCGGTACCAACTCTATGTTACTTTTATGCAAGTCTTTAGTTACAGTTCTAACGCGTATCGTATGTTTAGACTGAAGTCTAATGTGCAAGCGAAATTACAACATTTTACATTTGTCTACCCTTAACTAGAGTATCTCAACCACAGAAACTCAACGGTTGACAAATTTAATACGATCCTTGACAGTTCTTCAGTTGTCAATGCTTTTTTCCACTACGGCCATTTTTTTCTTAAAATATTTGACGGTAGCAGGAGCAAAGAGCTTAGTTTTAGAGATGGTTTGATTTTGTTATACTCTATATGAAGTGTGAAAAGTCCTTCCTCCCTCCCCAGCCAAAAATAAGACATTAACTCTTGAACGGCTCGAAGTAAAACGTGTTTGAATCTCTGTCCGCTTATGTAACAAAACGCGAATAAATTACTCTTAATAAATTATGCAAATTAATAACTTCTGAAATCCATGCTGAATTTATCGGAATTTTCTTATATTTTGTAAGTGTTACTGTGTCACAAGTAAATATTTTGAACTCTACCGTACTGCCCCGTACATAAAAGCCCCCCTCTCTCATCGTGACGCGTAAGGTAATATATGGACGGCCTCTCAGCTGTCGTGCCTTCTTCCGTCAAGAACAAGGGAGGGGTTATACTATGATACATTGATACCTTTTTTAAGTAAGATAGAACATTACGTGTGAGGAAATATCTTTGAGGATCGTGTTAACCCGTATCAACTCAGATAATTTACATGACCGTGCCCCATGGGATGTGAGTCTTGAAATAAGTGGTGATGCACATGTTCCATATGCAAATCCGAAAAGACAAAGACAAAAGACAAATGCAAATCCGTTTTCAGCCGCCATGGCATACCTTATGAACTTCACTCAGATTGTGGTACTCAGTTCGTAGCTCAAAGCAATTGTTTGGAAAATGCTGAGTTCAAAAGGTTTACAAGAGAATATAACTTCAAATTAGTAACAAGTAACCCTGGACATCACCAGAGTAATGGATCAGCTGAAGCAGCCGTGAAAATAGCAAAAAATATTTTACGAAAGGGCAAAGAAGAACTATACATGAGTCTCTTAGCGCATCGTATCACTCCTATCACTTCAAATGGACTAAGTCCAGCCCAGCTGTTATTCAACAGAAGGTTAAGGAACAACTTACCTGTACACCCTGACAATTTAAATACTCAGCAACCAGATACAACTCAACCGAAAAATAAAGAAGAAACTTACAGATCCTCTTATAAAGCCGCCTATGATACTCGTCACGGTGCTAAAATCTTGACACCACTAAAAGTTGGTCAAAGCGTTTGGATTAGAGATCTAAAACGAAGAGGTGAGATAGTTGCTCTGGCCCAAGAACCAAGATCATATTGGGTGAAAACAGATCAAAGAACAGTTCGCCGAAATCGTTACCACCTTATGCCTTACAACAATGTTCAAGCCCAATCGCCAATTCCACTCCTCCACCTTGATCCGAGGCAAACACCAGCAAAACTCAGCCACCTCCAGAGAATATCCAAACCAAAGCGAGCAGAAGAACTGAAGATACTCTTTATCAACCGGATATGGTAGATCCCAGAAAGGATGAATCTCCTCCCGTGGAATATCGAACAAGATTTGGCCGAAAAGTTAAGCCCATCGCAAGATACCGTTGAGGCCTGAAGGGGAGAGATGTTCCATATGCTGCAAGTTAATTAACATGTGTTTTTATACAATGAGTTTTAGTTAGTAAACAAATATTATTAACTTTTGATGTTACTTGAAATAAACCAATTCCTTTCATAATTTAAATTAAATTATTTCTCTGGAGAGTTAAAACAGCACAGGTTTGCAGTTTGGAAAAAAAGTTGTGATGCAGGCGTTTGCAGTTTAGAAAGCAGCATCGTTATAAACGTTCGAAGTGTTTTTAAAAGTCTTCATGTATTAATTTTATAACGTTTTTGGGAGTTAATTTTTGTTTATATTTCAAAGTGTAGTTAAAATACCTAAAAAGAACCATTATTCTTTTAGGTCGACAACACGAAAAAAGATGTGTTAAATTGTTTCCAAGCGCATTAAAACATACTGATATTTCATTGTACGTTTTTTAAAATTGAACGAATAAAATTGACAACAATAATTATTGATTGTGTGCATTGACTTTAAATATTTAAAATCAATGTTTTGTGCATCCACTTCAGTCTGTGCGCTATGCTTTTCAAAGGGACTATTTGTTTCATTTCTAAGCAATCTTAAAGAAGTCCTCTAAACATTTTGGAAGTACTTTAGAACAAGTACAGTATATAATTATATGGTCATTTTTTTAACCTGCTGACAAATGGACGAATTACTCTGGTAATGGCGTATTCCAAATCACAGAACGAGGTTTCACAGCTTCAATAAACATGTCTACATCAAAACCTCTGGACAATTTGACGCGTTTCCCGCTTGGATTCTCCATTAGCACTGCTCGTTCGCCAGGCAAAGAATTCTATAATTATACAGATATAATTTAAGTATAATACCAAATGACTATTTATATACTAACAACAATTTTGTTGTCAAATTTCCTCTAGCATATAAAATTTTATATTCATGAAGGTTAATGAACTAAACAGTCCTGAACATTCATTTCAAATTACGCAGTCAGTCAAGAGCACTGTGTACATACATGCGTTAGATGAGCTTAAGGGTTTAAACTTAAAAACATTGCTATAAAATAGGTAGGCCTACTAAACGCAGAGTTGTTATACGGTGGTGTGGGCTATTATTTGTTTTATTTCTTATAGTGATATAGGTGAAAGTAGAGATGGTGAACTACTATATCTTTTCTGTATTGTTGGCTTATTTTGATTAGTTTTCTTTTACTTTTGTGCTTGTATTCTTGTTTGTGAATATTGTGAGCATCTTCTCTAAAATCATAAGGATTTGTATTATTTTCTAGATAAATAGTTAATGAATTAATTTGTGTATTAATTAATTAACATTGAAAATTGATTTCTTCGTTTGTAGCAGTTTGATTAATTTGTTATGCTGTAAACTCAGAAAGCCTAGCCGTACTCCAGCCCTCGGCTTAAGTTAGGTCCTAGACCTAGCCCTGAACTTAAGACTATACATGCTATGGTAGGCTCTAGATAATCTTAAGCTAACTTGCTCATATTAATAAGGCGTCTTTTAAAATGAATGCTACAAGTTTATATGTGTCAACCTGTCGTCTAGTGTTACAAGCCAAAGTGGAAGATGCAGCTTCCTGGACAGATTTATTTAGGTTATTGCCTTTCCTAAGACAGGCTTTGTCATGCACAGTGTGTGGAAATCTTTTGATTGAACCTTATACTCCAACTGAAACTAATTGTCAACACCATGTTTGTAAATCTTGCAAAGGAGGAAAGAAAAAGTTAAAGCCTTCTTGCAGTTGGTGTAAGGATTACGAAAAGTATGTTGAAAATGTACAGCTCCGCATTTTACTTCAATGTTATAAGAAACTATGTGAATACATCAGAAGTACTTCAATTTTTAATAATCTAGGAAATATCAAACCACCAGTGAACAACTCAAACACCAACTTGTTGGATGGGACGACACCATCTCTCACCAATCTCATTAAGGAAGGAGCTGGTTTTGCTGATGAGTTTAGAAGTTTGGCTTCTGGAAGGTCAAACTATGTTGGCTTGCTACCTTGTGTAGTTACAAACACAGCCTCAACTCAAACAAACTCAGCTTCGACTCCTTCCCCTCAATCTAAAGATATTTTAGAACCAAATACAAACTCGACTAATGGTGAACAAGATAAACTTGAAAGCCCTAAACCAATCATTGATGACAACTCAGTTTATTCAGTGTTGTACGCAGGCAGTGGCAACAAATTGACAATTAAAAGAAAAGCCTCTGAGGCAGTAGGCGTATCTGAAAGTAAAAATGTATCCAACCAGTTGCAAATTACGGTTCCGCCTATACGACTTGATCTTCACAAAACAAGTACGGTAAGTATACTATGAGGCTATGATTACCAATACCAATTAATCGAATCTAAGTGGCATAACGGATCAATCCCACAGAATATTATTGTATTAACAGTCTTCTTAAGTGACTATGCGATACATTAAGTAAGGCTCGATATTGAATGGTAGAAAAGACTTTCTACCACGATGACACGGTGTTAAAAACAATGACAATGGTATGATTAAACTGCATAAGAAAACCTTGTTTTCAAACAACTATTTGCACATAATCTGGGATGTAGAGTAGACCCAATGTTACAAAGCTACCATATTTTAAAAATATATTATATACATATGCCTGTAAGGGTTTAAAATGTTCCTCAAGTAAGCTAGGCATATTTTGTCATTTTATTCCGTTAGTTCAAATGAGTGAGATATTTTTGGATGTACATTTATTCAAAGTTTACATAATGCACTTACTAACTTGGTAATAACTTATGTCGACGGTGCAGAATCTACATAGCATACTATAATGTATATAATTACAATTGTTACAATTATTGAATAACATAAAATGTAATACTTTCACGTTGGTTGGTATGTTAAAATATGAAAGTTGCATTTGTTTACATGATATGAATTGCAAAGTGCCCATACAGTGTAGGCACCTGTAGCAGCGATAGTGGTAATGGAATACAGTCAACTCCTGAGCGTACATGAAACAAATTTCCAGCCTCTAATCAAGATTTTAAAATGTTTGTCATATAGAGATTTTTTATGAGATTTATTTGTAATAATAATTCTCAGACCTATACGATTACGACCTAAAGAATACAAAAATTTACTAACAATGCATGTCTTAGGGGCAGAGTCCACCCAGCTTGCCTCCACCTGCGAAGAAACAGTCGAGAGGAAGGTCGAACGGCTCAGGGGCCGTGAAGATTGGTTGTAGATGTGGTAATGCTACAGCGGTTCCTGGGAAGCTCACATGTTGTGGACAAAGATGCGCTTGTTACACTGACAGCAAACCTTGCGTTGACTGCAAGTGTCGGGGCTGTCGAAATCCTCACGTTGCAGAGGGTCAAAAGGTTAGATATAGCTTTGATGTCACTTTCTTAATATATAAGCTATGTGTTAGATTTAGTTTTCCAACTAAAAACAAATACAGAAACTACGATAGTTCAGTTTGTTGAAGTCTACACTCTTCAACACAACTTTTAAATTAATAATCAAATACCTGGGAGTCTAGATATTGTTGCAAATGGCAAAAAGAGCCGTGATTTTGTCGTGAGGCTAATGGCAGTCTAGGATAATGTTACAAATGGTTACAAAAGTCGTGATATCGCTGTCAACACTAAGGAAAGTTGTGAATTAGTTGCAAATGCCAACAAAAGTCAAAATTTTGTTATGGGTACCAACAGAATACTAGAGATCGCTGCCATCTTCCACAAATAACTTTTTACATGCCGAAACTGGGCGAGAACAACTATGACTCTCTTTAGATAGCATTTCAATAGATGTTGTCAATTTAATTGGGAACTGAAGCCGAATAGTTAAGTACCCCAAAACCAGAAATTGGAAGTATTTTTTGGAAAATTCAAGTAAAATAAATACTGGGAATTTTGTTTCCTTGAACTCTGGATACCCTGTTATAGCCTATGTTATCGGTATAACACCTGTTGGTCTAAGTAATTCTTGGGGGATGGGCCTATCCGAGAAAAATATTTGTATTAAATGATGTTTAGGTATACAGTAAATTAGTAATTCTTTTAATGATTAAATATCATACATTAGGTATTGGTCATCTGGAAAATATACATTATATAATGCTATCTTTTATTCAATCTATTAAATATCATCAATGCATGTTGTGAAACATCTTAACCTGTTGAAATTTGGTGGTTTTACATTAAAGAGTATTGCTGAAAATATTGAAATCAAGGCATACTTGCCAATTTAAAATCTTTAAGTTAAAATACTTCTTGTCTTAAACAAAAAGCCGTGATTTACTAAGCAAAAGACTTCTAAAAGTGTAAGTTACCATTGAATTTAGACCTTATAGAATGCTAAATACCTGTTAGCTGCTGACTGTTATTTTTCGTGCAGTTTGGGATTGATACTTGTAGGTGTGCCACTTCACTATATTTTATGACAGCCGGTCATTCAATAGACTATGTTCTCTATTTATGAAGTCTTCAAAAGCATCTGCTGGATGGGCGAGATTCTACTTACAAAATCTATTTTTCCTAGGATTGTTAGTCAGCAACTTTTCTTCTTAAACCAGTCTTTGTTTAGTATTATAAATAACCTTTTGTTGGTTTAATAACAGGAAAGTAGTACAGTGCATTAGCCTAGCTGATTAGGTTTGAAATGTTGTTGCAGGTGGTACCACTTCTTGACACACTGCAGCAAGACTATCAGCTGACGACAGATCCGAATCAAAAGACAGAGCCACAAAGTCTCACCCTCTCACCGAATGAGCTCGTGAGCACAGCTGGCTGAACGATTCAGGTCTCTAGCATCACTTAAATTCCTCACCTAACAACCTCTGTAGATAGATGAACCCGTAGATAGTATTTTCGACAACCTAGTATCTTCGACAGTGCCTTGGTAGTGAGGTGGGTGTGTATAGTAATTATTCTAATCTATTATAATGTTTTAAGCATTGTGCTGTTGTGCCTCTATGGCTGATTTAGAACATATTCTGGTTTTATTTTTACTTTCGTCAATCAGCACTAAAATTGTCCAATCCACTAACCACTTTTGAATAATTCAAATCATAGTCCTGAGGATTGTTGATCTTCATTAGAAGCTTGGATGTCGTCATAATCACCCAAAAATCAACACACACTGTTGTGTATTAACGAGTGGTAACTGATAATAAAATGTAAAAGAAAGTAAGATTGTAACTCTTATAATTGAAAGGAAAGAATGTTTACAAATCAATAAACAACTTAGAACATGTGAAAAACAATGTAAAGAAATTTGACAGATGTTGAATAGTAAAAACACATAGAAGTTAATATTTAGAGTGATATTTACATAGAAACACTATAGTTTCCCTCACTTTTTTGAAAATGCACTTTTCTTATTGATATAATCCTGGAGGTGAAGTGGAGGGCGTCTTAATCTCTGAGGTCGGTGAGGTTGAGGAGGTGTCTGCATCGGTGTTGAGGTGGATCATCTCATTATGCTGGAGTTTCAGGATGATGGGGACTGTATGCCTTCAAGTGATGGCAGAATAGGTGCCTCATAGATCAGGGTTCCTGAGGAGTAAAGTAGTTGGAGCAAAGGTCACCGCTTTTGCCACTACGACTTTATTTGATCTACATGTCTGCATCGGTGTTGAGGTGGATCATCTCTCATTGCGGCTGAGTTTCAGGATGATGGGGACTGTATGCTTGTATGATGGCAGAATAGGTGCTCGTTGGATCAGGGTTCCTGAGGAAAAGGTAGTTGGAGAAAAGGTCACCGCTTTTCTTTCCCACTAGCGTGATACTTTTATTTATCCACATGTCTTTAATCTTTTCTCCCTGTGTTCAAAACAACTAGGTAGTGGAGACATCCTCCAGCACTTTTGTATCGCTCTAGCTCGCTGGCTTTCACATCTTTGTTGTTCAGGTGAACTCTAACTTGAACTCTGTTCTGCATCGGTGTTGAGGTGGATCATCTCTCATTGCGGCTGGAGTTTCAGGATGATGGGGATCGAAGCGTTCTTCTGTATGATGGCAGAATAGGTGTCAATCAGGGGTTCTGAGAGTAAAGGTAGTTGAGAAAAGGTCAACGCTTTTCCCATTACAAGATAATACTTCATTTGGATCTACATGTCTTTTAATCTTTTCTCCTCAGGTTCAAACAATCTGCAGGGAGACATCTGAGCACTTTGTATCGCTCCTAGCTGCCATACATCTTTGTTGTTCAGGTGAACTCGAATCCTGAACTTTCCTTGAAGGGAGCAACTCTTTTAGAACTTTTCAGATTTGTTGCTTGAGTTTCTTTAGGGGCAGCTCAATGCCAAATATCACAAATGTTTTCCAAACTGCTGTTCCTAGGATCCATTATTATTCAGAGCTCCATTCTTTGGGAGAGGAACAAATTGAGGAGCGCTCAAGAAATAAATGAAACACAACAAACTATAAGTTGCACAGAGCTCAGCTATATTTGTCACGTTTCACTATACGATCGAGGTTGGCCAAATTTGAAGATCAATGCACCTTTGGACTTATCAATGGTTTGAATTAAATCAAAATTAGTTGTCCTATCTGGATTAATTTTGGTGCTGGTTGACAAAGATAAACTTAAAACTATTATAGATTATTCTTTATGCTAGCTTTAAAAATTAGAAATATTTAGCCTATTCTTTATAATAACAGCATCTCTAGTTTTAGAATACTAAGAGAAAACCACCAAATACTTTGGCTCGCCAAATATTATTTTTTGTTTAAATCCTGTTTTATTTTGCTGTGCATTTATGTTTACAGACTGCTGATATTAGGATTTAACTCCTTGTTGATTCTAGGTGAGTCTAGAAGAAATGTGTCTTACTGAAGAAAATATGATTATTGAACAGTTTTAAGCAATATACAGACATTTGTTTATGATTATTAACTTTACATTAAGTTATGAGAAACCTAAAAACATAAGTAAACTATAGTATATCAATCCATCCAACTTTGTAAATAATGG
The DNA here is from genome assembly GCA_018831715.1 of Matsumurasca onukii. Taxonomy (NCBI): domain Eukaryota; kingdom Metazoa; phylum Arthropoda; class Insecta; order Hemiptera; family Cicadellidae; genus Matsumurasca; species Matsumurasca onukii. The sequence continues at coordinate 34,452,910 of CM032063.1, read as the reverse complement.
CAATTTATGTTGGGAGACCTGTTGATATTTGGTGGTTTTCCTAATACTACTTTCAAATGTATCACTCTTTTGCATGCAAGTATTTCTTTGGATTCAAACTAAATCTCCGGTAAATCTTTAAAAGGTTTACTTTTTTTCAACACATGGTTTGGTGCTGATCGTCAACATTGGTGTTTAAATAGTTCCCTGAGCTCTGCCTTAAGGCTTAAGGGCACCATACATTACAGTCCGGGATAGGGAGGTTTTCACCACACACACTTGTATTTATGTCCACGGGTCTGGCCTGTGACTATTTCACTCCACCTGTTGCAAAAAAGTTGGAAAGATGAGTTTGTCAAAGCAACTTACAGCGGCAGTGATAGTGCTTGGTCAAGTTACCAACGTTGGTGGGTATGTCCGCACTTGTGGTTTTCTCTTTCGTAATTTGAAGCAGACGCGCCCAAGCGCCGTCCTTCATTATTTCATTTTGTTTGGTTTGAATAGTCCGCACTTTTAACTTTCCATGAACAAGGAACTTCCAGCACTCCTTGATAGACCTAATTAGAAGATATGAACTACTTAATTAATTAATGGCTTGTATATACTTTAACGTCAGCCATGGTCCAAACGTCACAAAACAAAAAAAAAACAACCTGCTGAAAACCAACTACTCTGGCGTCTGCTAGCTATTGCTGGTGTGAAGATTGTGCCTAGGAGGAGGTAGGGTTGGGGGGGAGTTTGAAAGGTGGTCCTGGACCGTGATGCACATTGAATTGACACACGGGCCAAGCCGAGCTGATCCACGCAGAAGGCAGTGACGGTCCCGCTCGGGACTGGACTGTCTTGGCTCGGAATCACCCACACCCTGGCGGTTATGGACTGTTTTGACAAAACCCGCCGACCGTAGTGGGCTCCTTTAGATAGATGATCCCTTCAGACTTTGGGAAGTTACTTCAAAACAGTAATTGATTACAGTTACCCTTTGTAAAGTGTAACTGATTACAGTTACAGTTACCAAAATGTAACTAACTTACCAGTTACAAGTTACACTCACGCGTTGTACATGAAATGGAATTGTAAAACACATCAAACCAATGCCACGCGTAAATGGTTTTCAAAATCTAATTTCACTATTTATATCATAGTGTAGTTTTTAGCTAAAGAAGTACATTATTTTGAGATGAATTAAAGGCAAAGGTATTTTTCGAATAATCTAAATTATAAATTGTGTGAGTGGACTTGTTACTTTGATTAAATACTCAACAATCATAAAGGTGCAACAATGTACAGGATCTTAAGCCAGTTACATTCCAAAACATGTAATGCTGTTGTTAAACCTAAGCTGTTATAGTTAAGGAGCATTGTATCCAACCAATTTTAAATCAGCTAATTTAAATAACTGATGTGTACTGATATTCATGTGCTGATTAACTTATTAACCAAATAAAATTCACAACTGTGGCAATAAAATTTGCCATCAATAAGCATAATAAGCCTTCAAGCGTGTTTCAACCTGATAACCGTTTTGCCGTTTCCATATTGATTTGTACGGGAATTCACTATTTAGCAGTTAGCATCCAACATTAATTAATTTTTACCTGCTCAGACATTGTGTATTGCACCCAGGTTGTAGGCGTTTACACCACACAACTTCAGGATGTCTCTCCAACTGCGAGTCCTGTACTGCTAGATGCTAACACCAAAGTCACCTGTAGTGTCAACTCCGAAGAAGAACCGAGTGATGAATACACCGATTCTCATCAATAATAAGCTACTTACTGGATGAGCGAACAAAAATCTATTAAGGAAACATAACTTACCTAAGTTTATTTTTTTATCAGATTTTAACCTTCGCAGAGCGCGCCTCCCCGAGTCACACGAAGACGCGCGTGTTGTATTTTATCCAACAGGTGTTATTTATGGGTTAAAGAGTTTTAAAACATATTAGATCATTAAAACAAACTTTTATGGATACCTTTTATACAAAAACAACATATTTACTAAGACGGTAGAGTACAGGAAGTAAGTCACACGAGGTCGAGCGGGTTGTATTTCATACATACAACATGTATTATTTGTTTGTTTCATTGTTTTAAAACACGTAAAATCGTTAAAACTAACTTTATGGTTAGGTTTTATATTAAAACAACCTTTAAATATGTTTTAACAAGACGGTATGTAGTACAGGAAATGAAAAACACACATACGTTAGTGAGGACTTTTCTTTCACAAATTCGTCACTGAAATATGATTTATTTCCAAATTGAAATCTTCGTCTTCTTCGGAACTTTCGTAAAGAATGTGGTCAATCTCACTTGTGTTGAGTACGTCCGACATTATGATTATAATTTTAAAAATACTACAAAACAAAAATAGTTCATAACATACAATAAAACTACTACGGCGGAACGCGTGTGTTGTATTACATGACAACAACGGCGACATCGTGGTTTCTTGAATACCTCACAATTGACTGACCAAGCTCAGAGGGCTACCCGTGGTGTAGAGGAGAATGGCGGCAAAATGTACAACAGGCTACTTCATCACGCATAACAACAGACGTCCGAAGATTAAGAGCAAAGTTTTTAGTTTTTGTTAATTTTTGTAAGTTTTTAGTGGTCGGCTATTTTGTTTAAGAAATTTGTGTTGGGTTAGCAATAAATACGACTGTAGCATTCAATTACTTTGATGGCGCGAGATCGATCCCCAAAGCCACCACTAACAATTTGTTAAGTGATTACGAGGTAACACTAGGTAAAAGTCGAGGTTGAGTGTAAGAGATGACTTTGTAGTTTGACTTTTTTTGCTGTTAGTACATACAGGGATATAGTAACTTAGTTATAGACAGTGCCAATTAGCATGAAATGCGGAGAGGGGAGTATAAACAGCTGGGACGTAGCTCCCCACCACTCACCGGTACAGTTTCCGGCTCAGTACAGTCTGTTCTAACAGAATCCAAGATGGTTATTTGTTTACAAACCACATCTATTTAAATTATCTTGTTTTATTTAACGTAAATAGTTTGTTAAATTTATTTTGATCGTTTGAATTCAGTTGAGTTGATTATATTTTATTTGTTTAAAAGTTGTTTTGTGTCAAGTATTAAAGCTAAATCCAAACTTCTTTTTAAAATCAATGAACAACAAGATGAGGTTAAGTTATGTTTATTTGTTGTGGCAGCGACAGTGAGATTTGCTTGACACCAACTGTACTTAGCGGAGTGGAGAGGGAAGAGTGATCTACGCATGTGCAAGTCACGCTTCATGCTAGTTGGCGTTAACTGTACTAATCTTACTGGATTTCAATCAATGGAAGGCTAGCTCAACTTTTGATGATTTAGATACTTTATGAGAAATAGTAGAACATAATATGAGTGGTATTAATTTAGCATCGACGCTCTGCGAGGTCTATCCAGTTAGAGCATCCGTTTACAGATTAAAAGTTCTATAAATACCCCACCTAAAAAGGGTGATGATATAACTATTCATTGGTCAAGTAATTTTTGTATAATTTTTAGGCTTAACTAATTGTCTACTTTAAACCCACAATGTTTATGTTTGTTGGTTTTCTTCAAAATCTGTTGTCACATGTGCAACGAAACCACACTTTTAAATACAAGCTTCCCTTTCACCAAAGGTAATGTTATGGTAGGTAGATTGGGCATAGAGGCCACATGGCTGAGGCAGGAAAGTCTACGTTCTTGAGGTAGCCCGAGCACAGATAGCGCTGCGAGCACTACTGCCATCTCTCTTGCCGCTCTCTCTCCCTTCTTGGCTTGACATGCTCGAGTTTATCCGATGTCTATGACTTAAATGTGACCAAATCCTGCAATTTTTGAGAACAAACACACTTGCGCATGTACACTGGCTCTACTTGAGACTCTTAATATAATTCCCTCATAACACTATATGTGCTTGGGTTGCCGAACTATGTTGATTTTCTTGCCTCAGCCATGTGGCATCTATGCGCGATCTAGCTACCATGACATAATCTTTGCTTTCGCTCATCCAGGTACGGATTGTACCCCTAGTAAATTAATTTAACGTATTAAAAAGTGCATTTGTAGATTTAGAGTTTCATGTTTAGTCCGTTCCTTTTAGTATTAAGTCGTTTTGTTTACATTTTGTACATACTACTTTCTGAAAACACATTCTCAGGTAGGTGCTTTTTTATTTTTTAAGTTACTTTGTCAGTCAGAGTTGTACAAATATGCTTCAAATCAACCTGATTTTGATTTGTGTATTCTAAATACTAGAGAGAAAAAATATAATATATGTGTTAGGTGATAAAATAGTGTATTAATTTAAATAAATTTTGTACTAAATGTATGTTTCCATTTCCTGCTTTGAATATGCTTACAAACTCAATTAGCTTGTTCTAAATCATTTCAAAATAGGACCTTTTCAGGGTGATAAACTGTGTAGTTCACAATAAAAACATATAACGTTTAATTTGAACATCTCACATTGGTTTATCACATAATTTTCTGTTATTGTGAATCAGTGGAAAAGGTTTTTACATTAGAAAGTTTATTTTATTTTACATCAAACATCGTTAAATTTTCTAGAACAAAACAACTTCACATTGGCATACAACTTATGAAGTAATGGTAATGACTTGGAACTGAGGAAGTGGTGGGGGTGAACAGTTAAGACTAGAAGGGTTGCACTAAGTGGCGCTTACACTGGTACAGTCATTGTTTTTTGTGACGCAAACGTAAACTGGTCGGTAGAGAACGACAGTCTCCCGAACTTCTTGAGCATTGGTTCCATCGTAGACTTGGCCCAGCAGGAATTCCGGACCGATGTACATCCCTCCCTCCACGTGCTCACAGGCAACATCTGAAACAGTAAGGCAATGTTACTGATCTTTGAAAAATCACTTTATTTTTTGAATGGTTGCTTATAAAACCAAAGTAAAGCTCATCTGAGATGGATTACTCCTATATTTTCCTCTTTAAGTGTTGTAAACCCCTGCATTTTTTGGGAAACATGTATTTTTTGAGGGTTTTACATTACTGATTGTCCATCATGTACTGTGTGAGTTATATACCGGTACTTATAAGGGCTGTTCAAAAAACCTGATGTATTATTACTTTTTGACGTATTCTATCAAACTTCCTTACATGTCAAATTTTGTCTAATCTACATTGATCCAAAGCAACATCGTACCACATTGAAGAAGCATAACCAACATTAAATAAATTTGTAAGAAGCAGCAACTGATGAACTAGATGCTATTCCTGCTCTTAAACTGGCTTCAGAAACAAAGTATTTTGAGAAGGTTGAGTGGAATAAATCATAAAAATCTGAATTGTAATTGCCAGCGAAAGAGCCTTCTGTACAACTCATGAAAAAAAGGGCTCTCATGACCACTTCACCAGCACAGTATTTTTAAATGATTCCCTATTACCCCAGACAGCTTAAGTCTTAAGTCCAAGGACCAAATTCTACCAATGATTTCATGTAAGTATTAATCTTTGACCTGAAAATGTTTAAGGTTTAAGCGTCACTTACCATAGTGGATTGTGGGTTGAGTTGCATTGGGGATCCTAAAAGGGACGGTAGCCACTGTGATTGGATAGTGCATTTGTAGATCATCTCCAGACTTCTCAAACTCTAGATTAACCTGGACAAATCAATTTCTTTAGTTAAAAATGAGATAAAATCCAAATTTGTGAGAATACATTTTATTTCTCAACACACACTCTGATCTTTTATCATTCTTCGGGACACTATTTTGGTCTTGAAAATTAAGGAGAAAAGAGAGTCAGTTAAAGGCTATCTTGTTTGCTACCACCATTCAAAGAAATAGCAAATATCTGTAGCCCATTGCCGCATATATGTGGCGCTCCCGTTCCTGTCCATATACTGACGCCGTAGTCGCCGCTTGGGCTCATCAAAATAGTGTACTCATCTACTTTTTGTATATGGCATATTTTTCATCGACGGTCCACTTTACTAGTATAATTTACCGTAGAGATGGTAAATTAATATAAATTGGTTTCATTACACGGTTGTACTTTGATAAAAACTATTTACAATATGTACAGAGTGTTACACATGGAAAACCAGAAAACACTGTAAAAGTGGCCAAGTGGTAGAGAAGTCTATAAAGTCCTAACATCGCCACGTAAATAAAGACTTTTATCATTTTATTTCATAAAAACAACTTAGAATCATATTTTAGTTTCAACTTGAAACAAGTTGAGCTATAATACACACACTCCAATTTTACTCTGGGGTGGGGTGCTCTTCGCGTGCATTACATCTGGACGGTAGGAAAGGTGTCTTCTCAAAGGTGCAGGCTAAAGTAATGTCCTGGTAGCAAGTTAAATCTATGTTTTTTTTATTTATTTATAATTATAAAATGTACCTTTAAAACATAGTAGATCTGTATTAGTCTGCAGATACTGACTAGAGAGGGGGGCATGACCGGGACCACGAGGCTTTGAGCAGAGTCCCACTTGTGTCTCGTGTTGGGCTTCACAGAGTCGCCGCGGTACTCTAACACCAAGTGTTGCACCTCCTTGCTCACTCCCAGCACACCTCTGTCTATGAAGTACCAACTGAAACATGTACACACTTAGTGACATTCTAGCAGAGTCCCACTTGTGCCTCGCTCTAACACCAAGTGTTGCACCTCCTTGCTCACTCCCAGCACACCTCTGTCTATGAAGTACTCAACGTACTGAAACATGGCGTACACACTTAGTGACATATTTAGCAGAGTCCCACTTGTGCCTCGCTCTAACACCAAGCAAGTTGCACCTCCTGCTCACCCCAGCACACCTCTGTCTATGAAGTACTCCCTCAACGTACCTCGGAAACATGGCGTACACACACTTAGTGACATATTCTAGCAGAGTTCCACCTTGTGCCTCGCTCTCTAACACCAAGTGCCACCTCCTTGCTCACCCCAGCACACCTCTGTCTATGAAGTACTCGACGTACTGGAAATGGCGTACACACTTAGTGACATATTTAGCAGAGTCCCACTTGTGCTCCTGCCTCTAACACCAAGTGTTGCACCTCCTTGCTCACTCCCAGCACACCTCTGTCTATGAAGAAGTACTCGACGTACTGAAACATGGTACACACTTAGTGACATATTTAAGCAGAGTCCCACTTGTGCCTCGTGTTGGGCTTCACAGAGTAGCCGCGGTACTCTAACACCAAGTGTTGCACCTCCTTGCTCACTCCCAGCACACCTCTGTCTATGAAGTACTCGACGTACTGAAACATGTACACACTTAGTGACTTGTTTTTCAAATTCTGAATTTACATGTTTAGCTATGGCCTAGGGTCCTTTATTTAGTGATCTCAAGGTTAAGGATCTATAAAGTTCACCTTTAAAGTAGGCCTACGTTGACACAGTGTTAAAAAGTTGAATTTCCCAGACTTGAGCGGATCCGTGGTGGTCTGGTGTCGCGAGCGACTCCGGACCTCATCACTCCTGTGGCGTGGGTTCGATCCCCGCAGTCATCACAACAATAAATTATTTGTAAAGTGACTATATTTGGCGCTAAGTAAAGATTGAGTTTAAGTGGCAGAGAGGACTTGGTTGTCCTAACTTCGCTCGTTAAACAAGACAAACATTACCTTAACCTTTTTTTCTTAATGTTTTTAGAATGAACTATTTTTCTTTTATCAGTCCTGGCTAATCCTCCCCTTTGAGTAACTTCCCACTGACTAACTTTCCAATCAACCATTTTTTATCTAAATGTACTTCTCTTGTAAATGTCTGTTCACGTAATACTTGCCGCTTTTAAATCTTCCTAACTGCCGCAATTTATTTAATTAATTACACATGTAGAAGATTGTGCACTTTGTTCAAACTTCCAGTAAAATGCTAAAACTCTCTACTACCAATCTCCACAGTAAATTGTAGAATAAAAAAATCGTATCAGATTTTTAAAAAATGAGATTTAGTTGTAGAGCTTGAACATAAGCCTTTCAATCAATAATCCCAGTAAAGTTATCAGTTTAAAAAATATTTAGGTAAACTGTCTAATATCTAGAAAAATAACTGTGAATGAAATGTATCCACTGTACCTGTATTAGTTTAACTTTCAGTCGCACTTCCTCCTCGCCTTGGTTGTCGACGTTGGCTCGCAGTTTGATGGACTCCCCACAAACGTAAGCAGAGCGTTCCAACTGTGTGCGCAACACCACTGGACCCTTCTCACAACACAGGCAGCAGGTCGTTCTCTTGTCTTGGCCAATGATGGGTTTCTGTACAACAGTAATAACATCTCATTACATTTTTGGAATTGCGGGATTTTAAAACCGTTATATTAAAGCAGTCACTTTAAGAACTTTTTATATTTGGTTGTTTACTTATTTATTTTGAATTGGATATACTGTACCATTTTTGAGTTTATAGATAAATAAAAATTAAATACGAGTAGGGTCATTTGCCCTCCATTAGTGTTAGTAGGCGTGCCGGGTTTGAATCTTGAGCCACTCAGTAGCTCTGTAGATCGCCTTACCATTTGGTACGTGATTATGCGGTAGCGCTAGGCAAAGGTCGAGGTTGAGTGATAGAGACGACTTCGTAGTCCTAACTTTGCCTCGTTAAGCAAGACAAACTTGACCTAACTTTACATTTTTATTTTAATGCTTTCGAAATTATAATACATTACAATAAAAATAATAAACTGACTCCTCAAATTTTCTTTTCAACTGATCAGCCTATACCCAGGATACAAATCTAAAGTAATAATCTAAAGTTTAGTATTATATTACCAATAAACTAATTTATTAAAAATACTCTCGGATTTGTAACAAAACTTTATTCAAGCAGTAAGTTAAAATATTGGCCATTAAAACTCTTGAGCATAGGACCTATAAATTTGAAAAAGAACATCATTTGAGAAGAGAGGATATACCAACAATGTTGTTACTCATTGCGCAATAACTCATGTTATTTGCGGCCGGATAGAGATATCAAAGAATAATGATAGGTCTAAGAGAATAGTCTAACAGTTCTGTGTACCCCTTTGTGGAGTGAAAACTTATGCAAAGACATTGGCTTTAAAATATCATCGGCTTTAAGATTTACTAAATTTGGAAATTTTTTCTCATGACGCTGCTGCCTATCAACAATTAATTTTTAATTTTGTCAAATATGATTTTATATTAAAATATAAAAATAAAATTGTATAAAAAAACACCATAGGTAAAAAATGATTTTCATGCAGAATTGTATTAATTTATTTTAATTTTTTACCAAGGGTGTTTTTATTTATACAATTTGATTTTAATATATGTATAACATTCCTCACTATCCCAAATTCTTTAAAATGTAAAACTGTTCTACAAAACAGAGATTTTAAAATAAATATTTAATTTTGTAATGAAACCTAACGTTTTGTAGTATTTTTAAGATTCACTCTCTACCACTAATTTGCTCTATACTTTGTGAGAACACCTGTCTACATTTTAGCTTACTAACTTAGCTAAAACATTGTTTGCAAATTGTGCCCATGATAAAATCCCTATGACGTTAAACGCTCCCACCCCGGGCTCTATTCAGAACCTTGTAGGACAACGCGTATAAAGTCAGTTTAGAGTTCATGCAAATTGAGTCACGTTGGACAATTAATCCGCCAATAGTACTTTCAGTTTGAAGGGTATCACTCAAAGTACACAAACAAAGCGAAATTACTTTTTCTTTGCACAAATTTAAGGCGGACGACATTTGTCAACTATTTAATCTTAAAAAATAGTTTGAAAACGTATTTTGTAGAATATAAACCTTACAAAACAAATGTTACCACTCTGTAAATTTAAATGAATTGGAATTAGCTAGAATACCAGGTATTGTTCATCCATGCAGTCTATGTGTGGACCGATGATAGTGAAGTATTTCATACCCTGAGGTGGCGAAGCGTACGGTATATCTACAGTCACCTACAACATCAACAATACATTAGGAATGTACGGGGTAGTTTAAGCTCCAACAGACTAATACTGTATAAACATAGATAATAACATGACCTTTACTGACAAGAAACAAATTGCTCACTTGTCTTGTCTGTACTTGACTACAAATGATTTGTAAACGCATATAAGTGAAAAAAAGCGCTTAAAAATAAATGATTTATTAATGTAGGGAGAAGTAGCAACCTCTGTTTTGTTTTATTTATCTAGAGAGTACAAAATATAGAATGTGTACCTATCAAACACTATATTATTCAAGTTTATTACATGGCTTTTCAAAATGTTTAAGGTATACTTTGAAGTTTTGCCCACCTTAATGTAATATCGAATAAATCCGGGTTTGCTTTCAAATGAACAAGGCAATGAGCTTTCTGGTAGTTGAAACTGAAACGGGAATTGATGCACTCCTCGAGGCAAAATTGGAATGTTTCCATCTGGCTTGTCTGGAACCAAAACAAACAAACATTATAGCCAACCTAAAGTGATGTATTTATTTAACACTATCACTGCTTTGCAACTTTCATGTTTTGTCCTGACTACCGCAGTGAAAGTGTTAATCCACATTTAGCTGTAAATAAAGTGGTAAATGCTTAAAAATTTTAAACGCAAAATACGTTTAAAACATTTTATTATTTTTACTTTACAAAATACTCATATTAACCTGACACCATTGGTCTGTGTACAGAGTTAGTTAAGTCTGTGTTTAGAGTTTGAGTAAAATTCTATGTGAAGACCATCTGCAAGAATTATAAAAATTCTTCACCCTTTAAGCTGAAGGTCAGAGGCCCAACAATCAAACCAGTAATTAATTATAGCTCACCTGACATGACATTCAAACGCAGTTAAGGCCTTGCACTCATTGCGACTTAGTAGCAGCTACTAGCCATGTGTGTGAAGTTATCAACTTTGAATCAGCTGATATTTCCAATGGTAAGCAATGTTGACATGCCGAAAACTTCACACACGTGGTTAGTAGCAGCACCAAGTCGCAATGTGTGACAGGCCTTTAAATGAGCCTTGTGAAATGTTAAGTTAAATGAGTTATATTTGTAATGCACTGTTATTTCAGCTCCTTAATCATAAACATCTGATAATAGAAAAAAGATACACATCTGAACTACAAATTAAATTATATAGCTTTTAAACTTTTAAAGTAAAATTGACTTTACAAATTCTTATTTATTTATTTGATTTTATTTGTTAATTTACAATACAGGATTGTGTTGACAAAAAGGTGAAAATGATACAAACAGTGGTGAAGTGAATGAATGAATAACAGGTGTGTTAGTTATGTGATATGGTTATTAATTACTGATAAGGAAATGAGGGGTCTACTCGTATATTTAAAAAATCTGATAAAAAAGGTATATATAAATGAAACTTAAACTCCTTCAATAAATTCCACTACAGAGTAAAGAGCCATAGCCAGCACGTGTGTTTTAAGTTTATTTTTGAAAATAGCCAGATCTGATAGTGAAGATTTAATTTCTAAAGGAAGCTTATTCAAAAATTTAACACCGTCCAGCTTGCATAGGCAATCTGTCATGTATTTGTAAGCTGTGGGTCATTTGTCTGTATACTTCACTAGATCGAGTATTGTGTGAGTGTACATCTTGACCCTGCAATAACTTACATTTTGAAACACAAAATACAATTGTCTCATAAATGTATAAAGCGGGCAATGTTAGAATTTTCAAACTTTTAAAATAGTTTCTACATGACACGCCAGCTAGTAATTTGCAAATGATACGAACAGCTGTTTTTTGGAGGACAAATGCTCTTAATAGTTTAGTCTCAGCACAATGGATACTTTACCTTTTCCCCAAATGATGGCTCTGTCGTCGATGAAATATTGGTCGTCTCTGACTGTTCTTCGGTCTCCACTGACAACCACTTTCCACTCTGCATGTGCCTTCCCTCTGAGCACAACTCTGACCGCTGAAACACAAGATACATCGGTCATAAGATGAGCTTATAGATTCGACTCAACCTGTATTTGTAATATTTGGCCGCATTTACGGACAGGCATGAAAGTTAGCATACAAGTTCTTTTGGCCATAGAAAATGTACATGTAATTTAGAGTAAGGATTTTTGAGATTGATCTTTGTTTAAAGACAGTGGAGTAACTATACGCAGATAGAGGTGATAAAAATAAAGTGCCACACCATTGCAGATAATTGTGTTTTACCTCAACCTTCGGCCTCAGTATTCGACTATATTATTGCAGATTGCTTTTCTCCTTTTTTCGGCCTTAGTAGTTCACCCCAAATACAAACTAATCACCTTTCTATCGGCCTGAGTATTTCATCCAAGATAAACTGTTTTTGTTTTAGGCCTTCGGCTTCGGTATTTCATCGCACATTGCCAAATGTACCTTTCCTCAGCCGCCAGCCTCGTAGCTTCATACTATAATTTATTAAAAATCACTTTCTTTTCCCTTGGCCGTCACCCACGGTTTTTAATCATATGATTGCATATAATTGTGTATTTGTGTCCTCAATATTGCATCACATATTGATTGCCTAGTGTTATTTTTCTCGGCCTTCGCCATCGGAACTTTACTACTAGTGTACTTTTAACTAACTTTTCCGTAAGACTTCAGGGTCGGTTTGTATCCTACTATTATTAAGATCGATATTCTGTAACATATTATATCATAACATAATAACGTATAAATTGAATAGTATACAATTTATATACGGAAGGTTTACAAATTGAAACTTTTACGGCTTTTAAAATCAAAACCTTCTTTAGCCTCAAAACCAATTCTCTTATGTGTTATACTAATTAGAACAGATAATACGTGAAAAAGATACAAATGGAAAAAGCTAACCGCCATTTTGTAACCAATGACTAAATTTACGTCAAATTCCAACGATTTTCTCGAAATATAAAAATCTTACACAAGCAAAACGTAAAACAATTCAAACCCTATCACCTACAAAACAAACAGACGGATGAAAATAAATAAATTTTTGCAACATTCACAGGGTTAACTTTACATATTTATATTCTTAAAGTATCTTGTAAGGAATGGGGAAAATAAGTTAACTTTATTATAATACTTTCCAAAGTTTTAAAATGAATCTGGCTCTTCTCTTCGATGTTTATGAATGTTTATTTTCGAAAACAGCTAATTAATGTCATAATAGACCAAACTCCTATTTACAGTTTGACTCCGTTACAGATTGCGCTGTAGTGCTATAATTATAAAGGATTTCAAGCGAGAAATAAATTTAAAATAGAAATTAAAACAGAATTAATTAGCGTATTTATGTCAAGATTCAAGCTCCAAACCTCAACAGATGTTGGGTGAGTTAATATTTTAAGGTTTTCTAATAATGATGTAGTTTTTGTTACGTGATAGCTAGTTATAAAATAACAGCGATTCATGCTGCAGAGTTTAATATTTTATTGGTAACAAGCACAGATACCCTTTTACTGGAACCAAAATGTGGAAAGGAAAGTTCTGATCAAATCAAGAGTTTTGGATGGATCACCAATTCCAGAAAGTTGAAGAAATAGAAAAGCAAAGACCAACTTTTGTTTGAGTTGTTTACTATTCTGAGCTCTTGGCTGATATCTTCATTCTGTTTTACTTGAGTACGAAAATTATAGCATAATATTTTGAACAAAACAGACTGGAAATTAAATGTATGTGTGTTTTATGATCGTCTGGGTATCATTTTCAAGTCGTGTTTTATAATTTACAGCAGTGCATATAGTATCTTTAATTTCAAATGAGTAGTACATAATGGAATTTTGGTACATACGTTTATTTAGTTTGACTTGAAAAACAACTAATAAGTGTTATAGTTTCTGAGTGCATGGCACAATCATATGTTATTGTACATACTTTTTAACTTCTACCGGTCTACTAACTTATTCCTTTCTTTTCGAAGTCCCCCTTACAGAAAAGAAAAGACGAGCTTTTTAGTAAGTTATAAGTAAGGACTTAACTTTCTTATACTAATAACCTCCTTACCTCGATTCGTATTCCAATTCAATCTTATTAGGTGCAAATACTAGAATCATTAACAACATACAAATGAAAAAGAAACGAGAGTCTTGCTTTAAGTACACTATTCATCGTATATTATTTAAGTCTTAGAGTACACTTTCAAATACAAATTCCCTACCCGTTATTGTGTTCGTTAAATCGTACTTGCATTTCCACAACACAAGAGGGAAAGGAATAGCGTCTCTAAACCAAACAACATAATCTCTCTAGAGAAGCAGATGATGGGAGGGGGTGTTAGTAAACAAGGTTGGTAACCATGGTAACAGATGAGATATTGTGACGTAATGACGGCTTGATGGTATCTACGTCATCATTGGCTTCGATGTTTACAATTTATCGATGCTTCAGAAGGGTCTTTGTTTTGGTGTACATAACTTAAATTCACAACATCTTGCTATGAAGGGGAAAAAATTCTCAAATACGAAGGTGAAAAGAGGCCGAGAGAAAACCTAATATTATCGAAGGAAAAGAGTTTATAAAATATGTTTTCAAAAATAAAACCGTAACAACATAATTATGTAGCCTACCATTCAAAACAATGACTTTAAGGCTGATAATTACTGAAACACATATACCGATAATTACTGGTAAGAGAAAGCGGAAGATTTTAGTAACACATTTTGCCTTTCAGTGTAGAAATTATGCAACGATCAGGTCAAGATTTTCTCGGTCAATAGGACAAGCACAGCAAATAGACGAATAACGAAGTGACACAACATGGTGAGAATTAACAGTATAAGTTAAGCGTAGCTAAAGTGGCATAAATAAACAGAAAAATTAAATAAGAACATAAAATATATTTTTGAATTTTTGAAGAGAACTGGGAACAGCTGCAGAGAATTAACTCCAAGTTGTAAACGTAGCTCAAGTGGAACTTATAACTAGAACATTAAATAAGACATCGCAAATGTAGCTATGAAATAGTTTCTAGAGAACTGGGAGCAGAACAGATAGGTGGGAGACTTACACTGCAGGGAGAATCAGTAACTCCACTCAAGTTTCGCACCGATGATGTTGACATCCCTCGACTTATACTCTCCACAGCGAGCTTCGCATCGTCTAGAAATAATTTTCTTTCAACTGTGACAGCGGTGTAAGTGGGAAGCCTTGATCTTAGAGATCAGTATATGTATGATTAGCAAAGTTCTTGAAATAGATATTTTGAACATCTTATGTTTACAGTTACGCAGGACGGGTGAAAAAATAGTTTAGCAGTAAGTTTGCAGTTTTTAAACATAAATTGATATGTTGTAAAGTGTTAAATTTTAAGTTGGAAAGCCTTCAATGAAATCAATGGAATGGAATATTAAACACTCACGAAAGCAGATTTTACAAATCAACCTTCATTTTTTGAGTATTTTTAAACGAGGAAATTCAAACGTGCGATGTAGAAAATAGGCTGACTTCTGATTTTCTAGTGTACATTTCAAATAAGTAGTTGAGTTTGAAAGGCATTTCTAAAGGTTACTTTTATTCACTAAAGTTTAATTTCCGCAATTAGTACGAGTCCAATGTTCACTGTGACTTGTCAGCTGAAAACTAGAGTTTCGATATAATACAGTAAGTTAGTTAACGATTTAATATAAGATTTCATTGCTAAACTATGCAAAACCTATCTATTGCATATTGGTAGGATGGTTTTTGACTGTTAACAAGTTAAATAAATATTGGTATATGCATAAACCTCAACCAGCTATTTTCTTCATTCACTCAATACGGCAAAGAGTAATAGTTCACCGACCAATGTATATTTTAAACAGTTTGATTGCTTTAGTCCCGAAATAAACACAGATTCGATGTCGTATTTTTATTTAAACTGTATTGCACCTATTTAAAGTGTAGAAAAGCAATTAATCTTAGTATTTAATCAAATAAATTACTACCTGGTTAATTTTCTGATTTTTGTACCTAATCAAACTTTTTGTAAGCGGCCAGATTAAATCTGGCCACACATGAAGAGTATATTAATATAAATATTTTGTATTATCCTAAAATCTTCCTTGACCTGACGAACTATTAACTACAGTACACGTAGAAACTGTCAAAATGTTCCAAAGTCACAAGGGAAATGAAACAAGTCTATATTGGTTCACACGTTGAAAGGTCACAGCAAATACTGTTCAATGGGAAAACAATCAATTCCTCCGAACTGATCAATTTATCCCATCAAATCTTTAGTAACGTAAATTATACAACCTACTACCTGAAGATCTAAAATCCATCCAGGACAGGAAACAATTTATCAAAAAACTTAAAGCCTACCTACTGGATAATCCATACTACAACATACAGGAATACATAGATGACCATCAAAATGTGACACGGCGATAAGCTACAATCAAGAAACTGACGATTCCCCCTATCTTGAAGATTGTGGAGAAGACATCAATGGTAAATGGTATGTACACAAATTTTGTACTCTGCAAACACTGTCCAAGGAGGTAATTCATATAAAACTAGAAACTGTCCCGACTCGATCAGAGCTTTAATATCATCATAATTATTATAAATATCTCGGCATTGTTGTGGAGTGCCATGGTAACTGATTGGCTGTAACTGAGCTACTTGATATCTGCTATCCTATTGGTGACAGGGGTGCCAATTGTTCATGAGAACACTGACAGTTGGCATCCCTGCTCCAATGGTTGGCAGCTCAGCAAGTAGCTCTAGCCAGTTCCAGCCAGTCAGTAACTGAAAATGCTACTCCACAGTGAGACCAAAATATTCCAATATAATTATGATGATGTTTGACATGGTGTGAGCCGGAATAACTAGATTATATGTAGTTTTATCAAGAGCTTTCCACCAAGAAATCTTCGAACAATAATTTTTGTTGTTGAACCGGTTAACGTACAAAGCGCTTAAATAATTGGCTAAATAAGTAAACTTTCCAGCTAAAATCAGTTTTAATACGCCAAATCATAACTCAAAATTTCGGAAGTTATCTCAAAGGAATATAATTTTATACTCATCGAAGAGCTTTACACATCGAAATGGCTCGAATGTGATATAGCCATGTCGAATAAACTTCAGATGCAAAGTTCGAGCAGCTGTAGTGTAGAAATGCACGATCTACAACAATATAACACAGAGAGTATCGTGAATGGGTAAACTGTGCTGGTATTATATAGTGTTACTATGTCTGCTCTACTGACAGAAAGAGCTCTATTGTACGACGCACAGCCGCTTAGTGACAGCTGTAATCCGTCTCATCAGCTGTATCGGCTGTTTCTTGTGAGCAGACGTTACTATAAGTAGTTTTCGTAGAACTAACGAACTTGTGCGTGCGTCAGTGGTTTTTCTGAGATTCTCAAAAGAATTTCACAGCACTATCTGTGCTATGGCAGCAATTAGGGCAATCCAAAATATTTCTGCCGAAGCGGTGGACAAACTTGCAACGTCATCTGGCAATGAGCATCCGTTCGAGAACACCCCAGGAGGCTTAAACAAAGAATCCGTCGGGTCGCCCAACGCTTCGTGCCGCAGTTCAACCATACAACCCATCAGCGAAGTCGCGCCCACCAGCAGAGAATGGCGAATGCAACGGCCAATGCACCACCACTGTCCATAACGCAAGCAATAGCGCAGGCCCCGGATAGCTCCGCCCCGTGGTGGTAATGGTCGTCTGGTGCCAGCAATTGGCGTGCCGAGATTAACATTGTCATGGCGGCCTCATCGAAAAAGGTAGAAGGGTCGACAAAATGAATCGATAATACAAAAAAAAAATCAAAATAAAGCCTTATGCGTGAAACTGGGAAAGATTCTCAAGAAATTACAGATATGTTGAGGGCTGTTAACGGAGATAATGCCTGAAGAAAATGTCCATTTTCAAGTGGATCAAAAGTTTCAAAGATGGACGCGAAGACGCTAAAAGGTGATGCAATACAGGGACGACCTTCAACCTCATGAGTGGATGAAAACATTGTTCGTGTGCGAGCTCTGGTGCCTGATGACCGTCGGAAAACTGTTAGAACGATTGCAGACGATCTTAATTTATGCAAGTCGTGCAGTTACAACCGTTTAGTGGCGCATTTGGCTTAAGAAAACTCTGTGCAAAACAGCCGAAACCGCTGACGCCAGAACAAAAGTTGAAAAAGATTGAATTGTGAATGATTAAAGAATTGGAATGATTGGAAGACTGACGGAAACGAAGGTGAGTTCTTACAGAGAGTCATCACTGGAGATGAATCATGGATTTTGTGCAAAATGGAGACGAGAGGCATCACTGGATCACTTGATGTTGATTCGTTGTTCAGTGACCAAACACCATTTAACGAGTAAAACAAGAGGGTATAACACGCCGGAGTAATGGGCAGGCGTATGCAGCAAAGAACTTTACGTCGCCTCAAGGCCACCATATTGAACCAGTTCGCGAACGTATTGGACAGACCTCGTAGTACATCAGAGGCGAAAGTTGAACTATATTGCTTATACTGATTTGTTTAACAACAATCACAGTCAATAAAGAGAGAAATACAAATTCACTGTTGGTGCGTATCTCGTCAAACTGGATTGTTGTAATACCGAGGAAAGAATCTTCTTTAATAAACCCAAAATATTGTTTGCAGAATACTTGGTTCGTTGCTAAAGTTTGGAGAGTTCCATTTGAAACTTTGAAAGGAAGTTAGGCTCATTTGTGATAAATAGTTGCTCCGGAAGTTTCATTCTCAGACAAGCAAGTTCTCTTTAAGACTTATTAAAACTTTGTAAATACTCACTTCTAAAATACAATGATCTACACAAAGTATATTACCGAGATAACTGAGATTTCTTGAGTTCAAGTTGTTCGTTTTTATTACGAAGAGGGAAAACTCCGAAACAAATTACTTCAACTATAATTAGTGTTAAAGTAATGTTTGTCAGAGTAAATATCTTTTATTTTGCAGCTGTTTTCGTTTTGATGAAATTTTGTAAATTTTACTTAACATAGTTTAAATATCAACAGGTTTTGATCGCTTTCTTTAATTTATTTGAATTGGTTAGCATATAAAAAAGAGTTTCGTTGTGAGCAACTGCTTGTCTTAGACCAAGTTTTATTGGTGGAATCTCAATGCATAATGAGTAAGGAATTTGAACGTTCTATTTGAAATTGAAGTTTGATCACACTGAGTAGGTTTGAATGTAAAAATTATAAGACTGTTTTATTTACTTGAAGTGATATTTTGAAATATTAATACTATTTTTTTCGGCAATCGCAGTTTTTATTGAACATTTTAAAGGTGATCTTCACTAAAGTAAAGGTAAGTTTTCTTCAGAGTTTTCTACTTCAATACATATTGTAAATGAAAATTATTTATGTTATAATAGTAATATTTAATAACCGTTACTAGTATAATGCACTACAATAGTTCATTAAGTTTATTCCAACCTGATTAACAAAAGAAGTATATGACGTTTAACAAAATATAAGAACTATAACAAGTTTCTATCCACAATAGATTTGCTGCTAAAATATTCCTGAGAGTAGAACATGAACCCCGCAGTGTTTGTTTAGCGTGAATATGTTAGTGAAAGTGTACACCTCTTTGTATCGCGCGTTTCAAATGTTTGTAAGGTTTAAATGCTCGACTGCGTAAACAGTTTACAGGAAAATACATGATAGCTTAAATATTTGAGGTTGAAATAATATCACGGACGTTTTCCTTAGTTTTTGACTGAATCAAAAGAACACGTCAATTCGGGATCTGGGATCTGATCACGTCTTCGTGAAAAGTAACCTAAATCGTAACACAAAATGTTAGATACGAGCCTAAAGTATCAGTCACCACCACCAAATGTATATACCACTAAGACTTTCTCAAAGCTTGTTAGAAATTTTAACTGTTAGGAAATCTGATTGATTCATCAAAACTCTAAAGAATTTCCTCTCTGTAGGATTTGTTTGCATAACTAGGTAATTTTGTGTTACAGTGATCTCTGTTATAGATGGCCAGTCTGATTCACGGCGATTGGTCATCCACTGTCCAAGCCAGCCAGTATTGCTATCAGGCGTTTAGTGAGAGTAGTCAGTATTTTGTTTTTCTATTTGATTATTGCATTCATATGGTTCGTATTGTTTTCTAGGTTGTTGTTTGTTAGCTTGCGCTGATTACTTTTATGCCAGCTCATTTCTAATTTGTGTTATGTTTTAGGTTACGTCACACCTGAAGAAGGGATCAGTGTTCTTTTCGTTCACTGAAAAACGACGGACAACATCCGGGATACAATTTTAAGCTCAGAAATTGTACCATCGTGCAAATTGACTATCTGCGTGACGCACAACACTCGAGGAGCCGCAATACTTGTGAGTGACTATTGTCTAGCGACATGGTCTCTCATCGCAGCACACGCCACGAAAGTATGCTGAATTTTCGCAGGTAAGACTTAGGTTGGAGAAGCTTTGCGGTCTAAAATACAGTAATCAACAAAACTTTAAATGTAAATAAAAATTCATTTTAAAAATTAGCATGTGTCTTAATTTGTTGCTTGTAGTCTGTACAACTTCTTGTTTTATTTATTATTTATTTGTGGTCATGTTTAAAATCAAATTGTGTTGGGTGTAATTATAGTTTATTGGATGTGGTTGTATTAAATTAAAGATAAGTTGACACGAGTTGTTTTGAAAACCAATAATCAGTGCAATATTGTATACTGAGAAACGCTCAAATAAAAGGCATTTTTATAATTATATTTATTGTTGCCAAATTAAAATTCTGTATAAGAAAAAATCCAAAGATTTGACTACCCAAAGCTTTTAACTCAGGGCTGTTGTCATTTACTAAAATACTTTCCATCTGCCAACAAGTAGCGCACATCATTACCTAATATGGTTGCAAACGTACTACGTTTACGACTCACATCTTTCGTTGTTCATGGCGCCATGTGCAATTCACAGTCACCGGCAAACAGCAAATGTGCCGACAAACTACAACCCAGCCCGACAAACAGCGGTCCATCTATCTTACATGTCAGTTTGTCTGTCATCCCGCTCCAAATGTAGATTGATGTACTTTGAATCTACTTTGGGCTTAATCTCCCAGCACCTCGCTACGATCAATCAGCATAATAACATTACGCTCTTTAAACTCACTTACTTTCTGCTTCGCAGATTAAAAAGCCATTTTTCGATTGAAAACTGAGAAAATTGAACACACTTTAGCTGATAGCTATTTAAGGATCCGCCTCCGTGGTCACCGCAGAGAAAGGCTGAATTCGTCCGCCCAAGGAACACACGACACCGCGCACGTTACAACTGGCTAAACAACAGACTTTCCTTTGACTGATGCGGCCTAGCTGGCAACCTAAGGCATAAAATTTAAGCCTTCGTCTTCGAGCCTGTATCATCAAAATAATAACATAAAATATAGTTTATCTGTAATACTGATATGCAATCTGTTCTTTCATTTTGAAATGCTCTGTACAACTCAACCGAAGCTTTTCCGAGAACCTTTTTAGACTCCATTTATACATTAATTCGACAAGAGCACATCTTGTAAAGCCAATAGCGTAATTTGTATACCGAGTTCTACAGCTTATTTTTTGAAGAAAATTTCACAAGTCCTTCTTCAATAGTTTCACTCTTATTGGAATGTTGGTATTTAAGTTTAAGTTCTTCATACAACAAACTCCTTGATATAACGAATTTCCTTAATTCTATGAAATTACACCTTATATATTGAAAAACACTTTGAAGCCTCATTTAACGAATTTAGTCCTCTGCTACAAGCGTAATTCCTCAATATAAATGAAACAGGGTTTTAATCAGTACATACTCTGAGAGTGTGTCAAATCAATAAGAAGGTGACAGTCTCACGAACATCATTTCATTATGCCTAAAAAATTCCAGTGGCAACTACGTACATTAAACAATGTAGTCAGCATTGATAGTGAACGTTATAGAGGTATTTGTTATAAATTTCGTTATGTTGAGGTTGAACACAAATTGCCAAACATAAATAACGAAATGTGTCTGGTTTCAATTTCAATATAACGAACCCGATTTAACAAACCTTGATAGAAGGAACGAATTTTTACAACCTTGACATTTGTTATTGAGGTTCCAATTGCATTTCTGGAGTTGTATTTCATCAAAGCATCACACAATAGCCTACATATCATTTGAAGTCCTTAAACGGCCCGCCTCTTAAGAATGTTGGAAACAAGATAACCAGTTCAAATCATGTCGGATTTGTACGAATCTTGACTAGGATGAATAAGCAGGTCACAAATGTAACATTTCAAGATAAACTACAAAACTTTATAGGCTTTGTAAGCTGTACTAAATAAAATGGCCAAACTTCTAGAGTAAAATTGAAATTGAACACAATAATACACATTTTATGATAAATTGCCAGACAAGTTGGTGAACCCTGTGGATGGAGTGGAAATTACTAATCTAATTTGTGTCCTTAGCTCTGGTTGTGCCGAACTAAGTGGTCTTTGGTTGTCACTGATTTAATTAGTGTTTGTATTGCTGCAGCAACCTCGTGATGGTATTAACAAAAGTTCTCAAGAAACTTCGTTAATTTGAAATTATTTATTTATTGAATCCCAACGGTGTCAAGTGTCTAGTTGAAGGATCAACGTAGTAAATGTTGGTAAGATTTATAAATAAAATGGTTGCCATGATGATTAAATTAGTTATTTAAAATTCAAAGTGAAACCCGCCACAAAATTTGCCATAATGTCCCGGAGAATGATGTAACGATTGAAAATGTTCTTATAAATCTACAGTCTGGACCTTGAAATTTACCATGCTGCCCTGATGATGATGTACAACGATTGAAATGACTCTCTACCTAAAGTCTGGCTCCGGAGATGATGTACTACGATTGAAAATTCTTATAAATCTACAGTCTGACCTTGAAATTTACCATGCTGCTCCTTGGGATGATGATGTACTCACGATTGAAAATGTTTATAAATCTACAGTCTGGACCTTGAAATTTTCGTGCTGCCCCCTGGGATGATGTACTACGATTGAAAATTCTTATAAATCTACAGTCTGGACCTTGAAATACTATGCTGCCCCGGGGAGATGATGTACTACGATTGAAAATTTTCTATATCTACAGTCTGGATCTTGAAATTTACCATGCTGCTCCGGGATGATGATGTACTACGATTGAAAATGTTTCTATATGTACTATGGCTGGGAAGATGATGTACTACGATTGAAAATTCTTATAAATCTACAGTCTGGACCTTGAAATTTACCATGCAGCTCCCGGAGATTATGATGTACAACGATGGAAAATTCTTATAAATCTACAGTCTGGACCTTGAAATTTACCATGCTGCTCCCGGAGATGATGATGTACAACGATGGAAAATTCTTATAAATCTACAGTCTGGACCTTGAAATTTACTATGCTACCCCTTTGGACGATGAATCTACAAAAGCTGGAATATCTTTCTTTAAAGATAAATTTTATTGTCTATGTGAGTCTGAATTACTCTTTTAAATTATACAGTCTTTTTATACACACATTGGTGTAATTTTTCCATTAAGTTAACTAAACCGTAACAAATAACGCAATTTTTACTATTCTAAAATCTGTTACCACAAATATTTCTCCAGTCAAACGAGACAACCCAAAACATGGACAACCAAGTTTACCAGATCAGTTCTACGAACTTAAAGGATGCAAGGATGCTATTTTGCATGATATTATGGTAATGTCAATAGCAAAAAAAGCTTTTTAGTCTTCAATTGCATTTTTCAATGTGTATTGCGTTGTCAAATTAAATAACTTGACAGAAAGCAAGTCCAAAAACAAACAAATAGTTTTTGTCATTCTGCTTCGAAAACAGCTGCTTTAGTCACATGCATTGACAGAGCTAAAGTGTCACTTTTTAACCCAAGTAAAAAAAGGATTGTTTTGATTGATTGTCCCTGGGGAGAAAAAGATCATTTAATGTTAGCAGTTACCTTTGGCGCCTGCATCGATCCTACTGTAGAATCTTCTTACGGATGTACATTTCGGGACTGAGGTGTCCTATCATCAGTGTACTTTCACTATACTACTTTCATTATGTTAAAAAATATATACACTACATACACACAGTCACGCACAAACGGTCACTTAGTTTGTATCGCGGGATGTCATACGCGGAACTCGCGCGGGCCGTGCACTCCGAAACGTAATTGGGCCTACGACGGGCGACCCCGGCGGCGATGACGGAGTGCCATGGTTTGCTGGGCTGTGAACACGTGACTGCGAACGTGGCGGTGGAGGTGCAGGGTGGTCCCCTAAATGTGTTTCAAAATTTCGTAATTCTCGTGAGCCATTGCTAGAATTTTGTTGTTTATGGATTTTAGAACATTTAGTGCGAAATTTATTTGGTGGTCTTTTTGTTTTTCAGCTGAGAACTACTAAAGATGAAGGTTGTTTGTGATTTCCAATTATGCTCTTCAAATCGAGTCTTAAAATCCCTATTTGTATAACCAATGTAACGTTTATTGTGATTGGGGCTTTGGTTGGTGCAAGTAATTTTATATACCTTCTGATTTGATATGTCCGGTTTTTTGAAATTGTAAGTGGCTATTACTCTTCTTGACTTTGTATCCGGCATATATCCAGATTTCAAAGATGAGTCCAACCTTTCAGTTATTTTATCTACGTAATAAATGGTATGTATTTTTATCTTTGTTACTATTGGTTTCAGTTGAAATGGTTTGAATAGGGAGGTTTAGGTTTAGTAATTTTCTTGATTCAATTTTCTACAAGTGTTGGTATATCCATTATTCACGGCTGTTTTATTATTACTTCTTCAGTGATCAGAAAGCGGCAAGTTTGTAGTTGAAAGGGTGGTTGAATCAGCTGGTGACTAGGTCAGTTGGTCGGCTTTCTATAAATTGCTATGGGTGGTTTTAGATCTGGTTTTTGATATAGTTACGTCAAGGAAGTTTAATATATTGATTCTCTGATTTCATTTTTGTGTGTGAATATTGTTTAGGTGATTAAGGAACAACTTGGCTTGTCTGTCATTACTTTTAAAATAAACATAGCATCTACATATTGGCATAGAATTTAACATTTGGAAGTAGGGGTATGTATCGCCGATACACATACATGATCGTGATTCTTATAATTCCGTGTATATATTTCGCATTGGTTAGTTTGGTTTTTAAAACTGTTAGTACCTCTTGGCGTGGTATGTTGGAGTACATATTATCCACATCCAATGATATCATCATGGTTCTATGGTAGATTGATAATGCATTGTTTTTTGCAGGCGTAATTACTGTTGTATTCTAGATTAGTCTTTAACAGGTTGCTTATTTGTTTAGCGATTTCATATGACGGAGCTGTGGTGGCGTTGATGACGCTAAACAGATAAGCATAAAATTTCAATTGAACACAAATAACACAAATTTTAAGATACTATTACATTATTATTTATGTTTTGATATTATTATTCAGTCGGATCACTCTGGAAAGTTAGCTTTTCTTTGTGACTGAAATGGTTTCATCCTTTCGATAAAGTTCTTTCTTTCACCAGTTTAGGCTACTCCTTTTAGTAATGTGCTCTGAGAACGTTACATGAGTATAATCGACAAACAAAACTCCCAAGTCAGAGAATTGAATTGTTCAATCGCTGTATCGTTATTTTCGCGTAACTGGTACTAAACGGCACCAGTTCTTCTGTCAAAACACCACGCATATTAGATTGAGATATTTCAGTATCGCTGTGAGCAACATCATTGATTCTCTAAACTGAAACTGACTGATATTTAATGCTGCCATTAGTACAACACGAAACGCAGTAGAAAGCTTTGCATTGGCAAACATTTAACATCATTACTCAAGAGTCATCCAAAACCATTGAAATAATTGAAAGATAATAATTTCAACTGATGCAAGGTGCATTTATTTGCTCCTGGAGTACATTGTAAATTAAATGCACAATGTAATGATAAAACAAATTAAAAACTATAAAGTAACGATTTTAAACACTCCAAACCTTTCAGGTGTGTTTCTATTACAGTATTCCATTGGAAACATAATGACACAGAAAGAGATCTACATAAGAGGGTAAAATAATCAATTGTTGTATTGATTAATACAAACTTGTGGTTGCCAAGTGAGGATTAAACCAGTTGCAAGGTACACCACCTGCGTTGGCCCCAAAATGATGAGTCCACTATGATTGAAAATTTCACTAAATCTTAAATTGAGCCAAATTCACTGTGCTGTTCCTGGAGTGATGAATATACAGCAAATGAAAATTCTTCTAAATCTTCAGTAGAGTTCACCATACACTTGAAAGTGATTGAATCTATAGGAAATGAAAATTCTTCCTAAATCTTCAGTCAGGACCTTCAGTCTCTGGGAGTGAATCTACAGCAATGAAAATTTTAATCTTCTATTCACTGTGCTGTCCTGGAGATGATACAGCAAATGAAAATTCTTCTAAATCTTCAGTGTAGAGCTTCAAATTCACCTACATGGAATCTAAGAAAATTCTTCCTCTAAATCTTCAGTCAGGTTCACCAGCTGTCTGCGGAGTGATGAATCTACAGCAAATGAAAATTCTTCTTCTTTAGTCGTCATGGACCTTCATTCACTGCTGCATCGTGGAGTAATGAATCTACAGCAAATGAAAATTTTCTAAATCTTCAGTGTAGACCTTCAAATCCACCGTGCTGACCTTGAAAGTGATGAATCACCAGGAAATGAAACTTTTCCTCTTAATCTTCAGTCTGGACCTTCAAATTCACTGTGCTGTTCTGGGAGTGATGAATCTACACCAAATGAAAATTTTCTTCTTAATCTTCAGTCTGGACCATCAAATTCACTGTGCTGTCGGAGTGATAAATCTACAGAAAATTTTCTCAAATCTTCAGTGTGACCTTCAAATTCACAGCTGCCCGAAAGGGATGACCAAATGAAAATTCTTCTTCTTAATCTTCAGTATGGACCTTCAAATTCACTGTGCTATCCCGGGAGTGATGAATCTACAGCAAATGAAAATTCTTCTAAATCTTCAGTGTAGAGCTTCAAATTCACAGTGCTGACCTCGAAAGTGATGAATCTACAGGAAATGAAAATTCTTCTAAATCTTCAGTCAGGACCTCAAATTCACTGTGCTGGTCTGGGAGTGATGAATCTACAGCAATGAAAATTCTTCTTCTTAATCTTCAGTCTGGACCTTCAAATTCACTGTGCTGTCCTGGGAGTGATAAATCTACAGCAAATGAAAATTTTCCTCTAAATCTTCAGTCTGGACCTTCAAATTCACTGTCCGGAAGGATGAATCTACAGCAAATGAAAATTTTCTTCTTAAATCAGAACCTTCAACACTGTGCTGAACCTGCGATGAATCAAAAACACTGGAATATGTTTCTTTAAAGATTTGTTTTGTAGTGTCTAGCCTAAAACGCCTTTTGGATTATACATACTTTTTATACAAAATGTGTGTAGTTATTGCTTATGGCAAGTAATCTGTAAGAAATAACATAATTTTTGTTATTCAACAATGTTTTACTACAAATATCTTTCTAGTTTCTAGTCATCAAAAGGGACTCCCCAAACATTGTCAACAAATAGTTGCCTAAACATGTTTTCCAAATTTCTTTATTTTGGACCAGTGCTACAAACTGGATGGATGCAAGAACGATATTGGCGTTTTATGTAACGTTGATAGTAAAAACTTTAAATTTCTATTATCTTTTAATGTATATTATTTTGAATTCTTCTAGTCCGAAAAACAGTTTCTGGGAGGATAATGTCAGGAGTAGCTACTATAAACAATATCTGAAATCTCTGTCTGAACTCACGCAACTAACTGATTTTGATTGGCTAACTTCAGATTGGCACAACTCAGTTCTCTCCTCCCCTGCCTCACTTCATGATTACCTTACGCTATAAGGTCTACCTATGAAAGGCCGCTATTTTGGAGTGTTTCTGAGGCCAAACAGCGTACTTATAATATCTAGCAACTCTCCAAGCCACGATTCTTTTTACTTAAACAACATACATAACAGCCAATCCGGTGACCCCCTGGGGTATATAAGAAGACGGCCGGCC
The DNA here is from genome assembly GCA_018831715.1 of Matsumurasca onukii. Classification (NCBI taxonomy): domain Eukaryota; kingdom Metazoa; phylum Arthropoda; class Insecta; order Hemiptera; family Cicadellidae; genus Matsumurasca; species Matsumurasca onukii. Next base: position 34,424,953 of record CM032063.1, on the reverse strand, counting down.
AATCCAGTCTCAGCCAGTCAACAGCTACTGAGGATGACTCTCCACAGCGAGGTCGAAACTTTTAGCACCACTAATTATATTTAACTGTGACGCGGTGTACACCAGAAGCCTTAGATCTTAGTGATGACACCGGCTGCGAAAGCCTAAGAGTTAAGATTAAGAACATACATAACGCACTAACTTGTAACGTAGTATTGATACTTTATAAACAAATCAGAACAGTATGTTCGTAATGAATAGTTTTAAAACGGCAAAAGCTCAAAGACAGTACATTTGCAGATTTGTCATTAGTTTGAAAATAGACAGTCAAATCGACGGTAATGGAAAATGACGGAAAAAGTAGCGTAAAACAGGGTTTAGACGCACTATTATAAGGTTAGCTGTATATCTAAACCATCTGCCGTGTCTTCTTTAACAACTCAGTTGTCTTTGAACCAGGTGTTTCAAATGATATAGCTAAATTTGTATTTAACTACTAATATACAATGTCCCTAATTTTCTACCAAAGTTATCATTGAGCTATTGCTGTTTAAAAATAAAATGCCACCATAGTGTTTGATCGGCGAGAAAAAGCTATTTATTGCGTTACAGTTTTATCCCTTTAAAGTTCAGACGTTTTGGTTACTATTCATCTAAAAATAAATCATCAAAAAAAAATAGTAGCTGTACGAAAATTATTAAAATGATATAGAATTTAAAATACGACCTTTGCTTAATTCGTCTCACAAAAATTCAAATTATCCAACACGAATATTGGAACACCCTAAAAGGCATACAAGAACGTTTTCGTTCTTAATAATAAGTTGTGTCTCATGCCTTTATGTTCCTTATTACATTTACAGTAGTGACGTCGTAACAGATAAAACCAATATTTTCTCACTATACAGGTAGTTTCAAATGAAAGAGTAGTTTATACTACAAACACTATTTATAAGCTAGTTTGTCTCTTTAAAAGAGCAAAATTAAAGTTTCATTATTACATCAGTTATACTACAATCATGTTTTAGAAAAGAAAGAAAAATCCTTTTGTTTTTAAAGAGTTGAATCAATAATTCAAGTGCAAAGAAGGTTAACCAATTTGTCACAAATAAACAAGTGAATGGTATAACCATAGTAAATGTATAACAACATACGATCCCAATGGTGAGGAGGAGAATAAGATAACATTTTTTGGCATTGGCCCCCTTAGGTCACCGGACATTATGACGACTGATTTTTTCTTTGAGGCTTTGTAAAAGATATTGTTTATGTCTGACTTTAACCCACTACCATTCAGAAACTCAGGATCCATAGTATTGTACCACTATACTATTCAAGAACGGAAGAAGTAGATTGCATCATTTCAGTTGCTTTGTCTCTCGTGCAGCAAGAAATGGACTAAACACTTCGACGTGGGCCATGGTACACGTGGTGGGGATATGGAATATATAAACCATAATAACGTAAATTTTAGACCTTTATCTTGGTATCTATACTGTTAAAAAATAATTAGCAAATATAGCTGTTAGTCTGCAATAATGATATTATATTTATTCTCTTACTATGAAACGCTCTGTACTTTGACAAAGTTATATGTATTCAATTACTGAGTGCCTTATCCTTTAAGATTAATACGTAGCCAGTAAAAACTTTAAATTTCTATTATCTTTTAATGTGTATTATTTTGTCTTCGAATTAAAAGCTTGACAGAAAGCTAGTCCGACCAAACAAAACAGTTTCTGGGAGGATAATGTGGGGACAAAGTAGCTTTAAACAATATCTCATTTATGCATACAATGGACGGGTTGGCTGAAAGTCTCTGGAGTCTGAACTCGACGCAACTAACTGATTTTGATTGGCTAACTTCAGATTGGCACAACTCAGTTCTCTCCTCCCCTTGCCTCACTTCATGCCTTACGCTATAGGTCTACTAATGTTATGAAAAGGCCGCTATTTTGGAGTGTTTCTGAGGCCAAAACAGCGTACTTATAATATCTAGCAACTCGTTATCCATACAGCCACGATTTTCTTTTTACTTAAACAACATACATAACAGCCAATCCGGTGAGGACCCCCTGGGGTATATAAAGAAGACGGCCGGCCAATCCAGTCTCAGCCAGTCAACAGCTACTGAGGATGACTCTCCACAGCGAGGTCGAAACTTTTAGCACTAATTATTATTTTCAACTGTGACGCGGTGTACACCAGAAGCCTAGATCTTAGTGATGACACCGGCTGCGAAAGCCTAAGAGTTAAGATTAAGAACATACATAACGCACTAACTTGTAACGTAGTATTGATACTTTATAAACAAATCAGAACAGTATGTTCGTAATGAATAGTTTTAAAACGGCAAAAACTCAAAGACAGTACATTTGCAGATTTGTCATTAGTTTGAAAATAGACAGTCAAATCGACGGTAATGGAAAATGACGGAAAAGTAGCGTAAAACAGGGTTTAGACGTACTATTATAAGGTTAGCTGTATATCTAAACCATGTTTTCTGCCGTGTCTTCTTTAACAACTCAGTTGTCTTTGAACCAGGTGTTTCAAATGTGATATAGCTAGATTTGTATTTAACTACTAATATACAATGTCCTTGCTAATTTTCTACCAAACGCATTATCACTGAGCTATTGCTGTTTAAAAATTAAAATGCCACCATAGTGTTTGATCGGCGAGAAAAAGCTATTTATTGCGTTACAGTTTTATCCCTTTAAAGTTCAGACGTTTTGGTTACTATTCATCTAAAAATAAATCATCAAAAACAAAATAGTAGCTGTACGAAAATTATTAAAAATGATATAGAATTTAAAAATACGACCTTTTGCTTAATTCGTCTCACAAAAAATACGAAATTATCCAACACGAATATTGGAACACTCTGTAAAGGCATACAGGAACGTTTTCGTTCTAATAAGGTGTCTCATGCCGTGTTCCTTTTATTACATTTACAGTAGTGACGTCGTAACAGATAAAACCAATATTTTCTCACTATACAGGTAGTTTCAAATGAAAGGTAGTTTTCACAAACACTATTTATAAGCCAGAATAGTTTTGTCTCTTTAAAACAAAATTAAAGTTTCATTATTACATCAGTTATACTACAATCATGTCTTTAGAAAGAAAAATCCTTTTGTTTTAAGAGCTGTAAAATGTGAATCAATAATTCAAGTGCAAAGAAGGTTTAGCCGCCCCGTTGGTTGCTTTAAACAACCACCTGTCACAAATAAATTAGTGAATGGTATAACCATAATAAATGTATAACCAGTTCAACAAGATAATGACACGATCATCCCGATAAATGGTGAGGAGGAGAATAAGATAACATTTTTGGCATTTATTAGTCACCGGACATTATGACGACTGATTTTTCTTACGTAAAAGATATTGTTTATGTCTGACTTTAACCCGCTACCATTCAGAAACTCAGGATCCATAGTATTGTACCACTATACTATTCAAGAACGGAAGAAGTAGATTGCATCATTTCAGTTGCTTTGTCTTGGACCAGTGCTACAAACTGGATGGATGCAAGAACGATATTGGCGTTTTATGTAACGTTGATAGTAAAAAAAACCTTTAAATTTCTATTATCTTTTAATGTGTATTATTTTGTCTTCGAATTAAAAAGCTTGACAGAAAGCTAGTCCGACCAAACAAAACAGTTTCTGGGAGGATAATGTGGGGACCAGGAAAGTAGCTTACATAAACAATATCTCATTTGTGCATACAATGGACGGGTTGGCTGAAAGTCTCTCTGGAGTCTGAACTCGACGCAACTAACTGATTTTGATTGGCTAACTTCAGATTGGCACAACTCAGTTCTCTCCTCCCCTTGCCTCACTTCATGATTACCTTACGCTATAAGGTCTACCTAATGTTATGAAAAGGCCGCTATTTTGGAGTGTTTCTGAGGCCAAAACAGCGTACTTATAATATCTAGCAACTCGTTATCCATACAGCCACGATTTTCTTTTTACTTAAACAACATACATAACAGCCAATCCGGTGACACCCCCTGGGGTATATAAGAAGACGCCACGGCCGGCCAATCCAGTCTCAGCCAGTCAACAGCTACTGAGGATGACTCTCCACAGCGAGGTCGAAACTTTTAGCACTAATTATATTTAAACTGTGACGCGGTGTACACCGGAAGCCTTAGATCTTAGTGATGACACCGGCTGCGAAAGCCTAAGAGTTAAGATTAAGAACATACATAACGCACTAACTTGTAACGTAGTATTGATACTTTTATAAACAAATCAGAACAGTATGTTCGTAATGAATAGTTTTAAAACGGCAAAAGCTCAAAGACAGTACATTTGCAGATTTGTCATTAGTTTGAAAATAGACAGTCAAATCGACGGTAATGGAAAAATGACGGAAAAAGTAGCGTAAAACAGGGTTTAGACGTACTATTATAAGGTTAGCTGTATATCTAAACCATGTTTTCTGCCGTAATCTTCTTTAATATGTGAAAATACTAATGTCCTTGCTAATTTTCTACCAAACGCATTATCACTGAGCTATTGCTGTTTAAAAATAAAATGCCACCATAGTGTTTGATCGGCGAGAAAAGCTATTTATTGCGTTACAGTTTTATCCCTTTAAAGTTCAGACGTTTTGGTTACTATTCATCTAAAAATAAATCATCAAAAAAAATAGTAGCTGTACGAAAATTATTAAAAATGATATAGAATTTAAAAATACGACCTTTTGCTTAATTCGTCTCACAAAAAATACCCGAAATTATCCAACACGAATATTGGAACACCCTGTAAAAGGCATACAGGAACGTTTTTCGTTCTTAATAATAAGTTGTGTCTCATGCCTTTATGTGTTCCTTTTATTACATTTACAGTAGTGACGTCGTAACAGATAAAACCAATATTTTCTCACTATACAGGTAGTTTCAAAATGAAAGAGTAGTTTTCATATACATATAACACAAACACTATTTATAAGCCAAGAATAGTTTGTCTCTTTAAAAGAGCAAAAATTAAAGTTTCATTATTACATCAGTTATACTACAATCATGTCTTTAGAAAAAGAAAGAAAAATCCTTTTGTTTTTAAGAGCTAGCTAAATGTGAATCAATAATTCAAGTGCAAAGAAGGTTTTGCCAAAGATAACCCCCGTTGGTTGCTTTAAACAATCAAAATCTTGAAATCTCATAGGAATGATTTTATAGGATTATAAAGTTTGTTTTGACGTACTTTATGTCACCCAACCCAAACTGGGATACACCAGAATTTTGAAACTCAAATTTTGGCATCTCAAAACAAATTAACGGCGCAAAGAAAAAATTTATCTCTACTTGTTTATGTAATACCTGTTCAAAGATTGCAAGAAATCAGGATTTAAATTACATTTTGCTATACTATTTTTTAATTAAATACATTTTTCTCGGTAAATCTTTTGAAGGAACATAATTCTTCAAAATAATCCCATAGGGTATTAAAAAATTGTATATCAGACACAGTACATCAAAACAAAACCCTAGAACCCTTTAGACAAAAACTCCTAAAGGATTTCAAAACATTTTCCTCTTCAAAAGTTAAGGTAGGTTGAGTGACATAAAATCCACCCTGTATAATAGTTGGCATTGATGAACATTTCCAACCACAGCTTATTTTAACTGGCAAAACCATTTTCAGCAGATAACTTGTTCCTCTTTTAGTTAAAATTGTACTTTTTTGTTTCTTGTTTGATTTGGAACACCTAACAGGGGCAATTAAGGGTGTTAGAATTACAATATACTTCTACACAGTAATATATAACGATAGTTATTCATGATTTTAATATAGTATGTAAGTTACAAAGCACTTCTTTTACCTTCAGTTTGAATACTAAGGGCCGTTTTTTCAATTGCCCGGTTAGCAGCTGATTAACTAACTGCTGTTTTGTTTACAGTCCTATTTTCACGCAACGTTCAAAGTATTTAAATGAATTATTTGAAGTCTTTCACGCAATAAAAGGTATAGTTTTCCCATGTTTATTGAATTTAATATATATTAATATTATGCTAGCAATATAAGCTGTAACACCAAAATGCAAATCAAAACAGACAAAGTAAAAATTCCAGCTTTTCTATTGTTAACCTAATTCTTAATCACCGCCCTTTTCCAATAACTTAGTGCCGCATCGTTACTGACAACAGAACTGCTTCCTCTTGTTATCAAAGCAATGTTGGTCAGATTGTTTTGATAGTTGCTGGAAGTAATGTAGTGTTTGGCTTAGCTCCTTGGTTCAGTTGCCTAGGGATTTCAGTGTTAGTAAATCTACTTCACGATGCTGCCCTGGGGAGGCAGTAACTCCCAACTCAGGTATCAACCAAGTCTTAGTTCCAAAGTCAGTTTTATGTTCTTTACCTAATTTATTTCAAACATTATCTCATAAACACAGTGTACAAAATGAATGTTGTCTTTCACGGGTCGATTAAACAGTTCTGGAACTGTTACGACCCGATAACATTCATCTTGTCAAATGTACGGTTAGGCAATTCTCGCTGGTGAGCATTTTGTAAGTCGGCAATGAACGCTTACAAGACAACGTGAACGGTGACAGGCAAGTCGCTGAAGCTAATGCATTTTCGCCTTGTGGCAATAATTTGTTCTAGTGAAAACGTGAGCAGTGCGACAGTAATTCATATTTAATGCACCTGTATTTTTCCGGTGCGGCTCGACCTGTTGATTGAAGAAAACCGTATTCGACTCGGCGCTCTTTGAAATGATATCCGAATAGCAAAGTAATTAACGGCACAACTGAACGACGCCGTCGAGCTTGACGTCGAAGTCGGCAAACCGGCAAAGACCGACCTCTTCGGGCAGTTTACTATTCAGGGAACACCCGCGACAATCCGGTCGGCTCGGTGAGATGACCACTGCGGATAAAGCATCTGGCAATGATTATACTTAGCACAATGACGCGGAATATTAACTAGAGCCTGAATGCCGATGATAATCTTTCTTGTTTCCAGAAGTAAACGGCGAGAAATTTGATGGGCGTGGTTGTGAATTTGAAGCGTCGGTGTCTGGCAGCGGGACTGTGAATATTTTAATATCCGACCCACTACACTTTCTAAACTTTAAAAGAACTTCTCACAAGTAAAATAAAAGAACCTCTCGAAATCTTGAGCTCTGATGTTATCCATCCTACAAGAAACTTAAACTTCATAACTTGAAAATATAAGTTTGAACAAACTATCCTCTCATGTGTGTAATACGGACAGTTTTCTTTCTTAAAGGTCGAACGTTTGATATTAAACTATTCATGCGATAAAGTAATTTTAATATTGTCACTTCAAATGCACTTTACGACCTCGGTTATTTCCCGAGGAAATTGCAATGATTTAGAAAAGGTCCTGTAGTTTTAAAACACCAAACAATATGAAATCACGTGAGTCAGGATGAGAACTATGATGCGGTAGATAAGTTGAAGCGTTGTCATGACAACGGCAAATCAGCTTCCCAGATACAACACCAACATGATTATCGAGGATATATAAACTAACTGTACTTACTGCACGACTTTGTACTACATTTTCTTGTAAAAGTGAAGTGGTCACTGCTGACAGGACCTTCTAGTAGACAAAGAGTGTTTGTAGGTCAGAGATTTTTTAGTGTATAAATTGACTTATGTGATATGAGTAATATCCAATTATGATTTTGAACTCAACTGCTTATTATAAAAAAATTAATTTTAAATACAATTATACAGAATAGAAAATTTTGATATATTAAAAATATTTTATTACAGGGTTTATTAAAAAAACGTATGAAAACAAATTCAATACTGCATTACAACATGTTTGATTTTCCGTATCTACACATACAGGGTAAGTTTATGTCCCCCCACCTTAACTTTAGAAAATGGAAAAATCTTTTGAAAACCTTTGTGGAATGATTTTATAGGATTATAAAGTTTGTTTTGACATTGCTAGTCATAACCCAACAACTTTTGGATGGATAGCCCTGAATTTTGAAACTCAAAATTTTGGCATCTCTCAAGAAAGGAATTTTGATACAAATTCAGCAGCGCAAAGAAAAAACATTTATCTCTACTTGTTTTTTGTAATACCTGTTCAAAGATTGCAAGAAATCAGATTTTAAATGCCACATTTAACATACTATTTTTTTAATTAACACATTTTCTCGAAAATCTTTTTGAAGGAAACATAGCCACAAAATGTGAAATACATAGGGTATTTAAAAAATTAGCCTAACAATGACACAAAAATTTTATCAAAACAAAACCTAGAACCCTTTAGACAAAAACATCCCCTAAAGGATTTCAAAACATTTTTCCTTCTTCAAAAGTTAAAGGTAGGGTGAGGACATATAAAACTCACCCTGTATAATAGTTAGGCATTGATGAACATTTGCAACCACAGCTTATTTTAACTGGCAAAACCATTTTCAGCAGATAACTTGTTCCTCTTTAGTTAAACACTGTACTTTTTTGTTTCTTGTTTGATTTGGGGCACTAACAGAGCGCCAATGAAGGTGTTAGAATTACAATATACTTACACAGTAGCTTATATAACGATGGTTAGAATATTCATGATTTTAATATGAGTATGTAAGTTACAAAGAATCTCTTTACCTTCAGTTTTGAATACTACGGGCCGTTTTTTCAATTGCGGTTAGCAGCTGATTTAACTAACCGCAAGGTTGAATTGTTTACAGTCCGCAATGTTTACATTTTCACGCAACGTTCAAAGTATTTAAATGAATTGTTGAAGATCTTTCATTGCAATAAGGTATAGTTTTCCCATGTTTATTGAATTTAATATGTACACATTATGCTAATATAGCTAAATATAACCTGTAACGCAAAATGCAAAATCAAAACAGACAAAGAGTAAAACTTAATAAAAAAATTCCAGCTTTCTATTGGTTGTCTTGTCCCCTAATTTTAATGCCAGTTCAGGCTGAATTGAAAAAACTGCCCTAACACATTCTTTCCAATAACTTAGTGCACCCGCAATGTTGGGCTGACAACCACAGGCTTCTTCCTTGTTATCAAACAATGTTAGCCAGATTGTTTTGATAGTCAAGGTATGCTGAACAAGTAATAAAACTGTTTGGCTTAGATCCCTCTGGGTTCAGTTGCCTAGGAGATTACCTGCGTGATAAAATCTCACTTCACGATGCTGCCCCTATTGAGGTGGGTCCTAACTCTAACCTAGAGTATCAATCAAGTCTTAGTTCCAAAGTCAGTTTATGTTCTTTTAATTTTAATTTATTTCAAAACATTATTTGCTCCAGCTCTTGCAGTTCAAGTTGTCTCACAGTTATATAGATTCATTTTATAATACTTTTATCATAACACCTTTCAAATAATATTACTTTAGAATAGCATGTAACGGTCCCCTTAGATAGCTAAAGAAGGGGTCGAGAATAGAATAATAACCGAATGGTAAGAGTATCGCGGCAAAGATCCCAGTAGCGAAGTCGTCCCGATGCCCTTCCACGGGTACAGAGCATCCAGTTCTCGCCTCCAGCAAGGAAGTTGTCCAGCTCCTGAAATCCAGCAACCAGCCCCGCCTCCACGGCAAGGAAATAGAAAGGTCCAGCCCTCGCCTCCACGGCAAGGAAATCGCAGTTAGCCAGCGCTTCTTCGCCTCCACGGCAAGAAGATCGCAGTAGTCCAGCTCGCTCCACGGCAAGATCGTGTGTCCAGCCCCACTTCCGGCAAGAAGATCGAAGTTGTATTGCACCCTCGCTTCCACGGCGCAAGAAGATCGCAGCAGTCCAGCTCGCCTCACGGCAAGAAGATCGCTTAGTCCAGCTCTCGCCTCCACGGCAAGAAGATTGCAGGTATCCAGCCTCGCCCCACGGTGGCAAGAAGATTGCAGAAGCCAGTCCCTCGCCATCCCAGCAAGAACGTCGAATCCATCCGCCATCCCGGCAAGAACATCGCAGTTGTCGTGGTCCTCGCCATCCCGGTAAGAAATATCTTAGTAGTCAGGTCCTCGCCATCCCGGCAAGAACAGTAGTCAGGTCCCGCCATCCCGGCAAGAACATCTTAGTATCAGGTCCTCGCCATCCCGGCAAGAACATCAAAGGTTCAGCGGCAAGAACCTCGTAGTTGTCAGGTCCTCATCCCGGCAAGAACGTCGTTTCTAAGAAGAAAACAGGAGAAAAACATATCTCCCAAAAGTCCTCCATGGAAGACAACTCAAACACTCTATTGCATTATTAGCTAACACAAAGTACACCCTGTCTGGTAGGTCCAAAAAATACAACAGGGTTAACAGTTTTTTTTTTTTAGTAGACACATTGATTTGCGCTGTTAACTTTGTAGATTTTATAATTCGAAAATAATTTTAGTTAAACTCTATGAATAATCAACGCCCTACAAATTCTAGTTGTCTCAAACCCACTGGCGAAAGTATTGCCTAAATGTTTCTAAACAGAATTTATAAATATGCAAATAATACCACATTTCAAACTTCATGGAAGTATAAATTAAACTAGCCTACTCTCAAAAATAAAGATAGCCACAGATTGTTTATTCTTTTTGTCTAATAATAAACATAATTCATCACTTGAACTGTAATTGAATGAATGAAAGTTGCTCCATAATTACTTGGCAAAAATTCTCTTCTAAATCCAAAATCAAAACTACACAGCAATTGAAACTGAATGTAAATCCAAACCATCTAAATATCTATAAACTCAAACTGCCAGATTTACTGCGGTAAAATAATCTATAAGGTTAATACTAAGAAAGACTATTATTAACCAACAGACTTAGGACCACAATTATTATAATCAAATTAAAATTTTAATTCAATATTAAGCTTATTTTTAAACCACATGGAAGTCTAATTAATAAACTCTCTTTGTTTCCTAAAAGCTTTTATAAAAAAGAAGCTATTGAAAATCATAAATAAAAAGAATCATATAGTATATTTTTAATTTGTAAGAATATTTGAATTACTAGTGCTTTGACATCCGACTACAATAGAAATGAAACTGAATCGCTCTAGGAAGTGGCAATGACAGGACATACTGAAGCGCCTGCTAGAATATTATGCTAACACATCAAACAAAGTAGCAACCCAGAGTAGTGACGAGTGTAAGAATGAGTAGCCTAATGTGAAATCATAGATTTAAATTATCAGTTTAGTTTTTTAGTGAGAGGTTTTGATGAGAGGTACCGAGATCGAAAACCTAAACCAAAGTAGTTTGGGCCCGATTCGCCAGGCCCGTTAGATTAAGGGACAGTCCTGTAGCCAGGATGGTAGAGTAAAGCACCTGCAAACCAAATTATAACCCATGTATTTAATAAGACACAAACTAAGAAACAGATAGACAGATCCAAAGTTAAAACGTTAACTATGTGAACTACTATAAAAGGTCATAGTCACTTGACTATATGTTTTGATGCCCCAGTATGAAGTAATCTGAGCAGGTACTCAACCAGACATATACGACTGGGTTCATTCTATGTAACACTCAATGAAAGTGAAACATACGACAAAGAACATAGGTCGAAGCAATAACTCTAACACTAATGGTAACGCAACATTACGTTTAGGATACAAATCCCCAATAGTATGGGTTGTGTTTGATATTTGTATTGTAGAATATAAGTTATGGTATTCTTATATATAACACATACTTTCCTTATAAACTAACTTTAATTGGTAGATAATTAACTATACCCATGATCAGTACTCATGATGCTCATGGGCTGGTGATTTATTTGTTTGAAATCAGCGTCTGATTGCTTTATTATCAAATTTACTTTATACAATTGATTTCATTCTCAAACTTTTTATTATTGTTGGTTTGTAGTTCTATATATTTCTTCGTATTTATTTCGTTAAAATTTATTTGTTGTTAACAACTTTATATAAACCTTGAGTAACACTTTTTATAAGAATACCAACAGTCGAGTACATTATTATTTATATATATTCGTTTAGTTGTAGTGTTATGTGTGAACTTAGAAACCAAAGCAGAGAGAAGTTTAGAGAAGTGTTCTTCAAATCATCCATATATGTATGTTTGTAATAATGCTATTCTAAAATTGAATAAATAAATAAATAGAAATACCTGTTGTCCTCTTCCTTGTAAACGTATATACTCTGAACTATTGGTTTTACAGAACACATATCTGCAGGTCACGGGTCGATGAAGGATGGTTGTATGTAAGCCAATACGTTCCAGTTACAGTTGACGCGCTTCCGTTACTGAGACCGTTTCTCATGTAACCGTTATTTATTTCCTGCCATAAACAGGGATGCTGTACAACAGTTTTTGTAACTTGTCACAGCAGTGTTTGTTTTCGACATCGTATGTTAGAACATTTGAAGTTACGAAACTTTGTGCCACCTTGAGTAGAGGAAGGAGTGTGCTACCTTGACGTACTTTCTTACCACCAAATAATTTTAAAATATTACATGCATTCTTTATTTCCAAAATTAACCTACGTGATTGTCTCTAAGCGTGTGTGTACAAGTGCCTAAAAAACTCTAAAAATGGTATTGTTCCAATTAATAATTTTGAAACTATTATGTGTTCTAAAAGGGTGTATCACTAGCAAATATAACCACACATAAGAATAATCGGAATAATCCATTATCAGGCTGGGAAGATCAATACTTTAAAACAAAACAGTATAGGATCCTAGTACTGATCCTTTGGGAACGCCCGATTTCTATACAGCTCGAAGTAACTATACTGCCATCTATACAGCTCTAACTGCTTTTGAGACTTATTGTACTTCCATTTATTCTGGAACCATTGTGGTTTGACGAATGTTAAATTAGTCTAAAAATGAGTTTAATGGGTTAGTAACGATTTTGTGAAGCATGTTACTGATCGTACTGATACAAGTTATAGATCTATAGATCTTTGTTTCATAATTCAAAAGATGGAATATTTTACATTTTTTGAATTTAGTTGTGTCTTGTTTTGGGATGTGTCTTGTTGACACTGTCTATTAAACCTTAAACAGGTTTTGTGTTTGATGTGCCTCGGAAGATAAACGAATTGTGCTTACTTAAAAACCTAATGCCAACGGAAAATTGAATAAATAAATAAATAGAAATACCTGTTGTCCCCTCTTGTAAACGTATATACTCTGAACTATTGGTTTTACAGAACACATATCTGCAGGTCACGGGTCGATGAAGGATGGTTGTATGTAAGCCGTTCAGTTACAGTTGACGCGCGCTTCCGTTACTGAGACCGTTTCTCATGTAACCGTTATTTATTTCCTGCCATAAACAGGGATGCTGTACAACAGTTTTGTAACTTGTCACAGCAGTGTTTGTTTCGACATCGTATGTTAGAACATTTGAAGTTACGAAACGTTGTGCCACCTTGAGTAGAGGAAGGAGTGTGCTACCTTGACATAGCCTACTTTCTTACCACCAAATAATTTAAAATATTAATACAATCTTTATTTCAAAAATTAACCTACGTGATTGTCTCTAAGTGTGTGTGTTAGATTGCCTAAAAAATTCTAAAAATGGTATTGTTCCAATTAATAATTTTTTTTGAAACTATTATGTGTTCTAAAGGGTGTATCACTAGCAAATATAACCACACATAAGAATAATCGGAATGTCCATTATCAGGCTGGGATGATCAATACTTTAAAACAAAACAGTATAGGATCCTAGTACTGATCCTTTGGGAACGTGATTTCTATACAGCTCAAGTAACTATACTGCCATCTATAGCTCTAACTGCTTTTGAGACTTATTGTACTTCCATTTATTCTGGAACCATTGTGGTTTGACGAATGTTAAATTAGTCTAAAATGAGTTTAATGGGTTAGTAACGATTTTGTGAAGCATGTTACTGATCGTACTGATACAAGTTATAGATCTATAGATCTTTGTTTCATAATTCAAAAGATGGAATATTTTACATTTTTTTGAATTTAGTTGTGTCTTGTTTTGGGATGTGTCTTGTTGACACTGTCTATTAAACCTTAAACAGGTTTTGTGTTTGATGTGCCTCGGAATAAATTGTGCTTACTTAAAAACCTAATGCCAACGGAAAACGTACCATGCAGGGGTGGTTCAAGGTGATATAATTTCCAGTAAGAGAACTTTCCCAAATTGGAACCATAAACAGGTTGAAAGGTCGGCTTTAGAAAGCAGCATGTAAACTGAGAAAGCGGCCACTAAACTAGGTAAATATTTGTTGAAGGAAATGTTAAAGGTGACTGTGTCAAGGCTTGAGAGTTCTTGCATCATTAAAACCCTTCAGGAGACTCGGGATCTCCCTCTGTCTCCTTCCCGCCAAAACCCTTTCATCCTGTCACACCGCGCTTCGGGCTTGATGTGACATTTTTAAATTTGTAATCGCCTACAGATCCGCTAGTTAAGTAAAAGAGTGTTTTGTAGTTGTGCGACAAATTTAAAAATGACCAATTCATTGATACCATCCACTTTTAACTAAAATTACATTGAAGAAAAATTAAAAATTTGTCTGTCGGCTTGACATTACACGACCGTGGAGGCAGTTTCACCGCTTCCTTCAGACATCAATTGTGACGTTTGCTGTGTGGCACTTTGCACCGTCTTCTTGGAATCACATATCTTCTAAGATCTAAGGCTTCCGGTTTACACCGCACAGTTGAAATTACTGCTAAACGTTTGACCTCGCTGTGGAGAGTTTCTCAGTAGCCTGTTGACTGGCTGAGACATATCTTCTAATTACACTGTCATATTGTTTGGATGAGGTCTCAAGTCTACGCTTCCAAGCCACTGACTCTTTATGACTTGGAAGTCAACATTTGTCGGAATATTGACGGAATTCACCCCAATCTACTGGAATGGGCGCTTGATGGTTGAACCTTCTACGGGCACGCCATGGAACCGATATGCCAGACATAGCTTAAAACACAAATTCAATAACTCTGTGGTAAAAATAAAAAAATATGTTAATACAAGTTTTTTTAACAATTTTATTCATATACAAAACCACATAAAACAAAATATCTATTATATGTGATGGACATAAATTGATGTAAAATTATGTAAAACATAACTTAACAAAACGTCCTCCCTTAAAATCTTATGGTCGGTTACGGTAAAAAACCTTTTACTTTAGTCTTGACTAAATTATTTAAAAACCGTAAGTTTTGTTACATTTTTAGATTATTTTAAAGAAAATACCGAGTAAACATTTGCATAGTTTTAAAGTATAATAGCTCAACAACTACCTTTAGATACTTTTGCTTTGAGACACCGACCACTCTTAGAGGGCATTTTAAGGAGGAATATGACGAGTGTGATGAGTGTTTTGATGGATGATGAAATGTAGTCAATGTAGTCAGTGAAATGTTACAAACTAGAGCCAACTGTTCCCTAGATTGGATCATTATTTAATAGGCCAACGATCAATGGAAATGACCAACGGCTTAGCGTGACGTCCGAACCACGGGGAGTAGCCATCGTGAAAAGTTATCACTGCACCAGGGAATCGAACCAGGCTGATTTGGTGTTGAAGCACCACACTACACTTACTGTGCATTTGTTTCCATGTAAATTTGAACCACTTAAAGAACAACATTAAGTTCATTTGTTCATTAATCGTGATGTTTTCACATAGGAGCTCTTCTGTTGTCGATTCCTCTGCATATAGATCATCAGTGGTTGCTTTGGAAAATCGTTCATTGTCTCATCATGTCGCCTTTGGAACGATCCTCTTCCTGATAATGTTAAATCGATCGAATCTCAGGCTTTGGGGCGGTGGTCAGGGAAGGAATGCTGCGGGAGGCTGTGGTAGGGAGTGGTCGGGATCGTTGGTGTGCGTTTACGGGGTGGATTGTATGAAAGGTTAGTGTGATTGTTTTTAGGTTTAGAGCTATATATTAAATCAATTTATTTGTTAACATACACTTTAGTTAAGTTTTCTTATTATATTTAAAATATCTAATTTTCAATTACTGTGAATATTTGTAATTAGTATGATTTTATTGTATATATTTAACGTGGTTAAACGGTGAGAGGAATATAAAGTCTAACTTCACCACGTAAATAAGACTTTCATTCATTTCATTTGAAGTGTTCTTATTTTCTTCCAATTCCATCAACAAGAAAAGACAAACTGTGAAACTGATGAATGGAATGCTGTGAAAAACTGTGGATAGATATTCAGCAGTCAGAGCGCGGCTGTGACTTATCCTGCATAATGTGTGACATCTCTCAGTGAGTGTTATAAACAGAGGAGACAAACTGTGAAACTGTTGTATAGAATGCTGTGAGAAAACAATGTCCAAGTGGATGAATATTCAACAGTCAGAGCGCGGCTGTGACTTATCCTGCATAATACAATGTGACATCTCTCAGTGAGTGTTATAAACAAGAGAGACAAACTGTGAAACTGTTGTATAGAATGCTGTGAGAAAACAATGTCCAAGTGGATGAATATTCAACAGTCAGAGCTGTGTGACTTATCCTGCATAATACAATGTGACATCTCAGTGAGTGTTATAAACAAGAGGAGACAAACTGTGAAACTGTTGAATGGAATGCTGTGAGAAAACAATGTCCAAGTGGATGAATATTCAACAGTCAGCGTTGACTTATCCTGCATAATACAATGTGACATCTCTCAGTGAGTGTTATAAACAAACAGAGACTGTGAAACTGTTGTATAGAATGCTGTGAAAACAATAAGTGGATGAATATTCAACAGTCAGAGCGCGGCTGTGACTTCTGCATAATACAATGTGACATCTCAGTGAGTGTTATAAACAAGGAGACAAACTGTGAAACTGTTGTATAGAATGCTGTGAAAACAATGTCAAGTGGATGAATATTCAACAGTCAGAGCGCGGCTGTGACTTATCCTGCATAATACAATGTGACATCTCTCAGTGAGTGTTATAAACAAGAGGAGACAAACTGTGAAACTGTTGAATGGAATGCTGTGAGAAAACAATGTCCAAGTGGATGAATATTCAACAGTCAGAGCGCGGCTGTGACTTATCCTGCATAATACAATGTGACATCTCTCAGTGAGTGTTATAAACAAGAGGAGACAAACTGAAAACTGTTGTATGGAATGCTGTGAGAAAACAATGTCAAGTGGATGAATATTCAACAGTCAGAGCGCGGCTGTGACTTATCCTGCATAATACAATGTGACATCTCTCAGTGAGTGTTATAAACAAGAGAGACAAACTGTGAAACTGTTGTATAGAATGCTGTGAGAAAACAATGTCCAAGTGGATGAATATTCAACAGTCAGAGCGCGGCTGTGACTTATCCTGCATAATACAATGTGACATCTCTCAGTGAGTGTTATAAAACAAAATTTGAATGAAACTGTTGAGAAAAACAATAACATGTCCAAGTGGATGAATATTCAACAGTCAGAGCGCGGCTGTGACTTATCCTGCATAATACAATGTGACATCTCTCAGTGAGTGTTATAAACAAGAGAGACAAACTGTGAAACTGTTGAATGGAATGCTGTGAAAACAATGTCCAAGTGGATGAATATTCAACAGTCAGAGCGTGGCTGTGACATCCTGCATAATACAATGTGACATCTCTCAGTGAGTGTTATAAACAAGAGAGACAAACTGAAACTGTTGTATAGAATGCTGTGAAAACAATGTCCAAGTGGATGAATATTCAACAGTCAGAGCGCGGCTGTGACTTATCCTGCATAATACAATGTGACATCTCAGTGAGTGTTATAAACAAGAGGAGACAAACTGTGAAACTGTTGTATGGAATGCTGTGAGAAAACAATGTCCAAGTGGATGAATATTCAACAGTCAGAGCGCGGCTGTGACTTATCCTGCATAATACAATGTGACATCTCTCAGTGAGTGTTATAAACAAGAGGAGACAAACTGTGAAACTGTTGAATGGAATGCTGTGAGAACAATGTCCAAGTGGATGAATATTCAACAGTCAGAGCGCGGCTGTGACTTATCCTGCATAATACAATGTGACATCTCTCAGTGAGTGTTATAAACAAGAGGAGACAAACTGGTGTATGGAATGCTGTGAGAAAACAATGTCCAAGTGGATGAATATTCAACAGTCAGAGCGCGCTGTGACTTATCCTGCATAATACAATGTGACATCTCTCAGTGAGTGTTATAAACAAGAGGAGACAAACTGTGACTGTTGTATAGAATGCTGTGGAAAACAATGTCCAAGTGGATGAATATTCAACAGTCAGAGCGCGGCTGTGACTTATCCTGCATAATACAATGTGACATCTCTCAGTGAGTGTTATAAACAAGAGGAGACAAACTGTGAAACTGTTGAATGGAATGCTGTGAGAAAACAATGTCCAAGTGGATGAATATTCAACAGTCAGAGCGCGGCTGTGACTTATCCTGCATAATACAATGTGACATCTCTCAGTGAGTGTTATAAACAAGAGGAGACAAACTGTGAAACTGTTGTATGGAATGCTGTGAGAAAACAATGTCCAAGTGGATGAATATTCAACAGTCAGAGCGCGGCTGTGACTTATCCTGCATAATACAATGTGACATCTCTCAGTGAGTGTTATAAACAAGAGGACAAACTGTGAAATTGTTGAATGGAATGCTGAAAACAATGTCCAAGTGGATGAATATTCAGCAGCAGAGCGCGGCTGTAATACAACGTGACATCTTTCCGTGTTGGTCCACGAGGAAACCTTATTACACTTTTGTCATTGGTTGTTACCTTAAAATATCAGCACTAAGGACGAAGTGGTAAAACAATTGTTAGTTCTCAGAGGTTCAGTAACCATAACACTATGAGAAGTTCTTGAACGCTTTTGAATTGATTACACAAAAAATAAATGGCTAATGTTTCCTAACACATACATAGCGTTTTATCATGTTTTCAAGTATATTAACCATTATTAATGTTAAAAACCATTATTATAATTATAACAATCAAAGAGTAGAGAACTATCTAATAGAAGTCTTATAGATTTGTAATGGTTTTATGGTAGACAGTTATTGTAAGTTAGTGTTTTTGAGTTTTGGTTTTTGAAGTCCTAGGGTTTTTAGTTAGCATAAAAATTTGAGAACTATGCGAATAGGAAGTCTTATAGATTTTTAATGGTTTTATGGTAGACAGTTATTTATTGTGGGGTAATTAGTGTTTTTTTGAGTTTTAGGTTTGAAGTCACAAGGGACACTTTGAGTTAACTGTAAAGAGTAGAACTATCACGAATAGGAAGTCTTATAGATTTTTAATGGTTTATATGGTGAACAGTTATTTATTGTGGGGTAATTAAATGTTTTTGAGTTTTGGTTTGAAGTCACAAGGACACTTTGAGTTAACTGTAAAGAGTAGAACTATGCGAATAGGAAGTCTTATAGATTTTTAATGGTTTTATGGTAGACAGTTATTTATTGTGGGGTAATTAGTGTTTTTTGAGTTTCAGGTTTGAAGTCACTAGGGACACTTTGAGTTAACTGTAATGCATTAACTGCATGTAACAGTCAAATGCATTATTCAAATTTAAATTTTTTGTAACTTTGAGATCATGAAAATCATATGCTTAACACAAATAGTGTACACCATAGATTGAATGTTCCGGAAGTTTTAAATGTCACCAACAAAAAGCAAACAACATTTAAAAACAAAGTATTGTACAGGAAACAGTGTTAGATGGGAAGGTTACTGCAGTTGTGATGATTCGCATGGGCATTAGTAAACTATAATTTAGAGTGAAACTTCAGTTCCCTAGGCTAAAGTACAATCTAACTTCGCCATTCAATTTACAGAGAGAGCAATCTGTATTCTAATAGCGTTGTTGTAAGGAGAAAATTGTCTATTAACCTTTTATTGGCTCTGGAGGCGTAAACACAATTTGTGTTGGGTTTCCTCTAGTTCCAGGAAAGTCTGTCCGGCAATTAATTAGTCAATGTTGAAGTTGACCTAAAACAATTTCGTCCCTCAAAGGTAAGTTTACGAGAACTACTGCAATAATTACTCAAAGATAATTTAGGTTGGGGTCGTATGCAAGTTCCAAAGAGTTGTCCCGTAGTGCTTGTTTACTGTTTGTTATACTTATAAACTGATTATTTACACAGTTCAGGACACTGGATACTCTATGGTATAGAGTGGCTATTTGACAATATCGATGAGTCATTGATATAAATTATTATATCAATCACCTTGACGATCAAATAATTCTTGTTTAAAGAATATCTAGATTTCGGATTCGTATGTCCATGCTCAGTTCTGTGTCAGGAGGTCAAGTTTATTCATCATAATTTTAGGATGGATTTACGAATATGAAATCTAGATATTCTCTAAAAATTATTTACTAAGGTGTGTTAATATAATAATTTATATTAGGCGTATATACAAGCAATCCATGGCTGATCCATGAGTCCTTTATAACCATACATTACACCTTTGAGTCTAACGTTTCATTGGTCATTTATTCGATTTCTGGTCATTATTATGTCGGCTTGATATTTCTTTTTGAAAAACTATTGATGTACAAGGCTGTTTCTAACTCGCTATAAGTCTGTGCAGCTAATTTTGTAGTTGGAAACGGCAAGAGCAGAAGGTTTACCTAAACAACGATTCGAGCATGGAACTAGCCCGTTCCCAACAATAGAAGATTAGGGAGGCCTGCCAAACTGACATAATAATGAAGTTTATAAATCCGCAAGTTAATAAATCCGTTTCGGTCTTGTGAAGAAATAAGGAAACTCGATCCCCTACCAAACAGATACAAACAGATAAACGGAGGACTACTATTACCCACGTGGAGTTTTATAAACATTAACTAATTAAAATACTAAACAATAATTTACATTTAAAATGGTTGTATTCCTCTCTAATTTTATGGCCACACAGTCTCGTGTAACACATATACGCGTAACCGTTCCTACAGAACGAATAAAACTCTCCAATATTTTCCACATGTGTGCATGTTTGTCATTAGCTGGTGTTCAAGAAGGCAGGAGCCCTAGATCAGACTGCAGATCTTGGGATGATGAACGCTTGCTTAATTGGGATTAAACAGGATCATCCCTCCAGAGCCTCCCCTTCCTCGGTGCTCTTAATTGTATCACTTTGTCAAGCTCTGATATCGAGTTCCAGCAAGTTTTATGTTCCATAAACATGCAAGCAGTTCAAGTTATTTAAATTCACTGATAATGAAAGAGTAAAGTTATAACGATGTGCGTGCGACAGATTGGGAAGACAATGAGCAAGAAACGGAAAAAGCTCGTTGAAATATTTTTCGTTTGTGTCAATTGAGAATAAAATTATTACTTAGAAATTTGAAAACATAAGTGTTTGGACCGAACCGGAATTTCGATTGTTCATCGTGGATTATGCTGACCACTATATTTGTCCGGCCCAAAAAGTTATACCTTCAAACGTAGAGAATATTAAACTTAAATCATAGACTAACGGCAGAGTTATTTGTCTGTGCTTAAATCTGAATGTTTATTAATAGTTAATTGGGCCGGATGGTGTAGTCGTCAGCATAATCGCTCGGCAAGCGAGACCTTGGTTCAAACCAGTTTGGTCCAAATATTTATGTCCTTTAATTATTTAGTAAAACCTCTAACCTTCCCAATCCATATATTGCCCTTTGAACCCCAAAATCAGTAGGGTCTTTGGGTTAATGGTATACAACTATGTGTCGAGTTTCAAAGAGTCCGTTGATATTTACTAATAAATATTTACTGAAAAATATAACATAAGAATCGGGGACCTCAAAAACCCTTTTAAAATAAAAAAAATCGATATAATTTTATTCGTTTCCACCCTCCACACTAAGGACCTTTTCTATTCAAAAATTACAATTACCCCAGCCAGATTCTGAAATCTCAACATCAGGACAACCCTAACCGAAATACTAATAGTATAAATTAGTTGTACAGTATATTAACTTTCATGCTAACACATTTTCAATTTTTAATTTGTTGATACATTCTGTTGATACTTAAGTTTGATATACACCCCTTTCACAGAGAGGCTTACACTGTCAAAATGACCACTGAACCAGCTTAAGGCAACTACATTTTATTTAAAACCCCGTTAATCTACTGCTATAAAGAGGTATTTCATATACAAAGTGATAGTAAAATTAGAGAAAGGTTTATAGGAAGGGTAAGCACTGTATTACACAAACAGGTCAGTGTTATTAGATTACACTTCCGCCTTTTCCCCTTTGTGTAATTTACTCCAGCACTGTTCTAATCTGGCTCCGTTACAATCTCATGAGTATCTTTGCTTCTTGTTTGTTGTAGAGACTTGTGTGTAATAACTGTTTCGTAAGAGCTTCAACAATTTCAAGGTTCATGTTTACGTTATATATTTGAGGTTAGAATTATTAGCACTTTGTAAAATATTAGAAATAAGGAGATACCGTGTTGCTTTTAAACAAAAATCTAAATAATTCTTGAAGTAGACGTTGTAAAATATAAGCGTATTGGCAATTATTAATGGCGACCAACTCTTTGGTTACCATAGGATAATGGTAAATTTGATGATTGGTTTGAAAGTGTCAAGAGCTTTGCAGTAAGGTACTATTTAACTATAATGGTTTATAGGTTGTACATCTGCTGAAGCATTATATTGTTGCATTGGGTTACTGTATGAGTTTGTATGTTGTATTTGTTACTGTTTGTTTATTTATGTTCTGATTATACTGATACTATTACTATGATAGTTGGAAGATTCAGAATGAGGGACAAACAATGGGGTTTAATATAATTTTGGAATCCTCTACTCCCAAAATCCAAAACATGTCCGGTGTTGATATTTTTTCTCCCAATCAAAGCAGGAGAACACATAGTGGAATGACCTCGGCTCCTAGCCGTAGATGTTGTACAGAAAACTTAAATATAAAACATAAATATTATTTTAATGTCTCATATAATATTCAGGGCTACTTAACTTCTACAGTATAATAGCAATTACAGTTATTGATATTATTAACTGCCACTAGAAATTGTAAAGTATAAAAGGCATTTAAGGAAAGTGGTAATTGAAAGGTGGCATGTTTTGTAAACGTAATGGAGATATGGTAATTCAACTTCCAAGCAAACAAGTTATATAAAGAGAAGACTGGAAGACGTAACCCTCGATATAAACAAACAACGAATGAGGCACAAAGTGGGTAATGGTTATGTAGGCTAACCCTTCTTTGAACATCAATACGTAAAATGCTGACGTTCAGACGGTAAAGAAAACCAATACAACTTTGTTGTTATGGTTTATTTATACAGGGCGTTTCAAAACTTCCGTCGATGCTTTTAAGGGAAAACAGCTCAGGAAGAAATGAAGCTACAAAATCGTTTAAAGCTCATCGTTATTTGTACAGCCGCCATTTTGTCTTTTCGTGTTTTATTTCTTACATGAGATGACACGAGACGACTTGACATCTGAACTTATACTTACAAAAAATAGCAAAACCTGTCCCACAGCTAACAACGAAATGGTATAATATAGCATAAAGTGCTAAAGTACTTAGCTAGTGAATATCAGTTCAACTTGACATATAATGTTCAAAGGCATTATTGTCTTAAATAAGTGTTCATAATTGATTACAAGTTATTTTTGTAGTAGATCCTACTGTAGTTCTTAACATGATCTATACAGTGTAACATGTAATAACAAAGGTCTACAAGTGAGTTAAATATTTAGTTTAATAAGCTTTGAGTTTATTATAATTTTGTGGAAAATACATTTAAAGTTTAATGAGCTGCCCTGCTTGTACATTCTCTTGCACAACATCTATAGGTGAAATAATTTGACATTTCTACTGTTTCTAACAAAATTGTCCATACTTAAATGGTCCACTGAAAAAATACTTAAAATTTGCTTATATATTGCCTTATATAGTTCGTCTTAAAGCGTTAGAAATAGAACCAATTCCTTGGAGTGAAGGAAGGTGCAGTCAAGTACTACCGATACTAGACTGAAAACGTCGAAAACAGATTATATATTTTATTTACTATTCTACTACGTGACGCAAGAGAAAACATAAAATAAAAACACAGATGAAAAGTAAGGATGCTTCATGAAAAAGTGTTTAAAATCGATATCATAGACCTCAAGTACCAAAGTTTTCTCGGGAGATAATTTTCCCCGTTCAATTGAACAGTATTGCTCTCAAATCTTGAATTTTGTGGTTTCCAACTGTCGACACCAGCCCTAATAACCTAAGTCTTACTATGGCTCTGGCTTTAAGAAATATATTTAATATTATTTATCGGTTCGGTGCAGAGTAAACTTTGGAAAGACATGACGGGCTGTTCTTAGGTGAACGCGTTGCCACCAGTGTACTAGACGTTCTGCTTATATTAACTGTTAAGTAATAATCAAACAACATCACGTTACCATGGAGATACATACATAAAAACATACCAGGTGTTATAACATAAAAATATTATACACCAATCTTTTTAAAAAATAGCCCTCTTGTCATTCTATGTCTATGAGCCAGCTCTGGCTGCCGCGTTCAGCTTTGTAGATAAGGTAAAACGCACACAGGAAACTCTGTAGTACGTGATGAAATGTAAGAATAAAAAGTAAAACAGGACAGTAGAGCTTTAAAACAACACTACGTTATTTATAACAGTTTGACTATGCTCTGTTTCGTTTAGAAATGACGATACCAAATTATGTTTCAAAACAATGTTAAATCAGACAACAGCTGAGCACGTTGTTAGTTGAGGTAAAGTAAAGGGTAACAACGGTTAACTGAAAGTGAGTATTGACATTGGACTGGTGTAACGCTGGTGCGGGGGGAGATGAACAAGTGGGGAGGGGTTGAGAAGCTTTTAAGGGCAGGGGAGGTATTGTTACACGCCTGAAGATTACCTGCTTCTTATCCCATTTATTCTAACAATCTTCTTAGAATTTCGTCTAGTTCTTTTATATTTCTGTAAATTCTTTCGTAAAAAACTGGCATGCGCGTAGGTTAAAATACGCGTGCATAGGATTTTTGTAAAGCGACGTGTATATTTGGTAAGTTGAAGTATACATAAAAAAACAATATCTTAAGCATTACCAGCTACTGAGGATGTCTCTCCACAGCAGTAACTTAATTTCAACTGTGACGTGGTGTAAACTGAAAGCCTTAGATCCTAGAAATAATCATAATGATACAATAATAATAATATTTGAATAATAATCAGCCAGACCAATTTAATAAGTGTTCAATAATAGCTGCGTTATTTAAATAACATTTTAAACAGCAGATATTTAAGAATTTTAATGAGTTATCCCTGTTAACTATGAGTTTTCATAGATTATTGTGCATGATTACAATGTTACACTACATAGTTTTCGTTTTAATTACTTTCAAAACACTACTCGTAATTACAATTATTTACATTTAATAACAATTACAATTTTAGATATTTTAAAATAATTGTAACTTATATAGTAGAATTTAATAACTGTACAAAACTGCAGTAAGAGGGTTCAATTGGTGAATTTGTCAATATATTTGGAAATAGGTAAAAAAAATTAAATGTTCATAAAGTTAAAATACACAACTTAAAAGAAATAAGCTTCAAGATAATACTGTGTTTGACCCGAATATTATAGTACAAAATCCCACATAGTTGTTTATACTCTTACGTCAGATTATATAAGGGTTCTTTTTAATCAAGCTTAGACAAAGAATTGCCCAAAAATCATGGTTTTCCATCAAAAATATTATACCATACATTTTGGATCAGTGGTACAACATATAGTCAGAACTCTTAAGTACTGTTAAGAATAATTAAAAGAGAAATTAAGGTTGTTAACGATTAA
Source organism: Matsumurasca onukii (assembly GCA_018831715.1). Taxonomy (NCBI): domain Eukaryota; kingdom Metazoa; phylum Arthropoda; class Insecta; order Hemiptera; family Cicadellidae; genus Matsumurasca; species Matsumurasca onukii. The sequence continues at coordinate 34,399,230 of CM032063.1, read as the reverse complement.
AACTCAACACAAAATAGACAGAAAATTCAAATACCAGATTAGAAATACCTATGTGGGATATTATACAATAAGCATAAGCGTGCGTAAAACTAAACCTATAGGAGGGCTTTGAAATAGTTTTAAATTTTTGAAAAAGGAAGTGTAGATTTTTGGGGCGTAATGAAATCTTTTCAACACGTAAATACCTTTGTAGTCGGTATGTATTTACATTTTGTGGAAGTAGAAAGGAACAAGCAACCAACTTGCATTTTTAACAATATTAATACAATGCATAATCTTCGATTATTGTATAGTTAAGTATGATGTATTATGAGCTGAGGAAATAAACCTTTATCCTTAAAATATAAAAAAATAACATATTCTGCCTTTTTAACGTTTCAAAATGACATGCAAATATAACACCAATTAACTTACAACATTTGTATCATCATACCATTTAATTTACTACACACCATTTAAACTTTTACAAGAAATATTTTCTAGCAGCTGAAGAAATAATGTATTATATATTTTGCGAAAAGGTCTTCCTCAGGTAGAAGAACAAAATGAGTTATAAAAGGTCTGGCAATAAAGTAACTTCGGGAGGTCTCTCCGGATCAAATGAGGTTCAGGCTGTCTTTCATCTTTCCCAGCGGTGCTTCTAAAGCAAGCTTTATCAGCCATAAGGAGGCGGATTATTTAAATCCAGTTTACAAAACTTTAACTCGGTACGTTTTACTTTATATTTTGAGGACTGTTGTATTTAAGAAATTGAAGGCATAATTGTGTTGCACTATAGCCACTCACGAGCTGCTGATGCTCCTTGTCGAAACATTAATTTATATTAAGTCCAAAGATCAATATGTTTGTAGGCCTAAATTGTAACTATACTATAAAAATTATAAAGTAAAAAATTAATACAAGTTAGTTATAAATTTGTTTGTAATGTATTGTGCATTCGTGTGACTTGATCATACTAGTGACATACTGCACATGCAGTGTGGACCTGTAATGGATCGGTATCGTGCGCGACTCCGAAGTTGATCACTCCAATGGCGTGGGTTCGATCCCCGCAGTCACCACTAACATTTTGTTCAGTGACTTTACGGTAACGCTAGGTCAAGGTTGAAGTTGAGTGGTAGATGACTTTTAGTCCTAACTTCACCTCGTTAAAGAAGGCAAACGTTATCTTTTATATTTTTGATGGTGTTAGTACTGGATTTTTTATGGCATAGAGTGATAAACATCTGCCTTCAGTACATACTTTTAAGGTTCAGAAGTATTATACTATTTATGTCAGTCTTTACACATTTTTATCTCTCAGCAGATAATTTATTAGCAATTTTCCAAGGGCATAGTACTATTAATTTCTATCGCCAAAGAGAAGGACACTTCGTTGAACAAAACCAGTACACCTATTAAACGGTACCACAAAGTCTTTTACGTTTTTTTAAGGGGAAACATTTCCCTCAAAAGGAAACTTTCTGTGTGAATTATTTCCCGTTACACTGAATACGCTAGAGTTCACGGAAACGCGTCGGCTAAGTTTTTTAAGACAATCTAAACGGTTTGTTTATGCATTTAATACAATACAAACTGAGTCCTGAGTAAATAATGGTTTGCAAAGCAAGCAGGTTGGCAACTCTGCGGGAAGACAAAGTCAGCTGTTTATTGTCTTTTCTGTCAACAGCTGTTTTGTCTCTGTCCCGCGCTTGCGGCAGCTGGCTAATGGCTATCTTGTTTCCTTTGAGAGCTCTCCCTAACTCTATTGTTATATTTTCCTGTATACGATGTTTTGTTTGGTTGGGTTCTCTCCATGAATAAAAGCTTTACGCGGTTAAGCTCATGAAGAACTTGTGCAATTACCATCCAGGTGCTGCTTTTAGTAATAACGTTTTAAACAGCCGTTATTGTTTTTAAAGAAAGTTCTACGTTTAATATCAAACTATTCAGCACCGTTTGTTTGAAATTCATTCTGCATATGTTATACATATAAATTAATAGAATATTTTAGTAGTTATGATAAGAATATGATTTAGGTTAGATTTTATTTGATAATGAGAGGATTTTCCGTACCACTGGAAACCTCGTGTTGTTTTACAATTATCGGTAGACACTATAGACACACCTTCGCTCTCAAAATTTGCGATCTATCTAAAAAATATAGTACAAGGTATTTAGTATACACCACAATTTGTTTATCATTCACATGTTAATTGCTTCAACAAAATCAACACCTGTTATTATAATTAATTACATTAGCCATTTTAGTAAACATACTAGGAGTACTAACATCATTTCTTGTGGAAACTTTTTTAAAATAGGATTCTTTTGAAAACTCAGATTGTTTGAAATTTTCAACGTTGGTCGACATGGTGCTGTTCCCGATCGAAACTATAGGGAACTGGGTACGTGTTAAACTACGGCGTCAAATAGCAAAGAATTTGAGAGCAAAGTTTACACACACAAGTCAATGTGGAAAGTGAGTCTTAACTCAGAGTCAAACCCGCCAAAACAGAATCGTTGGTATTCAGTTTCAACAATATCTATACGAAGAATTTTACATAAGATCTTCATTTACATGAACAGATTCAAGTTGTGCATAGCAAAGCCTACGAAGAGTAATGTTCTGTGATGAAATATTCGACAATTAAGAAATCAAGCAGTATCGGACCTGTTAATCATGTCTGATAAGCATTTTACCTTTAGCACGTCAACAAAACATAATATGCTGGTACTTTAGTGCTGTAACTAAAAGCTTCATTAAGCCTTTAAACAGCTCTAAAATGATGTTGGTGTGCAGTTTTCGACCGAGAGAGAATCTTTGGATACTTCTTTGAAGTTGATCTTTTGAACACAGTAACCATAACTCAGATCGTTATGTGGACGCTGATAAATAACTTTTTATTCCACTTTTGGATTAAAATTGATAAAGAGTTTACTTCCAGCAGATGTACCACTGCACACAAGATAATTACTTGTAGAAATGTTTTGAAAATCGTTTAATTTCAGATTTTACATACTGGCAGTAGATACCAGTTTGTCTGTTTTGACTTCTTTCTAATCGGGCTGTTGAAGTTTAAGGTTTTCAAGGATAGTCAGAGATTTGTTGAACTGAAGCATAGAATCATAAAGGAAGTTCAAACTTTAAGAAATGCTGAACAACTAATGACGGTTTTTCAAACGACTAGGAATGTCAACGTGTTCAAAGACCAATACTTAGTATGTAGTTTTCAAGAAATTTTTATGGTTAAATGCTTAAGTAACCTACGTTTTAGTATGTTATTCAGTGTATAGTGTTAATAGTATTAATTTATGCTATTTATAAATTTGGTGTTCTCATTGCCTCACACCTGTATATACGAGTATTTTTGTGTTTTATTATACTCACGACCTTTGAAATGATTCTCAACACCTACCTGCAACAAAATCAACACCAATATTTTTAATTATAGTTGTACATAAATCATATTTTTCATTGAATACATATAGAATATACATACATATAGGGGTATTTTTCAAAGGTGTAGCTAAAGGGTGTTCAACACTCCAATTTCCGTAAACTAAACACAACTTTTGAAATTGCCAGTTATCTTCTGGATGACAGATCATTCGAGTTGTTGTTCATTAGTCAATCGAAGCCTAAAACGTATACGAGTACATATTTATGACAAATGGAGCGTTAAAGTTTCGAGAAAACTATTGTTTTAACCATGAGGATTTTGAGTCAAAAGTTTAAATCATACTTATTGGTGGAAAATATTCAGAATTCAGTATTTTCTAACTCAGCTAAAACTGATATCTTTAATACGGTTTGGTGATAATATTATAACGTTGGTAACAAACACCCTGATGTATCAGTTCTAAATTTATACGTACATTGAAGCTGTAATTCATATTACGAACGATGATCATAACATTAGAATAGATCTGGGTTGCGATAGCAGAAGATCTCGACAAATTGTATATTCTGAGCGGTAAGGGTTCGTACTCTCGAGAGAAAATCACTCAACATAAGATATTCTATACACTTTATGCGGGGCGTCAACGAAATACTAAATATTTTCAACGTTCTTTAGAATTCTTGTCACATAAAATATGCAGTATAATTGTGTTCAGTATCGGTACGAACTAGGGGGGTAGTTGGTGTTGTGTCTTTTTAAACCGATTCACTAAAAGGCTTACATAAAACAAGGACGTGACATAAAATGATGTTTGAGAGTTATATCTTCAATGCAGATGTTGTAGTTCAGAAAACGCCAAAAAATTTATTCTGAATTCAAAATTTCAAATAAAAGATCAATATAATTTTTAGGTTTTCTCACCAATGGCAGTAGATATAGTGTGTGTTTTTATAGTTGTCCAAACAACATAAATGATTGTAAACTGGTTAACAAATATTAAATGTGATCTGTATAAGCTGCTCTCTCGTTTTACATCGATAGCGCTAGCGTCAAACAGTTTTCAAATGGAATAAACACAATAACATAACCTTCTACAATTTAAGCTCCAGCTCGATATTGAATTAACGACAAACTATCACCACAATACTAGATAACTATTTGATACAACTAAATATAGACATATTGTTTACAGTATAAAGTGCCTGGAAGTAAGAGCCAGGATTAGTAAGAGGAAGTGAATGCAATATTGTCAGTATCGACGAGTGATAACTCTTGCATTGTTCTGCCCAGATCAATGTACAACACAATCTACTAGAAGCTCTTTTCCTTCTTTCCTCTTATGGTCTAGTTGTATCTGTTTTTGGCCAATAAAGATATTTATTTATTTATTTTATTTATCAAAACTTAGTTACGCCATAGTCATCTGGGGCAATGCAAATAAAACAAGCTTTGATCACTTATTTATTTTACAAAAAAGGCTATTTACGAAGAAGAACAATTATTTTGTAGAATTGTATTTAAAGAAAACCAACTACTAACCTTAACATCGATATTATATTTTGGAATGTGATTTTTCTCAAACAAGTGTTTATGAACTAAAACAAAATATTAGTTTGAAATTTTTGAAGAACAAGGACAAATTAGCAATACTAGGTCACAACACATCATTTTACAAAAATCGTAAAATTTATAATTTAGTGAAAATGTATAATTATTTGCCTGAAGAATTAAAAAAGAAGAAAACGTAAGCCTGACAAAATTTGCAGTGAAGAACTCGTTCTGCAGTATGTATGAATATTGGATGAGTAAGGGAAGATGAATCTTATGTAGTATCTACTTTAATGTTTGTTACTTTTGTTTTTGTTTGTCATATTATGCATTTTGTGATGCCTAATGCAATTTACTTTGTCTGGCAATAAAGTTATCTTATCGTATCCGAATAACTCTTTTAGTGCAAGCTGTAGCCTATTTGCTTCTTATACCTGTGACACTTTTCAATAGCATCTGTCCGGCGTGTGTGATAAGTTGCTCTGTTAAACAGTACTTATACTGAGAGACGTTGTAATAAAGGAATTTTATTTATTTATTTAATAAACTAAGCCTTACTTTTCCTTCAAGTTATATTACGATTTGTATCCTCGTAAAATCTGTTGTTTGAAGTGTGATAACAGGTCACATTATTTTAAAGTTTATTTACGTGGTTGATAACAAAAAGAACATTGCTGCAATATATTTCGGAGGGGTTATTAGTTTAAAATGTAATACGATTAAGGTATAAACTATATCACTATTTGAGATGCCGACCACTCTCATGAGGGTATTTTAAGGCAAATATGTGGTGAAGGATGAGTGTGATGAGTGGTAGTAATGAGTTATGAGGTGTAGTCTTGTTACAAACTAAGGCCGACTCTTCCTTAGAATGGGTCATTAATTAATAGCCCAATTACCAATGGAAATAAAGGACCAACGGCTTAACGTGACCACGCAGGTGATGGTCTGATATGTCCAAACGATGGTGGGAGTTGATGCGGGTATCATCAGATGATCACTGAGACTATCTGAGCCGCTTTAGACTTATATCATCCTCAAAACCTGACCTCCATGAAGCTGGATTATAGGAGCACGCCACGGGTCCCAGTCGAAAGCCAACATACGTATTTAGACCTCTGCTGTAAAGAAGTTCAAGGAATAAACCTCCACATAATTAGGAAAATACGATTAAAATAAAAACGTGTACCTGAAGGAGCAAACAACACAATTTGTTTCAAAACTATTTACGGCAATACGATTGTGACTACACTCACTCACACACTCACTGTTTTTACTAGTACTGTTTAACTAAGTCTGGTGAATCTTTAAGCTTGATCAAACACAACCTTGTGAGATTCTTATAAAGAGATAAAAATATGATATTATCCTTTCTTAAATGTTGGTGAAAATATTTAACCAGATGAACTAGCATTAACGTACATGATTAAACTGAACCACATTTACTTTTTTGTTGCAAATGATGCAGCTCAATTTGTCAACCCAAGTAAGATCATTGACTGTGACAGAAGGTTAGATACACAATCTTTCTCAGGCCCGAGGGAGTCTATCAGCAATATCAGACATATAAATCACACAATGGCAAACCCATGTAGTTCTTTAACTTTTCCGCTTCAACAATGGTTCTATTTTTATACATTCAATGGCAATTGTATGTACAGGATGAGTTTTTAATATCCCACCTTAGCTTTAGAAAAAAGAAATATTTTTAAAAACCTTTTGGGCAGAAATTAGTTTTAACTAGTTTCTAAACTAGTTAAAAACTAACTAGCCTAGGTTGGGTAGGATAAAGACAGTAAACAACTTTCTCATGTCATAACAAATACAAATATTAACAGCTGCTATTTGTTTATTATAAAAACCATAAAGTAAATACATAAGACAAATTAAAAAATAAATTGCAAACATTACTAATAGCATATAAAAGAATTTTGTATAATTTTAAGTAGATAAATAAAACTGTTCTGTTTTATTAGAAATTGGCTAAGATTCACAGTGTTGCTTGGGCTACGTGTCGGCTATGTTTTATAATCATATGAACATAGACTGTTAAAATTTCATTGAACTTTATCGTTTTAAAGCTAAAGTACGTTTCTTTTTACAAAAAAACCACAATTAAACTATTATTTAAGAAAGAAATTTGAAATCAAATGAACCAATAAAGCAACTTAATAGTAATACCACAACTGATTTGGTGGTAGAAAGGATGTTTGATAGAACTCACAGTAGTAAATAAAGTTAAACAAACACAATATGTTTAAAGTTATTATTTTATTTAAGAATGAAATAGTACGAAGGTACTAAAATATACAAGTACTCGTTTTTGTAACTAAGTCACAAGTAATTCTCATCGTCACAACTATACGGATTAGGCTAAGTAGGAAGGTTCCAAGTTTAAGGTCTTTACATTTTTAAGTTCTCTTACGGTATAATTGTAAAGTGGTTAATTATAATGCGAATTCCAATTCATGATCATTAATTTTTTGGTCTTTAACTACAGAGTTGATTTTTTAGTTGTTATCCAGTTCTTTTATTGCAACTTACAAGTATAACCCAATTATTTACTTGGCTATTGGTGCTATTGTCAAATGCAAATTACTTGATACATTTAATTTAAAAAAATGTACATTACTACAACTTATTTGGTAGTTGATAGGATGTTCTATAGAATTCATGGAATTGAAAAACAACATTGAATAAACACAAAATGTTTTATAACAAAACTACGTAGTTATACCGTGTAAGATGTTCTATTGTCAAATACAGTGATTTTATTTCTTATAATAATAAGCAGCCAAAGTTACTATTCGCAGTTTAAACTAATGTCCAAATGCACACACAAGAGGGGAATGGTGGTCGTATACGTGATTCTCAAACTAGTCAAAGAAATCAATAACACCTCAAAGTGAACGAAGATCTTTTGTGAACCTCCTTCCAAAAGAGTATATTCGGTTCTGACCTCAACTTTATCTCTTGTGGTCTGTTTGTTGAAAGAGTAAATACTCTTTAGAAAAGGCCTGTTTAAATACGTCTATATTTTTATCAATACAAAAAATGTTGAGTTTGGAGGCAGGTGAGTTTTAAAAACATTCTTGATATGTTAAACTTAAAGTATGTTTTACAATTTGAAACTAGTAGTATGTGTTGGAAGAGCACACAGAGTCAGAGCATTGTCTTGTCTTGTCTAAATGTAAGAGAGAATGGCATTTCAATAAAGCAACAGCAGGGGGCAAATGAGTTGAGGCCTGTCTTTTATCTCTCAGCAAGAAAGTATTTCGTGTTACTTTATTTTCCCTCCCATGATTTTTTCGAAAATTAAGGTATTATATTTTATATATTTGTTAACTGTCTCAAAGCATATCTGTGGTGGTCAAGTAAATATCTTTATAATCCATGGAAAGATGGTGCCTGTAAACTGTAGTCATGGAAAACATCTACGATATATTTCAACGTTTTGTTTATTCGGCACAACATATTTTATTATGTCAGTTTTGGGTTTTATTAATACCCTTTTTAACACAATTCTTTACCCATATATAAATCCTATGGGGGTAAGTGACTTCTAAACCATTAATACACACCAGATTTTGCAAGACTTTACACGTTTTGTGTTTTAATGTTAAAACCATCATCAAAAATGTACAATAGCGAACAAAACTATCCTAAAAGTGTGCATTCATATATTTTTTACGAACAAATAGACCAAAAGAGACGAAATAAATACATACAAAGTTGTACTTGTACATTGATAAAAGCTAAGAACGTTTTCTGATAAATTTATCCTCCAACAAAATGTTTTGAACTGAATTCCTACCGGATTTCATCTCAAAGTGTGCAAGGTCCCAGAACAATATGCTTGACAACGCCACATGATTCCCTGAGGGCTCGTATCTTCCTGACCCTTGGCATTTAGAAACAAACCAGACTTGTTCAGACAATATCTTTACAGAAATTGTATCCTCACCAGTCAAAAGGAAATATAGAAACAAATCGAGATACATTAGAGAGTACATTGAAGGTAATACAACTGTATACACACTAGGTTTACGAACCAAACTTAAATAATGTGTACAATTTGATTATCAAATACTGAGCTTATTCAAGGCTGAGCTGTATTTTATAAGGTTTTTGTTTGGCTTTTAGAAGCCGGGTGGGTTTGGAGAGTAAGTATTTTGCATATTTTTTGTCTTTTAAGAACAATGTAAAGACAAGCATATTCTTGTGTCACTTCAAGGCCACAATTTTCATCGGAGCTTTAGAAATAGGTTTTAGTTTTTAAGATAACAATATACTGCAGTAAGTCCGCTGACCACATTTTTTGAAAATTGTAATACTTTACTAGTAAAAAAACTCAAATACAGAGATTTTCATTTTTTTAAATTTATGTCACGATTTATAAATGAGAAAATGGAAATTTGGCTCAGCGGAGCCACTAAAACATTTAATGCACTTTGAAACAAAGTTTGTTTTATAAAACTCGGTTGAAATGTGTAGGTTTCAGATGTTCCAAGAAAATGCTTGTTTTACATTACTCGTATGAGACGAAATTAAAGGTCACGGTCACTACTGCACTCTCTTAAAATCTACACAGAGTCTTTCTACACTAATACTTAGATGATATTGTCATAATATCGTTTATTAAAGGTGGCAGATACTAAGTTCCTTTTGCCTAAATGTATTCAATATATCTGCGCATTACTACGACTATAAATCGATTAACGATTTTAAGCGCTGAATAAACTAATTAGCTGTAAGAAAGTATCGCAAAGGAAGTGTTAAACTCGGATGTTTGAAAGAGATGTTTCTCAACGTTACAAAGATGTTGAGCTCGAGACGAGGCAAAACAGTTTTCTCACGAGACTTCTTTGATTAATTAACTGTTCACTTCAATCTTCTGAACAGACAAGACAGTTTTATATAGTCTTGTAACATGTTAATCATGTTTTAATCACAAATAACTGTTGCCTCTCAAATGTCAAATAAGATGTAAGTCTTAAATATAAAACAGTTGTGTACATAGTTTGTGTTATTATACTTTCTACTACTTTATATACTTAGATGAAATAAAATAATTCTAACAACATTTACTTTTTTAAAATTTTTAGATATCATGTTACATTTTGAACACATTTACTTTCATTGTCGACTCATAACTTTTATAGATGTAGTATTTAACGCATTTTAGGATCATTGATATATCGAGTAAAGTTTTGAACATATGTATAGGTTTTCAATAGTACTTAATTTAATGATAAAAAAACATAAATGGTCATTTTAGTATTAAAATTTGAATATACCGTGAGGCCTAGACGTTCGAAAACAGGTCAATATTCATGTAATTTTAATACAAGTATTATGTTTTTAACTGTCTCCTTTTCTTTGCTTGAAGTTTGTTGTTGACGATGGGGCAATCTTTGCAGTACCATTCTCTAATATTAAACAATTTAAAACTCAACTTCACTGGCCTATGTAAAACTGCAATTATGTGAGTTCGTTGAACCAAGGTCTTTTAACATCCAAGAAGTTATTATTATGGCCTTAATATTAAAAAAAAAAAGTGAGGAGAAACCTTTTGAATTGGCTATTGAAAGAATTAGACTTTAAATAATCTAAATTTATATAAAAGTCTTGGCTAGTGAACTCAAATATTGGCTAGTGACCTTTGCTTCAATGTTACGATTTAGTAACTTGTAAATAACATATTTTATTAACGTGTGTACTTTATACAAGCATATGTTTAAACTATCTATTGTGAAATGCGATGAAACTACCATACTACCGTTAAAACTGCTTGTAACAATTTTGGTCCATTAAAATGATTACCTAGTAATTTGAAAGCGAAAAGCATTAGGCAATGATATCGGTAAAACTTTTGCAGCTTATCGGTTTTCAATAAACCCCTACTGTCTCTCTTCCCCATTTATATTCTACTGCTACACAGAAACGGTCATGCATGAACATTATGTTAGTTCCTTTACAGTAATTACTTTCTTTACAATGTTGCTTTATATGTAACTTTTTATCAAAATAAATAGCCTGAAACATGTTCAGAAGCTATTTAGATATTTGTTTTGTTATAAAGTAATGGAAAAGCTATTTGTATGATATTTGAAATAATGTCTCTATTTAAGCTTAATCCATACATTGTAATTTAATTGTGTTGATTTAACATATTTTGATAATAACGATTTAACTATGGAGAACCGCTTTACCGCTTTATATCTTACCACTTTACTCACGAAAACCAGTTATAATTCTTCAGCCTAGACTAAATTCATTACACTTTTAAGTAAAAACATATCATCCCATTTCTGACTTGTAACGGTTTGTTTTGAAAGCGTGAACGCGAGACTAGTTTGAGGGGTCTACAGTGATTGCGTGGGTTCAGATCAACAAGTACGATATTCTGAAGGCATTGGACCGTAATAATTGACATTTAATCTGCCTCTGGTGCCATAAACAGCGCTCCAACCCTTTACACCGCCGATCACCTTGACATCCTCTGATAACTGAAATTAAAATAAATTAAATAAATAAAATTATCAATTTAGCATTTATTTGTTTCAACACTTTTACTAATGCTTTTAAAACTCACTCATGCAATAAAATGTTTATTCTACCCATGTATAAATAAATAAGTTTCAATCAAAATCACCTTTGAAATTATACACTTAAATCCCATATAAATATATGTTCATTGCAAATCTTTTGAAACGAGCACTTTTCAACTAGATTCTAATTTTTACTGCAAAAATCTCTCAACATGTCATACAAATGTTCGGAATTTCCATACCTATCTTTTGCGGTCACTTTACATACTGTGGACTTGGTAATTTATTCTTAATTTGAAAATAAACAAGTGACGTAAAACGTATTAATTTAAAACAAGTATAGATCATTGTTTTTTCTTAAAATTATAGATCGAGGAATGCATATTGAGATTCCTTGAGTTCTCAATTTCACGTCTAACTTTAAAAGTGTACGTTGAAAGAAAACACTTTATTCAGTTGAAGTTAGTACTATAAAGTCGTATAAATAAAACCTGGATAGAAATAAGTGTTTTCGAAAATTTTGAAGAGAACTACGATGCTTGTTTTCGAAATCTGGTACATTTCTTACAGTTCCACTATACCACATATAACAGTCCAAGTTCACGCTTGACAAATACTTTGAAAAACTATGCTACACTTATTTTAAAGTATACTGTTAATTTAGACTGTACACAGCTTCGTTTCTTCAATATGTTTTTTAAATCGCAGTTTTGAAATGTCTTATTGAACTGAACAACCTTTTGGAGAAAACATCCACTAGACTAGGTAGTTCAACAATACAAAGCTTTATAGATATAGAAGTATTCTGGTCGATTGGAAGAGATGGAAACAATAGTGAGGAGAAGCTCAAGATTAAAAGCAAGTGATAAGTGAAATGATACCAATATGTTGGACGTGTGGGCTGTGTTGGGTTCCAAAAGAGTGGTGAGAGAGGGTGGAAGAAGGAGGAGAGATTTGTGTAGGCGTATATGGCGTGGTCACTGCCGGGAGAAAATATTGTGCCCCACTGTTTCTGAACCTATAGTGAACAAAACTCTAAAGTATTCGAAGTGGTAGTAATAATTATTATGAGTAAACATTTCATAAAAATATGTGAAGATTTAAAATAACAGGAGATTTATCAAACTTTCTGAGTGGGTTAGTGTACATACACTATTTATCTATACAGTTCAAATTATTCGAACGAAAGGACATAAATGCTGTACAATGTTGTAAGAGAAAAGTTAAGTTAACAAATTTGTATTTACTGAGTATCGAATTTTCTTTGGAAAAATGAGATATTGATGCCGACAGCATGGTAAGATCCAGGCCGGGGACTATGAAATAAACGCCCGACCTCCGGAACTCGTTTTAGGAATTTTTTCAAAACCTTATATTCAAATATAATTATGTATACAGATAACATTGCTTTCAACATTGCAATGCTTTCAGATAACATTTAGCATTCGTATGAAGACAATTTTAGCGAAGTAAAGAAAACAATGTCAGTTCTGGCAGCCATCTCTCAACTCAAAATTACGTCACGCACAGTTCTAAACCTCGTGATACGTGATTGCAAACTTCAAGACCTACCTATTGTATACAGGGTGAGTTTTAAATATCCCCTTCCACCTTTACTTTTGAAACAGGACATATTTTTAACCCCTTTAAGGGAATGGTTTTATAGGATTCTGAAATTTGTTTAGACGTACTTTGCGTCACCCGCCCACCAGCCAAAATCCGGAGGAAGGCCCCCAAAAGTTAAAAACAAACTCTCCCCTTGTGGTACCTCAAATGAAAGGGAATTTCTAAACAAACGCAATGACGCAAAGAAAAAAATTTTATCTCGACTCTTTTTTGTGTGATATTTTTATTTATTCATTTCTTCAGTTTACAAAGCAGTGATATAAACTTAATCGTACAAAATACTTTGAACAATACTCCCCCAAAAAAGCATGCTTGTGGTTGGGTGAAGGCAGAGTTCTAGAACACTTTATAATTTATTCACAACACTACTATATAATTATATTACAAGTATACAAGTATAAATTAATATGTTTGACTAGCTATAAATATAATACTCGTATTATGCGAAGCCAAATAAATGGTTATTAATTTAAAGATGACACAAAATCAGGTTTAAAATGCCCCATACAATTTATTTAGAATGACACAATTTTCTTTAAAATATTCTACGAGATTATGTTAGTATTTTGAAGAAAATGTTGTACTTCAAAATAAATTGTATGTGAAAGAAAAGGATAAATATATTTTTATTTAAACAAATTTTATTTAAAAATCCTAGTGTTTAATAGTTTTACCTTCAAAGTGAATTTTTTCGAAACAAAATAAAAATCAGGAAAAACGGTTGCCTAGTAGTTTTTTAATTCCTGAAATAATGAAATTTAGTTTTTGTGGGGTTTTAACTTTAGCTTAGAAGTATAGGAATGAACACTTCTACTAAACTACTATATAAACTAATAACGTGAGTACGTTTATGAATTTCCTCTTGAGAAAGTAGGACAAACTGCACTAAACTCGTCATCTCTTTTCACATGTCAGCGACGGCTTCTTCGTACAGCATCGTAAAGTTTTCAACTTTGACAGTTTTATGATGATATTGCATCAACCAGCAGCCATTTCCAGAGTGTCCTTTTTTGTTTCGATTAGCTAAGAGTGTTCCTTCCCTAGTTGCACAATAGCATTATTGATCATAGTAATATAATTTTGTGAAATGAAATGACAAAAATAATACTTCTATAATTTATTTGCAAATTAATTATGAATAGTATTGACATTTGTCTTTATTTGTTCAAAGTTTCAAACAAGTCTTAAATGTTGAAAAAAAATACTTTTGAAGACTAAATGAAATAAAAAGTGAACATTTATAGAGCTGTTTTAATTTTGATAGGCTTTGTAAATTCCAAATAATTTAGGCTAGATTACTGTTGTTTAATATTTGACTTAAATTTTACTTTATTATTAATAATATTATTTTAATTATTCGTGTGAATTAATTGTTTTGTTTTGTTATGTTGTATTGTTTGATTTGTTTGCTTTTGTATTTTTATGATTTGTTTTTTGCCTCTTTATTGTTTATACAATTAATTTGGTTTGCAATTAAACTTTTATGCACTTAGAAAGTCCTGAGTTAATTTTAGTCTCAAAAATACAAACTTAATTTTGCAAAATATTTATATAACTATTTTCAAACTAATCGTATTATAAATACATTTTTATGGCTTCTTACTTAATATCTTGGGGAAACGCCCCCACAATTATAGAAGGGCGCTTTCAAGGTAAATCATACCGCGTTATAGTAAATTCGCTATGATTCACGTCTGAACTTGTGGCTACGTGTCGGCTATGTTTTGTTTTTATTTCCGCCAGTAATAATAGCAGGGACTGGATAAAGACCCAGATGAATAAAGTGAAAGCAATATTGTCAACACCGACGAGTGATAACTTTGCATTGTTCTGCCCAGATCAATGTACAACACAATCTACTAGAAGCTCTTTCCCTTTAGTGCAAGCTGTATTTGTTTCACAATAACATGATCCTTTTGCACGGTGTATTTGATAGTTAAGTGAGGTGAGGTGCTTTGAACTCTTTACCTCAAACGATATGGTAAATAAAATAAACCACAGTTTTAATGTTGGTTTACCATATTACACAAGTTACTTACATTTTTGATGTGGTGAACTCATGCCAGTGTATGGTTTCATATTTCAAATTACTATGGTAACAACATACTCTCGACGCTTACTGAATATTTTATAGTCGGGATGTAGATCCTGACCAAGTAACATAAAGTACACATTAGCAAGTCGCCTAGGAACCAAAATAAAATAAAAATTACATTTGCATCATCACAAACAAATTGAAAGTAGTTTTGGACCCTAAAAAGGCCTAGGGCCAGAGCCAAAGCATGCCCCCCACACCGGATCGGGGGAAGGGGTGTGAACTTTACAAAGTACTAACCTTGTCAAAGCACGTGTACAAGGTTTCTTATACGATAACATTATAAATTCAGTGTAATTTTAGAGTAAATCAGTATATAGTGGAAAAATAAGCTGGACTGAGCCTTTGATTTTATTATTCTATTAGTATAAGTCCTCAGCTGTGAGTACGTCATTTGGTAAATATGTATAAGCTCTTAAGGACGGATTGTCCTGAAACCCGATGGGTTTAAGAGGTTTATGTGTCATTTAGGAGGTTTATGGTAAGGCTTAGGACTGCATACCAACATAGCTTAAGATCGAAGTTGAAATGAAGGTCCGTGATTTTGCATGGAACAAAAGAAATTAAAATAAATGTATCCGGACGTCCCATTAGTAAGTAATTTCAGTTTGAAGAAAGAACGGTTTAAACTTTAAAACACCCTATTCTACCCGTACATTAGGTTTGATAAAGCAACGTTTGAGAACAATTTTGATAGTATACTTGATATAGTTTACTGATTCAAAAGTTTCAAAGTAAAATCTGATTGCACACGATACGATATTTAAACTTCCATTGGATTGTCCTACTGCTCAGTTTTATGATAAAATGATTATAGAAAATCGGCAAAACTACTTTGACGTAAAAAAACTACTATCTTTATTATTTTAACAGCTAACACACCAAGGAGAGATGGAAATGACGTCACGTCACGCTCAAACTTGTCGAAGAAATCAATAAACCTCAAAGTGAACGAAGATCTTTTGTTAAACTGCTCCCAAGAGGCTCTTGTCGGTTCAAGCGCTCGACTTAAACTCTTGTCATCTATTTTTGAGGGATTTGTAAATATTTCAACGGAAATACTTTTTCAACCAGAATACTTTTACTAATTAAACTGATATTTTTATAAACGATCTATAGAATATAGATGTCAAAGTTATAGTAGCTTTGGTTGTAACCTATGATTTACATGTTAACACAAACGTTAGTTTTAGACATTTAAAAGTATTTTTCTTTGTTTTATTGAGGATAAGATGGTTAAGTTTTCCAATCTGTTTGTCAGAGCTCAGACCTTCCTAAAATGTATGTTAGAGAGAATGGCGTTTCAATAACTCAACTACACCAGGGGGTTCAGCTTAGGTCATAAGAGCTAAGGCCTGTCATTTCTTACTGAGTAGTCAGCCCACGCAGCAATTCTCACGTAGTTTGATTTTAGTCTCAAGATACTGGTTTTACTGCATAAATAAAACTTTAATTTGGTTTTAGAAATAACAAGTGCAATGTTGTCGTAGCTCTTTCTCAGACAATAATTCGCATTAAATAAAAGCAAGGATGGGAAACCTAAAATAACTTGTACAAGATACTATCGAATACTAATTGGTTAAATTGGAATATAAACTTGAAACCTTAAGTCACCATAGGAAACGGCTATCTTACAATCACTTGAGTTAAAGGCCAGCGCAATCTTGATAACATGATGACAAAACACACATAATTGTCTAAATTGTTTAGAGGTGCACAATATAACGGATCTAAGATTATAAATGTTTACTTTTTCATTTAATTGTATTCAGCTACTTATGAGAGAGTCTCACAGGTTTAACATTTTTGCTACCATTTAAAACATAATGTAATACTGTTCTAACTACTAAGAAGATTTTAAAGAAGCCATTATTTAAAAAACATAAGAAGTCATTCTCGTAAAAAGTCAGGTAGATAAAAATTAATACTCTTCGCCAGATTTATATAACTCGTTAGACAAGTTTGATTTAAACTCACTAGTTGTTATATACAGTGAATCGTAGAACATTTGGAAAGGGCTTTCTGGAACTCCCCTAAGCAAAATGTAGCCAATTGGCATTACTCCAGAATATTTTATTGTCATTGCTTATGAAAAATTTACGAATTTGGGGATCTCTGTTAGATATATCTATGAAAGGGCAATCTTGGATTTAATCCAAATTAAGCCATATAAAACAGCTGTATTAAGGTTCAAATATTTGTACATTATTATTACAGTTACATGACGTTCAAAGTATTGTAAAAAATCACACAAATATCACGCAAAAAAATCATAAGCACATTTATACTGTAAACTGTACTAAATACATTCTATTTTTCCAATATTTGACAGCAACAATCTTAATCAACAATTCAAAATGTAATATTGGAAAAGTAAGGAAAGAAAAATTTACAATTACAATAAAGTCAAAAACACTTCATTTGACAAGCGCTTTCCCCGAACCCTTCCTTCCCCCCTTTGACTGTGGGGTATTCCATACCCCAGACTCCCCGGTGGTTGTCGCCCAGTTAAAATTCTTAAAATATGCTCTGGTCAGGCTTGCCACATAAATTAAAACTAATTGTTTTAATCATAACTTTGTTCCAATTTATCCAGCAACCCTGACGATGACGTCTTGAACGTAGAAAATGCTTCTTAAAAAGGTGTTCATATTGGTATTATTGTAATTGTAAATGTTTCTTTGAGCAATAATTTTATTACTGGGATCACCTAAATGCCAATTTTAAAGTTTTAAATGAGACCTTCTTAAAACGTGTGTACTTTTTAAATTGATATCGTTATATTAAAAACCTTTATATAAACCGGTTTGAATTTGTTCTTTTGTTTACTATTTTAATACAACTAACTTTGCTTCGAACAAAGCTTGTATATTAAACAACCTTTATTCTATCGTTGAACATCCGCAACACACAGTGGAATATATATTTGTTACAACCCGTACAGAAGTTAAATTATAATACAGAATCTCACTGTTTCAGCTGAACCCTTCTTGTTCACAGCCCTTTTGTTTAACATAGCAAGATCAATAGTGATATGGTTCAATAATTTTAGTCACTAACCGCATGTCAGTAATCGTCTACTGAGACTCTATTTGTTGCATTATCTAGGAAAACGGAAGTGATCAAGAACTAATTACCAAAAGAAAAATACTAAGGCACTGTAAAAATATGGTTTAGTACCCAAGAGGAAGCAAAATTTCAACCGTATGCATTAGTTTGCACGTTAAAGTTTCTTGGCTCTACTGGAGTCAAGTTGTCTGGCATCAATATTTGAAGTGCTGAGTTGGCAAGAGATCAGCTTACATTCTTCAAACTTGCTAAACTTGTCCTACACGTGGCAAGATCTACGAGTATACTAGACAATCTCATTAACACCAGACATGTAGATTTCATTGTTACAAAAATAATAGTAGTAGTAAAATGTAATTATTGGGTGATATTTGAAATGAAATCTTGTTATTGCAAACAAAACAAAGTATATGATTCAAGACAGCTAAAAAGAATGACACAATCAAGGCAACATCTGTTCAGAATTCAGTTGGATTTGCATCTTCATGTCTTGCTTCGTTAAACGTTTTATGTCGCTTCACAAACCACTGCATCGACTCAAGTATGCTGTTATTGTATCAGTAACGTTATTGAATAAAAATAATTCGACGAGTTGAGAGTTTCTAACAAGTTAACGTGACGGAACTATTGATTGTGATGATGAATCCGTTTATTTGTGAAACCTTTACTAATTACTTGGTTAAAAAGGCAAAGTTACGTATTTTAGTAAGTCAAGTCATGATGATTAAAGCATCAGTCAAAGTTAATGTAGACTCAATTGAACGTAAGCACATGATGGTCATTCCACTTATTTTGGTATTTATAAATGTGTGACTACTCCCTACATTATGACGATTGTTAAACTATTGTCAAAAACCACGTGTAAATCTATTTCAATATACGAGTGTATAACTGAGGTAGTATATACAGGGTGAGTGTCCCCTAATTTTTATGACAAACCTTTCTTGAAAATCTGTGTAGGGAAACATCAAAACCCTATAAAATAATCCCATAAAATATTTCGAAACAAAATTGTTCATAAACCAATGTAAGAAAAGAACAACATAATCTTTCGAAACAAACTTGTTCATAAACATTTTAAAATGTGAAATGTAGCACTTTTAAACTTGATTTCTTTTAATCTCTAAATGGGCATAAAAAAAACTAGTCGAGATAAAGTTTTCTTTGCGTTATTGAATTTATAATTCCCTTTCTTTTGAGATGCCACAAGAAGGAGGTTTGTATTTTTTTAAATTAAGGGGGGCCCTCTCCCTTGGTTATTGGGTGGGACATTGACTGTATGTGAATGGTAAACACACTTCAGGACCCAATAAAACATTACCCAACTGGGTTTTAAAAATATTTCCTTTTTTAATAGTTAAGATGTGGGAGGCATTTAAAACTCACCCTGTATAGATTGCCTCAACTTTCTCCGCTTTAGCAGAGTTTATGAGTCATCAGGGATTCTGTGGTGAGAGCCAATAACGTCCAATGCAAACCACCAATACATACCTAAACAATGTTCAAACCACAGCCTTTGTTAGTAGTTGTGTTGTAGTGGAAATCACAATTCAAATACATTATCGAAACTAAAGGAAACCAAAACATAATAGGATACCCCCCGTTTAACTCACGCTCTTAATGTTTATTTCAGTCTCGTAATCATCTAGTCACGTCTAGTAGCATCTAGTAACATCTAGTAGCACGAAATTGGAACCACATGAATGGTTATACAAGTATAAACTTTACAGGGGGATATTTACTACGTGCTTGTAATACTTCCTACCTTCATCCTTAAACTCGAGCATGGCTCACTGTAAGTTCAAGATATATTTATAGGAACATAATGCATTTAAAATTATCATCTATGCTCTGTTAAGATTGAACAGTAGTATTGGTGAAAGTAAATTGAGCACCATTGCTATCATGGTAACATAACTATATGCTATTGTAATAATAACAACTGCGTACTGTATTAATATTACCCTTGACACCCGCAGAGTATATTCTCTTAGATTACTCTTGTGAGTTAGTAATACTTGTATATTATATGGAAGTCTTACAAGATACCTAATTGGAAACTTCATGCAGAACATAGTCAGCAAATGAAGCTTCAACAGTGTACCCATTCCACGTTTATGATGTAATTAGTTTATGATGTAACTAGAGCCTAAACATCTCCTGTGTAACATTATAAACATCTCCTGTAATGGTAGGTTATATTAAGTTAATTTAAGTTATTTACAAACATACATGGGGCGATTTATACAGTATGCCTAGTCAATCGTCCTAGAGTCTCGAGTTTTTGATAATTTATCTCACTTAAGTTATATATAATCGTATTTGCATTATTAACTACGTAAATTATTTTGAGCGAGCAGACTGACAGACTGAACGAAACATCTTATTTTGAAGTTAAACAGTTTCTATTACGTCAAAAGTTTTAAACTAAAAAGTACCTACCAACATGGCGAGCTTTAAACGTAAACATTCATCGACACTTGAGGTTAACCAAACACAATGTGAAAGAGTTGCATAAACACTTTACAAAACATTTGTCCACGTCGCTCTTTGTTTTAAAACTTTCCTCTGTTTGCTGATACCACCAATTGTTTTGCGAGTTTTCACTGAATCTCTTTGTAATGAATTTATTTATAAAGCCTCATTAGCATGTGTTTGGAAACTATCCTTTACTAAACGTGTTGTTCTCAAACCTAATTAACTAAACAAATAAACCAACCAGGTTATGAACTTAATTCCGATTATTGTTACTACGTTATTTCGTCCAAAACTTTTACAGTTGACCTTCCTACTAAAACCAATACTCCAATTTAAATTCAACGGATTTATACCTTTTCCCTGGTTTATGAAACTTATCTGAAATATACGGTGTATCACATCAATCAAACAATTACTACTACTCAATCAATATAAATCACTCTTTATTCTATATTTATTGGATTCGAATGTAGTGTTTACTTTGACTTTCGTCATAAAGACAGCTGTACAGAGATGATGTTTGTTGGATAAGATTAGAACAAGGTCTGTGTGCAGTTGAAGGAAGATTGAGCTATGTTTGAAACTGATGAGTTTGCTTAGTGTCTAGAAACTGTCGTATTTACCTGTCTTGATTGTATTCTTTAAGAAAACATTCCGTAGAAAATCAACTAAGGAATTAATTCAACGTTACTTGGTGAAGAAGTGAAGAATTTGAATTGAAAGTCCTCTATTCTGGCTGCTTTATTTTACAGTTGATGTGCGACTATGATTGAAAGTAAACAAATGTATAGGTCTATTTCTGTTATTAAGGCGTAATGTACGAGTGCTCGTAAGTGTTGTCCAGTAAGTTACGAAGTACGGGATCAGACACAGACTTGTTGACAGGAGAGAATGTGAAGAGACAATTGAGTTGGGATAACTCTTAAAGAAACCTGGTTTAACATCAGAGTCTTGTTGTGTGATCTTAGAAAGCAACATCATCCTGAACCTCTTTTGACACACATTTCTAAATAAAACTTCTGAAAACATATTTTTGATGTATAAAAATGCTGTATAATTTAAAAAGAGTGTTTCAGACTTACATAGACAATGACAACTTATCTTTAAAGAAAGATATTTCAGTTTTTGTAGATCCATCATCCAAGAGGCCACAGCGGCAAATTTGAAGGTCCAGACTGTAGATTTATAAGAATTTTCAATTGTAGTACATCACCATCTCCGGGAGCATTGTGGCGAATTTGAAGGTCCAGACTGTAGATGTTAAGAAGAATTCTTTTCAATTGTAGTAAATCATCATCCCGGGGGCAGCAAAATTTCAAGGTCCAGACTGTAGATTTATAAGAAAATTCATTAGTACATCATCATCCCCGGGGCAGCATGGTAAATTTCAAGGTCCAGACTGTAGATTTATAAGAAGAATTTTCATTCGTAGTACATCATCCCTCGGGCAGCATGGCAAATTTAAAGGTCCAGACTGTAGATTTATAAGAATTTTCAATGTAGTACATCATCATCCCCGGCAATGGCAAATTTCAAGGTCCAGACTGTAGATTTATAAGAAGAATTTTCAATTGTAGTACATCATCATCCCCGGGGCAGCATGGCAAATTTCAAGGTCCAGACTGTAGATTTATAAGAAGAATTTTCAATTGTAGTACATCATCATCCCCGGAAGAAAATGGCAAATTTCAAGGTCAGACTGTAGATTTGTAAGAATTTTCAATTGTAGTACATCATCATCCCCGGGGCAGCATGGCAAATTTCAAGGTTCAGACTGTAGATTTGTAAGAATTTTCAATTGTAGTACATCATCATCCCCGGGGCAGCATGGCAAATTTCAAGGTTCAGACTGTAGATTTGTAAGAATTTTCAATTGTAGTACATCATCATCCCCGGGGCAGCATGGCAAACAGGTCCAGACTGTAGATTTGTAAGAAGAATTTTCAATTGTAGTACATCATCATCCCCGGCAATGGCAAATTTCAAGGTTCAGACTGTAGATTTGTAAGAATTTTCAATTGTAGTACATCATCATCCCCGGGGGCAGCATGGCAAATTTCAAGGTTCAGACTGTAGATTTATAAGAAGAATTTTCAATTGTAGTACATCATCATCCCCGGGGGCAGCATGGCAAATTTGAAGGTTCAGACTGTAGATTTGTAAGAATTTTCAATTGTAGTTCATCATCCCCGGGGCAGCATGGCAAATTTAAAGGTCCAGACTGTAGATTTATAAGAAGAATTTTCAATCGTTGTACATCATCGTACCTGGGTGCAGAATGACAAATTTGAAGGTTCAGACTGAAGATTTCATGGAATAAATTCAATCGTAAACATCATCCTCCCGGGGACATTACTGCAAATTTGAGGCAGATTTCACTTTGAATTTTAAATAGCTAATTTAATCATCATGGCAACCGTTGATTTTTATTGAGATTAGCTTAATCTTTACAACAATAACAGTATTACACAAATAGGCCAAATAAATAATAGAAAGACCCATAGAAATAGTGGAACGGGGGGAATTCAAGTGGTTCAAAACAGTATGTTAGTAGTTACCGAACTATCCTAACACTTTTACGATTGTATGACCCCAACTACAAGTAAAAGTATTATGAAACGCAAAGTACTTAAAACTCCCGTCTTATAAAAATTTAATATAGTTGAAAAGTTAATTTTTTTATATAATATGACTCGTAGGTCTTATTAACAAGCGTCCACATAACTGTTGGTAGTTGTCAACTATATATACTCATGCGTTTCAAAACATTTCTCCATCATGTTTCTAAATTGAAATTAATAAACTATAAAGCCGATTGTACAGGTGACTGACTGATGACTGAACGTTTAGGCACTTCCCAGCACTTTTTGAGGCTTTTGGTGTGAAAGCCTCGGAAAATATTCTTTTTTTAAGGGTCTGAAACGTTGGCGGCCAAAAAGATGGCCTCTGAAAATCTGCCCCAGTACTCAGCCTATATATTGCACCACATTGGCAAAACTGATGCGAATAGCCCCACAATAGGAGGCCATAGGCCGATTTAGTTTGTTTCTTATGGAGGAGGAAAGGTATTTTGTAATATAATGTGTTCAAAAAGCTACCAATGAATTATCATACAGATAGAACCCCCTTCACGTTACGCATTGAATACGGCAGCTTCAATATTATTCAGAATTCATGTTTACACTCTGAATTTCAATTGAACCTCCTAAAAAAACTTCCAACGTATTTCCTGTTCATACTAACTGAAATTGTATTATTACTAAATAGGCTTGTAAATTAAACCAGCTTGCCAGCGTCAATAAGGTAGCCTATTCTGCTAGTAAAGCAATACAGGTATTGTTTACGTGAGATACTTAAGGCATCAAAGAGAAATGCATTAACAAAGGAAGGCTCACAAAGCACGATCACGACAGACTGAGTTATTTTCACACCTCCAGCTCTGAATGCTTCTATTGTGTTGTGATTCGTTTCTTGTTTCACTACAGGTGGAACTTATTCCCACACATGTTAACTGACATGAGCTCATTTGCAATTTTTAAGTTGTGTAATGGTGAGTCAAATATACATTTAAAACGGTAGGCCAAGCCGTGGATAGCTTTCTGTTGATTTAAAAGTAGCGATGGATTTTGACAATACCTTATAAACGGTTGAAGATGGAGCACAAAATATTTATTAATAAAAACTAAATGTTTTTAAAATTCTACAGGATATTTTGATAAATTTCCTGGTTTATTTCAATACCGGTTCGTTACATATTGGTTGAAAGTTAAATTCTGTACACCGAAAGGAATTAATGCATTTTGTTTTTAAGAACTGTGTGCAATTGATTTATTTAAGTATATCACAACAAGTTTTGTTTCTTCCAAAGCATAATCATTACCATTAAAACCTTAATTAACTGTAGAATGGCTACAGGTGTCAAGTTTGAGATTTTAAACTGCGCATCTAGTTTCGAGTTA
Source organism: Matsumurasca onukii (assembly GCA_018831715.1). Classification (NCBI taxonomy): domain Eukaryota; kingdom Metazoa; phylum Arthropoda; class Insecta; order Hemiptera; family Cicadellidae; genus Matsumurasca; species Matsumurasca onukii. The sequence goes on along the minus strand of CM032063.1, from coordinate 34,374,521 downwards.
ATACAGCACATCAACACGGGGTTTATTGCTTTTGTATTTTCTTCATACGGTGGTTGATTGGAAATACGGTGGAAAACATAAAAAAAACACCTTAAATTTTTCGTTAACACATGAACAACAATTGAATCACCGTTGTATGTCTGCTCTTTCAATCAATGCTCTTTATAGTGTAAGTGTAAACCTATTACTCCACCCTTCTACACTCGCAGATAACTATTACACAGTTATTTCAGACTTAAAATTTAGAAGTGCGGAGCTGAAAATAACTGCAAAGTGATTTATTATAATACAGTTCGAAGCAAGTAAGGGACTAACATATAACCAATTTATACTATTGTAACTTTTGCAAAATATTAGAAACCAAACAGTATTTTAAACAAATAAGTTGGAATGTTTAGTAAAATACAATATAACTCTGATCCAGTAGCAGGTGAAGTGTGTTTCGTCAAAGGATCGTTTGATCGTCTTTCTGCTTATTTAGTGTAAAGGGTATGGTTCTGGATCTAACAGATTCTCCTTTGACGTCTCTCATAGTGGCAGCTTTATGAAAATATTTCAAACGCGTTTTTCTGTATCTATGTGTCTTGCATTCAATTTAATATTTTAATAAAACAACATAGTGAGTATTTGACTCACAAAGTTCAGAAGCTTTGGTATAAGTGATAATAGAGAATTCTGATTCGTAGCAAAAAGAAATCATGGGCAGCCAGAACGTCATCTAGTGATTTCACACATTGATTTCACATTAATTTACACAGAAGTCATAAGGTTACAGTAAAATATGACAGCAATCCAATTAGGTGTTTTTAATGGGTCATATAACTTCATGTTGAAGTCTCTGGTCATTGTTATTGATTCCACATGGATACCTTGAGTTGGTATTTTTCGTTACTTAAGTTTCAAACCTCTTATAGGTTCATTTTCAAGTGAACAGGAACCTTATCCATCGTTAAGCCTTATCCATCGTTGAAGCTTATCCATCGTTAAACCTTATCCATCGTTGGAGTTGGTCATATAAATGTGTTTAAAGGCGAAAATGTCAATAGGAATTACGCAGAACTAATATAACAAGGTTAAAATAAGCACACCGATGTTGTGTTGTTGAGCCAGTAGCGTGGGCAATGTAATACAACAATCAAAGCAATGTAGGGTTTACCAGGAAACACACGCCGTTGACCCATTAACTGCATAGTTGTTCGTTGACCCTTCATATCAACTGTCTAGACGCGTACGTATTCCATTCTCTCAACTTTCAACTTCTAACTTCGTTCAACTTTTCAGCTCAATGCTGCTACTCTTACAAGTAGTTATTTATTTTTTTTTCTTTTCGCTAGTAGTGACAAAGTTTCTTAAAGAATAATCTAGTAAGAAAAATGATATGGAAATAACGTTTTACTGATATTAAATTTTCTAAAGAAAAATGCTAAATTTTAGCTGGGGTCAAGGGTCGTGGATCATAAAACAAAGTATGTACAACTAATGTTTATCATTGCCAATAAGCCCAACTAAGGCTTCTTTTTCATTAGGTTAAGCTCACTCTCATACCGTGTTAACTTTAAATTGTGGGAGATTTAGTAAATAAAAGAGCATAAGTCTTCTTGTAATGTGACCATCAGTTAAACACACAAATAAGTAACGCACCTACAGGAATCAAACCTTAACGCGTAAAGTGACAGTTGGCTGCTATTGGGAATAACGTGGAATTCTATAACTTATAAATTAAAGCTTAAATTCAAAACTACATCAAATATATAATACACTCATGGACAAAAATTATGGAACAAATGATTTCTTTATTTCATCGTTCCTTTTGGTTTCTTAAAATTGAATTTTCACAAAGTGTACGTAAATACTTCAAAACCAACTGAACGATTACAAAAACTTAATATACAGGGTGTTAAACAAAACCGGCGACAATGAAAGAAAATCATTTGATTTCTATAATTTTGTCTATGAGTGTATATTAAGCAACAGATACCGGTGGGTATCGTAAATAAATGTATGAACTAAATAAAATAAGGCAATTTTGCTTCAACAAATAGTTCTGAACATAAAAATATAAGACAGGGAAAATATTATCTCCCAAGGCTTCAGAAGCTTGAATTCTGTTCTTTATGCTCTGGCCTCAAGCTTACTAATATCCTGTTGGTATGATGCTTTTAGGAGTTTATCGAGCTTCATACTAATAATCAATATATTCAACGTACATACCGTTACAAAGCACTATTTGAAATTTGAAGATTAGATTTGGGTGAATATATATAACCATGATCAATGATTATCTTGACAGTTTTATTACTTGTCAAGATCTAAAGTCTCATTTATGTGTGAATGAGTGAAGTGTAACATTATACAGAAAAGTCACCATAATCTTGTAAATAAAATGGAATATAATAAAAGTATAACAAATACCACACATACGAAACGACAACACCAACAAACGTACCGATTTTCACATTTCAATAAAATACTCAATTCCAGTCAGTAAGTGACCAGCCATAGTTGCCTTAACAGGACAAGTTGATCATAATCAGCAGTGAAGCGAATAACTGGCATTCGTTCTGGCTTTAGCTACCGGTGAATGTCTTTTTCATTAGAAAGATGGAGCTTGGTGACAGCCGATATAGCGAGATGGGTAGTGGCAAACAGCGTTAAAGGCCTGATTTTAGACTTTTGTAATGAAGCCATATCCATTTTTTACCTTAAACATTTGGGGTTTTAATTGCTTGAAAATGTTAATAGACAATGGTCGCATAGCCGTTAAAACATATTTTTATAGGTTAACAGTTAATAAGTAAAGCCGAGAATAGCGGCATGAGATATGAAAACCAGAAAAAGTTACTTCTGCCTTCCATTTTGGATACAATATTCATATATTACATATTGGTTTATTATAATTATTTCAGTATCGATGATGTGCAGTTCGTTAATTGGAGTATTAGATTTCGTTGTTGTGGAATTATCCCAATGCCAAAAACGAAGAAGAAATACAAGATTAACAGAATTACAGCAACAATTACAGAACAAAGTACTTTTTCCTACAACAACAAAAATTATGTTTATGATCAGAAATACCAATGGTAGAACCCTTCGCCACTATTAGGAAATATACATGCGTCATTTTGAAGAAAAATTCATAATGAACGATGGGAAAACCCGTATTTTCACAAATTTCAAATTTATGTCATGATGACACATTTATGGTTATGCGGATAATGAAAGACAAGCCCAACTAACCTTAAACTATTTAAACAATGTACACCCAAAGATAAAATTTAAAATGGTGTTGCAAAAAGGATTCAAAAAAATAAATTTCTGGATAACCGTATGCACTTCAAAAAAATGTTCACCATATCAATTACAGAAAGCTTGTAATAATAAAATGATCTTAATATAATTTGCAAACTCAAAACCACTTTTAATTGTGTAAAATTAAGCTTCCTGTTCTTTTAGTATACAGACTTGTACCAACTAAAACAGAAGAATATAAAAGAAAAGACATTATACAGCAAATAGCTGTAAGGAATGGCTACAACCCTGTTTAGAAATATTTCACTAAGCAATTTAAACAGACAGTATTCTTGTTATTTGAACTCATAAACATTAAAGAAATGATACACATCCCCATAACCAATATTTAGACAAACAGAAAAGATTGGTAAGATATTCAATGCTGATATTTCCATCGTTACAAAGTTAAAAGGAAATCATGACCAGTACACAAAGCAATCGTTTAAACATACAGAAACCCAAAGCAGGGTCTACAAAATTACATGCTCGAATTAAAACCTGAAATGAAACAAACAATATATTGATATACTAACAGATTTAAACTAGTTCAAGGAACTAATACAGCACACCATCAAAACCATATTATAGTGCTACGCATTTGAAAAATAACCAAAGAAAATGTAACACAACATCTCAGATATCTCCAAGTACAAAATATCAGCAAAAATAGCCCTAGCAATACGTTATGAATATTTAAATACATGACACTCATGGCGGGATTCATTATTAAAACAAAAAAGAAGACGTTAAAAATTCAAGGTTTTTTATTAAATTTGCTTAAAATTATTCAAACCTCAGTAAACCCGCAGTCTAGTGACCCTAATAACCTGTCCTTGGGCTTTCCTATGAACAATGAATGAGCCTCAAATATACGTCCTGACCTATATTTCAACAGTCACTACATCTTGCTAAATATGTTTCTGAAACAGCTCAAGACTAGTTAATTTAAGATTTGAGTGAACAATATATAACCATGATAAATATTATACCTTGGTTCTTAGTTTTAATAGTGTTTAGTTTTAGTATAATGTAATAGTGACTTATGTGTTGGTTTCATTGATGTAGCACAAGAGTGGGTAAAACACGTGTATAGATTACACCCAACCGTAGGATCTTCAGGCTCCTAACCAAGGTAATTACATTTCTTTATTTTGTGTAGTTACTATTGTTTTTTACCATTATGTCATAAAAGATTACTTCTGAAGAATAACGTTATATAACTGTGTATAAAGTTATCTACCTACATGCTATACCAATAATTTACATTAATTAGCTTATTTTATAATAATAAGGCACACACTTCAAATAATTTTTCAGTGCAAAGTCTAAATGGTCTAATTAATTTGCAAGTCGAGAAATCCTAGACATTAAATGGGCAGTGGAAAACGCCAGCACTTCTACCACATTTTACAAAATGGTGGCTTGAGCAATATCGTTTTTAAAACTATTTGGGAAAGTATTGGAGAGATATTCCAGAATAACTGTAACAGGTCCTCTGTCAGCAAAACACTTTTTGATTCACCCTTCAATTTACCTCCTCTAACTTTTCTAAAACTCCTTGCATTACAATTAACTTTACTTGTAAGAACATTTACATTTATTCATTGCCTGAATTATTCCAACCCTCCGTGTTCCTCAAAATTTCGCCTCCCAAATCATCTTGTAGTTTGAATCATGTTAATTAGACGGAATATGATAAGCAAGTTGGTTGATGAGGGGTTGTTGAGTAAAGCACTGTTCCTTGTACAAGAAACGGTTGGCAGTAACTTCGAACTTCCTGAACCGTTACTGAGGATTTATTGTCAGACAGAAACAATGGCACAATTCGTGTCTTCCCTCTGAGATTTATTACTTTAATTGGTAGTTAGGTTAATTCATCACCGTGTCATTGATTGTCATCATGGAAGCAGGCGTAAGTGGTGAGTACAAAGCTAAAAAAGGTCAACGTTTACTACCATTTTCCTTAGGATTTGTACGTTTTGTTTGCTGAAAGTAATGAGGTAAAACAATATTATATTTTAGTCCATATTTAGTATAAAAGTACATATTTTGCTAACTCACAAGCATAATACGTACGCTTAGTTCAAATGTGCGAAATGACAAGATAAAGGTTGATTTTCTCTTGTAAAACTCTCATCTCCTTTGTTGGTTTATCGAGCTAAAAATGGATTCCTTTACTTGAAGGAAAGGCTTTACTGCACCATTTCCTCCAAGCCCCCTTTCACTTCCATACTTTTGGGAAACAGCCAAAGTCTTGTCTCACAAATTATTACAAGTCTAGAAATGAAAAGGAAATATTATCTTTTAAACTAGAGGTTTGTATGGGGTTGTTATAGTTCTTGTTTTATTGGTCGTTTGTAATTATATAAGATTACTATTGAGAGATTTCAGCATTGCTGGTTTCTTTTAAGACTAGAAAGTAAAGTATGTTTACAAATGATTTGTCTTGAATAAAAAAGTACATTCGTTTTTAGTATCTTTTTTATAAACCTTTTATATGTATAGATTATACGAGTATATATAAAATAAAAAATAACATAGTATTCGTTTAAAAATTGACTTTACTGCGACCTAAGTCATCTTCGAGCATACAAGTACTTTCATGAAACACTCTGTATAATAGAAGGAATACCGTAAACGGTTGATCTCTGAAAGAACAGAGGTAAAATGAATTGCTCCAGTTGAATACCCACGCACAAAAGATGCCCTCGGCTCTTTGTGTTCTTTGAAGCTTATTTGTTTACATTTGCATTACATGTAGCAGGCGCACTGGTACCACTATGAAGGCTCGACATATTGATTGCTTAAATGCCAGTTTTATAAATAACGACTGCGTAATTTGAAAAAAAATAGATGGAATAGTTTGAATCCTGCACCATAAACTAAGGATATTGTGCCTTAAGAGTATGTATACATCTTGAAGTATTTTTCCTTCTACTTCAGGGACTCGTACACACTGCTCAAGAAAGAATAAGTTAACAAACTCTCAAGACAAAACTCTTACTATCAATATTCGGAGCTCTGTTTAAAGTTGGCACAACCCTAATTGTGGGTCTTGTTTCAATTATAGAGCTACTAGGTACGCTCATTCTTAAAAGGGAGTGTTATATTTATGAATATTTAAACAAACAGATACTCTAAGTGGAAACACTACGAAGGTGATATTATTTTTCAAATACTCATTGGTCCACCCTATTCAACTACTAAGCTTTAAGCTTTAAGACGTATACTTTAACTCGTTAAAAGGTTTCAGATAAATATTATAGGATGCCTCGGTACCACTCAGCCATGTTGTTTTTCCTCTCTTAGTGACAATTTAAAAACAATTTCACATTTTGGCCGTCGTCGAGGTATTATAAATATGGCAATGAAAATTTGCTCAGCTAAGACGCTAAATTATTTAACGTGCTTTAAAACAAAGCAGGACTGATAAAAGCCTGATAAAATTAGGGTGAGATGATCCAAAAAATAAATGTTTTTACATGATTTTTAACAAAAATCTAATCACGGCAACTGTTGCGCAACCTTAATGCAGAAACCCGCTGAACAAAGGTAAAGAATGGCTGTTGTCTTGTGCAGAGACGCAAAACGCGGCCACAGTCGATAGAGCAGTCAATGGTCGGACTCGCCCTGCCAAATTGTGTCTTTATTTCCTTTGCGGGAAAAAGCTTTTTACATTCCAGGGGAAAGCTTTTACGCTGAATTGTGCCGTGAGCTTTAAAACTAATTATTCAAACAAAACTCCGAGTAGGGTTGAGAAAACCCATCCGTGTTAACGGTAGTTTGACATAATTTCGACACAGATTGTTTATTTATATTTTTTGGTATATAGTTTGTCTTGTCTAAGGTAAAATGATGCTTGTTCGTGCGACGCTTAACAGCTGTTTTAATTTCAAAAAATCTATCGATGAAAGGCATAATTTTAGTAATATTAAATACGTACGCCAACTCCAAATGAAAACTGCTTTTTATCGATATACTTCTGCTTTCAAATAAAGTAAACACCCCTTACATCGTAGAGTACACCTTTAAAGTCTAACCCCTACAGATAGTAAATAAATGAGACATATTAAACATTAAGTGCCAGGGCTACTACATAATTGCTCACGCACAACACGTTTATAATACCTAATAGTTGGTGACATGCTTTCTAAAGCAAGACAAAGTTTGAGACAGTGACCGTTTAACGTAGGATGTATATATTCTGATCGAGAAATATGCATATAACGATCTCTGGTTGCACCTTAAATCTAAAAACGATTCGTATGTTCATTTTTGCACGAATGTTTAGATTATAGAATCTTAAAAGTTTAGCAAAATCCAAAACATATGCTTAGCTTGATTGTGTAAATTTGGAGTACAATGCAAAGTATCGTTTATCACTCATCCCTGAAGGCGAAGGGTCTTTTCTAATGCATACCAAAACTAGGCACATAACGATGGCTTCGCCTTACACTTGAAATCTCTTCGTTTGCATCTCGCAAGTTAACTTCTGTCATGCGGTGGGAAAATTCCGCTTTTGGAATTTGTATTAATTATATTATTTGATTTTTATAAAACTACACAGAAGGAAGTACCAAAAACGCTAAATTAATAGTCAGTTCTTAAAATATCTACAGCTGTATCCCCCTGTTTTACTCCCCTCCACTCCTACTCTGCCTCTTTCACATAAAGGTTTTGTGATCCATTCTTCCTTTTCACGACCATTACTTTCTATTCACGTCCTCATTTCCTCGCTTTTCAACTTCTTTGTTCTCTAAGCCTTCGCTCACACGGTTTTGAATGCATTTTCTCGGAATGCTTTAGATATAAAAACTTACCGAACTTACTTAGATATAAAAAATATAAACACTTTACCGAAGTGTTTTATTTTGAAGATAATTATGTTAAATATTGGTAGAAAATGTTTGGTAAATATATAAATTGTGTGTTAAAAGATAAGAGATTCACAACTTGTAACTTACTAGTCTTATACAGTTCTAACTTTAAAGTTTTTCTCCTTTCAAATAAAAAACCAACCTTAAAATTACCTAGGCTGTTAATATTTTAAGCGAAATTGTTAAATATTGATAGCAAAGGTTCTTTTTCTTGTTCAAACAGATATTCACTTGTATACTGTATAGCTTGTAAACAAAATGACGTAAGCTTTTAAAGCAATGTTCAATTGTAAATCTAATAAACTTGTGATAGCCTACACAAAACTGGACGATAAGTAAAGATTATCAACCTTATTATTTAACAAAGAAATAGCATGTTTTTAAACATTTTACTTGCATTTAATATGTTTTGCGTGTCAAATAACTTTTATTAAAACTCGTTTAATAACAACTAGTTATTAAGGGATTTTGAAAGCAAGGTAACATCTGTTCGGAATGTATTAAGATTTACATCTTCATGACTCGTTAAACGTTTTACGTCTTTTATTAAACCTCTGAATACAGCACCGTCGTTAAACTGGCATTCAGTCTCAACAATAACGTCAGTATGACGTTCAGTTAAGTTATTGAAAAGTTAAACTTAAAGGAAATTGCGTAGCATTTCCAAATTGCTTAAATACCTAATACTGCTTGTTAGTTAACAAACTTTCATCTAACGAGTATTTAGATATTCAGTGTGTAAACTTACATATTGTATTGATTCACTCGAATTTCCCTCCAAACCTTTTGGGTATTTACTTTATTTATTTGGCCTACTTATGTTTTATTATTTTATAGTAACTGAATTAAAATACTAGGGCTAGCAAAGAAGTCTTGTGACTGTAATGAGGTTATAAACAAATGCATTATTTATTATCAGTCCTACAAACGGCTCCGTATCAAAGTCTCTGGAGACTTATCCTTCACTTTTACTCAGAAGATAGAAGAGGAAGTAAATGTGTTGTAAAGTATGATAAAGTATAGTTTTGTAGAAGCTCAGTGTAAGATAAACAAACTAATACACAAAATGACTTTATCAAATCTGAACTACAGACATTTCTACTTTGAAAATACATAAAACATGGAAGAGCCGAATGGTTTAAACTTAATGTTTTTTCGTTCAGCAATGTGTGTCAGAAGAGGTTCAGGATGATGTTGCTTTCCAAGCACACAACAAGACACTGATGTTAAACCAGTTTTCTTTGAGAGTTTTTCCAACTCAATTGTCTCTTCACATACTCTCTGTCAACAAGTCTGTGTCTGAACTCGTACTTCGTGACCTAATGGAAATTTGAACAACACTTTCATTACGCCTTGATTGCAGAAAATATATTTAAATATGACGTTATAAATGTGTAAATTTCTTATTATAACTGCGTAGCAATAAGGTTATAATGTAGGCCGATCAGAGGAGTTTAAATTAAAACTGTTTACTTTAGTTCCAAGAAATATTTCAATTAACTCCTTAGGTTATTTTCCACGGAATATTTTCTTAAAGAATGCAATCAAGTCAGGTAAATAAGTCAGTTCCTAGACACTCAGCAAACTCATCAGTTTCAAACAAAGCTCAATCCTCTCTTAACTACACACAAACCTTAATCTTATCTTATGATGAATGTAGAGAACCAAGCTACTCGTATATAGAATCAACAGTGGTTTATATTTTTAAGTAATTTTTGCTTGAGTAACCTGACACGGTTTATAAACTAAAAATGTCTATATTGGTATAGTGTATATATAAATGAACAAAAGGTCAAAATCAATAAACTTAAAATTTTAGTAACGTGTTTGGAGGAATGTAAAGCCTAAAAGGTTTTGGAAGTAAAAACACAGTAGACACACAATAGTTAGAAATAAGTTCATAACTTGATTTTGTTTATTTGTTTAGCGAGTTGGGTTTCAAAACAACGCGTTCAGAAACGAATATATTCCAAACACATACAGATGGGACTGTATTGATACATACAATACCACTGGTTTAAGAACAACCTCGCTATACAATTGGTGGTATCAGTGAACACAAGGGAGTTCTAAAGAAAAGAGCGACGTGGACCAATGTTCCGTGTTTGTTTATGCAACTCTTTCCCACTTTGTGTGGTTAACCTCAAGTGTTGATGAATGTTACGTTTAAAACGGGTCAATTTATTTACAGTAGTGGGTCTCAAAATTACATTTTATTTTTATTTTCACGATCAATATACTTTTAACTTCAAAACAATTATTTCGTGCAGCCTATCAGTCCTTAAACAGTATGTGTTCTAAGAATTGTTATAGTAAGTGAAAACCGGCAAAGCTCACTGTAGAATCATATGAAACCCGAGGAATTCTAAGGTGTTTAAAGAACATGCATACCGTGACCAAGGTTAGTATATAGGTCCTATTTACTAACCTTGTACCGTGACAACCTCTACTCATACTATACAAAAATAAATATCAAAATATTGTTAGTATTCAAGTGGCCTACCTCTATAGGGATGCATTTTACAATTTATCAAGGGCCTTGTTGGCAATTAAGTACATTATACAAGTAGAATGAGTACCCTGATGAAGCCTCACTTGCTGACTGTGCTCTACATAAAGTTTCCAATTAGGTCTCTTGTAAAACTTCAATGTAATAAATTACTGAGTAACAAGAGAATATACTCTGCTGGTGTGAATTTCCAAGATTTCTCGTATTATAAGAGCAATAGTTTTCATTTACTTCAACCGACGTAAAATACATAGTATGTATTTTGCTATCAATCTCAAGAGAGCACAGAAAATAATTTTGGAGTACTTCATATTCATCTAAAAATATTTTAAGTTAACTGTAAGTCTAGCTCAAGTTCCAAGATAAGTTTGGAGATATTAGAATAACTTAATAAATATCCTAGTTAAGTTTATTTTGATGATCGTTTCTGATTTCTTGATGTTGGCAAAACCCAATTTTAAAAGACTTTACGCACAGTTTTGTACAAGTAAAATACCAATGCATAAAAGTATTAGGCACACACACTTCTGGGACGAACTATTTTGATAGGGTACTTAACAGCTCTTCTAACAGCTGTTGGCTCTTTTAACTTCAATTTGTATTCAGATTTGAATCCACTACAACCCAGCTACTAAACTAACAAAGGCTGTGGTTTGAACATTGCTGAGGTATGTATTGGCGGTGTGCTGTGACGTTATTGGCTCTCACCACAGAATCCCTAATGTCTCATAAACCTTGGTAAAGCGGAGAAAGTTATACCAACTGACACACTCTAACAGTTTAATTTCAATATATACTGTATTGAAATGGGTTTACACGTGTGATTGGACAACAGTTTAACAATTATATAATGTATAAATAAAATAAACATAGTACCCTGTAAATAGATTTGCATATAAGCGCGACCGGTTTCGACTATGAAGTCATCATCTCGGCGAGTAACAACAAACAAATATTATTTTCTAAGTTTAAACATAAAGGAGGTATAATCCATATGGTAAAATGAAATAAAATAAAAGCTAGTATTTAAACTGTAGAGTAAACAGCTATTTGCTTCGATTTATTGGCTTCAATTTATATGTAAAATCTTGCTTCATGATGATCCATTCTTATTTTTTATTTAGTATATTTCGTCGAAAATTGGGTTTCTTGTATTCACGTGGGTAGAATTTAGTATATTACAGGCTACTATAACTACATTTACGTTGAATGACCTTTACGTTAATAATCATTACTTGCTTCATTAAAATACGTAGTTTTACATTTTAATCTGTGTATTTTCTGCAATACACATACATAAATTGACAATATCGCAAACAATAGCTCCGTCATGTTAACTTGTTAGAAACTCTCAACTCGTTATTGTTTTATATATTATGTATAATTGTTATATTATTATTACTATTATTTTTATTCAATAACGTAACTAATATAACGGCATACTTGAGCCGATGCAGTGGTTTGTGAAGCGACATAAATCGTTTAACGAGGCAAGACATGAAGATGCAAATTCAACTGAATTCTGAACAGATGTTGCCTTGATTGTGTGATGCCTTTTAACAACCGAACGCTTGCCTTGGAATAGACGTTAGCCATCTAGTTAAGAAAAAAAAACGTCTTTTGGTTTTAAATGTTGGAAAACTAAGACTACATATCACCTAGTCAAAGAGCTTTTTTATAGTTCAATTAGGAAAGTTTTAACAACGTTTTTTTAGTGTAGGGCAACCACGTGTAGGACAAGATTAGCAGAGTTTGAAGAATGTAGGCTGATCTCTTGCCAACTCAGCACTTCAAATATTGATGCCAGACAACTTGACTCCCTTAAAGCCAAAACTTGTAAATTAATGCGAGTGGTTTTAATTTCGCTTTTGTCTACGATGATAAACTATATTTAAAATATTTTAAAGCAGCAGAACAAGCGTCCCAGTCACTCAATTCTTTTTGCAGTGAAATTGCTTTTGGTCTCCAAGATAATTCAACAAATGAGGAGTCTGTACTTGGTAGTGAGACTCAATAAAGCAAGAAAGATCCGAGATGTATTTAGCGATAAACTTAGCCTTTTTTCCGTTTAAGCCGAATCATGAACGTCTTTGACCCGTCTGTATGGTTTGTGATCTATCTAAATAAACAAAGCTTGTCAGAGTGACACCGATTTAGTGATTAACAAAAGTATGATACAAACAATTTGTTGGTAAGGTTTTGTAGTTTAAAAGTTTAACAAAGCAATATTTAATGATTAAAGTTGTCCCGTTAAAAACTAGTATTTCACGTCTCGTAAAAAAAGAAGTTAAATATGATTGAAAATCATCTCTCTTAAGTTCCTAACTGATATTATTTTTTGACAGACAGTAGAGGTTATTAGTGGAATTATTTCTAAAATATTTTCGACAACAAGTTCAGTTATACAATGACAGTAGTAGTGTAATTTAAAATATTAGAATCCAGCTACTCAAGATGATTTTATATAGCCTAATTTTGTATTAAATCATAGCTTTCCCTTTCATAGAATATTTACCAGAGATCCCAGAGCCTCATCAATATTGCATAAGCAATAACAATAAAATATTCTGGAGTATTGCCAATTGGCTCCATTTGGCTTTGGGGAGCTCCAGAAAGCCCTTCACAGTTATTCCAGGACTAATTACTGTAAAACCAGTGAGTTCTATGACTTGTCTAAAACATTGTATACACTTAGCAAACCGTAGTTATATTAATCAACAAAACCCTTAAAACTGATAGTTTAATGTTTAAAAAATTATATTATCCTGAGTGTCTGCAAAACTGCTACATATAAGTGAGAATCTCTTATAAGTCGTTCTATACATTTATAAATTAAATAAACGAAGATCCTAAAATTTCCTTATTGTATTGTACACATTCTAAACAGTTCAGAAATATGAGGTGTTTTGTATTTTTACAATTCTCGTATAGGCTATCATTTGATCGAAGTTTCGCTGGCCTCCAACTCAAATTCTAGTACATATCAATGCTTTAATGAAATGGGGTGCTAACGTATCATATTGAATATAGGTATAAAGGCAACATTCAAAATTAACTACTTACTATTTCAAACTACATTTTTTAGGGTTTTAGCTAAATATTTGTCTGAACAGATTTACAATACCATTGCCCAATTGACTAAAATAACCTTTTAAAAAATATTGGATTAAAATTATAAAAGTATCTTGAGGTTAAATTAAAACTACGAGAGGGTTTTTGTGTGGTTTGACTTGCTAAGTGAGACAAGGCAGGCCTTTACTCATTCGACCTAAGCTGACCCCCTGGTGCTTGGTTATTGAAACGTCATCCTCTGTAACATTTAGACATGCCTGTGTTCTTGACAGCTTAAACATCTATTTTGCAACAAAACACAACAATTTACTTATATTTATATAACACGTTTGTATTAACATATATATCATAGGTTAAAAAAGTGTTGTCATCTTTGTGTCGGCTATGAAATTATCAGTTTAACTAGTAAAATTATCCTGGTTGAAAAGCATTTCCGTTGATATACTCGTATTTATAAATCTCTCAAAAATAGATGACAAGAGTTTAAGTCGAGCGCTTGAACCGACAAGAGCCTCTTGGGAGCAGTTTAACAAAAGATCTTCGTTCACTTTGAGGTTTATTGATTTCTTCGACAAGTTTGAGCATGACGTGTACGTCATTTCCATCTCTCCGGTTTGTGTGCAACTGTTTAACAGACGGTGTTGGTTTTTTGGTGGTATAGGCAACAACATTTAGAACTACATTAAGAACTAAACAATAATCATTTGTCACGGATATTGTGCTTTTCTTTAGGAAACTAGTAAGCTTTGCGTAAATTGAATAAAGCATACTCTAAAAAAGTGTGCCCAAAATCAAATGTTGCTATCATGACTTATAGTATGGATCAAAAAAGGTTTCTATCGAATTAGAATACCTTTTTTTTAAACTATAGCATGTAACTAGTAGTACGCCTTGATAAAAAATAGCATTTCTCTAGTTCTATGCCAAAGTTCTGAAACAAATAAACTGACACATTTCTGACACATTATTCCAACTTAGATCTTAAGCTATGTTGGATATGCAGTCCTAAGCCCTACAATTACTAAATGACACAAACCTTTAAAGCCATCCGGTTTCCAGGACAATCCGTTCTTAAGAGCTAATACATATTAACTAAGGGACGTATTATCAGGAGAGGACTTCAATGATACTAATGATATAAAGTATTTTAAATATGTATGTATGAACCAAAAAAGCTGTAAAGGCGTAGTTTGTGATCTATTTTAATTACATGACTTTGTACTATTAATGTGACGATAAAAATATAATATTGATGTGTCAACCACAATAAAAGAAATTTCATTGGAAAAAAGATTAAATTTTTCTACAAAAGAAATGTTCCGCAAAGATTTTATCTTATGTAAAATGACAACTGCAACGCAATTACAGCTAAAAGGTTGAGGTCAGATATGAACTTGTAGATATTTTTGGGGGTTTCTTTTAACAAGTAGAATCTACTTTTAAAATTAATGCCTTCAGTAGAGATTCACCCTTTATAATACTAATGAAACCAGTCTAGATTTACTTTTCCATTTTAAATTGTTTCACTCTAAATAAACACTGCAATTGTAATGTTTTCGGTGAAACAAACTTTGCAGACACGCATCGTTAACGATCGGTATCTAGTTAACTTACTAAAACAGGCTAAAAGCTGATGTTTCAAACAACTTACTAAGTCGCTTTTGAATAATTTGATTATTTGCCGTTTTGTACGTATATTAAATTGTAAGAATCACTATTGAAGCGGAAAAGTAAAGAAACTACATGGGGTTTTCCATTGTGTAATTTAAGTCACTGTCTGATATTGCTGATAGACTCCCTCAGGCCGTGAGAGATTGTGTATGTAACCTTCTGTCACGGTCGATGAACTCACTTCGGTTGCTTTTTTTCTTGGGCTACGTAATTCAAACTGTTAAATCATTTTTTAATTTAACTTTGAAACCTTTTTATACATTACAGTATGTTTGTTTTTAAATGTTTTTAAGCTAAGAATATAAAATGAATATAACAAATATATGAGGAATTTATTTTATAAGCCACGATTTATACTTTAAATGTCACGATCAGAGAAGTGTTTCACGATTGTTGACATGGTGTAAAAGCAATTTATTCCCACAAAAGTTCAAACGGACTTTTTTATGGACGTCGAGACTTACGGTACCTCAAAACTACGATTGTTTCACACTTTTTTCTGAACAGTGGACAGTCCTACTCACTCTGCGCATATCGTATATTTCAAACTGAAAAGACAACTCCTTCTTTCCCAGTTCGTTAAACATGGGTTGTAAAAGATCTCCAGGAATCAAAAGCTATGCCTAACTAAAAGGATATCCCCCTTGTTCTCCTGGTATCCGCAGTATCCAAAACAATGTCAACAATGAAAAGTAACTTTATAATTTCGTTGCCATGAAATTTAAAATTGCATCTTTTCTCGACTTGTGCTTGTTTTGAACACATCGCAAGTATGGGGCTTTGGGAGGAGTAAATTTAATTATCTGGCTTTATTTAATCCCAGGAAGTACCTGAAAACACTCTGTACAGTACGAGAAGAATGTAATGAATTTTCATTTCAATAGCTGTTTAAACCTAACATTAATGATATACAGGGTGAGTTTTAAATGTCCACCCCTCACCTTAACTTTTGAAAAAATGAAAAATATTTTATCTCAAATAGTTTTTTTTAAATACCAATTTAAATATCGCACGGAATCAGCTTTAAACTGCTACATTTCACATAAAAAGTTGTATGACAAATTTTCTTCAAAATAGCCTATAGGATTCAAAGGCTTATTTAGGGTTGTGATGTTTACCTCAAAAAATTTTCAAGACAGATTTATCATAAAAATATGGTATGTGAAATGTGGCAGTTTAAAGCTGATTTCTTGCAATATTTAAATTTGTACTACAAAAAGACGAGTCGAGATAAAAGTCTTTTGTTTGTGTCGTTGAATTTGTATTAAAACTCCATTTCTTTTGAGGTACCACAAAAGGAGGGCTTGTATTTAAAAATTATTAAGGGCCCTCCCCCCGGGTTTTGGTTGGGAGGTGGGAGACGAAAACTACGCCAAAACAAACTTCAGGGTCCTCTTAAAACATTTCCTGAAAGGTTTTTAAAAGACATTTCCTTTATCAAAAGTTAAGGTGGAAGGGGGTACCTCTAAAACTCACTCTGTATATCACGTCGGAGCCCGCAGGACTGAAACGCTGAAACGTATCATAGCTGTTTTCGCTCGCACTGCGTAGCGTCAATTTAATTTCTTTACAAGATAGTTAAACTAAAATCGTACGAGGAGTAATTTTATTGTTTCCTCTGGAGAAAGTAGGTCAAACTGCACTAAACTCGTCATCTCTTTTCACATGTCAGCGACGGCTTCTTCGTACAGCATCGTAAAGTTTTCAACTTTGACAGTTTTATGATGATATTGCATCAACCAGCAGCCATTTCCAGAGTGTCCTTTTTCCTTTCTTTCATTAATTAAATCCTTTTCTAATTCGGTAATTAGGTTGTAGCATTGAATACGTATAATGTAGTACAACGAAAGATAAAACTCACTACTTTAATAATTTATTTGCAAACAGTAATTCAAAGTATCGCCTTTTGTCCTTGATTGTTCTAAACTAATGAACGTGTTGTTAGGAGCCCGGTATAAAGAAATCAGTTGGAAGAAGTGAATGCAATATTGTCAGTATCGACGAGTGATAACTCTTGCATTGTTCTGCCCAGATCAATGTACAACACAATCTACAAGAAGCTCTTTCCTTCTCTCAATAACTCCTTTAGTGCAAGCTGTATGTAATAAACTCCTGCAAATAACTCCTTTGCTTCAAAATACCTAGAACCTTTTCAATACCATCGGTTCAGCTGTCTTTCAACTACGAATATATTGAGATCTTTTGTACACGGTCTGTTTGATTGTCATTTGTATGTTCATGTTTTATTTTAAACTCCTAACATTCAAGCAAAGATATTAAATACGGATGGAAGCTAATTTTCCAAATTTGTATTTTCATTAAGTGAGTATTCAAAGTTGACAAAGTTTCTAGCCGCTTGCATACATATACGAGTACTCTTTATACGCCCGCACGCTAAAGCCCGTCCTGCACACGCTTAAGACAATTCTTCGTTGATTAATACTGCTAAAGACAATGAAGATAAAGCTGCGAATCGTTCATGAAATATGTTAAGAGCTAAGCTTGACGACTGAAGTAATTTTCCAACTATTTGCTCTAAAACGATTCACCATTGTTGAACCTGCAGTCACTAATATGATTCAGCTAATTAGTAGTTCAATTATGCTGACTAAAATTAAACGTTTGGTTGAAAATAACGTTAGTTTGTAAGTTTTCTTTGTGATGTTGTGAATCGAATTCTGAATAAAAAGTAACAGCTGTTCATAAAGGATATTACTCATTGAATCGTTCTTTACGATACTTTAGAACATGGTTGAATAAAGTAGTCCTTTAACTATTTATTGATTTGTCACGTTGGTCCAAAAATCTCTGGTATCTTGCTTAACTAAATATTTATAAGGAGATAATATTGTTCACATTATAATTCTGAATAGCTTTGGCAAAGGACAAACTCAAACCCTTTGTAAGATTTAAGATGCAAATGCAAAGAGGATTTACTTCTCTCAAAATAGCAAGATTATATTTGTGTTTGAATTACCTGGCGATATTTCCTTGTGATGGTTTCCCTTGCGCTGGTGGAAGTATTGTCAACTTAGACTTGATTCGATAGATATTCTGATATGTACGTAAACACAAAGCTGATATCAATCTTAAATGCATGATAGAATAGAATAGAAATCTCTTTATTGCAGAACCAAAGAATAATACAAAACTTGTTTACAAAACAGTTTTATAATCAATAAACGATCGTTTTTACTATCAAGGTTCAAGCTTTTGGCTTGGTGTACAAAGAGTTTCTCAAATAGGCATACTACACGTTTGGTAAGGTATGACACGCAAAACAATGACAACACTTGCTAGTAGGCAAAGATAGGATATAACGTTTGCTCTTGCCTCAATTTTGGTTTCCTAATTTTTAAAACTTTTTCTTTTAAATGTAGTGTACTTTTTACTTTAATTAGGCCCTTTAAAAACATTACCTATGTAATACAATATCTAGTTTTAAATTGGAAGTGTTTCATAGCTTCATTGTAATTGTATTTTAAAAGGCAAACAACATATATATTAGAATACATTGTTTTTAATTTTTTTATGGATCTAATCTGAATTTCTTATGAAGTAATTAAGTTCACGTGGTAAAACCTGGTTACTTTCCAAGTTCTTAACCTGTTTTAGCCATATTCCTAGCAGGTTTATTGTTGTCCTCAATACTGTTGTCTCTTAAA
The DNA here is from genome assembly GCA_018831715.1 of Matsumurasca onukii. Classification (NCBI taxonomy): domain Eukaryota; kingdom Metazoa; phylum Arthropoda; class Insecta; order Hemiptera; family Cicadellidae; genus Matsumurasca; species Matsumurasca onukii. The sequence goes on along the minus strand of CM032063.1, from coordinate 34,355,436 downwards.
TATTTAAACATTATTCTTTGTCTACTAATTAGTATAATCATATCAAATGTTTCAACCTCAATTTTTAAGAAGTGCTTGAGTTTCTTCATTAACCTTACATTTATATTATTATTAAGTGTTGAATGTCGATCTTTATTTAAAAAGATACTATTAACAAACGTGAATCTTAATCACGTTGGAAATCTGTTTCCACAAATTCGATTAAGATTCAAAGTATCGTAAATAATTGTATTAGTTCAAGCGCATTAAGCTTTGTATGACACTTTTGAGAATTTAACAATATAGAGGCAAACGGGTAAACAAAGCTTATTTAATGTTAAAACAATTTCAAAAATACCTATGACAATTTTAAAATAGTTTGTGTATAAAACCTACCTCGAAAGTTTGGTGAATTGTTATGAATTCCTTGTATTTCAACTTTTAAAGCAATAACAAATATCTTATAACAATGTTATTCATAGTAATGAGTAATCTACTACTTAAAATTCTTTAGAGTTTATTCCACTGTATATGTTAGAACAACTGGAGCACAATACAGTCCCTCCGTGGTGACCATCCCATATACGCCTGCACAAATCTCACCTTACATCCCCTTCCACCCTCTCTCCCACCTCTCCTTTGTAACCCAACACAGCCCACACGTCCAACATATTGGTATCATTTCACTTATCACTTGCTTTTAATCTTGAGCTTCTCCTCACTATTGTTTCCATCTCTTCCAATCGACCAAAATACCTCTATATGTATAAAGCTTTGTATTGTTCAACTAGCTAGTGTTTTTCTCCGAAGATAATTTTGATTTCACGAAATTGTATAACCTCAAGTTATCGGTCTACTTCAAAATAAGTGGCACATAGATTTTGTAATATTAGTGAAGCGTGAACTATTTTGAGACCGCTATGAGGTATAGAAGCACAGTAAGAAATGTACCCAATTCTAAAAAGATACACTCACAAAGTTTTATTCAGTTTCTAACAAACACTTATTTCAATTCAGGTAAATTAAGAAGGGACTTGCTTATCTCTCTTGATAATGACATGGTTCATTCAACGTACAAGTTTTAAAAATAACTTAGAAATGGAGATTTAAGGGTAGTCACTGGCCGTAACTCAATTGACCTTTAGAAAAAATTTGTATAATCTAGTAATGTCGAAAATCGTATAACTTCTACTCGAAGGTGTGTTGTCACAAAATACTTATAAGTACATAATATATGTTACGTATATAAGTACCAACGGCGTTTGTGCATACTTAGAAAATAATCAATTATAAGTCCACAGAGTGTAAAGCTTCTCCAAAACTATTTAATTAAAACACTTGTATGAGGAGTAAAATGAGAAAATAAAAACTTTACTCAAAATTTTATACCAAATTTCAAATGTTTAATACAAATACGTTGAATTGGGGTTTTGAGTACTTTTAGACAAACTTGATAGAAATCCCGTGTTTATCAGAGGGTGTTGAGTTGATCGGTGGTGTAAAGGGTTGGAGCGCTGTTTATGGCACCAGAGGCAGACTAAATGTCAATTATTACGGTCCAATGCCTTCAGAATATCGTACTTGTTGATCTGAACCCACGCAATCACTATAGACCCCTCAAACTAGTCTCGCGTTACGCTTTCACAAAAATAACCACATTTTGTAAATCATTAACCTGAAAGTATTTAGGAATAAATAGAAAATAAAACATGACTTCGCGTACTAATTTAGTACAAAGGATACGAGGTTCCCTAGCGTTTGACGTCATACTTGCAAGTGTATTATATAAACGTAATTAAATGACAACGTCTACATAAATGATTAGCTTTGCCTTTAAGTAACCAGTTACCTTTTTTAAATATTATATTAATATTTATATTATTTTTATTATATTATATTCGTATAGTTGATAAACAAATGAAGAACAAACTCACTTTGGTGATTATAACCATAATGTTTCAAAAGAATCTTTAAGAAATTATCTTTGATACACCCATTTGATGTCCATTTTCTCAATTAATACTCGATACGTTATCAAATAATATTACAAACCAAAAACTAATTCTTGTTACTGTTATCAGTATTTATTGTAAGCGTAAAACAGGCAACCGGACAGAACTGATGTAAACAGTTAATACCTGGGATCCAGGAAAACTAAAATAATAACAGGAAAAATGTTTGTCATAAATATTGGAGATACGGGAGTACAATAGAAGAGGTCGTGTTGAAAGGCTTCCATCAGAAATCTCCTCTATTGAGTGAGTTTGAGGAAGTTTGTACATAATATTGTATTGATAACGAAGCTGCAAGTGTAATATAATCCACTCCTATAAAGATGGGAAAGGTAAGGTTTGTCCTGTTTAATGAAGCGAAGTTAGGACTACGAATTCCTCTCTACCACTCAACTTCGACGTTTACCTAGCGTCACTATATAGTTACTTTACAAGTTGCTGCAGAATACGTTCACTGCATTTAAGATTATCGTGTGTTTTTGCACAGTTCATGAATATGTTTTTAATTTCATGTTACAAACCCAATAACAACAGTTTGCAGCACGTTAAGTCGAATTACATTTTGAGTGATGAAGTAATTAGACGTAATCGTGATAATCGAACTCCACACAACATGTATACTTTTTCACTAACTTAACGTGAAAACCTACGCAGTTTGAGAATTTCGTGAAAAATATTTACTTTTATCACGTTGACTAATTTATCTTGTTAGTTAAAAATAAATAATAGTAGTATGTTTGAAGAATTGATTTCCAGATTTGTAAAACCATTTTGAGATATTCAACTGACCTCTGTAATGGCTGGAGTTTTGAACTTTAAAAGTAAAAATATTATGATTTCCTTCTCTGAAAACCTTTTTCGAAAAGTACCGTCTTACGAAAATATTTTTTGTTTTGTTGCAGCAATGACTTTTACTACATTAACATCATTATCAAAGCCAGCATCTTTTATCAACAAATAATTTACTATAGTAAATAAATAAAAACAAAAAAAAACTAAATTTTATAACGTAAACGTCGTACTCCATTACGAGCTAAAAGAGAAAAATACAGGTTTTACAAAACAATTTGGCTCCAAAGTGTTTACAGGAGAGAGGAGGAGAGGATATTGGTTGACTGTGAAGCGGGAAGTGAGGGGACTTGATTGACAAGCATGTCCTGTCAGTTGTCTGTACCTGGCAGTATCCCAGCTGTGTACTGAACTACAGTCAGCTGATATGTACTAGTCAGCTGATTAGCAGACGATCATTTACTGCATACAATGATTGTAACTTACAAGTACACAGGAGGTGTGCCGACGAGTACCGAGCCTTGTGTTGTTGATCAAAATAATATTTTAAATAATAACTAAAACTATCAACTGAAACACCCTTTTATAAGGTTTATATACACTATAAATAGTTTATTACAAATATTTTAAATACGAAAGGGTGATAGCATTTACTAATGAAAATATATGTTTTGAGAGTCGAAGTACAAAATTAAAAAGCAATCATTTTAGTATTCGGTAAGAATAACATAGAGTTTACCACTTAATGTGGATCACTCAAAGGGAAACCCGTTTTTCCATTTTATCAAAACTTGAATTATCTTATCTGTTTTTCAAACTTCAGCCGTATTTTTTTACTGGTTTTCCCCCATGTGCTCATTGCCTTGGTAGCTTATTATTGTTTGCGAGCTTGTCTGACAAAAAAACCAGAACTTCAACAACATTTGCCCCTTAGCAGTTAAGAAGGATTTAATTCGGATCAAAAATAGAAATGCTGTATTTTTCAATCCTGACAGTAGTCATCCCAGCTGAAACCAACATCAAGTCATCATTTCACCCTGAACTCATTCATACTCGTGCTGGTAAATGTCAAAAGCACCCAGGCTAAATAAATCCATCATACTTTTGAAGGTATGACACTCAAATATGAAACTCTCGCCAAAGGCCTTGTCAAAGCAAAGAAATACAGAAACTAAACTGATAATTATGATTCTGGTAAATCTGCACTAAAGTACTTAATTAACCAAATCTGGGAATGACTACGGCTTATTGTCAAACTCAGACTTGTGTTGCTGACAACTTCTCCGAGCTCTCCCACACCACAGTGAGCGACACGTGGGACTATCCGGGTGTGAGGGGGGGAGGGGGTTACACGTTGCAAGTAACGTGCGAGTTAGGTTTGCAGTTGACAGGATTTGCCAGTAAAAACCACACTATTTATGCTTACTTGCAGCCCCACCTGTTATTTGCTTTTGACATCCTAGTAACTCATTAGAGTAAAGAATTATTCGGGTAAATACTTTCTCATAACTGATTGTATGCGATTATTTTGAAGATGGACGAGATTACGTTTCCTTTTGGACAGGGAACACATTTTGTCGTCATACTTTTGAGAATAAATAATACTCGTAAATAAATAAATATTTTATTCCATACGCAACATATTTTGCATTGGAATCATCAATTATTTTGAAAGCTACTTTATAAGTATATTTATAAGTTATTTCGAGCTCATTTTACTGAAGTTATTTTGGCACCCATATTTCAATCGAGATCTCATTCATACATACAATATTTACAATCATACCGGCTCATTCTTCAAATTCTCCGACATAAGCATCCGTAGGCCGGTAGCCATTTCTCACTAGGTCTCCCATTGATGTGCCAAGAACTCGTCTGAACCATAGAAAGTGTTCGCGGTCAAAACTGCTTTCAGACGAGACTTGAACGCCTGTGGCGTTGGATAAATAAAAAATAAAAACAATACCCCAATCGCAAGTTCAAAACTAACTGTATTTTCTGGAACTCACAAAGTAAACAACCAACTGTGTGTAGAGTTGAGCAAACTGTACGACATTGAGTTATTTACTGTCATATACTCATGTATTGTCTGGACTCGTCTGAACAGGCTATATGACCTCAACTACATGAGAGGATTTATTGAGAAATCTTGTTAAAGAAAACAGAGCTACTAGCTACAAATGCAGCATAATTTCTTTTGGCAATTCTAATATATTTAAAGATCAGTTTCTCTCAACACTCTTTCAGTTGAGAGAACCAAGAACGAGAATATTATAGAAAATATTGCACCACATCCACTTGTATATGACATTCCTCCGTAAAGTCTTTCCAAATCACTGCGTCCTAACTGATCTATTGCTTACGTTTTTTAACTGAATAGATATGCATTTTGTATATTAACACATTTTGTATGATGGATATACGTAATAATATTTCAAAGTCACACGTAGGTAGTTGTAAAACCCCATTGTCAAAATGTGTTTTCTTTTATACGTCATCTGTTAATATAACTACTATGTTACGAATTAAAAAAGTAGATTTGTTGAATTATTAGAGCTTTTATTAATATAAAACATATTTTGTATCGGGTAAATTAAGGCGTTTTTAGTTTCCAAATACATGATCTGGATTTTGGCATTTGATTAATATAAATTTAACACAGTAGGCCCAAATAAAAAAAAAATTGTTTAGGACAAGCGTTTTGAATACAAGCTATCTTCAGGCTTCTGCTATCATCTTATATTGGGCTACTGCGTTAAATTTATATTTATTCCAAATACACGCCAATGAATGAATAGGGGTTGGTTGCTTCAGAAACCCGAAACACATTACGGCATATCAAACAAACAAAATACAAAAACAGTACAAAGTTACCAGTGCATGTTTTGTAGAACGAATATTAAACGGTTAACACCCCCGACTGTATATCAGGGGGTTTTCCACATTTGAACCGTTCTATTAGCTTATAAAGATGGCACTTTGCTTCTAAAATGAAAGTAAGTTAGACTCCACTGAATGTACTGTTTTCTATAGCGTAACTGGAATGAAAGGAAAAGAAGATGAAGTGAGATTGAACGACGGGAAACACATCCCTCCCGTTTGAATATCAATATTAAATACCTTTCACTTTCGGAAATGGGTTTCCTGTCACTTTGACAAGAGCATGAATGAACTTCAAAAGCACTTTTCATAATGTGAGTGTGATCAACACATATTCCATTATTACGTCATTCCACTCACATGTGATAACTTACTGCAAAGCTTTGTTTTAAATAATAGAGCGAGCTAGGTTAATAGTTTTACTGGAGATAGTAAAAGAATACAAAAGCTTATAGCTCATGTTCTCATCCTTTACTTAAATTTCTGAAGACAAACATCTAATTGAAGAATACGGTTGTTTATAACGCACTGTCTCTGCAGTGGAATAGAAACAGGATGTCGCTTTTGCCAACTCCCAACCGTTTACTGGTTTATCGACTGTCTTGAGGGTCAACTCTCCCCTGACTGTGAACAGGACTTTCAGTTTAAAGAGTCTAACTCGATACTGATTCATTTCACTTCAGTTCGTCCAGGACAGATCATCTCTTTATCTTTCAAAAATTAAGAGCAATACGAACAATTTCCCATTTAAAGAGTCGAGATCATTGTAGAGAGTTGTTCCTAAGTCACAAAGTCCTAAAACTTCCGCCAATTTATATCCTAGAAACACTATCTTTCGTAAAAAACCCCACTTCCCTGTTTCTATACGCCCAGTAAATCCCAATCTCAACTTGCGTAACAGAAACAATCTCAATACCAAGAAACCGGACAACCTTTTCTGAATTCCATCTATTGTAGTGTGGATTGCGACCTTTTAATCTTCTTCCTGTCTCTCTGAAACAAGAACCTAACAACAACTCGTTCAAAAGGCAACTAAAAAAGGTTCTACTAGACCATAATCAGCTAAGTACCCCTTTTGTATTTAGTTATTGTATACATTTTGACGTGTCCCCATGTACAACATATTTATTGGAAATAAACGATTTGATTTGGTTCAGAAAACTCGAACCTTATCTTATCCTCCATCACCTACGATACGTAGTAACTTACTATAATTTCAAATTATCTTTTATAGAACATAAATAAAGTCTCTCAATTGGAAACAGAGAGTGTAGAGATATTTCGTACGTGCTGTATGTGATGGGGGTGCAAAAGAGCAGTGGTTAGGCAGGGATGTAAGGGGTGAGATATGAAGAGATACGGGTATGTGGAGTGGTGGTGGTTGGTGAGGGGGTGAGGGGTTGAGTGGGGGATGTGGTCTGCATTGAAGGGCCAGAACATGTGAGATAATGCTAGTGTTTTCAAACCCGTTCTTCCTTGGATTACCTTCATTAATGGCAAAATCTCGTATCTTGTCTTGGTTATATATTTTGTTGGACTCTCTTTAACAAGTGTTAGTTTGTGACTACATATACAACTAGGATTTATTTTAAACATTTGTTTGCTGTTTGTTTGTTTGGAAACCCAACTTACCCTTGATGTCCACAGTTACACTTCCAAGAATCCCTATATGCAGATATGAAGAGTTTTCGTAAATTTAATAAGTCCATAAAGGTAAACTATTAGAGCGTACATGAGTTCTATAATTTGTGGTTACAAAATGTGTCCTTACTTGATTGTATCACTATTTTTCAAATTTATTTAGTTTTATGTTTATATAAAGGCTATTCAGTACAAGCTTTTATTGAGCATTTTAAAAGTGTTTTGTCTTGTATTTTAAGTCGAAGGATAGTTTTGTTTTTTTTAAATTAAAACATAACTATAATACTTACTATACAGTATATTTAAATACGAACTAATGCAAACTTCAAACGTTAGAACAAATACTGATTGACCATAGAGTCATCCTCAAGGAAGAAAGCTGCTTGAACTCTCTTGTTTACTTTTTTTGTAGATTTGGTTTTAATTATTGATATATTTATTAATACTTTTAACATTTTTTTGGTATTGAGCTAAAGTCTCTTTGCAAATAAAGTTATGGTATTTATATTTAGAAAGTCCTATTACGGTGTTCAGAAGTTTGAGGAAAGTTGGAAGACAAATGAAGATCGTTGATCGTTACAGCTGATAGCGTGGCATTGTATAAAGCGAAAGTTAAGTAGAGACAATGATAAAGAGAACTACTTTTCCTACTTTATTTAACTGAGTACAAATGTGGATCCGTCAAGCTCTAACTGGATAGCATTCTAGAAAATTAATTTTAAGAATTACCACTAGTAAATTAACTAGCCTTCCATCCCCGTGCAGAGCAAAGTTGCCACATATACTTAATTTTTAATTTGTATACACATTTTTATATTTTTAAAACAAAACCTTTCGTCTTATTGTGAGATTTTTGGTTGGCATCTCATTGTTTAATAATGTATTGCTAACCTTTCAGAAAGAAAACAGTTATAATACACTATTAGAAGATGAGATGCCAACCAAAAATCCCACAACGAATCCATTTTCAACAATACCACCCTATCGCCTAGTTCATCTTATTTTTGTTTCTCTTTAAAAGTTATAACTTTATAGGTATAGTAAATTACAAGGTGTAAATAATCTTTTAAAACACAAGGCAAACTTTAAATAAGTACTAAATATTTGCTGCCAATATTTATTTAAGATAATTATTTTTGAAACAAAACACTTCAGTAACATTTTGATATTTTATCCAAAACATTCCGAGGAAATGCATTCAAAACAGTGTGAGCGAAGGCTTAGAGAACAAAGGAGTTGAAAAGCAGGGAAATGAGGACGTGAATAGAAAGTAATGGTCGTAAAAAGAAAGAATGGATCACAAAACCTTTATGTGAATGAGGCAGAAGAATGGAGGGGTAAAACGGGGGGATACAGTTGTAGATGTTTTAAGAACTTACTATTGTTTTAATGTTATTAAAGATTTCCTTTTTTAGTCAAAATATTTAATTAAAACGCAATGCGGAGCCGAACACAGAAACAGTGATGAGTAATGAACGGTACTTTTCATCGTACTGAAACATGACGATCATAAAACTGACGTTTGGTTTGTAGTAAGCTTGATCATCTTCTTCTGGAGATATTGGCAACTGATAGAAATTAATTGAAAACAATAGGCCAATATTATTAATTTTATTTGCACTAGCTTTTATTAATATAATAATATTTTACTTTTATTTTGTAACAAGCCTGAAGAAGATAGCTTTGCTATTGAAAGCGCTAGTGCAAAATAAAATTAATTATATTATTATTGTTTTCAATTAATTTCTATATAGTAAGCTTAATAATCTAAAATGCAAACTTTTCTACAACACGCAATGTTCACACGAATATCCTTTTAATTTGTAGGCATAACCAGAGATTGTTGTAGGCATATTTCTCGATCAAAATATCGTATGTACTCGTATCCTAAGATTTCCAACGTGCAATTAAAACACTATTGGTTTAGAAAACCTGTCATTAATAATTAATATTATTCATTTCTTCTACGTTAGCAACTTCGTTATTGGACATGAACATTTATCATTGGAACATTTTATAGTTTGTAACTAACTACACGGTGATTATACAATGAAGGTTTTTCTACAATATATGGGTTACCCATGTACCAAGAAAACAACACTATTGAAGACAATTTTCATGCAATGACAGATAAAAACCCAATTTGAAATAGAAGTTGACATTAATTGTGTAAAAATAATAATGTTTCATCAATAGATTTTGGATTCTATAGCTTTTAAACGTCATACAAAATAGTTAGTTATTTACTGAACAAGAGTAATAAACAATTGGTCTCAAAATACTGTTACCAAACTAATATAAACATAAATGGGTTTACACAAACTAACATAGGGTTTTGTTTGGATGATTTGTTTTTAAAGCTTAAGGTACAATTCACCGTAAAAGCTTTCCCCTGGAACGTAAAAAGCTTTTTCCCGCAAAGGAAATAAAGACACAATTTGGCAGGGCGAGTCCGACCATTGACTGCTCTATCGACTGTGGCTGCGTTTTGCGTCTCTGTAAAGACAACAACCATTCTTTACCATTGTTCTGGTCTAAGAACTTTAGTCAAGTATTTAAATAGTTCATAAAGTATTTCTGTAAAGCTGAGTGGCTTAGTGGGCTTGGCCAATACTTAATTGGACAATCATGTATCATTTTAAGTATGCTTAATAAAGTGTTTAATGGTTTGAATTTGAATATTAATGTAACTGAAAACAATGAGCCCTCAGGTGATTTCTGTAGTAACTGTGGTACCTAAATATTTAAAAATATAGAAATTCCCTTAAAATTAGGCAAGGACGTAAACCAGTTACTCTATACTTAAAGACATAGCCTAGATAAAAGGCTACTTAAATTTAAAATAACTCTTCGAACATTAATAGTAAGTATTTCGTATTTAGAACGCTGTCAAGTCATCCATTTTTTGAGATATGTATAATACAGTCTAAGAAACAATAAAACTTTAAATACATTGCCTTAAGTTATATCTTTAATTCTTTTCTTGTGCCTTTTCAAACATCGCAGACGTTATTTATAAAAACCTTATTTATAAGATCACGCAGCATGTTGTACCAGTGTGCCTGCTACGTGTTTATGCAAATGTTAACGAATAAGCTCCCAAGCATACAAAGAGCCGAGAGCATCTTCTGTTCGCGAATATTCGACTGAAGCAGGTGATTCTTTTCTTTGTTCTTTCTGAGATCAATAAACCGTTAAGTTGAGATTCCTTCTGATTATAAAACGTGTTTTATGTAAGTAATAATATTCCTGATGATGACATTGGTCAAAACCATTCGTAGAAAACCTATATAAAAAATAGTACTATGTTATTCAGTTTTATGTACATTATCTATAATTTACATAACACAATCATAACTTATCAATCTTACCTCCTTCCATTTTTTACAATCAAGGTGAATGGAATATCACTTATAAATACGTTTTTGGAAAGTAAATCTTAAAAGAAATGTGCAAGACTATAGCTAACGCCACGTACAGTAGTCATCTAAGTAATAATATTCCTCATGATGACTTGGGTGAAAGCGTTTCAAGAAAACCTTTTAAAAAAGAGTACTATATTATTCGGTTTGTTCATACTTTATCTATAACTAACATAACTAATAATAACCTATCAATCTTACCTCCCTCGAATTTTTTTACAATCGAGGTAAATATCATTTATAGATACGCTACTTTCCAATCTTAAAATAAATGTGCAAGACTAGCAAACGCCACGTACACTATTCATGTTGTTTACTGCTAATGACCAATAAAATTAAAAGTTGTTTACCTCATACAAAGGTTTTGTTTAAAAGACAATATTTTATTTTTCCAGACCTTTTGATAATGTGAGAGACAAACTTTGGCTGTTTCCCAAAAGTATGGAAGTGAAAGGGGGCTTGGAGGAAATGGTGCAGTAAAGCCTTTCCTTCAAGTAAAGAATTCCATTTTTAGCTCGATAAGCCAACTACAGGAGATGAAGTTTTGAAAAAAGAAAAATCAGTCTTTATCTTTAATTTTTTACATTTTCAACTTAGTGTTTTGATGCTTGTAAGTTAGCAAAACACGTACATCCATATACTCGTAAAATGAATACTAAAATCACTAATTTTCTATTTAGTCAACAAATTTTCTCAAATATTACACGAGAATTGTAAAAAATGGTTAGAAACTTGAACAAATCTTTCTAGTTTTGTACTCACCTCTTACGCCTGTTGCTTCTACGGCAATTAATAAAGCAAGTCAGCTGACCTTGTAAACTGTACAAGCCTAACTACCAATTAAAGTAATAAATCTCAGATGGAAGACACAAATCGTGCCATTGTTTCTGTCTAACAATAAATCCTCAGTAACGGTTCAGGAAGTTCGAAGTTACTGCCAACCGTTTCTTGTACAAGGAACAGTGCTTTAACTCAACTCAACCCCCTCATCAACCAACTTGCTTATCATTTACTGTTATAGATAAAGCATCGTACAAACTCAACCTTTAGATGATTCGACAGACGAACAAAACGCCACCTTGTAGTGGGATAATAAATCCAAACAAAACGATTAAATGACACACAAATGATCCTTTATGTACTTAAGAAAAGATTTGACGAGAAATAGTCATGGAACAGGGAACAGCTAGAAAGAAAGCTAAAGCAACGGGAAAATCAAGAAGTGTTTTGCTGGCAGAGGGCTTTCTACAGTTATTCTGGGATATCCCTCCAATATTTTCTACAAACATGAAACATGAGCTCGAGTCCCATCATGGAAAGTAAGGAAAATAGTACTTTAAAAAAAGTTAATTGTTCTAGGTAATCCGTTGAGAACAATAACAAGTATTTAAAAGTCAACTATATCCTAAATACCATTTACAACTTTATGGCTACCAGAATAATATGTATACCTCACCCATTGGCACGTAAACGAGTCTGTAGATTTTGTAATGTTTTCATCATATTATCATGTATTATAACTTTAATCAGTCTTAGTTGTTTACCTCAAGTCTTCAAATTTCAAAATATGTTAATGCTTCGTAATCTCATTGTAATCTAAAGAGGGTTTCTGTTAGAGACCAAAGTAGAATTTAAAATTAAAAATAGTTTTATTTTTATTAGAAAGGAAGGTGTTCTGCCAATCAGCTTTCAATAATGAACTAACCACCTTCAACAATACCATATCGACAAAGATTGAGTATGTAAGACGTTCGATATATTGAATATTAACAAATAAAAAGACTATGAAGTATGTAATACTATAGTTCAGGCATAAGCCCATTATCAAGTGTGTATAATACAAATTACAAATTGAATATTAAGTATGAAAAGCTCGATAAACTCCTATAAAGCATCATACCAACAGGATATTAGTAAGCTTGAGGCCAGAGCATAAAGAGACAGAATTCCAAGGAACGAAGCCTTAGGAGATAATATTTCTCTGCCTCACCTTTTGAAGTTCAGCCTGTTGTATCGAAGTAAAACGAATAACTGGTGTTTAATGAAATACATAAATTCACATTGACTCGTGGCTTAAAGTTGGTTTGGCTTAGTTATTTTTCTGTGTGAATATTGAATTTAAATTTAGAAGTTATAGAGGCCCAAGTGAATCTTAATAAAATCCTGTCATCACTTCATTCTGAGCATATTAATCTTAAAACCATCTACTTGTAAAGTAGCATTGAGCTGAAGAGTTGAAAGAAGTTAGAAGTTGAAAGTTGAGAAGATGGAATACGTACGCGTCTAGACAGTAGATATGAAGGGTCAACGGACAGCTGTGCAGTTATTGGGTCAACAGCGTGTTTCCCCGGGGATAAACCCTACATTGCTTTGTTTGATTGTTGTATTACATTGCCCACGCTTCTGGCTCAACAACACAACATCGATTGTGCTATTTTTAGTAACTTGGACGTTCTGGTCACCACAAATGTTTATTGGGTTCTAAGAGCATAATTATTAAAAGTAGATAAAATAAAGTCAAAATGCGCTATTCGTCTCTTTTCTTTTTGTTTACTTTATATTATTTGCCTTTAGGTTCGTATCATTTTGAAAAATGGTTTAAACTACCTCATGCAGCCAAGTGATTAACGATCTGTTTGTAACAAATTAGGATTCTATGTTATCGTTTTTACCAAAAGCTTCCTAATTTTATGATTTAAATATTCAGCGTAGATTTTTAATGCAAAACGAATATTTGCTCAAACAAACACTTATAAATACAGGAAAGCGAGTTTGAAATGTTTTCATAAAGCTGCCATGAGAAGATACGTCAAAGGAGAATCTGATAGATTCAGAATCAACCCTTTACACTAACTAAGCAGAAAGACGATCAAACGATCCTTTGGCAGAACACACTTCACCTGCTAGAGGTAGATCAGAATCATGTACTGGAACGTTGTATCGTATTTTACTTAATATTCCAATTTTTCAAATAAAAATACCTTTTTTGTTTTTAAGTTTCAACAGTATGATTCGGTTATATTTTAGCACCTTACTTAAGTTAAAAAGACCGTATTGCAGTAAAACATACACAGTAAACAAGCACTCATGTAAAAATAAATTACAATTACATTGCAGTATTTCTTTGAGCTCCATACTTCTAAACTTCACTGGTAAATCTAAAATAACTGCGAGGATTTTACCTGAAAATGTAAGGAGTGAATGATTACGTTTACACAGACAAGTTAAAGAGCATTGATTGTAAAAGCAGACGTACACAAAAAGTGACAACAATTCAAGGTGATATTTTATGTTTGATTAAATTGACGATCGTATGGAGTAAAAGAGAAAACATTAGATTCCGTAATTATTAAATATACCTGTGCAAATAAAACCTTAAACATTAAACTTACAGCCAAGTTCATAGCAGGTCTACAGTAAATAAGCTATACAAATTTGAAACCAAATCCATTATCCGGAAATCATTAAATGAAATAAACCAAACCCACCCAATTCTTTTTTTAAAATAGTCGGATGCATTTCGTTAACGAATTTACTCCCTTGTATACTTTTCACCTAACCTTTTAAAATAATTTGGAACTACGTCCTGACACGAACCAATATTGTCAATTTGTTTTACAAATCTATATTAAACCAATATCGTCTGCCGAACAAACATTTCTGTAGAATACAAAAAACAATTTATTTATGAATATTTTGAACCCTTCTTCAGACTTTAATATAGTATTGTTAATAAAGTGAGTAAGTTCAAACAATGATATACAGGCTTTGGCCGACCGATCTAAATGTATACTTCAAACTCACCATTGTTACAAAACACTTTGGTAGCAAATGAGCTCAAACTCAGTTAACATGTGAGGGAATAAGTTCCACCTGTAATTGAAACAAGAAGTACGAATCACAACACAATAGAAGCATTCAGAGCTGGAGGTGAAAATAACTCAGTCTGTCGTGTCGTGCTTTGTGAGCCTTCCTTTGTTAATGCATTTCTCTTTGATGCCTTAAGTATCTCACATAAACAATACCTGTATTGCTTTACTAGCAGAATACCTCATTGACATTGACGGGCTGGTCTCATCAATAGAGAAGTGAAAAATGATAGGTTTTAAAACACATATAATTGGTAATACCAACATCTCAATTAAAATAAAATACGCTGGATGTTTTGTTAGGAATGTTCTATTTAAATTAAGTGGACCCGTGGCGGGTTGGAATCGTGCCTGACTCCGGAGCTGATCAGTCCGCTTGCGCGGTTTCGATCCCCGCAGTCACCACTTACATTTGTAATGTGACTATACGGCTACGCTAGGTAAAGGTAGGTTGAGTGGTAGAGAGGACTTTGTAGTCCTAACTTCGCCTCGTTAAACAAGACAAACTTTACATTTTTTTAAAATCTGAATGTAAACTAGAGTTCTGAAAAGTCCGCATATTATAGATGTCGTGTTCAATGCGTAACGTGAAGGAAGTTCTATTTGTATGCTAATTCAGTATTGGCTTCTTGAACACACTCCCTTATAAAATACTGTTGAAATTACCTTGTTTTGTGTCCTGCCCCTTGTTCAAAGTCCCTAAGAGCTGTATTTTAACAGTGTTTTCAAGGATTTAGAAAAAATAACTATAACATCGCTATTGGTTTATTGTTTCAGGAGAAAGATAGCCGGAAGGTCACTAGCGTGGTTATATTGACTTGAGCAGAAGTATAAATAGCCAGTACAAGTTAATAGACAAAACTAAAATTGCATAAACTGTTGTTGATTGGCCACTATTTTAAGCAGATATAACACGTATATCGTCTGCAAAACGGGCTAAAGAACCATTTTGTTCACTACATAATTTGCAGAACAACGACATGAGTACCAACGGAATTAGCTGTGTTACTCACATGCATACACATACATATTCTAGTTATCAAAATTGGCACGTACAGGAAACACGTACAACGTCTAAAGAACGTGAAAGCAAAGACAATGTATTGTCTTTGGTGAAAGTGCCCACGTTTAAACCTGGAGTAAAACGCCACAATTATTAGGAGAAGCAGCTGTGTTTGCCTACAACTGTTGGATGTCAATGTTTGCACGTACAGAGGACACGTATATTACCTGCAGTACGTGCCTGGTGGCAAGTAGCTCATGTAACCTGCAGCATAACACCACGATAACACTTCTTGGTGCGTCTGTACAGAAGGGCGACTCGTGCAGTATGCAGACGACAATGACCTCTGCTTCAGTGCGGATCACGTGCGGAGCTGAAAAGAGTTCATTCATGGGGCTCAACTGTACAATCCAGCACTCAACGAGCTCACTTAAAGCTGAACCAACAATCAACGTTCATTCACTGCCTCAGTTTGCGACAGACAGATCAGATTATAGTCCGTTCCAACATGTTGGATGAAATGAGATCACAGAGGTCACTCAGAAATTCCTTGGTACTTCTGTGATAGAGGGCTGACATGGGCAATCATATAGACCATGTCTGTTCCAAGTTATCTTCAGGTATTTATGCCTTGAGGAAATTGGTCCGAATACCGCCCAACCCAGGTACCGATGACGGCATATTATGGCTTCCCTGCACCTTCCACGGTGCGCAGTTGTTCAAACGCAAACATTAAGAGTTTTCATTTTGCAAAAAAACGAGCTGTCCGAACAATTGCAAAGTTGCAAAGAAGAGAGTCGTAGACCAGCATTCAAAAAACTGACTGTGGACACTACCCCTGTCTACATCCTACAAACAGTCTTTCTTCAAAGAATGCGACCAGTAAGAGGGAGTGATATTCACTCAGGAAACGTGAGAGGCAGTACCGGACTGCCCAACACAGAACGGTAGTTCACGAGCGTTTGCCATCCCAGGCTGGAGCTCAACTTGTCAACAGACTACCAGTACGTGATGAAAACTCGCCTCAAAAACGTTTTATCGCAGAAGCATTCTGCGGCAGTACGAGTTTTATGGCATACACACTTGCAGACCATAAGCATTAATTGATTTACACGGGTGCAGAGATACCCGAATGAATGAGAGAGTGCATGTATAAACTGTAAGTCTGAAAGGTTCTCGATGTATGAATGGAAAATTTAGCTTGTGATACAACTCCTGACGATTGCTATACAATAATGTTCTTGCAATAAAATATTTATATATTAACCATTGAACTTATAGGATCAGCTGTGTTTGCCTACACATTGGTGTCAATGTTTGCACGTACAGAGGACACGTATATTGCCTGCAGTACGTGCCTGGTGTGCAAGTAGCTCACGGTGTAACCTGCAGCATAACACCACGATTACTTACAGGATCAGCTGTGTTTGCATACAGCTGTTGGGTGTCAATGTTTGCACGTACAGAGACACGTATATTGCCTGCAGTACGTGCCTGGTGTGCAAGTAGCTCACGGTGTAACCTGCAGCACAACACCACGAGTACTTACAGGATCAGCTGTGTTTGCATACAGCTGTTGGGTGTCAATGTTTGCACGTACAGAGGACACGTATATTGCCTGCAGTACGTGCCTGGTGTGCAAGTAGCTCACGGTGTAACCTGCAGCATAACACCACGAGTACTTACAGGATCAGCTCTGTTTGCATACAGCTTAGGTGCGTCAATGTTTGCACGTACAGAGGACGTATACACGCAGTACGTGCCTGGTGTGCAAGTAGCTCACGGTGTAACCTGCAGCATAACACCACGAGTACTTACAGGATCAGCTGTGTTTGCATACAGCTGTTAGTGTCAATGTTTGCACGTACAGAGACACGTATATTGCCTGCAGTACGTGCCTGGTGTGCAGCTCACGGTGTAACCTGCAGCACAACACCACGAGTACTTACAGGATCAGCTGTGTTTGCATACAGCTGTTGGTTGGTACCGAGGACACGTATATCGTCTGTAGAACGTGATCTTCGTGTCGCTCATGGATTAATCAACGTGTATTTCTGTTTGGATCTGGTTAAATTTAGTTCCATCTGGTTATCCAGTTTAGTAAGTACAATCTCAGCTAATTAAAATACAATATTGTTCGCGATCTTTTAGAACAAGCCAACCTTTTTGTACTAAATAATAAATCACATTTTTTAAACAACTGTAGTGTGTTTTTAATTTTAATCTTAAATGAAGCTAGAAAATGCTAACGGCATCAACATTTGTTTTAATACATCCTCACATTTACTCCAGGAAGTGACCACCAATATATTAGAAAAAAGAGGTGTATATACAATTAGTCTAACATATCTTAGTTTTCCAGATATCAATATGTTTTTAAAAAACGTTAATATTATTTGGTAAAATATATTTAGTGTGTTTTTAATGTTTAAATAAATATATTTAGTTGCCTCGTGTTACCTAATCTCAAGAACAACTTGAGTAACAACTAAGCTACAGTTGATGAAATCACAGGAAACATGATACAAAAGCTCTTTTTCAGCCAAGGTTTCCTTCTTTACTCCGTAATTTTCCAACTTGTAATTGAAAAGTAATCCATTCAGTTTATTATCAGTATTATCATACACATCACATAAAACAGCTGCAGTTATAAACGCAAAGCTAGATTACAGTGGTAATGAACTGTAAAGGGGTCTCACATTGATAACGGGAAATGAAAATAGTTTATTCCATGCATTAATATAAACAATAATATTAGTTTTAAGTTTACAGGCCATTTAGATTAATAATTGTAAAGTAAAAAACATCGGTAAATCGTAAAGTTTAATGGACGACCGCGGTTTCTGGGTCTGTCTTTCATCCGGTGAGTGGGTACAATACAAATATATATAAGTTATCTGGAAGAAAATAAAATATAAATAAATAACGTTTTAAAACCATCAAAAACAATGCCATATGTTAATACTACACATTAATTTGGTAAAATAATAATTTTAGAAAAAGTTGTGCATTGTTGTGTGTAAATGGGGTTTCTTAATACTGCACACTTGTAAAGGGTTTTTTTCTATTTCAGGTTTTAGAGGTCACAATAAAGTTTTATGTCTTTAACTTCCCAAACAACAAAAGAGATCTTAATTCATTAGCTTATCAAAGTATTCTCTTCATGTTTTCTTTATTTTTAAGCAATGTCTTGTATCAATAAAATCACAAATGTACTGGTTTAGTAATACTTTTGGTATTATAATTGAAGACTTTTAAGTGCTCTTTATCAATTATCAAGTTCTTCCAGTAGACATTACACTCGCTGCAATTTAATGTATATGCCTGAAGTTCTAAATATGTTTTTCATTTTTTCAAAACAATAATATATATAAATTGTTTGCATTGAAAGTTGGTCTACATCTGTAAAAGAGATACTTGTGCTTGGGGGAGGGTCCATAATATTTACCTTAGTATGAACATATCATGAAGTTGTGAAGATAAAAGTAATGTGTTGAAACAAATTATGTAAACTGCGGTTGTTTGAACTCATGTTTAAAGTTTACTTTTGTTTGATGTCACCACATCTTGTAGAGTGTTCACATTCTGCAAATCAATTTTCTTATACGTATAAAACATATAAAAGCTACATACAAGTTTACAATGAGACCTGTTTTCTTTGTATAAAATACTCATCAATATATGTCCATCACAAACTGCTTACTCCTTTAATTCTGAACCCTCCCTACTTATATTATTTTGTTTTAAAGCAGAGCGATCGTAATTAATGTTAGTGCTTTTTTATAGCTAATCAATGAAAGAAGTGGCGAACACAGCAGACGATAGGGGGTTCTTTATAGGCAGGTGGGAG
The DNA here is from genome assembly GCA_018831715.1 of Matsumurasca onukii. Taxonomy (NCBI): domain Eukaryota; kingdom Metazoa; phylum Arthropoda; class Insecta; order Hemiptera; family Cicadellidae; genus Matsumurasca; species Matsumurasca onukii. The sequence continues at coordinate 34,335,991 of CM032063.1, read as the reverse complement.
GGTGGCGATCTCAGAGGTACTGGAACACCCAGATACTGCTTGTTTCCAATCCAATCCATAAATTCAATTCATCTCCTTTTCCTTTCAAAGCCAATACCAGCTTCTCCTACTTGTAAGTATTAATTTCTTATTCCAAGATACATTTCCGATTGCCTTTTCTCTCACGAACAGATTTATGGTTTATAAGTTTCGATTGCCTGTTTTAATTATGAATATTTAGCGGTAGAATTTATTATAAAACTATGCCCAACACAGTTGCTAGATGGTTAGTTTTGATTGAAGGCTTTTTTTTGAAGATTGTTGTAAACTATATTGTAAACTTACTTAAAAACTAATATAAATAGTTTTAACACGAAAAGATAGTTTAATTTTAAGAATAAATATATAACCATTTTTATTTGTAATAACTATTTATAACTGTTTTTATTTTTATTTAATGTTTCCCTTTTAAAAGAACGTATTACGTCTATGATGTGATTACTAGATTTTCACCTATTGGTTACGTATACCTTAAAATCTTTTCATTTCGCAACTAAAATTGAATACTCAATTTGAACTTGGAGGTTCTGTATGCGATACTTTTCTAATTCTGCAGGAAGAAATGTAGTCTCTGATAAAAAAGATGCCATGCAATAAACATTAATTTAAATTCAACTTCTAAAATCACCTTGGTATAAATATGAGCACAAATCGTGGTTTAAGAATACAACGATACAAATGTATTGGGTCCTTAATTAGTTGCAGTTGGCCAAGTTATGAGTATTAAAACAAATAAAAACATAAGCAATGTCTCATTTAGACTCACAGTACCGGATTATAAATCAGTGTTGGTCTACTTATACATATTTCTATTTAGTTTGGTCTTTGGTAAAAAATATTATAAATGTAGCATACTACGGAGAAAAAAAAAAACCAACAAAGACTCCTGACAGGCAAAATAGTAATACACTCTTGTCAAATCAAAATGGTTGGTTTCAACGAATTTCTTGGTGGACAATTAAAAAAAATCATAACATGAATGTTCTTTAATTTGTTTCTGTTTTTTAGTTTTATAAACCGAGGCGTAATTAGAGGACAATACAATCCAGTTATGATTTGTAAATACTCGTATGTGTTCGAATTACAATAAAACCTTCAATTAGTCTTTTGTTACCCACGAGAACGTATTTCCAACAATAAGCTGTTAAAACTGATATTTGAACACAAACAGAATAAGGCAACAAGTTCTCCCACGCAGTGTTATCGACAGCGAGAACTTTATGAACTTCTCATCAATCAACGTTGAACGTGTAAACAATCTGATCTAATTATACCTGCTTTAATACTTGTTCTATAGAACCTTTCTGAATTCAAAACTGATTTATGAATTCGAACAGTAAGCGAACCTTACTGCTACAGTACTAACGTGGTTTCATATTGTGCTTATTTGCATTGTATAACAATTTAAAACGGTGTAATATTTCATATACATATTTCATGGTAGATAAACAAGTGACCTAATCTTTGATCAATAACTAATAACATACAAGAAACTGAAAACAAAACTTCAGTACAACACCTTTTCAACTAGGTGACATCTTGCACGTGGAGCTACCCCATTCAACAAAACACATAACGTTCTGTGAGGTCAAACGAATGTAGTTGAAAGCAGACAGATAAAGTAATGTATGAATTCCAAAGTAAGGTTTGCAAGACTGTGGAAGTGTCCAGAAAGGATATTCCCAGGACGATTGCCAGGTTTCTGTCTTTACTCTTGAATAATTAAACATTCTCCGCGTTTGTACAGCAGCTACTTCTCTTCCAAATTCTTTTTTAAATTTCATTAGTTGCCAAGCCATAACTTGAGTCTTTCAGAAAGGTTTTATCTCTTAGATACTTGAATCATCCAAAGTGTGATTAATTGTGATGATATTGAGGAGTTCTGATATGGCTAAACAAGACGGGAACTTTACGTATTGTAATTGGTAAGACATTACAATACCGGGTGATTACACATGAAATAGACACCTTCAATAGCCTCTACAAAATTAAACTGGTGTATTTCAACATAGTATGTGATATAGATTTGTGGGAATTTCTTAAGGTTTATGTTGGTGGAAAATTCTGCGGAAAAGTTTGAAAGTGACACATAAATTACAGTTAGTACAAAGTTTAAATCACAATAATAAATATGTACGTTTTGTCAGGAAATGCAACATTGTCTGCAAGTGTCGACACATTGTTAAATCGCCTCATTTTTAGTGTTGAATGCACATTTCACATAAGTGGAAAAGTTAATAGACAATTTACGATTATGGGGAACAGAAAATCCAAGAAACACTGTACAGCAGACTTTGTTCTTTATCTTGTGAAAAGGTTATTGGCCGTTCTTCTTCCAAGAACCATCAGTAACCGGAAAGCAATAAAGCAAAAGCTCTATAATATAATCATGTAAGTAATGATCTAAACGTTTAAATAATAAATTTTCCACAAGCTATCCAAACTGTCTATTTAATTTGTAATCACCCGGTATATTATTGATTTCTAAGGGAGTAGCAGGTTGAAAAACATCGATACCCCAAAAGGTATAATTAGTTTGAGCACATTTATTTACAAATAAATCTGGTTTGACAATATTGTGCCAAAACTGAAACGCTATTGGACTTTTTTGGTCTATTAGTAATTTGGGGAGGTCTCATGGATGCCTAGTTTCCTTGAACTACTAGCAATTTACCCATCGTGCGTAATATTGTCAATTTTACCCCATCATTATTACCTGAGAATTTTCGGAAACTTTTACGAGTTCTGTGCACTTTAAAAGTAACAAATACCATACATTCTTGAAGCGTAGAAAATTGGAAAATAGTAGAAAACAAATAGGCCTGTGTTAATAAAATTACAAATATTGGCCTGTTAGTAAATTAACTCCTGTTTTAAATATACTCGTAACAAATACCATCTAAAACATCTGATTGTTAGCTTTACAATCATGGCATATTAGAAAAACCGTAAGGTTTACACCTATTAAATCACCGAGTTAAATCTTTAATGACCTAACCTCTTAAGATTTCTACAACCGATTGGGTAAGCTTCAACGTGAATGAGTTTGCAAAACGGACCGCATCAATATTCTATTTTTTTGAGGATGATTCTTTATTGCCTCACATAACATAGAACATATCGTGCGCATGAAAATTCTTTCTAAGCAAAACCATGTTTAGGAAGAAAAAAAGGTTTTAAAGTAACCTCAAAACAACCTGTATAGAGAATTGATCAACCAGATTACAGTAGAAACAGTATCAAGCTGGACAAATTAAAACACAACCAATATGTCTGTTCAATTATGATTAATGTAACGAGCAACAGGTCCGACGCAACATAAATTTTGAATGATAAATTACGACTCATAAAACAACGTACTTACCGCAGTAATTTAATCCAAAGCGTTTGCCGCATTGTGGCAGTTCTACTCATTTTCCTGAGTTAAAAGGCTACATTTGAATTTACATATAAATTACCTTCTTCTGAATCGAAGATTCATTACAGATTTGAGTAATCTCGATTAAGACAGAGAACTGCGTTTCATCGTTAAATAAGCAACTGAATGCAGGTTTGTATAGAGACATGATCAAAACTACTGGTTAAACAGGAAAATAATGAACTCAAACACGTTTATGTCTAAAGAGTCAAAAGTGTTTTCAAAAATATCTAGTTTAATAAGCATGAGAAAGCAAATACCGATATAACAAAAAGAGTTACTGTAACAACTATTTGCTTTTTCCTTCACACACTAAAATTAAAACTTACAAAGCAAGAGATGGGAAATGTAGACATGCTCAGGGCTGGGCTTAATGTCTCTATAAATTTTGTTAAGTAAACGCTTGATTCTGCTTTTCACTTCCAGCATGTGTCGAGGGTACCCTGCAGAAATTTCCATACAAATTGCTTGCGTTAATTTTTAATTTCACAGAAAGTAGGTTCAAAGCGTGGTTAAAATTGTATCAAAGAATTGCTTTAGGAATTCAATGTTTCTACTTTACTGTACAAGTAACTAACGTACCGGTACTTAAGTTTATAATGATTGGCCCAATTAATTAATGGGAGTCCAAATAGAAACTTCTTTATATTTAGTTCGATCAACTATGTGCATGAGAGAACGGAGACAACAAAATCATATACTAGATAAAACATTAGTGTTGTACGATAACGTTTATATGAAAATTTAGTTTATTGGTCATATATCAATTAAGTTTACAACCTGGCCGTTTGTTTGTAACCTACGTGTTAAGATGAATAAAATAACGCAGGTAATTTTTAAAATGTAAATAATTAACCATTAACTTACCTTAAGTAAAAACAGTAACAACGGAATATTATGTGATAAATGTTTGAGGGTAATCGAAGGTAATTATGGTTCCAAGTCAAAATAATGTACGCTTTTAAAACAAAAATATTCGATAATGGTATGACAACTGTATAAGCAATAAATAAAGAACATAATTAAATAATGAGTATATTACTGTTTCAAAGTTATGTCTACGTATTTCAGGTTTCTAGGTCCCGTGTGTTTTTTTAATCGTGATCAGTAAGGGAGTAATTGGTACCTAAGTAGACATTATTTCAAGTTACCAATAAAAAACAAAAGGAAAAGCTATTACAGTAACAATTGTAGAGGGTTTCATTAATAGTACCTACTGCACTGTAGTACTATCTACAAATATAAATAAACAATTCAATGAGAAATTGCGTTTGTGGATTCATACCTGGACCTAACCGTCAGGTTCAAATTTCTAGACCTTGGGATTCATGAGATGTTAATGTATTTCTTATATAAATTCAACACCTTCCAGTTCAACACTTTTTCATGTTGCTCCAAAGGTACTGAAATACAGCTGAATCGTTCATTTACATGTTACATATCACTACAGTCTAAACTTTAACGCTCTACTTAATTGTTTGAACATTACATTACGTTATTATTTACGTAAACATCTTCTCAAAAGAAGTTTTGAGCACCAAAACCCATTTTTTTCACACAAATTCCCAACATAATGATTATGCAAATCACCACACTCAAATGCCCAACTACATAACACTTATTATAGAAAATAAAAAAGGTATAACCTTCATAATCGAAGACTGTAGTAATAATACAAATTCTCTATGACATAGAACAATATTAACAGAAGAACGCAACAATTGTGTATTTAATCGTGAATTTATCCTTCTACGTTTTTTTTTCATTGAGTACAACTTTGAAACGTCCTAAATATCCACACTTATTGCCAGAATCAACTTTTCACAATTTAAATCCTTAAAATTTAAACTGCTGCCATTTGGTTTGGGGTCGAAGTTTTCATATAACTGGTGAAGTTATTATTTACTATATAGAGATGACTGCAGAAGTATGGATGCAAGTATGACATAAGTCCGACATGACAACATAGACAAAAACATGAAAACTTCACATCGTTCACGCAAAGAAAAAGAAATAAATTTTAATTGAACAAAGTGGATCCAGAGGACACCCGTATGCTAAGACCCAACAACTTTACTACTACTCGAAACAATGGTATTCAGTACTCGACAAGACAGAGATAAGCAATCAGCTGATGAGAGAATGATGTCAGACGAGTAGTGTCCACCTGGCGTCAGTCTGCATGCACCACGCAATCGAGCTCCCGTGTATTTGTTTTAATGTGCGTCTTAATTTATTTAAATGTTTTCATCTGTCCCGCGTGCGTATGTACTGTGAACTTTGTGTTAAAATACTTTAGTGTGACGTGTCACCAGGGTGATGAAGATAGCTTTACGCCCATAAAGATCAGTGTATTCTCGAAACGCGTCGGCAAATAATTTCAACTACTTCGATGTGTCAAAAATGTGTCTAATATTATTAAATATATTCCAGACATTTCCCTCTGTATTATAGCATGTGAAGGGAAACATTATAGACAAAATAAGCAAGAGATATCTCATAAATGCTGAACACAAGCGAGCTAAATTCTAACGTGACCTTTCGGGAATTGATTAACTCCTACAGTCGAATGAAACATAAATTATATTGATACTTCACCATGTTCTATCTAAGCCCTTACATGCAATTCTGGATCAACTACATGTTGAATGTGCTGATACTGATAACAACTGTTAGTGCTGTATTGAGGTATTGATCAGCTGATATTGAGGTTTGGTATCAAACTGTTAACAACGCAAACAGTGCCGCCAACCGTAATCAAGCTCCCTAACTCCAGGCGTACCAACTAGAAGTTCTCAGCTGTCATTAATGCTCTCACATTTGTACATTAATTAGTAATCTTATTACTTATCGAGTGTTGCTCGCGAAATAGCTTAATACTTGACGATTACTGACAATACTGAGTAAATTTGTATAATCATTCCAATAATATTTTTATTTTAATTGGTTGGATCTTTCACGAGCAATGCTCGCTTCATCAGAATAATAAAAACGTATATGAGGTTTATGGTATGATCTTTTGATGCAGGCATTGTTCGTGCAAGACCTAACAAATTTTAACCCAAATATTGTTGGAGTGATGAATTTCTCTACAAAATCATTTTAACTTCCAATAAGCGTTTACTTCAAAACTAACATTAAATCTCTTTGGTGGCCAAAGTATATAGCCTAGCTAATAACCAGTTATATAATAATATCACCTAAAGCCGATTATATTTTATAACCAAACTCAATTTTTATATTTTCATATGCAGCAGGACTAATGACTATACCCTTCAAGAGAAAAAATATTTATCTTCGTTTAGTTCATCCCACCTAAGAAATCGTTTGCAAATTTTTCAATGTCGATTTTCCTATCCTATTTAAACACCGCTCGGGCTCTATCCGACCGCCTCATAACAAAGTATATATAAACGAGCAACATATACTTAAGCGTATACTTTAAGCGTTAACAAATAAATATATAGTATGATGTAATGAAATATAATAGCCAGCTGGTTCAAAATGATTTAATAAGTCATTAACGAACTTCAAATAATAGGGTTCTTATAAATCTGAAACTTTCAATCTAAGCTTTAATAATGTTTGCTTGAAATCCATCGCATGACCTCAGAAGACAAGAACTTCTTTAATACAAAGTTTCAAGTGGATAGAATGTAGGCCATAAAAGAAAGTCATGGAGAGAACATCAATTTTCCAGCACGATGCGGGTCGCTTACAGATCGGCTGTTTGTGCTGATACGATTCTAAAACTTACCTTTTGGTTTGAACATGAGCTACAATTGTTTGTTTTCTTGTGAGTTACGGGCCTTTTCATTCTAGACCATGAACGAGTTCCTGTGAATTTAATATTGAATTTGTTGGTTTGTTTGATATCATTTTTGTTATTAGTCATAAGTTGTTAACTCGTTTATCTACAAAACAAAGTTTTGTATCAAAGTAGTATATTCAAGTGGAATGAACGACTACGTAGTTTGTTTCTAAATTCTAAAAGTGTCAGAGTATAAGGCCAATACAAAACTATTTCAAAAGATTTAGTTCGACAAGGGAATAATTGTGATCAATAGTTTACACTTGTATACATACAGGGTGAAGTTTAAATGCCCCCTACACCTTAACTTTTGTTAAAGGAAATATTTTTAAAACCCCTTTGGGAAATGTTTTTATTGGATCCTGAAGTATGTTGTGACATACTTTGTACTTTTAGAGGGGGGAGGGCCCCATAAATGTTTAAATACAAATCATCCCCCTTGTGGTACCTCTGAAGAAAGGGAATTTTAAGAGAAATTCAAAGGCACAAACAAATATTTTTATCTCGTTTTTTAATACTTATTTAGAGATTATAAGAAATTATGAATAAAATACCACATTTCACATATTTTTTTTTAATTACAAACTTGTGTATTTTGTACCAAAACGGTCCAGGTTTTATTCCCGGTGCTGAAGTAACATCTTGTTTACGATAGCCACTTCCCGGGTTTCAGAAGTCACGTTAAACTATTGGTACCAATTCCATTGGTCGTTGGGTATGGTTAACCTACTTGAGCTAATCTAGGAGTAGTTGGCCCTACTTGGTATTAAGACTAAACCTAACCATCTATCAAATACTCATCAAACTCATTCTTCATTAAATATTTACCTTTAAATATCCTCTTAGAGTGTCACAAGTTAAAGTTCAAATTAAAATTATCTAGCCTCTGTTAAAAGAGTTTCCACTTAAAGTTTAAACTTTAAATATATGTGTCAGGTCGATACCCGTTGGCGTTCGTACTGAAATAATACCTGTTCAAATAGCTATGAGCAAATAGGTCTCAGTGATAACGCATTTCATTGAACACAGAGCAATCCCAGCGTTCAATATGTCGACGCCCACGTGAAACGACCACTTTCCCTAATAAATTGGAATCACTTTTACTCAACCACGCGCACTCTTAACTTCAAAGCTAATTGATTTGTATTTTCGATAAGTGGAAGAAGACATTGCATGATCAATAGGCTATTTCATGTCGTTATTATCTTGGACTGGTCTTGTGGGAATTCCGAAAGATATTAGAACAAGACAAGATGTGTTTTGACCAAGAAAATTACCTTTTTGTCACGTTAAAGACAAATTGGCTCAAAATTGGGTTGAAGCTGGCAGGTTCATTATTTTTCCAACAGAAATACGACTGCATTTTCAACGAGTAGGCCAATTGAAAACCATGAAAAGTGGTAATTGGCTTCTGACTAAAGGTTGACATTATCCGCAAATTAGCTACCATTTTGACTGCTAAACTGAAGTTAATTTAATTTTTGAAACATTCATGTGTCATTATACAAGTAAAGTTATGAAATTCCATATATTCCAGTCCGTTTCTGTAGTTATTCATAGGAAAGGTCTCTAGTTGATATATAGTTCTTTTGAAAATGGTAGGAGTACTCCACAATAGGCTATTACCTCCATTCAGCAGTTTAAGTCAAAGTTAAAGCAGCTACTTGTATCAGCTTAGGCCATCCTCCAGCTGTAGAAACGTGAAGTAGGTGCAATCCAAGTAGACTCAAATAACGCACGAACACTCAATATTCAAACTGACCCAAACTGTTCATAAAGAACATTAAGTAGTTCCTTTGCTGCGATCTCAGTACGGTGCATTCATTGGTTTAATCAAAAGCTACATACTTAGAATTTGCAGCATAGGCTTTCATTTTAAAGGGCTTTAACACAATTGTCACCCGTGCAGCCCTACATTTATCCCGAGGTTACTATCCAAATGATTACGGGAAATTAATCACAAGTGGGTTTCAGCTTAATGTATTTGTAGATGTAACATCTGCTTATGAATTTAAAAACTGAATTCATCATATGTTATAACCAGTCCTTTTGTAGCGTAGCGTCAGTTATAAGTGACGCTTTTTCCTCAATCAACAAGGAAATGAGTATGTAAACAATTGAAGGGGCGTGGGAGGGGACTCCCCCCACTCCTCACACCAGAGATTAGCTACAACCGGAAATGAACTTACATCTGAGTTTGAAGTTCTCCACCGTGTCCAGCAGCACGTGACCAGCCAGCACTTCCCCGGCATAGTACATCTCCCTGTCCAACCGGATGTCGAACTCACGTATATAATCCATGGCGAGGTCCATGCAGGACGCACTTGTTCCACTGACTGACAGCATCCGATCTCTCCTGCCGACTTGAGGCCAGCTGACAGTCGATTGTTGCGTAGGTCGAGTGTCGTTTTTGTCGATAAGGGTGGATTTGTGGTCCACGATTTCATTGGAACGTAAATTGCACGTAAATCAATGTGTTTTATAGGCGAGGTGGTTAGTTTGATAGGAAATTAGTAGTAAACCGATGGAGCATTAAGTATTCAATACAGCAATAAGATAAATCAAGTCATGATCAAGTCTTTAATTTTCCGAAAGATCATAGTTATGGCATCATTCTGATATACCGTGTCCATAAAGTCCTTGAAGGATAAAAAAGTAAATTACTACGTTTGCCAGTAATAGTAGCATATGTATGATTTATACATCATTAAACAGCTGATTTCGAAAGTTTTGCTAAATACATTGGTAGGATTTGTATTCTAATTAATTTGTTAATAAAACAATACTACTGATTCATTGTCAAATCTTCAAAATGGCAACAACACAAAGAAAGGTTCAATGTGTTCTTTGGTTTACATGAATCTAACCTCCAATAACAAACAGGTCAAAGACTTTTCAGAAATCGATTTAGAAAAAAGATTCACAGCCATTAATACCATCAAAAAGTAATACAACAAGCTGAAAAATACTGGGAGCGTGGAGACCTTCAGCGTTATTTTAGACTATCTAGACGAAACCTTTACAACTGCTTTTATTAGTGGTGTGGCAACATCCTGGCCTCCACCTGACATCACAACCCTTGATGTTTTCTTGTCGCTACATAAAAAATGTGTAGCTTCATTCCAGACATGTCCATAGATCAAATCACTGAAGAAATGTCGTCAGTAACAAAGACATGTAATCGAACACTTGACACATAGAATATGATTTCTTGGGCCAACAACGGGGTGAGGTCTGCGATAATGTTTTATATGTAAATAAAAGTTTATTGATCATTTTATCATGTAAATAAAAGTGCAAATATCGACATCATAGTTTTAATGTGATATTTATAATCCGAAAGAATTTTGTGGACACCTGGTATATTCGTTCAATTCAAAATGCAAAAAAAAAAAAAACAGATTTTCACGGAACGTTTGGTAACTTCTTTGGAATTGCGTGAAATCATTGACTCTGTGAAGGAAATCTATGCAACATTTTGTGCTTTTCAAATCATAGCACAACCATATATTCAATAACTATTTCAAAACTCTATTAATTACTTCAAGTATTCAAATGATGGGAACCAATTATTCTAAAACACGATCATTTACTAATATTCCAGTAATAAAAACGAATTGTTAACGATGAGTTCAAACGCGATTGTTTTTCATGAGACTCTAGAAATACGTCGACGAGGAATCAAGGACTTGATACAACTATTACAAGCGAGCAACAAAATAAAATGAGTTATTTTGAAATCGATAGACACTATTACAAACCACCCCTTGTGACACATTAAAGAGAAAAGTTTAAAAAAAATCAACAACGCAAAGATTTTTATCTTGACTCGTTATTTTGTTATACCAATTTAAAGATGACAAAAAAAGGTTTAAATTCTACATTTCACTAATTGTGTTTAATGACAAACTTCTTCAAAATACTTTAGGATTATGTTTTTAGGACTGTGATGTTTCCTTCAATATTATTTTTGAAGAAAATAATGTATTTAAAATAAAAATGGTTTTAAACCTGATTTGTGTTATCGTATATTTGGTATAACAAACAAAACTAGTTAATATACCAAATTTTTCTTTGCGTCGATGAATTTGTGTTGAAACTCCCTTTTCTGTAATTCCACAAAGGAGGGTTTGTATTTAAAAAATTTGGGGGCCCTCCCGCCGGTTTTGGTGGGGATGGGTGACGCAAAGTACGTCAAAACAAACTTCAGAATCCTATAAAAACATTCCCCAAAGGGTTTCAAAACCTATTTTCTCTGTCAAAATTTAAGGGAGGGCGTTTATGAACAAAGCGTTAGCTCTTACTTGAACATATTTCAAACTCGATATTCAAACGTTTAATATATTTGACCTAATACATTTTCCGGGAATATAGCTGTGTAATATAATCAGTGGAAAGATTTTCTTGTGTCAAACACAAATATTGAATTATATTTCACCTTACCCGTTGCAGAGAAGTTGCAGTAGGATATCATACGGACAAGTATATATCATAACTTTTTCGGCTGCCGATTTGACACGGTTGAGCACTTTATAATACTTTAATACGGATTTTAAAATTATGTACTGACCCTCCTCTAAATCTGAAGGTTACGAGGCTATGGCATAATAACACTACGTATACTTGAAAATCAAAAATAATGTAACCCCTTTTGAGCCCCTTTATAACTAGAATACTTTTATTTCTTTTAAATAGGTCAAACAGTTCAATAATTGAGTTCAAAATAAACATGTGATAGTGGTGGTCTGAGACATTCTTGTAAAGGTGAAAAGTATGTGCGATAGGTTTATTGGAACTAGTTGAAATACTAAACTTTAAACGTATTATTATTTTGTTGAATTAAAACGTGTTTTTTATTCTTTTAAATCTCTCTTGGTCTTTTTTGTTCTGTTTATCGTGCCGATTGACCCTATCCCATTGTTGGATAAGAGGAAAGGATCCAATGAAGTCAGAGACAAGCTAGGAAACCGTAATTAGTTTGTAGCATAATCATTTTGCACTAAACAAAAAAATGAAGAATGTGATTCAAAATGTGATAATATAGTTGGTATTTCATGTAAAGCACATGCTCGCCACAAGGCTGCATAGAATGTTTGGCCTCAGTATTATAAGCTCTGCGGTAACTCTAAGAAGCTATATTTTACCGTGTTGAGCAATGAGGATACCCAGTGGACAGACCAGAAGTTATGTCTTTTTACATTATTTGCATACATTTCCGTCTAGCAGCAAACTCGCAACATCTAAATAAACATACTTCACTAAAGTAATGCGTACATAGTACATGTCTTTACATTAAAAATCAACTATCGGTTCAAAAGCAACATACAGTAAGTCGATTGTGAACAATCGACCAAAGTTGAAGTAAGTCGATGCTTTCATTCACTAAAACCTGGAGCTCGGGGATGCTGCGCAGAAACTCCCCCATCACCACCCCCTGGCCCCCTCGCCATCTACCTCTCGATTCATTCTCCTGGTTATTCCTAAGTTTGACGCTAATGGGACTGCGCGAATCAAATCAACCATCGTTTATTCGCTTCGTTCAGCTTTGTCCTGTTTGTGTACACAGATTTTATTGATCTGGTAATCTTTGATAATCCTTCGTTGCGTTGGCGAATTATTATAGAAGAGGATTGTTTGAACAATCCATTAGTAATTGTTTATTTAGTTTGAAAACTCAGTGTAGTATGTAAATTATTCTTCTTGCCAGAAACCTCGCTTTCGTTTGCGTCGTAACGATTAAATTTTGGTTCTTGACCTCAAAATGTAAAGAAAAAGTTAGCTATAAGCAATAAAACCTGTTAATAAAAATACCTTTATACGATAAAATAATGCTGAGCTATAAACATAGTTCTACAAATATATACACCCGAAATTGTTCCTAAAAAATTGTCAATATAATTTTGTAATCAACCATTGTGGATAGTAGAATGCTTCTGAATATTAAACATAAAATATCGTTGACCCTACAGTAACTAAACGTACATAAGCTTTCACTCATGTATAAAGGCTACTCATGAAATTCGTCTTTATATACCTTAGATAAAGTCTGATTATATGGGACAAGTTTACTACCATAGAAATACGCCCTAGAAAACTACAAAAATAGCGATCAAAACCATGGCCACGTCCAAAACTTATGTTTCACACCCAGACAGTTGGTTGTTCATACCAGGAAAAGGTCCGTGGTTGAACTGTTTAATCTTCTTAAGTTTAGCATAGGCTAAGTATTTCAAAAAATATCTTCAAGAAAATGAAATGTTTTAATCAGTTTTGAATTGTATAAATTTGACTTAAAATATTATAGCGGTGGATTAAAAGTTTAGATATATTTATGTGCATTTACAGTAAAGTGGCACGAAATGGCCTTTAGCAAATGCTAAAATAAAAGAAACTTCCTAATGGCAAAAGAATAACGCAGTAAAAAGTAAAAGTATATAAATGAAATTATCTTTCATGAAAACGACCGTGCCACAGGATCGTTACAGCTTTGCCTCTTTTAGGTTTTGAAAGCCGTTGGTCCTTTCTGCTAGTCGTTAAGCTTTAAACTAATAGTTAATGACAGTTTAAAGAATAGTCCTATGAAAAAAAACTATTTTAAATTTGTTTTGATATCAATTAACAATTTTAATAGCACGTTTAACGTAATTTCAAAACTAGCTTTCATGTTTATACTTGTTTAATTTCCACTGGCTAAAAAGGTGAAAACAAGTAAATGATACTATGGTTAACACTGCCAGAGCTAGTTCACTGCAAATCCACTAGCAGCGCGACTTATCACAGCTATCTCCCTTATCGACTCGGTACCACAATAGACTTGGTCTTCCAGCACGCCGGCGCTCACAGCCACAAAACATACCTTTAATTCATCATTTGAGGCATTCTTGTTAGATAAAAATTCTAGCTTGTATTTCTTAGATTTAATTAGCTTGAGAATACGAGTAAAGGTTATAAAATCAGTCTGCTAAGATGATGATATATACAAGGTGAGTTTCAAATGTCTCCCCCTTTACTTTTGGAAAAGGAATAATTTAGAAAAAAACCTTTAGGGAATGTTTTTATAGGATCCTGAAGTTGTTTTGATGTACTTTGCGTCACCCCTTCCCCTTAAAAGCCGTGGGGGGATGTCCCCTTAATTTACAGCCTCCCCTTCTTTGTTGCACCTCAAAAGTAAGGGAATCTTAGCACAAATTCAACGACGCAAAGAAAAGCTTTTAAATTCAACTTTTTTTGTTATAGCCATTAAAGATTATAAGTAATAAGGTTGAATGTTAAATAACAAAATACCACTCACGTACAATTTACTTTTACTGGCAAACTGTTCTTCAAAATCCTCCCAAAACAACGTCACAACCCTGTTACAAAATCCTTAAGAAGAATTTGTCAATCAATATAATTTGAAGCCTATGTGAAATGTGGAATTATAAACCTGATTTCTTGTAAACTTTTAATGGGTAAAACAAAATATAGTTGGTGATAAAAAGTTTTTCTTTGCGTCGTTGAATATTTGTGCTAAGATCTCCTTTGTAAGGTGCCACAGGGGGTTGTATTAAAATATTTAGGGGACACTTTCCACTGATTTTTGATGGGAGGTGGGTGACGCATAGTACGTCCAAGCAAACTTCAGGATGCTATAAAAACATTCCGTATCTTAAAATCGGGCCTAGGGTCAGTTACCAATCACGGGCCCCCTAACGATTGAGGTAGTCATACCCCAAGCCCTCCTAGGTCACCTAGGAGTGATTGGAAACTGGCCGGACTAGGTCTTCCACGTTTATAATGCTAAATTAGGCTATATGACGAATTCACTCACATTACGTGCCTTTAAACACCATTGTTTGAAAAAAAGTATACAAGTAGTGTGATGGGCAGTAAGGATGAGAGAAATTGAATAGACTTTGCATTGTTTAATTTTCAATAACAATGACATGACATAATAAACTCTAGTATTAAAATAGTGTTTTAACATTTACAATAAATTTTGTTTGTACAAAAGATATGAAATCTAAACTCTATACTGGCTGAATTTAAGTATTACTATGTAACCCTGTTTACTAAATATTTTACATCATGTTTTTACAGTACAATAAGAATCTATATATATGTCACAAGTTTGTAACTTTCTAATAGTATGAATCTGAAGTAAAATTAACGTTTTACTATGTCAGATTGATAAACTCATGATTTAAGTAAAATATTAACTGTTTACTAAATATTTTAACATGTTTTTAGTCATATAATGCACTTGTCAAGTATAAGAATATAATCATGTTAGTATAAATAGTAAAATTACTTACTTTGATCAGTCAGTTAAAAACCCAAGTATACTTGGTATAAATATTTACATAATTATAATACCAGTTGCAACTTATACTAGCATATAGCATTTTCCTTATAATGTCTCGCGCTTTTCTCTGTCAATCACATAATATACCATAATACATACAATATACACATAATACAGGGTGTTTTTTCTTTAAACGCAACCCAATGTTCAAACTTTAGTAAGTCGTTTTTAACGAACGCTATATGGTCATAAACTGTATCATTGGTTTGTTCACTTCATTATCTATCAGATGGTATGTATTGTTACAGTAATATAGTGGTTTTGGTTTAATAATTTGATGTTATTGTAAAATAAACGCAATCATGGTTTTTAGTAAAGATCAAGGAGTGATAGTTGTTATTGCTACAAGCACAGAGAATTCTTTTAACAAGAGGCGTTTAGGTCAAGTGTACAAGAGTTAGCTTTTCTAACAAATATAAAATTCACAGATTTGTTAAAAAAGAAACGAAACAGGTTGTGTAGGGAACAGGAACGTAACAGAGGGCGGACTGTACTGAATGAAAAATCATGGAGGATAGTTAATTTTAGAAAATTCCCTGAAAAATCTTTAATAATTTTTCCACAAGCTATCCAAACTGTCTATTTAATTTGTAATCACCCGGTATATTATTGATTTCTAAGGGAGTAGCAGGTTGAAAAACATCGATACCCCAAAAGGTATAATTAGTTTGAGCACATTTATTTACAAATAAATCTGGATTGACAATATTGTGCCAAAACTGAAACGCTATTGGACTTCTTTGGTCTATTAGTAATTTGGGGAGGTCTCATGGATGCCTAGTTTCCTTGAACTACTAGCAATTTACCCATCGTGCGTAATATTGTCAATTTTACCCCATCATTATTACCTGAGAATTCTTTCGGAAACTTTTACGAGTTCCGTGCACTTTAAAAGTAACAAATACCATACATTCTTTAAGCGTAGATTGTTGGAAAATAGTAAAACAAATAGGCCTGTGTTAATAAAATTACAAATATTGGCCTGTTAGTAAATTAACTCCTATTTTCTTTTTAAATATACTCGTAACAAATACCATCTAAAACATCTGATTGTTAGCTTTACAATCATGGCATATAAGACAAAAACCGTAAGGTTTGCACCTATTAAATCACTTTCCGATTTAAATCTTTTGGTGACCTAACCTCTTAAAATTTCTACAACCGATTGAGTAATAAGCTAGCTTCAACGTGAATGAGTTTGCAAAAACGGACCGCATCAACTATTCTATTTTTGAGGATGATTCTTTATCATTACACGTAACATACGTACAGGGCATATCGTCCGCATGAAAATTCTTTCTAAGCAAAACCATTTTTAGGAAGAATGTTTAGGAAAGGTTTTAAAGTAACCTCAAAACAACCTGTATAGAGAATTGATCAACCAGATTACAGAGTAGAAGCAGTATCAAACTGGACAAATTAAAACACAACCAATATGTCTCGTTCAATTATGATTAATGTAACGAGCAACAGGTCCGACGCAACATAAATTTTGAATGATAAATTACGACTCATAAAACAACGTACTTACCGCAGTAATTTAATCCAAAGCGTTTGCCGCATTGTGTAAGCAGTCTTTACTCATTTTCCCTGAGTTAAAAGGCTACATTTGAATTTACATATAAATTACCTCTTTCTGGAATCGAAGATTCATTACAGATTTGAGTAATCTCGATTAAGACAAAGAACTGAGTTTCATCGTTAAATAAGCAACTGAATGCAGGTTTGTATAGAGACATGATCAAAACTATTGGTTAAACAGGAAAATAATGAACTCAAACACGTATATGTCTAAAGAGTCAAAAGTGTTTACTTTTCAAAAATATCTAGTTTAATAAGCATGAGAAAGCAAATACTCGATATAACAAAAAGAGTTACTGTAACAACTATTTGCTTTTTATTTTCACACTAAAATTAAAACTTACAAAGCAAGAGATGGGAAATGTAGACATGCTCAGGGCTGGGCTTAATGTCTCTATAAATTTTGTTAAGTAAACGCTTGATTCTGCTTTTCACTTCCAGCATGTGTCGAGGGTACCCTGCAGAAATTTCCATACAAATTGCTTGCGTTAATTTTTAATTTCACAGAAAGTAGGTTCAAAGCGTGGTTAAAATTGTATCAAAGAATTGCTTTAGGAATTCAATGTTTCTACTATACTGTACAAGTAACTAACGTACCGGTACTCCCCATTGTTATGTTCATTGTATGTTCATTTACATGTTACATATCACTACAGTCTAAACTTTAACGCTCTACTTAATTGTTTGAACATTAACGTAAAACATCCCTCAAAAGAAGTTTTGAGCACCAAACCCATTTATTTTCAATAACAATGCCCAACTTCACTACACTCTTATGCCCAACTACACAACACTTATTATAGAACCAAATAAAAAGGTTTTAACATTACATAACCGAAGACTGTAGTAATAATACAATCCTCTATGACATAGAACAATAATCACAAAAATGTATGTGAATAAATACCTGGACCTAACCGTCAGGTTCAAATTTCTAGACCTTGGGTTCATGAGATGTTAATGTATTTCTTATATAAATTCAACACCTTTCCAGTTCAACACTTTTTCATGTTGCTCCAAAGGTACTGAAATACAGCTGAATCGTTTATTTACATGTTACATATCACTACAGTCTAAACTTTAACGCTCTACTTAATTGTTTGAACATTAGGCCTACATTACGTATTTACGTAAAACATCTTCTCAAAAGAAGTTTTGAGCACCAAAACCCATTTATTTTCACACAAATGCCCAACTACACAACACTTATTATAGAACCAAATAAAAAGGGTTTAACATTACATAATCGAAGACTGTAGTAATAATACAAATCCTCTATGACATAGAACAATAATCACAAAAATGTATGTGAATAAATACACAAAGAACGCAACAATTGTGTATTTAATCGTAGAATTTATCCCTTCTTCGTTTTTTTCATAGGAGTACAACTTTGAAACGTCCTCAAAACATCCACACTTATTGCCAGAATCAACTTTTCACAATTTAAATCCTTAAATTTAAACTGCTGCCATTTGGTTTGGGGTCGAAGTTTTCATATAACTGGTGAAGTTATTATTTACTATATAAAGAGATGCAACTGGTATGGATGCAAGTATAGATGCAAAGTCCGACATGACAACATAGACAAAAACATGGAAATCCTACATCGTTCACGCAAAGAAAAAAGAAATAAATATTTTAATTGAACAAAGTGGATCAGAGGACACCGCTGTATGCTAAGACCCAACAACTTTTACTACTATTCGAAACAATGGTATTCAGTACTCGACAAGACAGAGATAAGCAATCAGCTGATGAGAGAATGATGTCAGACGAGTAGTGTCCACCTGGCGTCAGTCTGCATGCACCACGCAATCGAGCTCCCGTGTATTTGTTTTAATGTGCGTCTTAATTTATTTAAATGTTTTTCATCTGTCCCGCGTGCGTATGCTCTGTGAACTTTGTGTTAAATGTACTTTAGTGTGACGTGTCACCAGGGTGATGAAGATAGCTTTACGCCCATAAAGATCAGTGTATTCTCGAAACGCGTCGGCAAATAATTTCAACTTTGGATGTGTCTAAAAATGTGTCTAAGTTATTATTAAATATATTCGAGATGTTTCCCAACTCTGTATTATAGCATGTGAAGGGAAACATTATAGACAAAATAAGCAAGAGAGATATCTCATAAATGCTGAACACAAGCGAGCTAAATTCTAACGTGACCTTTTCGGGAATTGATTAACTCCTACAGTCGAATGAATCATAAATTATATTGATACTTCACCATGTTCTATCTAAGCCCTTACATGCAATTCTGGATCAACTCTGCATGTTGAATGTGCTGATACTGATAACAACTGTTAGTGCTGTATTGAGGTATTGATCAGCTGATATTGAGGTTTGGTATCAAACTGTTAACAACGCAAACAGTGCCGCCAACCGTAATCAAGCTCCCTAACTCCAGGCGTACCAACTAGAAGTTCTCAGCTGTCATTTGATGCTCTTTTTGTACATTAATTAGTAATCTTATTACTTATCGAGTGTTGCTCTCGAAACAGCTTAATACTTACAATATTTATCCTGAGTAAATCTCTGGTGGCAAGTATATAGCCTAGCTAACCAGCATATAATTCAATAAGATCACCTAAATTATATTTCATAACCAAATTCAATTTTTATATTTTCATATGCAGCAGGACTAATGACTATACCCTTCAAGAAAAAATATTTATCTTCGTTTAGTTCATACCTAAGAATCGTTTGCAAATTTTTCAATGTCGATTTTCTATCATTTAAACACCGCTCGGTCTATCAAACCGCCTCATAACAAAGTATATATATAAACGAGCAACATATATACTTAAGCGTATACTTTAAGCGTTAATAAATATAGTGATGTAATGAAATATAATAGCCAGCTGGTTCAAATGATTTAATAAGTCAATAATAGGGGTTTCTTATAAACCAAGAAACTTTCAATCTAAGCTTTAATAATGTTTGCTTAAAATCCATAACCTTTCAAAACTCTCTTTCTAAAAAGTTTCAATTTTCAATTTTCCAAGTCAATTTATTTCTAAAAAACATTTGCTAAATAATTTTATTCATAATGGGCACTTGTTTTAATTAATACGTTTATTTCATTTGTTTATATAGAGTAATAAAGCAGTAAGTAGTAAATATCACCATTTCAGTACTCTTCGTAATTTGATAGCCTAAAAAATTTTCTTCTGGTTCTTTTTCTTGTTTCAGTTCTTTATTCCCCAACTCCAGTACATGTTTGTTACCAATCCTTGGAGTACAAAGCTCATTGTGGCATGCTCTTTTTATTATCTTCTTCAAGATTATTCTACTTCAGGCCCTCAACTGTATGTCTATACATTGACTGACATAACTAATGTACATAACCTTAATCGCGCAATGGTTCTTTTAACTGAGTTATCAATCCTACTTCAAAGCTGTCATTGCAAGCTGGAATATTGATTAAAACCTATTGATTTAATAACTGTTTCAACATTTAATATGACCGTTCAGCTTATCTTCAATAATATATGAATATTATTATAAAACATTTCTTAAAGAATATTAAATCTTAGAAAAATAAAATTTTAATTAAAAACCATTAGAAACTTTTTAAAAAGAGGTTTAAATCTTTTGTAAAACTTGTTTTAGCTTTGAAATCCATCGCATGACCTCAGAAGACAAGAACTTCTTTAATACAAAGTTTCAAGTGGATAGAATACCGAAGGCGTAGCTTCTACTGGGCAAACCTGCGAGCTTTTCTTTCACTAGGTACTTGTCGAAGGTAGATCTACTGCTTTTTGAGCAACACATTCGGTAAGGAGAATTTCCCCAATTATCCTTTATATCTGGCGGGGCGCCTTCTTCCAACAAGTATTCAATGGTTTGACATCGAGAGTTGATAACAGCATAATGAAGAGCAGTTCGACCTTTACAATCTCTCAAATCAATTATCCCATCGTTGTTGACGAGAACCGCCATTGTGACAACGTCATTGTTTTTTGCTGCTAGGTGCAAAGGAGTCATTCCAAACTTGTCTTGTACATTTACCAGAGCACCTTTGTCAATCAAGAATGCTGAAATAATAGATACGTCTGTGGTATCATTCAGCTCACTTTTGTACCCTTCTTGAGGGCTCAAGTCATTGATACAATGCAAGGCAGTGCGTTTCAAAGAGTTTTGAGCATTCACGGAAATTCCTGCACCGATAAGTATCTTAGCCACCTCGTAGGATTTGGTCTTATGAAGAGGTGTGTTGCCATCAATGTCTGTTAATATTAAAAACATGGATCCTCTACCCAACAAATATTTGAGAATGTCAACGTTTCCAGCGTTAGCAGCAAGGTGTACACAAGTTTCGTTTCTATCATTAATCAAATTAACGTCAGCATCCCAGTCCATCAAAAGGTGAAACAACTTTGTGTCACCTGAGGCAATTGCAAAGTTGAGAGGTGTGTTTCCTTGATTATCAACAGAGTTGATATTAGCTCCCTTGTTGAGAAGAATTTCAACTGCCGCCACATTGCCTGTTTTCGCCACTTTGATTAAAGGAACACTGTTACCTGAACTGCCAATCACTTTTACTCTATCGAAAAATATCTGGGCTAAGCCGTATTTTTGTCTTACTGCGGGAAAGAACATTTCAGCTTCATACTCGTAACTTGTGTTAATATCCACTTTATCAAGTATAATTTTGATGATATTCAACTTACTTTCTCTTGTCGCTTTGTCTAGTATTTTGAAGTCTAGATGTCTATCATTGAACAATATTAGTTGTAATAGATCAAAATCTTCCATTAGATGGTTCAAAAATGTAATATCGCCTAACATTTTAAAGGTAAACCTCTGATTCAGCAATGATTGTAAGAGAGCAAACTGTCTTTTTTGAACAACTTGACCATCTTCGTCGTGACTTAAAATGTTAAAGGTCTCCATAACATCATCAAGAGTCAAAATATTCAAATCAATTTTCCATTCTTGACAGACTTTTTCAATATCCAGCACCTTACTTCTCAAAAGCTCTGACATAAGACATCCCCCTTTGTCGTTTTTCAAAATAATATTAGCTCCATGTTTTAAAAACAAAACTACCCTGTCAGTAGGATCAAAGGAAATACGGCTTTCAAAACGCCATAGATGATTAGCCATATCATGTAAAGCTGTAGTTCCTTCAATGTTCTTGGCATTTATATTTGTTACTCCTTTTTCAAGCAAAACACTCGCCAGAGGAGTTGACCAAGCAACGTGCAATGGTGTATCCTTTTTTTCATTGGCGATATTAATGTCTACATCATGTTCCAGTAACCTATGCGATATCTCAAGGCTCAAATTGAAATCACGTACAAATCTCAAAGAAATGTGCAAAGCTGTGTCACCAGACTTGTTTTGAGAATTCTTTTCGATGCCATTTTTCAACAAGAACTCTACTAACTCATGGTTCTGTATTTCCACTGCGATGTGCAGAATCGAATTGTCATCTTCATCCTTTGTGTTTATACTACAACCCTTTGACAATAAATACTTCACTAAGTAGATACTTCCATGGTATACAGCAATATGTAAAAGAGGAGTCTTAAATATATTTAACACGTTCAAAGGTCCTTTTGTGCATAGTTGTTCTACTAAAGTCACATTCCCTATTAGAAATGCTACCTGGATAGGAATTAGACCATGCTTATCTTCAATACTGAGATTGGAACCTTGATTGATTAAATATTGAGCCAGTTCAGTGTTAAATCTGTATAGAGCCATTTGTAAAGGTGTAAACCTTTCTTCAGTTACTTGATCAATGTTACCACCACTCTGCAGAGCAAAACTCGACATGTTCATATCTCCCACATAAGCAGAATATTGTAGGCAAGTAACACGGTTAGATAACACTGCCTCTTTTATGTAATATCTGACTAATTTGTTCAAAACTATTTTCACCAATTTAATGTGGCCTTTTTTTATAATCAGCTCTAGCAAAGGTTTAATGTGTGTCAAACTGTCTTTATTCACTTTGAAGAACTCTTCTAGAAACAATGTAATGTGATCAGTCTCTGAAGGCCTCAATGACCAATTTCTTTTTCTGATTGCTAAATACAGTGGAATTAAACCATCATTATTAGCGCAGTACATATTTGCCCCTTTCTCTATAAGTAACTTAGCAAGACGGGTTATATCCTTGAAAGAATCGTCCAACTGACACAGTTCGTGGAAAGGAGTGTTCCCGAGTGCGTCTTGAGCATTAACATTGGCACCTCTTCCCAGCAAAAATTCAACCACTCTCGTTTTTCCCAATCTTGTGGCTAAATGTAAAGCCGTAGTTTTTGATTCCGTATTCAAAATGTCGTTGACTAAAGCTCCTTTTCTCAAAAAGAGCTCAAAAATAACCGGAGAGTCGTAAACCGCTATTGCATAATACATAGCTGTGTTTTTATCATCATTCATCAACCTAATATTTGCTTCTTTATCTAGAAGAAGTTTTATCACTGGAGCTAACTTTTTCTGTGTTGCCAAAATCAATGCAGTAGTTTTGCCACCACCAATTTTCCAATTCACACAAATTCCCTTGTTAACGATTTGATGAATCATATCAATATTTCCATTGGTAACTGCTTCATACAAACACCTCGAATAGCATTGTGTCGAGGTGAGTATCTTATTGTAACTTTGATTGAGCAGCCATTCAGCAGTAACATTGTCGCCCCTCATGACTACCTGTGGCAATACACTATTCATTAGCTCAGTAGTAAGTATTGCCCCCTTACTAACAAGGAGCTCAGAAATCTCTAAGTTACCATTTGTGATTGCTAGCTTCAAAGAGGTCTCCGTTCCAATCTCAGCACATTCGTTCAGAAGCTCTTCAACTGTGCGAAAGCAGTTGTAACTGATGGCAGCGTCTAACGGGGTTCTTCCACCAGGACCTTTTGTTTCAATACTAACTCCTTTCTCCAGCAGCAACCGCACCAATTGAATATTATTTTTCCTAACAGCAACGTACATTAGTGTTCCTGACTCTTTCACCACATCTCCCCCAGCTTCCAACACAACTTGGATCAGAGAAAGATTTTCCAGCCAGAAAGCAAACGTAAGCACAGTTTCCTTTCCTGTAAAATCATGTTCAGGCAGCCCCAAAAAAGCTGACAGTGACTCAATGCAGGAGTTAGCTAGTACATTGACTCCTTCAGCCAGCAAACATTTTGTGATCTCACAATTTTCAGCACACACAGCACTTTCCAGAATTGTGAACCCTTTATCGTTAGTTAAGTTAGGATCTGCTTTCCTTCCTAATAGAAGATGTACTACCTCGACGTGACCTGCTCTAGAAGCGTCGTGCAGCGGAGTGTTGCCGAAATAGTCACGGGCGTCTATGTTGGCTTCATGGTCTAATAGTTGCTCAACCATGTGGACATTGCCCGTGGCTGCAGCAGCGTGCAACGGGCGCCTTCCATCTTCTAGGGACATCGGCTGGTTGAGGTCCAATCCTTCATCCAGTAATTCCTCCAGCTGCAAGACATCACAGGCCGAAGAGTCTGTGAAGAACTCGATTACGCGCCTCTCATCCATAGTGTAGTGTTGGTTCACTTCATGCTTCCAGTCTTGAATCAGGGAAGAAGAAATAACTGGAATCAATAGAACCATTTCAAGTTTTATTTCTAAATTGACTTATCTTAACCCTTTCAGATATCATTAATTTTTAAGACAACTTCTTTCACACTTTGCTTGCATACATTCCATTGCTTCTATTTTGATAACCTACCTTTTTATTGATAACTTACTTAATTTTTCAATTTAAATCACACAAAAAGTCAAGAACCCAAGTTAATACCCCGCTTAAGTATTTAAATTTGTAAGGTTTGTTTTATTAAATTATATTTATCCTCCTGTTTATGGTTTATTTTCTATCATAATTCTAGCTTTCTTGGGTCAAATATGGTATAATGTGTTTTCACTTTTCACAACTTTTAAAAAATAAAGGTCTACTTTTTGGTCGTTTTCTTATTGTTCCCGTTAACTTTACCTAGTCTCTCTCTCAACTCTAGGTGTAGCCAAAGGCCTTGGTTGGGATTTATATTAAAATCAAGTTTGGCTTGGTTGAGATCGATGCCGCGAACCTGACTTTAAAACGTTGACTCTAACGGAAATAACAGCTTCCAAGTTTCAAGCTACTAGGCCTAATCTTTAAATTTTCATTTGTATTCAACTTGAATGAAATTCGTTTTGTGGCACTGTTCTTCATTAATGACTTTCTGTTATTCAACAAGACCTATGCTCTCTTTGAAGATCTTCATTTGTACCAATCCTTCTTACAACTCTTAAGGGCTCAATTTGTATATTATTACTTATATTTTATTGATGTAAACTTACAATAAAATAGTGTTACATATGTTGCAAACTGTATTCTTTGTTACAAAAGTTAATACAGATTTTGAAATTTCAACAAACTTTACTTTGTTTAGGTGTAACATAACCTAACTTAATAATACCGGTATGACAAATTTTAAATTTCTATCATGAACCGTTTGAAAAATGTTAAACAGTTTCGATACCTTTTATACATCCTCTATACCATAACCTGAATATACAGGGTGGCCCATAAGTCAGTTGATAGGTATGCATTTCATTGAATGCATGTCAGTCAACTGACTTGGGCCACCCTTTATTTCATGTTTATCTCATGTCGTTAAACTCTATACACGACACCAAATTTAGTTATAACAGGTTACATACCTTTAGACGTCACAATTCCTTTTGTAGACATACGTGTTTACTATAGTTTCGACTAACAAGTAGTCATTATCAAAACATTATAAGAACGTTAATAATCCATCTTCGTCGATTTTGTCACATTAATAAATACAGTACTATCTCACTAATCCGGCCCTATATCGGGTTGGGAAACGCCGGATTAGTGGAGGTTCACTAAAAAAGATTCACTTTGCCAGGAATAATATTTCTTACGTTTGAGGACGATTCACTACTCTTAAAGAATGTTTCAATTTCATTCTTATTCTTCCTTATGTCTGTGAATTTTTGATCTGGCGATGTTAACTTATTATCACCTTCTAATCATTTTAAAATCACGTGCTTTTAATCTATGTGAAAGTAACATGATTAAGTTTTTGCGACATCTTACGGCTTTTACTGAATGGAAGCACCGATTAGCAATCAAGAATGCACGCTTTACAGACAAGTAGAGACTTGAAACAGGACCTAAATGACGCTGTCACAGCGTCGGATTACTGGACGTGTCGGAGTGGCGAACGGCCGGATTATAGAGACTGTACTGTAGTACAATACATAAAACATAAAGAACACTTATAAAACATTGTATGCACCGGCCGGTACCTGTCACTCAACTGATAAGACGTTGTCGGGCTAGCCTACTCCACTCCTGCTATCAGCTGTTCGTTTTTGGTCAATTTTGCCAACTGCGCTATTTCCTACATACTCGAGTACTGTGTGAACAATTTATTGGAGCCATAATTAAGTTTCTCATTGAGCATATTATGCGGGTCTTGTTTAGTAGCTTTGTAGATCTCGTATTCTTCAAGTGTGTTGAGCATAAGTCCTTTTTTAGATACATTTAAGATTTCAGTGTTCAAATCAAAGCTATCAATTGAATGGTTGGAATCAATTAGGTGCTGAGCAAATTTAGATTTTTGTTGAGGTAGTTTGGGTTTAGGCAGATATTCTGTAAAGCGCTTTTTAAATGACTTGCCCTTCTGGCCAATATGATAATTTGGACAATCTGAACAATTTAGCTTATAGGTGCCAGTTGCAGTACTCTTAGGTTGATTGGTGGATTTTGTTTTACTTAGTTTCATGCCAAGTTTGTTTGAAGTTTTATAGGCTAAGGTAATGCCATGTTGATTCAGTTCATTTTTTGAAACATACTGTAGTCCACTGTTATATTCAACTGAAACAAATTTCTTACTTTCAACAGGACTATTGCTAGTGTTGATGGGTTCAGGTTTATTTTTTAATTTATTAATTATTTTCTCGACAATGGAACTATTATAGCCGTTAGCTACTGCAAAATATTTTACTGTACAGACTTCATTATTGTAATCAGTTTCGCTTAATGGCATAGCTAACAGTCTATGTACCATGCTATTATAAGCGGCCATTTTATGTACTGTCAGGTGGTAAGAGGTTTGATGGATAGTATGGTCTGTCGTTGTAAGTTTCCTGTAGATTTTAAAATTTAATTTTCTAGAGTTTTTTATGATTGTGGTATCCAAAAAGTTTAAACTGTTATTGTCTTCTATTTCCAGAGTGAATTTGAGGTTCTTAGATATGTTTTTTAGATAATTTTTCAGGAGTTCTAGTTGTTGTTTACTTCCATTAAAAATCAAAAAAGTGATGTCTACATAACGATAGTAAGTTTGTATTTTTTGTTTGTTTTTTATCAACCATTCGATTGATAGCTTTGATTTGAACACTGAAATCTTACATGTATCTAAAAAAGGACTTATGCTCAACCAGTGGCGGCTCGTCTATAGGAGCACATGAGCACGTGAACCCCCTACAAAATACGCGGATTACATTAAAATTTACATCGTAGAAAATGGTAAATTTATATGTTAGTTTCAAAGTAAACCGCCACAAGAATGAGACACCGCGCGACCCTAGCGCCTGCGCTTTTACTGCGGGCAACAAGTCAAACTCTTGAGCGGAGCTGCCTGGTGCGCAGCTCCTGTTCTAATACGAGATCGGACCGGTCCATTTACCCTCCAGAGGGGAGGCCGCTTCACAACGCACAGAGCTTGCGAGGAGCTGCTTTCTTGGCAGCTCCGTGCGCTCTCATTGGTTGGTTCTTCGGGTGGATTCCCGAACACTCGGCCAAGTTCGTGTCCGCGCCCCGATCTCCCTCACTGTTGTTATCTCAGTGTCAAGGACGTCTTTACTGTCGTCTGTCAAGACGTGTTTCTGTTGTATGTGTCATTTAGTACGATGTGTTTGTTTTAATAATGAAGCGATGAAAAGTGTACATAAATACAAAATATGTTATTTAAAACAAATTTTGTTCAGAAGTTTT
Organism: Matsumurasca onukii; assembly: GCA_018831715.1. Taxonomy (NCBI): domain Eukaryota; kingdom Metazoa; phylum Arthropoda; class Insecta; order Hemiptera; family Cicadellidae; genus Matsumurasca; species Matsumurasca onukii. The sequence continues at coordinate 34,307,808 of CM032063.1, read as the reverse complement.
AAACTGGTTATAATTATTTTCCTGCTGTTCATTCTCATTTGTAGTTTTAAGATTGTGAACAAGTTTAATAGCGTGCATATTTTTGACATATTACATGTGTCATCTCTAGTCCTTCAGTTCTTGCATAGAATTTATTTTAACTCAATCAAAGTTTCATTCATGATAATTTAAGGTATACATTATATATAATATGTTATACCAAATGGTAATATCAGAAAAAAAAATTGTTGGATAAAAGAATAAATTTGATAATATTTAGCTTAAAACACCATGTTTTAAGCCTTAAAATGTTAAAGTTCCGGGAGGGCCCCAGACCCCTGCTGGGGCTTACCCCAGACCCCCTGGGTGGTGTGAACCCCCTCGCTAAGTAGTCACGAGCCGCCACTGTGCTCAACACACTTGAAGAATACGAGATCTACAAAGTTAAACAAGACCAGATAATATGCTCAATGAGAAACTTAATTATGGCTCCAATAAATTGTTCACAGTACTCGAGTATGTAGGAAATAGCGCAGTTGGCAAAATTGACCAAAAACGAACAGCTGATAACAGGAGTGGAGTAGGCTAGCCCGACAACGTCTAATCAGTTCAGTGACAGGTACCGGCCGGTGCATACAATGTTTTATAAGTGTTCTTTGTGTTTTATGTATTGTACTATTTATTAATGTGACAAAATCGACGAAGATGGATTATTAACGTTCTTATAATGTTTTGATAATGACTACTTGTTAGTCGAAACTATAGTAAACACGTATGTCTACAAAAGGAATTGTGACGTCTAAAGGTATGTAACCTGTTATAATTGAGACCAATTCCAGAAGGCTAATCATGAATAAACCAAATTTAGGTTTATAAAGCTAGTCCAAAGGTTACCTTTCAGTGAGGTGAGAAATGTGCATGTTGCTTTCTAGACTACATTATAGTTGGAACACAACAAAGTAATCAGGAGGAATTCCACTTGTGCTGGTTAAGTTATTTCAATTTGTTATCCATCAGGCCTTCATTCTGAAACATTATTAAAACAGCTCATGAATTACAATTGGTTTTGATAATAGTAAAATAATACCTTTAACTAAATGTAAAGTGTTCAGAAAAATTGCGCAAAAGATATAATACGAGTATACATTGTTAAAAATAAAATAATGAATACAAATAAATAATAAATAAATTATAATTTAATAACATTCATTAAAATGAGGCACATAATGAGGCGCGTTATCATTATGTTTTGAATAATTGCAAACTTGTCGTGTTGTTTTGCTTAAACTTAGTTTAAAATAGTATTATTTAATGTAAAAAAAATCAAAGGTGCTAAATGGTTACTGTCATTTTTACAATAAAAATAAGAATCTTATTTTCAGAAAATTGTATTAAAATAATAAATATAAAATAATAATTAATAAAATTATTTTATGGTAGCAAATAATTCTTAATAGTAAAATCAATTACAGTACGTACTATCAAAGCTTTTAGTAAGAAATTAGCTATTAAACATGTATGCAAATTAATATCTATAAAAGTAATTTGATATTATAGTTTGTTAATTTGAAGTCGCTATTGAGAGTAAAATGTTTTGTATAACAATTTAGGTTTTAAGTACTTATAAATTTAAAAGCATAGATAAGTGGGCTGGATGGTGAAATAGATAAATACCAGTTCGGTTGGTTATAAGTGCATAGAGATTTACTTGAAGAGAAATACAGTGTGAGTTTGCTAAGAAACAGGATATTCGTAAGCCAAACAGTTGAATCAAGAAGTAAGGCTGAGTAGTAAGGGCGAAAATCATCAGTGACATTGCAGAGGGTTAGAGTCCAAAAACGCTTATTTTAGAAATAGCGTTTCTGAAATGTATTTTTAATTAGAAACGTCAATGTAGCCTATTCTTTAATGCGAATGGAGATCGATTTTCTGATCGTAACTTGTAATTTGAGGAAAGTCAACCATGTGAATATACAGCAGTTTAGAAACCCTGAACATTCCAATAAAAGTGAAATGTCAGAAATGTGGCCAGAACGCCACATTTTCCTTTTGACATTGTATAAATACAATGAACATAAAAAATTGTCATCACACGAGAGCATACCTATGGATTTCAAACCGTTTTAAACCAATAAAAGCGCTTAACTCATCATCAAAATAACTTTCAGTCAAACCGATCAATGCAGTCAACTATTTAGAACAGCGGCGTTTTTGAACTGCAACTTTTTGCATCGTCCCTTCTTTCTGCTCATACCTCACACAGACTTAATGGCAAGCATTTTAGATATTACCTTAGCTACCATATGTTAACCCTAATCCGTTTTTAGACCCAAAGAACATCATCCTAAAGTATTTTTTTAAAATTATATCACACTATCTACAAATAAACTGGCGCGTTATCATTATGTTTAAAATAATTGCAAAGTGTTCCTGTTGTTTTGTTCAAGTTGCCTTTTAAATAGCATTATTTAATATAAAAAAAGGTATTTGTTTACAAGTGACTTATGATTTCATGAGCTAACACTGATTTAAAAAATTCAAAATGTGACGAGCTAAATTGTGAGGGTGGTAAATTTGGACCATTTCCCAAAAGCCTAGGCTAATGATACTAGATTGGTCCTACCAACATTAGACCTAGGCTAGCTAAACTAATCTTACCTCTCCACAATTTAAAGAAGTATATTCAGATTCGTCATTTGATGTAACATTAAGAGTGTAGGCCTAGACCTTTAGGACTACGAGTCCTAGGGCTAACTTGGCCTAGACTAGATTTCGTTTTCATGGCCAACACTTCACCCACTTTATACTTACAGCTAATAAATCAAGAACAAGCTAGCTGGAAGAAGATCTACTGATTTATTCATTTCCACGGCATTCGCCACTTTACAATATAATTATGTTCTTACAATAATGATTACAAAAGAATTTATGAAAATACATGCCTATACAATGTGTTTGAAGAGATTGTCTTACAAACTAAATAACTGAATAAATAACTCACTATGAGATAACATTAATATAGATTAATTAACACAGATATTAACTTTCCAAATCTTCTGGTGTTGACTAAACATAGCTGAGAAAGTTAATGAGCTGAACAATACACCGGCTAAACCAAACCTCTACGAGAGTGTTTGTTTATTTGGTCATCTGTCACCTACGCATCCAGCTACAGATACTAGATAACTGCAACCTTAAGGACGTCAGCGGCGGGTCCAATTGTGTAATTTTGTAATTAACCGCTTTGTTATTAAATCAAGTTTTATCACAATGTAAATCGGTGCATAATTATTAACGATCAATTGGGACTTGTCCTTAAAGGTGATTTGCTATTTACCGGCTTACTTTTACGACTGAGGAACCAAGAGGTCGATCTTTGAGTCCAGGCGTACGACCTCCACCGAATGGACGAAATGGCTCGAGCATGTGAAAACCTTTAACGGAGGTGTTGGAAGAATCGACAAGGACTACGACCCACGACCATTTACGACAGTCACCATAGCTAACCGGTCTTTTGGCGCTCTTATCGATACAGGGTCCATCGTGGATTTGATTAGCGAGAAAGTGGCCCGTCATCTAGAGCTGATTGGAAACCGACCGGTGAACAGCAAGCTTGAACTTCGTCTCGCCGATGGTTCAAAACGCCAAATACGAAAGGGATATTCGATATTGGGTATTACTTCGAGTAAGTCTCACTCATCCCTGGCGTATTGCGTACCTGGCTTGATGACTGATGTCGTCCTTGGCATCCAAACGATTAGAGAGCTTAATCTGACACGTCTAATTGAGGCTTCTTCTGACAGTTCGAGTGTCGAGAACCCAATTTGCGCAGTAGATTCGGTATCTCTCTCAACACCGACTCCATACGTTTGCCATAGCCAACTCCTCAAGCCAGAGATGTCCTTGTTCGATGCAGTTGAAGGTAAAACTAAACTGATCAAACACGTAAACCGATTTGGGGACCACACGCCTTCGATTTCAAGTTACTTATGATTTTAAGTGTCTTATGATTTCAAGTGAGCTTTTATATTAGAGCTGCTATAACTTTTTTGTCACACAATTTTTATTGTAAACGACAATAAACAATGATTATTATTATTAAAGCATATTTAAAAACAGCCACTTTTGAAATGGCGTTTAATCAACATTGTGAGACATGAGACAAACATAAAGTCCTGTTTGATGATTTATGTAACTACACATTTTTATTGTTTTAAATGGCGCACAACAAAATTAAACGAAATTTCAAATATGTAAATAACTGTGAATAAAATTGGAACCATTTTAAATTTAAAGACCCCGTAAGTATTGCCCTAACTTATAAACAGGAAATAGTGTGAGACATGAGACAAACAAAAAGTCCTGTTTGACGGTTTATGTATTTATACATTTTTATTGTATTAGGTGGCGCACAACTAAATTAAACCAAATGAATTGTAAATAATTGTAAATAAAATTGGAACTATTTTAAATTTAAAGACCCCGTAAGTATTGCCCTAACTTATAAGATTTCAGGAAATAGTGGAATCATACATGTATAATAATGTATAATTTGGTTAAATAATGTAAAAAAATTATTTAACAAACTCCCAATAGATATTAGATCAACCAACGACTTTAATTAATTTAGAACAAAACTGAAAAATTACCTAATAAACCATCCATTTTACACTTTAGACGACTTTATGAATACCTCTATTCAATATAAATTATTATAGTTTTAAATTACATAGTTACGGAATTGGACCTTGTCTTACCAGTGGTAGTAGTCAACACAATTGCCCTCGCTTCTCCGAACCCCAAAACGTGATCGTTAGATCTACGTTGTCTGCTATAAGCCAGGAGTCGACCTGCAGCCCGACCACGTTGCCAAAACGGTGGTCCTACTACTACCTTCAGGCTAAGTGACCGCTACGATTATTTTAAATGCTTCAGAGGTCTGGTGAGTAGAGTTTTAATTTTCTTTTATTTGGCTGGACTATTTTCGTTAGTTTCTTGCCAGTCCTCTGTAACCAGTTACTTAGCCAAGTTGTCCGAATAGGTTGTAGCTTATAGTAACACATTAAATTACATTTTCTTATTTTTCTAAATTTAATTAATTCGACTAAGCAACGTTAAAGATTTTTTTGAGTTGAGTGCAGAGCTGAGCCCATCACAATGAACTAAATAAATCTTTCAATTCGTTGAACGACACGGAGCCCTGGATTCAAACCCAGCATTACGCACTGAGCGTATCCGAGCTCACAACGTGGCCGACCTCTTTTCCTCGCTTGAGTAGCTAGTCTACTACCCCTGAGGAAAAATTCGTCATAAATCGTGCTAAAAGGTAACTGTCATTTTTACAGTAAAAATAATTTTCAGAAAACGACTACAAAATATTTATGTCAACAACTGCTTATACAATGTAATAGGGTCTAATAGTATAACACAATCATCAGAACACCAAGTATATAAAAACTATTTAATAATTTAAAATAGACACCGTAATTTGTTCTTTAAGTAATTTATTTTGAAAATTCAAGGCGTGGCTAAACTAACATAGTTCGCCATATTGCAATAACATTTGCTAAACTAACACAGCTGGATTACTTACAAGAAATATAAAGCTAGTAGGAAGATGAAGCAAACTCCTCTACTCGTTGCTAGATCTCGTGGTCCTGTGATAATGCTGGAGTGAGCCAGACTGAAATTAAGGGATGGTTGTGTTCAAATCGACGAAGAAGCGCAGACCACCAACATCGACGTAGTGGTCGAATAGACACTCGATATCTTCGATACCTATACGTAGTTAGGAACGATTTGTGCAATCACAGTTTAATTTAATGTAAAAGAAAACTGCGACTTATGTAATATAACTTTGTCTATATATTTTGTCTTTTACGATTTTAAAAGCTTGACTTAGGCTAACTAATAAATTTATTTCTGTATATTGTAGATGTGTAAATAACACTTTATTGTTTAGTTTAACATGTTATATTAGGTGTAAAAAATCACAAGTCTACGTCGTAAACCACCAAAAAATCAATGAGTGAATAAAGGTTACAATGTATATTTACTTGCGCAAATAATTAAAAATAATTAGCACAAGAAATTTAAGTTTTACTCCTTCAATTTATCGTAAGCTTCAATTACGTGAAAATTGTCTTTTAAAATCCGGTAAGAAATCATTTCTATTTATTCTCGACAACAAACATCAAAAATATCCTTGACTAAAGGACTTGTTAGAACATTGAAGAATGTTAAAAGTTGTAATAATTTACATTTTTATTATTAAGTAAGTCTTATTGTTAGTGTGTAAGATTGCATTGTTAAACATATAAGAATCCTGTATGATCAAATATGTAAGAATCCGCCTGTATGATCAAATATTGTCTAGAGCTTGACCATAGTAAGTGATAATATATAGGGAGTGACCTTCGACCGAACCAGTGGAAACAAACGGTCGAACAATCACTGTGCGTTATTTCATTTTACCTTGTCCCAAAACTTAGGTTAGAAGCAAAATATGACCCAGTTGCACTGTGATTTTATTACTAAAAAATTTTGAAAATGGTATGAACAACTTTAAAATGTCTGGAAATTTCTTATTAAAAAAGTGTAGCGACTCTAAGTGGTTTTTTGTATGGTAAACAACATGTACTGTACATCAGTTTTAAACCATTGAAAGTTAACAGAATGTACCAGTGTTATAGGTTTGTTTTGGACTGGATATTATTGAAATACGTTTATGCTCAGGTCCAACTTCATAACCTATTTTAGATTAACTTTTATACAAAAAATATTAAAATGTGATAGCTTAAGTCTAGCGCGAAATTTACTTCACCAATCCGTGGGTTTACATTTACGTACCTTTTTGAGCGGTCCCATACCCTCCATGCCCCGCCGGTACATCCTCTCCCGAAAGGTCACACTAGGACCGCCTCTAAATTCACCATCACATCGAATGAAGAACATCGATTGCAAACATCGAGCATTGCTTACATCGATGTCCGGTGCCAGACAGGAGCATCGATCTGTCTCCGTGGCAACCGTCTGGGTGGCGTCTGGCGTGGGTTCACTACTTTATGGCATGTGTCTAGGTTAGGTATTGCGCAAGGTAATGCAATAGTTACAACATTTGAAGAAATCTTGATAAAAATAATTTATTTAACGCGTATTATACTCCTACTTTTATTAATACATACTTTATTTTGGTTTTAGCTACAACCTTTTTAACCTTTAACACTTTTAGTAGAACCAAATTTGAAGGTTGATAAAAGTTTTTGCAAAGTAAAGTAAGTTTAACTCAATTCGAAATATTTTCAGAAACAAGATGAACAAGTTACTCACAGAAATTTCAGTTCAATCTTTGACAGGGCTTATATAGGCAGCAACTATTAATCAGACATAATATAATAATAGGTTACTAGTTGAATTATGAATTTTCTTTCTATCAAGCTATTAATTGTCTTTATAGAAGAAAACGCTATTATTAAACAAAATCCCTTATAAGAAAGTTTTGGACAGCGTTGTTATGAAATATGTCTGTACAGTTCACTATCATCTTGTGTAAATGAGGTTGTGGGAGTAGAAGAGAGGCTGGAGAAAGGGAGATCTCTTATTGCAAATTTAAGAATTAAACTTAATCTATAAACATAAAAAATTATGATATTTATGGCCTTTAGGTGCCTTATTATAGCCTTTAGGTGGTTTTCTATACTTTTAATTGATATCTAGTTGATATCAGCGCAGTCTGCTAGCAAAGGAAGGAAGCACTAGATGGCAGGCCTGAATAGTGCTGCAGCCTTGCGGATATCCATAGAATCGTCTTGGTATACACTGCAGCCTGTACAGTGTTTTAATTTTATGTTTAATATACGCGTTTATTACTTTAACGTGTTAAAGTGCAATTAAGATAAATACAATTCTTGAATGACTATATATTTTAAATAAAATTAATAATAATAATGTTATAAATTAAATCAAATAATCAATATAAATTAAATATTGATTATTTGGTTGGTCTGTTCCTGTATAGTTTAAAAGTGTTATACGATTAACGCAATTGAATGCGTAATATTTACCAAAACATTCGGATTTTGACAAAAGCAGTTCAACCCCTCACCTTAACGTATTGGACATTAGACTATTTTCTTCTGCAAGTAAATTATTAGTGAATTCCCAAAGCTATTTATTTTTTTACCACAAAAAACGAAACGCCGCTTAAAACAAACAGGATAGGCGGATTTGGGCTTCTCAACACGTACTGAGTCAAGTAACAAAACTGTATTGAAACACTCTACAAACGAGCACCTGTGTTGTAAATTATCTCTACCTTTTACAGTAAATTCACTAGGGGGCCTAAGCGCCCCTTAGGTTTTATATTTGAATGCTACTCTCCAGTTATAATTATTACTATGTTTGGTGTTTAGTTACTCGAAAAACAAACAAACATGAATAACCGTTGAATAATGAAATGAATAGCCAGCTCGATAAGTGTTTTTGTATCCTGTATCACTATTGAGGATGTAGTTATTACATTGTATGAGTAAAGATCATTTACATTACCTAATAAGAAGAAGTTAAAATTACAATTGTCCAAATATACTATTGTTATTTTAAACGGGTCCGTGGCGGTATGGTATCGCGCGCGACTCTGAGTTCATTACTCCTCTGACGTGGGATCGATCCCCGCATTCACCACTTGCAATTTATAAAACGACTATACGGTGACGCTAGGTAAAAGTCAAGGGTAATTGGACTTCGTAGTCCTAACTTCACCTTGTTAATGAAACATACTTTACCTTTTTTTAATTTTTATTTCTTACAACCACAGTATTACTTCAAAGTGAATTCTAACCTACCAAGTTACATTACCTACATAAAGAGCATATACTTATATATTGAAACACGTTTGATCATTTATACATAATTGACTCGTGAATTAATCAGTTCAGGTTGATGGAGGAAGTTTCACTGGAATTATTCTCATCGTGTCCATCCCGCTAATGGATCAACAGTTTCACTTACCTTCAGCAGCTAATTTCCTGTCATCTATATTTCACAACACTCTCAGCTTGAAAGCTTAAATGACGTTTCACGTTTAGATTGATTAGAGTGTTTATTAATCTAAATATTTGTTAAATTATCCTTAGCGGAAAGTGACGGATATAAGCTAAAGGTAGTTAACGATTATCTATGCTTGTCACATAATATTGGATTAAGATATTAAAACATGGTTGAATATTAAAATTTGTTTAGGTTTCATATTTACGCTTTTTAAATTATGAGTCAAACCATGGGGTTATTATAAATGTGACCTACCCCCGGGGACGCGTAGGGAAGCTCTAAATTATTTAAAAAAATCAATCCAATGCGCTAAAGAGTTTTTTTTAATTTTTAGCAACCAATAGTGAATGGACTCTTCGTTCCTGGAACAGCAATTCTACGTTTTAATGTGGGTTTATGGAACACAATATTATACACTACTTGATTAAATAAAATACTTATTATTATGCCATAAAATAATACAGAAAACTTAATTTATAAATAATATAATGCTTATTTAAAAATTAATACGAGGCTCCACATAGTTTAAATTTAAAAGTGTATAAGTTACACGCAGTATAGAAGCAGTTAAACCTAAGTACTGCAGTTTTGAGGCATTTCAGACATGACTTATCAACATAAGGTATTATTTATAATTTTTATTTTGTGTTTATTTCATTGCAAAAGTATATAATGAAGTATTCATTAGAGATATAAAATGTAAAAGGTGTTTCTTGTTGTACCCTGAGGATGGGGATTTGGTCTTGAAATTGATCTCGAGGAAAAGCTTTTCAAAATATCGCAAAGAGGATTCAACATTGTAACACAATTATTATCATGATGTTGAAATACATTTTCCCATGGGATATTTTTACCTGTACACTAATTTATAACTGCACCAAAACTCATAAACTTAACGTTCAGCTTATGCCTTTAATCAGTTTTTGTGATTCACCGTAAAAGAACTTTCTAAAGTCTAGTTAGTGATTTTAACTCAAGTGTTATGAAAACCTGATTCTGTCATTAAAACTCAAAGAACTTCCCCTACATTGTTGTGCATAAATAGAATCTTTTTTTCTCTGTTACGGTTGGTCAGTTTGCTTCAAGGTTAGTATATAGACTACTATGTATACTAACCTTGAGTTTGATTCACATCTTTGATTGGTCTTCCGCTGCTTCCAGCTAATCAGGCAGTCAGTCAGTGGGCAGCAGTGGCCGTGGAAGTGCTTGTTTTCTCTATTTGTTCTTCTTAAATTTGTAAGGCTTTTTATTCATGTTATATTGTTTTCTAGGCTAGTAGTTAAAGGCTAAATTAAATACGTTTAAGGAAAAAGAAAACAACAAAAAACATGACTCATGTTTTTGGTGGTCGGTGTCGAGGTCAGCTTGCGCTGATTTAGGCTTCCTCATTTGACAACGTGTTGTGTTATGTTTTAATTACTTTTTCTCCTGAAGAACGAACCTGAAGAACCTTTTGTTTTGAGGTTGAAATATTATTTTGGACGTTTTCCTTAGTAAAATCACTCGACGTTTCAGGATCTAGAATTTGATTCCAACGCCAACAATTCTACCATCGTCAACGAAAACCCTTAAACACGCATATCATTATTGTTATTGAGTTGTTGAATAAGAAAATAGCCGTCTCTGATCTGTAATCAATGTGAGAAGCGAATGATGAACAGCAGAGTTGTGAATTGTTAACGTGAGGCGTTACCGCAACAGAGCGTTGTCCGACATGACTCAGTCAATTGTGAGAGTGCCTCTGACCAGGATCCCTCTCTACGTCGGTGAGTCAAGTAAACCTCATATTGTATGGTTTTAAATACTTTTTGTTGATGAGAAGAAATTGTAGTAATTGCACTGGTTACCTCATGGGTTTGATTAAGGGTTTTCTCTCTTCAACTGTTAGTGTAGGAGCGGATCCGTGGCGGATTGGTATCGCGCGTGACTCCGGATCCCATCACTCCGGTGGCGTGGGTTCGATCCCCGTATTAGTCAATTTGTAATGTGACTAATACGGTAACGCTAGGTAAAGGTCGAGGTTGAGTGGTAGAGAGGACTTTTTAGTTCTAACTTCGCCTCGTTAAACAAGACAAACTTTACCTTTTACCTTTAGTATACTGAGGTACGAATTTTCTTATGGCTGCTTTCTAGTGGCTGCTTGTATGATGCTTACGGTGAGCTGTTATTTTTAAAATCAGTCAATGGTCTTGTCAGTTTGATACGTGCGTGTTTTAACGCTTAGTGTTTGATGTGCTTAATAGGCGTTAACTTTGTATCTAAATAAACTGAACAAAGCTGAGCTTGGGTTATTGTAAACCCATTTTTAAAGATAGACATTATTTTTTACGACCATTATTACGAGTTAAAATGACAGTAGTATACAAATCTGTTTTCGTAAGGTGTTGATTTGTAGGCATTATGTTCTTTAACTAGTTTCCTAAATATTACGAAACAATTGTTTAGTATACAAATATTATGATGGATAGAAAAATGTTGTTAAGTTATTTTATTAACGTAAAATATTTGTAACGTGATGACTGTATTCCCAAAGTTAAAGGCTACTTAGTTCGGGCTTTTGGGTTCTCGTATACACCTAAGGTTATAGTATTTGACACTGATAGATTGTTTGTCCTTACTACTTTGAAGTTTATAGTAGTCAGCATACAAAAACTTTATAACGCTAGTAATTTAGGCAAAACAAAACATTCCAACCAAACCTCAAACTCTGAAACAAAACATCAAACCTGACATCCGAATGTTGTTGAGCTGAGTTGGTTATGTACAATTAGTACTTGTGCCAGTGGTGTAAGTGTCAGTGGCAGGACTGTATGTTGAAGCTTGACAGGTGCGATGTAATGTTGGTACACCTGAGTGAAGTGAACCCAGTTAGCTGTCAGTGATCACATGATACACCGGTCACGTCCAGGCAACCAGGTTTAGGTAACTTTTCGATAATTCTGTTGAAACTGAGATTTAATTGTAAGAAACTAAACTCTTTCCAAGAGCGTTAGTGTTATTCTTGAAATGCTTTTTAATGAATTATCTTTTTGAGAAAATGAATAGACAATCAATACGTTTCCTTCTTTTTATAATATTGAGATAAATAATATATATTTTCTGTATTATTACAACTAAATGCTGAGATACAATACAAAATGTAATTAAATGCTACAATGCAGCTTAGTATTACGTTTTTTATAACAACGATACATAATTGTATGTAACAACTAACAGGTATATCTTTAAGGCAGTGCGGTCGCCAGTCGACTCAAGTTTTCCGTCAGATCTGCGCCACCTGTACAAATAAAAATGGTTAACTAAAATGGAACTCACGTTCACTGATTTTGAACCGGACTCTGTTGTCGTCAACCTCAAAAGCTGATACATATTTCGTAAATAGTCGATTATAATGACCAGATGTCAAAAGTAAACAAGTAATGCACCCAAAGTCATCAACCCCGAAGAACATAAAAATGATTGTTGGCTGAGAACAACTTATTAGCAATCACTTGAGCTTATATAAGTAAACTCAATGATATTGCTTATAATTTGGTAAGGCTAAAGCAACATTTCCTTAATGATGCCTTTGAGGCTATTCATAAAACCTTAGACCCTATTAAATTTACTCTGAAAAAGCAACCAGTTAATTTGGTTTGATTTAACGTTGAAACTGGCTAAATATATATGTTTCAAGAATTGTATTTTAACAAGGGAGCCTCACAGTCAATTGATTCAGGACTGATGGTCGGTTGCTTAGCCCTGCATATTTAACCTGGGTGTTATCGACTTCGAACAAACTGCCTTTCATTACATTTTAACCAGCTCCTGTGTCGGTCTGTCATCATGACTTTTTGATAAACCTGTGCTCTGTTAAATAATAATCCCCGTGTTGTTAAATATGCGTTAACTGAAAGAGGGCAAATCTGTTGATTTAGTAACAACCCACGTGTATATTGGTTTTAAAATCTTAAAAAAACTTATAGAAATGGCAAATCCTAACACATGTACAGTGGTCTAAAGTAGACAACTGTTAAAACTTATAAAATAACAGCTATGCATATCAAAGGAGTGATATATACGAGTTTACGTAATATTGGCGAATGTATTTGCCTTGGACTAGAGAAAACTATATATTTACAAATAATTGCTAGTACTGACTACGAAAATCACTTTTAAAAGAATAGGAAAAATGTATTGACTGGGACTCGTGGCGTGGTCCTGTAATCCAGCTTCATGGAGGTCAGGTTTTGAGGATGATATAGGTCTAAAGCGGCTCAGATAGTCTCAGTGATCATCTGATGATACCCGCATCAACTCCCACCATCGTTTAGACATATCAGACCATCACCTGCGTGGTTCGGAAGTCACGTTAAGCCGTTGGTCCTTGTATTTCCATTGGTCATTGGGCTACTAATTAGTGACCCATTCTAAGGAAGAGTCAGCCTTAGTTTGTAACAAGACTACACCTCATAACTCATTACTACCACTCATCAGACTCATCTTCACCACATATTTGCCTTAAAATACCCTCATGAGAGTGGTCGGCATCTCAAAATAGTGATTTAGTGATTTATTCTCGTTAATATAGATTTAGTTAATTGATCTTCCAAAGAGAAAAGAAAATGAATGAAGATTCTACCTTGGGCAAGTTCTTTTTGAGATTAAAATTGTGTAAGGTGCTCAATTTGCCGGACGGAAGGACAACAAAGAACGACACCTGACCTTTCCTTTCAATCACACAAAGATTGTCCGTCTCAAATTTCTCTTACCTTCCGTTAAATATGTTAGGTACTTTCGTTTCAGTTATTTATAAAAACCGTTTAACATAGTTCAGTGCTTTCTCTGTATTTACACAAAATAACAGTTTATCATTCGAAAACTGTTTTATTATATTAAAAGCTTTAGAAACAAAACTAACACATGTTATAATAATTAACTCTGATAGTCAAAATGAATCTACGATTGATGTAAATACAAGGTTTAAGTGAATGTGAATTAACAGGAATTACGATTAAAGCCTGGTTATGCTGTTTGTCCAGTCATTAGTTTTGGGCATAATCAACACTGCAACTGAACTCAATGAAAAAACGTTTCGTTAAAATGCGAACTTGGCTTAAATGTGTGATATAAATATGTCTAGCATATTTTAGATAGAATTAGGTTTTGTATTGACTTTAGAATGTTAAGTTACTCAGGCATGCAAATTTTAGAAATTTTCAAGGCCGTTTTAGTAGGCCACTTATTTGTAATGCGAAGGAAGAATATCTAAATCTACTATTATATCCAAACTGTCTTGTTTGCATTACCAAAAAGATTTAAACAGCTGACATCCAAATTACTTTACTTTGCATTCAATATCTGGTTTGTTGCCTATTAAACCACCTTGAAGCCCGTTACAAGCATCTGCTGCTGAAAACATCTTTTTAGTAAAGGCAAATCGTTGAAACAAAATATGAAATCTGTGTTTTATTGAATGCTTTATGTATTATTTCAAGTACAAACAAGTTAGACCTATTAAAGTTATGTGGAAAATGCCAAGTTTTGATTAAGTGCTAAAAAAGTGAATGTGGGAATCAAATTAAGACCCAGGGTCTAGATTGTTTTATAAACCTTACGAAAGTTTAGTTAATAAACCATCTGCGTTAGGTTTCAACAATATATTATAGCACACTTAAGTTTAAAATTTGCTAATTTGTTTGTATAGCCTTTGAAACCTACCGGTAAAACGAAGGTTACTTAACCAACCACACACTAGGCTTAAAATTTAATGCGTTTTATTTAATTGTAGAGCTCATACGTTCTATGTATAAAATAAAAATTTAATCTAACGAAATTTAAAAGGCAGTAGAAGGTGAAGATGAATGTCAGGAGAGGAGGAAGAGCTATCTCTCATCAGTGATGGGAGGTCCCTGGCCGCACATAGTCTCTAATACTCTAACACATATTTTATCCACTGCCTGAGGGAGCAATTGCTTTTTCAACTACCTCGTCAACTGTAGGACAGAAAGAATATATTTTAAAATATTTTCTTTTATTTAGGATTTAGCTGATGATTATGTTTGCTGTGAAACATTCAAACTAACCTAGATAATGCAGGTAATTATTGATAAGTATTGTGGATATAGGTTGCTTTACAACTCAAACAAAAGGGCTTAACCCTTGGAAATTTGTAAGTTATCTCATGTAGCGTTTAAGTCTGCAATATTATAAGAAGATTGTTGTTACTATTTTCAGCTTTCGGTAAACACAGTTAATAACTTCCGTTCCATTTACCTAAAAGTATGCTTCACAGTTGGTAGAATCTCCGTACAAGTGGAAGTTTTTACCCTTGATATTCGTTGGGGTCGTGTATTTTTACGATGAGCTAATTTTGTTTCAGGTTTTAGCTCTCTGTGTATTTAGATGTTTTTACTTACGGTCGAGTTTGGGCTGAACATAGAAATGTGAACGCACAAAACTTACATTTCGGCTGAATATGAAACATGACAACTGTGATGTTGTCGGTTACGATGTTCATTTTAAAACAAGTGTTTTAGTAAATTTCTGTAATAACGTGACTTAAAGGATTTTCAACGTAGAAACTGGCTAAATATACAATATATATATTTTCAATAATTTTATTTAACAAGTAAGGCTCACAGTCAATTGATTCAGGTCTGATGGTCGGTTGCTTAGCCCTGCATATTTAACCTGGGTGTTATCGACTTCGAACAAACGGGCTTTCATTACATTTTAACCAGCTCCAGTTTTGGTCTGTCATCATGACTTTTTGATGAATCTGTGCGCTGGTAAATGTTAATCGCCTTGTTTTATAATATGCGTTAACTGAAAGAGAATAAATCCGTTGATTTAGTTACAACGTAAGTTTTGGTTGTATAACTAAAAAACAATGGTTAAACGATCATAGTACATCTCCAGTGGTCGGTAAATAGACAGCTTTAAAACCTACTAAATGATGGAAACGCAAATCAAACAAGTGCTGTGTATACTAATAGCAAGCGTATTTATTACAAATTTAAAGGTTGACCATAGAAATCTATATTATTACAAGTAGTTGCTAAAACTGATAACGAATGCCTTTTAAAACAAGGCATAACATGCTCGTGAGTATTAATTAAGTGTAATGATCTTCTAACACATATAATAGAATATGAATGAAGAACTTGTACAAGTTCTTTTTGAGAATTGTGTAAGGTACTCAGAATGACAACAAAGAACGAAACCTGACCTCTCCTTTCAATCACATGAAAATTGTTCGTTTCAAATTCCTCTTATCTTCCATTAAATGTATTAGAAACGTGCGTTTCACTTATTTTATAAAAACTGTTTATATGTATAGTTCATTGCTTTGGATAAAATAACAGTTTTTCATACGAAAAACATCATTAAAAACAAAACACACGTTACAAATAACTGTGATCGTCGAAATAAATCTGCGATTGATGTAAATAAAACGTAAAGTGAATTTGAGTTGACAAGAACTACAATTAAAGCCTGGTTATGCTGTTTGCTCAACCATTAGTTTTTGGCATAACTAACAGTGCGCGTAACTTAATTGAAAAACGATATGTTGAAATAAGAACTTGGCTTTATTGTTTGTTATAAATATATCTAGCATATTTTGGATTTAAATAGCTGGTATTGTGTTCAGCTTAAAATGTGTTTAAGATGTGCGTAAAATCTATTAGTATTGTTTTCAAAGCCGTTTTAGTAGGCCACTTATTTGTAATGTAAAGGAAGAATATCTAAATCTACTATTATATCCAAACGATGTTGTTTGCATTACCAAAGGTTTTAACAGCTGACGTCCAAATTACTTTACTTTACTTTTAATATCTGGTTTGTTGACTATTAAACCACCTTGGAGGCCCGTTATAAGCATCTGGTGCTGAACACTTTTTGATTGAAAAATTAATGTAACAAACTATGAAATCCATGTCTAGGTGCCAAGATATTTTCTCAATTATAAACAATAAGACCTTTTAAAATCACGTGAAAAATGCCAACTTTTTATTAGGTACTCAAACAAGTTTATGTAAGAATCCAACTAAGACCCAGTTGTCTGGATTGAATGTACAAATCTAATTAAAGTTTAATGTTTCATTTATTTATTTTTAAAAACTGTTCTTAGTATTGAGCTTTAGACTCACATAAAAATATCATATTTCATCATAGGAAATCAGTTTGGTTTTAATGAAAGGTTTCTTGGGAAACCCACTATCCGTTAAAAATGTACGCTATTAGGAAAAATGAACGATTACTTGTTGAAACTACAGCATTTCAACGAATCTAAGTTGAAAAGAATCTTGTGGCCTTGTTATGCTGTTTGTCTAGTTACTAGTGTAAAATACAAGTCAATGGTTGTACAACTTAGCTGTACCATTAACTGTAAGCGGATCCGTGGCGGATCGGTATCGCGCGCAACTCCGGTGGCGCGGGTTCGATTCCCGCAGTCACCACGTACAATTTGTAATGTGACTATACGGTGACGCTTTGTAAAGGTCGAGGTTAAATGGTAGAGAGGACTTTGTAGTCCTAACTTCGCCTCGTTAAACAAGACAAACTTTACCTTTTTTACCGTTTAATATAAATATATCAGTGCATATTTTATAGAAATAGGTTTTTGGTTCAGCTCGAAATACTTAGTTTCTTATGCGTAATATGAGTCTCAAACTATATGTCTCTTTTAAGGCCATATTAATAACTATTTCTAATATGAAGCAAAAACGTATCTATATTGAATACCAAAACGAAATTTTTGTTCGAAATTCCAAAATATTTTTAAACTAGGAACTCAAACCGCTTTGGTTTGACTTTACTACTAAAGCACCATGAAAGCCCGTTATGAGCATCTGCTGCTGAAAACTGAAAACATTGTTTTATTATTAGCAAATCGTTTGGAACAAACCATTAAAACGTTGTTTTTGATCAAATATCTACAATATTATCTCAATTATAAACAGGTTAGCCCTGTCAAAATGCTGTAGAGCCATGCCAAGTCTGGATTAAGTTATACAAATAAGTGAGTGTGGAATCCAATTTAGACCCAGTGGCCTGAATTGTTTCTACAAATCTAATCAAAGTTTAATGAATAAATTATCAGCGTTTGGTTACAATTCTATTCTGGTGTATGTGTTTTAGAATTGCTAGTTTTTTTATAGAAATCCTTTGATACCTCAAGTATAGGATTAATGGAGATAGCTGGCTACTAAACCAACAACAGCATAAATATGAAACGTGTTATGTTTATGATATCTGTTGCCATGTTTCAAAAATCAATTCATTTTAAAACATACTTAAACTTTTTAACGTAGAAACTAGCTAAAGATATGATAATACTTTCAATCATTTTATAGATTAAATACCTGTTTGGTGCCTGTAGTCCTTGAGACTGGATATAATAAAATATGAATCATTTTATTTAACAAGAAAACCTCACAGTCAATTGATTCGGGTCTGATGGTCAGTCGCTTAGCCCTGCATATTTAACCAGGGTGTTATCGACTTCGAACAAACCGGCTTTCATTATATTTTAACCAGCTCCAGTTCGGGACTGTCATCATGACTTTTTGATGAATCTGTGTTCAGTTAAACGTTAATCCCCGTGTTGTAAAATATGCTTTAACTGAAAGAGGTTAAACCCGTTGATTTAGTAACAACCCACGTTTAGGTTTACAAAAGTAATAAACATGGAGAATGGATCTTAGGTACTTTCCATTGGTCTGTAAATAGAAAACATTTTAAAATAATCAATCGATTGTAATTCATATAAAAAGACTGCTATAATTATTAACGGGGAGGGTATTGAAATTAAACTAAAACATTAACTAGACAAAGGTATATATTTCTATCTGCAAATAATTGCTATGGCTCTGGAAATAGAAAACCTTTAAAATAATAAAACGATAGTAATTCACATCAAAGTATTGCTAAAGTATTAATGGCGAGTATCTAACATTAATTAAAAATTGACTGGAGAAAAGTATATGTATATTCTGCAAATAATTGCTAGTGCTGATAACGAAATAACTTTTAAAACAAAAACATGAAATGTATTATGGTCAATGTACGAGTAGATTTCATATAATGATGTTCTAAAAAACAAAAACAGAGAGTGAATGAAGATTCTACCTTGGGCAAGTTCTTTTTTGAGAATTGTGTAAGGTACTCAATTTGCCGGACGATGGACAACAAAGAACGACACCTGACCTTTCCTTTCAATCACATGAAGAATGTCCGTCTCCAATTTCTCTTACCTTCCATTAAATATATTAGAAACTTGCGTTTCAGTTATTTATTTTTTTAAACCGTTCATAGTATTGTGCTTTGAATTTACATCAAATAACATATTTCATCATACGAAAACAGCGTCATTTTAATGAGGTTTTTTAAAACCTACCATTTATTAAACATTTACACTGATAGGAGAAATGGATGGTCGCTTGTTGAAAATAAAAATTTAAACGAATCTAAGTTGATATGAATCTCGAGGTATTGTTATGCTGTTTGTTCAATCATTAGCATTAGGTACGAGATAATGGTTGTATAACTTGACTTTACAGTTTGATATACATAAATCAGTGCATACTTTCGATAGAAATAGGTTTTGCGTTCACCTTGTTTGATATGCTTAGTTTCTTAGGCGTAATACGAGTCTCTAATTATTGGTCTTATTTTTAGGCCTTATCTATAGTGTTTGCTTTCTTATATGAAGCAAAAACGTCTCTATACAAGGTGATACCTTGAAAACGGCGCATTATACAACAAATTTACAAGAATAAAAAATTGTATTTATTAATTTTACATAAAGATACAAACTAATTTTTACGAATTGTAGATGAATATTTACACTTTTTGCGTCCTTTTAAAACTGGTACATTACCAGATCCTTTGATCTTCACATCTTAGGTGTACAAGTTGCACCTGTCAAACAGGTGATTAATATTTTATAGACAGCTGATCCAAAAGCTGAATAAGTGAGAACTTATACCGAATTAGGTTTAAAAACAGCTGAATTATTGACTCGTGTCCGAGGATTAATGCAAAGACGCATGCAGTCGTGTATCAATTCAAATGGTGGACGCATCGAGCATCTTTTGTGACTGTTCTTGTTGAAGTTTCCCGTGTGGTTTATGATTGTTTTATTATTTATTCTGATGATAATTTATGAATTTTATACAACAATGGGTATAAATTTAAATTTGTGTACCTTTACATTAGGGATGTACCTTTTGACAGGTGCAACTTGTACACCTAAGATGTGAATAACAAAGATTTGGTAATATACCAGTTGTAAAAAGGCGCAAAAGTGTAAATATTCATATACAATTTGGAAAAATAGTTTGTATCGTTATGTAAAGTTAAAAAATACAACTTTTTTTCGTAATTCTTTTGTATAATGCGCCGTTTTTATGGTATTTTAATTTGAAAGATTTAAACAGCTGCCATACTTTTTCTGTGGGGTTTTATGATATAGTTATTCTTTTATAAACTGCCCTTATGACACATAAACACCATACCAAGTTTGAATGCAATCGGTCAAACCGTTCTGGAGATACAGTATACACTTTTAAGTCAAAAATACATAATGGCGGCTACCGGGGAAGAATTTTAGGACCCATGTTTATAGGAACCTTTTTCATCGTTTTTGCATAAGGAACCCACCCCTGAAATTTGGCGCCCTATTTTAGAATCACCCTGTATAGGAATATATGAACGATTTTGTTGGAAATAATAACATGTTGTAAAACCTGGCGTTTAAACTGCTTTGGTTTAATATCTGGTATGTTGGCTATTAAAGCACCATGAAAGATCGTTAAGAGCATCTGCTGCTGAAAACTGAAAACTTTGTTTTTAATCTTGGCAAATCATTTGGAACGAACCATTAAAACGTTGTCTCTTTCAAATACCTACAATATTATCTCAATTATAAACAGGTTAGACCTGTCACTACTGTAGAGCAATGCTAAGTTTTGATTAAGCTATACAAATAAGTGAGTGCGGGAAACCAATTAAGACCCAGTGGTCTGGATTGTTTCTACAAATCTAATCAAAGTTTAATGAATAAATTAGCAGCGTTTGGTTTTAGCTCTATTCTGGTGTAGGTGTTTTAGACTTTCTAATTTATTTGTTTTCATAGAAATCCTTTGTAACCTCTATTAAAGGATTAACGGAGGTAAGTGGCTACTAATCTAACAAGCACGCTAAGCTTGAAACTCAATGGAATTTCTTTCAATTGCAGAGTTTATGCGTTAAATGTATACCATACCAATTTAATTTAACAACATTTAAAAACAGGAGAAGGTGAAGATTAATGTCAGGAGAGGAGGAAAAGCTATCCCTCATCAGTGATGGGAGGTCCCTGGCCGCACATAGTCTCTAATACTCTAACACATATTTCATTCACTGCCTGAGGGAGCAGTTGCTTTTTCAACTACCTCTTCAATCGCAAAAAAGAAAAACATATATTTTAAAATATTTCTTTTGATTTAGAATTTTGCCAATGATTACGTTTGCTTGGAAATTTTCAAACTAATCCAGATGAAGCTGTAAGTTGAAGTTGTGAGCTGAAGTTGTAACTATTACAGTTAAGGACTAGTTTGTTAAAATTTGATGATACAAGCTATTGGTAGATCTCATGAGGCAAAATTTAAACACTGTACTTTACTTTATTATCTATTTCGATTTCGAACCACTCGTAAATGACCTTGGAAGCCCGTTAAAATTCATAGCCTTGTGCTAACAATCCTCCCAGATTAAAAATTAAGTTTGAAGTTTTTTGCAGCAAAAGGTAATCTTATAAGTAACAAACAAGATATTACAAATAAATAAATTCAGTTGTCAGCTTTTAAATTTTTCCTCATAAGAGTTTTATGCGTTTTTATCGTGAGGTATGAAAAAGTCATCGAAAAACTGTTGTGACTATCTCAGTAAACACCACTCATCACTTCCGTTCCATTTACCTACAGAATATTCTTCACAGTTGGTAGGATCTTCTTACATGTGGGAGATTTTAACATTTTTTGTGTAACAAGACGCATGTAGTTTTTACGATAAACTGATTTTGTTAGATGTTTTGGTCCTGCGGAAATCTTTGTTTTCGTTTTTCGATTTTGGGCTAAAAAGCTTATTTCCAAACGTCAAAGCTTATCATCATAGTAATTCCATACAAATCGAATGCAAATCTATATATGCAAATTCATGCTTCTTGTCTAGTTTAATTTATTAACTAGTTGGTTGTTGATAGGATTGTTTTGATACATTTGATTGTCACTGGTAGGGATCAATTTACCATGCATAACACGGCCAGTAATTTTAACTTTTAGATGGATTCTAATTTATCACGGTGAACGTTGTTACAAATTCTTCAATTATTTAAACAAATATTTAGCCCATTTTAAAATATCCTCTAATTTAAAAGAACATTTTTATGCAGCTACATACGCATTTACATACTAATGCGTCACAACCATTTCAGACATACAAAAGTAATAAAAATTTTGTTTTATAAATGAAATATTGCAGATTTGGATTTGAAAATGTAAGCTGAATAAGTGCAGTTCAAACAGTTAAAATATTTATACAGGCTGAGACAGACAATAGTGATAAAGATAGAAACAAAAGTAATGGCTGTCTTTTATAGCAGTGACAGGAAGTCCCTCGTTTCTCATTTCCGCTAGGTTTCTGACGCGTTTTCCTTATTGGCTCCAGGAAATGCAATGGTTGCAACTCCATAAAAACAATAGTTACCGTATTTAATGAATTGGGCGTGATAAGTTCAGACTTCTAAAACCAGTCATAACATTACATCAAATACTTCATGGTTTTGCTCGAATGCCTTTATTTATATTTCCAAACAGTTTTATTAGCTTAACTATTGAACCATTGAATTCATTTATAGAAGCCCAACTGAATGCCAACACGCAACCAACTGTCAGTTTTCAGGATGGATCCCTGCCCACAGGTCACTTGTCACCTGTTTACTTTTGATTTGAAATAGTTTGAGATACAATAAAGAAAATGTACAGTTTATTAAATTATATTTAACTATATTAACTTCTTGCATATATGTTTTTTCGTTATTTCTCACATAATTATCAATTTTGATTCAGTTTATTATTTTTTGATTTTAACGCAAAACAGCAAGTAAACGTATGTTTACAACAAAATTAAAGTAAATTAGAAGACTACAGAATTTTACATATTTGGCCTACTACAAAAACGTAACTCAACTTATTTTCGATGTGACCAAACAAACTATGCCCATTTTAACAGTAAAAGCTGATTCTGAGATAATTTTAAAACATCATAGTAATTTCTAAAGTCTAAAAGACTAAGTAAAGTAGCTTTTGGTATACTTGGCTTACACTAACTATCCTTGTGCTCTTCCCAAGTGCACTTATATATATTATTGGCTTATGATTTCCTACTTGAATTATGTCATTATCTGGTGGGTGGTCACTCTTTTGATGCACAAGGATGCATTACGTATTTTAGGAAAGTTGAATTTCAGAAACCATTGTCTTGAGACTTTAAACAATCGGGTCTTTTGGCTCTTCCAAGTCTTTACATTTTTGAGGCTGCTTTTCACTGCCGCTTTAAGAGCTTCCCTTTGCAGGACCTTCCATACACGAACACGGCACAATACTCAGGAATAAGTTGCTGGGTCAGCAATATAAGACTAGATAATTCAGTTAAATTACCTCTCAAGCTAACATAATAGTTTTAACTTATTACCAGCAGAGATAACAAATGAAATAATATAAAATTGTGCAAAGATCAATTGAAGCGACATTTAGTGTCCCCTGCTTTTTACGAAGAGTCTGAGTAGTGAGTACCTATAAATGTGTCCAAGACGTAAGCCATTACCTTTACGATTTTCAACGAGTATGCCTACTTTTTTCCAGGGAAGAATGAGTGTGTATGCATGACTCATTTGTGTGCATAAGTGGGAATGAAACAAATTTCATGTAGTTTGAGTTTTGTGTTTTGCAACACATTGTTAAATCTAAATTGAAAGTACAGTTGATATTGTTATCATGAATACTGTTTTGCATCTTATTACAAATTTGATTTTCAGGAAGTTAGAAGATGATGAGTGAACAAGTCATCCCCTTAGAGGACAGTGGGTTCGTGTCCTTGCCGCCACTACCCCTTCATAAACCCCCTCTCAGACAAGGATTCGACGTCAGGCAGCTCATATACTCTTCAGGTAACCCATCATTTTTTAACTATATATTAAAACTAGGCATTAACTATTCATTAAAACCTATGTTAGGCAAATCTAATTTAAATAAAACACTAGTAACTTCAGAAACGGTATTTGAAATAATAAATCTCTGACAGTTAAATTCAGAAATTTATAGGGTACATCAACAACTTTTCTTAGGGACTTCACCTAACATTTCGCTGTCATCACTTACAAAGAATAAAATAAAACCTCTATAGGGCTAATATATATAGGGCTATTTTGTTTCTTGAGTTTTAAGAATTTACACTAAAGATTT
Organism: Matsumurasca onukii; assembly: GCA_018831715.1. Classification (NCBI taxonomy): domain Eukaryota; kingdom Metazoa; phylum Arthropoda; class Insecta; order Hemiptera; family Cicadellidae; genus Matsumurasca; species Matsumurasca onukii. The sequence goes on along the minus strand of CM032063.1, from coordinate 34,283,293 downwards.
ATAATGAAGAAACCCATTTTTTATAACCATGAAAGTCCTTTTTTTACACCAAGTCTTAAGTGTCTATATTAATGCTAATTAGCTCATTGATGTATGGTTGAAATGTAACACGTAAAATCGCCATGTCTAGTTCTTTGTGTGACATCATATACAAATAAATTAAACAGACCCTTGAACCTTTCATTAAAGATTATTTTTCAGAAACTAACATTATCCAATATAATCACAAGCTAAAACCAAGCCATGGAAATATAGCGTATCAAACTAGATGTACAGTCCACTAGAAATTCATCTTAGAATTATGTTGGTCATGTCTTGGCTTATATTAAATTCCCCCGCTAGGTGGGAAATTCCATTAACCATCTACTGAACAAGAGAACTTAGATTACTCTTAATAAGAGGTAATGACTGTATCTTCATAATATTACCATTATCCGTTCAAACTACTCTACAAGCCGGTAGGAAAATAATAATTTGGAAGCTTCTTAGTTGATTGTATAAATAGATCAGGAGTAATTAGTATATTCATTATTTGAACTGTATTGTATATTTTTTAAATGACATAAAAGTGTGAATAAATACATTTAAAAAGCGTTACACTATCTAATGGTTCTTAACTACAGGGCTACAGGCAGTTTAAGCTGCAAAGAAAAATATTATCTTATAAGGTAATTTGGTATACGATGATAGTGTTTAAACAAATTAGGTTTTTGTTCTAAAAGAAAGGAATAATTTATTGAATTCCAATAGGTCAACAGTTTATCAAGCACTAGTTATTAGAACACCTACCATCTTTAAAACAAAGTTTAAAAAACGGACTTCATCAACTGTTGTAAGAATTCCTTCCACGTAAACATTATTGATGGAGAAATGTCAGCCAAAGGTCCTTGATTACAAATTTCTCGAACATTACAAGGTGGTTTCGAAATTACACTGAACGGGCTCGACTTTAAAATGTTTCGACGGGTTTTATCCGTTTTGAGTGTATACTTTGACTAACATCTGAACTGAAACTTGAAATCATATATTCATGTCACAACGCCATTTGTAATGATTTGGTTAAGTTATATTGGCAGCAGTTAATGAACTCAATCCCCAGAGAGCTGCTTGACAGTACAGTTATGATGACATCTTGCATAATTCAATCACAACTTGATTACAATGGAACCTCACTCAAATAGGAATAGGCTGTTTAAACATACTGGTTTGCATGTTAACTAGAATGCAGATTTAATGGAGCTTTTTGATTTAAAATTAGTTGTCTGGTGTTTTTATGAAAATATAATACGTTTATTTGTAAATTTAAATTAAAACACTAACTATAAAATTGTAGTTTTTAAAGTTTTTATTTGTAGTCTTTTGGTAAGTAATGCTGGTCCCAATAGCAGAACACATCTGGGTTGATCAATAGTTTTACATGTTTCACACGGTTTTGAGTAAACAATATAAACAAGCCGTTAAATTAATTACGGAGGATACCTTAAACAATATATTTATAGAAAATGTTTTCGCTTTAGTTTTCAAAATTAAATGACTTTGATTTACTTAAAGCAAAAGGGTTTGTTGATTTTGCTCTTAAAACTTTCTTTCTGTAAATGAATTTCCAACTGAAATTGTTTTGGAAGTTTGGCCCTTCCCTGTAGATTGAGATTCTGGCTGCAAGTAACTTAATAATAACAGTTTCAGTTTTCTTTTGTTGGAAATGGACACAAATGATTGAATTAACTAATTGAAGGTGGGGAAATAATTATATGTCAAAGATGAATATTGAAGGAAATTAATTAATTAATTCAGTTCCTTGTTTGACTGCTAGATGCAACCATGTAAATCAACTATTTGGGCTTATTTCAGCTGCAGTTTTTATTTTAAGCATATATCCAGAGATTTAAAGTGGTTAAACTATCTTACACCAAGAGTTCAAACAAATATTTGGTGCCCGAACATGTACTCGTAGGCCTACTTGTTTAGTCAGTCAGTAAAACGGTTACACAGGGTGTCACAAAAATGAGTAGCGCGCTGTGCAGAACAGGATTCTACATACAAAAGTTAATCGAAAATTTAAGTACATTTTTTACATTTTGGCTTAGTTTAGCCGTAATCTAACATTTTGTAATTTTTTGGAAATAATTAATTATTCAAAGAATTTTGAGAACTGTTTTGTGAGATTTAGTATAAATCTTAACTCTTCCAAACATTATAACTGTAAAGTTTCAAAATTTGATTCTTTTTGACTTTTAAATTGCTAAATGACCGCCAATTTAAAGTAAAATTGTATAAGGAAAACATTTGAAGTTTATACCAAGTTTTACAAAAATAGCTCAATATGCTTTTGAATTTGATCTTTATTTTAAAAAATTACCCATTGGCGGATTACGGCTAAATTAAACACAAGACATTTTTACTTACTTTTGTATGTAAAATCCGGTTCTTCATAGCGCGCTACGCATTTTTATGACACCCTATATAGCAGTTAAATAAATTACGCCAAATATTTTCTCGGCATTTCACAATCGTCACTTTCCCCTGACACAAGAATGCTGTTGTTGGATATGTTGTTGGATTGTTGCTTGTTCCATTGTAAGGCCTCGTAATCACGAGTACATTCAAGATGTATTCAGCCCCAAGTGTTCTATTGTAAGTCACGAGTCGTGTTAAGGCTTTGTGAGTGTCTGTTGCTTATTCATAACCCATTCTTACAAGAAACTCGTCAAAAGTCTGCATTAAAGCTGACACGAGAGATATTTTGTTTAAAGTTAAAAATAAAAACAATCAGTATTTTGTTTTGAGTGGCCTAATTTGTTTACGAAATAAAAATAACCAGTTATGTGTAAACAGCTTATAAGTTAGGGTTAATAGAATATTTTATACTAGTTCCCAAAGTAAACCTTTTGCATAAGAGCTAAAATTTAACGTCAGAGGCTCAGACAAGGTCAAGCCTTTTACACTAAAATATCACAATTTTATTTAATTTTCTTTTGGCTTGAAAGAATTGGATTTCAGTGAATTGAAAATCGGTAGAAGTGGAAGACCGAGATTGGTAAGTTTACTGTCAAAGTCACTTCGGGGAGTTTACGGTTGTGCTCCGAGAATCCCCCAAAGGTATAAAACCTTTTCGCAGATCAAATATGTACCCGGACAGATACATATCTGTTTCCGTAGAACTCAGGGTTATACAAAGTTATAAAGGTTCTGTCAACATACTGTATATTGTTTTGATTTTAGGATTTCACAACACTTCTATGCTTTGTGTATGGTCAAAATAATATGAATGAAAGAGTTCATTACTTTATATCATGAATATTTTAGTACGTAGACAGTAGATAAATCAGGAATATGCAGTTTTGTAGATGGATGAAACTTCCAAATAACTTTAAACATAATACGACTTTGAAATTTACTGAATATAAAATATATGCAACAATTCATTGTAAAAACTAGCGGATTTTAGAAAGAAAAAGCGCTATGACTACGGGAATAAAACTATCTAGCGTTTAAAATTAATCTAAGATTAAACAAATTAAACAATGATATACAGAGTGAATTTAAATGCCCCCACCTTAACTTTTAAAAAGTAAATATTTTTTAAACCCCTTTGGGGAATGTTTGTATAGGATCCTGAAGTTTTTTGCCATATTTTGCGTCACCCACCCCCACCCAAAATCCGGGGAGGGCTGCCCCTCAATCTTTTAAATACAACCACCCCCTCTTTTGGAACATTAAAATAAAGGAAATTTTAACACAAAAATTCAACGACGTATAAAGAAAAACTTTTATATCTCGATCCATATTTTTGTTATATATATCAATTTAAAGATGACACAAAATCAGCAGGTTTAAAATTCCACTTTCTATTGTCAAAATATTTATCAAAATACTCGGAGGGAAACATCACACCCCTATAACATAATACCATGGAGTATAGTAATAGCTTTGTCATCCAAAATTTATTTTGTGTGGCATTTTAAACTTGATTTTGTGGCATCTTTAAATTGCTCTAACAAAAAACCAGTCGAGATAAAATATTTGTCTTTGCGTCGTTGAATTTGTGTTGAAATTCCCTTTCTTTTCAGGTGTCACAATTAAGGAGCAAGTTGTATTTAAAAAACTGCAGGGTCCTCTCCCCCCTTTCCCCAGATTTTGGGTGGGGTGGGTTACGCAGAGTACGTCAAAGCAAATAGTATAATCCTATACAAAACATTCCCTAAATGGTTTAAAACCATATTCCCTTTGTCAAAAACTAAGGTGGGGGACATTTAAAACTCACCCTATGAATATCCAAGAAGAAATTCTCCTTCGTCAACAAGAAACTTCAAACAACGAATCCACTTTAAATTTATACTCTTTGAAAACACAATGCTCATTACTAAAGCTCTAATACAGACCCTCTAGGAACATGACTATCCTAACTATCATGATCATGTCAAACAAAACACTCACTGTTAAACACGAATACAAACTCAAGTCTGTAAAGCAAGACCTGAAGGGAGAGTACTCTCCTGATCAAACTTGTGAATCTCAAACACAATGCTCATACTGAAACACAAATACAGACTCAACTCTCTTGAGGAGGGCCTCAAGGGAGTAGAACACTCCTGATCAAACTTGTACAACGCAACACTTACACCAAAACACAGATACGTACTTATCTCTGAGTGAGTCTCTAAAGGACAGTCTTCTCTCGATCTAACTTATACCTCTAATACAAAGTTCAGTAAAACATTAACGATTGCACTCTGCTCCAATAATAATGGGATAAATGTGATTTCAGACTGTCCACGTACGACTAAAACTGACACACATACCCCAGAAAATCTTTGTTCTTTCCCGTTTTTGTCAGGACTGTCTTGAAGTTCTTTTCATAAGTAGTGTTTTCAATTTTATGGAATTCTATTTTTTACAGTCCATTGGAAAAAACGACCGAATGATGAGTTTTCAGATTAAAACACTGTAAAAGATGGCAATGAACAAATTGTCAATTAAGGTTTTGAATCATGTTTCTACAATAACTCTATTCCAAGATATTGTTCGAATTGTTAGCAGTAATGAGTGAAAAAGTATCTGCGAGACAAACAAGGCTGGTATCCAATTCCAAGAACTCGTTGATCCATCAGCTGGTTTAATTTGAGATACAACATCATTGATTTTCCATCTCAGTATTTTTCAATAAAACGTGATATTTTTAGGTTCATCAGAGATTTCTTCGTAAGATCAATACTAGCGTCAAGTTGACAGAGTTTATGTGATGAATTATATGATGTAAGCTCTAAGGAATTAGATATTTTCTGGTCTCGTGCACCAATAGGTGCACAGTAATAATAAATAATAATAATTGTACCTCACTCGAAATATTATTTCAATATACAATAAAAGCGTTAAAAATAGAAAAAGGTATTTTTTGCCATTTTGCTCTTAAATCAGCTGCTTTGGGCATTTGAATTGACGTGCTTATATTGTACTTTTATTTACGGGAAGTAAAGGAATGTCTTGATGACGTTTATGACGTCACTTAAGGACCTAGTGATAAAATATACTTACTTAGAAATCAAACTGAAATGACAAAAGTGATTTATAAGACAAACACAAGTGTGGTATGCCTTTCATATTATCTGTTTTAACTTTCGTTACACAATCTTTCTCACTTAATCAAAAGTACACCACTACTTAAAAAAACTAGCAAGAGAACTGGGCAACTGGTTTTACCCCAATCTTTGTAATTAATGTTGTATGATAGTCTGTTTATTAGTATTAACACAAAATATAGCAATGAAAACTACCACGTATTATTTATCCATGCAAGTAAGAAATGTGTTGGGAGAGGTTCAGGGATGTCACGCAGTTTATCTTGCCTGAAGAGGAAAGGATATTGAATTTGTAAACATTTCAACAGCGAAAGATTTACACCACTGGGATACCTTCTTGGAATAAGCTCAAACCTCTGAAAGGTTCATGCATACAAGTATGTATTGGTATCGCGCAAGTCTGGTCACAAGTTTTTTATTATAACTTCAATGTAATCTTGTACGTAGCAATATTAAAAGTAGGCTTACTTGTTAAAGAAAAGACGTGGTAACCTTAAATAAGTTAAATCACTTATTGGCTTTAATAAATATAGCCTAGGTACTTTTGTAGTATTTCCATGTTCGAGGTCTTTTCCAAGGAAATTTACGAACCTGTGAAAAAGAATTAGTTAACCATAGATACTATGCAGCAATATTCCAAATTTGTACAATCCGACCCTCTGAGAGTGGACTATGTGGTGTTTAGGCTAAATTATAAAATGTAAAATCTCAGGCATTCAAAACTTACTAGTCTCGTACACCCATCCGTTTTGTTCATAGCTCCCAATAAAATACCAACCTACAATAGAAAAGGTTAATAGAAAGCTGAAAAATGGAATGGTTATGCTTCAGAAACTACACTTATAAAACACAACTAAGCGTATGGTTACAATTTCTTTTACGTATTTTTTTGAAAAGGGTTATTGTTATTGGTTTCAAAATGGTGTAACCAAAGTATTACCAAATAAGTATATTTATAGTATTTATAAAACCCTTTGGTACAATTCAAATTTATATGATACATATACAAATAAGAATGGTGCACTGCTTGTCTTCATGAAATACACTCAACTGTGTAACATGTAATGTAAAACATCTGTTTTAGCCTAGGGGCTGAAGACATTGTGTTGCCATTGTGATTGCTAGACTTGGAATCTATTGTTGGTACCGCTCCTTTGTGTCAACCTTAGTCAATCAGTGCTCCTCTTGATAACCTTCAACATCCATCAACCCAAATATTCTACATGCTGCCTCAGGTCACGTGTCCATATGACACCTCTAGGTTAAAATACATAGTTTAGAAATAACGAAGCTTTTCGGTAGTAAAAAAGTTTAACTGGTTCCAGCACCTCTGTTTGGAGGCATTGCAATGTTCTTTTAAAGCAACAAACAGCGATTATAGAAGGTACAAGTATTTCAACCTTCTACACAAGTTCAAATCCTCGTAAATCTAGAGGTTTGTTTGCAATTTTAATATACTATTTAAGGAATGCCAGTGTTTTGTGTTTGTGGATTGGTTATATTGATATAAAACCTTAGTTGAGCTCTACGTAATTACGTAAGAACGTAATTTGGAATTGTACAGAAGGTTCAATTCTTAAAATTAAATAATAAATTATCGATATATGTCCTCACCTATAAACCTCAAGGCTTGTTAGAGGTTTATAGTTGGCATAATGACCAATCACTTAATTCCTTTACGGATTGAGGCTTGTTTATAAACCCTTAAAAATATTGTGTGTTTTTACAAAAGCTTTACTTAGTTAAATTTGACTTCATCATAATACAGCTTTGAGCTATATAGACACCTAAAAGAAAATCGTTTACGGTCGACTCCAAAAATGTCCCAGAACGAACAAGTAGTCAACTACTACAAGGCAATGTAAAACTATAAAACTAGGCAAACAATAAAACAGATTTAACAAAACAAACAAGCCACTGTTTACAAAGATAGAACATAAATGATAAAGCACCTACTGTTAGCCCTGATTACAGGCTCTAAGTGATATGTTTCAGGTAATTTCCAGAGGCACGAAGTTTGCTTTGATGGCTAATGGTAATGACGCTCAACTATTCAACAAAGAGAGCGAGTGTATTTGCAACTCCAGCTTCACTTCAAAGCGACATTTGTTGAAACATACGTCATGTGACCTTCTCTATGTCGTACAATTGATCAATTATACACATTTATATTATGTATGATAATTATTTATGGTTGGAATGAATGGGAAAGTGTTATTGCTGTTCTTTATATGAGGATGGAAATCAGTATATTTATTTATATTTACAAGATTGTTTGACATTTTTTTAAGTTAATCGTGGCGTGGTCCTGTAATTCAGCTTCATGGAGGTCAGGGTTTGAGGATGATATAGGTCTAAAGCGGCTCAGGTAGTCTCAGTGATCATCTGATGATACCCGCATCAATTCCCACCATCGTTTAGACATATCAGACCATGAGAGTGGTCGGCATTTCAAATAGTGATTTATTGAAGTTAGTAATAGAGTTTTCTTGAAAAACGAAGTTCGATGAATTAATCAAAACAAACGTTTTTCCACCAAAATGATATCAAGTAATCTTTTAACAAACCTATGAGTTGATAGTAACGGGAAAGTTTGAGAACCCCCAACCTTTTGAAGTTGGTATTACTAACACACATATTCTGAATAGATAAAAGAGGTCAAACCGTTTAATTGGCGTTTTACTTTACCTAGACGATACAAAGCCTCATTTTTTCTTGTCCTTACATTATTAAATTAATCTTAATGGAAACAACAAATACAAATAATATGGTTTGTAAATAATACTATTGTCTCTCGTCTAGGGTTACTATTATTGTATTGGTACTATATTGTATTCAGCTTCATTATTTAACCAATTGCTTTTTTGTTACTCCACGATTCATAATTTTTTACTTTTTTGACAATCACAGTCTTTTCCTTGACGTTTAACTTTTGATGTAAATAAATAAGATACGATCCGATAAGATCGTGTCTAAATTTTATCACTACGTACTTTAAAACAATTGCTTTTCGTTTCAGTTAGTTAAAGAAGTGACCACTAAATAATTTCCCACTGTCCTCTAATGTTCCTTTCGTCAATTATTTATTATTACAAGCCTACAAAACAGACTACGAAAATTTCCAACAAAACTTCAGTTCGGTGTTTAACGATTCACCACAGCTTTGATACTCGATATCACTGGGTTGTACTATAAAGGTTCGAGAAGGTGATTTAGACGGATTGTTACCGGAGGGTCTCCAGTGTCATGTGTTACTGACAGTTTCCTTTGCAAAAACACGTAGTGTCTGCTTTGTGAAATATGCTTTATCCTCCTTGTTAGCGAATTTCTAGAAAATGGAGCTATTTATATCGCTAAAGAGAAACGTCGTAGAAAGGTGCGGTTTGTAGTTTTTTGCCTCCCAATACCTTCTGAGTCTTATGGAAAAGCTGTATATGAAATGTCATAAAATTTAGTACAAACATTTCTTTTGTAAATGTCTAGGTTAAGTTCGTTTACCAGCTAGATCTGATCAGCCGTGTTAAAATGGTGGCCATTCAAAGTTTTGTTTTGCCAATTAAATTGTAGTTTGATCATCAATGAATACACAGTTTAACCTGTAAAATAGATTTTTACCCCCTTAAATGATGAAAACAACTCCCGTTGCTCTAAAATCTCCGGTCCAAAAGTTATTATAGTTTATTTATTTAGTCAGAATGTCATAATTTTAACACATACAGCACTGGGGACAGATATTTATCAGTGTATTTTTTATCATTCTTTATTATGGACAAAATATGAAGAAAAGTCAGCTTATAAACAATTTTGACACATCGAGCAACTATTCTAATATCACTGAAGCTATGGTTTTCTAGAAAAGCGTTGACCGCTATATTACAGCCGTAATGTGGCGGAACGTAACATTGACGTTGGACGTAACACAGAATATTATACAAAAGCAACTTTTGACAATTCGTTTATTTTAGTTGTCAAAGTTTGTTTACCTATATAGTAATGGACAAGCTGGACTGTTTACAAAACAAACTGTGTCACCTGGCAAAAAACCATAAATAGTTTTCACCGCTACTTTACGTCCACCGTTCTCTAGGAAACCACTTTATTATGACTGCATTGAAAACAAAGCTCACCGTCATTTCACGGCCGTAATGTAGCGGTCACCGTTTTTAGGAAACCATAGCTTTATAATGTTATATTTTCTCTGAAGGCAAATTCTGCAACAGCCTTCAAAAATATGGTCTTGATTATGTAATAAGCTTGAAATTTTAATAGAAAAATTTACCTAAATTAGCTGCTAAATAACTTACTAGCCTAGGTTTCCTATGATACCAAAAGTAAACAACTTTTTTATTCAAAAAAATCAAACTATAACAGTTGTTGTTTGTTTATTTTGAAATATAAGCATTACAAAAGAGTTTATTTCAATTCAAACCAATGCACAGAGTAAATAAGACGAAACTAAAAAATAATTGAACCAGAGAGTACTATTAGTGTATATATATAAATAGGGTTCATCTAATTTAAAACGTGAACAAATGAAAACCTTTTTATTTTATTGGAAATTTGCAAAGATTCACAGTAGTGTTTGTGGCTATGTTTTAATTTTGACGTTAACTAAGCATTAATTAACGCTCATGTAGCATTTTATTGTACTTTTTGGATTTCATATGAATAAGTAAATAATAGTGATATATGATATCACTAGAATATAACACACTTTTCTCAAAGCACATCTTATATGTAGGCCTACCCTATTTTTCCACTCTTCAACGTTAAAATAAAATATAGCAAATAATACAAGTTGCACAATGCTTTGGACTTTAATCCACTTTATAACACCCGTGCTAACAGTTCTTGCTTTGTTACATATAACTCTAGACAATAAAATATAAAGAAACGATATTACCTACTTTAAAGCTATTAACCTATTATATGAAACCTTTATATGAAACTGTGGAAAATATATCAAATTTGTTCTTGTGGTTATTTGGTTGTGCTTTAAATTAGGTTGAATCTTTAAAAGGTAGCTTTGAATCTGAACTGTAATTTGTTATTGGCAGCTTTGCTATTGAAAGGCGCCTCATAGTAACATTATTGATATTGGTATTTTATTTACAATTTTTTTAGTACCTAAGTTGAATCTGTTATACCTATTTCACTTGCCCAAAGTTAATTTTGTTCAGTGCCATAACTTAATAGGTTAATTAGGAAATTTAAAGAGTCTTACTCTTGGTAGATGACAACAATAAAAAATCATAATTTTACACAATAATTTAACAATTAAGTTAATATTATTACAAGTTGAAATAGTGGTTTAAAGACTGGTTTGATTATTAGGCATGGTTGAGTATTTTCTTACTTACTTAATTATAAACTATTGAATATTTAACCATGTAATATACTTAAAGCAAACATAAGTTATTAGTAATCTGTAGGCACTACAGCTTGATAAGGGCGATTGTAATCAACAGGTCCATGAATAACTCATGACGTCATCACTGATGCTGTATCATGTGAGTGGTGACGTCATCAAATATACCTTTATCGTTCTCCCTGCTATGTGAGCTCTGTTCATGCTTGTTTGCTTAAAACTGCCAACTACATGTTTCACTATAAATTCAACAAAATGCCTAAGGTAATGTAAGTAAGAAAATCGGCAAGAGCAGATTAGTGGGTAGTTATAATTTTATTTATACCCAGAAAAATATTTATTAAAAAGAAATATTCAATAGTAATCGACTCTATAGTGATTCAAACAATCGTGAATGGTTAATATGATATCGATGTCGCATAGTGCGATATTGGAATATTTTATACACTGTTAGCTGTATTAGTTTTACGTTTCTTTCAGTGACAAGGGCAAGGTAATTTAAAATAATGATAAAATAACCAATCGTTGAAAACGATGTCTTACGTATTTAGCTTCCAAACAGAAATTACATTCTTCCCCCGTGTAGTATATTCAATATAAAACACACGACAAACCCTAAACATGAAAATATTTATATCGTGAGATTGAATTTGTAGAGGCTCATACCTGTATCTGTTCTTCATGCGACACTGGAGTTGCAGAGTCATCCCCATGTCTCAAGACATGAATAAAACATGGTATTGTATACCTTCAAACATTGCGCACCCTCTTGAAACTCTTTCTATTTCGTTTCTCAAGACACAGTTGAATAAAATCTTTGTTCAGTTGTAAATATTCTTCAGTTGAAATAACGTTAACAGAATTACCGTAACTTTGTTTGAAGTTTGTTGTTGACGATGGGAGGGTTTCAGAAATTGTAGTATTATTGTTGAAATTTTCCATCGTTAGTGAGCAAAAAAACTACGTTACGGGATCTGCAATCTGATCCCGTCTTCAGGTGAAAGTAACCCAAGACATAACACAGAACAAGTGACTATTTTAATGCGAATTGGAATAGGATAAATCTCTTAGTACATTAAAATTCAAACTGGGGGTTAGAAGCTCTCGGTGTAAGATTTAGTAAAAATTGAATTCACACATCTGTTCCGACACGTATACTATTACTGATAATATACTGGTATATTTTATAAACTGTTAGCTGTTACAGTTTTATATTTCTTTCAGTACTAAGTATACAGAAGGAAAATACTAATTAGGTAATAGAGGATGAGTCAAAGTATATTTTAAAATTAGGTCTTTAAATTACATTTAAGCATGTAAAAGTATTGAAAGGCAAAGGGCATCGTCATTAAAATTGTATACAGATTTTATTTCACTGCACATATAAAAATGTAACAATTTATCAATTTTTTAATAATTACAAAATTGTTTGTTTTGGTTTATAGAAAAAGATAAAATATAACATTATTTAATAAAAATACAAGCCTCTAGCTATTTAACTAATTTTATTACTTAATATACTATTAATCAACACAATAGGTTCCAGACCTTTCAAGTGGTAGGCGGATGATCTAAAAATTCTTCCACACTATAAAAGATGTTGGAGGTCAAATAATTTTAAGTTCAGTTTTAAATAATTTTGACCCTTGAAGATTTTGAATTTGATAGGGTAGTTTGTTAAACAATAATACTCCAGCTTGTGATGGTAATTCTTTGAGTATTTCAAGTCTATGATATCCGATTCTATAGTTATTTACTGATCGGGTATCAAAACTATGAATTTCATTGCCTTGGACCAAATTGCATTTATTTAATGTGAAAAGTACAGTTTCGTAAATATAAAGCGATGGATAAATGATTTAAGCTAAGTTAAAGCTTGTAATCATTTTGCATAATTTATGAAAAATACTGTATTAATTTATTTCACGTATTTACACATTGGTTGGAATTTCACAAACACGACAGGTAGGAGACCTTCGGGGAGGGTTGCTGAATAAAACATTGGTATATTTTACTCAGACCTCCATTCGCTATCGTCATCTAGTTCCATGTGTAATTTATATTTAATGTATCAAAATAGTTTACATAAAGCCTATGGTAGAGTAAATATTAAACTAAATGAGCGAACATGTTTTATTGACTGCTGATGAACTGTGTCCACTTTGAATTTGAATGATCCGGCATTCGGCGTTTTACGGTGGAATAAATGCGCTTGAACAACATTTTCTCACAAAGTTGTGTATGTGTATGTAGTCTATGTACTTCAATTTTTAACTAACTTGTCAATTAAATGAACTTAAACATAATTTTTAACAATATTGGTATATTAAATTGGTTTTGTTTTATAATTTGTATATTTCAAGTTGCATAAGTATACTTGAATAGAGAGTATTGAGGCTGTAATGCCTTTTTCTTTATTAAAATACCTTCACAGTTTCATATTTAAGTTAAGATATAGTATTTAGATAAAATGTCTTACATGACGGGAGGCTAAACTGTTTCAGCATTTACAACTTACGTTCAATTTTCAGTTAAGTTTAAGGAGAGCTCTTGTATCTCAAAATCAATGAATTGTTTGTTTTGCTTGTTTGATTTTACTTGAAATATTTTTAAGTACAATACATCAACCAAGAGGCGTTCCTTCATAAAATTATCAAAATCAAAAGTACCCATATTTAATGATTACTAACTTAAACGTTCCAAACAAAGTGTGTGTCATTTACATTAAAAAATAATAAGACAAAATCAAAATCCAAAAATTAGCTTGGCAATTTAAGTAACTTTATTGTTTTTTTAATCAGTGTTTTCTCGTCCCAAAAGTGACTTTTTAAGACAGTAACTTAATTGTTAAAAACAAGGATATTCCAGTGTTTACCCCCACCTTGCACGTGAACTTTCGTCCTGCATCAGTAAAATGCAACTTTTGGTTTAAGTATTTAAATATACTATAGTTTAAGGTTTAACACCTGTGTATAATATTTTTGATATCTGTATATGTCAAACTGTACAGTTAAAACTCTATGATATAATACTTGCGTTTATTTTCATCACCAATATTTTGTTTGTACTGGGAACTAATAATATACGGTTTAAAGAGAGTGTTAACAATTTAGTGTTACTTTAGTAAAGTTAAAGAAGGGTTTTGCTAAACGATTGGCTGATTACTTAAAGTCATGTTTTTTAACCTCAAAATAAACCAAGGCTAAATAATTTGTGTTTTTTTCCAAAACCTAATGTGAAGCTTGGTCCTTTAGCGACAATGAAAGCACACGTTTGCTTATTTCAAATTATTTTCTAGCAAAACAGTTATTATTTTAAAAGGGTCTTTTACATATCACTAACAGACAAACTTAAATGAGTGAAGAACGGTTTAGCCGCTCCGTTGATTCACTTAACTTTGCTGGAGCAAAGCCAACGTCGAACTTAGTGCTAATCATATGCTACAGTAGAATGTTACCTACAAGCAAAGGCTCTAGCAACATCCCTTTGCTTCCTTCTTGAATCCCTTGCTCTGCGAAAGTATTTTTAAATTCGCAGAAATATTCGCTAGATGAACGGTTTAGTAATGAGTATACATTAATCAAAAGCAAAACTTAAAATTAGATATAAATTGTAGATATAAGTGGGGGTTTTAGAGAAACCCTTTTTGAGAGAGTTGCCATTTGGTTTGAGAAATAGTCTAGTTTTCATATTTTCGATAAACAATTATTATTTTTATGTTGTTCTAAATATTAATTAAGAAAACCTACAAGACGCACTTTTAAAATGTGTGGATGGACCCACTTTACTTTATCAATCATTGTATCATATTTTGACAAATAAATTATTTTATCATTGGTTTATCAACAGATTTCAGGCTTTCTCAGTTTCTCCTTTTAACAAAGGATAGAATACTAATTAGAATAGTGTAGTCACGAATATTCATTAATGCTTATTTTTACTACATAATCATTATCATCCGTAAAGAATTTCACCTACTTTGGCAGAATCTCTATACAAAACAAAAAGCACTTTAATACTTTAATCTCCAGAAAATACATCACGTTTAAACCCTCACATAAATATGAATATGAAACAAAGCTCGCAATACATTCCGCTTAGCACCTGATGACGTGAGTTCTGCCTCGCCTCGTTACGCGACTCTGGGTCACGGGGTGAGAGGGTGGTGTGGGTGAGGGTGCGTAGGTGCGCGCGCGTGCACAGGGGTGAGCGCCGGGTGATAGGGTAGTGTGGCGCGA
The DNA here is from genome assembly GCA_018831715.1 of Matsumurasca onukii. Classification (NCBI taxonomy): domain Eukaryota; kingdom Metazoa; phylum Arthropoda; class Insecta; order Hemiptera; family Cicadellidae; genus Matsumurasca; species Matsumurasca onukii. The sequence goes on along the minus strand of CM032063.1, from coordinate 34,268,108 downwards.
GACTGAGACCTAGCTGCGTGACCACCATGGCCGACCCAGGTACGCACAAACCACTTGTTGTATCTCTCATCTCGAATTGTATAGTTTAAAGAAAATTAATGTTTGGTTTAAGATATTTATATATTGTTTGAACACTGGGAGAAATTGATCCACTTAATAACATAATAGTTTTAGATATGGGGTAGTTAAAAATATTTTTTAGACTTGTGCTTTTCAAACACCTACTATCCGAAAAGTTCAAATAACTTAGACCAAATTGAAAAGTTTGGTATATAAAATACCAATCGAATGAATGAATCTTTATTTTGTTGTGAAGAAAGGTTATGTTATCTCTACACGTGACAACACCGAGGTTAACTATAAACAGTTTTACGTAATTTTAATTTTTAACTTAGTGTTCGACTTCGAATGTTCATGTTCTTCTAGTATCAACACGCAAAGCAAAGATATTAAAAGACATCTTTTACGAATGTGAAATTGTCAGTGTGGTCACCCCAGGCCAGACCTTCTTTATCCAGGTACATTCCCAATGATGTAGTTGAAAAGAAAACTCATTCCTAAAAAAAATGTTTTCTAGTGAGATAGCAGGTCGTGTTTCATGCTCCAGAGTTACAGAAGAATTAGTCATATTGATTTAGAGTTATTCGTCATCGGATTTATTTTTGAGAAGAAATTAATGCTCGAGTGTAACTAAAATACGCCATATAATTTTGAGTTTTCTAAATATTTCCTTTAAAGTATAGGGTTCTATCGTCAGCTTGGAGAGCTAGCTAGTTTCTCGTTAGTATTTACCGTGATTGTTTTGTTTACGTATTAAAAAAAGAAGTTGTCGAGGTAATTATATTCCTTGTGGGACAAAATGGTTAATTGCACTAAATCGAAACATAGTAGACATCTGATCAATATCATATGTCTCCTTAAAATTAAAACACAATTTTACTTCTAACTGGGCCTTTTGATAGAATTTATGGTATTTTAGTTTTTACCTACGTGTATAAAGTGTCTTGTGCAGTTTGGAGAATGTAAGCTATAGTTATAGAATTCGTGGTAGAGCTGGATCCAATATTAGGAAGGTGTTACAATACTAAACATGCAAATTGGTCAAAATCTACTAGCGGTGATTTAACGTTCCGTTTCATTACTAATACCAGATTTAAAATATCATAAAATATCAGTTTCCCTCGGTACGGCCTTAAACGCGTTTCCTCGCCAATAACCTGAGTGAGTCATTCCGGAGTGAGCCATGTATCGGAAAGCTAACAAGCTTGACAACCGGATAGTAAGTTTAGAAGGTACCAACTCGATGTGGAACCATCATCTCTTGCTATACGTAGAATTTTAACTATGTACCCCCACACCAAGTTACCGCTAAAGGCCAATGTCCATTCAAATTTAAACTGGGGGAAATATGATTCCGTAATAATTTATGCTCGTAGTTTTACGTCAAGTTACTAACTTGATGATAAAGAATTTCGGCTAAAAAAGGAAAATATCAATTTAGTCCTCTGTTATATAATCGTCGTTTAACTTTATCAATAATAAAAAATACAAAGCATTTTAGAAAACAAATGATTGAATCAGCTTTATGGCTGAATAAGTTATAAAGGAACTTCTGAAAGATGAAACCGTCATATCTTAAGAGCAAACTATTGCAAAGCCAGCGTAACGGAATGGCATGAAGAACCTTAAAGGGTAACGGGAATTCCAACAGTTTAAATTACCTACCTATAATACGTAGGCTTATTCATGGTATTTCAATGTAGGCTTTTAAAAGACGTTACCGTAAAACACTGTTCCTTTTTTTTCAACACAACAAACATTGATCCAATAAAGACGAAGCCAAGATATTTCAACTCTTTATCTTTATAGCTTTATAGCTAAACCTTTTTGCAACTTTAAGATATTTTAACACCGTACATAAAAGCGTACGTCTACCTCTCATCGCTACGTTTTAATCTGAATACCTTTATTAACCAAATCACACAAGTTCACCTAGTTATACGGACGAGGCAAATTACTATTCCCAGACATTCCTTTGAATCAAATAATGCCTACAAATTTTTGTTGATGTCGTAAGCCCTCGTGTTTTAAATAAGCCATGGAATACGAATAATACGTCAATACCTCTAAGTGTGTTTTTGATATGTTTGCAAATAGAAATCTGTCCTTGATTCTTACACTTCAGGACAAGCTGTTGATTATTTAAAAACTAATAAAACAAAGCCGTTTGTTTACAATTTTTACAGGTTGGTTTTTGTTAGGTTGGTAATTTAAGAAAACACGACGTTAGAATGACTAAGATAAACCGTCACGTCTCAAGAGCAAAGTGCAAAGTCAGCGTAACGCAGTAACGTGAGGTTACGCTTAGAAGAATCTAATCCAATGTAACTGCTATTGGATTCCGTGAGGTGGCAATCTATTTACACTAGCGTCGCTAGTCTACGCTGACGATTCAACATTTTATATAATCTGTGGTAAACAAAGTTAAGCTAACCAGTTTCGTTTTAATAGTAACATGTGAGTGGAAATTTACTGATGCTTGAATACTATATTTTTGGTTGTCAATAGTGTTATTAAGTGACAATTTAACATCTTGACAAAACTTTGAGTTCGAGACAAATTCAAAAGTAGGTTTGCGTCTGTTTTGTAACAGGTGGTAAAGTAGACCACACCTGTTCACCAGGGGTGTGGCTGAAAACTAAATTCTAGAACTAATACATTTACTCAACTCTTGAGTCCTTGAACTTTACGAACTCAGTTCACAGTATGATGACGAGCTTTGATTCTTGAAAGTTACCACAGCAGGGAACCGATCTTCTGTCAGTGTTAAAACCCAGTTTTCATGTGGCAACATTTGCTAGAGGCCTGCAATATGTTTTAATATTTTAGTCAGCTCTTCTAAACCTGAGTTCTAGTCTTTGAAGGTTTAAGGGGATTTGTCTACCTCAAAGGTACAGTTTTGAAGAAAAATAGTTGGCATTGAAATTGTATTTTCGTCTCCATAAAACTTACTTGGTTTGCAGTTTTAGAGTTTTTCAAACCGTTAGTCAGCTTACTTTTATGTTGAAACACTTTCAACAAGTGGCCTTAGCTCAGTGGTACAGTGCGTGCTACGCATCAAATCAGCCCGGCACAGAGTTAACTTGTCAGTTTGTGACTAGACTACACCTCATCATCCATGAAAACACTCAACGCACTCGCCCTTCATCCCATATTCACCTTAAATTACCCTCTAGGAGTGGTTGGTGTCTCAAATCATTCAAGCATCAAAGTATTCACATGATCCCAAATTTCCTAAGGAGCAGTTGCTGGTCCTAAATAATTGTATTTAAAAGAAAAAGTTATAAAAGGTATGTAAAGAGTGTATGTTAAGAAACCAAAGATTAGAAAATACCATACAAACTTTTTACAGATTATCATACATAGTTAAAAACAAAACGTTTGGAATATCGCAAGGTTTTAACACACAAATAAATCAGAATACTGCTTCATCACGAACTAAATTAATAAGTATGTACATATTTTTAAGTATAAGGTAAATAAGTAAATATTTATCGACATTTTTACGTATCGAAAAGTGAATAAATACCTTACAATAATGCCAGACTACTAATAACCCGCCTATTCATTGGGTTTGTTAACATCATTCGATCCCTTTTGTACAATAACAAGCTTACCCACAATATCTATTGTGAATTATTGAATGGCTGTATCAGTTCCCTGTAGTTACAAACGGCATTATTTAGGGGTTTGTATTTTACATTCAGTCGCCCCATTATTCGCGAGAGAGCTGCAATAAACAGTTCGTTAAAAGATAAGCACTAAAGTTCGATTCCCTGACTGGCTGGTTTCTGTTTGAAATCATTTTGCTTTGTGCTTCTATACAAACAAGGATGCAAATGAAAATATATTTCTGATTATTTGAGCTGAACAAACTAACGACCCGATGAGCATCTTAAAGTATAGTACTTTAGGCCATTGAATTTAAACGTGTCCTACAAGTGAAGTTATATGGCAGTTAAGAACTTAAAACTATCGTCAAAGTTCATTTATGACTTTAGTTTGCTGGTAGTTTGCTAGATCATATAGTAGTTGTATGTTGTACAGGGTGTAGTAACAAACACATCAGCTTTTAGCTGTTCAGTCTCTTTCGCTTTGAAATTAAACTAGGTAAAACATAGAATTTACGTCAGAAGTACATAAATCCTTTGTAACCTTTTAATTTAATAATTAATTTATTCACGATTTACGAAGCAGAGATTATTGGCTGGTAGTATATATACTTTTAAAATCCCAAAAAGGCCAATATAATCTAAATTTAATCACTAGCACATTTGAAAGCGAAGCTGTTATCTTTAGGCAAGCGAAGTTAAATGACAATTATAAATTATTAATAATTGTTAAAGGTAACCTTCGTTAACCTGAAGACGACAACTTAGTTGTTGAAAGAACTAGTGATTAAATTTGTTACATTATACGTATTCATATATGATTGTTTGGCTGATTCACCTAAAACGTAATGAGACGCTTACAACTAAAAGTCTACTGGTTAAGAGAAATAAAAAAAATGTAAACACAATACTTTTGGAACGGCTGCTAAAGTGACGATAAGTTATATGATGTTTATTTGAATTGGCAAACTTACAAATACACGTACGACACTTTTAAATCTAAATATTTGTGTGCACACTGTTTAAAACTATCGTCGATAGTTATAATAACGATATAGTTAAGTTTGTCACGTTCTTATTGCTGCATGTGCAGATATGCTTCTGGCATCCCGTATATCTGCAATTACACATTTTTGAAAAATTTTACCATTCCGGTTAACTGGGTGAATATTTTTTTCTAAAATTAACGCTATTATAAATTATTACCCAAACTCGCTGCTACGGGTAAGTATGTTTTTTTAGAATCAGTAAACATTAGCTCAAAGTGTTATTTTGTAACTACGCGTTTCCCGAATCGGTTAAAACAAACCGAGGTAAAATGATAGGAGGACACAAAACTGAAACACGAGATTCACAAAAATAATCGTTCGTGGGGTGTTGTGATAAATATCAGCTGAGCAAAAACTCAAACACGCAGATTAATCTCAGTTCGAAGAGATTGAATAATCGCGGGTAAACGAGGAGCTTGTTTAATCCTCGAAACGGTGAAATAATCCCTGAGTCCAGTATTGTCACATTTATAATCCAGGCGTCGTTTCTGTTTCCACGAAATTATTAAATTATGTACCTGTCTTTCGGACACATATATTTCACGTACAACCTTTTTTACTGTTATTTAATGACACACTGCAAGTTTAAATCCACAGGATCCATTTAATTACATTTAAAACGTCACTAAATAACATATAGGCAATTTTACAACGAGTTTATAGATTAATCATTCTTTTAATTCAAATCTAATCTAAAAATGCGTGTGCCCTTGGAGAACTATACCAACGTTATACAATTTGAGATCTAGATATTGCATTAAAATTAGTATTTGGCATATAATTTGAACCACCTACGGTAAAAAAGACAATGTTAGTAAGTTATCGTTATTTTCTTGGAACAAACTTATTTTATATTATTGTTAAAAGTAAGACTTCATAGGCTAAATCACACGTTATATATTCATAAACAACATTCCAGAACCTAGTTTAAATTTTAATATTATGGACAGTGTAGCAACCTACATGTCCATTGTTTATTTCAAGAAATCGACTAATTTATTAGATGTATACTTTTGTAAAGTGGTATAAGAGAAGTTTTTATTTTCTGTATTACATGAAGAATTATTAATAATAAATGTACACTATGATCATCCAAGAGTTGCTAAAACACAACATGCATCAAACAAACTTTGATTACATCTTTAATCAATAACAATAAACGGTTGCGGAACGACTCGTCTATGGCTATAAACAAGTCTTTTGTTTTATAGTTCTTCTGACTCTTACGCTCTGTTATTAGTTATTTCTTACCAATAATGTTTCACGTAAGAAAATTGTCTCAACTTAGGTTGAAAAAGTGGCATTTTTGAACAGTTCTCGTCAGAACTACATTAAAATGGCAAATAAGTTGGTTTCACTAAATCACTATTTGAGATGCCGACCAATCTCATGAGGCAAATATGTGGTAAGGAATGAGTGTGATGAGTGGGAGTAATGAGTTATGAGGTGTAGTCTTGTTACAAACTAAGGCCGACTCTTCCTTAGAATGGGTAATTAATTAATAGTTCAATGACCAATGGAAATACAAGGACCAACGGCTTAACGTGACTTCTGAACCACGCAGGTAATGGTCTGATATGTCTAAACGATGGTGGGAGTTGATGAGGGTATCATCAGTTGATCACTGATTTGCATCACCATCGTTTAGACATATCAGACCATCACCTAGGTGGTTCGGAAGTCACGTTAAGCCGTTGGTCCTGTATTTCCATTGGTCATTTATTAATGAATGACCCATTCTAAGAGTTGCCTTATTTGTAACAAGACAATACCTCATAATCATTACTACTCATCACATCATTCACACATATTTGTTTTACCATGAGAGTGGTCGGCATCTCTAGTGAACAGTGAATATGAATAGTGAATTCGGTTAGTTCACTCATGCCCAATGTCATTTTAAAGGGTTCTTGTATCTTTATATAATTCACCAGTAACGCAGAAGACTAACTTATGACATTAGTCCATTGTTTTTACTGTTTACTACTAACATTGTATTATATAATTTTTGTACGGGCACATCAGGGACTACACAATTATTTGTCAAATTATTTATACTTACGTAAGCTTTTTTTGAGCCTCGAGAAAGTGAAAGTCGTTTGCTACCGAACTCAAAAAACTTATACAGATCGAGAGCGAAGTTAAGAGTGTGAGCATAGCAACTGAGAGTAATTAATTGCAAAGGAAATTCGCTTTACTCACGCCAGTGGCGCTTTAGTGCTTAGCTGAGTGTTTGCCTGATTACATACTATTGTAATTTTGATCGAACACAATTATTTGTATAGTTTAAGTTCAATGAAATAAATTGCAATTTTTTCGAAGTGTTCCATGTGCACTTGCTGCTCCTGGTGACAACGATGATCCCATTGCCACCTCGTTCGTCTGCTTATAGTATTTACCATCAAAATAGAAAAAGGTTGAACGACGACAAATCTCCGCCAAATATATCTTGCGATTTCATCTCCCTTATGAGCTCGAGCGTTCCTGGTATGGGCACCTTCGTGAAGAGTGATTCGACATTAAAGCTCACTAAAGGTACATTGTCACTCACACGGCCGCCGCTAGAGTCGTTGGCGCCATAAGAAACAATACAAAGCAGGCGCTATACGTCTGACGTCCAACGACTGACGTTGAACGTTAAACGTTTTAGCCGCACCAGTGACAATGCACCTTTAGAGGTCATTTTAATCACACCTAATCGATCCATCTGATCATCTGATCCAAAGCCGCCCTTACTCTACGGACTACGTAAATTACACAAAGAAGACCTATGAGGCATGTCGTCTGCTCTATTAGCTCACCAATAATGTAGCCAAACATATAACGAAAACTCTTTCTGATTGTGTAGGAAAGACTGAGTCGTATGTTAAAGACTCTAGACACTCCATCGAGATCAATAAATCAGTTAAGTGTGATGAAAGAACTTCGTTAAAGGAAGTAAATAATTTAATCTTGGAAATGGAAAGCTTATCAGTTAATTATTTGACGTAAATAGAAACCATTGAGATACATTATAAACAATGTAGGTTATAACAGTTGGTTGAATAACAAAAGCTCTTCTTCAAACTGTGCTTCTTTTGCGGACTCAGTGAAAGAGTTTAACTTAAATACAATGCATTTTTCATTTTTACATTCATATGTATTGCGAACCATTTCACAACCCAACCCAAACTCCCAATTTGCCGTTAGTTTAGAAGACTATTTATATATTTTTAAATTCCAATGTACTTTTACAAATGTTAATGATGGCCTTTTTACAAATTTATGTTGGATACGTCGTCGTTTAATACAATAACTCTAATTTTTACGGCTGAGAAACGGACACTTAAATTACTACTTGAGTAGGAAAGCTAGTCTATTAACACTATAATCTTTTCTACTTCGACAACATTTTCAAGATAACAAGTTTGATTCCAATCCACCTCAGCAACTATGACCAATGAACCATACAAACTGAACTAAGAATAATCTTTGTATTTTATCAACTTCGGCTGTGTCTTCTGTACATCAGCGTATGGTCTGTTACGCTATCTTCAATCTTTGATGATCACTGTTACTCGAAGTATTTAAAACTCCACAACTTTCTATGTTGGTGGCTTTGTCAGTATGATCAATCAGTGTTTCTGAAGTATATGTAACTCGGGTCGGCTCACTGATGTGATGAGCAACGTCGTGGAGCTTGATCAGACGACAAAAACAATTGGAAGCACTACAAGTACTTGACTTCAGGTCCACTTCTAAGCACAGCTCATTGTCAACCTCGACTGTCGACAACCATGTCTACAAAAAAGGACGATGGCAGCCCCCAGTTTATACTCTTTTAAAAAGAGAATCAATGAAATGTGCTTTTGTATATTAAATAGAATAACGTTCTCTCCCCAGATTACTTATTAGCAAATTTACATAGAAAATAAAGCTATTCAGTTATCTCGCCAAATAGAAGAACACATCGTAGAAAGGTTCACTGATGTGATGTAAATCGTCGTGGAACTTGATCGGACGACAAAAAATGTAACGCACTACATGTATTTGACTTGAGGTCCACCTTTGGTGTCTTCTAAGCAGTTTGCAGTTTTTTGCTTCCCAAACTTTCTTACTTGAAAACAAATAAAGCTATAACAGCTGTTGTTTGTTTATTTTGAAACATAAGCATTAAAAAATACCATTTTTTCAAATCAAACTAATCCACAAAGTAAAAAGAGTGAAACTTTAAAAATAAATTGTAATAAATACTAAACGTGTATTTGTACGACAGAGTTTCGTCTAATTTAAAGCAGACGATTTAAAACCTTTTTATTTAATTGGAAACTCACGAAGATATACAGTAGCGCGTGTGGCTACGTGTCGGCTATGTTTTTGTTTTCACTTGTCATCCAGCTGGTTCATTATTCTGTTAACATAGGGGACAACGTCTTGTTTGGCATTCTACCCATGTTCGTAGAAATGGCCTCAATTTCAATATGCATACAAGATGAAATGTCAATGAATCCATTGCCAACAAAATATAAAACAGCGGGCTGCATTTTTTTAATAGGGCAGAAACTGTTTTGGGGGCAGAAATTTATTCATTGAAACCGTTTTTATTATTCGATTTTGATTGCACTCGTTTAAACCTATTCTGGCATTGTACTAACCATGTTCACTGGCAAAAACGAATATTCTAGATTTGGCACACATGTTGTGTCACAAATTCTTATTTCATATAAATAAACACATTTTTGCAGGGAAACACCCATTCCATAAAACTCACTTCCAGTGGACACATTTTGCTGGTTCAAACACTTAAGAAAGAGAGAAACTGGGTATTTACAAAAAGAAACACACAAATTATTTACAAAGATTTTTTAGGGGTTGGCCAAAGCTTAGTGGTATAGTGCGCGCTTCGACCAAATCCCACGCGCGGTAATAACTTTTCACGATGCCCACTCCCTGTGGTTCGGAAGTCACGTTGAACCGTTGGCCCATTCCATTATTCGTTGGTATTTTAGTTTATGACCCAGTCTCGGGAACGGTCGGCCCTAGTTTGTAACAAGTTTACGTCACGCTCACTATCATATGTTCCACCATAATATATTCCATATTTACCTTAAAATACCCTCATGAGTGGTCGGCGTCTCTAAATGACTGGGACTCGTGGCGTGGTCCTGTAATCCAGCTTCATGGAGGTCAGGTTTTGAGGATAATATAGGTCTAAAACGGCTCAGATAGTCTCAGTGATCATCTGATGATACCCGCACCAACTCCCACCATCGTTTAGACATATCAGACCACCTGTGTGGTTCGGAAGTCACGTTAAGCCGTTAGTCCTTGAATTTCCATTGGGCTATTAATTAGTGACCCATTCTAAGGAAGAGTCGACCTTAGTTTGTAACAAGACTACACCTCATAACTCATTACTACCACTCATCACACTTATCGTTTACCACATATTTGCATAAAAATCCCCCATGAGAGTGGTACTATCATCTAAAATAGTAATTTAGTAATTTAAAGCAAAGTATCAAAAGTATGTGTGTAAAATTAGGTTACACACAACATTGTACTAACCAAACTGGGTTAAGTGGGTTTGGCGTAACTTTGAATTGAAGTAGAAAGTCGTTAGTTTAAAGGCAAAAACATACATTTGATTCGACAACAGCTGTAGGGGAGACGTGTATATAAAATATATAATATTCAACATAAACCGAATATGCACCTTAGCCCGAATAGCAATGAGCATTAATTAGATAATTAAATTGCTAATTTGATTGCATTATTTTATTACTGAAACAGCGTATTGGTACTCCATCGAAATATTAATTTCAATCAAGAACAAATCACTTTATTATTCAAATAATATGTAGAATCACTAATTCCATCATTTTTAAGTATTAGGCAATACTATATAACTTAAAATAGGGCAGGGCTATCTGATTTTTGGCTCATTTTCATAGCTGTCTTGAAAGATTTTCCGTTTAAAATGTTTCAGTTTAATAAATGAGTCTAAACATTTATTAGCCTGAACTATTGGACAATGGCTTATGAAAACCAATAAAATTGAGCTTAGTCTGCTTGTACTAATTTATCCTTTTTAATTACAAGTTAAAGGTAGTATCCTATTTTGTCTGCAACGATAATTACTTAGCTCAAGCAGCTTTTTAAAGGTCACTCATTAAGTTAAAGCAAAACCAGATCCTCCAAAAGAGTTAGGTCATCTATTCCTCACCTTTGACTCACCACGTGGCCCTTATTCAATATGCGTAATTGATAGTGTGTGGTCTTGAACCAAAGCTTAAGTAAGCAGCCACACTGGGAGACTAATCGTTGTTTGATTGCCATGTATACAAACACACAGTCTCACTTTAGCCCAACTCTAGTCATTAGTCTTAGACTGATCAATATGTGTGATATTCACTTCACGTTAGTGGTGGGCGCAAACATATTACTCGTATACGCTACTTCTACACTGTCTCAAAAGCCAAGGACGTTGTTGGTTTCTGATCTGTTGTCTGATCTGACAAAAGAGAGCTTTCGTCGTCTTTGAGATTTGACCATCGGCTTTCTAGTTGTTAGAAGTCACATGACAAAACTTGTCGAAAAGTTCTTAAGAAGACATTTGGTCTAGTATGGTCGGTGAATCCACCTACGAAAAACTCCAATTACTCAGCAACTGTCATTGACATTGGTGTTACCAACCTGATGGACGTCACCACACACAGTTTGTCCAAACATTTTGAATTTTATACGACGTACCATCTCTTTATCCGTCAAACGGACAAAAAACTGCCTACTTAAACACCTATTTATAAGTGTATCAAACTTTCTATTAGTGCTTGAATGGCTGAGTTTAGCAGCGATTGTCGTCAGAACTCAGACTGTCAGTTCTAATTACTTTTCTTTGCAAGGTGTAGCTCGGCGTCTAAACATTGTATTGTTCACGTCAAAAGCTAGATTGATCGCATTTCACAAATTTGTTAAGTTCTACTACATATTTGAGATCCACCAATTGTTCTGAAAATACAATAAAGCAAATGTGAACTATTCTTTTAGTAAAAAATTGTTTCCATTATTGCAGAGTGGCATAATTCTAAAGTACGTTTCAGCTGAAATTCTGCATAGAAAAGGCGCAACGGAGGAACATTACTTTTGTCCCCTATTTAAAACTAATTTACAAAACTAAGCTCAACTAAAACACTAAAATAAACGTTCTTTAAATAGTAAAACAACCTCCTACTATCACTTCTTGGAAATCCAATCTTCAAAGGTATCAATATAGAAAATTCAGGATCAAATGAATTACCCTGAATCATTCGTTTCTAAATGATGAGATAAAAGTACTTAGACAGACCAAAGAAATGTAAAACAATAAAGAAGGACTTTAAAAATGACATATAAAACACTTAAAAAGCAACCAGATAGAACAATCGGCTACCGGAATACACTATTAGAAGAACTTTTATTCTAGCTATAAAAGTTGAATAAAATTGAAACGAGAATAGAAAGAGTTGACATGAATTTAAATACAATTTTAAAGAAACTAGCCTTCGGCCAGCTGGGGCTCCGTCCCCAGACCCCCAGTTCTGCTTCGGCCTCTCGGTTTGGCTATTCATTTCGCTAATGACTATACTTTTTCAGTTAGGGTATTTTCTTGAGAGTTGAAACTTATACACTGTTATTGTACTAATTTGTTAATGTTTACATTTACAGCAGCTGTGCATTTTTAATACTTTGTCCATATGTTCTATCTCAAGCAAATTTATATTCTTAACAGTGCCAAGAAAATCGTTTGTCCACGCACAACTCCTCTTACAGGCAATGATATCTCTAATGAAAGAACAAAGAACATGATTCACTGAGTGTTCTTAGACCAAAACGAACAATTTAATCTTAATTAGAACCTGAGATATGACAGGACAAAGCGAAGAAAAAAAGGAAAAACCCTTTTTTGAGTATAACTTGAGAAGGGCGAAAGTTAAGCGATTTTCGATGTTTGATAACAAATCTATGCATAAATACTTTTCATTAAAAGAAATGAAGAAAATCGGCCTGATAGAACGGTCGCACTGACTGCCATTAGATTTTCATCTATTCTTTTAATATACCTTTAGATAAATCAAATTTAAAATAAATGATACATTACGAAAGAAGTACAGAATCCACGATATTTTGATGCAGCAGAATCCCTTTACATTCAAAAGAATCAAAATCGTCTACTTAACAGAAAACCAGGCCTATTCGTTTACCTAAAATTTTAATTATTTTTCTAAAAATATTTGAACTTGTATTTTATATCTGTTTTTTATTCAATACTTAAATTTGAAGTTTTAACCGTAGTTTGTATGTTTCTCTGAAAACAAGTTCTTAGTAATTCAAACGCCTCGGAAAATTAAAACATATGTCATATTACCAGATTGCGTACTTTGTGATTTGATACAAAATCGTCAACGCACTTCAAAGTATAAGATGGAAACATTGTTAGTAGTATTTGACAAAGGCGTGTCTTCATAATGAAAGTTTCAGTAATTACAGCCCAAGTCGAGTAATTATTGCCGTGAAGTTTTAGAACCGTCAAATTAAACATCAGAATGTTGCTGAGAGATAAGTATATTGTTCGATGGAAGCTACAATGTTTTGGCAATATATTAAAAAGAATCATCTTTAAACTGGCGTATTAAATACACCTTTGGGTCTGAGAAACCCAAAAATACACAGTACTTTCAAGACGAACTTATCCTTAGAACGTGATAAAACATCTATTTCCATTATGTCCCCTCTCTGACAGGAGCCCGTTTTGTCAACAAATTGCCAAATTCGATCAAATGGTTCCAACGCCACAGGCGTTCAAATCTCCTCTGAAAGCAATGTTGACCGCGAAAACTTTCATTTGAACATAAATGTATTGTATATACTATGTAACAAATTTTATATGCTAATAAAGAATGACTATGACTATGAGCTCTTGACACGCCAATGGGAGACCTAGAGAGGTATAGCTACCATATTTCAGCAGCTTGAGGGAGATAATTCTAATAAATGAGAGCCAGTCAATATTGTAAGTATAAAGGAGTTTTTGATGTGAATATAAGTGAGACAACTTTAGCTTAAAATTGGCCTACAAATGACGTTTAATATAAAGTTTTCATGTAAATATAATGAGACATTTATTTAACAAATTTGTACATAATTGTAAAGTATAAAGGAGTTTTGATGTAAATATAAATGAGACAATTTAAAAATTGGCCTACAAATGATGTAATGTAACTGTATGTTGTTCATACAATAAAACCTGTTTCATTTATTTATTTAATCGATCAATTTGTAAGGTATTAATTAGAAAGTAAACAAATTGCTTTGAGAACAACCCTGCAAAGCAACAGTCTCGTAAGCAGCGCGTAGTTTTTAGAACTACAGCACCTTTACTCGTAGAAGAAAAATCCGGATGAAATCATCGTCTAATTGTTTGCGTTTTACTGTTTTAAACGATTAAATAATCACAATTGATCGGGAAGTTGATTTAATCTCTTGAACTGGTAAACTAATCTCCGAGTTCAGTATCGACGTGCATAATCCAGGAGGCGCTTATATCCACGAGCTGGTCAAATAGTACATTTAATATCAGTAGTATGGTTCAACCGTATCGGAACTTGTGTAACTATAAGTAGAGAAGTGACGAAGTATTTAAATTACAACATTCTTTTAACAATAAAAATACTTGTTTCTCAGGGACCAAACCTATGTAGAAATAATAGAGTTGCGTCTTTTTTAAATATATATTTTAGAACGACAGTACTATGACCATCTAAGTTATCTTTGTCTCCTACCTTTTGAAACCGAATTAAAATTTACTAACCCTTATGTATCTGGATAACCTATTACCTTCACTTATTTCTTTTGTGTTCGACTACAGTTCAGGAAAGTCAATCATCAGTTCTGGCCACCATAGAGGAGGTCATGTCACATCAAATTGTTATTTTACTTTTAAAAATATCGCGCTATACAATTTTCTTTTAAAACTACCTTGACGTTGTCTTGCTTACAGTGGTTTAGCTAATGGCTGGCTTCATCGATCACTTAAATTCAATGTCACTAGGTGAACCTCACAATACATCATAAACACGTTTTCTGACCTTGCTTTTATTTTTGTAACAAATGCCACGTATTGTATTTTACCTCATATAAATCATACGTACGTTGAATGAAAGGTAAACCTGATGTTGAAGTGGCAAGTAATACAATGTGATACGAATCAATATAAATTGCTTAATTATAACGCTAAATATAACTACATTAACTACAACGTGGTAAATACCATCAAGTGTGTTATATTTGAAAATCGTTTACAACTACTTCATTAGGAATCTCTTCAAGTGAACCTTGGTACAACTTTTGGATATACTCGTATTAATTATAAGTAGTGTGTATCGGTATCTACTTATCGATATAAAGTTTATATCGATATTGTCTAATACGTCATGAGGTTGTTTATTTAAAACATGCATGAAGCACATGGTCTTTATACATAAGCTGCTTTTCAAAACTCCGTTTGAGCTTGTGTAAGTGTGTAATCCGATAATCCTCGAAGTGTATTTATATGTATGTAGAAAAGCTTGCGCGTTATTTCTTTAGTACTCTCATCAATACTCGTATTTAAATAGATAATGCCAAAGTTATATACAAACTTAAATCGTATTGTAAAACTGTAACTCAAATTGTTTCTGACCAACCGTTCAATTACAATGGACACGTTGTACACTTATTATAAACTAACATTTTGAACGAAGTGTAATTTGGTTGTTAATTCTCAAGCAATAAAGGTAAATATAGTAAATGTAGCCATTTTTAAACGTTTCATTAGTTTAAATCTTACATTAGTCTGAATAGATACAATTATATTAAAATATACCAAAGAAAAGTACCTTACGTGCGGATAAATTTAAACATGAAAGTCACACCAAAATTAACTGTTTAAAAGTGGCTTAAAAATTAATTTAAAAACACAGATATTTCATTTTAATTTATAATAGAATATATATTTTGATTTCAAAATATAAATGAATAATGTAATGAATAATAATAATCGACTGGGACTCGTGGCGTGGTTCTGTAATCCAGCTTCATGGAGGTCAGGTTTTGAGGATGCTATTGGTCTAAAGCGGTTCAGATAGTCTGAGTGATCATCTGATGATACCCGCATCAACTCCCACCATCGTTTAGACATATCAGACCATCACCTGCGTGGTTCGGAAGTCACGTTAAGCCGTTGGTCCGTGCATTTCCATTGGTCATTGGGCTATTAATTAATGACACATTCTAAGGAAGAGTCGGCCTTAGTTTGTAACAAGACTACACCTCATAGCTCATTTCTACCACACATCACACTCATTCTTCACCACATATTTGCCTTAAAATACCCTCACGAGAGTGGTTGGCATCTCAAATATTGATTTATCGTATTATTATTAAAAACAAGACATCAATTTAGAACTCAAAATATGGCATCGCCGCTTCTTCAAAAAGGAGACTTCGAATCCTTCGCCTGGTTCCTCTACGGCGCAGCGAGACGGCTCGAATCAACAACTGGTGATAATTTCTTTTTAACACCCTGAATAAATCAAAATTAGGTTAGTTTCTGAACTAGATATCTTTACTAGAACTTAATCCATTTTGTTTAAAACGTAGTATCATCAGGCCGTGCATACACTACCAGCGTGTATCACGGGATTGCAGTGTAACAAAACTTGAACAGAATGTTTGTCGGAGACAGACAGTGGCCATGTTTGTGTCCACTTGTGTTAGTTTATGGCCGCTGTGAAACATAAACTTCCGGCAGGAAACTGCCTAAAACACTCACAATCTGTGTGCTTTCGTTGAGCTGAGGATCTTTGCAGTTTAATGTTAGTTTGTGAGGTCAACAATGTAAATCTGCACTTATACTAAGTAGTTTGACCCCACAAGACCAAGATTATAACGATTTTGAACTTAATTTTATTATTCAATTGAGAATACAAGCTGATTTCTGTTGAGCCATTTTCAAGCTAATACAGGGTGACACACAAGAAACGGACGTTTTTCAAATGAATAGTACAAAGCCATTTTAAGAGATAAACCAATTCTATTTGTACAAATATAAAAACTAGGACATAGCATTTTATAAATAACAACATTCTTAAAAACTACGTCACTGGTATGGTGCCCACGTACCCGTATACAGATTTCCAGTCTATTGGTAAAATCACTTGGGTCAACATGTTTGGTTTAATCGACTGTATCTCTTCTCTGATTGCTTGTTTTAGGTCTGCTAGAATTCGGGGCTTTTGGAATAGACACACTCTTTCAAATATCCCCACAGGAAGAAGTCACAGCAAGACAAATCTTGTCATTTTCTGGCCAGGGTATGTCACCAGACCTGAAAACCAGCCGTCCGGGAAACATGTTCACTGAGTTGTTAGTTTTAACATAAACATAGTATGCGAAAACACAATGTTAACAGGACATTTAACATTGCTATGAAATACTATTTTCAATTACATAACCTAGAAATCTCTACGAAAACAAACAACAATGTAACAGCTGATAAGGATTCGTCCGTTTCCCGTGTGTCACCCTGTATATACAGCTCATTTTGTAGCAACCAATTTTCGTTCAACACATAAATTATATAAATATTGTATTTCTTCTTATTACTGGTGTAGTTTAGTACAGGGAGCTTCTTGGAAAACGCATGGTTTTGTTTTGGGCAACACGTGACAGTAGTAGAGAAATCGTGAAAAGAAGGTGACGTACGTATCTACGTCGTGTAGATGAAGCTTGGACATTTCATTTACACCCAATATTAGGTATCTCTATGTAGCCTGGTGATTTAAGACAGTGTTTAGAGTTTTGCCAGTGAATGATGAGAATCATCGATGACAACAATGGTGCAGACACTCGTGAGCGACGAGGCTCGCTTTCATTTGGATGGCTTTGTAAACAAGTAGTACTCCTTAGCCTCCTCGGTCCCCTGGTTTAACCATCACGGATTTTTTCTCTAAGAGTTATTCAAATCCCGTATTTATTTTGATAAGCCACGCAAATTACCAGAGCTAAAGGAAGGCGTCGGAGAAGGAATTCAGGGCAATCCACAAGAAATATAACTATGATGCGAAATTTAGGACGTCTGGAAACATGTATTCAATGAAAATGGCGTCATCTACGTAATGTAATTATTTTAACCTCCATTATTATAAACATTTCATAAAGTTCACGTGTGTATATCACATTGTATAAAACAAAATCTATAATGTGTTGTGAACCTTAAAAACATTGTGACTTTTTTGAAATCCATGTGACAACTTTGCCTTTTCGTACGCTTTATTCCGCTGCGTGATTTAATTATTTTGATTTTACGGACAATACTCATGAAATATTTACAGTTGAAATATCCTGTGATGGGCTTAAATATCTGATTCACCTTTCCACCCCAATTCAAAGTGTAACTGATGGTGTTTGGTTTGAATGTTAGCAGTGGATGATAAATCGTTGTTTGATTGCCAAGTACACAAACACACAGTCTCACTTTGGCCCAACTCTAGTCATTAGTCTTAGCCGTGATCAATATTCTGTGATATTCACTTCAAATTTGTGATTGATCAAATTTTAGGGTAAAAAATTGGATCATTGTTGACAACTTTTCGTAAACAGTAAGCCGAATGTTGGTTAACTTAAGACTAGGTAAGACCTCAAAATAGTAGTTTTATATTACTCAATGTTTGTCTAAAAAGACCTGTAACTTCTCCTTTATGGCATACATATTTTTATACTTTGTATTTTGGCTATACAGTGTACATAAAACTTGTTGACAGTAGGTTTTTAACAACTAAATTTGTTTTAAAGCCTGATAAATTTGTTTTAAGCCCGAATTTGATCCTTTCTCTGAAGGTTTTCAATAGTAACAAAGTACAATATGATTATACACTCCTTGGCCTTATTTACAAATTAAAAATCGCAGTTTGTGTAGCTTAAAATAAATTATCTGTCAAAGTATCCTTCTTTAGCTGTTTAAAGATTTGGGCTCTTTGAACAAAGGGCTCTTTAAACTCTCTCAACCTTAGAACATAAGCACTTAAACGATGTTTGGCCTTACCAAATATGATTTAATGTTAAAACTGAAGTTTACATCATTGCATTGTTAATAGCTTTAGTTGATAAAGATGACCAGTTACTTAGCTGTATAAAGCTTTCTTGATAATATTCTTGATGTTATCCAAGTTGTATAATCAATTCTTGATAATGTTCCAAAAAATAACAATAAGAATGAGTAGTTATAATATTAATAAGATCCGATGTCAACAAAGTCATTGTTAGCTAAGTAAGTGAACTTAAAACACTGTTAATTTATGTGCAGTGTGACTGTACACGTGTAAGCTTCTTCTATTCACAGTCTTTAGCAAATCTTAAAACTTGAATATTTAGAAAAGCATTTATTGCAAACAGTTCTATGAAATCTCAAACAACATCATATTTCTCTATACAAACCAGGAGGAAGGAATGTCATAATGATATTCAACACGTCTTAAACTTCTCCTAATAAGTTATAACGAGCTCATACTCATTCAGCTAACTGAACACGAATGACTCTTTTGTGCAATGATTGTTGTCAGAACTCAGTCTTTCAGTTCTAATTAGTTTCCTTTGCCAGGTGTCGCTCGGCGCCTGAACACTGCATTGTTCATGTCAAGCTAGATTTCAAGCTGTCATCGCTCTCGATATTTGATCATTTGATTTATACACAAGTTGTATAATTAATTTCATTCGTCTTTACACTAATACATACAGGCAAGCTTGATACATTTTTTGAATTCGACAGTCTCGATTGAAAGCCATTTAATTAATCGTTTTAGAGAGTTTCCTTTGAAAAAAATGTAATACTTGTGCGACACATGGTGAGATTCAGACCCAGGATTATGAAGACTATGATCGTAATTCCAGAACATGTTTTGACCATTTTCAAAACTTATATACCTACGAATTTTATATGAATGAGCTGTCTTAAAGGGCGCATGTTTGTGAAATTTTCATGGTTATCGAGGACGAAAAGCTGACCCTGAAGGCCAAAGTGAGGCTGTAAATTTAGTTAATTAGAGGTTATCGAATTAGAATAACAAATTGCGACTGAAATTCGCATCACTCTCCCAGCAGTGCTTAGGCTCATAGTAAAAGTAAATAAATACACTTAAAAGGCTGTGAGAGCTCATGATTTGATGTCGATAACCTCTCTTACTTTTGTTGGAGACTACTTCTGGAGGTTTATTTAAAACAAATGGTCTGTGTACTTAAATAGCTAAATTGATACATTACGATAATTTTCAGAGTTTAATATCTGTAAGTACATAGAAGAAAACATTGTTCTAAAATGTATTTATTTATTTCAGGAAAGGGTAGGAGCTTAATTTGCAGAGTAGTTTGGGATTGCACAGCTTAGAGCTGAAAATGGTGGAAAACCAGCAGCGCAGACGTAAGAATTGGAATGTTCATTGTTTTTATTTCTTGTGAATGCCCGATCTTTTCCTACAACCAACTAATCTGTCAAAGTACCTTTTTTCCTCCCTCAATCAAACAAAATAAAGAAATAAAGACGCATTTTCTTTCATAACTCAGTACTTGAATGGAGCATGATAAATAATAATAGCATGACGTTTACCCTAGAAAGCTTAGTTTTCCGTTGTTACCTTTAATTTATCTAAAAGTAGTTATGACGTTGTTTACAGGGCAAAACCAATTAACCAATTAAAGTACAAATTAAGACTACTATTTTATTGCATGACAAGTTTTGAACATAAAATACAGTTTAGGAAAAGTTGAAAACTATTTATAAAATATTACTTAATTATTAAAAAACTGCAGATAATTACAGAAAGGTGTCGATGAGGACTTTTGTACTTTTAGATAATAAACATCGATCAGGATACATTGTATACAATTGTATACATTGCAGGTCGCGTTGGTGCCTAAAACATAGTTTGTTCTTTTAGTGTAAGCACTGAAATGCTGTTGTTATTTACGCGTAGAGACTTTTACTTTATCTGTGTCTTTCATAATAATTCATTGTATCACACAGGGTATAACAGCTGACTGAAATTATAACGTCAACAAGCATCGATCCAGAACCGTAGGATTTCGGCTCTAACCTATCGTCTCGGGGTCCTTAATTCACTTATATCACTTCCATCGCGAGCGATAAAACTTATAAGTACATTGTATGAATAAGTACAAATAGGTTCGATTGTAGGCCTTTGCTGTTCCTCATGCAACACAAAGCATCATACTTAGAAACAAATGTAATTTATAATACACAAATAATTTTGTTTTCATTATACATGCACAGTAATTTTCAGTTATTATGAGATCCAACTTTCTAGTAGCACACATTTAGATAGGTTCTTTCATAGACAACCTTTCCCATGACTAATTTTTCAAACTTTCCCTTAATCTGGCCCCATGGTTAGTCGTCTTCTAAGTGTTCTTCTAGTTATGGGCCATAAACTTGTCGAATGCCTTTGTCATTAAAATTCTTGGTGAGTTTTGAATCGAAAAGTTGCGGCACTTTAAATCGAATTATCATCAAGTTGACGAGTTCTACTCCTGCCTGCGAAAGCAAACTATTTATTGCGTTTGTCCCAGTCTGGTGGTCCTCCCTACTTCTTATTTTTAAAGTTGTGGTTGTTAATTATTGCTATAGAATATATTTATGGTGAAAATATAGCAACGTTAAAGTTATATTTTAAAATAAAACTCACCTGAATGGAATCAAGTATATCCATATTTTTAATTACATTGAATTTACCTTTGAGGACAAAGGTCTAAAAAGGACAAGTCTCAAAAATATACATGCACATAAACCTTTGGTCTGAACATGCTCTGTAAGAAAATTCCATAGTTTATGTGAGGATGAACTATACCAAAATATGAAGTTCACATAGTCGTATTACTACAGTATTTAGCCAAATGTCGAAGAAAAAAGATGCATGATACAGTATTTGTACAAACACTTAATATTTGTGAATACCACGATATAGATTCTAAAAACTGTCCTGTAGGCACCTGTTCAATGATATCTTCATTTATCATGAATAGAGATTTACATCCTTTTTTATAATTTAGATGGTGACTCAATTCAGTGGATATAAAAGGTAAAATTGTGGACACGACCGGAACTGAAACCTGGATGTTCTTTCCTGGCAATGTTACCATTACATGTCTAAACAACCTATTTGTATAGAAATTTCAGTGTTATTTAATCTGAATTTTTATAGCAAAACGAAGAAAATAGGTTTATTCAAGCAACGAGATAGAAATAAAATAAATATATGTCAATTATAACAAATGAAAGAAATATATGAAATAGGCCTATATAAGTTAAAAAAATAAAATGTACATAATAAATAAAACTATTTAATAGTATTAATGTACAAACAATTAAATGAATAGGTTCAAAAATAACAATGACAACTAAACATATAATTAAAATAAGGCTTTAAATGTTGCTAGGAAAGTTAAGTTGTTGCGCTTTCTGTAAAAACACTTTATTATTGTAAGTAATTTTGTCAGCCAAACCATTTCTGAACATTTCCGTAATTAAGTTTCTATTTTTGTATATAATCAAGCAAACGGATGTAGAACATTTTCCTTATGTGATGGAATAATTAAGCCTTAAACAAAATAGTTGGATATTTCAAATAAAACTAAATACATGCTTAATACATGGTAATTATTCGCTAAAGGAAGTTTCGCTAGGTTACGCCAAAGGCAAGGTTTGCAAACTAAAACTAACAAGTCCCGAATTATACACAAAGGTCTTCCCACGGTAAACCTTTTAATATGTTATTGAAATAAAGGTTCAGCACAATTTAATGTGGGAATCCCTATGGTAATTTCTCAAACAACCAGTCCGTGTAAACGATAATAATTAAGATAAACTTTATATGGTATGTTCGTTCACATCTCGTCTGATGTAGGCCCACGGGAATATGGTTTGCACTTCAGACAGCGAATCCCACTGTATTTGTAAATATTTCACAAATGATCAAAGAGTTTGGTGAAATGTTTCCTCTTCTACAAACCGAAGAAATATTTGACGTGAGTTATTGAAATATGAGTTTAACCAAATATCTCCGGCTACATTTACCAACATGTAAACTTTTCATCACATAACAAATACTTATCCTGTCATATTTCAGAAGTTACGACGAAATATTAGTTATGTATTTGACTTATATTACGTAATTATTTTAATTAGTGGTATGGTATACGCTTAGAACGTTGAAAAAAATGCAGGGAAACATTACAGTTTTAAAATGCGCAGAGACCAATGGTAATTTTAAATATCTGGTTGTTCGTACCCTTATAGAAGCAAAATAAAGCGTACTGTAACAGACAAAGAGACTGTTTGTGACAAGTTACCTGCTACCTTCGTTACCATACGCTTACGTAAGTTGGCAATCAAGTAAGTTAATAGTATGATGTCTACACTCCCCCTTTCGTTTCTAGGAATGCGCCAAAACTCACGTGAGCGTTGGCTATGATGATGTCATTAAAATATACTAAAATTCGATGTTGAAATGCTTCTTTTCGTTATAAAATAGCCAGTCTGTATAACTTATAAATATTAATAAGTATGTACTTTGTATGATTTGCTTGTTTACAATTCGTCTGATGTAGGCCCTCAGGAATATAGCTTGGGCTTCTGACAGAAAGTCTCTAGTGTAAATATTTTGTAAATGATCAAAGAGTTTGGTGAAATGTTTCCTCTTCTATGAAAGAGAAAATGTTTGACGTGAGTTATTGAAATGTGTGTTTAACCAAATATCTTTTCCTATATTTAGGAGCATATTAACTGTTCGTCATAAAGCAAATGCATCTTGTAAAATAACGAAGAACTTTACTTTGAACAAGGTTGGTTTTGTTAAGTTTTTATGGAACATACATAGTCTATTTTCATTTCAAAACATCAATACAAAACAAGTAATAACATAGCTGATTCAATAAATTGTCAGTCATAATCATCACATCTTTGTATTTTTGGGGAACATTAAATGACCTTCCTGTTTTCAACAGGAATCATGTAGTCTTTCAAACCGAGTTTTAAGTTTTTTCGTTTCGGTCATTTGGGTTGTCCTTTCCAGATGGATCAACGCTGTCGAATTCGATGGATTCAGTACGTCTATAGCCTTATTTTATATCTTCTTTTACCAGAATGTTTATACAGGTAGAAGCAGATCGGCTGATAATAATGCAAAGAATTAAGTGTCTTCGATTTCTTATTCAACTTTTTATTCTAGCCATTTCCTGTTGTTCGAAAGTCACGTTATACCGTTGGTTCATATCCAAGGCTATTAATAAATTATGACCGAATCTGAAGAACAGACGGCTCTATTTTGTAACAATACTACACCTTTACATTCAACACGTCTTACACTCAAAACACACTTTTACACTGTACCAGAATCTCAAGTCGAGTAATATCAAGAACCACTCGTAATAAATAGCTGAATAAATTAATAACTCGTAAAAATAATAATAATCGCACATAAAAGACTTTGTTGTGGGTGCTATGTAGCATGACAATCTGTAAACTGAATTACTGCTTAGTTATACTTTTCAAAAACCTAACAACCTAATAAGTGATAACATGAAGCATATGTATAAAAGATGAGATGGGGTATAGGAATAACGCGAAGGGAAATGGGAAATCTCAATTCCAGTATAATTAATCCTCCCTATTTCTCCGAGCTTGCAGCAGTGCTGCCAATCTCTGGAAATGTCCCTGTGAAATAGCGTTTTGTTAAATTGCTCTGTAAATTGCTCGGTTACGTGTAAGTCATTTTCACACTTTAGCTAAATAACAATGGGTTTTACCAGTTTTCTACGTTGTTAAAGAGTGGTCGGTGTCTCAAAGCAAAGTACCAAACGTTATGAAACGGATTTCTATCGTACTAAGTTAGAAAGGATAATTAACACGGATCTGAATGAACAAAATATTCTAGCTAAAAGGTTTTATTAAAAAGAACAATAACATATAATGTTTACGTTATGTTTATAATAATATGTTAACATATAATAATTTTAACTGTTCAATTTTCCTCAAAACTCTGATAAACGGCTTTGCTGTTTTAAAAATATGATCAAAGATTGTAAAATGTCATTAGTTGCAATGTTATTTATGTTTTTTTTTATCAAAATAATTGCTAAATAATTGTGACATTTGAAAAATCAAAACTATTATTTAATTAATATTAATCAATAGTATTCATAGTAGTAGTAAGTAGTAGTAGCAATTGATAGTAAATTGATAGTAAATTCAATTACGTCAAGCACTGAGATTTGCAAGAAAAACTAAATTGATGAAAAGCTTATAAAATACAAGGATTAGCATATCTCAAGTTGAGACCAAAGTAGTATCACCTATTATTTAAACTTTCCAAATACAAGTCCCGTCAAATATGTTTCAAAGTTTTCTTTTGGGGCTATTTTGCGTAGTACACTATACAGGGTGGTTGAAAATTAAATAGGCAACAACACTAATAATCCCTATAACAATGATCTAAATGTATTAAAATACCGTACATTAACGCTTAAACGCATAATATACAATCAAAGAAAATGTTAAATTTGCATGTAGGTACTGGTGTTGTTTACCAATTTCTGAACTTGCTTATGAATGCCTGCGTTCATGTGTGTGAATGGAATTTACAATTTGTGTTTGTCCTAGATTATTACAACTCATCTCGTATTTAAAAAGTTATTCAAAAGTTATTTTATTTAATTGTAAAAGTTCCAAATGTACCATATTTCATTACTAACAAGATAGCTTCCAAATAGTTCTTTTAAAAGAAAAATCATTCTAAGAAACATTAACTTATGTTTCAGCGGAGGACGCAGAGCCCAGTGACTCTGGTATATGTGGTACTATACTCACTGCTCTGTCCTGGGTGGTGGTTGTCTGCACGCTTCCTTTCTCCTTGTTTGTCTGCTTCAAGGTAAATATTAAACAAAACATGTTAAGGTAACGTTCTAATCTACAAACTGTTAGATCTGGTCACACTCGGAATGAATCTTTGCACTCAAGCAGGCATTGTTAGGCTCCATTTTAAAGGGAAACGAACCCTGGAATTTTAACTTACCTTTTTTGTACTTAACTTGTATCAGTCCTAGTAACAAAGCCAAGAAGTTGTACTTGCTTCCTTCCTCAGCTGGAAGGCATTCCTTATGGAAACTTGCCTCGATTCCTTATAGAATTGTACATAATAAAACATTGTTGTTGATTACGTTTTGTTTTCATATTGTGTTATGGATTTCGCTTTAGTTCGTCTAGTTTTCCAGGTGTTTACCTAAATTTAAATGTTTAATTTTGTTTATTGTTTATTTTTGTGACACTACTATTTTTCTTCGGTAAATACTTAGTAAACAAATTTCAACAAATTTGGCATTTTAAAAGTTTTAAATTTTATTAAATATTTTGTAAGAAATATTTTAGAACAGATTCACTGAGGGATACTGTAATTATAATTAGATATAAGAAAAGTACAGTACCCTGGTAAAATTGTATTTTAACATGGACCGGTTTCAACCTTTAGGTCATCTTCTTACATGCGGGAAGATGACCTAAAGGTTGAAACCGTCCATGTTAAAATACAATTTTACCAGGGTACTATGTACTTTTCTTTATATCTAATTTTATATGAAGTTTTTAAATTAATTTTTGTTTAAATGGGTATTGTAATTACGTGATTACTATGGTTGAACGCACTTTGTGACGATTGCAATATGCAGTTTTGTACTCAAATAAGTAAATAGATCTTAAAGTTGACTGTGTTTTTGCAACGTTTCGCCTGGGGGAATCGATTAGTTATGAAAGCACCTCTTAGAACTGGTAAACGTATTGTTAAGTTAATCACACGGTTTGATTGGTTTACTCATGTTTAGCTTCACATGTCTTAAAGCCACCCCTCAATCACCACGAGGGTTTTAGAGCTTTCAACTGTACTGTTTAAGTGAACTTACTGAAACACTTCACTGTACAATTAATGTGTGTACACTTCTACTGCTCGTGCTCGACTATTGAACTGTATATGTGTGCACAGGTGGTGCAGGAGTACGAGAGAGCTGTAATATTTAGGCTTGGAAGATTAGTGTCTGGAGGAGCAAAGGGTCCGGGTGAGTAATCAGATGTTGAACTAATAACAACCCAAGATAAGCCCCGCATAATTTATTTACTGCAAGATTAACTTCATTACAGTTTTCAATCAAACTTAAGAGAAAGGTTTACTGAGCAGGATTTTTGGTTAGGTTAGTTTAGTGACCTCTATGTTAGTTTAGTTTTAAAACTGAAACTATAAAGTTTAGTGTTGTAGGAGGTGATAATTTCTTTTGAAATATAATCAAACCATGCCTTACAAATGTTTAAAAATCCTATAATATCTACTTTTTCATAGTAGTTATGAGTTTTATCATACTCGTATTTGTATTCAAACAAACGTATGAAAACAAATTTGTAATAGAAAACCTGCATTGTTTGAGAGGTATGAAACAAATATGTACAGGCCTATACATATTTCAAGTTTTCTTACATATGGATGTCCTCCATATACTATTTTCTTTTGTTGTGTAACTAAAGCAATTATGTATAAATCTTGTAGAGAATACAATAAGTATTGGAACTTAAATCGTGTAGTTTTTAAAAAACAATGCCAACTAAATGTGGCACGATTTTAAATATTCTTAATCCAAACCATGTTTTCCTTGACCAAGAATTACACGTTTTTGTCTCTTTTGTATTAAGATTTACTCGATTAACACAAAGCCTGTGTTACATGAATAAAATATTTTTATAGGTTGAAACATTTTTAATGTGTTTTTAGCACAGGTGGTGTATATATGTGTTGATAGATACATATCGTGATTTTTCTTTGTTATATATTCCTTTTAGGAAATCACATTCCATCGTGTTATTAAATAGTACTCTATATGTGTACACACGGAGGTTCCATCTTTAAAGTAAGTGTATCCCTCTTAAAAGTCAATTTTCTTGAACCTTGAAAATCTAACCTCAATTTCATTAAAGATTGTTTAAAGTTGCTTTAATGTTTCGCCCTTGGTTTCCAACAGGTATAATGTTTATCCTCCCCTGTATCGATGAGTACGCGAAGGTGGACGTCCGTATCTCAGTGTTTGATATCCCGCCACAGGAGGCAAGTCTAGGATCTGTAGCTCCTTTGTAGTATCCCTGAAAACACCCACAGATTAGAATTTTTGTAGAACATAATTGAATACAGACATCACACGTAGGCCTCGTTCATCAAACTGTAATAATTAAAGGGAAATAACATTTTGAGTCTAAAACTAAATGCTAAACGCGACATCTAAACAAAAATGCAAAAAAAACTTTACTTTTTTTTGTACCCTAACAAATATATTCTAGCCCAACCTCTGACCACTGAATTAGCTAAATACGTACAAGAATGAAGATTTTAAAAGATAAATATTAATGGGGTATTTGGTCGTCAAGAAAAAATATAACGATCCCAAAAATAAATTTTTTAAAGTAACGAAAAAACATCTTTTGACACCTTAAACAAACTTTCTTATTTCACCAACATAAAATAATCCCTTCAACTACTAAATAATGTCAATTCAACATCGTAAAAATGCGTTTTATGTGCAGGGATATTCTTTATTTTGCCATGCATCGATAACTACGCCCGGGTAGACTTGAGGACCAGAACGTACGATGTTCCTCCCCAAGAGGTAAGAACTTCAAAACTAAAGTTCCGCACTTGTTTTGTTACTCAGTGTTGTACAAAAGTCCCTATTTGTACAGGGTGTGCCAAAATCCAAAAAGATCTGACGGGTTTGTTGTACAAACGAGCATTGTATTGACACGATGTGGTGGGAGTATTTTGGAAGATATATTGAAATTTATCGTTGATGCCTTTTTACAACATAGCTTATGGCCGATGTTAAATAAATAAGGAGTGTTTTTAAGCTTTTGTAGATTCTCAAAGAAAGTTCTTCAGTTTTTTATCCAGGATTCGTGATTTGTCCTTTAATATAGTATACTAACGAGACTGTGA
Organism: Matsumurasca onukii; assembly: GCA_018831715.1. Lineage (NCBI taxonomy): Eukaryota > Metazoa > Arthropoda > Insecta > Hemiptera > Cicadellidae > Matsumurasca > Matsumurasca onukii. The sequence continues at coordinate 34,239,302 of CM032063.1, read as the reverse complement.
CGTTCAAACGATTCCAGACAAAACTAGAGACATTTCATGCTAACAAAATATCCGTGCAGCTAGTTTACAAACCGGCCAAAGTTACGACAAACTTCCTTCTCTTCAGGCTATTCAACTATTTCTGTCTAAAATTTTACTTTCCAACTCCTAATATTATCGTTTACCCATACTGATGAAAAGATCGGAAATGAAGCCATTCGAATATGGTCTTTTGGCCAAAATCGTAACTTAAAAAATAACCCAGAGATTTTATTGTGTCAGCCCACCCTTTAGATCAATATAGAAGAGCTGGTGGAACTGACTTTGAGAAACGACCACAACGTTGTGCCAACGTCAAACGAGCAATGTTTACTAGACTGCAACTGCATGTGTTCTCAAACGCTCCATACCACTCTCTGTCACTAATATGCTCATCCGTACAATCGTCATTGATCATTTTACCGCACTCTCTAGTCTAGTCGTTCAAACACAAAAAAGAAAATACGAATTGGTAAATTAATCACAACGTTTAACCACGGAAACAAAAATAAATCAAAATTAAACGAAGATGAACATTAATATAGTGACACAGTTAATAGCAGAGTGATGGCCACATATCGCAACTCAGTGTGTATTCAATTATATGTTGAAGCATGGAATGTTTGCATGCAACTCCCCTACAGGCATGCACATATTGATGTTTGATAGAGAAAACAGACATTTCCATAATGTATGCTGTCATTATGTCCTGCCTTGGACATCTGTGTTATTAGCTATGAACTCTCTGTGTTATGACTGTGTGTGTATTGATGTGACTGAACCGAACTACTGAACCGAGTATGTTGACCGAATCGCGGTCTGAGTGTTCATAACTATCGACCTATTTTACCACCGACTAAATTTATCAAAATATTTAAATTCATTGAAATAGCGCCAGAGTTACTTATAAGCACTTTTAGTGCAACTTAAATAAAATTCTGGGGCACTTAACGTTAAGTATTTCTTCATTGAGTAATATTGGTTGATTTAAACATCTTCCTCAAAGTCTAACCAAGAATGTTACAAAACAATAGCAATAACAAACGAAAGAAGCATAAACAATATGGAGGTGTATAACATTATAACCATAGCGTTATTAACGTGGTAAGTTCTACCATACGTACTCTCTTTGTACGTATTCTCTGTCCATTTTGGTTCTTTATCGTTCAACAGGTTTAATATGTTAAGAAGATTAACGCTCTTGAGTTTTGTTGATTCAGCTATCTAATAAAACTTAATGAAAGTTTCAGATTATATATGTAATGTCTTTAAAATTCCTAGATAGTTTAAATTAACAGTCTTTATCTAGTGGAATTTGTATTGTACTATTTATTCTTACAATAATATCTTGAATGTTTTATATATTATCTACGTACAAGTTGCCAAGAAAGTATTTCAAGTTTTTGTTTGAAGTACTAGGCACTTTTTGTCAACGCAATGCAGATTATTCAACTTTTTTCAGTCTTTAAAAAATTATCCCCAATGCAAATTTTTTAACTTTTTCCAGTCTTTAATAAACCATCCTATTTCCATTAGCAATATGGCTTGAAGCAGATGTTGGGAACAAAACTTAAAACATCCAAATGTTGACTATTTCTTTGCTGACGAAATCCACTTGTAGGTACTGACGAAAGACAGCGTGACGGTGTCAGTTGACGCAGTGGTGTACTACAGAGTGTCCAACGCCACGATTTCTGTAGCCAATGTAGCGAACGCGCACCACTCGACCAGACTGTTGGCTCAAACTACCTTGAGGAACGTACTGGGGACCAGACCTCTGCATGAGATACTTAGCGACCGGGAAGCCATCTCTGGCACTATGCAGGTATGTCGGAGGTTGAAATATCATTGGGGACGTTTCCATAGTGATCTAGTGACTAAGAACACAACGTTTTGGAATCTTGAATCTGATCCCGTCTTCAGGTGAAAATTAACCAAAAACATAACACGAAACGTTAGATAATAATAATGATAATGTTTTATTGCGAACAATACATAGTGAGTTAGCCTAAAGTTATCTGTGTGATATGCTTTATCGCATAGTAGTGAAATATCACCTCAAGCTAAATTTTCTCTTGCTGTATTCAACAAGAACTTCCGCAAATTTGTTGAAGGTTTTCTCATACTTACCATAATATTGAAAAGTCTTTGTCAATTCAAATCAGTTACATCCAAAAATGGTAAATTATGTTCTATCAAGTTAGAGTATCACTAAAAATTATGGTTGTTGAGATAAGGTTAACTTTGTATGTGTTTTCAGAACAATCTAGACGACGCAACAGAAGCTTGGGGAATCAAGGTGGAAAGAGTTGAAATGTAAGTCAGAATATATTTTCGAGATATAAAAGAAATTCAAATGAGCTTGACTCATAACAAATTGCCATGTTCTATTCACGTTTAATGCAACTTGTCTGGTAATGTGAAACTACTCGCTTTCTTGTTGACCTAGAAATCCTTTCTCTGTTTGAACTTGTATACTGCCAATAAACTTGGAGGAAAATGGCTCGAGATTCTGGCGACTGGCCATACTTATTAGATTGTGCCAACGCTCTAAGGGCATCTGGAATAATAACATCATTTATATAGTTCTGTAGCAAGGAAACATTTGAAAACGTGTGACACAGGCAAGGTTGTATGTTAGTTTGACAAAAAAGTAAATACGAGATAAATTGAATCTCATTGGAGTTACAATTAAAAGAAATTAAAGCTTAAAGCAACTTAAAATGGCCTATTATTATAGCTGTTGTGTAGCCACAAGCTTTTTTGTGAGTCCAAGCCAATTTCTATTAACGGGGGGAAAATTATCCAAAGAATTGTGAGTTCTAAAAACTGCATTTATTATCTTATTTCCAGAAAATTTGGTATATACATTTAATATTTTTGACGCCATTTTGGTCTAGCTGAATGAAATCTTTTGGTTTTTAATACAAGGGTTGGCTACATTGGTGTTATCATATATGTTAAAATTCATCAAAAAGATAATACAAGTTTTAGAACATTGAAGTCTATATGGCGGAAAACATCCACACTTTCGGTTGCCCAAATTTGCTGATTTGTGAACCTCTCCCGGATATTTACAAAAAAGACATTTATACCAAATGTGGTAAAAATTGGAGAAAATGTGGCCTGTTGAGTGGTCAAACATATACTTCATATACAAAATTCGGCTATTTGACCCAGTACGTGTTGGGAAGCTTGAAACCACTTTCCGTCCTGTTCTACGACTTCGATTTATACGACAAAACTATCTTTTTCCTGTAAAAATACGCTAACTGGCTCTCATTAGCGTGAGAACATGATCTCCCCTTCAGCACCTTAAGTCTCAGGATAATAGCTCTTTATTACTTAATGATCAAGAGCTCTACTTTTATGCTTAATAAGATAATCTTAACTCGTAACTTTATACCTAATCGAATAAATTAAGGACTCTAAAGAATTAACGTCGTATTCATGAAATGCATTAACTGCAAAACTTCTGATAATTCAACTTTGTATCCGTGGCGGTTTGATATCGCCTGCGACTTCAAAGCTCATCACTCTGGTGGCGCGGGTTCGATCCTCGCGCTCACCACCTACATGTGCAAAGTGACAATATGGTGACGCTGGATAAAGGTCGAGGTTGAGTGATAGAGAGGATTTTGCTGTTCTTACTTCACCTTGTTAAACAAGACAAACCTTACCTTTGTATTAACATTTGTTTCTTACAGTAAGGATGTTCGGCTTCCGGTGCAACTTCAGCGAGCTATGGCAGCGGAGGCTGAGGCAGCACGAGAGGCCAGAGCCAAAGTAAGTTTCAGAAGAAAGGACAATTACAATTCAAAATGAACTTTTTGTTATCGTTTCTTAGGTTTGACCATTCAGCTTATTACTTTTACTTTTTAACCGGCTTCAGAAAAAGGAGGAGGTTATACAAGTTGACCTGCGGCGATTTGTTTGCTACCATCTTCATGTTTCTGTTACATTATTTGTCTGTTGCTACATGTTTTGTTAACCTTCACGTAGCAGCTACACTCCAAGTCTCGGAGAACGACGTTGTAAGCTAAGCGCCTTCCACAACAGCTCTGAGCGATTAAACATGCATGAGACTCTGAACTGATTATCTTCACCCCTTGTCGGGCTCAGACAGCTTCCAGTGATTAATTTCTTACCAGTCCAACACAATGTGCTATCAACTAAGATAAATTCCTTCGGTTCCCAGCTATTAATCACTTGCCGTCATCAGCGAAATATCACGCCTTTTGACGAAATTGTAGTTTGGTCACAAACTACTTCTCCCACTGTCAATTCTGTTAACAAGTACGTTTCAAAATAACAATGAACGTACATTTAAGAGTATTTAATTCTGGTTGTCATTTTTCTATCTTAAAATTTATTAAAACAGGAAATCACAGGGTCTTCACATCATTTTAAAAGTAGGCTACTTTTTTCCTTATTAAAACTAATTCGTGCACTCGTGGAGGAAATATGACTTTCTACAATGTATTCATAGAGTTAAAACAATTACGAAACTAAAAATAAAATATATCTCAACCTTTAAAAGATTATTATAACTGACGCATGAGCCCTATTAAACCATGCGAAATACATTACCGTTGCCTTAAAAACGTGGCTATCTCTGTGTTCAGACTTTCTTCCATACAAGTTTATGATGTAAGTTTATGGTTTAAGTGTGTCCAGAGGTCTTCATCCTTTCTGAATGGTCTCTTTGTTCATCAGTCCAGCCTGCTTCTACTCTTTTTGTATCTTCCTCTAACCAACTTAACAATTAAACACTTGTTGTCTAAGTCTGTTTCTATCTTAATGTCTGTTTGTGTGACCTCGTGTGCTGCCATTAAACCCTGTTTAACTGCCGCGATACATTTAATTATTTCTCTTTTGCCTTGCTTCGAGATAAATTTTATATTATTCTAAAGTTTTCTTTGTTTATCTAATAATAATTATTAATAAAACTGGTCCAGATACTCAGAGAAGGATTTTGTCAAAAATGTGTAACTCATCTCACTTAAATACAGCTGGTTCCAATGTTTTCATTTATTAACAAACAAAAAATACCAAAAGTAATGTTTTTGTTGCAATAAATTTTAATGATACAAATATTGAATATGAATTGTATTGATTATCTGTCAACTTCTCTCGTAATAATTTAACAATCCACTGTTCCGAATTTCCAGGTGATAGCGGCTGAGGGTGAACAGAAGGCCTCCAGAGCTCTCAGGGAAGCTTCAGAAGTTATCGGGGACTCCCCAGCTGCTCTTCAACTCAGATACTTACAGGTAAATAAAACAGCTGATAATAAATCATAACTATGTGTAGTTTAAATAATTGGAATTTTGCATGTTAATGTGAATGTTTTAGTTTAAACAGTGTTAAGTCTGTTATAGTTGATGGATGTTGGTGCGATACTATTATTTTCAAATATGTTTAAATTTCGTGTGGTTAACTTTTGTGTTAGATGCGCGTAAAATGTTGTGGTACGACTACAGCCAGTTATTTTTTAGAAAGAAGCGGACATTTTTCAAATAGAAAAATAAACGTAGAGCCACAATTTAAAGAATTTTTGCTCGACCCGTATTAATATTAAATATAATGTAGATAAAACTAATAAATGACTACTAGTAGTCATATATAAAACCATAAAAGTCAATATTAAATTAATTAAAATAAATGCGGTTTATAAAAACAAGCTGAAATGACAAATAAAACAATAATGCACTGAAATAACACTGATAAACACTTTTACTCTTGAATAAAAGATCTTTAGGTCTATAAGTGTTTAACACTTTCTTCACCTCTTTCTGAGTTCCTTCCTTCCTCTTTGCCAATTAAAGATAAGTAATTGACATGTTACGGGCAGTTTTGATAACAGCCAAATAGTAAAACTAAGCTTTAATCACGACTCAAGTATTGCACATAGTAATATTCTGTTGACCATGAAAACACTAACAACGGATTATAACAAATTACACGTCAAAAAAGCGAACAGCTCCTTAAAAATGGAAGGGATTGATACTCTTCAAACTTTTCTTTGTTTAATACACGTGTTCAACGTGTCCAAAATAACATGATCTTATCTAGCGATTTTCCAAACATAAAACTAATACGCTTTTTTAATGATTTATCATTTGACTAAGTTTTTGTTTAACGATACGGGTAAATTGTCAAGTCTCGAGTAAGTTTAGTGACAACTGAAGTATGAAATATACTTCCAAACTTTCTATCTAATATGGAAACAACATTATATACTGCATTGTATCAATCAGTTTAAACTTTTGACTTAAATTTTACTTTCATTTTTTGTTGTTAAGATTGTTACTGTAGTTGACCCCGTAGAACACTTGTAGACATTCTCAAGGCTACAAGGGGCTGTTTTGTGTTACAGACTTTGAAGTCGATATCAAACTACAACTCGACTATTATCTTCCCTGTGCCGTTAGATATGTGTTCTTACTTCATCAAGGCGAAGGAGGCGGAAGAGAAAAGGGGTGGGGGGAGTGGAGGGTTGGTCGGTGGTGGGGGAAGCAGCCAAGGCGCTACGCAGTCGCAGTCTGACTCCACCACTATCAGACTTCATGAGTCATAAATCCAGACTCACTGAGTCATGTACAAAGACTCACTGAGTCCTATACCAAGACTCAAACAAAGACTTTGTGTGTTACAGACTCTTAACACGATATCCGCCGAGAAGAACTCTACCATTGTGTTTCCGTTGCCTATTGACTTGCTGTCTTATTTCGTCCGAGCTCAACAGCGTAGGGAGCATGCTTCTTAATTCAACAACTATAAGTTTGTTTCAAGTAATCAATACTGATGTTGTGTACTTTTAGTTATAATGATTGTTGTTGGTTTGGAAACCATAATGAGGCACAGTCTGTAGAATGAGATGACTAAAATAGCGTCGTTTTTGTGTTATAAGTGTAAAGTATCCAACTAGGTTACTTCAGTTCATGTAAAACAATACACTCATATATTCGAACAAATATTTGTATATACTAGGTTTCCAGTTGTTTTGAAATATTTTATTGATAATTAGTGAACATTACACCAAACAGGCTGTGCCTTGCTTATTTTCTTACCAAAGTCACATGCTCAATCGTATCAATTTGTACTGATTTGTAAAACTATCTTTTTTCTTTACATGTACTTCGTAACGAGCATTGAGTTTACATTTAAATAAATGTATTTCAATTTAAATAACATTCCATAGGTGTATTGATGTTGTGTGGTTTAATTGAATTTTGCAATGATCAACCAAACTTGCACTTTTAAAAGCTAACGAAAGACATATAGTGGGACTTGAAAAGAAAATGTTACAACTATATCATTTTTAATGGTACTTACATATTTATCATAAGTAAAAAATGCTATTTTCGTTCGGTTAAAAATATTGCTAATTATATGTGTAAATGTACTTTTGAAATAAGAAAACACCAATTTTGTTTAGAGTTTCTTATAAAATATCTCATTTATTTTAGGTATTAAAATGATAGTTTTTCTTACAGGTGATTATCGTAGTTCAATTCAAATGTTTTAGAGTTTTGCGAGGTTTCAAAAACAAAGAAAGAAATCTAAACGTTCAACACTTTACATAAGTCCTTATCAATCAAATTAAATTTAATGGGGATATTTTTTTAATTAATGCAGTGTTGAGTTACTGTGTAGGCTATTTAAATATTAGACAAAGATAAAAGGTAAAACTATAGGTCATACAAACTACACTCTCAGAAACCTACACAACTATTTACCATTGAGTAAAATCTTTGCAATCTCTCAAAAAATCTATTAAAGCATAAATTGCCCCATCTTGTTAATATAAAGGTTAAACCTTAAAATTACAAGTTATAAAACGTTGTGCTGTTACGTTTTACTACTTTTGTAAAAATTTAAAATAATCTATCAGCCTGATAAGTCATTATATAGCAAGATTGCATTTAATACAGTTTTTCTTTTTTTATCAAAATATTAAACTAAATAGGAAACGGCAAGAGATCAGGCCCACTGTACAGTTTGAAAATCGTCTATGTTTGTGTTATTCAATGTGAAAAACGGGGCTTAACCTGTGATAACGTACAGACATAGTAAATAGTAAGTGGCATTCATACTTTAAATGTTTTATGTAACTTATATTTAAAATAAGCGCATTGTATATACTTACCAGTTATGGATTATTCTATAAACTGTTTAGATTTTATTATGAATGTTTTATCGACGTGTTATGGTTTTCTATAATGGTGGCTTATGACACCCCTACTCCTTTATTTCTTTTTTGTCTTGAAATATTTGTTTGCTAATTTCTGATTTATTGTTTGGGGCTGATAACGCTTGGGAGCTATTTTGGGTTTAAGGTTTATACAGAGTATCAAAAAATGGTAATATAAACTTCAGGAGATAGTCTATGGGTTAAAATATGAAACACGTTGAGAATGAAGTTTACGAAAAGCTCTTAGTTAGCCAGACAAACATGTTGTATTTTATTTACCAATGCTTTTTCCCTGAAACCGCTTGACCGTCAGTTAAGCTCCTTAAAATTGTTTACTTTTACCAAAAGACCCTTTCCCAAAACAATATCAGCATTAATAAATATGATGTTTCAAAATTGTAGCTTTTATAGTACTGTTTGGGATTTTAACTTGAATAGTGGGAGACCGATGAGATAAACACAAATTTGTCAATCAAATTTGTGTTAACAGTTTAACATTTACCTAACTGTTTTCACAGTATTTAATATTATAAGAAAACACTTTTGTTTCTCGTTGGATATTTAGTACTTTATTATTAATTAGTTTTAAATTATATAACTGCTAAACAAAACTTATAATTGAACAGGTTTTTAACTGACACTATTTGTCCGCTTTTCAAAAGTTATGTTATGGTATTTCAAAATGCCATAAACAGGACGTAATATACCATGATGGTGATTTTATTGCACAAAAGATATATCCTGAAGGTCGAGTTAAGGGGTTTTCAGATAAAAACTATTTGTGAAACAAAACAAAGTAGTAAATGTTAATAGGTAGGGCCTATATGGTAAAATGACGTAATCATTGCGTGGCTATTTGGTTTGGCTCGTAAACCCCGTTCCAAGGTTTGTAAAACATTGTTATAAGTACTTTGTATGAATATATTGACGAAAAATGTAATAAACAACTCTTTTACTATGGGTTTATTTTCAAAGGCGTCATTCAAAAAGTATCTCTAAATTAGATTTTAGACCTTTTTAGATTTACGTCCTAAACGATAAAGGCCTAATAAGTAAAACAAAACTAATGTTTTGTGTTCGGCATTATCCATTTTTTTAATTTTTGTCAAAGTACATGAAAACAGACATTGTAATTAAGCTTTGATTATTCTAGAAATACATCTAAAACTGACCTTTGATATTTTGAATACGACCGTGTATCCCAGGCTTCTAAACTCTTTTACCTTCCCGTTAAATAATTTGGTTATAGTGTCACAAAATTGTTGTTTGATTGTGTTTTTCATAATAACCTTTAAAGTATAACTAAATGTGAATATTGATTCCCACAGCTGAAAAAACAATTACCGAATCATCTCCATATCCACACTTGGAAACCCAAAATAGTTGTCCAGTTTTTTGGCAACAGCCTACAAACTATAAATCGAAGCAAACAAAACTATTTCATAAGAATAAATTATAAGCCAATCTGTCAAGTAGCCCAAAGATTATACACTTGATTTCCACCTTACATAAAATTTGTTTTAAGGTATACTGTATATAAAAGGTAAAATGTTCACAAGCTCTTTTTTTAATAATTACTCTCATTTCGATGCTCTTTAGACAATATTAAGCATCTTTCATTGCGGGTGCGAAGTTGAAAATTTGAAGCTTTCGTTCAAGCACTCTATTTTACAACGTCTTCATGTCATTATAAAAAGGTGTTACGTGTTGTTTGTGTACCCTGAAAATCCATACCATTTTATTGATTTAAACATTCTCACTCTAAATGCTTGAGGTGCAATAGCTTTACAACAATTTATACATAAGACTTGGTGTGATTATCCGTGTAAGTTTATGTGTTTATTACACTACAATGTTGTAAGATGTAATCTATAAATAGGTATTAACTGTTAAAATATATATAAAACAACGTTTCTATAAATAATATTTTAAAACGTATATTAAAACTAATGTCACTTGTATATTTTGATACTTGTAAATTATAAAATATATAACTCTTTGCTAAATTTACTTTATCTGAAATAAATTTAAGACAAATAAAGCTATATTATGTTATGAATAGCTATTATATTAACATATTGTTAGCGTCAAAGTTTTGGTCGGTAGAAATTAATGTTTGATGGAGATATTATCTTATAGATGTTAAATAGTGTAAGTCATCTCCTCTATCTATACACACACAAAATAAAATGCTAAAACCTAACTTTTAATTGCTAAAATAAGTACCACTCTCTCGCCACTTTTATACTAAATTAAGACAATCAATTATTTTGTAAACTAATTGTTTTAATATATTTTTCATAACTCAAACTTAATTATTAAATTATAACTGTTTATCGATGTATGTTGCTTAAAAGTCAACATTTCTTCAAAGTATATGTGTAATGGATGTTTTTTCTTGAAAGTTAATATCTGAAGTTTAAACCCTTTATAAAGGCTCAATGTGGATATGTACCCAAGGACAAACGTAGAATTAGACTTTTTTAAACATGATGGTGATTATAAATGCACCATCTGTAACGTCATTCTTTCATATTATTTATATACCAGCACATAATTGATGGTTGTGTATTATATTTGTTCTGTAATGTTGTACTACTATTAATACCAATTGATACATATATATATGTTTCGTATTATTAATTGTTTTATTATCCTTTTAACCTATTTTTTCCTTTAAAAGAAAGTTCGTATTTAAAATTAGAGTACTAATTTGTTGTTCTCTTTTATACTTGACAAAAACTTGTTCAGTTATTTCTACTGTAGTTGCAGTGATATCATTCGTCTGTTTTATAATCAGTCTACAGAAAGTGGTATAGATACCACACCACCGGAACCCAACAAACAAGTATTTTACCTTGCAAAATACATTTTGGGAAATTTAACTACATAGATAATGATCAATTATTATCTTTCAAAAATATTGTATTATTACTAGAAGATGTTAAACTATTGCTACGTCAAAACTTTAACAATTCAATTTTAAGCTCATCAAAACTGTTATTTTAAAGTTGTTATTCCAGTGAGCTTCTCAAAAGCAAACCAATAAAAGCTCTTAAAACCTTGTTTGTGTTATTTTGTTATAGCTATTAAGTTCTCGTAAACAAATAAAAATATTACGTCGTAATGAGAGAAAATAGGCTATTGTAACGAATACAAATTTAAAAAGCTATGTGTAATTATAAACATTCATATTTAAACAGCCGGCCCGTTTAATTCATGAATTTTTGTTTCATTTTCCTTTCAGACCCGTATATGGGAAGTAAGCCTTATTTAATGGTCTAAAACTCGCATATAACTTTCCCAATGTAAAATTCTATATTTTTGATCCATTCGTATTTGAAGGATTTTCCCGAGTACCAATTTACCACAGGAATTGAAATTGCATTTTAAAACTGATTTGTGACTGGCTACAAACAACTCGTGTTTGATGGGAGGGAAGGATGGTTTGCTAAAAAGTGGAAAGAAAGAAACTCCAGGATTACTTGAGGTTTAATCCACGATGACGGTTCTTCAAAGTTCTTGACCTTAGTATTATTGTAGAAAACGAGGTTTGCACGTGATTTTTGGCGTTAACCTAGATAGTTACATATTCACTAAACTAATAAGCTGAGTAAACGTGAAGGTACATATGTAATCCGACGCTAGTTCACAGCTAAGCATTCGTGTTTGGAAAGTTCAGGAGCAAAAACTCAAATTTGTCAATTTTGAAGTTAGTTTGGATCCATCAGTCTCGAAAATCAACATCGGTTGGAATGTACGTAGCCTACTGAAAATGTAGTGGAACTTGTTGCACGTATTTGTATTGGGTGGTTACTGGGTTTGATCATGTTACACTAAAGTGTAAGCACAATAACTGATTTTCAACAAACCCTTGAGTTACTGGCCACCAACATTGCAATCCAAAGGGATATAGAATTTATTTCACATTACAGACTAAAGAGGGGTTTAAATTAGTATAACTAAACATAGTAATTAATTACCATGTCGAGTCAAGCCTAAATTTAAGAACAGGAGCCGTTTTTAGATAGAGGGCACTTCTTAAAAAAAGTTATGTCACCTGTGCAAATAATATTGTTAAAGTAATAAGATTATATCGAGTTTGATAGCAAGGTTATAAGAATTAAATAAAGTTTCTCACATGAATTGGCAAATTACTTTTTCTTTTACCATCTACTTTATTAAATAAATCTCCAAAACGTTTGCTCAGTTAAATTTACATGGGCTTTTACAAATCATCAAACTAACCTCAAACAAAATTAATGAGAACCTAAAGCAAGTGCTAAGGGCTTGAATATAAGTGAATATTTATGGACTTCATGAATAAAGAAACAGGGGCGCTGTAAAAATAGAAAGAAATGGTAAACCCTTCCTCAGGCGAGGAAAAGGAATAAATCCTTCAACACCAACACAGCTGTGCAAAGTTCAACACAAGTATATCTTTAATAGTTTAATTTATTTAATAATTTTAGTTATTCTGTGTAAGTATTTTACCGAAAACTGAAACTGTAACAAAACTATAAAAACCTGTGGTGGTTGGAAAGCATTTTTTGTAGTTCCAGTTTTGGCAGGTCACACTTGAAAACCATCGTATTATAGAAAAGAACTTTCGGAGGGTGTTTGATCAGAAAATGTGTAAATCGTGTTTAAAAAACTGTTCATAACTGTTTTACTATGAACATTAACGAATCCGAATCAATTTAAACCCTTACAACACAGGTTAATTTTAAATACAGTATATACGAGTATATACGACACTTAGAAACATTGACGATAGTATCGACTAAATTAATGCATATATGAAAGATACATCCTAATTAAACAAAAATATTATGTGGGATTGGTAATATGGAGGGTGAGTTTTAAATGCCCCCCTACCTTAACTTTTGAAAAAGGAAAACATTTTATTCAATGGCGACAAAAGGGGGTTGCCGTTTAAACATTTTGGGGGGCCCTCCCCCCGGTTTTTGGATCCTATAAAAACATTTCCTTAAGATTTTCAAAACATTTTTCTTTGTTCAAAGGTTAAGGTGGCGGGAGGACATTTAAAACTCACCCTGTATATCTTTGAGTCTTTTTCCTCATTAAAACGATTTACCAAATTATCCACAGTAACAAAAACAACACTGATTGCTTTACTTTTTGCTCATGTGATAAATATCTTGTTAGAAAGCCATTGATTATTTTGGGGATGGAAAAATAATACTTTCCTTACTCTGCTGTGATGCGATTACGGGCTCTTCCATTGTGGTCAAATATGAACTTTCAATCAAATTCTTTATTTTTACCATCAACATGTGAATTTAGGATACAATGTGTTGGTACTTGGTCATCTTATATTGAAATACCGTATAAAGTTATATTATGTTTCTTGTCAAGCTCATATAATAAAACTACTGTATTCAAACGTTAACTGACGTTTTTGCTACGCAAGGGAAAAACGGGAAAAGCAATGGGCAAGATCTGATTAACATTTTCACGCATCATTGGCTTCCTCTAAATCCAAAACCGTCAGTTGCATAAACGTTTGATTGTTTTGTTTCATAAATGTTGTTTTACATACTAAAGAATTTCAAAACCAGAACGTAAATTATTTTGTTACTTATGTTTTTCTGCACTCTGATCCTAAATAAATGACGATATTTACCGATTGTGTTGAAACCAACTGATGTAAAGTAGGAGACGTACAAAATGCCCACATCAGAATCACATTACATTTTATCTTGAAAGATAAGAGCACATTTATTTAACATTTGTGCTTTACGAAATGTCATTAGATACGATAACCTTTGTCATCCAATAATTCAAACACGTGAGTGTAAATATACATTATCATGTAAATAAGTACGTGTATCATGTAAATAAGCTGGTGACAGTAGATAGAAGCATTATCATCTGACAATCCATCGTAAGACAATTGTTGAATCCTAGATATGAGTACTCGTATCAGCTGAACGACATGACAGATCGCGATGACATGATGTTTGTATTAGTCTGGATGAAAGGTGGGAGCAGTTATGGAGTGAGGTGGATTATAGAAGGAAGAGGGTACGAGAAAGAAAGGAAAGTTTTGCTCCGAGTTTAATCCACTTTGCCGTATCCTCAAACCTCTTGACCTTTCTCATAATCATTTCTGTGAAGATTTTGTGATTTACCTTTATTAGCTGACTTTCTTGGAAGGAAATTCGCTATTAATTTCTTCTCATCATAATATTAAAGTGCTCGCTGTACATTAAATAGTATTGACCAGCATAGCTTTCCATACTTGAACAAACGTGAACAACATGTTTCTATTGAACATATTGGGTTTATTCGAATATAATATCACAAAACCGTTTGACCTCACGTTACCTAGAAAATTTAGGTATTGTTTTAATATATCGCAATTTAAAACATAAGACTCAACAGAAAAACTAATAGTTTTAGTTGCTTTTTATTTTTGAAAAGCTGGAACTTATCTCGTGACCAAATAAATTTTTACAGAGGTATAACTTTTCATTTTCAAGTCACAGTTTAATCTATTAATCGTACACACTTCAGCTAGATTGTAGCTTAGAATAATCAATGACGTTTTAATTGTTTAATCAATCTAACAAACTGCAGTATAATGTTAGTTTTTAGTTAAATTAAACGCTTGGCTCTGAACGTAGGAGATATAATGGAGCTTGCTAATTGATATTAATGTACATTGAAGTTAACGACTTGCCTTAAACTTAACTTGCAAGCTAGAAACCTCGTAAAAATTCATTCCACGCTGTATATTTCTTTGCCCTAGTTTAATTTACTTGAATGCTAAGCAAATTTCCTAAAAGTCTTCATCTAAATTATTATTAAAAAACAATTATTCATTAGAGTAAGCTATTTACTTTTTAAACGCTTGTGAAACGAAAATAGAATTTGATTGTAATTCGTAATCATAGTTTTAGGTTATAAGTATTATTTATACTTTTTAAACACTTTTAAAGGAACATAAGGTTTGTTGCAATAGTTCCCTTATTGGAATGCAAGGCAAAATGTTTGGCCTCTATAAGTTAAACCTTCTGTTGTTAAAGTAAACGTGCGTGAAGTTTAGTTTGGTGGAAACCCCACTTTCATGTCCTAATTTACTTGGAAGTTCTCTTCGTTTAACGGCGACAATGTATTTGATATACAAGGTGAGGCATAACAAACGAACGGGTTTTAAATGAAGGATACATCGTTAGAAGTGCTTAAAAACACTTTGCATTACAGGATAATACTCAAATTATGTTGCCATTTAACAAAATCAATGTCAAGAAACAACATCAAGAATTTTCATCCTTCAAAAACAAGCTGTTTGAACCATCGCAAAATTGCGTTGGAGAGAGTCGTTCAGGCAAGCATTAAAACTGTTGACACTACCGTGCATCTACATTCTAGTGACATGTCTCTTTTTCAAAACAAAATGTTATACCATAAGAGGTTGCGACACACACTCTTATGAAACCAGCGGCAGGTACAACAACCAAACTGGGAGACACAGGACGGTAGTCCATGAGCGCTTACCTTCTCAGGCAGGTGTTCATCATATTAACAGATTACCAAATTCGTTTAAAAACACACAACTGCCCAAGGCATTCAAAGCTCGTCTAAAAATGTGTTGTCCACTCAAGCTGTTAATACCATAGACGAGTTTATGGCGTTTAACTAGGAGACCTTATTCAACATATTCAAAAGTTCATGATAAGAACCACTGTTGTATAATGTCCAAAGGCTTTAAAATAAAGGTATATGAGAAAACGTTTCTGAACGCTTTTCGTGCAAGAAGACCAAATGACCGATACATATTCCAACCTAGATCGTACTAGAGTACAGTAGAGAAACTTGGTATCGTTGGTATATAAACTACAAACATCTCTTAACTTGCCTCTTGCTTTAACTCTCAATTTAATCTTTTAATATTACTATTTTGGAGGAATACGAGTAGTGTTTGAAAAAACTAGGTTGGAATAAAAGGTCGGATGTTTATTCATTGAATACAACCAACAAAGACAGGGCTCATTCGATTCGTGGTCACTACATTTGGCGCAAGTCCAACTTTTGAGTTAAGTGCCCTATACATTTCGTCTAGTTTTTCTAAATTTGATAAAAGTCCGATAAGTATTGTAAAGAACAGCTGTTTGGATACCTACTTTTATAAAAATGTAACCATTTCTTAATTTAGTACTATATAATTATAAATAAACTTTCTTCAGCTAAACTTTCAATTAAAACAATTGAATGTATTGTTAAGAAAATCGTAAAAGGTTATGATAAGTATAAAAATAATAATAATAATAAATACATTATACTGTACACTTATTTTTATACATTATAACCTTTTAAAATTAATTTTAAGTTTTGCAATTTTGAGTACTAAAATAAAAACGTAGCAGTGTAAAAAACAAATCCAGTTTGAACATAATTTGCATTTTAATAATTCTAGTTTCGGTAAAATCCATGTTGGAAAATATTACTCCAAATGAAGTGATAATGAACTTTGATTATACAGAAACATCCTCAATGACACGTCAACTTTTGTGCAACAGCATAAACGCAAGCATACAATACCAGTTTGATATAAACACCTATCCACAAACATTTACAAACGTCCACTATAAAGCACGGTTCATGTGTTGATTTGTCTTTCCTCTGAGCGTATTATCAGAATCCTCCTTTCCCTGCTCGTAAGCTAAGTTGGTTAATGGAACCACTTTGAACCCAATGTAGCTTTTGTGCCTCACCCTGTATACATCACATTGAGTTCATACTCTGGAGAGCTTTAATTTACCCACCTAAGCTCACTGGCTAGTCCGTTTCTCTGAGTGTGTTGTCCAAATTCCCATTTCCCTTCTCGTAAGCTAAGTTGGTTAATGGAACCACTTTGAACCCAATGTGGCTTTTGTGGCCTCACCCTGTATACATCATATTGAGTTCATACTCTGGAGAGCTTTACTTTATCTACCTAAGCTCACTGGCTAGTCCGTTTCTCTTAAGGGCCGGTTTTTCATCACTAGCAGTTGTTAACTAACTGCCGTTGTTGTTTACAGTCTGCAATGATTACATTTTCTTACGTAAACATCTCAAAAGTACTAAATGAATTATTTGAAGATCATTCATGCAATAATAGTATAGTTTAACCTTTTATTGAATTTAGCATGTACACATTATGCTAATATAGGTAAATACAAACTTCTAACACCAAAATGCAAAATCAAAACAGACAAACTAAAACTTAACCTAAAAAATCCAGCTTTCCTATTGGTTGGCTCCTTGTATTTTTAATCGCCGGTTAAGGCTGAATTGAAAAAGGCCCTAAGTGTGTTGTCCAAAATAAGTTCCCTGCTCGTAAGCTATGTTGGTTATTGGAACCACGTTGAACCCAATGTGGCTTTTGTGGCCTCACCCTGTATACATCATATTGAGTTCATACTCTGGAGAGCCTTACTTTACCCACCTAAGCTCCACTGGCTAGTCCGTTTCTCTGAGTGTGTTGTCCAAATCCCCATTTCCCTGCTCGTAAGCTAAGTTGGTTAATGGAACCACTTTGAACCCAATGTGGCTTTTGTGGCCTCACCCTGTATACATCATATTGAAATCAAACTCTAGAGAGCCTTGAGTTCCTTTAATTATTAGTTACTTTACCTGCAAGCTCACCCACCCCATAATCAAAACACAGTGGTGGGGGGTAGGTTATAAACCTTTTAAAAGCAACCCTCCTGTGGAATTTTTGAATGAAGGAAATTTTAACACAAGTGCAACTACGCAAAGAAAAAAAGGTTTTGATCTCAACTAATATTGCTATACCCATTTAAAACTATAAGTTGGCAATGTCACATTTCCCGTACAGTTTCTTTTAGCTGACAAATTTTTCACCATAATCCTTTGAGGGAAATTTCACAGCCCTATCAACGGAATAATGCATTTAAAATGGTTTGGGGTTCCCTGCCCACTGGTTTTGGATGGGGCGCATGATCCAAAGTCAAAACAAAACGTCAGCACCCTATAAAACATTCCCCAAATTTTCTGAGTTTAAATTTAAAACTTACCTTGTATATAATTCAATGATATTGATCAAAACTACAACAACTTCATTATATTTACATCATTTGATACATGTGTATACTTTGTTCGAAAATGTTCACAATCTTCAGTTCTCCTCAACTTCTGTATTATACCTTCCAGAAAACGAAAATAACACGTCTCCGTTGCATATACTGTGTAATTAATTATTCGGGATTTGAAGAAATACAGTCGTAATTTGTGTACTATCCTAAACTATACATCATCAGGGAATCCATGTGAAATTAGTACATTTATCAAATCAACCTTATATTCAATATTATTTGAGAAACTGGCAGGTTTGGTTTGCTTGACAATGTTTGTATCGTTCGGGTATAAAGCAATCTTTGCTTTGTTTAGAAATATAGCCTTTATAAGTTGAAAACCGTAATAAAGAAGAAACACCTTAGCACCTTAGATTATTTATAAATGCACCATTATAAAGAATAGGGTCTGGATAAATGAAAATAGGATAACATTGTGACAAATCTAGACCTCTGAAATCAACCATAGCTATAACAAAAACAAATGTCCAATTAACAGAGTTTGGTTTGATAATAATAAAACTTCTCAGCTGCAACCAATAGCGTGAAACAAATACACGGGTGGAACATATGGATTGAATTCTCAACATTTCACCTGGTTATATTACATCGATCTGACTTCTAGAGTCAAGGGTTTGATAAACTAAAGGAAACATATGGAAAGCAACAGCATTTTCCAATGTTTTCTTCAAAATGTAAATAAAAAAAACTATAAGTTGGTTAAAAACTGGACAATTCTAGTAAACACGTATGGCAGTATGGTTATTAAGGAATATATATGATCAAGATAATTAAGGATAATTTCTCAAGATATCAAAAGAAAAATTAAATATAAAACTATTGGGTAGTTCAACACTGTCAACATTACATGTCTTTTGATACATAAAAAAATTACAACTATTATTTAATTTATAACAATTTGGAAGGAAATTTGAAAAAATAAAAGGATACAAATGTAATACTTTTACTGTAATCAACTTTTCATACAGCACTATAAACAGTAAAAACAAGCCTTTGGAAATAATCTGGAAAGGGGTAAGTTAGGTTTAACTGACATCATCTGCTTCAACAGCGCTTTAGTAATTAGCTGACTAGCTGCTGATGAACGTCTCTTTTCACTCGTTTAAACTGGTATTTTCAAATCCTTATATGCTTTCAATTAGGTAAGAAATAAAAGTAAAACCGTTCGTAACTATTAGGACACAGCTAAACTACGAAGATACTTCAAGAGGTTAAAGTGGTATGTTAATTTGTTATTTGACGTATTTACGTAAATATTTATAATGCTTTCAAAAACTTACAAAGATATTTCAGACAGTACTTGGGTTAGTTTTAATGAGATCTGCTTAACCCTGCAAATAATTATATTCCATAATGTATATGTATATTTGCCACGATGAGTTCGGTCTGTCTATCAAGTCCATAATTTGTCAAGGGCAAACAAGAAGTAGCTTATAGTTGAAAGTCCTAAATCCTAGTATAAGGGTATTACAAAGGCCGTAGGAGATTTTCAGCGTGAAATATCTCAAAACATTATGTATTATATGTGAGAAAGAAACGGAGTATAAAAGGTTTGATTCAGAGGGCTAACCGTGACGTTGTCATGGTAACGACAGCGCGACGAACACATCTACGTGTTTACAATAAAACCAGATGTTTTCAAAAGTCCTGTAATTCAAAACATTTTCAATACATGTATTTGCAGCTGCTGTTTTAGAGTTAAATGACAAACAGATATCTTTAGAAATGAACGAGTCACACATTTAAAACTTAAAGTTGCGGGGAAGCTAATAATAGTTCAATAAAATAATGAACCTCCATTGATACGATGTAATTGAAACAGCAATCGATGGAAAGGAGATAACATGTTCTTTCATCCAAAGTAACTAGAAGGGACAGAAGCAGTTCGTTTCCAATTAAAAACAGAACTCGATCAGAGTAATTCCGAGTGTAATCATTCAAAGACTTGTTCATATCCTTTTTACTTCTTTTGAACGATCCTTTCTTTTAGAACATCTAAATCATCGCATGTTGAAAGGAATAAAGTGTTCAGTAGGAAATTATGTTTATAGTAGATGTGGTAAGTTCTAGTTGAGGACGAATTCGTATTTATGTGTTAAATGTAGCGTTACTAGTATAGCTACGTATTAATAATAAAGGTAATTACAAAGAATAGCCTTTGTAGTATTCTTTCCCATTTTAATGATGACACATACTATCATAAGACTTAATGGTTGATGTGTTTACGTATAATAACACAGAGACTTTTGAAGTGTGGCAATTTGACTTTTTATCATACACACAAGGATATTATATTTAGTTACGTAGTAGGCTATATGTAAGTAATTTCATTCTGTTAAGCACGTAACCGGTGTTTTTATTTGTAAGATCTTCACATTAAACAGATCTTTAGGTAATCCATTGCTAACTCAGCAAGTCAATTACACCGAGCCAATTTACACTGTTTATGTCCTATTTTAGTCAGACCAATTTGTAGGTTAGACAAAACGCACTGAGAAAAATAACTGTATAGTTTTTTGTTTTGTTAATATGTAGCATAAATTAGAAATCACTTGAGTAGAATTGCATATCGGGTTGAATGGTGGTTAACCCTGTGTTGTGGCTATTGATTTCAGTGGTTGTGTCAGACACGTGCTGATGGATTTCATTTTCAAAATGATCACGTGGTACTTCAGAGGTTCAAGTTTCACAGCTGAGTTCAATATATTCAATGTATTTATAAATAAGTTTTAAGTAGAGCTGTCATGAGTAAAGCAAATTTCCTTTGCAATGTGTTTAATTCACCAATTGTTAGTCCAGTTCTCTTTGCTGACAGTATTTTTTCGGCCATGGGCCTAAGACTTCAGTTGTATTTTACTGCAAGTTTGACTTTCTATCAAAAAGTAAAAACTCATTTCATATGTCCTACTCATTACGTTTTGACCGTAATATTTTTAAAACGACTATTTTGAAGTTTATAACATTTAATATATTAATCATTGGATAGCATTTAAACACATATTTCATCCAAATGCTATCAAAATCAAGAGAAATTGATTGTTTTTTACATCATTAAACCCCTTTTATTGTGAAGCCTCGCCCTCCCCAAATAAAAAAATATAATATATTTCTGGCTAACAACCCTGGAGAAAACATTTACTAATGAGACATGTGTATCAAATTTTGTAGAAAACAAACAAAATGTAAACTGTATACTTTTAAACTTTGGAAAATTGTAGCCGTTCAATAGTTAAGATGTAGGAAATGTTAAAGGACTCTTGTTATTCTAATACTTTAAATTTTCCAAGTTATTAAAACACACGAAACGATAGTATAGTCTTGTCATATTAAAGAAATCAGAAAACCTTTATTGGACCTAAATTTTACAAAACAGTGTTTTATCTAACAATAACTACTAAACAACTTTGAAGACAAAATGCGTGGATCGAACCGGGACTCACTTGCCGGGTGATTATGCTGACCACTACACAATCTGGCCAGCCTATTTATGCTTTCAAACTCAGAGTTCTTAAGTCTGAATGTTTATCCGGAACATGTGACTGTCAATAGCGACTTTGTTTATAACTACGATACATACACGGATAAAAGATTGGATGACAAAGTGATATAAGTACAATATTATCTAGGTTTAAAGACACGTATGATCTCACGTGTGAAAATCTTGAGCTCGTTTTATTACTTATAAGGCACATAGTAGTCTAGAACAGAACCTACAAGAGATATTAATTAGACAGGTGCTTCACAAACTTGCTAAGGTTGGTTGATATAGAGCGGCAAGTTTCTGTGAAGTTTCTGCTTCAAACCGCAGTCCTCATTTAAAGCTTCGTCTGTTTTACTGTTTCAGTCAGGGTATATCGTTTCAGGTAACTAAATTGAACACGTCTTTCGGTGTGTGCTAACAATAAGAAATGGCAAGTTGTTTGAACACAATATGTCAACCTTCCAACGTCGTTTAAAGTTACAAGCTATCAATTTTATAAGTAAACCTATTTCTTTTATAAAACTTTATCGTTGGAGGAAGGAAAATTATTTCCAATTTTACGTTTTAGTTTAAAAGGAAATAGGAAGTAATACTATATGTGACTATATTATTTGGGATGGATCAAGATTGAAGAATCTGACTATATTATTTTATACATACATTTTAAAAGTAACTAAATGTTATGTTTACACCAAGAAAACTTTCTTTTTCATAAAACAACCTATTTCAAGTAGTTTTTTTCATTTTACAAGCATTTTGCAATTTTATTACTGTAGTCACCAACCGACCCACTTCCATTATCAGTCTGTACATGTAACTTAACCAATAGAACAAGTTGGCTTGTTTATGTTGAAACCCCCTTAAGGCTTACCCTATATGTGACTAACAAACACTTGTAGAATCAGTTGACAATAATTTTGACCTGGATGTGTTGTAAGCTCCCAAGACTCAACGTATTGTCATATTGGTTGGTACTTGCAGATCAATAAGGCGTGGTGGATTATCTACGTTGAGAACCCTTGAGGCTTTCTCCTTACCTTACAACCTCTTGTGTAATCAGCTAACAATCTCTGCCGGGGACGTTTTCCTCATAATATATACATATTAACCTTAATTTGTATATCCTTTTACAATATCTTATCAAAGCACTGTTTTAGTGTGGACTATTGTTCAGTACAAACTATTCAATGGTTACTTCCAACTTAAGACTTATTACTGTATCATCATCTGCATTTTGTTAGCCTCGAGCAGTTGTCTGGCGAGTTCGCTTGTGCCCAACACATTGTATGTCCATTGTAATACCCTTTTGAAATAATTGTTCTCTTTACGTTAAAAAGTACCAAACAATGAGTAGTTTTATATTGTGATTGTCTTTCAGCTTGTTGTAGATAAACTATCGGAAACTGTCAGTTCGTTTTAAAGTTTGAATGAAATTCTAGTAACTATGACATGTTATCATTACGTAAGTTATAGTTAATTGTAAATATCATGTTGATAATCGAATTTCAGGGCGGGTAGTGTAGTGGCTAAGCAACTGGCCTCCATAATGAGATGTTACGAATTTTATTCGCACTCGTAACGTTTGTATTTACCCCTCAAGTATACTCAGTTGCGCGAAGTGAGTAGTAGTAGAACATCCTAATAAGTAGCGGATCCGTGGCGGATAAGTATCGACTCCGGACACATTACTCCGGTGGCCCGGGTTCGATCCCCGCAGTCACCACTTACATTTGTAATGTGACTAGTACGGTGACGCTAGGTAAAGGTCGAGGTTAAGTGGTAGAGACGACTTTGTAGTCCTAACTTCCCCTCGTTAAGCAAGACCAACTTTACCTTTTTTTTTAATAACGAACACAGAAATTGAAAATTCGTCGGGTTTACAGTGAACTAACCACGCTTCCCGGTTCAAACAGTGGCCTATCGCGTGGTTCTAGCAGGCTTGGATTATTGATCATTCTTTCTATTTACATTATTCTACGTTAAGTTCTCAAGTTAATTACTAATATTCTTTTAGTTTATTATTTCAAGACATATTTCAGTACAATGTAGAAAACACTAGACGCGGCATTTAATTATTACAACATTGGTTCATTGATTTCGCCTGCACATAAAAGGTTTGGAATTGAGAGAAGTCCTTAACTTACTAACGGGCTGTTTATCGAGTTCACCAGTTTAACACGGTTTAAACTGTTTGGAAGAAAACACTCCTTTGGCTAAGACAACTTACACAGCGTCTGAGGCCTGACAACTAGTTTAAAATGGTCATTCCCAGTATTGTCTACCTTATGAGTTCCAAATAGGTTCCTCCAATTAGCTCAAATATTTTGTTCTGACAATTAAGAAATAAGAAAGAGCTATGAGAAATTATCATGTAAATTAAGAACGATTATGTACGCACTCGCATTCTACAGTTTTATTTTATAATTTCAACAAATCCACAGTAAAACAAATTCCAGCGCACATTATTATCGGTGTTGAAACTCGAGATATCAAATCATTGAAACCTTGAAGGCAAATAAGGTAAAATGCTTTGGGCTTCAGTAGAACAAAAGGTGTCTTGTTAATTTATTAATTCTTTATTGTTAATTTATACACTTAACCCCATATGTAAGTCAATATATAAAATACATAAATATATTTTTAATTGCGGAAACATATGAAAATTGTATGCAGTTGGCATTGATTGCATTAGTATATAAAACAGTTAATAATAATTCTCAACATAATCTTGTTTATACATACATTATTACATTATTTTCAATTTAAAACAAGAACGGTTATCTTCAAACACGTATTTCATTTTTGTTAAAATATTTTTCTTGATATTTGAATGTTCTTAACTAACAAGTGATATTACACGTATCACACAAATATGAAACTCCTTCCTCGTGGTTGTTAAAAGGCCGGGGCTCTGGACTCAAAGAGCTGAATTAAAGGGTTACAAGGCTTATCCCATGTTTAACCAGCTGCTGGTTAGTTAGTTCACAGCCTAGCCGCAAGTAGCGCTAGTGTACACCTCATTACGCCAGACCAACAAACCTTGTCACGACTCTATTTGCCGTGGCTTAATTAAACTGACCCTCTTTGATACTGTTTTCTTTTTACGTTTTTAGATACATTAACGGTGCTTTGTCTTTCAAGATAGGTACATCACAACTGTATCAACTATTAATAAACTATCTTTGGTTAGAACAATTATTTATAAATGAGCAGAGTTTGACAGCAATATTATCTGAAGTTGAACTATTATTGCGGACATTTTACATCGTTAGTGAACAAAAAAAACCTTTTTTGGGTATTCTGTTTTGTTCACTAACGATAGAAAATGTCCGCAATAATAGGCTAGTTCAACTTCTGAAATCCTCCCATCGTCAACAACAAACTTCAAACAAAGAATATTATCTGGTGTGCCAAGAGTTTCTTTCAAAAATGTCCAACATCTGAAGAGTCAAATTTAAATATTTGACTTTTAATATTTGAGGTACAACGTAGACTTACTTAGCTTAACTTCCTAACAATTTCCATCTAAACAAATTTTCAAGTTTGGTGTAAGACGAAGAGATTCGCGACAAAATCATTTCAACTTTTTAACTTTTGTAAACGATTATAATAACTTTCTCTTTTAACGAACTCTGCGTAAATAGTCAACTAGTCAACTTTTAACCTTTTGAGCGGTAATTGACCATTATTAATTTAATATATTATCAAAGATGCGACTGTTTGTAAAGTTTTACTACTGACGAGTCAGGCACCGTGCTATGTCCTCCGTAACATATAAGTTATAAATAAGTAATACTATCGTCACAAAACAAATATCATTTCACAAATTTAGTAGAAGCTATCTTCAAGAAGGTAGAAGGTTTTGATTCTTGTAAGTGGTACAATGGATATACAGAACAAAGCACATAAGCTAAGCTTCGTTATAAGATAAAGGTGACAGTAGACACTGTATCTCCTGTCACAAGCAAGGGTCGGCTCAACTGTCCCATTGTACACATAACAATGATAACAATGATAAACAATACAGATGAGTAGCTGAGTCTCATATCCCTGTGTTTGCACTTCTGCAAATCTTTTCCTCTAGGAGGTGTGGAAATCGAGTGTATAAGATGGCTTTCGTTGAACTTAAATGAAAAGTAAGTACTTACTGCAAACTTGACGGGTACTTTCTTTAGGTCCATCGTGGGTCAGGTGAGTCCCAAATGTGACATATGCGAAGGTCACTGCTAATTTTCGACGTAAGGTAAATGTGTTGAGTATCAAATTAAAGCTCATACGTTAAAAATCTTAATTTTAATTTTTTTTCACACAAACTGCAGAAAAGCTAAGCAAAGGCAACTTTTAGTGATATATTTCCATTCAATTCCTGCAAAATACTCGTTTTCTATTTTACTATAGAAGTTTCTATTAAATATATATCAATAACATGGATTTTCATGTAACCCATCAATATAGAATCGATTTCGATATATTGCCATGATTTGCCGCCAAACCACAAACACAACTCTTGTAGAACAAAACAAAACTGCTCAGTTCTCTCAGCTAGACAAAATGTAAAGTTGGGTTTTCCGCCCAGGTTATTCTAACGTTTGCTCAGCCAACAGTGACTTTGTATGAACAAACCTTCTCCCTTGCATTCTTAATAAAGGAACTACGATCTTTGTGTAATACTTTCATAGATAAATATAAGGTGAGTACGCTTATTACTATTAATATCAACACATAATTCCTCTGTATCATTAGGTTTGACGCTCTAATAGACAAAAATAATGTAAATTTAACTACTCGACTGATAAAGTTGGTTGTATTGTGAGTGTCCATATATGCTCGTTGATAAACCAAATTAGGTTTGTACGCTGGTTTAAAGCAATAAAAGAGTTTCGTTTTCTAAAACCAATGCTCAGCAAATCATAGCCTGGAATCAATACGCTAGTGGAACATGCGGGTTGATTTTGTCAACAAGTCAACCGGCTACATTACATCGATCTTACAAATGAACTGCAAAGCAATTGCACTGGTATGTGCTCATTTATTCATGGGTAGCAGAATAATAATAATATGAATTTAGTTACAAATGACGTAGTCAGAATAGTTTGTGGGATGTTAGTTAATGTTGAGTGTGGATTTATGAAATGACCATTGACCACGAAAACCTAGCAGTAGGTTATTTTTCCTAAGTTAGGTGAAACTTTAAATTTTAAATATATAGACGATATAGCGTAGTTAAAAACATTGTAGATTTTTATACTTAAAAAATATACTTCTTTGGAAATCAACCAAAATAAAATTAAGCGTATTTCTCTGAAAGGTTACATATACAAATATGAGCTAGTGTACGGGTGATGTTAATTTTTTGAGTTGCTAAATTAAGGATATCAAATGAGTGTTTTGATGTTGGATTGATAAAAGCCGGTTTTGGAAAGAGGATAAGTTGCGTTTAATTGACATCATCTGCTTCAGCAGCGCTGCTGTAATTGGCTGACTAACTGCTGCTGATGGACCTCTCTTTTAATTGGTTCACGTTGATGTTTTCCTTATATACCAAGACTGATTATCGTAACGCAAAATTATTTCATGTTTGCAAGCCATCTTTTTTGTAAAACTGATTATTTGAATTTTTAAGTAGGAATATAATGACTCAATTTAGTTTATTGACGACGCAAAAGATTATTTATTGTTTATTTGTTACTTCAACAATAACTTTACAACTACATTAACCCACTTACATTCGTGGAAGTAAAGCAGTCTGTAACTTGTCTCAAGGGTGCATGTAAACAAGTAAATCCCTTAAAACCAACTGATAAGAGGACGGTGACCCTTGACAAAAATCTCCCACGGGGTATAATTTGTAGATAACAGAGAATATATGGGGCATATTTTGTACCATGGGCTTTTGAAATAATGTTGTACAATACTATACTGACCGAAACAGACAACATCGACAAACCAGAAATTAGTGTACAATCTGGAAACAAAATTTATAGCTTAAGTTTAACGAATTCCTGATTTAATATATGAAATTGCATGTGTGCTTTTTAAACATGTACTAAGGTGCGACGAATACATTTCATAGAAATTTTAGTTCAAAAGTGTTCTTAAAAAGAATATTCTTAGAGTACAAACATATAAAGTAATCAAGTAACAGTCAATACTGTGCAATATATGTTTGCGTTATTATTGAAATAATCTATGATAACGGGTTATTCATTGAATGTTACATGTAGTTAATATCATATTTTATTCTTAATTAAGTAAATGAGGCTCTTTAAATTGATACTACAGACTGAAAACTGCCAGGGCAAAGGACTGTATCAAAATTAAGTAAAACTGGTTATAAGATAAAGTTGCAATCAGGAAAGGGCACAGGGGATAATTCGAAGGGGTTCCAAACTTACTCTCCATTTCGCCTAATTGGCTGTCCTAGCCGACCTGTGACCTTTTGAAACTTATTATTTCAATATATATCTTTCGTCCAACACTGCTTTTATAGTTTACTTTTTGTTTTAACTAAACAGTATTTCATAAATAAACATCCGAAAAATTGCATCAACAAAGTAAAGAAAAATCGATTTGTTTGAGCTTGAATGTTTTTAAGTGAAAATGTTTCTTGAAGTTCTTTATTACTGGCTTTACGTTTATGTTTCTTGAAGGTTTGCTCATCTTTGAAATTATTTTAAAATTACCAAAACTATTTATCTTTGCTACTTTGAATTGAAAGCATTTCGTTTACGATATAATAGGCCAACCAAAGGAATATATGATCGTTTATTTAGACAGACGAAAATATAAAGTAAGGCCAGACTATTAATTCCAATACTTCTAGCGCATCTTTTCTACAAAAAAAACCCATAAAATTTCGAATATAATAAATCCTTTCTTCTGAGAGCTTACCCCTTAAGAAAGGATATACACTACGTTCCATATTTCGATAGTTTCTAGGCCTAGCAATTTACACTATACGTTGACGAATCAATGAATGAGTCATAACAAAGACTTTTATAAATAAATTTATTGAACAATGTTATCACTTTTCATAACACATTTTATAAACAAGGGATAAGAATAAAAAATAAAAGTAAAAGGGGCAAGAGCCTAACGTGTTGTCGTCATGGAAACGGCTTTCGATAGCACCACAGATCACCAAAAAAGGTTTTCTTAATAATTTGTAAGCTCTTATTTCATGTTATAACAACATTTGGAACATCTCAATATTCACTTTTGTTAAATACCTTGTATTACTTAATCCTGTACTATTAAAACAAAAAAACTGTCGTTCAACTTTTACAGATCTACAAAACTTTAAAAAGGATTTAAGAAAATTTCAATATATTTCGGGCTTTGCCTTCTTCAACTGAATACAAACAAATATCTAATCCTGTATTTAAGTTAAGTGTTAATTGTATTTTAACAATTATAAGTACATAACAATAACACTTACCGAACAGCATTTATAATTAAAACAGTTTTGTTAAACTCTAAAATAAATAAACAAAATAATAAAATAATTTAATGAGAAGCTTAGAAGATATTATCTCTCGTCGGAAGTTCTCTTGAAAGGGGAACTAATTGCCTTACTGAATTTGATAACGACTTACTTAAGATCATGGTAAAAGCACTTAGAATAATTACTTCAAATCTCTAGCTGATGTAAAAGGGGCAAGGGCATAAAATAAAAAAGAGTTCAAGCTATGAATAATTCATGATCTTTTCATATTGAACAACCTCATTGAGTGCTTTGAAACCTTAAAATACCGCAAAGCATGTCAATTTTGTAGGACACGGAGCTCGTTCAAATTCATGAGTAATCAATAAGGTACATAAAAATGAAACGCTATGTATGAGTTTTCAGATTACTTGATTAATTTTTTACTTATTAAAGAATATTTGTTTTACGACCCTTTATCACTAGTTATCACGTTTTCGTAAAATTACGTTTCTCTTTGAAATTTTAAAGGCCAAATAACAATATTTTCTTTATTTCACAGATTTTCTTGACTGTAATAAGGCCTCATATTTAGGTATACATCTCACGTCAAAGTATATAAAACAAATAATAAAATATTGAAGGTCTTCAACCTTTTTACTTTTAAATGCGCTTTGGAAATGGTTTCGTATAGGTCCATAGCTATCAATCATTTGTTACATTTAAATGATGTTATTTATAGTCACATTCATGCTTGTATTAATGATCAGTCTATCTTAAACGAACTTAATGGGAATCAAAGGCTAAGAGATTGAGTAAAAGTGAAAATTTATGGATTTCATGAATATTGATAAAGGGACGCTGTAAAAATAGAAGGATATTATTCTGCCTCAGGTGAGGAAAAGAAATAAATCCTTTCCCCAACACCAACAAAGCTCTGCAAAGTTCAACACGTGCATCTTTGAATTATTACGCAGAAAAACGCAGCATTCTTGGTTCCTGAATCTGTCTGAGCGCAAACAAAAATATCTGTTGATTTGTACCCTTTTAGGCCAGGATTATTTCCTTTTTTATTTTATTAACGCCAAAATGTAACCTTCACAGCGTCCAAATACAACTAATTGACAATTAATATCAAAGGCTTCCGGTTTACACCACGTCACAGTTGAAATACAAATACTGCTAATTGTTTCGAACTTTGCTGTGAAAAGTCATCCTCAGTAGCTAGTTGAATGGATGAGGAGTCAGTCAACCAGCTACTGAGGATGACTGAAAGTCGAAACGTTTGCAGTATTGTATTTCAACTGTGACGCGGTGTAAAACCGGTAAAAGATATTAATGATGACACCGGCCGCAGCTTGAGAATTAAGATTATTTATTGACTATGTATCATCCAATAATAATTGTTTTATAGTTATAAATGTTAATAGGTTAATAGGTTAATAGTTTTCATGTTTAGGCAACTGCAACTGTAACAAACTATAAAACCCTTTGGTGGTTAACAAACGTTATTTTTAAATCCAGTTTTGGCAGTTTGGATCTGAATAATGTTGTATTTTAGAGACAAAGGGCTCAGAAGGGAGTTAGGTTTAACATTTTGTTAATCATGTTCAACAAACGGTTAAGACTTTTTTGTATTAAATTTCAACTAATCCTATTTTTTACTTATTTTAACTAAAGGTAATTTTAAAATGGTATAAATAAATTTAGAAACATTAACTTTAAGTTTGATTCCTCACAAATGTTTGGGATAAACAATATCCAAGCATGAACATAACTAAAAATTTGACAAAATTAGGCAAATTTGTTTTCTAGGCAGTTTCTAAATCGATGTGTGTGTTTGTATGCAAAACACAGTGAATACGAGCTGATTGCTTTACCTTTTATCCATAAGATAAATCAAATATCCGGTTAGAAAGCCATTTGTTGTTTTAGGGGATGGAAAAATAATACTTTCCTTACTCTGCTGTGATGCGATTACCGTATCCTCCATTGTGGTGAAATATGTACTTTCAATCAAATTCTTGGTTTGAACTATCAACACGTAAAATTATAAAACAATGTTATAGCCAACTACATGATCGACCTTCATATATTATAAAATAAATGTATCAAATCAGAAATATTAACGATATTCAAATGTAGACGAAGGTTGCTGTCACGCAAAGGAAAAAAAGCATTGGACAAATCTGAACCAATTTTTTCTCGTTATTTGTTTTTATATAAAAACCGAACCCGTCAGCTACATACAGGTTACGTTCTTTTTTGTACCATATTTGTATACATACTGAAGCAAATCTAGAATGTAAATTTCATCATTTATGTTTTTCTGCACTAAAGTAATGATGATGTTTACAGATTGTGTCGAATTCCAATGCTACAAAGTACGAGAGCTACAATATACCACCATCAGAATCCCATTACCGTTATCTTCAAAGATAAGAGCAAATGTTTTAAACCTTTTTGTATTTTGAGATGATATGAGATACGATTATTATTGTCAATAAGTGTTCTAAACACAGACAAATATCAAACTGATGACACTTTCAAATCGATGACACTTAGATAGAAGCATTATGAGCTAAGGGACTGTTACTACTGAGCCAGATGACATAATGTTTTTGTGTTAGTCTGGATGAAAGATAGGGGAAGTTAGGGAGTGAGGTGTATTGTAGAAGGAAAGAGGGTACGAGAAAGAAAGGAGAGGTTTACTCCGAGTTTAACCCACTTTTCCGTATCCTCAAACCTCTTGACCTTTCGCATAATAATTTCTGTAAAGATTTTGTGATTTACCTTTATTAGCTATTTTTTTGAAGAAATAAATGATTCGTTCTGTTATCATAATAGTTTTACATTCGACGTTGTCAACAGCAAGTATTTAAATTATTTAAAGAGAAGTTAAAACTATGGTGTTATTTCTTACTTACTGTGGTACTATGGTACTTATATGCTTCTTCGGGTAAATATTCCGTTGAGGAATTGCAAATATTCCAGTAATAGAATCTATATATTAAAAGAACTGATTAAAATATAATGGCAGTCAGTACAACCGTTGTATCACGCCGATTGTCTTTATTTCATTTGAATGAAAGGTATGTATGCATAGATTTGTCATGAAACATCGAAAATCGCTTAACTTTCGCCCTTCTCAAGTTATACTCAAAAAAGGCTTTTTCCTATGTTTTCTTCGATTTGTCCTGTCATATCTCAGGTTCTAATTGAGATAAGTTATTCGTTTTGGTCTAAGAACACTCAGTGAATCATGCTCTTTCATTAAAGATATCGTTCGACGTATTTGGTTACATCTAAGAGGAGTTATGTGTGGACAAACGATTTTGTCACTGTTAAAAATTTAAATTTGTTTAAGATAAAACATATGGGCAAAGTATTAAAAATTCCCAGCTGCTATAAGTGTAAACATCAACAAATAATAACAATAACAGTGTATAAGTTTCAACCCTCAAGGAAATAGTCATTAGCAAAGTGAATACCCAAACCGAGAGGCCGAAGCAGAACCGTGAGCGAAGCGAACTGAACTGAGGCCGCAGGCCGAAGTGGGGGTCTGGGGCGGAGCCCCTGCTGGCCGAAGGCTAGTTATAGGCCTAATGAAAAATAAATAATAACTTTTCATGTTTTGAAATTACAGTACAAATCTAATCGGACGCAATCCAGCCAGATCATAGCCTAGTATTCTTAAATTGCGTTTCTGACAATTTTATCAAACTGCGGTATGATTCTAGTTTAATCAGAAGCTTGGCTCTAACGCTCTGAATGTTAGAGATATAATGGAGCTTGCTAATTGATATTAATGTACCTTGAAGCTAACGACTTGCCTTAAACTTAACTTGCAAGCTAGGAACGTCGTAAAATTCATTCAACGCTGTATATTTATTTCCTTGCCTTAGTTTGATTTAGTTTAGGGTAGAGAAAATGCCCCATAGGTCTTCTTAGAAATTACCAGTCAAATAAAATTATTCAGTATTCTTTTTAAACGCATGTGAAATTAATAAAGAATGCAATTGCAATTTCTAATATTTGTTTTAAAACCCTAGCAATTATTAACTTGCCCGTAGTAACATTAAAAGTAATTCGGATGTAATGCAATTGTTCTGAATCTGACTAGCTTATGCGCAGGTATTTAAACCCATTATTGGAATGCAAGGCAGAATGTTTAGCCTCTGAAAGACAAACCTTCTGTTGTTAAAGTAAACGTGCATGAAGTTTACTTTGGTGGAAACCCCACTTTTACGTTCAGTTTGACTTGAGAGTTTTCTCCTTTTAACCACTACTTTTTTAACATTTGGATACTTCTAATTATTATTGGGTTCTTTATGTTTTGCTTATTTTAAAGCATGTATATAAATAAAATTAAATTAAATCTGAAATTTTTCAAATCCAAATATTAACGTGTTTTTAACAAGTCTGTAACACATCTAGTACTGAAATCTCACGATCTTTTGAATAAAACTAAATATTTTAAATTCAGGTTGTTTTTGTAAGTATTTTGCAAACTAAATTGTTATAATTGTAAACTAATTTGTTGTTAGTGTGTTATTTTGATGACATTACTATCTTTGGAAAAGACGTAAAAGATCATGATATAAATCTACACAAGGTCCTTACTCGACTTCAACAAAAAGGATGGACACTTAACAAATCTAAATGTGAATTCAGGTGTGAAAGCATCAACCTACTAGGTCATCTGGTGACCAGAGATGGAATAAGACCAGATCCTTCTCGCGTGGAAGCAATTAAACAGCTAAAACCCCCTAATGATGTGAAAGAACTAAGAAGAATACTCGGAATGGTTAACTACACAGCCAAGTTCATTCCAAATTTATCAACAATTGCTCACCCGTTAAATATTCTCCTGCAAGAAAATATTCAGTTTGTATGGGGTCAAAATCAAGATGAAGCTCTAGCAAAGATTAAGTCATTGCTGGTTTCTGAACCATGCCTAGCTCTATATAGTACAACTAAAAAAACATTCCTATCAGCTGACTCGTCATCGTATGGACTCGGAGCAGCTTTACTACAGCTTCAAGAAGATGGAACTAAACGACCAGTAGCGTATGCATCAAGAAGTCTTACTTCGGCTGAGCAAAAGTGGGCTCAAATTGAAAAGGAAGCCCTCGCTATTGCATGGGGTTGTGAACGGTTCGAACAATATGTTTCTGGCATTTTTCTGCACATTGAAACAGACCATAAACCATTGCTATCCATTTTCAAAGTAAAGGAATTAGATTCCATAACTCCCAGACTACAGAGAATACGACTCAGATTAATGAGATACACATATGACATAAGTTACACTCCAGGCAAAGAACTGGTAGTTGCAGACACTTTATCTCGCAGCACATGTAATACAAATGAACAATGGGATCTTACTGAAGAAATACTTGCTTACATTCAAAGTATTGAGTCAAATCTGCCATTCACCGATGGAAAGCTAAAACAAATCCTCGAAGAAACACAAAAGGATGAAGCACTAAAACATATAACTCGTTACTGTCTTGAGAGCTGGCCTGAAAAATCTAAACTTCCTGAAGAAGTTCTACCTTTCTGGTATCAAAGACATGATATAAGCAACCAAAATGGGATACTACTTTTAGGCAATCGCATCATTGTACCTAGAAGTATGAGAGCAGAGATTCTTGATAGAATCCATGATGGTCACCAAGGTATTACTAAATGTAGAGCATTTGCCATCCAAAGAGTATGGTGGCCTCGTCTTTCTCAACAAATCAAAGAACTTGTGGAAGGTTGCAGAGCTTGTGCACAAACCAGACCAAATCAAGCAGAACCTTTAATTCCTACTTCTTTTCCCAGAACGCCCATGGCAGATTGTTGGAGCCGATTTATTAAAATGTAAGGGATACTGGTATCTAATTGTTTCTGACTACTACTCCAGATTTATAGAAGTTGCTAGATTGGGTGATCTAAAAATGAGCACTATTGTAACACATACAAAATGTTTCTTTGCACGTCATGGTGTTCCTGAAACTGTGAGGGCTGACTGTGGATCTCAGTTTGACTGTTTCCAATTTAAACAGTTTGGCCAAGAGTATGGGTTTAAACTAGTTACGTCAAGTCCCAAACACTCCCAAAGTAATGGATTTATCGAAGCTCAAGTAAAAAACTTCAAGTATCATCTTCAAAAGAGTGATGATGTACATAAAATGCTTTTGACATTGAGAGCTACTCCCTTAGAAAACGGAAAGAGTCCAGCAGAACTCTTATTCGGCAGAAAATTACGCACACATGTACCTACCATGCCGGATCAACTGAAGCCATATCTAGTAGACGAAGAGAGCCTGAGAAGAAAAGAAAATATGAGAATACAAAGACAAAAGTCAAACTTTGACAGAATGCATGGAGCCAAAGAACTACCTGAACTTAGCCCTGGAACTTCTGTGTTCATCAAAGACAGAAATCAAGAAGGGACGGTGGTAAGAAGACATGAAGCTCCTCGATCCTACATCGTACAGGCAGGAGACTTCTCAGACGAAACAGAAGTGCGGTACAGCCTTTTAGAGGAAGAGATGTTGAACCTCCTTATAGAAATGATCCAGGACCAAATGTTGAAATTCTGAGAAGATCACTACGTGAACCAAAGCCTGTCAATCGGCTCAATCTATAAGAGGGAGGATGTGTTATTATTAATTGTTTTAACTCTATGTTTATATTTGAATTATTTCATATGTTTTGGGATGTCAACAATGTTTATTACTGTTTATATAAGAGTTAGTTAATGGCCACATTAAATGTTGTTCATACAAACTATTCAAATATTTCTACTTAATATTACATTTACTTAGGACGAAGTTTTCACACTGGCAATGTATCTTCAGGTCCGTACAAATTATTTTCATGATTAAATTACTTTGTTTTGTAATTTTAATTTTTAAATTACTACGCTAACAGTTCAAGTATTACGTTTGGGGAATGAAATGAGGTTAAACTACCTAACACTACTTACTGCCGACACCTGATACCATTATTAGCTACAACCACTTATCCCCAAGATTTAGGATAATTGGAGGAACGTTCGCCTGCCCACGTGCACTTAAACTGAAGCTTGTTAATGGACACAGGATCAAAACAACGTGGGTTGGGTTTTGTAAACCTTACAGAGTGTTTGTTAAATCTCAGGTTATCTTTGTTAAAGAGTTTCTAAGAAATACTCTTTGAGCCCTGGCCAAAGAAATAAAACAATAACCAAATTACGAGTTATAAGGCGTTAGATGACTATAGTTAAAATTGATATTAGTTAGTTTTAATGGTAAGAATATAAACGCCAAAAAACTCTCGATTTATTGTCAGCTTTAACACTTGTAAAATAACTCTTTGGGAGGAGCGGGTTTTGCCAAATCGAGTTTAAAATATTAAGTCGGTATACCTATTGATACAACAAACATGAGAAGGGCAGGGCACATTCGATTCATGGTCACTACTTTTGGCACTGGTCCAGGTTTCATGTTAAATACCTTATGAGTTTCATGTTTTCTAACTTGCGTTAAAGTACAATAAGGTTAGTACTGTAGAATACTTTTTTGCTATATCTTCATTTATTCAAAATTAAAATATTTTAAAATTTAGAACTTTATGGTAATAAAGTAACCATTTTCAGTTAAACATAGCTTTTAGTCGTTTCTGTTCAATTCTGAGTAATGAAATGAAAATCTAACAATGTAAAAACAAAACCAGTGGGGAAAATATTTGAATTGTTACAACTTTAAATTAAGTAAAAGTACCGTTTGAAAACACTACTCAACACGTAGTGTAAGTCATCTTTTGTTATACAAAAATATCCTCAGTAATACTATGGCACGTGGATGTTTTGTGCAAGAACACCTTAATAGTATAAAATGCTAGTCTACTTTCAACACTTATTAGTAAATTGGTCTTCCCGCTGAGTTTGTTATCCAAATCCACATTTCCCAGCTCATAAGATAAGTTAGTTAATGGAACCACTTTGAACTAAATGTGGCTTTTGTGTCTCACCCTGTATACATCACATTGAGTCCAGACCCTGGTGCTTACTTTACTAAGCTTAGCTCACTGGCTAGTCCATTCCTCTGAGTGTGCTATCCTAATCCTCATTTGCCTGCTCGTAAGCTAAGTTGGTTAATGGGAGCACTTTGAACCCATTGTGGCTTTTGTGCCCTCACCCCGTATAAATCACATTGAGTTCATACTCTGGAGAGCTTTACTTCATCTACCTAAGCTCACTGGCTAGTCCGTTTCTCTGAGTGTGTTGTCCAAATCCCCATTTGCCTGCTCGTAAGCTAAGTTGGATAATGGTAACACTTCAACCAAATGTGGCTTTTGTGCTCTCACCCTGTATATATCACATTGAGTTCAGACCTTAGAGAGCCTTATTTTACCCACCTAAGCTCACTGGCTAGTCCTTTCCTCTGAGGGTGTTATCCATATCCTCGTTTGCCTGCTCATAAGCTAAGCTGGCTAATGGAACCACTTTGAACCCAATGTGGCTTTTGTGCCCTCACCCTGTGTAAATCACATTGAGTTCATACTCTGGAGAGCCTTACTTTACCAAAAGCTAGGTTCTCGAAATGTATTGAGAGTATAAACCGTTATACACGTTAATTAAATATACTGTATTATACGAGCATTCAATGGTATCTTAAAGTTAAAGGAAAATACAACATTATCATTAGGTTATATCAAGGCATTGTTTTATTATACCGGGTGTCCACAAAGTCCTTGACGGATAAAAAAGTAAATTACTACGGGTTTCCGCTGGTAATAGTAGATGTTTAATGATGGATTTCTTAAAGTTTTACTTACAAAGATTGGTAGCACTTGTATTCTAATCCATTTTGTTAATTAAACAACAATTAGTGATTCATTGTCAAATCTTCAAAATTGTAATGGATTTTTCCCGGGGGGTAAATATCTACCCAGCGGGGACCTAGGGTCCAGAAAAATCAACACTACTGCTCGGAAGATCTCAATCGAGCCGAGTCGTTCCAGAGTTTTCAAATCTTCTAGCTGGACGAGTAGACGTCGGTTTGGTTCTGATTGCGGCCAAGACAGAAATATAGCGATTGGTGAGGTATGGCCTCTCCAAGGTTGCAAGAATCCCTTGCAACGCGAAACCTCGCTTTATATTTATTTCTGTCAATCAGGCGGCGCCGTGGAGTTTATTCGGGCCGGCTAGCGGGCTGAGAAACGTTGGTTTCAATCAGACTGCCGGCGACAGGGTTGGGGAGCCTCGGGTACAAGTCAAACGACACGACGTTGCTGTATCCAACAACTTCGTACGTTCAAAACTTTCACCAAGCGAGGATCACTCACAGGTTCCCTTAGTAAAACTCCTGGCGTTTGTGTAAATCAAATTACCTAAATAAGCAAGCCGGTAGGATCCTGAAATCCGGCAACAGGTTCTAACAACCTGGTTACTTAAGATAATTGAATTAAAACTATTAAAACCGGGTAAATTCAATATCCCTACGGTTTCTTATAGTAAATACTACCAATCTAGCCTTATCCTAGGTAATTACTATACCTTCTACGGGGATACGGGTGCTTCTCGTATATCGGCGAGGACGGCGTTACTTAAGTCAACTCGGGAGCAGCGGCAGAAGTGACTCTCGTGTCGTTCTCGTCCAGAGAGCTGCCCTGCAGTGTCCCAGGTGGCGACGAGAGGAACTATAGCAGGATATTCCGTTCCATCGGCGATTGGGCGAGACGAAATCAAAAAAGGAAAACATGGCCACGGTTGTTTACAACTTGCACCACTCACCTCGGTTCACGGCGATATTTCGTGTATTATGTCTCGTAATGGGTATTTGCCACATTACATCGCGTCAACAGAGTATTCCAGTGACAGGATGAAGTACATAATACATTGTGACAGTGATGGCTCAAGGTAGGGCTTATCTAGCCAAGTGTTGTTCGTGCGAGGGTTAGGCTTCCTCATCTGGTACCCAGATGAGGGCTACCAAGGCCTACCACTAAGATGTCAATCCTGAAATGTGGGGAAATCGTGTGTGAGTGATGGTGTCTGTATAGAGCCTGTGAGTATGTATATGAGGGCAGTGTATCCGAGGCTAGCCCAGTACACTTGAGGGCTAGGCCTAGGGCTAAACGGTCCAACATAGCCCTACCTCCATACACGGTTGCCAAGCATGGGAGGCCTAAGGGTAATAGCTTATGCTCTGGCCTATTAACAGGTTTGTTAATATGCCCATTTCACCTAGGCTAAGCGAAATAGTTCCCCGCCAAAATAGGCTCGTTACAAAATGACAGCAAAACAAGAAAAAGTTCAATGTTTTCTTTGGTTTCATGAATCCAACTCTCCAATGACAGTTCAAATACTTTTCAGAAGACGATTTAGAAGAGATCCACCAGCCATTAATACCATCAAAAGTAGTTTTGGGTAGTCTTTCAACAAGGCGAAAGCCACCGCATTGGTCGACGCAAATTACCATCTATATAGAGACTAATTTGACCGCAATAACTTTCCTGTACAGCACTATAGGCAATAGAAGTAAAACTGCTTTGAAGGTAATCTGAAAAAGAGTAAGTTAGATTTAATTGACATCATCTGCTTCAGCAGCGCTTTGGTAATTAGCTAACTGATCCTTATGAACGCTTCTTTGTATTTGTTTAAACTGGTATTTACTCATAAATATGTGCTTTAATTAGGTACTTTTATTTATAGGTTATATTAGTAAAAGTCATTCGTCAACAGTAAGTCAAAGCAAAATTTATTTTGAAGAAACTGATAGAGACCGATAGGGTATGTTGATTTTTATTATTTAAAGTATTTGATTAACACTTTAAATACTTTACTTGTTTTATTTTCTCATCTGAATACGCGATCAGATTTCAGATCCCGAAACGTCGTGTTCATCTTGTTAACTGATAATCTTTAAAACGTCCGTAATAATATCCCAATCTCATAAATTCTATACTATTAGTATGCTTGAAAAGTCTACCAAACATATATTTTGAGTCAGTACTTTTTCGTGTTTAAATGAAGTCAGCTTAACCCCACAATTCTTTACAAATTCCGTACTTTCAATGGTTAGCAGCTCTGGCCCTACTGTAATCAAGTCCAAAGTTTGCTAAATGCGAATAAGTAATGTGTTATCGGAAAATGCCCCATCTAGTAATAGGGTATTACGGAGACCGTTAAACATTTTCAGCGAGAACGTTTGCGAAAACCCAATATAACAATATGCAAGAAGGAAGCACGATATAAAAGGTCTGATTCAGAGGGCTAACCGTGACGTTGTCATGGAAACGAGCGCGTTGAATACATCCTACGCGTGTTTTCAATAATACCAGGTGTCTTCAAAATAACAACTGTCTTGAACCTCAAATACGTAAGTTTAGTTGTGGCAAATTTCTTTTAGAAAGTGAGATCCTAAT
The DNA here is from genome assembly GCA_018831715.1 of Matsumurasca onukii. NCBI lineage: Eukaryota > Metazoa > Arthropoda > Insecta > Hemiptera > Cicadellidae > Matsumurasca > Matsumurasca onukii. The sequence continues at coordinate 34,198,656 of CM032063.1, read as the reverse complement.
GCTTCCGTTTCGTGAGACCCCAGATCCATGACCGGGAAGTTAGACTGGTCCTTAGAACATATTTAGGTCTTTGTTTCAAAACTGTGTCAGATAAGTTGCTATGCGAACTAAATATTCTTGAGGTTAAGGATTGACTTTTAAAACCAATTAAATCCTACCAACTAATACCTAAAGTAAAATCTAGACATCTTACCAACTCTTGGACAAAATAAACATTATCTTTGTTTTAATTTAATCATATGCAAACATAGCATTGTCCCACAAAATTGAAACAAATTTAAGTTTCTTTCACAAAAACACTAAACACTTAAACATTACAGTATAAACATACAACATTACGACAACTATACTCTGAAGGTTTGTCTAAAATACACCTATCTTAGTTAATGGTATACATTAATCATACCACTTACTGAAAATCTGCAGACTATCATTTATTTTAAGAAAATATGTCTCTGCCATGAGTTATAAAGGAACAAGCAATCTTGACTTTTGTGTCGCACAAGTGATTGACAGGTGTCAGCTGTTGTAAGGTTAACACTGAAAACATTTCACCACCCTCGGTTAGCTTCAATATTTTCATGAAAAGTTCCCACAATACAGCCTAGCGCTATATCTTGCGTTTTACATTTGACTTAAAGTTTTAATTAACAAGTAGACAAGGTCAGTTAAATGGTAACATGTTGAGTATACTCGTGAAATTTACTAGGTTTGTTTCGGGTGCATTTTGAATATATTGGTCATGTTTTGTTAATTTTGATTTTATCATTTAACGATACTATTATTACATTAGACTTCACCTACTAATATTTCGGAATCATTCCTTCTAATATTAGTTTACCCTTCAACCCACACAAGGCTGTTTTTAAGCTCAAGGTGTTTTAGAGTCAGAGGAGGATTTGTTAACTGTCTGTTTGTCAAAGTTTGAATTGCTTGAAAAGTCACATTATGTAGATTTAATTACCGACTATTTCCTGTCTAGCGTAAGAAGTTAGTTTAAAATAGTAAATTTATTATTCAATAGAATACGACTTATAATCCCGCTGAGATAAGAAGTAGAAACTGTGCTTCCGATGGAATGGGATGTATGACAAATATTTTATATTAAATGAAATTAATATACAATAATTTGAAATCTTATACACAGCGTTTGATTTCTGTGTATTATATTTAATCCACAGAAATTGAATGAGCTGTACTAAAATTGAACCGTGACAAAATGACCAAGCTTAGCTGTACTTTAAAGTTTAATAGCACCAATGAAATTATTAGATGAAGAGATCATACATTATTCATAGCTCGAACTCTTTTTTATTTTATGCTCTTGTCCTTTTTCATCAGCTAAATATTTGGAGTAATTATTCTAAGTGCTTTTACCATGATGTTTAATAAATCCTTATCAAATTTAGTACGGTAAATAGTTTCTCTTTCAAAAAACCTTCCGTCAAGCGATAATGTTTTCTAAACTTTTCATAAAATTAGTGTATAACTTTAGTTTTGTACGTTTATTTTTAGTGTTTAACAACAATGTTTTAAACTTTAAGAGTAGTTATCTAATGTTAGGGTTATGTACTCATCAGAACGGTGGTTTACGAGCGTTTGCCTTCTCAGGCAGGAGCCCGTTTTGTCAACAAATTGCCAAATTCGATAAAATGAGCTCCAACGCCACAGGCGTTCAAGTCTCGTCTAAAAGCAGTTTTGACCGCGAACACTTTCTATAGTTCAGACGAGTTCTTGGCACACCAATGGGAGACCTAGTGAGAAATGGCTACCGGCCTTCGTATGCTTAAGTGGGAGAATTCGAATGAATGAGTCGATATGACTGTGAAAATTGTATGTATGAATGAGTTCTCGATGTAAGAATGAGTGACAAAATTTTAGCTTTTAAAATATTTAAAACCTGACGAATTTCATACAATGTATTTTGTTAACGAAATAAAATATTTATTTATTTGAGTAAAACTGCCTTTCATTCAGGATGAAACAAAATAGGGTCTTTGTAGTGTCATGGATGTAGGACTGTAGGTTGGATCCAGATTGGATTATTTTCTAAATGTAGGTGATAAAACATAACATAACAACAGAACTCACGAATAATTTAGAAAGGCATTTTTCGTGATCTGCGGTGTTATCGAAAGCACGCAGCCGTTTCCATGACAACAACACGTTAAGCCCTTAAAATCGCGTCATGTACTTTCCCTCTTTATCCCTTGTATATAAAATGTGTTAAATAGAAATATCATTGTTCAATATGTATTCATAAAAGATTTTGTTCTGACTCCTAAAACTACTAGGCCTAGATACTTTAAATTTTGAATAGATTTTTAGATAGTACGGTAAGAGTAAAAATTTTCTTACATTTAAAATTTTAGAATGGGGTTTGGTGGGGGAGGGACAGTAGAAGTATAAAGTATAGTAGCTCGTTTTTGCTTTGCAATTTCTTCCTCAGTGCCTAAACCAGTGATCTAATTTCCTATCTGACGGAAAGTCCTAACGTGACATACGAGTTACCTACATATTCTGTTTTATAAAAGCCTTGCTTGTCTTTATGTCCTATAAACACTTTATGTACATTACTTGATAACAGTACAAGATTCAAACCTCTGTTGTAGCAAAGCACGGGTGCACACGGATAGTGTAGTAAAACAAAAAACTATATAAGTTCAATGAAATGCTCACAATTCAATAAAATTAATGTAAATTCTTAGGTAATTTTATATGTTTTTCAAAGACGTGCAAAACTCCAACGAAACATCAAAAGTTAAGCTCTGCAATAAAATAACTACGGGAATAAATAACCGCTTTAAAAATGCGAGTAATAGACAATTTTAAGTTTTCCTCACTGGTTGTTGCATTTCTTTGGATGATTATCTGTGGTAGGTTATTCAAATAAAGTACAGAATATGACGTAAAATAAAATCCCAAGATTACAGTTACTAAAAGTCCATGTATTAATAATAAGAGTATAATTATTATGTATTAATTATGTATAAATAATAATTAATAATAATTACACACAAACAATACATGGACTTTAAGTAACTGTAATCTTGGGACTTTATTTATTTATCAGTGTTGGACGATAGATAACATTCTACCTATATTGAAAATGAATTTTAAAAGGTCAGAGGTCAGTTGAGAGAACCAATTAGGCCAAATGAAGAGTAAGTTTGGGACCCTTCAAATTATCCCTTGGTCCCTATTCTGATTGCATCTTTATCTAGAAGCCAGTTTTAGTTCATTTTGATACGGTGTTCGGCCCCGTTTGTTTTCATACAATGTCACTACGAAATGAACTATTCGTATTTTATTACATGTGTAAAAAGCCCACACGAACTGTCATATTATAGAAAAAAACTCGTTAAGTTTAACCTTTAAGTTTATTGTTTCCGGATTGTGCAGTTATTTCTGGTTTTCTGATGCTAATAGTTTTGGTCAGTATTTTAATCGTACAACATTTTTCCCAAAGCACATGATACAAAATATGCCTCACATATCCTCTGTTATCTACAAGTTTTACCCCGTGGGAGCGTTTTGTCAAGGGTCGTCGTCCTCTTATCAGTCGCATTACGGTTTCAAGAGGTTCAATTGTTTACATGCACGCTTGGGACAAGTGACGGGCTGCTTTACCTCAATGTATGTAGGTAGGTTAATGTTACTATTGCACTGTAATGGTGTAATTGTTTGGGTTTTTAGGGTTGAATTAAATTAAAAATAAATTTGTCCAACGCAAATTTAAAAAAGATATAGCGTGCAGTAATTTAAAAATTATATTACAATGGTCAGTCTTGGTACTCGTAAATATAGAAAACAGCCACTTAAACCAATGAAAAGAGAGGTCCATCAGCAGCAGTTAGTCAGCCAATTACAGCAGCGCTGCTGAAGCAGATGATGTCAATTAAACGCAACTTATCCTCTTTCCAAAACCGGCTTTTATTCATTTAACATTAAATCAATCTTTTGATATATTTAATTCAGCGACTAAAAGGCATTTACATTTCTAATAACCTTAAAACATCTTAAGGGTTATTACATTTTGTATAACATTTGTATTACATTTTGGGACAGTACACTTATTTTAAATATGGGTACTTTCAAACAAAGTATGTTTTTTTCTGTACGATAACCTCCAATAATTATCTTACAAACTAACCTTAGCTTTGCTTGAAAAAAAGGAATTAAAATGGCAACGTCCGTTGATGTTTTGATTAATCCAGTTGAAAGATCCTTGGAAAAGAACTGTTATAACAGACAGTTGTAACAGATGAGATTTGGTTCAATACAGACATTATCGTACCTCAGTCTTGTAAACAAGTGCTACTTCAATCAGTAGTCAGTTATTTAAAAGTATGGCTGTGGTATATGGTCATACGCAACTAAATTGGTCACGTTAAGCCGTTGGTCCTTGTATTTCCATTGGTCATTGGGCTATTAATTAATGACCCATTCCAAGGAAGAGTCGGCTTTAGTTTGTAACAAGACTACAACTCTTACCTCATAACTACCACTCATCACGCTCATCCTTCACCACATTTTGCCTTGAAATACCCTCATGAGAGTGGTCGGCATCTTAAATAGTAATATAGTAAGAAAATAGTGATAAAATAGGAGAAATATATGGGTTTCCCTGGTAACACAGTTAGTAAATAAATAAGTAGTCCTATTTTGTTAAATTAGAGTATGCAGCTATTTTATGTAGACTTGTAGTAAAAGAGATTTAAATAAAACAGATTTCTAGGTGAACCTTACTTTATTGGGTAGGGGTCTATCAGTTCTGTACTATTTAGCACAGTTAGTTTAGCGGATCCGTGGTGGATTGGTATCGCTCGTGACCCCGGCTTATCACTCCGGTAGCGCGGGTTCGATCACCGCACCACTTACAAATTTATAATGTGATAAATACGCTGACGCTAGGTAAAGGTCGATTGAGTGGTAGAGAGGACTATATAGTCCTAACGTCGCCTCGTTAAACAAGATGAACTTTACCTTTACCTTTTTTTAGTTGCAAAACCTACTGCCAATTTTTCTGGATATCAGTTTTCTATAAAGCCACACACGAAAATAACAAAATAACGACCCACAAAATATTCTGATTACCTAACTTATTAATAGGTTCATATTGTTTTCCATCTAACTATATATGAATGGACACACAACAGTGAAATTGCTTTGCAGTTCATTTGTAAGATCGATGTAATGTATCCGGGTGACATGTTGACAAAATCAACCCGCATGTTCCGCGTATTGACTCCAGGCTATGATTTGCTGAGCATTTGGTTTTAGCAAACGAAACTCTTTTTATTGTTTTCAGGTCAGCGTAAAAAGCTTTGTGGGGTTTAAATTTGTGGACTCACACAAAGAAACTAACGCTGATTAACTTTATGAACAAAATAGTCCTTTAAAAGTATGTAAATACCATTTTAGGCAAAACCAATTAAACTGAACCAGCAGAGTAGTTAGGTGTGTGCCTGATAGCTATAGACGTACTAATATTGTCTTAGCTTACAGAGTCTTACACAGAGATCGTAGTTCCTTTATTAAGAATGCAAGGGAGAAGGTTTGTTCATCCAAAGTCACTGTTGGCTGAGCAAACGTTAGAATAACCTGGCCGGAAAACCCAACTTTACATTTTGTTTAGCTGAGAACAGAACAGTAGTTTTGTCATTCTGCTCTGAAAACAGCTTTAGACACATGTATTGACTGTGCTAAAGTGTCACTTTTACACTCAGGTAAATAAAGTATTGTTTTGATGATCTTTTTATGGCATGGACATCAGCTGGTTCAACGAGTTTGTTGTAATTGAATGATTTGTTCAATTATTGTTTATAGTCCATACAACGACTAAACTGTGAATATCAATCTAAATCGCAGGTAATTTAACTTTAGATTGAGTGCGATGTGTCGATTTAATATCGAATCATAACACTGGCAATGGTAAATCAAATGAACAGCTGTTTGTACAAAACAATGAAAATAAAACTGTAGCTTTTGACACTATAACTCTCTAAAATATTTTACAAAACGTTTTTAAATTAACTAACCATTTTAACCACTCCTTCTACTTGCATCATGACAAAAATTATCGTTCATCACTCGTCCCCAAAGTGTCTTTTTGACCCTCGGTCATTTAACGTCCTCGGCTACGCCTGGGATGTTAAACTTGGCTCATATCAAAAAGTGTCACTTTAGGACCTAGTGATGAAATATACTATTATAGGTTGTTCACACAAGTACGATTTATGGCAAGATACAGTGTTATTCGGCCTCTAACTAGGTAGCACCCTTTATATATTTTAAGAATATTTCCTACAGTTAATTATAGATAAGAAACTACCAAATGTTATCAAAAATACTTAAATTATAACAGTATAACGGTAAATCACTTAATATACCAACAATGGCCGCATTAGTAAAAAGATGTTACTAATGGCTGCCTGGAACTGGATTCGGACCATCATTCAGACCTCCGCACCCAATCCAGTCCCAGGCAGCCATAAGTAACATATTTTTACTAATGCGGCCACTTGTTTTAAAACTCAATTACTACTAGTGAATAGAGTGGTTACTAAGAGGATTTTCATGAAACCTGGCACTAAAAAGTGGTTGGACACTAATTAGATATTGGTTAATGTGATAATCCAGCACTTAACAAGCTTTATTGTCTTCAAATTCAAGCATTACACAACACCTACAACAGTTTACTTAAAAAACAACAAATACGTACCCAATCCAGTGTAAATAAAACTTGTTGAGTTTTTCTTTCCAATGGTACCAATTAAAATTGTCTAAGAGCAATTTTACCCAGTAAAATTTATAATCAAAATCAGGAACATCATTTGTAATAACCCTGTATTATGAATGTAAACCTTCTATTTTTAAAGGCACAGTGAAAGATTGGTTCGTGTCTCTCAATTATTATGATACGGGTTTTATAAAACATAAAACACATAAAACTAGCAAACTTACGAGGTCTATAGTACGGGAAATAAAAATGGCGAGGTACCTTACTCGTCAGTAGTAAAGCATTTCAAAGAGATACCTTTGTAGTTATGTACATAATACATTAAAAGGATTTCTTCAATCTTTACCCAAAAGGTCGAAGGCGCTTGACAATTTTAACGCAAAGTTTGTTAAGAGGGAAAGTTATTATAACCGTTTACGAAAGTTAAAAGTTGAAATGATTTTGTCGCGAAACTCTTCGTCTTAAACCAAACTTGAGAGTTTGTTTGAATGGAAATTGTTAAGAAGTTAAGCTAAGTAAGTCTGTGTTGTACCTCAGGATAAGTGAAATATTTTAATTTAATACTCCAGATGTTGTACATTTTGAAAGAAACTCTTGGTACACCAGAGAATATAAGACCAACGTTAACTAGTCATTTATTGATGCTGTCAAACTCTGCTCATTTATAAATTGTGCTAACCATAATGACTTTATTGATATTTGATACAGTTGTGATGAAGTACCTAACTAGAAAGACAAAGCACCATAATTGTTTCTAAAATCACAAAAAAGAAAACAGTATCAAAGAGGGTCAGTTTAATTAAGACACGGCAAATAGAGACGTGACAAGGTTTGTTGGTCTGACGTAATTAGGTGTACACTAGCGCTACTTGCGGCTAGGCTGTGAACTAACTAACCAGCAGCTGGTTAAACATGGGATAAGCCTTGTAACCCTTTAATTCAGCTCTTTGAGTCCATCCCCGGCCCTTCGGCAACAACCACGAGGAAGGGGTTTAATATTTGTATAATATGTATAAATATCCCTTGTTAATTAAGTCATGTACACATTCAGTTTAAGTCAGTTGTTTAACATTCAAATATATAAAAAAATAAAAATTATAATATGTGTGTGAAGATAAATGTTTTGTTTCATTAGAAAGTAATGTGTAAACAAGACTATTATTTGTAGTTGTATATTTCTACTAATGTTTATTATCAATGACGATTGTATAACGTTTCCGCGAAAACTATTTGTTCATTTATTTTATTTATCGACTTATCTACAAAAGTTGGTTTAGTAGCAAAATTACCATTGGCTAAATTTACATATTGTCGAATAACAATACTTATAGAGTAACCACGTGCAACTTAATATTTTACCCCACGTTATAAAACATTTGTTTGTTTTTCCTCATTTAAAAGCAATTTAAAAAGCTCATTTTTCTCCCAAGCCTTAGTTAGAATAAGACGTTCATTCATTTCTATTTAATTTCACATTGTATATTTCTACACTGTATCTATTGTTAATGTCTTATGTACACAAAACGGATCTGTTATATATTAGTTTGTTATTTATCACCCTTATCCATCTTGCTAAATTAATTTATTGTATGTAACTTAAATAATTTATTCAATCTCTGTGTTTAATGTATCTTTTTTATTGTAACTTTATGTGTAATCAGCACGTCAAACCTAACATTATTAAGAATGTGATATTATGTGAGTTAGCTGCTTGGATGCATGGACAATTTGTAATATGTATTAGTGCTACATTGTAATTGGAAAATGTTTCTGTTATGTAGCATTGAAAAAATAAATAAAATAAAATAAATTAAAGATAAGTGAAACGGACAACCTCGAACATGAGGAGATAATGGTTACGGTTTTGCTTTCACTCACAGAAGTGATTGAATGGAGAGCTTTTGTTCTACCTAACCCCCAGCGTTTTATCTTATTTACCTCAAGGTTTCAAGGATAAAAACACGAGCTTCAAAACAAAAGTAATATGAATTAATATTGTTTCTTTTTATTGTGGGTTAGTCTAAAGTGAAAAAATGGGACTCGTATACGAATGTGTAAATTATTTTTCAGTTGTGTGATACAATCTTATAACTAATCAAACTAGTTATCAGAAAAAGTTAGTTTTCGCAAAAAGGTTATACTGGTAAATAAATTGAAGATAATATGAAGGACAGTACCGTGTATTGTTACCTTAAATTAGTTACACAGCCTCTGGAAGCACTAATCATTCGTTGAAACTTCAATCGATACTTAGTTACCTGTTATTGTAGCCTGTAGACCTTATGATTATTGTATCCCGATGTACATTTCGGCCTAAAGGTAGGCCATCTTCACGGGGCTGTTTACACTATTGTTCTATTTACACTATTGTAGCCAAACATTTAAAAATGTACCCTACTCATAACATAACCTTTCCCGATTCCCTAACAGTTATCAGCAAATGCAACAATAAATTCCTAGCCAGAGCACAAGAAGGATACGCTATCTATAAACACATAAACAATCATGAAACAGAAAACCTCCTCAACCAAAAAGAAGACTACGTTAACTCAAAAGACAGCGTTAAAAGACAGTTTAACTTAAAGACAAAAAACAGCAAAAGACCTTGAAGACAGTTTAACGAATCGCCCATCTAGGCCAAGCCAGCCTTAAGGTCTACAGGCTACAATAACAGGTAACTTATATTATCAAAAGGCATTATAGCTGGAAAAAACAACTAGTTATCGATACTTAGTGCTTAAAAGATAGTTATAGAAAATTGAAACCTTACAAAGTAAGGCAATAATGAAGAACTCGCAGTATCAAAACCAGTCTTAATTCAAAGTCTAATTCAACATGATAACATTTGATACAATTTATTATATAACATAATATTTGATAACAAGATAGAATTTAGTGAGAGAATGAAATATAATCAAGTTAATTAAAATTGAAAACATTAATTACACTATTGTGTAGTAATGTTATTTGACTTTATGAGACGAAACTCAACAAGAGGAAAACAAATTTCCTTTAAAAAGACGCTGTGTAAGTCGTATTTGGCTAGTGTTTTAGTCTGATCAGTTTAAACCGTGTTAAACTGGAAAACTCGATAAACAGTCCGTTTCTCAATTAAGGACTTCTCTCAGTTCCAAACTGTTTATGTACAGGCGAAATCAACAAACTAACAATGTAATAACGAAATGCCGTGCCTAGCGTTTTCTACATTGTACTGTCGTGTGTGTATACTAACTTAAATATTAGTAATTACCTTAATAATTTAACGTACAACCAGGCCGACACGCAGCTAAGTGTTAAAGCCCCGCTGACATAACTCAAACGTCTACAGCAAGAATTGGTATTTTTTACCGGTAATTTATCACATACATATTAATGTAAAATCTAATCTTGTTACAATCTAGGAGTTTTACATAAAGAGAACTATTATTTCAAAATAGTATTGGAGTCAAAATTGTTAAACTCAAGCAAACTCGCCAGACAACTGCTCAAGGCTTACTCGTGTCCCTTGAGTTATCTCAATTAATTAGTTTGTGCTGAACAATAATCGAGACCAAAACAGTGCTTTGAGAAGATTTTGAAAAAGGATAATCAAATTAAAGGTTCATAATTGTGGTTATATTATAGGAAAAAGTCCTCGGCAGAGATTGTAAGCTGATTACACAAGAGGTTGTAAGGAAAGGAGAAAGCCTCAAGGGTTCTCAACGTAGATAATCCACCACGCCTTATTGATCTGCAAGTACCAACAATGTTGAGTCTTGGGAGCTTACAACACATCCAGGTCAAAATTATTGTCAACTGATTCTACAAGCGTTTGTTAGGGTCCACAAAAGGATCATTTTAAAGTTATGTACAATATGACACACTTTGGTGTTTAAAAATCTCGAGTTTTGACACCGTGTTTCAGTACCAAACACACATAATGTAAGTATAGACACACCCTGTATACTGATAATCTTAGAAATAGTTTTTCTGAAATCTTCATGACGACTTTCAGAGAATGAAGTTTGTTTCATCCTTCTACCACTAATAGTACTTCTGTAATCCATATAGGACACTTTATCTTGGCCACCTGGTATAAACAATTAGGTCCTTTACTTTGCTATTTAATAACAAAAGTTTCTCAACAAAGAGTTTTATAATTCTCAGATTTTACTACTACCAAATTAAAACTTGTTCCACGGAATTACCTCACACTTCACTTTTTTAGACACACACGTGAGATCGTTTTTGTCTCACTAATATTGAAGTTTCATAGCGAAATAACTTGATTTGCAATAATGTACTACAATGTTTATGTAATACAGTGTTTGTAACGTTTAACGACAGTTAGTTGGCTGATATAATATCGTATACAAACAACTACCATTTTTTACAGTTAGCACACACGTAAAACAACTTTTCAGTATAGTAACCTGAATAGCGATGGATACCCTGTCTGAAACAGTAAAACAGACGAAGCTGTGGTTTGAAGCAGAAACTTCACAGAAACTTGCCGCTCTATATCAACCAACCTTAGCAAGTTTGTGAAGCACCTGTCTAATTAATATCTCTTGTGGGTTCTATGGCTACTATGTGTCAAAGAAATATAAGTGATGAAACTAGCTAAATTGTTTCACATACAAGTATGAGGTAGAATACTTGTCTTTATAATAAATGATCAAATAAAAGCCTTTCTGTGTGTTTTAGAAGCTTGGAAATCTAAAAGTCTTAGAAAAATGGGAGTCCTAGTCCTATAACTTCCTCTTAATCTTAGTTTTTGACAATTGACCTTTTTTAGACTAGCTTAATAGTATAAAGTAAATTTCGGCATGTAGTGCGGGTGTCGTTTAATACCCATTTAGGGGTTTCCGAGATGAAATAACAGTTTCAAAAGTCTATCCATTATATAGTTTTAAGGAAGGTACCATCGTCCGATGTTTTGCCGTGAAATAATAACAAGAAATTTGTAAAGTTACCAACATCACTCTGGAGCACATCATTTTGATTTAGGCCCTCTTTTGTATTTAAAATCTTAAGCATTGGTAACAATTTTCCAGCTACTAAAAACATATTAGTTTTAGAATTTCTGATTAAGATATTTTGAACAATATTCAAAATCATCATTGGCTTTCTCCTGTACGTACTTAAAATTATAGGCCGACGTACCTATCGTCCGCGGTAATTGAGCAAGCAAAAATGAGACCATAAGCTGAGGCCAGGCTGTAAGCGCAGCAAAAGTTACAATTACCAAACTCAAATTACAAAGCAAAATTCGCTTACTCATGCCAGCGGCGCTTTTGTGCTTAAGGGCGAGTCAGTCTAGTATCCTCCGGAAATTGTCTTTTATTTATCAATGAATGAAATGAATTCCATTGTGAAATTTGAAGCGCTGAAGTACACCACGTGATCACTTTGAATGAAATCCACCAACACGTGTCTGACACAACCGCTGAAATCAATCGCCACAACACCGGGTCAACCCCCATTCAACCCGAATTGCAATCCTACTCAAGTGATTTTATCCAATCAGATTCAGTTAGATGTTATTAGTTTTAAACTAGTGCGTTGAGGAATAATATTTAAAATTTATTTTAAAACTATTCTATATAAAGTTATTGTCATTTTATACTTTTAATTGTTGTAAGTGCGGTTTGCGGCGTTGTTTGTGTTGAAAAATACCTTTTCAACCATTTGCCATGTTTTATAGCCACCTGCAAAATCAGTCCTACTAAACCCCAACGGGGCGCACCCACTGGTGCCATCTAGCAAACAACTATGAAGAAAAGTAGTTTATAGACTCTAGAAAAGGGCTGTAAAGTTGGTGCGTTTATCCTACGCCGTTAAAATGATATTAAACCGTCTCAAGATTTAATTGACACCCTGTGTATACTTTCATCACAATATCATTGTATTGTTGTTAAGTAAAAGGTCAACTCATACAGTCAACTTTAAAGTTCCGACTGTGCCATTGATAAAGACGATGTCTGTGTAATTTAATTTCATTTTTGTCTAAAATCATTTTTTTCAACGATCATTAAAGAACAAAACCATTTCAAACTCGGTATTGCGTACCTAAAATAAAATCGATATCCTTATTCATAAACCTTACATTTGCTTGTTTGTATACCTTATCACACAGTTGAAAAGTCTCATTGTCATTATACGTAAACACGTCAACCATTTAGTCCTCGTATTTTGTCATCACAGAAACGGAAACCCGTTTGAAGGCCCTACAAACCGCTATTATTTGTAGTAACTTGTATTAACAATAGCTAAGTAACGCTACATTTAACACGTAAATACCAATTCTTTTTAAACTAGAACTTAATTCACCTATTACTAGGTGACCCGTATTGCTCCGCAATGTTGATGTTTTACATGTTGACATTTACAGCAGCTGGCCATTTTTAATACTTTGCCCATATGTTTTATCTTAAGCAAATTTACATTCTTAACAGTGCCAAAATAATCGTTTGTCCATGCATAACTCCTCTTAGATGTAACTAAATACGTCGAATCATATCTCTAATGAAAGAACATGATTTACTGAGTATTCTTAGGCCAAAACGGACAACTTATCTCAATTAGAACCTGAGATATGACAGGACAACGCTGAGAAAACATGGTAAAAAGCCTTTTTTGAGTATAACTTGAGAAGGGAGAATTTTAAGGGATTTTTGATGTTTGATGACGAATCCATGTATAAATATCGTACATAAAAAAATGAAGAAAATCGGCCTGATAGAACGGTTGTACTGACTGCCATTAGATTTTCATAAATTCTTTTAATATATATAGATAAACATGTTTTCCTACTGAAAACTTTATTCTTCGTAACATGCGTGATTTAAATGTTCTAAGGGAAAGGATCGTTCAAAAGAAATAAAAAGGATATGAACAAGTCTGTGAATGATTACACTCTGAATTACTTCTGATCGAGTTCCGTTTTTAATTGGAAACGAACTGCTTCTGTCCCTTCTAGTTACTTTGGATGAAAGGACATGTTATCTCCTTTCAATCGATTGATGTTTCAATTACTATCGTTTCAATGAAGTGTGAATTACTTTATCGAAATATTTATAAATTTCTCCACAACTTTAAGTTTTAAATTATTGTGTGGCTCATTTACTTCTGTTTGATGCTCTAAAACAACGTCTTTAAATAAATGTATTGAAAAGTGCACTTTTATTTCCAGGAAAATTAAGGTTTGTTTTAATGATATTTTTCCCATTAAAATATAAACATATTTTCCCATAAAAATATTACTTTATGTACTGTAGTTCATAAAGTGAAGATTTAAATACGTACTCAGTTTTGTTAAGGCACAGCCGAAAACATGGTTAGGCTAGTTCTCCTTGCCTGATCATCAGTAAGTGCTTAGTGTAGAATTGTAATCGATTAGTTCTCGAAGAGTAAACTAAACTTTATTAAAATCGATACAATAGATCGATTTACAATAGTTGACTTCTTTACGATCGATCAATCATTCCGATCACACAAAACCGTTAAACAGCTGATGTCTTTGCCATGTAAAGATCATCAAAACGAACCCTTATTTCTCCGGAAATAAAAGTACAATTTTAGCTCGTCGATACACCTGTCTCAAGGAATAACAGAACAGCAGGTGCGGTTTTAGAGAAAAAATGCAACATATTTATTTATTGCCTTTTTCGAATCTAAATATCTAAGCTGGGCCTTGGTCGTTAAGACTTAGCTCGTAAGAAAAGCTTCACTTTAGGCCCTAGTGATGAAATATACTATTCTAATTGTAAATGAACTAGTACAAGCTGATACAAAGTACAACATGTATATTATTTTACCAACGTTGCTTTGTGACAGCAATTTGAAAGTTGAATACAGATTCCTGAGTGAATTATCTGACGTAAGAATACAATGAACTGTAAGACATTCAAATTATTCGACAAAGAATTTCACCAAGCTACGTCTTTCTCTGAACTTGAAGTTCGTTTCAACTTGAAAACTATGTGACAAACCAAAAGCCCCTCACTTTTGAGTTTGTAGGATCTTTCAGTGTTTGGTGTTTCCGGAATGTACTACTAGTTTGATCTACTTTCAACCTCGAGGTTATTTTAAATAAATGTTAAGTGTTTTTGTTTTAAACACAGTTCTCTTATTAAGTTTCTATGGGTAGTTTATAACGACAAATACGTACCAACTTAATTTTTGAATGTCGCAGATTTATACTTGTGTTTTATATATATATTGAAGCAAATGTCTAACAACAACCATGCTAACAATTCTAAGTAAAGCTATAACTTCCTAGAAAGCGTTGACCGATATTAAATGGTTGAAATATAGCAGCAAACTTTTGTTAACAATGTCATCATAAGGATGTTTTTTCCATACAGTAGTGGTTGCTTACATATGATTCAAAAGACGGCCGTAAAAATGGGGTCACCAATTTCTTAGGAAACCGTAGCCTCAATAATATCTGTGTATCCTTTCTTTGAACGCATTCATCAATTACAATTTTAACAGGTGCGGGTTTTCCCATAATATTTCCATTTTCAATAATATGCACATAAATAACCATACCAAGCAACCGACGGTGTTACAATAGCAGGTTTTGATTCAGAAATGGCCGAGGTAACTAACAGCTGCGGGCACTTGACTGCTTGACAATTAGTTGCATAACAACGAGTCACGGAAACAGCTGACAGAACGGAACTGTCACTTGAATCAGCTGTGAGTTGTAGTTGTAGCAGACGACGCGACGCTACTTTCATCAGATGTGCAGCATTGTTTGACAATTAGAGGGACGCGCGTGTGGGTGCGTGCGTGCGTACATCTGCACACGTCACGCACGGGGATATGTTTACGCTGATAAATTCTAGTGATAAAACTAGATGCTGAGTAACTTTTGCTGTCATATTTTTGACGAGAGATGTATGTTTACGTTAGCACACCGATGTGTCTTTTAAGAAGTTTCCAATATGAGACGTTGTCAAAATTTCTGCACTTTGGAACATAAATGGTAACACTCGAACACGTATTAAAACTCAATTATTATTGACTCCGGTCCTAACTAATTCATACGTCATACGTCATTTTTATATTTTTCAGAATTCTTCACAGAGTAAGTGCTAACCTTTATACAGTATTTGCTTTGTAAAAGATATTTTAAAAGTAACTTTTACAAAGAAAAAGCATATTGCAGTGTATGGCTAACTATAAAACCAGGTCGACTTACCTGGACTACTTATAACGCTGATAGACCGAAAATAACTTTTTTGGTCGCCATTTTGAAACTCTTTTATGGATTTGTATTTTTTATTTTGCTGGCCAACTAACTTGACCAAGATATTTTAAAGAAATATAAAATTCAAATTTCATGAAAAGTGACCTGTAGAGAGTACAACACATGTATACATATATGCATATACAGTGTTAAAAACCTCAAACGTTCTGTGAATCGGTGCACATTTTATGGCCCCATGTCTGGGCCTTATCGTGAAAACAACTTAAATATCTCATTTTCCAAAAAACTCGCAAACAAAACTATGTTTACATAAGGTGGTATTTTCCAAACTAATTCGATGATAAAACAATCTTTGAAACCAAACAACACCCTGTAAACATGCAAGTATTTACAAGGTTAGCTATGCTTTGCAGCACCAATTTCATGTTAAATGTGAACCTAGCTTTTGAACTATGGAAAGCCTCATTAGGGAAGGCACAGCTCCTTGGCTTTGAACAAACGGAAAAATGTATGAAGTTCATGAATAAACAGAAGCTGGAAGGAGGGAAGGTTGGCCAAGACAGCTGGTGTTTTGTGAATTGTCAAGAACAAACCTTTACTACGTTCCTTTTAGTGAATTTTCTTTGGAAAATAAGAGGTTTTACCATCAACATGGTTAAACCCAGACTCGGTACCATTAAATAAGACCATCCTTGATCTACAATATATCGTATTTTTTATCTGAGCGTTGTTTCAGACACGTTGGGAGAAACGTGTGCATTGGGGAGGTTGTGCGTTTTCAGAATGTTTATTATTCAGAAAGAAGCAATCCGAACAATTTTTAAGCTCCAATGAAAAGAGCCGTGTAGACCTAAATTCAAGAATCTAAAAATGTTGATGGCACTTTGGCTCTACATTTAGAAGACATCTTTCCTTTTCAAATCAAAATGTGAAGCTACAATGAGGTTGTGACATATGAAACTAGAGGCAGGGAGAACCGCCAAACTGGGAGACATAGAACAGTAGTGCCTGAACGTTTGAAGGCAGGAGTTCTGTTTGTCAACAGAATTGCCAAATACAAAGAAAGATGCCAAGGCATTTAAAACTCGTCTGAAAGCCGCGGTAACTTTCAAAGTTGTCTACAATATAGACGAATTCATGGCACAGAACAATTATGAAACCGAATGAATTGTAAGGCTACTGTTGAAAAAGTTTGAATGAATTAGAAAATAGGTAGATGTACTTTTAAAATTACTGTATGTTTGAACAGGATTTCGATGTAAGAAGCAAATGCAAAAATTTAGTTATATTTTCCTTTTTTTCTTTTTTAAGATTGCAATGCAAAATGTTTTATATTTTTAAATAAATATTTTATTATTGTTATTTATAAGATATTAATATTATTCCCTTGAACCTTTGGATACTCATTAAAGTCAGCCACACTTTAAATACGATAACGTAGATGATTCTCCTATGGTAGGAGTAAATGATTATTTGTCTGTACCGAATACATAATATGTGTAACACGGTCGTTACAAAAACACTCATTGGTTGGATTTTATTAGTATGAGTTAGTAATAAAATCTTCTGTGACCTAAAATATATATTACCTAATAAATTTACTAATAAAGCTAAGTTGATATTACCTTCTTACCTAATCTTAAACTAAACCTTTAGCTATATGATAATTCAACAGTTCATTTTAATTCTAATGCTTGCTTGATATTAAACCATTGTAATTCCAAGCATTTCTTCTCGGCAAAACAAAAGCACGCTTACCGGAAAACTTCCTTGAATGAAATTAGCATAAACTTTACAACACGTTGCCTTGTGCACGTGCGGGAACCACAGATAGTATTCCTTTGTTTCAGCTTTGTTTATTTTCTTTATTTACATTTTGCGGGAATAAATTTAAACCATCTATTTATTAAAGTGGCCATTTAGAGGCTGCAATTGTACGCGTTTTTATTTATCAGTAAAAATAATTAGCGATATTCTCTCCTTCAACAATTCTTCAAATGTATCTAAAGCAGAATTATCATTTTATACAGTATATACAGGCTGTCCAGTAATTAGGGATCAAACTTCACCAGGTGGTTTATCAGCTAATAATAAATAAAAATTTCCTATAACATATAGTCCTATCACGCTTAGTTTACTGTCTGTGTCTGTGTTTTTCAATAAATAATTTTTATTTCCGAGGTCAATTAAGTTATAAACTAAAAACTTTGCACATTTATATGTATAATTAAACCAATATTTAAAACATAAATTTGACTAACTTTCACTTCCGGTTTAAAAATGGTGGCCATACTAAGTGTTTTAAGCTAATAACTCAAAACCCTTAATCTGTATGGTGAATACACACGATTAACAATATGTGGCAAATGTATTTAGAAACATTTTAAGACCAAAACTGTTGTTCTGAGACAATTATTAACGGAGAATTTAAGTTTTTCGCACTCCTGTATTCACATATGTTTCTTAAATGTAAATAAAGGAGTGCACTCAGGAAAACTCATATCTTTTGTTATTATTTATCACAGGACAACAAACTTGGTCTAAAAATGTTTATAATACATTTTCCACGTATGTTATTCATGTGTATTTTCCATAAAAGTTAAGGGTTTTGAGTTATTAAGCTTAAAGATCTAATATGGCAACCATTTTTAACCAGAAGTGAAAAATAGTCAAATTTATTTTTAAATCTAGTTTTTAGTAGTATAACTTAATTGACCTCGGAGATAAAATTATTTAGTGAAAACACAGACAGACAGAAAACTAAGCGAGATAGACTATGTGTTATGAAGTTTGAGCCCCTAATTACTGGATACCCTGTAGTTGATAGCTGGATACAGTATAAAAGCATTGTTGTACGTAGTGTTCTCTTTACTGTCTACGTACACTATCCCGTGTATCTATCTAGTCTAGGCAAATCGAACACGACAAAATAACAATGACTTTATACTGTGTTATTGGACTATCAACTAGTCCAAAATCAAAAATCAGCTTTAGAATTTTGTTATGCACAGTGGTAATAATATTAAATGTTGGGTGTTATCCAACACCTTGTTGAAATTAAACCAACTAATCGAAAGTTTCGTGTGTACATTAGAAGTATTAAGAAAGGCAACTGTATTTGCTAACATTTCATCTTAAAACTAATTTTAAACACGGTGATCATTCATCTTAAAACACGGCGAGTGCACAAGTGCCGTGGACCATGTAAATAGTTCTAATTAAGTTTCTTAGTTTTAATAGTGTTTAGTTTTAATATCAGTTTAAATAGTGACTTAGTGTGTCTACTGATGATGCAGCACAAGCGCTGCGAAACACGTGTATAGACTACAACCTGCACCGTAGGATCTACAGGCACCACAACCAAGGTAACTGTAATAAAACAAGGTCCTGCAACTGGGAAAATAGATATTTACTTAAAACTAAGTTGGATCGTAAAAAATCAACATACACAACTAGTATATGACCTTCCCTTTGTGTGTAGAAAATGTAACCATCAATGTATATATACTTAAACTGTTAACTAAAATTCACAAAATAAAGCATACTTTCTTACTAAATAACGTAATGTTTAGTATTTTCAAAAACAAATATAACATATAATACACGTTACATACAAAACGTGTTGGAAGTTGATTCTAACAACGAGGCCGTTAGATATGAACTCGACTTACAAAACCCAGACTGCAGTACGAGTATTAAATGAAATTATGAATGAACGGTTACGACGCCAGTTGTGTAACAAAATTACAACAATTATACGGAATCTGTGTTGTTTATCTAACGGCAGAAGACATTGTTTGACACTTTCTCCACACAGACGCAGTCACGCCCAAGTTTATATAGCGAGGAAATGCCTACAGCTGTTCACAAACCTCAGGATCCTCTCCAGACATGGTGAGTTATTGTTTCTTTCGTGTTTGCTTTTTGTTTTAAATAATGTTTTAAAACAGTTTTAAGTTATTAGAATGTAATTCTTTGTTTCATTTCATTATAATTCTAAGAAGGCGGGCAGAAATGTTGGGTATCTTGACAATTCGTAGTTTGAAGTTTATTGTTGACAACGGAAGAATATTTAAAACATTATTAAGAACGATTCTATCGTTAGTAGAAACGAACCTTCTAATTTACGTACGTTTACTTACTTTTTCGCAATACGCAATACTTACTTTTTAACTTAATAATAAACTATTATAGGTGTACGTCCTGTGTTATCATAATATGATTGAAAACAATATCTTCTATGACTAAGATAGTTTATTACATTAAATATTTTAAAACATTTCTAAAACTAATTTTATTTTACTGTTTAGACAAAAAGTATTCATTTCAGGTTTTGCTATGATTCAAGTGCATAAAATACAAAACTTCAAACTGATGTTTTCTTGTTGCTGCTAGCTACGAG
This sequence comes from Matsumurasca onukii, assembly GCA_018831715.1. Classification (NCBI taxonomy): domain Eukaryota; kingdom Metazoa; phylum Arthropoda; class Insecta; order Hemiptera; family Cicadellidae; genus Matsumurasca; species Matsumurasca onukii. The sequence continues at coordinate 34,178,313 of CM032063.1, read as the reverse complement.
TGAAATGGTTTTCATCAAATTACCTTCTTCCAATTAGATGCAGCCGACCATTTGCACAATAAAGCCTTTGCAGAATTTTAATTAAATATAGAGTTTATAACCAGTCCTAAATAATCACAGAAATGGAGAATGAATAGTGTTTCATAAAACCTCTGCTTAAGCAATGAGGTCACTACTGCGTTGGTTCTGTTTTATTTCTCTTTCTTTGAAACAGTTCTTAATTTATATTATCAAGTCAAAGACCCCCTGTATTGTTAACAAAAACAATCTCACCCAGTAGATGAGGAGTCTTAACTAGACACTGTAGTATACGTTTAGATTAACTTATCTGAATATTTCAGTTAAGCAACATTGCGTCTTCAGTCAACTAACTTTTGAAATAATGCTAAAATATTTGTCTAAGTAAAAGTCCTCAAGGAACAAGCCTTAAAAATAAGTCAAGGCTGTATAATTTATCATTTCCCAGGAAATAAGTTCTTTTTCAAAGGAAAATTCTCGTAAGAGGAATTGACGTACAGTCTTGTGAATTTAGAGCTAGAAAGGACTATCGAACTGGGAAACACAAAACGGTAGTCCATGAACTTTTGTCCTCACAGGCTGTTCAATTCGTCAATAGAATTCAATGAATCAATTAAATCGTTTGAATGGAAATTCATTCTACAACACCAACGAGTTTAAAGCACTCGACTGAAGAAAACATTAGATTATGTCAATGCGTTTGGAAATTGTCTATGTGTGTTTAAAAGAACTCTAATGTGTACGAGTAGAAGCTAGTAGAACATTCAACGGCATTGACAATTGAAAATATGCCATGCTTGTACAATTTAATATATTTCAAAGTTAGATAAAAAAATTAAAAAACAATACTTATAATGATTTAACCTTCGAGGCCTTTCGATAGCAAGGCTATCATCGTCGGGCAACACAAACAACGATGTGTTGCCCGACGATGATAACCTTGCTATCGAAAGGCCTCGAAAGTTAAATAATAAGTATTGGTTTTTTGTGTTATTTTATCTAACTTTGAAATTTAGTCCAATACTATGGCTCAAGTTTTCTAATTTAATATATAATAAACAATTATTTAAATATTCGTATAAACACGTAACTGTATTTTAATTCAACGTTTATGTGCCGATCACTATGCAGTCATCTATCTTTGTTATGCAAGTTATCTAACTAATGGAACAGCTGAGCGGAGTCTTGCTTGTGACAGTTAAGGGATGATATTGTCCACTCTATCTCATAACGAAGCTTATCTCTTGTAACAATTCCCTTTTGTTCTACAGCTGCAATATTACTACGTGTAAGACTAAAACAGTATTCAAACAAAATTGAACAACTGGATTTCAACAGGAATTATCAAAATATCAGTCAGAACTAAAAATTTAATTGTGGGACTTGTAAAATAGGATATTTATAAATTGTATATTTTATTAAGTGTGGAAAAGAAAATATCCCGAACTACAACGATTCCAGTGTTTGCACTTTGATAAAGAGCATACCAAAGCCAACGAAATAACCGTAGTCTGGTAAACCATACAATTAGAGCGAAATAACTAACTAGTACGTATTTAAAAAGTAAAGAAATGTTTTTCCTTTACCAAGTTTTTTTTGTAATATAATAATTTGCTCTTTAAATAAGCACTCTTTGTCAAGAAGTAAAGTTATCATAATCTTTTGTAAAAGTTCTTAAGCCAGAGATTTTGTCGACTAACGACAACCACTTTGACAGACTTGGAAGTTGTTTGAATGAAAAGTGAAAAGTTTGGCTATATAAAGCTATGGATTATCGAAAACAACTTGTCGGTTTACAAATTTCAGACGAATTATATTTAAGCCTTGGATGCTTAATTTGCTATGCTTGGTTGTGTACATGTTAAATCCATCTGTTCAAATGTATGCCACTTTTGTAACTGCAATTTCAAATTATAGCTATTCCCAAAAAGATAAATGACATAACACATAGAACCGAAGCTGTATAATACTAAAAAAATGCAAGATCAGAAAGTAAAATTAATATAATTTGTTTTAAATATTATATTTTTAGACAAAATTAATATTTGGTGTAGTACAGGGTTATTCAAAAAGAATGCCTTACTTTTAGAGAACTCCATTTGATTAATTATTACTTATATTTCCAAAGCCTAAGTACTGGTAAAAAGAACACATTTCAAAGTTTTCCCATTTGGTACACTTCGATAAATGCTTAATAAGTCCTCCCCTGGCTGTTTGGCAAAAGTCTAGATGATAATCAAACTCTTCTCACATATCGGAAGAAAATATTCATTCATGATATTGACTGCAGCTCTGATACGGTTCCGCAGGTCAACTAGATTTCTTGGCAGAAGTAGGACGTAAACCATTTCCTTAATACGAGCCCGTATAGTCCCACAAGGGGCTAGGTCCGGAGCTCTTGGTCTCCAGAAGGGAAGAGCCTGATCTTCAACTCACATGCGTTCTATCCACCGCTGAGGAAGTGCAAAATGTCTTGTGTTGAAGGGCTGCAATCTTGTTGATAGTTAACAGCTGAAATGGATTTTCAATGTACGTAAACAAAACTTTGGAACTTCCTCTTTTCAACCATATATAAATTATTCATGAAACACCTCTAGTCTACAATTTACATAAGAATGAAAGCAGAACATTATTTTTGAATAACCCTGTATATTATTTCTTTAACATATGAAGAAGTTACTTTGTTTACATACATAACATTATAACAAGGCCATACTATTTAAGTGACGGCATATAGACAAGTTAAAACTGTAATGTTTTCATAGTTATTTCTATTCTTGGGGAAGGTTTTAAGTATCACATAATCTAAGTACACTAGCGCTACTTGTGGTTAGACTGTGAATTAACTACCCAACAGCTGGTTAAACATGGGATAAGCCTTGTAACCCTTTAACTATGTGAGTCTAGTCCCAACACTTTGATAGTAACCAATTCAGTAAGATGTATTCATAGTAAATTAAAATAAAATTTTCGGGCCAAACATAATGAAAAAAACAGTGTTTAATCAAACGGTATTCATTGTGGTTGACCCAAAAGCTTTATTTTAATTTATTGTGACAAACCACATCAGTTTGAAATCCAAATTGTATTCATAGTATTTGCTGAATACAAGGAAATGTGCATTAACACTAATAAAGTCGACAGATTAAAATGAAACCATTCATTGTTAGTACCATGTTTGTACGGTGCAGGATAGTGCATTCACGGATTTAGCTTTTGGGCGATACAAAGCTAAAGTAAACTTAAATTACTATAGTCTGTAATGACACTTTTTTTGCTAAGTTTAAAAATAGTAAACACTCACACATTTTTAATATCATTCTTAACAGTATGATAACCGTCTACTTAATATTGTACTAATTGGCGGCCGCATAGACTCTGGAGGTGTTTAAATGGGATAAATATTTTAACATGGGGAGAATTTACAAAAAGTGTGTTTAGTAAGTTATGTACTAGTATGTAGAGATGTTCTATCTATAAGCATAAAACAATTTGTGCTTTACCGAATAATCACAAAACCAAACTAACAAAAGTATTTGGAGTTTTTGGTCTATGTTCTCATAAAAGTAAATGTTTAAATAAAGTACATAATCAAAGTACACGTTTAAGTATTTATGTGTTGCAGAGTTAATATTTCCATGCTTCTAGAGAAAGGTTTTATGTTAAAGTGCATTATCTAGGTTAAAACGTCGTTTGCAGTAGTGCAGTGTTTACCTAATGTTATACTCGGGATCCAGAGTTGAGTCTCACTCTATCTGGCTGCCTCTTAAATTCAAAACAACAATGTTTTCGTTGTTTTATGCATTGTAGATGAAGGGCTATGTATATACAGCCGTACTCTTTTTACTAATCGCGTTGACAAACACTAAACAATCATAACACCTTACTTGGTTTCAGGCCAATATGAAAATTATTCAATATTTTTCCTATAATTCAAGAAAACACTTGTGTCTGGATAGGTCACTATGCGGTTAGTGTTGCTGGCCGCACAGGCTATTATCATGTCTACATATGCGGTTTCTGCGGTTAGCCTGAGCTCTCAGAACCCCGAGTCACCTACTTCACCGCAGATCATACTGAGGAGCCATAGAGGAGTCAGACATCGCTTCGCCTCTCCTCCTCCTGTAAGTTTTCATTACCTCCTCCTTGTACAACCTAGGTGTTGATTTCAATGTATATTTCCTAGTCTGCACGAAGCTTGTCATCGTTCTCGACTAAAGCACTCGTAAACAATGTTTGAATATGTGTATGGTTTCTAGCTAATTTGCTTTTGTATATACTATACAGAATATATTGATTAATATTAAGATGCCTAAACTGAAAATTGCATACGACTTTGTTCCGTTTCAGCTCCAGCAGCAACAACAGATGTTAAAACAGCAGCAAATGCAGATGAAGCAACAACACGAGCAACAAATTCAACAAGTGCAACAACATATGCAACAACATGCGTCGCCAACAACAAACACAGCGGCGCCGTCTTCAGCGACGACCATGACTGATCAAGGTCAAACCCAAGGTCAAGGCCGTAAGGCGGTGAGAAGGAGGAGACCGAATAAGCTTACTCAGCAGTTTCAACAAACCACTACCCCAACCACTACCACTAACAACAGGGAAAGCAGATGTAAGTTTGACTGATAACTTTGAAGGAAACGATCGCATAGCCCGTATTTAAAATGTCATAGGCTATCTAGCAATATTCAAGACATTCTCTTTAATATATTCAAGATATAAACAAACACGACCGTGAAAGTGTGCCAGGCAAACCGTTTAACAGTGCATGAGTTTGATTTAACGAGTATTATTAAACTCTTCAAAACTTCTAATCAACTTCTTTGCTCGTGGTTAAGTGGTAGAGAGGACTATAAAGTCCTAACTTCGCCATGTAATTAACGACCTTTTTCATTTCATGTTCATTTCATTTCATTGCTTAAGATGAATACTTGAAATTTCTTCGAACGAAACTGCTAACTAAAAACAAATCAAGCCCCTTATTAAAAACTCCTAAACACAAAGCCAATAATGAGGCCAAAGTGGAATTTACATCATCAAAATTGTGATAATCGTCATAAGTTAAACATAGGACGGACGATTGCTTATTTTATACTTTTATAGATTACACTGCTAGTTTCACATAATCTTCCATTTTGGATCATGAAACTATAATAATACTCGGAAATTACTGTTACTTGCTATCGAGTTCAGTTCTAATCAATATAGGTAAAGAACAAAATCTGTTTTATAAAGTGAAAAGAGTGTCTCATAAAAAAGGGCTTTTGTTAGAATGCCGGAGATTGCTGAAAGCTGCAACAGTCTCCAGAGTAATGTTTAAGGCATGACGTTTCCTGTCGTGTCTGTACTTCGTTTTAATTACGTAGTACTCTCATAAACTCGTACACATAGTGACTTCAGTTAGCTGGAGAGATTTACTGCATGAGAAATAACAGAACAGTGGTTTTTGCATAGTTTTGAGCTTTGAAGTGTTAAATTAAGTAACTGTTAGGTTTTGCTATTCAATCACATCGCTGAATTAAATTTATCTTTGAGCAAAAGGGGATGGAATCAGGTCAAACAAATACCTTAAAATAATTTTAAAATATCTGTTGTTAAATTACTTTCCAAGAATCCAGATTTGATAATCGGAGAGAAAACTCATAGTTATTTAATTAATTAAGCTCTCAAACTAATATCTACGGAAAAAAGTGTGTCTGCTTATTTAATGAAAAAGCTTAACTGCTAGTAATTTAAACATTGCCATTTTATGGATAAATAATATTTATAAACTCATCAATAAGGTATGTACCGGTAGAACACATTGGAAGTTAGGGCTACATTTTAAGGGGCCGCTATGCATTGTCATCTTTGGAAGTTGAATGGCAATCATTTTGACATAATTTTGACGAGGAGAGGATTTTAAATAAAAGGTGTATTTGGATGAATCTCTGTGTTTGTAACAGTTACTAGCAAAGTGTTAGTTTGCCGTTCCTAAATTGAATATTTTGTTTTTCTAAAAGTGGGTTTAGTTGATTTAAAAATAACCTATCCAATGCATTGTTGAATATATGTAGAGGGAAGAGAGGATGACAGATATCCACAACGAGTTATTAACGAATTAACGATCCCCAATGGGTTATTATTTTTATTGCTTATAATTATACATTTGGAAATTCGCCTTCATCAGGGAGGGTCAGGGGTGTATGTTTATTTTTAATGTATTAACTCAGTAAAAACATTTATTTCCATACATAAGTGTCTTCTAATATAGTTTTAGTATCCACAAAGACGTTCCATACGCATCCATTAATCATTTTCAGAAAGACTTTACCTTGTTTCAAAAATAATTTGAAAAGACGTTGGAATGTTAAAGTTCAGGAATGTTTTTATCGTATATCTAATTGAACTAATATATATTATCCTAAGTCATAAAACAACGTTGATAACGGACTCTTTAATAGTTCAATAATCAAATAAATCTGTTAACCTTGGTATATAAATAACATTTACATTAGAACAAGAAGAGAGAGAAATAATGAAATATAGTTCAGTGCAAATAGTGCATCTCACATTTCGATCAATTAACTATATGCTCCTGTTTGATGAAACCTGAGATCAAAGCCTAGCTGCAGCTAAACCTCTCAAGTTTACTCTTGTGATTTGATTGGCCAATCGATGACTAATCAGTGGGTTCAAACCAATCCGGTGATAATTAGCTAACAAGATACATAGCCTGAAGACAGTGCACTCAAAGCTGACCAATATCAGGCCAGAGCTGCTTGCAATAGTCAAGTTTGCACAGTAATGTCCACGGTTAAGAGTAGTTTGAGAACTTTAGAAAACCAAACAAAGGAACGTGTGTCAAGTCGGTAGCGCTTGGATTTGAGTTTAAAAATGTAAGGAATTGTAAAGGATCTGCTATTAAATTAAATTAATGATTCAAAAAGGAAGGAACGTCAAAAGTAACAATGCGTTATGGTGATACCTGTAGTCAAGTGTATTCAGTAGCTTTAAGATAATCAAGACAACTACGAGTATTGACCGAAAATAAGAAATTGTTTGGGATGAAGTAGTTTGGACCTAACAATCTCTAGTAATACAAAATGCAAAATGCTTAAAAATTAACAAAAGGTAAAATTGTATACACTTTTATTCTAATATATGAATTCAAAACTACAAATTGCTCATGTGCTAATTTTTCAGTAGCTTACTTGCATGATTTTACGCCTCATCTCACGTGTCCTGATGTTTCTCGTTATGCTTTCGTTGTTTTCACCTCATGTTCTCCGTTATTTGCTCGAAAAAAGTCAATCCGATGAAAGCTGATTGTAATTAGAGAATATTAACAATGTCATCTTTAAGATGAGCCCTACAAGAGCTTTCTATATTTTCTATGTTTTATAATGATTATATTAATTTTTATTGGTATTAACAATTTGTACTACAATTATAGCAATTATAGGTTGTTGCTGCATTATTTGTCCAACAAACAAAATTACTGTCAATTATCTAGGGTATTTTGTTTTATTATTCTGGATTCAATATTTTAATGAAAACTGTAATACAAGTTAAATCAAAATCTCCAAAAGAGTGTTATCAATTTAAGACAAAAATTGTCCCAAATACCTTTGTATGAAATTGTTTAACCTGTTTTTAGTTCTGTCGCTGTTCACCATAGTGGAGTTTGACAACAAGGCGTGTCTAGCAGCTTCAGGCGACAACGGAACCTGCATGACAGAGAGCGAGTGTATGGAGCGAGGTGGCATGAGCAGTGGACCATGTGCCAACAACTTCGGCGTCTGCTGCGTCTGTGAGCCTCTTAACCCTCCAGCCGGCACACTGTGCAATCCAGGCGATCATTGCCCGGGCTGTGTGCGTGGATTGCGCAGTCTACTGGCTGCAGGGTTAAAACATTTATAAATTTTTAATGTTTGAGTGAAGGGTGGTTTATGTGAAAAAGTAATAGAATAGTTGTTGTTTTAAGTGTCTTAAAGAAAACTTACGAGGAAGTTTGAAATATTTTGTTGGTATCATTTTGTTATTGTATTATAAGAGAAAATCTAAAAGCAGTTTCTGATAGTATTATGGAAAGAATAAACATTCAATTATTTAATCTGGTGTAAATACCGTTGATAATCGGATCATTCCCGAAACCAGATTTAGTTAGATTAATTGAAAGCGTCATATTGTATTTTTCATCATGTATTTATGTATTTTGTTGTTAATTTTGTTCGATCCTTAATGCTATTCTGTTATAGTTTTCCTGCATAATTTATATTTTAAGAATACTTCATAATTTAGACGAGCAAAAATCTAAAACCAGATATTTAATCTATAGAAACTTGTATGCCATTGGCATATTAGTTTTACAGATACAGCTGAACATCGTCTGTTTAACGAAGTATTGCTAAAACTTTTGAAGGTGTTTAATCTAATTGTAGGCCCTATATTAAATTACTTTGTTGCGCATGAATAAGAAAGAAAATTATTAAAATCTTCTAAAAAGTATCTTGTACTTGTAAGTAGTTTTATCGGACTTGAACCATATTTTCAATTAGGAGGATCACGTTCATTAAGTAATGAGTTCATTACGTTATTGCTAGAGCTAGCGGTTGTTTAATTTATTCAAACATTATACCATATACTAACATTGTCATATGGAAATATTTGTTTATATAATATCAACGTATATTTTTCAGTTATGTCAACCTGTGGCCAGACGACTAACCAGAACTGCTCCTACTTCGTAAACCCCGGTTACCCCAGCTACTACGATGGCTCCGGCTCCTGTCAGCTGACCATTCAGAAAGCACATCCTGACATTTGTCAGTACAGGTGAGTCACTGTGCTTATATACGTGATGACTTGACTAAAGAGATATACTACATGATATGAGTTATTTACCGGTGTCGTAGCTGAATCGGTAAAGCGCGAGACTGACGGATTCAAATTTGTCGCTAAGATCACCATACAGGCTGCAGTGCTTAGGCTCATGGAATTAACATAACGAAATCTGTGATATCACGTGATCTGACTTGAAGCAACTTGGATTAAATACGTTTTGAGACGTACGAATGCTCTGAAGGTATACAATTCCTAAGCGACGATTGAAGCGAGTCAAGCCGTATTGCGGCCTTTACGGCTACAGCGGAGTCGGCTGCAGCGACTAGAGCAATTTAGTCATGGATGTCTTGTCGGATCAAAATCAACATCATCATAATATCAACTTTCACACATGTTTAAAAAAAGCTTAAAACACATGGAAGAACAAATATTAAATTCCATAGATCAAGAAAACAGATATACAACAAAAAGTAAACACGGCCGCCGCGGCTGTTGTGACTGAACTGCTCATGTCCTCAGTTTTAGTCAACCAGGAGCTGAATCACTAGTATCAATCAGAATCAGTAAAATCAATTTATTACAAAGGGGTCAATCAAAATATTTACAAAGAGGTTTCAGGTTCGATGTCAAATAATCTTTGATAAAACAGTTGCTATAAACATTTGCGATTTTTCACCTCTCTTTCAGTTGGACACACCTAAGCCTACTAAAGCGGATTTTACAATACTATTGGATCGAAATTCGTACATTTTTAAGTATTATATTAGCTTTAAACAAATTAATTTAATTGGACAATAAAAATACATTGTTTTAATGGTTTCGTAAATAAAGCTAATAGTAAGTAACCTTTTGATTTTTGTTAAAATTTAAAGTAAGTAATACGTAGAGATCGCAGTCGTGTAGCTCAATAGCCAGTACAGTGATAAGACTGGACTCTACAAGTTAAATAGTATTTTTATTTTGATATCGCTGGCCGCAATACTTGATAAGCGGTTAGTGTTAATTCCAGAGTGTTTTTATTTATTGTAAAGTTGTGTATATTTTGCTGAAATAAATCATTTATTCATTTAAAAATAAGATAAAGGCATAACTTTACACGTCAAATTGTGCCTTTTTAACAAATAAAACATACGACTTTTATTTCTAACGACTGTTTAGTTTCAAAATAGGAAACAGTCACACAAGTAGAATATATGTATGTATATGTACAAGACTGTGGTCTGGCTGACATATGACATATGAAACGTCAACTGTTGTTTTATTGCGGACTTCTCATACAAAACGTAAACCTTTACTGAGAAGCACAAAGACTTGTTTACCTTTAACTGAAAATATTGCAGCCTGTCGTCCTGAATCAAGATTTGTTTGTCATGTTACATCTAAATAAAACGTTCTCTCTGTATACTTTAAAACATTTGCTAATATAATTTGTTACGTATTCTTTGTTTGTACTTCTGACTTCTCTAAAAGAAATAGTTTTACAGTTTAATATTTGTCTGTTTGAACATTCAATATCATCAAAACGAGATTTACATAAGTTTTAATTAAATCAACCTATTTTATTTTGTAGAAATGTGTTGACCATACGGATAACCAAAGTTTTATTTCACCAAAGAATAAACATTGAAAGTTGGTTATTGTTAGTTGCCACAATTGCCGGGTTGAAGCGAGCGAGAAGCCTTTGTTTGCTTTGGTAAATAATTTCCCCGCTCATTGTTTGGCGAAATAAAGAATCCAATTTTACCCACCACTCGATTCAACATTCAATGAGTCAGAACCTCCATTATGTTCAAAGCTTTCTAACAACCAAGATAAAAATGTTTTAAATATTTTAATTACTGTATTTTATAATTCTTAGTAAAGGGAGATTCAAAAATGACGCCAAAAAAAAAAAACCGGCACTAAATGTCCAGTTTGCACCGAGTGTTAACTGGTTAACAAAATTAAGCGTAAAAGATGTTTTATCACTGATATAATGTGAAAGTGAAAAGATGAATCACAGTTCGTCGGTTACTAGGTCGGTACTCTTGAGGGTTTTGAGATATAACGTCATCAAGATGGCGGAGTTCCAAATTTGACATACGAGTGAAGTAGCTGCTTGTTGTCCATGTAAGGTATTCGTGTGGAGTATCAAGGTGGTGGAATTACAAATCTAGAAAATCTATTTTCTAGGAGTTTCAAAACTTCAAGAAATGTGAATTACATAAGTCTTAGTTTTTGTGTTTAAAATCCTCTTACGCCGCTTGTTGTCCTATACTTTCATTGTTTTTTTATTAGTTCATTGCTGGTAAATGTTCAGGATCAAAACTGGCAGGATATTAAAATGTATACATTTTTAAATGTGAAAAATGTTAAAATTTGTATATACCTTTGATTACATTTAAGTAAAACACATAAATCATATATATATACTTGATATCGTCATTTCCTTAAAGAACGTGTGATATTCCACACGCACAGGATTATTTGTCAAAATGATATACTGGTGCTCTTCACTATTTAATTTTACTTGAATATTGTTACTTCACTTTAAAAGCACTTTCTTCTCTTACACGCCAAATAACTGGCAATTTAAGAGAAAAAGTGCTTAAAATCAAATACAAAAGCATCGGTTGATTAAAGCTATTTACTACTGAAAATCTATGGATCAGATTAAACTTAAAAACTTAAAATTATAAGGAAATGGTATAATACTTTAAAGGTTTGATGTTGAGAACGTAGGTAAACGCTGAAAATTTGGACTGGTTAAACAATTTATGGTAAGGTCACCGACTTGAACATATAAAAGTATAAAACAGTATATAAAATATAAGGTACCGGTATACAAGCAAATATATAAAAGTAAGAAAATACATTAGCTTAACTTTACATCAACAAAGTTCTACAAATTTACGTATCTAACGCAACCTTAAAAATGAGAAAGCTTTAAAGTTCTGAGCGGTTAACCTTCACAATTTTTTCGAGATTGAGCGTGCACACATTTACGTTAACATGCGTAACGTTAACATTTAACTTAATTATGCAATTCGAACTGTCTCGGAATTTTTAGTAAAAACTTAGAAAAACAAAATAACGTCTTTAAAAACTTAAACTATTCAGGAATGTTTCAAATTTACTTATGTAGAGTTTTCTAGTCAACAGTAAGTGACGCGCTTTTATAGTGTAGACATGCAGTTTAAAGGAATACACATGAAGATGATAACAGTTATCTAATAGCTAAGAGTGCTTCTATAGTTCTAAGTTGTGATTGGTTCGCAGATTGGACTTTGACAACTTTGTGCTGAATGGACCCGAGACAATGAACCACATCTGCAACAATGACCAGTTCTTGGTTTCCGGCGGAAGTCCAGTCTCAGCCATCTGCGGAGTCAACACCGGGCAACATAGTGAGTAAACTAATAATTATTAACAACACCTTTTTTCTACTTCATTTCATTTGTTTTTCGGGTAAAATATTACATTCAGGGTAGTTAGTTTAAATATTTATCGATAAAATAATGATTTTAGTAACGTTTATTTTGTAAAAGTATTTGTATGCATATCTAACTATTGTGTTAGTAGAATCGACATGTTTTATAAGTAAAATAATTTGAATTTTCAACATCAAGACTCAACATATGTAGAAAGTAAAATGAGGCTTACATTTTTAAAGAAACCTTAAACTTTAGCGGATCCGTGGCGGATTGGTATCGCGCGCGACTCCGGAGCTCATCACTCCGGTGGCGCGGGTTCGATCCCCGCACTCACCACTTACAATTTGTAATGTGACTATACGGTGACGCTAGGTAAAGGTCGAGGTTAAGTGGTAGAGAGCACTTTGTAGTCCTAACTTCGCCTCGTTACACAAGACAAACAACTTACCTTTTTCTTACCTCCTGGTATGCGTTTTATGATGACGTATAAAAATGTATAGCGGCTGTCGTAACCACAAAACTATGATCGTTAATGTTTGAGGATGTTGTAAAATGAACACGTCGAGCAAGCAAAAGACTGACCTAGTTTTCAACGTTCAACAGTAAAAAATACTCAAAACAAGAAAATCCTTTCGAAACGATGTCCGTCAAGTGTTCGACAGGACCGTCAGTTTTGGTCAGTTTCTCCAACAATAAATACTCGAAACCAAAGTCCGAAGTGGATTAGGATGATGTTAAGTTGTCAATCACACTTGATCCATTTCTCACAGCTGTGCATCAGATTTGACTTATCTGTGACATCTTTCTAGTGTGTTCAATCCAGCTGATGTATGTTTCAGTGTACATCGACGCCGGAGTAGGGACGAGTCCTGTCACTCTGACCATGGTGACAAGTGGACCTGCCATGTCCAGGCATTGGAAGATCAAAGTCTGCCAGATCCCCTGCAGCTCTACTTACAAAGGTGAGTCATCTGGTCAATCTAATATATTGGATTTAGATTGCAATCAAGGAGTTCTAGCTAGTCACCCTTGTTTGAATTGGTTATAAAAGCACTTAGTAGCCCATGTAATAATCATGACAAACGTTTTACGTGGCATAAGTTCTAATTATGTTCATACATAATATGCTTCCTTTGGCGCATCATTTTATACCTTCATTTGGATTTATGTCATTTCAACTGTCAACCCCATTAAATAATACATTATTTTTCACTCATGTCGAAGAAGATTCAGAAAAACTGGCGGTCAATCAAAAGGCAAACCGTTGTGTCTCAATTCCGAATAGACGCCAAATCCTTCATAGACGTCGGAAGGATACAAGTGTAAAATCCACTTTTCTTGTATTATTTATACCGTAACTTTTATTGCCTTACACATTACGTAAAATGGTTCTCCTTAGAAACGTCTTCAGAATTGTTTTATTGCAAACAATAGAGCAAACGTTTATTTTTAAAAGTTATGTAGTGGAGGTAAACTATTTCTCTTTCGGAAAGATCAGTAGTCTACGTGTTTTTAATACTATGGCACATTTAAAGGATTATGCAATTTTTAAACACTCTTTGACGCCCATTATGATGTGGTGATCGTTCAAAGTTGAGACAGTTGCACTAATTGTTTGATCGGAATTGTGTTTAAAGAGTTGACGAGGTTTCTGAACCACCCTATCTGGAGCTACTAATGCCAATCTGCGCGCAAAAAGAAGCATAATGTGATTTTTGAACATGATTACTAACTACCTTTAGAGCTTTCGTCATCTATTTGCAATTTACCTGGCAAAGAGGTATTAGCCTGTATGCTTTTCTCGTTAAAGTGCAATTGGTCGACCATGACCAACATCGTTTCAACTTGTTTAATGGTATAGTAACTGCAATTGCGTCATTAATTCAACAAGAGCCATTAAGGTAGCTGGGAGCCATTTAGTCATGGAGCAATGTTTTAAGTTTTAACCCTCTCATTTGATGAGGATATTTTCATTTTTATTGTTGTTTAATGGTGTTAACTTTGAATTTATAAATTAGAGTAACGTGAGTCTTGTTCAGCAAGTTAACGTCTTCTAGTTAAAGTCTGAACTTAAATTATAAATTGTCTTAATTTTAAATGTATTCAACTCATAAGTTCTCCAGGGGTTATTTGTAAAACAAAATAAAAATATCTCATTAATCATATTCTTGTCTGAGAAGTCCCTTTGCATACTTTTCTACAACTGGAAGTTAAACCTCAATATTGTACGATATAACTATTGTGTGATTGACTTGTCCAGCGGAAGACGGGTGTCTCCAGTACTTCACTGGAGTGTCGGGTCAGATCAAGTCCTTCAACTACGAGCCAAGCACAGGTCTGCAACTGTCCAACCAAGACTACAGCATGTGTGTGCGAGTCGAGAGGAACTTCTGTGGCATCCAGTACACTCAGTGTCCTGACGAGGGTGAGCCGCACACTTACATTAGTTAACGTGTCATTTCTTTTCCAGCCGAGTGTAAGGGATTTCATATCTATTTACGTAGCTTGAGTTTGATCGATATATAAATAATTCGCTTGTTTTAATATTGAGGTTAGCATAAGGGGTCTTTTTAAATGATAATACAGGGTTATTACAAATGATGTTCACGATTTAAAGTGTATATAAAATGTAGTTTTAAATGTTATATAAAGAAACAAAATCGTCACATTTGAAGAAAACTCAAAAAGTTCGTCACAAGTACTCATAGCTTTAAATTTTTAATATGGGTACCCCTTGTGCTACAACAGGTTTCAATCCTAATAATCATGTTTTTGCACATACGTTGATAAGAGTTTCTTGACCATTGCTTTGATGACATTGGATCCGTTGTTGGATCTCCAGTTTGCTAATGGAAATTGTGCTGTGTACACCTTATCTTTGATACATTCCCACGAGAAAAATAACAGGAAGTGTTATCCGAAGATATTGGAGGCCAGTTCAGGAGTACGTCATCATTCGGACCTCCGCGCCTGATCCATGTCCCAAGCACAAATGATGAGCATTAGTTACATTGTTTCAAAATTCAATTATTCAATTACTACTTGCGATTAGATTGGTTACTAGGAGGATCTTAATAAAACCTGGTGCTATAACTTGGTTGCGCGCTAATAACACATTGGTTAATGTGATAATCTATTACACAACAAGCATTACTGTCTTCAAAC
This sequence comes from Matsumurasca onukii, assembly GCA_018831715.1. Taxonomy (NCBI): domain Eukaryota; kingdom Metazoa; phylum Arthropoda; class Insecta; order Hemiptera; family Cicadellidae; genus Matsumurasca; species Matsumurasca onukii. The sequence continues at coordinate 34,162,879 of CM032063.1, read as the reverse complement.
TCAACCATTACACAACACGCACAACAATTGACTTAAGAAACAGCAGATACGCACCCAAATCAGGATAAATAAAACGTTATGAGTTTTCTTTACAATGGTACCAATTAAAATGGTCAAATTTACCCAGTAATAATTATAATCCAAATCAGGAACACCATTTGTAATAGCCCTGTATATAAACCATAGGCTAAAGTTACCAATAATTGTTTATTTGAGATTTTTTAGACAAGATTTCAAAGGGTACTCTTTAAAATCAATTTAAAGCGTTAAACCAACTACTAGAGAAGGGTTTTGGCATTTAGCCGACAGTACCTATTTATTTATTTACTACTGTAGTAGTTTAAAGTCCTCAAACAACACACTTTTAGTGAAGAATATAGTGCTTAAACGAACCCTGACTGTTATGTATTACGTTTCTGGGACGAATGTCGAGGTACAAATTAAAAGATTATCGAAGTGATTGTAATAGATTTGAGTTATTGTAAGGAGCTTGAAAGCAATTAGGAGAAAAATATGATAATACAAAGTAATAATATGTAGAAGATATTATTAAGTTTGGAATGTATTCAACTATCTTCTAAAGCTTCTTGTGTACACCAAATTCACTGACTACTAACGTCGTCTGATTGTACGTCCACATACAATCGAGCAACCTCAGCGGGCGTGCTGAGGCTGGTTAAGGTATTTACATCTCCTTTATAGGCTGATGACGGGTTGGTAGAATTAGAACCAGCTAGTCATATATGAGTCATGTTAATCAATAACTCCCGTTGGTTCAACGATCTCATGAGTTCTCTTGGCTCTTGCACCCACGCTTGCTACGTGCAGTTTTAACTAGTTGCCAAACCTTTGGTAGTTTAAAACGTGGAAGTTGTTTTCATGTGTTTAAAGGTTAAAAGCCACCTCAGAAAGCTATTTTCAAAGTATTTACCCCGGTTTTAGCTTGTTGTGAGTGTGTCAATGTTGTGTATTAATCTATTCTCAAAATATTGTCCAGTAAACAACAGGACTCACTCATTCACCTTGACGGGCAACACTCTGGGGCAGAACCCAGTGACGTCAATGGTGGGAGGGGTTGGGGTTAACGCCTGCGGCACTGATTGGCTGATAGCTCCTTGCCTCAGCAACGTGGGGAGACAAGTGACGTCAACAACACCCGGCTGTGTGGACAGACTATGTGGAGGCACTCTGAATACTGAGATCAGCACCACTCCTTCCACAGTCTACAGTTAGTACTGTTGCCATTATTGTTAGCTATAAGGAATATGTAACTCTGTACCTTTCTTTGAAATTTGTTGTTGACGATGGTAGAATTCCTGAGCTTGAAATATTAACTTTTCACTTGAAGACGGGATACTTTGGGTTCTTCTTGTTCACTAAAACGATGGAAAAGTCCGTAATAATATTTTAACCTCAGTAACTCGGTACGTTGATATTTAACGTGTGATTCATATTGGACCGATCGCCGTGCTTGTATATAATCTTTCTTATAGTGATCTAGGGGCTTGCAAAAATATTACTAAAAGAAAGCCGTGAAATCAATTATCAGCAAATCAATTCAAGAATGTGATTGTGCAGCACCTTCACATAAAGTCCAAAGATCATTAGTGTAAATTTACAACAGTAGCCCTTGTTACCACCGTAAGTCTTTTAAAAGACAAAGTACAGAAGATTTTAATATTTTAAAGTTTAGTACATGTGAAAGTTAGCTGTATCGAAATGTCAACACACGTGTTAAAATGTTAAAACGCTATATCTTGTTTTACATGTTTCAAAAGAGTATTTTACAGTCAGGCTTGCAATTCCAATGATACACCTAAAGGTTTCAAAGCTTGACATGATTTTTGTACGTCGTGTAAGGGTGCTTGTGATTTCCAGCTTGAAAGCCTAATTCGAAACATGACACAAGTGATCATGTCTGAATTTTTACACTATGTTACACTGAACATCGTCAACGAGGAAAACCAACTAAATACGAACTGCGAAGTTAGGTAGAAATGCATCCGTTACAACGCAACCAGAACAACACATACAGCACGATTGGATGTAACATGTCATCCGTCAAACCAACATTTTACACAAAACTAACTATAGAGTTCTAAAACAGCTACGCCAATAGCAGTGAATGGTTATACTCATAATGTTTCAATTATGTACACCAGAACTCATTTCACTCATATTAAAACATCTTTTCAGGTACTGTCAAACCGTTCAGGCTAGTTTTCCACACGAACAACGTTGAAGCTCCGAATGACGTCGGTAACCGAGGTTTCTGCCTGGACTACGTTCAACAGCCCTGCACCAACGCACCCAACGCCCTCTGACCACACACACACGATCTCAAAACCATGTAAATAAACTACTGTAGAGTTTTGCCTAGTTGTTGGTTATTATTTATTTTTCCTTGTGGGTTTATCTTTACTGAAGGAAGCGTATATGCTTATGAGTTGTGTGTGTAAGTAACTCGTTAAGGTATGAGCCAAACTATAGCTAGAGCTGAAAATATACTTATATATTTTAAAACCAAGCTGTCACGCAGCCGAGCGCTGAAGCACCGCTGACGTGAGTTGACGGTATTTTTGTGTTGCCTTTATTTTTTTACCCTAAATGTGACCGAAGTACTCTGCCTCCGTTCTTAGCTGTAAGTGTTATTACTACGGAAGTTGGAGACAGTTCGCTACACTCGCAGACTACGCTCAGCCTTATTAGACTTGACTGCTCTTTTACTGCAATCATTGATACAGAACATAAAGGGAACATTCATACCAAATATTACTAAAATCGAACTAGTAATTCCGATGTTACAGCAAGAATTCGGCTACCATTATCGAACGGTAAACGTAGTTTTATATATTTTTTGAGGTTAAGTGGTAAAAAAGTGCTTTAAAAACCCTAATATTGCCTTTTTTGACACAAATAAAGACGTTTTATTATTATTATTTACAAAATATTTCTATTTTATATTTATGGGTTGCAATATAACTTCATATGTATTATAAATGTTATACAAGCTTTATAAAGTGTTTAGATTACTAAAAGTTGTTTTGATCATCTAGAGGTCGTTGTTCGGTAGTCCCATTTTGCAAGCTAATAAACTTCACCGTAAAACTTACAAATTAAACATTTGTACTGTATTTTATAACAAGCAGACAATAAACCACTTATTTATATAAAAGTATTGAAATTAAACTCTAAAATCAGTATTGGCAATAATTTCATAGTCCCTTTAGCTTTTACCATGCTAAAAGAATAAATAGCTCATATTTTTCTAAGGACGTTCGCAGATTGAATGTTTTATTTCGCCCTGCAATAACACTTTCTTAATCTTAAAAAATACACATTAATACTCTTTAAACTACAAATACCTTGTTTGGTAGCAGAGACTTCTTCTCAGTAAGTTATATAATTTAGCACCAAAATTAAACACAATGTCACCGATTTAAAATAGTCGCATTCAGATGATGACAAAATCATTTTATGGTACATAACTAGCAAAAAAGATATGTTTCCTCGGAATTTAACGGAAAGTGTAATGGATACAGGTTTGGCTTTTCAAACAAGAGTGATTGACAACCTTGGTTCTTCAAACACCAAAAGCATTTCTTCCAATTCCCCTTTCTTTACTTTTTCTACCCATACGTATCTATCTTCTTTATTTCATTTTTCTAGGTTTGTATACTTTACTGCAGTGTATTGTTAAATTTGATTTGTTGAGCATATCGTACTATAACCACTGTTGAGTGTTGAGCCAACAATAATAATCATTAAATGAATCAAATACATTGATATATAATAACAGGCATATGCTACAAGTTTATTGCAACCACGCATTTTCAGATTACAATTCACTTGAAGACGGGATCAGATTGCAGATCCCGAAACGTTGTGTTTTTGTTGTTTACTAACGGTAGAACATTTTTTAATAATATGTCAAACTCAGATACATCTGTTTTTTGTAATTGCTGGCCGTAGTTATAAATCAAAGAACAAATAAAACGAGTTATTATGATAACTGAATTGTTAATACTTTGGAACTAATGCTTTCCATTAAGCCGTTGAAAGCAGTTTACCTAGGGAATTCGATAAACTCTCCAATTAAGGACAGCTCTCAATATCCAGCAGATTACAGCATAGTTACTCATAGTTTCAATATTGTTTCGGACTATACTGTATACTGTATGATCATAGGAATAACCACAGCAAATTATCTGTTAATATCCGTCCGTCTGTGTGGTTTGTTGCAAAGCGTCAAATGCTGTCTGTTTTGTTACTGTATTATTTTGATACTATATTACCTTGTATAAAACGGTTTAACGACTTTTGAGTCAAGGTATTTTTAACTACTTTCAGATTTGGGTATATTATTGGATTTTTCTATAGTACTTTCTGTTGGATATTAACAATATTATTAGTTTCTTTATCTGTTTAAGTATGAGATTTTCGTTGAAAGAAATGCCATTAGGTTTGTATATTACTGAAAAAGGATGGAGAGTAAAGGAAAGGAATATAATAAAAAACACTCTATATTTCGTTTTATAACAAAACTTTCTCAAGATAAGAAGAAGGAGAAAAAAACTTATTTCCAGAACAAAACAACACTCTTGTTGAATATTGTTTTGTTCTGTAAATAAGTATAAGATTTTCGTTTTTCATCATTATTTTCTTTATATTACATACTCGGACTTCCAATATTTTAGACACTGACATAAAACCACAGTTTGAAATGTTACCAGACGTAATATTTCCAGTGGAAGGCAAAGTGATATCTCGTTGATATTGCACAAAGCAAGCTCAAATGGCAAACTATTCAGGCAAATAACAATATGTTGATATACAAACTGAAATATTATTTGTATTGACTCTACAGATAATATTGGCATACCGCTATACTAGGTATATTTGTGTAAAATACAACGCGTCAGTAAACGCAATACACATAGTGTTTCAATTAAACACGATGCTTTTAAAGCCGATACATAAAAAAATAAATAGAAAATTGATAGGCTATGAGCATATACATTTTCTAACTCATATAGGCCTATTTTAAGGTATTCTTAGTTAGAGTGATTGTTTTAATAAAACTGTTTTTGTTCTTTGAAAGTGAGCCAATAGTTGAACGTTGCGTTAAACTACAGATGTGTTTGATACATTATACAAAAGGTGGTTTTCACCGCTGAACCTAGGAAACCGGCAAAGCTTTGACAGAGAACTGTGGTTAGAACTGGAAGCTTTGGAGAAACTTCTCGGATATTAAGAATTAACCAATCCAAGTCCAACCAAACCTAAGTTTCTATTCAAACCACCTTTCCTGTGAATATATATGAACAAAATCTTACCTAAACCTCATTTGGAAAAACAAAATTATACGTTTGCACTAGAACGGCAAATTGCAACCAACAAGAGATGAGCTAGCCATCATGGTTAAAGAACTCTATCAGTTTAACCGGAACTGTTTTACCAATTACATACAGCTGTTTAAAGGTTCCAAGTTACAATTTGGTAGACCACTTTTCAAAAGGAGGAAATGAGTATTACTTTTCGAGAACTAAACTTTTGTTTATAGAATCAATATGCGATGTTCCTACGGACATAGACTTTGAAGTTACAGGTGGAAAGGCCTAAACAAATCACGTATTGACGTCATTAGTTTGTGCCGACGCCCTGCAGAGACATCGTTTTTCTTTTAAATATCGAACAAATTCTGATCGACCGAACAAACAAACTTGTGATTACATTATAATGGGTACTTTGATACCTTTTTGATAATTTTCTTTTAGACAACAACCACTCTTAGAGGGTATTAAGGTGAATATGAGAATATGGTGAGTGTGATAAAAGTTTTGATGGATGATGAGGTTTAGTCTCGTTAAAACTACGGCCAACTGTTTCTCAGTTTGGGTCATTAATTAATAGCCCAATAATTGATAGAATAGACCAACGGCTTGACGTGACTTCTAAACCACTATTTAACGTCATTTGAACGGCAAATCTTTATATTACAACAATCCTAAGGGCCTAAGACAAACACGTTTGCTGACCTGCTATGATCGTTTGGCCTTGAATGGCCCTTTACTCCCTAACAAGAGTAATTACCAACTCCTCAATCGCAATTGAGAGTGCCATTTTAGGTTTTAAAAATATGTACTTATAGAGGTGTCAGTGGTCAATACAGCCATTTCATACCACTGTGGCCAACAGGTCGTCGTCAGTGGTCAGGAGTAAACAAAACCCTATTTTTCCTTATGTTAATACTTCAATTTACTTCGGATAATAATTATATCGTGCTACCCAATGAACGAGTTTCTTCACATTAAATTTACTTCTAGAAGCCCAAGTGGGTCCTAATTTGCTGAGTCCAGCCCACACTTTGTCGGCATCAGCTCCAGAAGCCTTTGAAGATGTTCGAAATACTTAACATAGTCTATTTAAATTGCTAGCAGTCAAAGATTAACAATTGGCTCATCACTGGCACCAATACTAATCCACGCGAAAAAATTAAAGTTGGCTGACCTGTATTAGCGTTTAATTGGGCTTCTATAACGTAAGTCCAATGTTCAAAGTCATCAAAACATTTGTGTTGAGCGACATACAATGTCCAAGTTGTCTACCTTTTCGAGATGAAATCGAGAAAGTTTGAAAGGTGTATCCACAAGTTTATTTCCAGTCAATTTTCCATTCCAATACTTTTAGAAAGGTCTTGGCTTATCTCTCAGGAAACGATTTTATCTCTCAAGAAATATCAACATGTCAATCACATGTGAGGGGATATCCAACTCTCAATCAAAATGTAATCTTTCTGAAACTAAACGTAGATCTTCAAGAGATTGCTTTACTGAATTTCGAATCTGATATATCGTATTACATTGATGGTTGATTTCATAAAACGCTTTAAGTGTAATACAAGACAATATCGACAATCAACATTAAATTAGTTTCATGAAATAACAAGAAAACCTTATTATAAATATCTACTACAGAGCCAATGTAAGTTTTTATTTTCAAATAAGTTACATTAAAAAATATTCCTTGTGTATGTGTAACTTGTTCTATCTGAGAAGGTTGAACAACTTTCAAATCATTTAATAACAGTAACGTGGTCGAAAGTTTAACAGCTTTGATTATTTCCAGTCCATTAGACTTAAGTTTTCACTTTAGAAGTAAGTAATTATAGCTTATAGGCTTGGGTTTAATGATTCGTAATAAATGAGTTATAATCAAGATCTCGATCCCACCCGTAGATATTTATTTTACTTTCGTAAACGTATATAAGTCTAACTATTTTCTAAAATATTTAACTACTTTGCAAAAACGAACTTCCAAACTACAACAAGTTCCAAACTAAAGTTCCTCTAACAGGTTTCCGTACTACGAGAAACAGAAAGTTGAGAAGACTTAATAGCTTAACTATTTATTACCACGTAGTTAAAGTTATTGGAGTATTTTTATGACTTAAAACTTAGTAACAACACTGCAAAAGTTATATTTGATCATAAGACATGCCTAAGGGTTTGCGTCAAAGCGAGCTGGTTCAATAAGCAGCCACAATAAAGCCTGAGTCTCGTATATAGGCCAGGTTGTTATAACGTTTCTAGCTTTACGTGCGTTTGCACATAAACTTGTCGTAAAGGCTTTAGAGCTTCTGAGTTATTTAGGAAATGTATATTATTTGTTTCATACACTTTTAGGTATTGGGAAGTTTAGTTTATTGAGTGAAATTATTTTTCTGTGTAGCTACGCGTAAGTCGACACATTATAGAGAGCGTTTGAAAAACGTACGTTAACAAAATATTGTACATATTTCCTTGTTTGAAGTTTGTTATTGACAATGGTAGAAGTTCTGAGTGTGAAATTTTATTTTGGACGTTATCTATTGTTAGATAACACGACGATCATGATGTTTTGGGGTTTAGAGCCTGATTTCTTTTTCAGGTGAAAAGTAGACAAACATTATACAAAATATTAAAAATGAGTTGACCAGTTGACCAGTCAAACTCAACCAAACAACATATGTGTGTATTTATTTTCTTACTAGGTGTTGTGTGGGTTTTTGTTTGTTTTATGAACAAATGTCATTTTTTGTAACAGCTATCCTGGAAGTGTTGTTTTCAAAAAGTTCAATATGCACAGAAAAGTTTGTTTTCAACGTTTTTTGCCGTCTTACTGTTTTCTAGGCTAATTGTTTTAAAATTTTTGGTTTTGAAATAAAAATTACACAAAAACACAAACATGCTGTTTGGTTGTGTTTAACTGAACACTTACACGCTGATAACTTAAGGCTATTTAATTGTGTTTTGAGTCATGTTTTAGGTTACTAAACACCTGAAGATGGGAGCAGATTTCTGATCCTAAAACGTCAGGTCAGTTCTTCACGTCTCTAACGATGGAAAACGTCTGAAATAATATCAAAACTTACACAGTTGAAAGAAAATGTGGGATTATTGAAAATTTAGTTCTATTTAACAAAGGAATCAACTCGCATTGACCCCTACAGGAGTGGTGCTTTGCGAATTCTTTATACATGAAAGGAAAACATTACTATTTCCGTACCAGAAAATGAAGGAGTTTGATTATTGTAATGCCTTTATTAAACATTGCATTAAGTAGACGCGAAAGTAATTTTGTAACTGATTTGGATCTGTTTTCTAAATCTTTAAAATGAACTCATCCGTGATCTCAAAATAATTTACCTTTCAAACGAAACAATAATGCTAAAGGAGTAATTACGATTTATTTTATTATCACTTTAAAGTGTTAACGGGATATTTTACCAATAATAACTCGTTGGTCGTACTACTGAAAATGTGAACAGAACAAAGCTACCGCAAGACTTAGATCAAGAGTAACATTTGATGACTGGACTCGAATGACGTGTAAAGTTGAAACAATTAGTTTATGATAGGATGCAACAGAGTTATAGACCTGACCCTACTAAATTGCATATTCTACAGCCTGGAATATCGCATTATATCAGGTCAATGAGTTTAGTGCTCTTCAAACAAACTAACTGCAATGTTGTAGTACCACACTGTAGATTACTTATTATCGAATTTTCTTTAGAAAATGAGATATTGATGCAGTCAGTGTGGTAAACCCAGGTCCGGGACCATGAAATGAGCACCAATCCTGACCCCAGAACAAGTTTTGGGCGAGTTTATTTCCACCTTGATATACATTTTACGTGAGTATCTTTTCTACAGGTCGCGTTTTCTGCCCGATTTTCAAAACATTTATAAAATTGTACAAATGATCCTTTAACAAATGTTTTGGTCGAGTTCGTCAACCAGCGAATTCGGACAATCGAAACCCCATTTTGGGGGAGACTTTTTCACCAAAAAAAGTAGTTTTAATCTTCTAAAACCAGTAACAGTAAATTTCATCAGATTTAAAGACATTTGAAAAAATATGTGTGTTTTATTATTTAACGGTATATTAAACACTTCCGTCAAACAGATCACATTTGGTTCACCTCTTTGTTACTACTTGTTTTGACTATATGTCATCGTCAGCCAGTGCACATCTTTTGAACTTTTTGTTTCCTTTGTCCATGCTGATTTATCTTACTGTATTTTGTTTTTAGGTTTGTATATGTTTATATAGCAAATTGCTTATGGTTTATTACTTTCGTACGGAAAACTTTATAAGCTTTATAAAACTATAAAAGCCGTGTTCAAAAGCTATAAAGAGTTTTAATAGGTTTAGGTTTTTGTTGGTAATTAAGCTATACACAGAAACCGAGTTTAATATATTAAAATAAAGTCTCTATGGCTTTAAACCTATAAGAAACGCTAAAAGTTATATTTTTTAGTGAGAAGAATACCATAGCTTCGAAAAATATCAAGACAATGTAATTTGACCCACAATTAGTTCCTTCAAAATTATGAAGCTTTGATCCAGGGTACGTCCGGCTTCTGTAACTCTACAAAGAAAGTTTGCCAAGTAATTTTAAAGAAAATAGGTTATATTTTGGTATTGATAAATATTGGTAAAGGTCTTGACAAACTAAGTTGTTGGAAATTTAATTTTCCGTCAAAATATAGTAGTTTATGTCCTTATTAGCTTCGAAATATGCTACAAAAACGGAGCTTTGTGAGATTTTGTACATAGGAGATTAAGTTCTGTTCAAAATTTTAATGTAGGACCACTGCGAAAGTAGGTCCTACAAAACAGCTAAACCCACGTTTAAAACAATAGCTGCTTTCACAAGGTATGCGGGAACAAACTTATACAAAATATAAGTCCCAGGTCAAATTGTGTAACAGCTCTTCCTTGCTTAGGAAGTCGGTAATTAATTAACAGGATTTTGGTCACTGAAATACAATTTCATGGACAAATGCCCTTGGTATTAGGGTTCATTATGTTTGTTGAAGCGTAATATTTAAATTACCAAGCCGCATCCGAGTTGTTTTCCGTGACGTCAAGCTATCCCACAAACTGTTAACTAGACTGAATTATCTCTTCGATCCCTCGGTGTCCAGTTGCTTAAAATATTTAAGTAAAGTTACTGTATAACTTAACTTAATCAGCATATAACAAATACAACTGCAGAAATAAATCTAGCTAGTCACTTGATTGTCTCAATATTGTCTGCTCAGTATTAACCTCACTCTTTCAGTAAGAATGTAAATTATAACTTACAAGATTTTGACAGAGAGCACAGGATTCATTTAAAAAATGTCTTAGTCTTGTGAAGGTTACTAACCATCATTGGTGTAAATTTTAAAACAAATCTAAATAACTCCCAATTTTAAACTTCTAAATTAAAAACTATACAGACAGTGAAGTTTGCCAACAAAAATCAATATAACTGCACAATAGCATACAAGAATATTCACATAGTATGCTCTTCTTGGGACTGTATCAACTCATTGAGAATATTGTTGTAGAGTAACAAGTAACTGATAAAATGTATACTCAGGCCAACTGTCTTGTTTCACGATGTTCAGAATTGTTGCCTGTAGATGGGCCACATGCTGGTCATTATAATAAACCATGTTCTCTTTTAAAAATATTTTTAAACACTTCCAGGCTTGATGCTAGAAAAACTCAGGATTCGGAGTGAACCCCGTTTTAGTTGAATCTCTACTAATGAAAGGTATATTCTCAATAATGAAAGTTATTTAGCAATTTTTACCAAGCCTAATGGTATTAAAAAACGTTTCATAGAGCTGGGTGAATTGGTCTAGGTTAAAACTTGTTATGTTCTTTTCCATTGGTGCTTAAACTATGTTAGAGAGAAATATTTTAATGAAACAAATGACCATAGTCAATAACGAAAATGTGTTTTTAATTACAAATACAATTATTTTAAATCGATTCCCTTTATTTCAAAACCGTAAGATTTGTAAACCGCTACATCCATTCTTTCCCGTGAATTTTACTGAGATTTCTGAACCTATTTATAAACAAATACTAAATACACCTATAAGGAAAATACCGGTGTTCTTTTCTTGGAAAATTTCTAATTTCTTATACGCTGTGGAGTTTAGTGTTGATTGTTTAAGTGCTTTTCCCGGCCGTCCATTAGTGAAAGATCCTTAATCTTTTCAAGCACAAGCTTCCTTAATCCAAGGAAGCCGGAAAATCTCAATGATAATTAATTTACAAGAGTCTTGTCATCTTTTTCAACTTAATGTGCAGTTCACAAATAAATTCAAAGACTCTGTAATTTATTCAATCAAAAGAATTTAACTATAGAATCATTTTTATCGATACATCCTTAACTCGTATCACTGATGCTCAAAATCGTCAGGTGTGCCTTTTAGGCTAATAATGTTTAATAGAATGTGTGTATATGTGTGTCTATCAATCTAGTATCATTGTTTAAACAAGGCCACAAAAGTAATAACTGCCAAAGTAGTAAAATCGTGATTGTAGAGCATAAAAGCTTTAGAAATAATGACTGTGCTCCTAAGCGTGTATGTATCGCATCCGTAAGTAGTAAATATATAACCATTAAGTTTTGCTCTAGGAAAATGTAGTTCATAGGAACAATGTTTTATGTTGGTTTTCATGACTTTGTTTAATCTTTCTTTGAAAACGACCTGCCAACGCTATACATATCAACCATTTGAGCCAAATTCACACTTAAATCTTATATGGGGTAACAAATAACATATTTAGGCAAAATCGAAATGTCTGGAAAGTTTCACAACTGTATGACAATTAACTGCAAACCAATATTACAGCTTTTACTATCAAAACCTCTGTTAAAACACTCAGTACTGGTAAAGGAACAAAGGTGCTTACTCTGGAGAGAAGATTGCAAAGTTTGCTGACATATGTCAGCTGGTACACGTGTTTGTTTCTTGATATGTCACAAGGGAAGCTGGGTTCAACTCTGTCACTATACTGTGCTTAGATCCTACTTCTCTCATTACGTTGAGTTAAAACACTCGGTTGAGCTGGGAAACAAAGGTGCTTACTGGAGAGAAGATTGCAAAGTTTGCTGACATATGTCAGCTGGTACACGTGTTTGTTTCTTGATATGTCACAAGGGAAGCAGGGTTCAACTCTGTCACTATACTGTGCTTACATCCTACTCCTCATTACGTTGAGTTAAAACACTCGGTTGAGCTGGGAAACAAAGGTGCTTACTCTGGAGAGATTGCAAAGTTTGCTGACATATGTCAGCTGGTACGTGTTTGTTTCTTGATATGTCACAAGGAAGCTGGAACTCTGTCACTATACTGTGCTTAAATCCTCTTCTCTCATTACGTTGAGTTAAAACACTCGGTTGAGCTGGAAACAAAGGTGCTTACTCTGGAGAAGATTGCAAAGTTTGCTGACATATGTCAGCTGGTACACGTGTTTGTTTCTTGATATGTCACAAGGGAAGCTTGGTTCAACTCTGTCACTATACTGGGCTTACATCCTACTTCTCTCATTACGTTGAGTTAAAACACTCGGTTGAGCTGGAAACAAAGGTGCTTACTCTGGAGAGAAGATGCAAAGTTTGCTGACATATGTCAGCTGGTACACGTGTTTGTTTCTTGATATGTCACAAGGAAGCTGGGTTCAACTCTGTCACTATACTGTGCTTAGATCCTACTTCTCTCATTACGTTGAGTTAAACACTCGGTTGAGCTGGGAAACAAAGGTGCTTACTCTGGAGAGAAGATTGCAAAGTTTGCTGACATATGTCAGCTGGTACACGTGTTTGTTTCTTGATATGTCACAAGGGAAGCTGGGTTCAACTCTGTCACTATACTGTGCTTAGATCCTACGTACTTCTCTCATTACGTTGAGTTAAAACACTCGGTTGAGCTGGGAAACAAAGGTGCTTACTCTGGAGAGAAGATTGCAAAGTTTGCTGACATATGTCAGCTGGTACACGTGTTTGTTTCTTGATATGTCACAAGGAAAGCTGGGTTCAACTCTGTCACTATACTGTGCTTACATCCTACTTCTCTCATTACGTTGAGTTAAAACACTCGGTTGAGCTGGGAAACAAAGGTGCTTACTCTGGAGAGAAGATTGCAAAGTTTGCTGACATATGTCAGCTGGTACACGTGTTTGTTTCTTGATATGTCACAAGGGAAGCTGGGTTCAACTCTGTCACTATACTGTGCTTACATCCTACTTCTCTCATTACGTTGAGTTAAAACACTCGGTTGAGCTGGGAAACAAAGGTGCTTACTCTGGAGAGAAGATTGCAAAGTTTGCTGACATATGTCAGCTGGTACACGTGTTTGTTTCTTGATATGTCACAAGGGAAGCTGGGTTCAACTCTGTCACTATACTGTGCTTACATCCTACTTCTCTCATTACGTTGAGTTAAACACTCGGTTGAGCTGGGAAACAAAGGTGCTTACTCTGGAGAAGATTGCAAAGTTTGCTGACATATGTCAGCTGGTACACGTGTTTGTTTCTTGATATGTCACGGGAAGCTGGGTTCAACTCTCACATATGTGCTTACATCCTACTTCTCTCATTACGTTGAGTTAAACACTCGGTTGAGCTGGGAAACAAAGGTGCTTACTCTGAGAGAAGATTGCAAAGTTTGCTGACATATGTCAGCTGGTACACGTGTTTGTTTCTTGATATGTCACAAGGGAAGCTGGGTTCAACTCTGTCACTATACTGTGCTTACATCCTACTTCTCTCATTACGTTGAGTTAAACACTCGGTTGAGCTGGGAAACAAAGGTGCTTACTCTGGAGAAGATTGCAAAGTTTGCTGACATATGTCAGCTGGTACACGTGTTTGTTTCTTGATATGTCACAGGGAAGCTGGGTTCAACTCTGTCACTATACTGTGTGCTTACATCCTACTTCTCTCATTACGTTGAGTTAAACACTCGGTTGAGCTGGGAAACAAAGGTGCTTACTCTGGAGATTGCAAAGTTTGCTGACATATGTCAGCTGGTACACGTGTTTGTTTCTTGATATGTCACAAGGGAAGCTGGGTTCAACTCTGTCACTATACTGTGCTTACATCCTACTTCTCTCATTACGTTGAGTTAAACACTCGGTTGAGCTGGGAAACAAAGGTGCTTACTCTGGAGAGAAGATTGCAAAGTTTGCTGACATATGTCAGCTGGTACACGTGTTTGTTTCTTGATATGTCACAAGGGAAGCTGGGTTCAACTCTGTCACTATACTGTGCTTACATCCTACTTCTCTCATTACGTTGAGTTAAAACACTCGGTTGAGCTGGGAAACAAAGGTGCTTACTCTGGAGAGAAGATTGCAAAGTTTGCTGACATATGTCAGCTGGTACACGTGTTTGTTTCTTGATATGTCAGGGAAGCTGGGTTCAACTCTGTCACTATACTGTGCTTACATCCTACTTCTCTCATTACGTTGAGTTAAACACTCGGTTGAGCTGGGAAACAAAGGTGCTTACTCTGGAGAGAAGATTGCAAAGTTTGCTGACATATGTCAGCTGGTACACGTGTTTGTTTCTTGATATGTCACAAGGGAAGCTGGGTTCAACTCTGTCACTATACTGTGCTTACATCCTACTTCTCTCATTACGTTGAGTTAAACACTCGGTTGAGCTGGGAAACAAAGGTGCTTACTCTGGAGAGAAGATTGCAAAGTTTGCTGACATATGTCAGCTGGTACACGTGTTTGTTTCTTGATATGTCACAAGGGAAGCTGGGTTCAACTCTGTCACTATACTGTGCTTAGATCCTACTTCTCTCATTACGTTGAGTTAAACACTCGGTTGAGCTAGGTTGAGTTAGAACTGAGTAGCAATAAACATGTTTTAGCAAATTTCTTTTGAAAAATGATATATGCATGATTATGAAATGGGCACCGATATTGTTTTCAAAGCTTTATAATCATACTTGTATAAGTGAGAGCTTTCTACAGGTTTTAAATTTGTTCGTGTTCATACATTTGTGTACACATATTTCTTCTTTTGGTGGCGATTGTTCAAAAGCTTAGTTATATATTTAAAACAGGAAACTCCATCTGTTTGTTTATGAAACTTGAAACAAGTATGTATTTTAATAATACGTATCAATACACTAAAAACTATAAAATTCCGTTGAGCCGTTTCAAAATGGCGGTAAAAAACTAGTTTGTTGCTTTACGAGTGGAGAAAGTGGATAAGTTAATTTTGCAATCTGAAATGGGTTTTGCTAAAAGTTATGTAGTAGCCTAGTAGGTAGTTAGGTAATAGATGCCGAATAACTGAAGCAGGAAAATAAACATAAAAGCGGCAGCCTAAGCACGGACAGCGTTGTCATCTATCGCCACTGTCTCCCCCTCTTGGCTCCGCATAATCGAGTTTGTCCGATGTCAAGATGTAGGTGAAACCAAATCATGAAATTTTTGAGAACGAATGAACTTGTGCATGCGAATCAGTGGCTCTACTTGAGACTCTTAAAATAATTCCCTCTCAGCGCTGGGTTTGGGCTGCACCAACAATTTATGTGTAATATGTATACTTAGTTTTCTTGCCTCAGCCGTTCGGCATCTATGAGTGATCTACCTACCATAACATAATCTTTGGGTTTGCCCTAAACGTCTTTACATATTATTTTAGAACTTTAAAGTTTGACGGGTTTACTTGAATACGTGCCCAACTGTTTAGATGTAATAAGCATATTTTAAAGAACTCGCTTGTAAATGAAGCTTTCCGTCCGTATGTACTTTTTTGTATTTCTTTCCCTGGCATTGCTGATTTCATTTATCAAATTAATCAATTGAGTTATCTAGAACATGGATTATTTCAACACTTCTGTCTGTTTAAACGTTATCTGAAGTTTCGGTAGAGCTGAACATGAAAGGTGTTTAATGCAGTACGTCTAATGCAGATCTTCGAGAACTTGTTCTGGAATGTTCTCATCTTTAAGACGTGTTCAGAGAGTTAAACAACTAGGGTTAGTTTTACAAATCTCGAGGTGGGCTTCCATACATCGTAATATACTTGTGTGTTGTATACTACATATTTATTATATATTTTCTAACTACTAAGAATTCGTTTCAAGTTTGAGATTTGATTAGGGCAGGACTTATCAGGTCTGAAACCGGCTTGTTATTCAACAACGGTTCTAACGGTAATTGGGCAGGAACTGAGAGAGATTTAAGTTATGTAGAGTAAAGGTATTCCTTGATATATTGTTAACACCAGTCAACCCTTATTTGTGTGATATTTGTTTTCGAACAGTTCCTGCACTTTGTTGTAATCTCTACTTTCCTTTACTGAGTTTAAGTAAGGGCAGATTTCTGCAGGCGCTTTTATAAATCTCACCGTATCACAACGTGTCCAAGTTTAATAAACATGTATCCAACTTATTTTAATTACGATAAGTTTAATTATGTCAATGCAAGGCTATTTTTGCTGTAAAATTAAATGACGGTTATTCTTTGTTAATAGAAAACTTTATGCAGCAGATGATAAATTGTCTTTATTAAATGGTCGTAATTCTTGTTTGCCTTCGTTTTGCTGGATTCTGAAGGCAGAACACAAAAATTTAATAGCAAAGTATCCTCTATATATTCCTATTCTTCTAGCTCTCGCCGCGACAAAACATCATAAAAATTAGCTTGAGATAGTTTGGTCTATGGAATACCATCTCCTGTCTCTGATTGGCAGAAACTGAGCTACTAGCTGTCTGCTAGCCTATTGGTGGCAGGGTTGCCAACTGTCCAGAGCAGGAATGACGATGTTCTCAATGATTGGCTGTGACACTATCGCAAATACTTCTTCAGGACTTCTTGCATTTGAAGTTATTATCATTTTTTTTAATTATTTTCAATGATTTCTTGGTTGACTTTCGGGTGATAATATGAAATGTTTACCAATACTTAGGCTTTGTCAAAGTTTTACTGCAAGTTTCGTGTTGTAACTATGTTCTGCTATGGGCCACTTTTCGACGTTTTCTTGTTTCGTGTGCCTGATGTGTTCCTGAACTCTCGTTAATATTAATCTTTTAGTCTTGCCAATATCAATACCCGAGAGTCATCCGAGAAACCATTGATGTAGTTAAAAATGATAATGCACTCAACAAAGAAGACAGCTTTAAACCTTTCCAGTAGCTGGTTGGTTACAGTCCTGAAGAATCTTTTCGAAAGTGTGTGTATTTATCTTTGTTATCACAGTTATAGTTATCTTTAGCCATTTGACCAAATTCTTTGTCAATTTGATATTTATTTTCATTCAATATATTCATATCAAAGCATGTTAAACTCTTGTAAATTGGTGTAAACCGTGAATAAATAAATATCTTCTCCAATTGACGCTTGGCACCCCTGCTACCAATAGAGAGCAGACAGCAAGTAGCTCAGTTTCAGGACTAAAAATGGTGCTCCACAGCAAGACCGAAATATCTCAAGCTAATTATTATGGCGTTTGTGTTTTGACGCGGTGTGAATGGAGAAAAACTAGAGCTTGTTTAATTATAGTAAGTCTAAGTATAGTATTCTAATTGTGTCTATGATCTCTGGACTCTGGATTATTACCCCGTTACAGACAATGTATATTCATACCTTTGATGTATAAAAACAAACCTAAAGATTCGTGTTTTATTAGTTTATGATCCGTTCCTTTTGTTTTGATAAAGAAAATGTATATTTATTTCATAATAACCCTGTATTACAGGCTAAAGAACTCTCTCGTTAAAGTAAATTAAGGTTTACTGTTGCTCACTCGTTAGTGGCTCGTCAAGCCTGTCATTTCCATAACAAGTTTTATATACTTTTACTTTCCATGTTTTTAACTCGACGGGTGTTTGCAACAACTTTGTTTTGTTTTTTATGACTCTGTTTCCTAATACCATAAAATATAGTCGCTATTTTTCCTAACGAACATTTTGATTAATCACAAGTAGAACTTTAATAGTACAGATAAAACCACAAGTTACAACTTAGCATTCTAAAAATATAAAGAAATCACTGCCTACACATTTCAAATGTTACTTATATCATCACAGCTGTAGCTGTACAAGAGGTAGGTAGGTTAAAGACTAGCAGGACTCTTTCTCACCGTATTTAGCACAGAGAATACAAATATTCTAATGATCTGTGACTTAGCACAGAGAATAGCGATATTCTAATGCTCTGTGGAACTTAGCGGAAAATGATAATAAACAAGCACGTCGAGCGAAGTTGAGCTACTACGCACTATCGGACTGCGATAAATACTCCGAACCATTTAGCGAGAGAGTTTGTCTATTTATTTATTTATTTCCAACGGTGAACATCATTTTACATTAATAATAACATAGATACATACATCAAGTTACAATATTTATAGGGTTTACAATGATTAAATAGCATGCTGATGATGAATGGATGAATTAATAGTGTATATGGTTCATATGGTTCGAACATCAGGAAAACAAAAAAACCAAGCACTCTCAAGGTGGTATTTCAAGAAAAATCAAAGTTCTCTTTACTCCCTGCTCGGTCCGATGTCTCGACCAGGGATCTTCAGTATTTAGATAATAAGTGATATTACATGAGGTTTCTGTACTGCTCATCTGCTATGAAGGGGTTTAAAATATAACACTGCTTTTAATCTAAAAAAAGCAAATGTGTTTGAATTTGTTTTATTATTTGTCATAAAGTGAAAAGGTGCGATGCGTTGAGGATTTGGTGGTTGTGAAAAAGGAAGCCATTTAAACGTTTACAAGAAATAGGATACACATTTGGCTCCAGCATATTTGAAGCGAGCAAAAGTGTCCAAAATAGAAACTGATTGTTTTGAAACTATTTAATTCACAATAAGGTCTAGGATTGTGTGAATAAAATATCTAACCCTTGACCTCTCGAACTCGACCAGGAGCCCTGTCAAGTGACCTTAGTTGGTGTAATATCAAGGCGATTAAATGCAAGAGCTGAGCTAGTAGAAATCTAAATTATAAGCCTTGGATCCGTAAAAATTATGCTTGTTGTTCTCTGTGCAGTTTGCAGAAAATGAAACCATTTTTCTGCTTATATCAATCCGTTTTCACTATTAAAAGGTAAATATGTCGAAAAAGCAGATAGCACTAATTTTGAGTGTTTTAACAATATTTATCCTAACAATGTTATTATAAAATGGCTAAATAAAATGCGATGTCAGGAAAGCCAAAGAATGTTCCAGACAGCGCTCGTGACTGAAGTCACCCGCGGCATTTCAAGTTGAATCTAAAACAGAACTGAATTAAAGTTACCGAAGAGAATATTGTGTTACGAAATCGTGGGTCTCAGGTTTTGCAACGTGTCATTGTTTCTGAACTTTGCAATGATTTTGTTCGAAATGCGTGATAATATTACATAATAGTTAGAAAAAAAAAGAAAAAAAAGTTTCCGTTGAGTATATTGAATTTATGAAGTGAAATACACTTATTTAGCTCTAAGTACTAATTCTATTTCCACTGTTGTTCATTTACTTGTAATTAACACATCAATATTATATACTGACATACACTAAGATTATACAATTTCATACATTTAAAAATGCAAAATAAGGTTTTAGTACAATTGAAAATATAGATAACGTTTTTCAAACACTTTGGTCTTTCATTTATTGACAATTTAAAACTATTTTATCATTGAATTTCCTATACTTCCTATACATTTATTTTTTACTCTACTTTGTTTACAAAAAAGTAGATGTCTACCATCGTGTAGACATAACGTTTTGTTTATGTATTTTTATACAGTCAAAATAATATTTCAGTGGTTTTGTCTTTATTCGTTCTTGCAGTTAGAAAGTAGTATTGATATGTTTTAGATTTCAATAGTCACCAAGTATTTTAGAAATAACGTTATGTTCACTTTCGTAATGCTTGTGAAGGTTTGTTACATGTACATGCTATTATAACATCAATAAAGACTTTGAGTTTGAATTGGAATACCAATTTGAATTTTGATCCACATCATACGTACACAAACAAATCCAGATTATGTTCATAAAAATGACAAAATATTTGTTGAAATATGTTCGTGCCTCTATAATTACCTAGTAGGTATGTTGAGGACTTGTAGAATGTTATAACACATGGTTCTGACATATCAGCCTTAAGCACGCCAAAGTTATATTGCATAAGAAACGCTTTAAAGTTATCTCAGACTAACTTAGTTTGCAACATTGTTATCCAAGCGTTTCTAGCCACCTTTCGAATTTAACTTGCGAGACAACTCCTTTTTGGGTATATCTAAAGGCTATCTACTTACCGAGTCTAAACTCTGCAAGTTAAACTTTCGTACATCCCTTACTATTTGTAGTAAGGACTCTGAGGTTGAAAAAAACTTCCTAAACTCTTTAGTTACGAACACCTGATTCAATCATCAAAACTATAAAGAATTTCCCCTCTATTGGCTGTGGAGATATGGGTATTTTTGTGCTCTCTGTTACAGTTGGTTAGTCTGATTCATGGTTGTGATTGTTTTTCCGCTGCTCCAAAACAGCCAATGCAGCTGTTTAGTGGCTGGCAGTCAGTGGGCAACTGGACGTGAACGTGTTTGATTTTTCTGGTTGTCTATTTAATTTTTAAGTTTTGTGCATTTCCCATTGTCTTAGACTAGTTGTTATCAAATCAAATAAGTTTCAATGGAAAAATTAATGTTACTTGGGGGTAGGTGACTAATCACTAATTAGCTAGCACTGATTACTTTTAGGCTAGCTCTAATGTTTTGTGTTATGTTTTAGGTTATTTTTCACCTGAAGACGGGATCAGATTCCAAATACCGAAATTCACTCAAAAACGTCCATACATATATTTTAACCTCAGAAATTGTATCATCGTCAAACACCAACTTCAAACAAAGAATAGTACAGACCAAGGATGGCACCTAAGGTGAAATGTAGAGGAAGGGTACAAAGGCAACCTGGAATGTTGGATGGATTTAAATGAGGCTGCTATTGGTCTACAGATATGGGTGTATATAAATGTTCTTGAATATTTTACACACCTTTATTTATTTATTTATTTTCCAACGGCAATACACCAATTTACAAAAATACAAGTTTGAAAACTAACACAGTAGATATTTGTGCTTAAACTAAGTTGACATAATAAATAATGAATGATTACATAGTTGATATATATAGCAATAGGTTTAACAAATGACTTGCGATGTTGAACTACTAATAATTGAAACTGAATACTATAACACATACACTAACAATAAATTAATTAAAACTAGATAACAGTGCGATAAAGATCTGAACAGCAATGACTTAACAATAATGATAGTAGCCCTTGCGATAACACCTTGCAGATAGTAGCCTTTTTCAACCGCAATGTGAAAGTGGAGAGATCAAGATGCATGATTAGAATACTCTTATAAGTAGGCTATAGCTATTCATACGAGGGCTATCCAGAAAGTCAATTACGTTTTGGAATCAGAATTCTACTAAGAATAGGAAAAGATTTTCATTACTGTATATACATTTGAAAGCCACACTAAAATACTACTTTCTACATAATCGCCATACATACCGCGTAGAATACTTTAGGTACCGAACTTTAAAGTAAAGATCAGTAAAGTTCTCTTTGAACCGAGATATTATAAAAATTATCACCGAATATATTTGGATAGCAATATACTCTCTTGGGGTCAATATCCATAAATCATAGATTGAAATGGATTGGCCCTCACACAGTATACTTCAAACTCTCAACGGTGTATTTTGCTGACACATTCTGACTCATCTCATTCTGACACAGATCTGAATAGATAATATATCCATAAGAATAGTACTTCTGGGCCTTTTGTAACTTACCGTTTATAAAATGGTCGCTATCTAAATAAATAGTATTTAACTCTGACCTACAAAATTTTAAACCGAAAGACCTAACATGGAACGACTTAGATGAACTGTGCGGTGCGCATAAACAGTATATAAGAAATTAGAAAAGTACTTACATACAAAACCAACCAACCTATAAAATTCAACAAGTTGAGAATGTCTATATTTAAAAGTGTGTATTTGCAATAAAGGAGGAAACAACCGAGCAGACAGGAGGGTTTGAGTTTAGCATGCTCGAATGCCAACTGTAGGGAAAGGTAATAACAACCGGGCTTTACAGAGACGGAGGTTTTATTGCAAAGCCCTTATTGAACCCAGTGTACACCTGCAGTTGATATACGGCCTCCTGGAATATTGTCGAGTTATACGAGTATTTTACTCCGATGAAACTCCGTATGAGGCTGGGAAATGAAATTAAATGGAAATGTATGAGATTTGTGATGTAGAGGGATTTACTCATATTGCTATTCTTTATGAAATAAGACATAGTTGTGATGACATTTAATTTAGTGGACTTATATTTACCTTCGGCAATCAGCACCAAAATTTACCAATATAGTAAGTTCTTAGGCTCGTACATTGATCTTCATCGGCTACTTGGACGTCTTTATAATCTAATAGAAGTTACCTTGATGGTGAACAGGCGACATAAAGGTCCGCCCCACAAGCCACCGTAGGGAAAACCTAAATATGTCCGCACAAGGAACTATCCACACGGCGCACGGAAGCTGTATAAATAAATTACTGACTAAATAAACAAGGGGCCTTCTTCAAACTGATGTAGCCTAACTGTCAAACCAAGCGCTTGCAAAGTTTTATGCGGGTAATTCTTTCACCTCCTAAAATAGTTTTTAGAATAACTAGCTTGACATTCTTGGAAACTAGAAGAGAGGCTTTACTATTGCATGCTTTACTGTTTGTATTGTATGGATTCCGATTTTTTGGAAGTATACTATTTCTACCAATTGGTTTAGAAAAGATCCATTTTCCGAGTTTTAAGTATATTATTTACGCTTGATAGGTATAATTTTGAGTTAAACTTTCCAACCGCCTGTAGACAATTTGTTGGCTTCTGATGTATGTAAATGCCCAATTAAAGCTTTCAGCTGTTTTTTGGCGTATTTTTGGCCTCTTGCATGACCTTTGTCACCGCGTTAGGGTGGTCTGTATAGTTTGTATTTCTCGAAATTATTACGCTATCTAATTTCTCTTTCGAGGTATTACCGAAAGATATTATTTTAAGACAGTAAATTATTTTCACGATTTATAAAATGACCGGATTTCTGACACAGATTTAAATAGATGTTGCATTTCAGAGTTAAAGATGACACGTTTTTGCAAACGTATGAGGTGCCAAATACCCAAAGTCTAAGACCTTTTGAAAAAAGGCTTGCCTCAATAAAACCAAGATATTCCACCTTAGATACATGAATCGCATTTCTAAACATTACTCTATAGAAGTCAATCGTTTATAGCTATAAATAAAAGGGCTTCTATTGGCTCCTTAAAATAAAGTGAACTGAATAGCGTTATTAAACCGTTTCGTTGTAGAAGTAGAGGACCTGACATTTAAAATTGCCTAATCTGTTCGTTTAAATAAGTTAGTTAGGGTTTCAAGTAGAAGGATATGTGAATTCAGTTAATGGATTTCTGTTCTCATGATTCACGCTTTTATAACAAAATTAATTGCTGAACATTGTGTTGAGATCACACATATTCGCCGGTAAATAAGATCCCAAAGTAGTGGATTATAAGGAATACAAGAGTAATTTACTTTTAAGAAAGTAAATTATTTTCACGTTTTATAAAATGACCTGATTCCTGACCCGGATTTAAATAGACGAGAGACCTAAGCCTCTGGTGGTGCTTTACCATCAAGATGAAAGGTTATAGAGCCTCTAGAGACAGAGTAGTAGACTATACTCTAGACTCTAGAGAATTTAGATGAAAATCATTTTTAGTTTTGCTACAAACCACGTACAAATATTGAAATACAATGACAACAAAGATTTTTGAGGTGGCCGGGTAGAGCGGCCGCAGTTTCAACTCTGAGTGCCCCTTATAAAAAAAAGAAAATTGTAAAAAAGATGTTTTAAGCAAAGTAATTTACTTAAATGTGGAAATATTTTCACTGAAAGCATAGTTCTATTGAGGTTGCTGCATATCAATACTAAATACCTTTACTTTTGTCATCAAATTATGTATTGAATTTAATACTCAAGTCTTCCGTAAGAACATAGTACTCGAAATTCCTTAATAATAACTAGATTTTATAATTAAACTCAATCTCTGTTTTATGTGTAGCAGCACTAAAGGCTCCACGTTTGAGTTCATTAACCTACCTAAAACCTCGTTAGAAAATTTTCCTACGTTAAATTCCTATCCCACATCAATCGGTCTCTTCCTTCCTTGAACGTATATCTATAAGGTTGCGCGTAGCTTCTACAGAGCGCAGCACCAGCCAACAGCTGCCGCAGTAGTCCGAACAAACTCCGCTAGAAAGCAGTACGATGCAGAATCTGTCGATAACGATCTACAACATTGACTGTGTGTCTACAGAAATTGTTTGTTTTGAGTTGACAAACTGTTGTAAATAAGTTGCCAACAGCCCAAAATCCTCAGGGGTTTTCTAGATACATTCATAAAGGTGAGTAAATACATTTGTAAAGGTGAGTTTAACTATAAATATAATCAACTAATTTTCTATGTGGACTTCTTTATACATAAGGTTCTAGACTACTCGGAAGCCTTCTTTGATGGTCTAATTCATTTTTTAACATAACTTTAAATTTTAAAATACATATAAAAAGGGGTCTTGAAATTTTCATAATATTTAAACTAGACTAAAAAATGGGAACACAATAATAAAATAACACATTTTTAGTAACGTTCAAAAATAATTGTATGGTTTGAAATTCATCTACTCGTTCATGCCTATATTTTAAACAAGTTTACGAAGAATAGTTTTTTCAAAGTGTAAAAATTACAGTCTACTAACGATACGGTGCTTACAATTTACATGTAGTGGGAATAAAATTTTGAAACATACTTATAAGTTTTAACTTATAAACGTACAAGATGAAAATTCCTAATATAATTCTGTATTATCTTTGCTAATACCGTACACATGTCGGTATGTAAGAGATATAGAAAGGGCCAATAGAAGGCCTTTAATTTATAGCTACAGTATATCGGATCGTATGAGTATATCTATAATTCGTTAGAAATGAATTAATGTAGGTCATATGGCACGCCGAAAAATGCGTAGTTTAGGTAATGCATAGTTGCATGCAAAGTACTATGCAAAAACCAGATCTCATTGGAATTATCCTCCCCAAAATGTAGGTGTTTGAAGTTTGAGATTATTAAACTTTCTATTAGAGCCACAATTATATACGAGGCACGATTTTCGCAATTGTTAGCTGCTATCTAAAACCACGTGTTAAATGTGCCTCCACGTTTGGAACAACGTTTCTTCTTACCTCATCCAGGATTGTTTTGTGTTCACGACTCAAAAGACAACAAAATACAATTCAATGGAATTCTTTCAGGTCTACTTAGACACCGTACTTCTACTTCCGCGTATTTGGCAATATTAATAATAATCGTTATTATTATCATTACAAACTAACCTGGTGATTTTCTTTTCAGCTATATACTTTAAATAATTTAAGGTATAGCTGAAAAGAAAATCACCAGGTTGCTCGAATACTGGACACATTTTACTGTTTACAAAAAATACTTGTTTTTCAAACGCTCTTTTTTAAATCGAATCGCCTCTTTCGCCTTCACTGGAACGTGTAGGTATAACTATCAGCCTTCACCAAGAACCGCTAAGCAACCATTCCTCTAATCAACCTCAATTAATCATATTTACATTTCCACACAAATGTGAGTCAGCTGAACCTCAACAATTATCCCGCGATTTACATTCCCATTCGCACATCATTCTCCGCTATAATCCCCAGTTTCCAGTCGTCCTGTTTATTTAATTAGCATTCAAATTTCGCTGATGTTTATAATTTGTTCCGCCCCGCGTCTATAGACAAGCCATGCTCTGTTATGGTCTATATATCAGTTAAGGCCTGGTGGATCTACGGTCTTCCTTACTCGCTTTTCTCTTCATTTGAATATCAGCTGCGATGTGCTCGCGTGATGTGATCCTTTCCAGCGCTTTGATTACGTGTGAAACTCTGTGATTGTTTTCCGAATAGAGACGGACGGTTGAGTGATTCCCTGATAGAATCTTTGTTTTTAACCTACTGTAAAATTTTCCAAGTCGCCGTTCGTACAAAGTTGATGGGTTTGGTGTACTTGTACTTTTCAAAGCATGATTTATTGCAATGTGCCTTATTTGTTTTTCTGTGTTGCCCAACACAAGATGGGCTGTTTGCTAGAAACAATGCGTCTTAAAATGATAGCTGATAGCTTGACGAAATGCTGACTTAATCGGCGATAAAATCAGCCATAAACCTTTCAAATAATACCATTTATAAAAAATCAAGCCTCACTTTCAAGCATCACAACGAATTGAAATGTTGTTTGCTTTAATTCGTTTAAAGTTCCAAATTTTAATTTAGTAGAGTGGAAAATGCCACAGCATTAGATAGACGGATCTCAATCATTAAAAAACCCCTTTAATGGAAAAGATAACTTAACAAACTTTACAAATTTAACATATTTGTAGTCACATTATTCTTGCACAATATTTTAACAACTAACAATAATATTATTACTTGTTCTTCAAAAAACAATATAACAGCTGAACGTATTTGTGAAACATTTAGAAAGAGTAACAGTTTTGCCAAATTTAAATGCAATGTTTATACAATGTCAAAACTACTATATTTAGAAGTAGACTAGAGCATGCGCTTAGTAGTTACACGTAAAACTAATTTATTTTTGCGTTCTGGTGAGTAACAGCTAAATACCTCGAAAACCTAAATCACTAGATTCCTTCCCTGATGGCTAATTGAACTTCAATTTAGACTGCAACAAATTTTCCAAACGAGACAGGATAGTTCACCGTGATCACACAATTAGGCAGAATCAAGTGGTTACCGCAGGTTGACGTTTCGAACAGGGGGCGTGGCGGGCGCCGGCGTCAAGACCTCATAATTACACAGTGTGGACCGTAGAGCGCGCTACCAGTCAAGTCCGTCTGTAATCCACGAGCCCGCTCCAGCGCACAAAACCTTGCACAATAGAATACAGTGAATACAGTAATCAACGTCGCAGCCGTGCTGGTCATGATCGCTACTGACTTGTAATTGTAGAGCTGTGCGGTGATCGACACAATTTCACCACCAGGGTGTCAGTCACTTCGCCTGCCCGGGTCACACATCATTTTTCTAATTTGAATTCGATAGGTGGAATTTATCGTGGTATTTGAGTCGTTTGGTTTTAAAAGAGGCTAAGCTTAGAATGTTCAGATTTTTAACAAAACAACTGTTATATTATAGCATTTTAAAACACTTGTCTCCGTGTTACGCTTAGAACGGCAATAGCTCAAAAACGTATTTTCAAAAATTTCTATCTAACATCTATTAGAAATTTGCTTACTAATAGATAGATAGATAGATGCTTGGACTCGAGTTTTAGAAACAATACCCTAAAGTAACCGACAGGAATATTGAAACACCCTGTATAACACTGTATTTATACTAATCGTATGGTCTAGTGAAAAAAAGGGCATTAAATTGAAACGAGTGATGGACGATATTTATTGTTTTATGCCATTTTAATAGTAAATAAGTTTAGTTTTAGGCTTTCAATATGTTTCAGTTCGTAATTATTTATTTTAAGAATTATTTGCATAAACAGTCTTCAATAACTTACTAAAGTGTTTTGAATGTTTTCTGAAAATGTAAACATTGCAGACTGTAAACAAGTTAACCAGCCCACACAATTTAAAAAGACTCTCATGGGTTTTTTAGGTACCTAAAATAAATAATGTTTTTACAGGAGTAGTCTGTTCAATTTTCTTTTTTTATTTCAAGAAACAGCTGCTACACTGGTTTAATATTAATTGACTGATTGACACCGCTGCTGACCTTGCCATATTTTTTCCTATGAAATAAAAATATTGAACAGTAGAAATATTCCAGTGCATGTTCATTGCAATCATATGGAAGCTTCCTCTAGGAAAACACTACCATATGATTTCATTGGAAACCAATGTTCACCGCCATATTACTGCCGTAAAACCTCGGGTACCCGACTAAGAAACCATATAGCTTACTAATAATAATATACGTTATTTAAGCACACCATTGTTTGTGTTGACAAAGCTGACTGAGAAAAATAACAAAAGAAACTTTCATTTCATTCAAAGAAAAGACACTCTAAAATAAACCAAAATAAATATTTTTTCAGCAAAAGGAGAACAAATTACTGCTACTGAGGTGTAGGTGGCCCAACTAAGTACCTAGTTGATAGGCTTAGGATGGGAAAACGAGCGCTTTAAATAGGTAGAGAACTGAATCTCTTTCGACACCTAGCAGCTCCGGTCCTCCCAAAGACTGATGGCGTTGCTCCTGTATATATTTGCAGACATTCTCGCGCACTTACCACCGAGAGCCAACGTTTTAAAATGCACTTTAATTATATTTTGGAACATAATAACGAGTTTCAAATCATGGATTTGAGTTATTGTCATTGTGGTCGAGTAAAAATATATGGTAAAAGATCCAATTAATTCGAAAATGCTATTTACCTCTCAGGCATTACAGTACCAAACTAAAAAATAACACTTGGGGCTTCAATGATGACTTTGTAAAACTATTTTTGTTAGTGTTTTCTTCATTGGCTTTCAAGTAATCGTACTTTTTATCCGGAGTACAATTGCTTGTGAATATAAAGACATTAAGTTAGATATATGGATGTTTATAATAGTGTAAAACAGTTAAATATATTTGATTACAGTAATTATAAACCCAACGTGAAAAATAAATATCCTCATGGAGAATATATGGTAAAATCCCCATAACTGCATTTAAATACAAAATATTTTATTCAAATCTTTGTTACATTGACATGACTGTAAAAAATATTTGGCATGCTACTACCATCTTATCCAGGAGGGAACTAGGGATGGCAGAGGTTACAAAACTATCGCTTGACTATAAAAACAACTAAATAACAACAAACTATAACGTGGCATTTCTTAGTTTTTGTACAAACTAATAACAGTGTAGCTTAATAATGTAGCGTAGCTTACACTATTTAAATCTATTTACAGCTTTTTCACGAGTACGCAAAATTTCAAGTGCGTATATTAAGTAGTTATTAAATTAAGAAATAACATTTTGAAATGGTAGCTGTACGGATAATTAAAATTGTACGAAATTTATAAATATGATATTTTGGCTTTATTCAACCTTATAAATAGGAACAACGATGTCTTAAAGTATCCGACCGAATATGGATTTTATACACGCTGTACAAAACACACACTACCTTAAACTAAACTACTCTAAATATGCTCTATAAACTTATATGCGCAACTACTTACAAGTGGCTTAGAGGTCGTCGATCAAGATTTACAACATTTTTGTGAATGTGGTGGGAAAATAGGCCTACTGTTGTCCTTAGTTTGACACCTTTACATGTATGTCCACGACTCTTCATCGAGGCTTAAGCAACGGTTTCACTTGTATTAAATATTTCAATTCCAGTAAATCTTAAGTTTAAAATTAATAATCAGTATCAAGCTTAACCAAAGCATTAACACTACATTTTGATTCTAAAACGAACCTACAACCCCACACTACCAGATGTTTACCTAAAACAAGCAATAAATCTTCAAAATGCCCACAGTTATAACCTTTACACAGCACATTACCTCCACATTTCACAGCTTCCGTACAGTGACAGAATATTGATTAAGTCCGTGGTAAAGAAACGGTCTTGCAGCATAACGACCCAATTAGGCACAGCCCACTGCGACCCAACCGCACCTGAGGGAATCCGAATTCCGACAAATTAAAAATGTTCTTGTGGCGACGAGAGTTTTGCATAACCGCAGCCAAGTAATAGAAGCAATCCTTCCTTGTCTCGTAGAGCTACCGCGAGCGCAACGAGGATGGAAAATTCAATCAGAGTTGATAAATAAGGACGATTCTCGTCGAGAGGTACAAATCGTAGCCTGGGGAGGCTCGGAGTGGAGGGGTGTGAAATATGAACAGTGGGCTCGAGGCAGAGGATTTAATAAGGGCTAGAGAATAAGCGTCATTAACTACCGTTACGGCGTGGGGAGAGGTGGCCACTGGTGAGCTTGTGTATTACTGTTGAGCTTTAAATTGTGGGATTGGGGATATCAGATGTGTTGTAAGTCTGGGAATAAATACATCATATCAAGGGTCAAAACTTAGATAGCATATACTGATGTAACCTATGTTTAAGAGGATTGATCACCCGGAAAAAGTTCCTCAAAACATGCTCTCGTAGTCCGTATTTTTTGGTGTAGAGATTAGAAAAGTTGTTTTGCATGTTCCCAAAAGTTGTCTCTAGGTTTTTATAACTTGATTTAAGAAAAATCTTACGCCAAAATTGGCCAAAAGTTAAAGTTTGCCAAAACCAGACTGTTTTAAATGTGTATTGTAATTTAATTATTAATTATTTAACAATTAAACATTTTATTTCCATAGTTACTTTAAAATTCCACAAATTATTAACGATAACATTAAAATAGCAACGTAGGCTATAATTTCTATGGCAACTTAAGTCAGAATGTATTTGTATATCAATAAGGTAGCACTCCTCGACCGGCTGCGCTGTAACGTCCGCTAATAACACCCGATTAGGTCCCTTGGTTAAGGGAGGTTACACCGTGGTCACCCGTCTTGCTTCGCGCTCGGGTCTGCGTTCACTCTAAGTATGAAAAGTGAAAATCGAGTCATTCTCTTTTCCCTCTTTCATATTAGAGTGTTGATAACACCATTAGGTCCCTTGGTCGGTGGAAACGGGTAACAAGCAGGTCGGGTTTGCACAGAGGATTGCTACCGGGCTTCGCGCCCCGCCAAGGAGATGTGGGTTTTCACGGTTTTACATCTATAAAATAAACAAAAACCTAATTTTAACTCCGCTAAGCCGGTGGCAAGCCCGGGACTCGGCAACGAGGAGGAGGAGTCGGAGGAGTATCAACCTCGATAAAAAACCGGAGGTCATCTGGCCCGGATGACAGTTTCTCTGTAAGGGCTCCTTGCCAGGGTGACGGCAAAGTTCTCAACGGTGGAGCAGGTGGACCAATCATCTCCGGAGAGCTGCGACACTTGAACTTGCGGTGAGAAGTGGTGACCAGAGATCTGCAACGAATGATGTGACATGGGAGACTTGTCTCAGTGACTAGAGATGAAAGAACACCTGACAGGGAGGAAGGTGAAGATTAACGAAGATGAGGTGAGGGACAGTGGGATTGTGTACGTATCAAAACTTACTCAACGAATTAATTAAATAATGAGTTCAACGGAAATAAAGTTGTGTTTACTTAATTGAATTTGTTTACAAAATTGTGTTACAAAACAAAACTAACATGTGATTAAACATAGATTAATGTTCACCATCCACACTACCCCCACAAGGAGTAAAATGAACGGCGAAAACACGAAATTTAACAAGGATTAACAATCATTGACCATACAATTTTGGAGGACATTTTTTCATCTTGAACGCCAGGTTCTTGTCTTTACCAAATTTTCCTCCACACCGTCCTTAAAGCGAACGTCTTATATCTATTCAAGTAAGTTCATTGATACCCATGTTTCTATTCCGTTAGCTGCTTATCTCTTGGAATATATTATTTAATTAATTAAAAATTTGTAAATGGCTAAAATAGTTCCAAATAGGTTCTAGAACGAGTGGCGGTGGTTCGCGTCACGACCGAAGACCGAGACCAGAGACAGGTGACCGCAATCTATGTATTTGTCATCTAGCTTTGAACAGGCGCTAGTTCGCGCATGCGACAGAGCAGGGGACATACAGAAGACACCGAGGCACATGTTGGTCGCGGTCTCCTGTCTCTAGTCTTGGTCACCAGTCGCGGTGCAAACTGCCTTATGTACAGTTAAATATGGCAAAATTCCACACACCTCAAACCTCTCAGAACACAGAAGGGGACGCAATCTAGAACTTTGGCCTAGGGCGTAAATAATGGCTAATCCGGGCCTGTCGAGAGACATGTCCCACCGGCAAACTCTATACAGCCCCGTGTAGCAGTTTTACAGCGCAACGTTCTTCGAGATGACCATGGGAAAAACTGCATTGATTACCTTTTCTTTGCGTACGAACAGCGAGAACTATTTCTCCCATCGAAAAAATAACGACATAATGAGGAGTAAAATCTAACAATTGGGAGGTGCGAGATTGTTAATAAAAGATTAGAGGGCAGAGCCGCTCATGATTACAATATTTAGGCCCAGGTGAGCTGCAACTGTGTGTGGGGAGTTGGGAGGGGGGTATTTTGCATGTGGGGAAGCTAATGACAGTGGTGAGGGGAAGAGGAAGGGGCTAGAGATAACAAGGGGTCCAGCATGACGCAGCTGACTAAGATGACAGCCGACTGATAACAGGGCCGATCTGTCGGTCGGTGTGATTGTTCCTCGTTACAACATTTTCTAGGGCTATTTATTTGCTGACTTTCTTTTTTCTCCCCTTCGTTTATTTCTTGTGCGTTTCTTTTAGTATCTTTCAGTTAGTTGGTAAGAAATATCCAATAGGTGAAATACGATGTGGTATGCTCAAAACATCAGGTATGGTAGTGAAAGATCAAGAAAATAAGGTATATGTATGAGCAATATGTCACTTTGTGAAAAGGAATCATGCACAGACCTTACCGATTTAGAATTTTGGCCAAAGTCAGTTTGATTGTCTTACAATATCACTCAAACAACATCACTCTGCTTCAAGATGACGGCCCAAAAACTGATGCTATTAACAAAAGAAAACTATTAATTAAATAACGCTATTAAGAGCACCGAAATAAGGCTATGACAAGCTAGAGGCATAATGGATGCATTAGATTAGATTGACTGATTGGAGATACCCCACACGTCAACCCCTATCTAAGGCTTGTTGTGCTCTCCGAGTCTGACCTGCTAGGAGATCTCTATGGCTTGTTATGGAATTTGCTCCAAATGCATGATCCAGAAAGTGCGCCTGGCAACGATCTCCCAAATATTCCTCTTCGCTTAGGCTTCAGTCTACTCCAGTAGCAAATGTTTGGCAGTCTCCTCATACTGGATACTGCCCACACAGTATGTCTCCTCATACTGCTTAGCAGTTGATTTCCGATCTGACCATGTCCAGTGAGGTACAACATCGCAAGCCTGAGACTGGATCAGGCGCTATACTCTGACGTCTGAAGGAACTTTTACAAGCCCCTTGATCACCAGAATATATTCACCTATCTCGATGCTCTGTTAGGGTCTATTTGTAGCAACAGGTGGTCATCCAACTGACCCCGAGCTGGCTCTGATGGTCCAAAGAATGAGTTAGAGCACCCTTCTCTGCAGTATAGTAGTAGTATACAATTTATTTATCTGTTAAAATTTCATTGAAAACACGTTTGTTTGGAGTAAAAATTTCACCGGTAAATGTTTTACACAAAAAGTATGTGCAAATTACTATAGGCCGAATTTAAAAACGGCCAGCCTTCACTGGAGAAATTCGTTTCTAAAAATTATTTGCGAAGTATCTAAACTAGTTGGCTAGCACCTGTTCGTCTACTAAAATGAGCTACCTTGAAAACATGATAAAGGTTTCAGTTTTGGTCAGTGGTTTATAGACCACTAGAGGTCTACTGTTCACGTAAATACTAGCTACCGAGTTACACACAAGGTTACAGCCGCAGTCTGGCCAGAGTTGCACAGTGGGTGAATGGGTGAGAATATACTGCGAAGTCTCAAGTCTCACGGGAACTCTTGGAGCCTCACATCACAACTCCTTCTCATAACTCTCTCCACAGAGTATGCTAAATAATAAAACATGTGATATGTCCATCTCTCAGGCTCTCAGCTGTGGTGAAAACTTCACTACTTCGTGAGATTAGTTTTATCTCTGGGTTTATCTGCAATGAAGGAGATTAGAACCTCCCTGTCAACTTGGCACTGAATTGAATTCTCGTACGATACGAGTTGTGTCTAAAAATCAATATCATAGTTTATGCACATCTGAAGGCCGCTTTCAGACGCTCCAAACAGACACTCGCCGTGCGCGAGTGAGTTTGATTACAATGGCAACATATGGAGCTGTTCATACGGCCGCTTGCCATTGTAATCAAACTCAATCGCGCCGTGCCGTATCCGGCGCACGGCGAAAAGTCTGAAAGCGACCGAACATTTTAAAGTAAAGCATTTTTAGTTATATAAAAATCATTGCGATTCACAATGGGCAAGTCTTATAACCAGAATGCATTAAAATAATATTATTTTAGTGTACCGGTATAAAAGGAAGGTGTAGTATTAATAAAGGAAACAAGCCAGAAACAAAAGTAACAGAATTACCAAAAATAATAATTAAAACAAAGCAAAACACCTAATGATAGAAATGTCAAAGTTAGCTAGTAATAACCAATATGCGACGTTTTAAAACCTCATTGTTTCTGAATAAAGTTCATATGATTAGAAAGGAAACCATGTAAACCTGGGAAACTAATTACTGAAAATCAGGATTGTGCAGGTCGTCATCTTGGATATTAACCGATTTCTCATATATATGTAGGCCTAATAATATGATTTGTAGTAATAATATGCCGTTTGAAATAGTATATTCAAATAAAAATTGACTCTGTTGCAAATTCACCCGGCGTCAAAACCTAATTTTGCCTCACATATTTCATAAAAGCAAACTTAAGTTGAAAAATAAAAAATGTGGAACGCTTCACGATTTTGCGTGTCATCCTTGCGCAGGGGCCATGCTAATCTTCTCTGTATCGTTCCAATTTTAGTATATGTACTGCCGAAGCAAGTACAAGGGACGGTGCCATCACTTGGGTATATATAGCGATGTAGTTTAACAAGCATTATGTACCGTCTAAACGAGGTTTTACAGAGCTTAAATAAATCATAATATACGGTAAAACTCGAAAGAAATTCTTTACAAACATTAGGAAAATGGGATTTCTTCCACATCTGAACGTTTAAGCGGTAAATATATAAAAACAATTTGTAAAAAGAGAGTTAAAGTTCCTTTAGCTCTCACTAAGAGCAACAGAGTCGATCGTGGCTGCGATCGCTCTGCGACCTAGCGGCAACAGAGGCAACTACTGGCTCTACTGTTATCGGCAGTGTCGTACTACATGCAAACATACATCTCAATAAAACGTAATGGGAAAATACTAATAACAATATTATCACATTTTTGTGTTGCTAATATATTTTAATATACCTTCTATTCCACGCATTCATGTAATACTTTATTAATATTTTACAAAAAAGGCGAACTTCCAACTTTATTTTTAGATGAAGAATTGGAAAAGGAACGAAATAAACACACAAAGACTAGTTTCTGATCAAACACATTAAATAAGTACAGGTTTTGTTGCTTGGACAAAATATTCCTGCATTCGCAGTAAAAACTAAAACACATTTTGTAAAATACTATAAAAATGCAACCACAAACTTAATAAAACTACGATTTTGAATTCGTTAGCTTCTTTTTCTTTTAGCCTATTTCTCGGTTAAAGTTGACTAAACCATAGCAAACATTATTTAAGAGTTTTAAATTTAATTCACAGTTGTGTTTGTGTTTAATTAAAAAAGTAATTATTTACTACTAGCTGTGTGCCCGTGCTTCGCCACGGATAAAATATTATAGTATCATGAAATTTTTTTTCTTTAAAGTATTTTTGTACAAAGGCAGGCTGTAGCTTGGGCACTTGCATCAAACTACCGATCCTTAGACCTGTTCCTTTATTTTGAAAGTGGGCTTTAAGCTTCTTAGCTGACGTACCTGTTATTCGCACGGTTGTGTTTAATGTTATACGTTAGTTTTGGTTTTTACAAAGTGTAAGAAACCGATAGATTCATTTCAATGTACAGACAAACGGAAACCAAATAATTGTTTATCGGTGTTTGGCTATCTTGTGAGAGTCATCATGGTAACTTCGCCATTCCGGCGTTTCCAGAGCCCAGTTAGGTCCCTCACCATTTATTTTTTGGATGTTGTATGGATAAAAAATATGGCTAAAGGCACAACGTAATGGGTTGAATCCCTATACAAAGTTTCACCTCCATAGCTTCAGCCGATTTTCAGTTATAAGTGGTCCAAGATGCCGTATATAAACGTGTTCAGTGCCCACTTTGGTCCCTCGCCATTTGTTTTGTATGGGTATAAAGTATAGCTAAAAACACACTGCGTAATGGGTTAAACCCTTAAACGAAGTTTCACCGACATAGCTTCAGCCGGTTTTGAGTTATAAGCGGTACAAGATACCTTAAAAACTTAAAAAAGACAGACCGACAGACAGACAGGAAATTTGTTGACACCAGTTTCGGTCTTTGCAAAGTAGGCCTATATAAACGCCAAATAACCAAAACCGATGGTATCATTGCAATGTACAGACAAAAGACTTATTTTACTTATATAAATAAAAAAACTCGAATGAAACATTTCGGCTTGAAGCTTCAGTGATAAAATAGATTACGGTTTAAACGTAAATTAACATAATATACAATAGTGTTGATCCTCATGTGATGAATTTCTGTACCATAATTTCTACACATTTCCCTAGATCGAATTTGAGCCTAATTTAGAAATTCCATTCACAAATAAGGTGTTTTGATCCACATGATTAAAAGTGAATTTACGCCCTACCAAAGGTTGACCTTTCATTTAAAACTTTCAACGTCACAGTAACACTATTAATAACGGTGGTGTTTGTTGGACTCAACCCTCTACATCGTCACTGTTTACACCCACACTCCGCAACATTGAAAACCAATTCAATATTGTCATTGACACAGAGCCCCTCTATAAAACAACTCAATCACACCAACTATAGTCTATCTCGCCCACAAAAAACCGGGTCGAGTGAGATGTCAGTGGAGGTCAGGTCAAGTTCGGATAAGAAACTCGATCCTGTTGAGAGACACGACGTAAAGTCCCAACACATAAACAGGCAACGGAAGGCCCTAACAGTTTTATTGGTCGCGTCTATCTTGAGTTGTAACGTCTCTCTCTCTCTCTCTGGGAGTGTGAGAACCAAAACCCAACAGTGATACCATCGCCTCTTCTCCTTTGTGAAATATTGGCACTCAATTTCCAAAATATGTGACTCTGCTTCATGTTTGTGAATTTTGTGCTGGTTTCGTTGGTGCTGAGAATTTTTATTTGAATGATGGATGGTCTGGCTGGTATTTGGTTATGAGTTCGGTGTTGCAAAATAACTCTTGCAGCTTTTGACTAAAGTTATTTTGACTATTTAGAGCATGGGCATGGGGACTTCCAAATGCTGCATTAATGTCTTTCTTCAAGTTATGATTACCTAAATTATACTAAGTCAGAATTTAAAATGAGAAAGTGAAAGAATTTTAAGCTGTTGAGTGACACTTTTACTGCTGCTATAGTGATTACTAAGCTACGGCTATCTTCATGTTCGTTCCTTTCTGTCACGTGACCATACAGAACGAAACGGAATTGAACGGAATCAATATAATCACCGATTTGCTGAGTTCCAAATGATCGTATTCTTCTATGTTCTTTGCCTAACAGACACAACATTAAAACTCCTGATCGACATCCTGCACCTCCAACTTGAAAACTGCTATACCCATTTTAAGATTACAAGAAATCAGGTTGAAAATGCCACATTTCACATACATTTTTTTTAAATTAAAATTGTTCTTGAAAATCCTCTGAAGGAAACCTCACAACCCTATAATATAATCCCATAAAGAATTTAAAAAATAGTAATTAAAAGAAAGTGTATGTGAAATGTGGCATTTGAAACCTAATTTCATGTAATCTTCATAAATGGGTAAAAAAAACAAGGCGAGATAAAATTGTTTCTTTGCGTTGTTGAATTTGTGTTTAAGTTATCTTCCTTTTGCGGTGCCACAAGGGGGGAAGAAAGTTTGAATTTAAAAATTAGGGGGCCCTCTCCACTGGTTTTTGGGTGAAGGGTGGGCGACGCAAAGTACGTGAAAACAAACATTAGGATTCCATAAAACATTCTCCAAAGGGTTTTAAAAATATTTCATTTTTCAAAAGTAAAGGTGGGGGGAGGACATTCAAACCTCGCCGTGTATATTATTTTTTTTATATATATCGAGATTTTCCTCCTAGGCTCTTTACTCACAGAGATTCTATCAGAGGTTTTCACTTTTTGTAATAAGCAAATATTATCATTCGCTAGACATTTAACAGTTTTCGTAAGTTGCCATGGAACAATTCTACTTTACATCCATAAAACTTGCATTCTCAAATAACACAGTAGTTAAAATCTTTAAACATGGCGTCACACAAATGGTGTTATCAAAATTAAATCTTAAGCCAGCCGAAGACGAACCCATACCCAAAGCTTTATATGAATGAAGACGTCTTTATTTCCCAATAGTAAAAAAAGGACAGAATGATTTCATCAACAAAAGAGGACTAGATCTAATGTGCTTTTAATGTTTTATCTGTTGGTTTCTTGGGTCGTTGTTTTTTCTTCAGCCGGCCGGTCTGAGCGGCGGATATCTAAATCATGGCCAAATTTACGAGCGGACCACTCTATCCCGAGTTTCTCGTCTACTTCCACCGGAATGAATTTCTTTTTAAGGTGACACAATCTGTGGGAGCATCTTCTCTCGGTCGTGGCACATTAGGTGAAGATCAAATACATTATATCCCTCGCTGTATGTGGCTACCTGAATTGTTCAACACGTAGATCTTGAAATTATTTTACATAAGGTGGCGCTAACTTTCAGGGCTTCTGTGATGAGTAGGTATTCCTTTATCTAATTAATGTACAGGTTTACGACTTTGAAATACATAAACTGTGTAGAAATTTTTGTTGCACTGCAATATGTATAGGCATAGAGAATTAAAAATGCTCAATTAAGAGACTACAAAATGAATGACTTAGTTTCCATTTCTGTTTCCGAATACATATGAAAAAGGTAAAGTGAATCCGTGAATGACAAAAGAAATGTGGATTTTATGCCGACCACTCGAAATATTACAAATTACAATTCATTCAAAATAAATCAAGGTAGTGCTACCGAAGGTTGAATAAACTCGGAATGTCCCTCAAAACTTTACAAACTTGCTGTATTAACAAAGCCAATTACTTGGACCAATACAAACTATCAATATAATAGGCTAATGCAATTCCGTACAAATATCTCGTGAAATACAACTTGAAAATGTGCATGTTTATTGACTTTTGAAAAATCATACACTTAAAGGTTAGATACACTACACCGGAATGGGAGACCCAGAAAACATGATTGACGGGTAGCAACTACCATGAATTTCCAGCGAATTTTTTGCAACGGGGGGTAATAATTTGCGTTATCATCAGTTGACCCATTATTCCGTCTGCCCCTACTCTACAGTGTCGGCCGCTTGAAGTGCTTCTTTTTATGTAAAATTAATGATACTATTTCAAAAACTAACCAAGAAAATGCAGTCTTCAAAATCCTAAACTGTTTAAAAAAGAACTTAGAAGTTATCTTGTCACCAACGAATTTTATTGTGTTTATAGACCACTCATTTTATCACTCAGAAGTCTGGTGTTCTATAATACATTTCAAATGTTAATCATGTAAAGAATACATTCTAATTCTAAATTTACTGTAGTGGCTTGTAATTTTTATGTTGTACTATAATTTGTTATTGTTTTATATACCAACACAATGTTAATTTGTATATTGGTAATTAAAAAAGTTTAAATGTTTAACCCTTGATTTAGTGTGATGAATCAGAAGCTCCTGCGGAAGATTTTCTCACAAGAATCAGTCGAATCCATAAGTATCAACCTCCACAGGCCCACACGAGGCTGTTATCTCCACACTCGACAGTCGCGACGCCCGCGGCGGGGAATGGAAGAAGCTGTCGGCTGTCGACCGGTATTTTATATAATTCCCCGTACACGTAGGGTCAGTGTAGTGAAGTGTTTGGGTCCAGTAGCGGCAGATAAGCACCGCCAGACAAGAGATTTCACTCCGCAATATCAGACTTCCTTCGTCTTAAACCTTCGTCTGTCTCCCTCCTCCGCCGTAACGTACACTCTCGGAGGCTGAATGACTGAGGAGAAAAGGTCTGTGGAATCTATTGTTGTATGGTATGTTGGAATTTTGAAACTTTTATGGATGATAATGTTAAACTGACTTGTTGTTAGCGAATTTCCTTAGGAAATAGAGCTATTAATTTTCATCGCCAGATAGCACAGAACATCATAGAACAAAACGGTTTGCAGTTTTGAGCTTTACGACATAAAAAAAATAACAAAATTGTATATACCTAGATTTACTTATATCGTGTAATTACTCGACAGGTCGACTAGTTGTCCGATATTCACAACATTTTGAAAAAATGTTCCTTTTGTAAATCTGTAGGCTAAAGTTTGTTACTAGTGACAGCAAACTGCACCAATGACCCCAAAAATGGTTTTCTACGCTATTAAAAAACTATCCTATTTCAATTAAACTTTGAGTAAACCTTACGGCACCGTACCTACCAAGTGCACCAACAACAAATCAACAAAGTCCGTTCAAACCAGACCAATGTGGCGGCGGGAAGTAGTTTGTTCGCCGCCATCTTGGTTTGGCTCACTGGATTATGTTGATTTTGATACACATGTTAATAAATGAATACACACATCACATATTAAATACGGAGTCACTAAAGCGTATATTA
This sequence comes from Matsumurasca onukii, assembly GCA_018831715.1. Classification (NCBI taxonomy): domain Eukaryota; kingdom Metazoa; phylum Arthropoda; class Insecta; order Hemiptera; family Cicadellidae; genus Matsumurasca; species Matsumurasca onukii. The sequence continues at coordinate 34,121,845 of CM032063.1, read as the reverse complement.
AGTTTGATAAACATATTATTATAAATACAGTTTAATAGCATAATTGAAGAAATTGTTAAGTATAAAAGAAGGTATATATGTATTCCTTGCTAGTCATTTTTTAATTGATACAGTGTACTGTATATTAATTATTAATGAAGTGAATATTTTAAAAACGGAGTTCGCTTCTCTGTTTTTCTTTGGTTAAACAATTTGTTAGTAATTTCAACAAGGGTTTTGACGGACTACCGTAATTTCCAACACGAGAAACCTTCCTTTTAATAGCTTTAATTGCACTTTATATTAATTTCACGTGCAACCTGTACTAAGTGGTAATTATATAATTTATATATTTATAGGGTGTTTTAAGCGCAGAAACGATATTACTCGCAAAAGGCGACATGGGAAAGCCACTAGAAAGGTCATAGGGCTTTGTAGCTATCTACTGCAAAGTAAAGATGATTTTCCACCCTCATAACTTTAAGTATAGTGAGTTATATCAATGAGTTTTACCGGATTTTAAAGTCCGAGGGAGGAGAGGTCTATATAGTTATAGTGATTCACTAGGTAATGGAAAACCATTTATATCACAAATAAAAATCATTTGCTGAAGCTCACATGAAACACAATTTGCTCAAGTCCGCAAAAACTCAACAGCTACTGGTGAAATGCCGACCGTTCGATGACTTCCATAAATCCTGTGAACAGGGCGTCCTTGCACACTTCGCGTAGGCGCTCTCCCACGAGATCTGTATAGAAAATATTGCATCCTTACCTTGTCCAAAACATGGGTCATCATCCATCACCTGAGGGAGTCACACATCTTCAGTCTTGTCCGGCTATCTGAGATGAAGAGAGGGCAGCAGCTTCCTGTCTAAGGACATGGATATTGATGACAACCCTTGTAGCCACCCACAGATCATTTGTTACCAGGGATGATACATCCAGGAATCTGTGTTGAATGGTTCGAGGTGTGGAAGAGAAGTAGATCATTGTCTTTCATAATGTAAAGCAATTCCATTCGTTAAAAATGCCTATGGTTTATAATTGCAACAATCCACTTACATATGCATTACATACCATTGAAAATTATCAAACATTATACAAATACAAAGTCGTTTCAAAATTGCGGCCAAAATACTGATTTTTGCAATAACAACGGAAAATCAATCCGATTTAAATACAATTTAAATGAGTTTACCCTTATGATATTTTAAAATCTTGCACTTAAAAATATGCAAATCTGAGGCCGAAGGCCGAAGTGGGGTTTTGAGCACAGCAACACATTTCAAAGGCAATTCACTTTGTTCACTCCAGCGGCGCTTTAGAGCTAAGTACGCCCCAATTGTATATTTGTCCTATTCTTATGGTAAACGTGTACAATTGTGTTTTGTACAGTATATAATTAATAAGATATAAAATATAAGAGGTTTTCCAAACAATACAGTTTGGAAATAAGGATTTGGGGTTGATGCAACGGCTTCTTCCTTTGATTGGGATACGCCCTTCCTCCCTTAGTTCCATATCTTGTACTGGAAGCTGCCGTTGCTGGCGACAGAACACTCACTAACCCAGTAATTTCCAGTCTTGTTAATTAACAATATAATGTTTACAATTGCCTTGTTAGCTATCAAAGTTGACAAGTGTTTATTCTGTAATAATTTATCTCCTAACTCTCTTTGAGCTCCGACAGCAGTGGCAGCTAGTGACGGCAGCGGCACCTTGCGGCCACGAGAGGAACCAGTTATTCTGTCAGCTGTTGTGTTGTGTTGACGGTTTTGGGTAAAATATTCACCTTGTCAAAGCAGCTGGCTCCAAGGAAGTAACCGTCACTTCGATGTCGGACCTCGATTCGCTCATTTCTGGAGACAGGTCCGTCAGGCCGACTTCCTCTGATATAATCTGATCAGATCTTCAGACAACGCCTTCTCACCTAGGCAAGGAGAAAATTGATTACTTGATTGATTTATTGTTCAAAAGTAGAGATAGGAGGTGTTTTAAAATTCAAACTATTTTACATTGATAACTTATGCAGGCTTGGGTGATGTTAGAAGAATTCCTTGAGGTAATTTAGTACTATCTTCCGGCTGGGTTGAAAGTATTCGGTGACGAAAAATCAACATTTTTGGTTTCTCCTGTACAAAAAGCGTTGATCAAAGTTTTGTCTATTTTACCATTCAGTCACAACTTATTTCTCAGTGGTCTTACTGATGAAACTATTATAAATCCACACATTAAGGACACGTTCAGAAATATAAAGTTTCATTTCAGTATTAAAACCCTTCCATATCTATGGCTAAAAATATTTTAGTATTTTTCTTTTTACCAGATTATACATGTTTTAGGACCGAATATGTTTGATGCACCTGACACAACACTAATTTCTTATATGCTTTGTTCACGAGTACGGTTAGAGAAGCGTCTTTGCAGCAAGCAAAATTGAAACGTGAAATTATTACATGAAAAGAAAGTTGTCACGTTTACCTGGAAATTTAAAAGTTGTCAGATTTCCAGTGAGGAATTCCAAATATTGCTTAACAAATTGTTCTTGAGTAAAACTGATTATGATTTTCAAAAGTAATTACAAAATAAGCCATACTATTAATATACAGAATGTCCAGAAAAAACCTGGTCAATACTTTAAGATATAATTATTTAGGTAAAAACTAATAAAATGGTTCATATAAACATATAAGATTCGGCGTGTACCTATTATAAATTTGTATCAAAGTAAGTCAATCTTTGGAAAAAATTACCACTACGACTTGACAAACTTACAATTTTAAAATAATGGCTTTTTATGATGTTTTGAGGGGATTTTCTGGGCTACACCACAAGCAGCGAGTAAACGGTGAGGTTTTCAGTAAAATGTAAACTGTAACGTTTCGCAGTAAGTTTTATGGCCTATATATTGACACCAAGGCCATAAAGATCGATTAAGGAATAACAGAGCTTAAGGGGAACTTTCCACCTAGTTACATTGCTTGTTGCCACGGTTTCCACTGTAATTTGTTGATTCTTTCTTGATTTTTGTAGAACCGTTGTCAATATAGACATTACAAATTGCCGCGACGTTATGGTTTACATTTTATTTTAAACCTCACTGTTTACTCGGTTATTAAGGTGTAACACCTAAAGTGCCCTAAAAGTACTATGGAATAGCCACCAGTTTAAAATTCTAAGTTAGATTATACTGGTGATATTTCCCAAAGATGGACTTACTTGGATACAAATTTATATTAAGTTTGAGAACCAAATCCTATAAGTGGTGTCAGATATACAGTAATAAATATTTACTACCAAAACAAATTGTGGCACTAATGAAAATCAGCGTTTTGCACCAATAGAAATTTTGTAGTTTTTACCTAGTAACATTCTCCCAAGTCTTGCCCAGTTTTTTTTTTAACAACCTGTAGCAAGGTTACAAAATTAAGATTGACTACATAAAACCATCCAAGTGTCCTATATATAAAGAATAATATTGTGTAATAATTTAATGCTAGGCATTTCCAGACACAGAGCTAAACAGATGGTTAGTTCTTTGTTTTAATTACGAACATCATTATGAACATAACCATAGAAAATGTATATAAACACTTTATCAAAAAAAAAACACTTTATCGTGTTTCAAACAATCCAAAACTAACGTCACCGGCCTCCAAAAATAGAATCAGGGCGATAAAAATAAATCGTTTAAATGGAGGAACAGGTGTCGGTAACTTGGAAGGAATGTCAGACGATTTGGCTCAAAGCAAGGAATACAAACAGTTAAACAGAATTTGAGCGGAACTGTTGAAACGGACAATTAGTAACTTCGCGCCGGTCTGGCATACTCATTAGAGCTGGGCTGAGACACACAACCCATCAGACACTGTACCACTGGTCCGTGGTCTCATCAGACACTGTACCTCTGGTCTGTACGACAAACGTGTTTCGTGTTCCATACACGGTGACTCGAGATAATCTCGTTCACATGTGATTAATTATTGCCTGATAGATTATGGAAAATAATCAAGGCAAACTCCTTCTTTATGTAAAACTTGCAAGCTTCCATTGAAATAAGGCCTCTTTAGCTAACTCTCACCATTGCTATGCTGGTGGTCGAGCTAGGTAAACAATCCTTAAAACTAAATCGACTAAATTAATATACTCATAGACACGTAGATAATCAAACAACATTTAATCGAACAATTATGATGTTTATTTACTAGTTGAGCAAGGATACATCATGTGTTTGTCGGATCAGGTGTGATGGTGTCGCGGTGTTGGTGAATGTGACAAAGGATGCTGTGGGCAAACAGGAAGTGAGGACTTATAGCGGCACGCGACTCAGGACTAAGGACTCAGGATCTATCCAGGACAACAGGACTTGTCCGCACCTGGCCGCGAGTGCATCTGTCGTACACCTACTTCAGTGCGTCACAGGGTATATTTGATTATTGACAGAAAGCGCTTACCTAGGAGAATATGTTTTTACTGTCCCCACCAACGTCTTTTAATTAATTAAAGACCTTGGGTTTTTGGTCAGTACAAAACGCTCTTAGGTTAGCCATTGTAAAGTATTATTAATTTAATGTCGAGGGAATATTTAAAATGGTTTAATCCTATATGTGTTTGCAACTGCAAAAAAATAACTTCTTACATTCTGTTATTGTATGGAAAAAATAAGAAAGATTCCCAGTTTATCTGGTTTGTTTCTCTTGTATCGTTTCCGATGTTGAACCAATAGATAGAACGTTATCTGTTGAATCCCAAGCAACAGTTACACATGTTGTAAAATTACAACGACTAATCTAATTACCGAAGGTGATGGTACCGGAAGGGAGATGGCACTGTAACATGAGTAGCAGAACTACAAGGTGCAGAGATGTGTAGATATGTCAGGAGTGCGGAATGGCACGCATTCACGCAACTTCTACTCCCACACTGCGCATGCGTGGTGCTGCACTTGCGCAGTGCAGTGTGCGCGCCGCCATCTGATCAACGAGCGGCGATGTTTAATCGTCCTAGAGCCCTCATAATTAGCTTGAAAGAGACACAGTTAAATACTGCAGTTCCGCCGTCTTGTTGCACTCGGTATTAATATTTATCAGACAATAAACTGTTCAATTTGTAACCCTTGCAGTTTCTGCTTGCTGTAATTTGTTCCTGGGAATTATTCGCTCCCAGTCTTACTCCGCTGTGTTCGCTGTCTGTGGTGGGAGTTGTAACGGGTTGTTTTATGTGTTCTATTTGTGAATGAAGTGTGTCGTGTCAAATGTAAACACAAATAAAAGTTTCATTATTCGTTGAAATGAAAATGACTTGTTCATTTATACTATGCCGTTACTTCTACTCTATAGGTCGGTCTTGCTGGTCGATTTGGATGGCCAATCGGCAATAATTAATAGTTTTCTCTTTAAATTATAACCATCCCTAGGCAGTGCTGTAACATTTTGTCTGCTTTTAGTACTAGCCTATGTTTTGTTCAGTTACAGTTTCTCCAATGGTTTCGCCTGTAAATAGATAATAGTAGAGATAGTTTTCGTTCGGTCGTCCTAAATGTAGCGCTTGTTGTGACCATTGATCAGCTCGTTTTATTGACGAAACCGGTACAGTTTTACTGGTTAGCACTAGAGACAAATATAAATTGCAATAGTAACGTCTTATATTTCCACAAACTATCCCTTCTCGGCCAGATTTAATTTAATCCAAAATATTTCATGTTTATAACTACTTTAAAAATCTTAATAGTTTTCATCGTCTTCTGTGGCTAAATTGTTCGTTCTAATTTGTCGAGACACTAGTCTCTTATACAAAATATTGAAACACCAGATTCTGTATTTGGTGAGCACAATTCTGCAGTATTTGTCACTCGTAGCCCTTTTTAGATAACCGTGAGGCAACAAAACGAAATCTGAGACTCACACCAATTCTACCTTCTGGATGTAAGGCCACAATAATCATGTTAACCACGTGGAATTTGCATATTTGGCATAATACATAGTTAAAAACTCAAGCAAACAGTTGACCTAGCCGCATTGGTCGGATTTCCCACAGTAGCAAGTGATTCGGTTGGATATTTTCCGCTCCGTGAATAATATTAGCCTAGCTCATTCAACTGCCCGGATCTAAGATAGATCGCTACTCCGGCGATGTCGAAGCAGCGTGCTCTCTGCTGTCTGCTGCTCGCGAGATAAGCCTGTCACGTGACATTGACGTGACAGTGACGTGACGTGTGTCTGGACTCCAGAGGACACTTCGTGACTTCAAGGAATGACCGCTGGAACAATGTGTACGGTCGGTGCAGTTGACATTGTTGCTGCTAGGGTTCAGAGTTTGATGTAGACGGGTTAGTTCGACTCGTTTTCTTTGTTGACTGCAATACGGGCGTCAAAAACTGACGGTATAGTCTGACCGATGACTGTAGTCTAAAGGCTAAATAATTGTATGTTGGTGAGCTTGGTACTACGAAACCTCGTGTCAACTTTGAACAAGCGTTTTAGCAGCTTTGCGATCCAAGAAACGCTGTTCTCATGTGAGGAATTTCTGCATGAATCATAAATTTTACTTCATGCCAAACCGATTATCTAGAATGGTTTGAGCCAAATTCTTTAGGGTTTCAATTTTAAATAAAGATTTACAGGGACTCCGGAGCTCATCAGTCCGGTGGCGCGGTTTCTATCCCCGCAGTCACCACTTACATTTGTAATGTGACTAATACGGTGACGCTAGGTAAAGGTCGAGGTTGAGTGGTAGAGAGGACTTTGTAGTCCTAACTTCGCCTCGTTAAACAAGACAAACTTTACCTTTTTTCTCCTTTTTCCACCCGTACTTGTAGCAAGGCTGTAAGCATCTGCTATGGGAGGAAGGCTTCATGCTATGTGCATCCTTCCAAAAACTCAGTGCTCTTTAGTTGCCCAATAGGTATCCAAGAACCTCTGTTCACCATAAAAGAACTCCCTCCCCCACTCCTGAAACATTAGCCAACCCCGATTCCTCAACTGTGTGTAATTTCTTCCCAAGGACCCCAGACCCCTTGTGAAAAACACTCTTGGCGAGACCGTCCCCAGACATCAGACGACCTCCAACTCTATCGCCAAACTTAATGGCCCGAGCCGACCAGCTGGTACAGGAGGTATATCTCAATTAATTTTCATCGCCGCACTTTTGTGAATTATGTAAATGAAATTAATGACGCCTCAGTATTAGGTGGACGTCCGGTCGTTACGTGTACGCAGTGCTCGTGCAAGCACCTACCCTACCTCAACATCTTCTTGCACTACCCACGCGAGCACATGTCAACCTGCTAACGGCAAAAACGCTTCGTTTTATGGAATGAATATGAGTCTTGGCTTTTTTCTTTGGGATACTATAACACTCAAAACAAGTAGTAAGCTACACGCACTAAATTAATTGCCTAAGTTTTTAATTGTACATAAGTTTTTTGAAACCCCACTGAATCCAGCCTTTACGGTTTCGCAAGTCCTTGGTCCAACAACGTTTAGCTCAGTTATTTTCTTTAACCTATTCAGTCCCAGGCTCAATACACATAGACAAGGAAATGTAACTTGTAGGTGACGTGGGGTCTGAGGAGGCTATGCGTTGGAATTGTCTAGGCAAAGAGTGAATATAGAATACTAGGAGTATATGAGAAACAAGTCATATCTATTGAACTGAATGCTACCTCTGTGTTATTTCAAAGACCACATGACATATAGGTATTGTCTTTGTTATGTTCATAGTAAATAAAAGAAGTATGAAAAAATATTCAAGCTATTTGAAAATCATTCAGGATAAAAGCAAAAGAATTAGACGGTTTCGTAAATTATTCATATTTAATATGATGAAAAGCACAGCCAAAACATTATTCTAGTTCATTGTGAACCAGTCACTTGAGGGGTTTCTAACCACAAAAGGGGCATCGCAATAGTTTTGAGCAACCCAAAATGCGTACAGTTTATTATTTTTCTACTAAACATTCATTCAAAGTTTGTTTCAAGGAAAACATTTATATTCGAAAATATTTATTTTAATATTTTTTCTCACCAAATTTAAAAAGCAAAACGTTGTGAAGTGTTCTTCCACCTTATGAATACCGGGTACTTTCTTGAGCTTCTTGACTTTCACAAATTACAATTGCTTACAATCTTTATCAAAATTTTAGTGAAACGTTATAAGTCAAAGATTATAAATAAATAAGTTACAGTATTAATATTTTAGTTGAAGTAGATCATTTTATTCTGTATACTGGTTACAAAGAAAACTAAATACCAATAATACTGTATTATATTAATTATATAAATTAAGAATGATGTCCTATAATCCAATTTTGAGGTTTATATTTTTTGGAATGGCCTGAGAAAACGAAAATCGAAATTTCACAATAGTTTAAGCTGTTAAGTCCAGTTAACATTTTAGTCCAATACCTGTGTAATCGGGTTGTATAAAGCCGATTTTTGATAACACCACAAATTTAATATGATTTAGATTCAGGCAAATCCTGCTATAACTTATATAAACAATCAATAAAATTATTTAAGAACATTAATCCCAACACTATAAGTAGACGCACACTAAGCCACTTGGGAGCCATGTTGGCACCCGTACTTGTACTTTTTCTACCACCGCAGCAACAAATCACGGCCCGTGTACACGAGGCAGAGCACTGAGCACGAAGCAGTGACTCTCGGCAAATGGGGCGACAAATGTAGTGCGCGAGGTGCCAAGCACAATTAGTGCTCCAGTGTCTGTAGTGCACTAGCTCGCAGTTTGGCTCGCACTTGGCATTGTACATTGTGTTCAGGCGCCTAAATGTTGTCACAGACCACAGATCACAGTGTGTGAGACAATCGCAAAGTGCGCTGATAGTTAATCACACTTCCGTGCTTTTGTGAATATATAACTGTAATCAGCCTTGGAAAATTTAAAAGTAATCCGTTACGCAGTTTAAATTCTATCGTCTGCAAAGACAGACGACAAACGAGACGACAGAAGACAAACGAGCAGTGGCGTAGGTATGGGGATCAGGGAAATATAGCCCCCTCTTAGGAATGACAAAAAATTATAACAAATCGTTGGTCCAACTAAGCTTACGAAACGCTCATGAGTTAAAAACGGCTTTATGCCTTAAGAAAAGAATTCAAGTGTGTTTTTTTTCTCCTTTAGAAAGGATTTTCCAAATTTGGAATTGTAAACAACATGTTTGATCCGTGTCATATTTTGCTGCGAGATTAAAGAGCGTTAATGAGTGGAGACCGTTAAAAATATTTACATCTAATTGCAAACTTGGTTATAGGATTTGACAATCCTTGAATTTTGCTGCACGGTTTTATAGATGTAATAAGTCAAGGTATCTACAGGTTGTTTATTAAAGGGTGCCACAAACTTTGAGGTTAGGTATATTGAGTCAAAATAAAGAGAAAATCTAGAATAACATTTTTTTTTATAACAAATATCCACTTTTTTACACGTATTATTTTGTCTCCATCACACCTAACGCGATTTGGGTCAAGCTTAATTTACATTTGAATCTAAGTAAGACCATTTTAAAACAATTACCAGCAAGATCTAACTAACCATTTTAAAATAATGGCTATTTTATGGAATTTTTTTTTTTTTTGTAACACCCTAATTAGCGAATAAACGAGGGTTTCAAAAAAGTAAAATCAACGTTTTGTAGCATTTTGAATCTATCTATTGACACCGAGTTCGTAATAATTGACTTAGAAATTTAGAAATACTCGTAGATTTAGAATCAACGGTTTCCACTGTTACATTAACAGTGAAACCGTGGCTAAAAAACAAGGTAAGATGAAGAGTTTCCCTGTCTTCATTCTGAGTTACCCCTATAGCTCTGTTGTTTCTAATTCAACATTTATACCCCTAAAATACCACAAAATAGCCAGAGTTTTAAAATGGTGTTAGATCATACTGATATTTGTTTCCAAATTTGGTCTTACTTAGATACAAATGTCAAGTTAGTTTGAGCCAAATCCCATAAGTGGTGTTGGAGAAAATACATAATTAGTAAAAAAACAAAATAGTAAATATTTGGTAAACAAAGCGTTTTTTATCCAACAACCCCAATGTTAAAGTTTGTAACACTTTTATGAATTCTCATTATAGAATCATACATCTTTTGTTAGTCTAAAACTAAGCAACTGAATAGGTAGTTGCAAAGAGCCTAGTCATCCACCGTGATCACAAGGTTTTGTAATTACCAAAAACATTACCCTTTTCTCAACTGCGGGCGTGCATGCACAATTAACCTCCAATTCGCAAAATGAGTTTTGCAGAGTGTTTCCCTGCATAATGCAGAATGCTATCTTCCCCGAATCTTGACAGCATTTCGTGTCCGTTTTACTCTAAACAGCCCATTACTTCAAAGTACGTGTCCATCAAAATGCGATGAAATCTGCAAAGTAATTTAGTTACTAAATAGAACCGTGTATAAGTTGTAATAATTACAAAACTCAAAATGAATTGCGCCCTGGCTCTCGATAGTGGACATCTTATTTGAATATATATGTATACCGTTTATGGCGTTTATATTCCATATATATACGCTAACATACCATCTCTGAACTAAAGAATTGAGTTAATTTGAAAGTTCGTAATAGTGGCGGAGAGCAATTTAGTAAAAAATAAACGGACTTTCCAGCCACTTGAGAAAGACTCATCCTAATGTTTCGGGCAATTAAAACTCCACCCGTCTTCAGAGGACTACACTAGTATAGAACTTGCGGAAAAAGTTAATGATATCACAAAAATTAGAGAATGGTTCAGCGTTAACGTTTTGGACCATTACCACAAATATGGCGATTAACTACTTAATTGATTGTTACTGGTGATAAAACATGGGTGAAACATGTTAACTGTGACACCAGTCAATGCAGTGGGGATACACAAATTTCCTCAGAAACAAAACCATGCAAACGATGTCGACACGAAAGATTATGGTGACCGTACGAGTGGGAGTTTCCTCATCCACCGTACAGTCCGATCTTGCATAAGCGATCAATAACTTGTTCCAACGAGTAAGCTGGCAACGCACAGCTTTTGACGATGATGAACGGCTGCAGGAAGAAATAACAAATGGCTTGAAGAACAAGCGGCGGAATGTATGACGAAGGATTTTAAAGCTCGTCCATTGGTATGATAGTTGCCTAGATTTGTATGGCGATTATGTAGAAAAGCAGTATTTTAGTGTGGCTTTCAAAATGTATTATAATAAAATCTTTTCTTATTCTTCATTGAATTTTATTCCAAAACGTTATTTACTTTCTGATAGCCCGTACGTCAGTGAAATCCTATATCAGTGTAGTCCTCTGAAGACTGTTGAGTTTTAAATGAATTATAATTTAACCAAAATGCGTATGTCGAGAAATTTTTAATAACTATACTTTAAAACATAACTGTCTTAAAACCGTTTTCTTTTGGCAATTCAAACATTCTGAAAGATGCTCACAAAACTAAAAGTTTTAATTCTAGTTAGAGAATTTATTTTATCGCCACAGAATGAAACGTCGAAAATAACACAGTTTGCTATTTTGAGCTTCCCAAAACCTCTTGAGTCAAATTGTAAGCAAAGCTGTTCAATGTGAGGGTTGAGTGTGACACCTGGACATATACAGTGGATATCTCGCTACACTGTATACACTGTACGGTATAAGAAGTTACATGTCCGTCTATGTATGTGAGACTACTCTACGCGTTTGTATCCGATTTGTTCGAGATTTTTTTAAACTTTCCCTTCTTTAGTTAACCAGCAAAATCGGTCCACTGGAATAGACCTTTTAAAGAAATGGGGTTTATGTTATACAGGCTGTACAACGGATGTAACTTACTATTCAGTTTTGATTAAACGGAGTATACATATTTAACATGTATATCAAAAATCAACAAAATCCGTTTGTCCAGATCAAGATGGCGATGGAAAGTTTTTCGTTGCTATCTTAGTCTGGCTGATTGTTTTGTTGATTTTGTACACATAAGAAAATTAGATCATATAGTACATTTTGATCAGCGTAACCCCATTTTAGAGAAACACCCAAAAGGAAACTTCCTGTGTAAGTTATACCACGTTAAAGGAATTTCTGCTAGAATCACGGTAGAGCGGCAACATTTTAACGCTGCTGCTGATTACAAGATAAACTTCCCCACCTTAAAAAATGTTCTTGTTCTTCTACCTTTCGTTTTGTACAGTTCGTAAAGGTTTTCTTCTACGGAGAAGCCATGTAATGGGTCATGTTTGTTTTACAAAGGCTTTTAAGAGTGTTGATCAGATTGGATAACTGTGACTTAACATTTATCGAACTGTATTGTAACACTTCTTTATTCCAGTCGCGAAGTCATCCTCATCTACTCTCCTGCAGTCCCATGGCAGTTTATCGTCACTATTTCCATTTTTATAGTGTTCCCGCGTTGTACGCGCTGCTTCTATGAATGAACCGACGTTCACTTCCTTTCCGAGTTTTGTAATTATATAAAATTCGCACGCGCAAGCGGATGAATGGGGTTTTAACAAAATACGTTATTATTCTCGCATACATTACTCAAAGCACGGCGGATATATTACAATTACCTCTTCCTACAACCTTTTCCATTCACGTTTATAGTTGGCTGACACGAGACGCCTGTGTTCTCACTCTGGTCGGAGATTTATTAAGATATCAATTACGCCTAATTGGTGGGTGGGCCTGTCAAAATAAATTCGGCAGTGAGTAGCCATTCAACCTGTCAACAGCTGTTGTCTTCAGTGATTAAAGAGCTTTCTGCTATTTGCTTTGTCAAGGGGTTAAATTTGTAGTACCATTCTTAAATTATGTATATCGTTGAAAAACTAAAAGGGTGCATAATAAGGTAGACAAGAGACAAATATTTAAGGATTGAGTAAGAACTGAGGTTTTAAATGGAAGGGATGGTAGCCTACGATCAGGAGTATTTTAGTTTCAAATTCTGTTCAACCTTCAGCCACCTAATTCGCATTTACAAAATTATTTAAAGAACAAACCGTGATTATGGAATATAGAAATATGCTAGTTCACAAACACGGATGGGAAATATTTTCGATTTTTTTGATGAATGCCAAACTTTATACTCACTCCGTCGATCAAGTTTGCCTTTTAACTACTTCAAGGTAACTTTTTAACTACCTCAACGTTTAATTAAATAATATTATTGTCCAAGTACTAATAAACACTGGTTAGCTACAGAGCTTTATGACAATATAGTATATGAAAGAAGGTGGATAGATTCACTCATAGTATTTTCTCTTTTATACATAGCTGTTAATAGTGTACGTAGCTTACAGCTAGACATTTAAAACTACAATACCATTAGAAATTGTGTCATTGGACTGTAACTACACATTATTATTCTCTGTCAATAGCTAACCAAAACGCGAACATATTCCCAACAATCCTACTTGTGGTCAAACTTCTGAAGTGATACGAAAACCTTTTAGCTGTTTAATAAATATGGTGCGAATGAACGATGTTTGTTGTAAATGAAGCTGTTAGTTCCACCTGTTAAAATATCACTTCTGGAAACGCAAAGAGAATGAATTGAGATACTAATCAACAAGTATCACATCAGAGGCACACCCACCTACAATTACAAGCACATTAGGTGATGGTTAATGTTCAAAAACACAGTTTGAACATATCTTGATTATTTGTTCACATTAGCCGCCGACTACGATCTTTCCACTTACGGATGACAAACGATCCGCCCAAAAGACAGTGATAAGTCGTTTCATCTTCCTCGGTGTTGTTTGAGCAAGTGAACAACTCCTAACAGAATTCCGTCTTTACAGTTCGTTAAATACCGGTTGCCCTAGCCTTAATTGCAGGCTCAACACAGCTTTCAAAATGTATTTTATCACGATGTAATTGCTCTTTTGTGTTCTTATCTCGGGATCGCACAGGGCCCGCGTGGACTCCGAGGTAGATAAATTCCCAGATAACCTTCCGCCGGAGACCGCTGCACTCGCGTATGCGCGCGGGTATTTCACGAAGTTCACGGACTTCGCCCGCGTGGAATTAAAGATGGCGCACGTTCCGCGTACTTTTCGTCGGAAAAAGTATACGACTTCCGTGGCCGAGGTGAGGTACATGTATCATTTTCGCGAGGAACGTCACGAGTTTTGTGTTTCGCTTTTGTTTAATTGCTTGGCGTGTTTGGTGCGAGAGCAGTGGCCAATCGGCAAATGAATGTAAATGCTATGCGTCCGGTAACAGTATCCTGCTAAATGCTTCCTGTCCTCCCATCAGGGCCTCTTTTTGGCAGTTCTCACCAGTTTGTGGACATAAGATGGAAGAACCTGTTTACTTGAGAGATTACACTTTCAGTCCCCCAAGGCTCCATACGTAGCCCCCTGCTCTTCTTGGTCTATGTCAATGGTGTTGGTTCATCGGTACCAAAAGGACAACTCGTCCAATAAGCACATGACACAACTCTGTTTCAAAGCATCTTCAATCTGAGAGCTCGAATACATTTCTATGAGCTCAACCTCAAAACCAATCCGAAAATGATCGTGTACCATTCTTTAGTTAGCGACGTACGATCTCTGATATTATACCAACAATCATGTTAGACGATATTGAGGTTGAATAAGTCTACTCGACAAGATTCCTTGGAAACACCTTACCAACCACCTTACCAAGTCTGGTGACCATCAATCTTTGCTGAAAGTTTGCTAAATTGATTCTTAACCTATTGCTTTTCAATGTAAATGTACGCTATTTAACAATTGGTCCAGATCAAAATTCCACAGTCTATGTAAAGTCGTATCATGAAACGGAAGCTATCCAAGCCAATGACAAAAGCCATAGTTTGACACTTCTCAAAACTATCGACCCACAGATGACACGAGGCTATCATATAACCTTTCTCTAGATGGAGATAAGGCTACTAGCCACGGCGTACTAGCAGGCTACAAGGCTATCACACTCTCCCCCGCCCTTATCAGTACAGTAGCTGATAACAGGCGCGTCCATCACTGGCTATATCACACTGTGACCTTACAGATTATAGGTTATAGCCCATTCAGGAAGATTAGCTTATCTCAAGTGGCGGTAAACTGTTTTGAATGTGTCTGAAAGTCGTATGGAAGACGATGTTATTCAATAGCCTGTGGAAGTTGAAACAAGCTGCTTCTATGATAGCTTCTTCTTCGGTCGAAGGTTCGGTCACGTCCAAGGAAGTGACTGTTCGTGCTACTATTGCATTTGGAGACGAATTCCCGTGAACATTAGGAAGAACTACGTTTACTTACTTGTATGAAGTGACTTGTAATGTCTTCCGTATATACGAGGGGCGATTAACAAATTCCAGGACTGAATCTGTATACATGTATTTTTAAAACATTCTCGTATGTTTCAACATGTAAGAATGTAAGAAATGTAAGAAACTTGCTGAATAACACACGCAAAATAAATATACACTTAAGTATAAACTTAATTGTTGCAAGATACAATACAATTAAGTTTGTAGGTATTCAGACAAATAACAATTTAAAATGGTATACCCATATTTATGATGTTTGCCAAAAAATATCTTCGCAGGCTTTTTTTCTATAGCGATATCTATCCATCCACTGTAACGAAAATGTCATATAAATGGCATACTATGGACTAATTTAACCTCATTTATCTTATGGGATCAGCACTTGGGAATCATGCGTGGACCACACAATTTTAAGACTATTTGGTTTATTAAAAGCTATACGAATTATCTCAAAAATGAACTAAAAGGACTTGTGTCGTGGTACTTGTAAAACATTGAACACGACTACTTTGCCTTGTTTGTACATTTATGAAACTTCAATGTTTACTCTAAATAAGTTAGTGTGCTCTACAAGACATTGACGTGCAAGATTATGACGCGCAACGTTGGGACGATTTCAGATCCAACCCTCACCTTAGTCTTTGTATGTTTGAAAAACTACCCTCACAGACTGGAATCAAAATGTTCCAAGCACTTCCAGATGAAATCAAATTATTAACAGGCTCAACAAGTTTCAAAACTAAATTAAAATCCTATTTAATCAACAGTTCTGTTTACAGTTTAGGTGATTTTTTGGATCTGGATAATTCATCAGTTTTATAAAATATAGGGTTTACTTTAAAATGTTCAATAAACTTTGCTGTAACTAGTGTCTTTATATTTTTTAAAGATATAATATATACATGTATGTATATTCTTTGTTTGTCAACACTAAAACAATTTGTACAATGGTCAATAAATAGTTATTTTTATACTGCCGAGACATTATTAACATACTTAAGTTAATTTTGCACTCCGTAAAGTTCATAAGTAATAGAAATGCTTCACACGGGTGGCGATGTTTTTATTACTTTGTACTTTAAAACAGCTGTTGTTTATAGGTATCTACGTAATGCGTTTTTTCTTAGTGTACTGCGCACACTTTTAAACAACACAGGCCAAAGTTGCCTGTGAGATTTGGATTATATCAAACTGTTTATAAGTTTCGTTTAACATGTATGAGATTTTACGAACAATGATTTAATTACAATCAACACCACATAATATTTTCCAGACGGAAGTAGTTTTGGGGATTGTTTATGCAACAACGTTTAGTTTTCCCGAGATAAGAACTACCAAGGAGCTATTAGTCCCGGCACAACATTTTAATTTCAAACTACAATGAATCTAGAGCGAATTAAAATGTTTTAATGAAAAATGGTCGACAGCCCGTCACTTTTTGTGTGTTATTCCGGTACGCAAGCTAATGTTTGGGTAAAGGAAAGTAGTTAAGATATGTAAAGTAGGTAATTATACATTGTGTCGGTGCCAAACCTGTACCGTAGGGTTTGTTTAGCAAACATTACCAACCTAAATAGACACGTCTAATTTCAACTAAGGTACTAAACCGCATTGAAACACGATCTCATGAATAGAATATTAGTCTACCGGTACCTAATGTTACAGTTTCAATGTTAATTTATTACAAATTTGAATAATTCAGGACTTTTTCGAGCTTTGTTTATTAAGTTCATTTACGCAATGAAACTACGTGTTTCGTGTGTTGGTATATAGCTATGTTTTACAAAGTCTATTTTGAAATAATTTACAATTGTTTGTAAAAAATTGTACCTTTATTATACTAGCCACTTGATAACTTGACTTGAGACCCCGGCCAATCTTTCTGGGTATATTTTAAATACTGAGATACACTCCTAGGACAATTGCGTAGTCTTCGTTCGTACTTTGTTAATTAGCATCGAAGAACAAATTTTATACTACAGAGCAGAGAAAAGTTGGAATATCGCTGCTACCATTTCTCTTGACTGGCAATGTCAGCTCTACAAAGAACTGAGCCAAACAAGACAACTCTACTAGATCCGATGTTTTTGAAACAGAAGATAAACTTGGAAAGAAATAATCAATACTCCACTATTTCAGTGGTAAACATGGGCTCTTGCTTGGTAAACTAATTCTCAAGTATAGGAAGGAGTCCCTCTCCAAAATACTCCATCGACTGTCAATCGTGCGGACCACTCTGATGACTAAGCTGTCAGACATGAGAGAGCAGTTCTTATAGAGTTTCATATTCAAAAGAGAACATTCTACAGCTAAGCCCCGTAAACTGCAACATTTTATGCATTCATAATTACAGCAAGCCTACGATGATTACATATCATTTAATACGCTCAAACTCACTCATCCACTCAGTGACTTCCTTGCATATAGATTTACACTCTTTAACCATTGTGTTTGTGATGATTGCAGGGGTATAACATCCGTACGAAACATACTTCTAGTACTCCATCGTGAAGTAAACATGCTGCATGCGTTCTATCACTTAACTTTCCATGTGTTTTCACAAAATGGGTGTATACCGCATAGTGTTCTAATTAAATCTGTCAGAAGGTTTTGCGTAGTGATGTTCTGAGATGGGTGAATTGACACGAAAAAGACAAACGTAACTGAGAGCAGAGGACCAGCAGTGCAGATCAAGCTTCAACTACACCGAGTAAATAAATAAATATCTCATGGTTCAATATTTCAAACGTATACAGTGTGATGGAAAAGTTCCGAAACGGCTTGATATAGTTCAAACAGTCATTGACAGTAACTTAAAATTCACCATATCATTACGATAAAAAATGAACGACCCGAGAGAGATTCAGTCTTCAAAAAAAATTCTCGAGAGAACATACATTAAACGAATATGTTTTATTAACAGAAATGTTAGCGGATCCGTGGCGGATTGGTATCGCACGCGACTCCGGAGCTCATCATTCCGGTGGCGCGGGTTCGATCCCCGCAGTCACCACTTACATTTGTAATGTGTCTATATGGTGACGCTAGGTAAAGGTCGAGGTTGAGTGGTAGAGACTTTGTAGTCCTAACTTCGCCTCGTTAAACAAGACAAACTTTACCTTTTATGTCGTTACTGGTTTACTACAATGCCACTAACCAAAACTCAATATGTCTAAGATCCGTCCAAAATGACGAAAGTTTGAAGATTGAGAACTAAAATTAAATAAGAAACTCATATGTTGATGCATATCAATAGAAATGGGTCGTCTTTAGTAAAGTACAATGTTGCAAAATAAACCTTAATAGGTCAACTTTATCCAAACTGGCTGCACTTTAAAGTCCATCTTCGCTTTGGCTTCCGCCTAGTGTAGTGGAAAAGCTTTAGAAAAGAGATTTAAGGCTGGGTTGGAATCAAACTACAGTAATTAGTTAAAGTTTGTAGAGAACTATTCCAGAAACCCTACCTCAAAGTTTGACTCTGACGGGAATGACTGTTTTTCAAAGTTTAGAGCTTTCAATATTTTACGCGCCACCATTTTGGATAGATTTGATCTGTTGAGGCTTATGTACGATATTGTACTTAACGACTTTTCTGTGAAGAAGCAACATGCTCTCATAAGAGATTTTCTTCTAACTCCGCCCCATTGAGCAACATCTGGAAACGACCTATTTAACAGTTATTAGGTTTTAATAGTAATTATGTAGGAAGTTTGATACCATTTATCATTAACAAAGTATTAAGCCGTTCTAGCTCTTTCCAAACGCACTGATTGCATAATAAATACTTTTGAAATGCCAGAACGCTCAGAAGACAATACACATTCTTATTCAACGCGCATAGGGTTACTTATAAAATAATTTATACTCGTAAGTCTTCTGTGTAATCTAAAGTAATTCGTTAAACGTGTACATCAAAAAAATAAATATTAAAAAGCCACCAGATAGAAAATTTAAATGAATTGTCTGGCAGTTTAACTCTAAGGGCAACTCATTTTTGTGATTGTGTAGCCTAGGCTTAAGAGATGCATACACCTGGATGTGCAAAATAATAAATGATCTATCTTATGTAATGTACGAATTTTTACTTCACCGTCAACCAAAAGGCTTCTTAAGTCAAAAATCAATATAGTATATGCAGTATAGTTCTCAAATTTGAAACCGAAGTGTTCAATGAGTATTCATTCATTCATGAGTAGCGTACGTTGCTGTTTGCAGAATTATCTCAATTAGCAGCTGTTTGCAAGTAAGATGTTGGCCTCATTAACTAACCAGTTCTAATTGATTCATACAATCAGGGATTTGTATAAAACAAACAAGAACTACTTACACAGGAAAGTGGATAGGTTTGTGTAACTGCTTCTGCCTCATCTTGTTAACTTTAAGGCTGATTATGTTAAATTCTCATCAAAGCTTTTTTGGAAACGCTATTTAAAGATTTGGTATGTAGCACGGGCTATTATTAAGAAAACTGTCACTCCATTGTATCCAAGATGTTATAAACAACCTGGCATATTACGGAATAATGTATCCCCATTTATCTTACTGATTACACTTAAGAAAATTGCTTCAAAAAGAAATCCAGATTTTCCTTTTACGAGAAAAACCAGTAAAAATAGTTGACAAACAAAATTGTCTAGGGTCCCGCATGGCACTTTAAGTCTATATCCATATTGTCTTCATCCTCTCTCTACACTTTGAAAACTGCACGCGTTGTTTTTATGGGGCTAATTATTTTATTAACGTAAACGTTAATCAAAATATTCCGTACATCACAAGGTTTTAAAATATTATCCCACTAAACTACCGTAGACTTTAGAAATCACTTTCCTGTTAGAGCCGGTAGAATATTTTAAATATAATGTACTTCCTGACAAATTAATCCTAAAAATAATCTTGCACAAGATTTATTTTATACACTTTGAGAATTTATACATAGGTTACGTAAAAGTTCCATAACCCAATTAATTAAGCTTAGAGACTTGCATGTAGCAAAAGCTATATTGTCAAAAACAAACGTTCGTTCAAAAACGATTTTGACATTCGGGCATAATATAAACAGTGGTTTATGAAAAGAACTTGTATCCTGATTTGTGACATTTTCTCTACACTGAAAAGCAGGTGTTTCAACAATGAGCGCTCTTTTCTCAAATCTCAGACCAACACTTTACGCTCTAAGTCACCTGGTTTCCAGAGGATTAACACTCTAATCCAAAGAGGAACACTTCCCGCGGAAGTTCATTGTTGTGCAAAATGAACGATTCCTCTTCGCTTTTCTGCAAGCTTGCAATTACATTGTTGGTTTAAATTTACATCAGTCACCATGTAACAATTAGGAGATGCTTGTTCCCATACAGATGTTGGGTAATTACTCTAATGTAATTGTGGCTGAAAGTACTGTAATTAGCAGCTACTGGATCACAAATCCCTCTGGCTTGGGATTATCTTGTCAGCAATTGCTTCTTTACTCAAGACAAGATGCTTCTTGCTTGAGTTAAAGGTTTTGGTTAAGGTAGGCCTACTTTGTGTTGTCAAGGAAAAAACTGTCTATACAAACTGTTGTTATCAAATTTGAATTTTAATCTGGAAAAACGTAGTGGCGCTGTGAACTGAATCTTCTATAACTATTACTGTCAATGCCTTAACTTGCCTGAATTTTTTCCAAGGCGATTATTGCATTAGTTGAACTTTGTACACATACGTTACTGTTTTATTATGTCATAGAGATATTATGAATGTATATAGGCCTAATTCAAGTTAGGCTAAAATTCACATCAATGACTTTGATTGGGGTTTCCAAACTAACTCGTCTTAAACTCTTATAGGCCCTTATTTTACACGAGTCCTAATTACACGGTAATATTTTCGCGAGAAGCTAGTGATTTTAAAATACGTGATGTTAAATTTTCTGATTTTACGCCCGGCTAAGGTTCAGTATAATACGGATACGATTTTAATGTAATTAAAGAAAGTTTGGTGTGGAAAATAACAACAATGTCGCTTTAACGCCTCGTCAACAGGAAAATGAGCCGTCGTGTTCTGGCGTTGTCTCAAAGTGTGAAAATGAACAATAAGTTGTGCCGAGAGGAAAAATACGTCCTATACGAGCTAACGCGTCGTTCTCGGTATAAATAACGTCCGCATAGGTGCTACAGTGAGAGTCCTATAAGGCGACTGGACCCTTGGCTTAAATTTATGCCAGACGTTTTCAACTTGTAGAAAGGTGTTTTCGACGTTTTAGCTTTCAACTTTCAATAACAATATATTGCGTATAGTTACCCCCACCGTTAGGAATGAAATTTACAAATAATAAATAGTAGCAATAGCTATTATTACCTATAAAGGAGCGCTCTACTTCAATAAACTGCCTGGGTACCTCAAAAAAGACAGTGGAAAGAAACTAAAAAGAAACTGCGGAAATAGCTGGAAGATCCTCTATTCTATTCTGAAAAGGATTTTTAATGTAAAAGACATTTTAATGCTTCTTTTAATGATTTTATGTTATTTTTAGTATTTTCTGAAGGCTTTTTAATGACATTTTTAAAGTATTTTTAATGTACTTTGTATTTTTACGTCATTACCATACTCTATGTTTGTGTGAATAAAGAAGCTTTGTCTTGTCTTGTCTATTAAATCGTACAACAAAATCTAAACAATCCCTTTCATTTATTTCCTAACATAAATTTCTAAAATCCATGTGTCACCTATTTAGTATACTGGGCCAAAGAAAACTTCTAGATTTGTACATGAAATAAATCTAGTGTTTCATAGGCCTACCTACACTCTAAGTGTATGTAATTTCAAACCAATAGGCCTGTACTCTAGCTCCGACTCCATACAACAATCAAATTAATTTGCCTCGTACCGCTCACTAATTAAACTCAAAGAAACACACCCCTGTAACTAACCACAGTGCGATTTTCACGCGCATGAATATTTTGTGAGGCGGCTAATTTTTGGCCCACGGTCAAGTTACTTTGGCGGAAACCATGTCTCATAGCTGACACCTCAATAGCACCTCACCTGTGCCAACTTATGATTATTGTTCATCAGTGCAGGAAACACAACAGACCAAATATTGGATTATATGGCCCGTGTAATAGTAGACGACTCATTAGCAATTAAGTCTCGGTGCGCGCGCATGTATCATTCCAAGGATTTTGTCGGCCCAATTCTCGGAATTACGCTTTTATTTCCTCTTTTAATTTCAGGTCCTAGGATTGGTTTGCTCTTCCCGTTGTGATAGTCATTACCGCCCTGTTCTGCAATTTTAATGGGTTTAATCGTACACTGAGATTTTCCGCCGCGGTAGGTTGTTTTGGAAATTATAACGTAACAACGGTTTGCCTCTGATCGGCTGCTCTGATAAAGGTAATTGTACACCTCGGAAAATTTTGGGCAAACAAACGGTCTGCTGTTTGCTTTTGGTGTACAACGTCTGGCATCGTCTTTAATGAACAACCTGTCTAAATGTATTTGTTTTAGTAGTTCTTTTTATGAACAACTAGCGATGATACTATGTGTTTTGAAACTTTCATCATTCAGTACGTTTAGATGTTAGATTTAAAATTCATAATAGTGGCGGAGAGCAGTTTAATAAGAAAACCTACTCTTCTGGCCACTTCAGGATGAAAACTACTCTCTATACGTTTTAAACTTATTTAGAGGTGTTTAGACGTCTTCAAACTGTTATTGAAGTATCAGTATGTAGTTGGTTTTATTGACCTTAACCGTTGATCCCTCCTAATTTCTCCGATTATTGTGCAAGTGCTTTAACGTACGCTATTCATTTTATACTTATACTAAGCCAACTCGTGAAAAAAGGACAATACATATTCAAATAATTTCCAACCTCGATTTATCCAAATTATTTGAGCTCTACAGATGTAGTACTTGTTCAAGATTTTAACCCTTTATTAAAGAACTCAATATTCTACAAAGTGTTTCTGAACTCTCAGACATGCTTTGTATGATTTTCTCTTGGGTCAAGTAGGCCTACACCCAAGACACATGTTACAATGAAAATATGGGTCCAAAATGTTTTGTTACGTAATCTGATAGATGCCGTTTTGTAATTCACAGAACTCAGTATAATTTTAAATAAACTAAATACGATCGATTTTATCCAACTTCAGTGTTTGATTTACAGCCGTTTCAAATGTTTGAACTTAAATGGGACGAAACGGGAGACAATAACTTGTAAAACTAATATACTCGTGGACAAAATTATGGAACGAAATGAGTTTCTTTCATTTCATCGTCCCTTTTTAGTTTAACACCCTGTATCATTTTGAGTTTTTGTAATCGTTTAGTTGGTTTTAATATTTAAGTACACTTTGCTAAAGAAAATTCCAATGTTAAACGAAAAAGGGGCGATTAAATGAAAAAAAATCATTTCTATCCATAATTTTAGCTATGAGTATTTAAGTCCATGTATTTTAGTACATCTAACCATAAAAAGCTGACCATTTTGAAAATCAATCTATTAACAACAGGGCTAAAAGTTTGACTAAAAACGTGGGTTTAAGGCACCTAGGTGTTGGAAAACAATGATGTAAGACCTAAATGTATTTTTGTTGCAGTTTACTCCGGTAAAAACAAAACACTTTTCCTGTCAGTTTTAGACATTTAATTTTTATTTTTATTTTCATAAGAATAACGGCATGTAGTTGATAGTTAAATTTACTTAAAACAGATTTTTGTTGAGGCTCTCATCGGCCCCAGCCCAAACTAGGAGTGTTATTTTACCGCATCTCAATCAGACACAAACCAGTAAAAATGTCCGTTTTGTAAGGTACACCTATTCTCATCTAATCTGTCAAAACATTGTAGATGTTCTTTACAGCAGCCTACCTTCCATAACGTCCGTTGATGTATTATTATAATGTGAGTCCAAAAATTCGCATTATGTGGCGCTTGGAACCGGCGTCCATGATGAAGACAAGAGTCTGGTAAAAACTTCATAAATAATAACAAACCAAGACTCTGCACAGAATTATGCAAACTGCCTCCGAGTACTATAAGTTAAGGGGGCAGAGCCATGAAATTGTGCTAATGACAGCTTTAAAGCGCTCTGATACAATATCTACCATCTATAATTCTCCAGCACTTACATATTTATTCTACTGCCTAATTATAGACTAAGATCGCGTGTCTGACCGCTTTTAATTATAATTTTTGTGAAACTAGCGGCGTTTTCGTCGTCCTATAGAGACGAACTCTTACCTCGGAGAAAATCTACTAGGTTAGTTGGAGAACGGAGATCTACTAGTAGATAGAAGGTGAGTATTTGGATAGTTAATAGAGATAAACTGTGCATATTTAAGGGTTTTTACCAGTAGTCTGGGGCTCGTTTATAAATTAAGTGTGGCTTGTTTTCACCCAGATTTTATGGCTTCCTCTGTTTTGGTTTGCTGCCAATTAAGAGTAAAAGCTGTACACCGTATCGGCCCCAGGTTTGGGTAAAATGCATTTTATGGTTTGTTTATACTGTATGAAATGACTACCTCCTTAAAGAAACTGAATCATGTACTGTAATAAGGTTCAAAAATACCTAACACATGTGAAGCTGATGTAAGGATGTTCACATTAATAAAACAATATCTACAGAATGCTCTCGAAGACCTAATACATACAACTTGGCTTACCAATTTGAGGAGGATAAATGCTGCTAAAAACTTTGTTTCGGTTCAGATTTCTGAAATCACGAAATTAAAAGTGTACAGTAGTGGCTGCGACCGTGAATTTCGGTTAAGAAACCCATAAGAACAGTATTAAAACAATTTTCTCGGGACAGTTAACGCTAATAGTTTTTATGGTACTTTATGAAACAAACTTTTTTAAGTGTAGGCCTAATCAATGTGTTATAGTCTCCAACGAGCCGAATTTCCATTTTCTCATTTATAAGACCATGATACATATTCAACATTTGAAAAAACTTTGTAATTTAGTTTTGTTTTGTTTTTTAGTACCGTATAGGTAATAACAGTTTAAAAGGATTTGTCAGCAAATCACTGAAGTTTTAAGTATAAATTATTTTAAAAAGATCTGATAAAGATTGTAGGCGCGAGGTGGCTTAAGAAAATGCTTGTGTTTACATTGTTCTTATAGGACAAAAACAAAATGGCTGATCGGTACTTCGAACTCTTCTAAAATGCATCTCATCGACACCGTTAGGCCCTTGCAAGTTTAACTCATAGTATTTGAAAGAAATTGAGTAATCAAATAGTTTGAATTATTGAAATCCTTCCGTGTTTTGCAGCCTCAGAAACAAAAGCCGAAGACGGTTTCTGACCCCTGTTTCATCAGCTTCACACCTGCTACGGGGGTGAGTGGCGGCCAGGCGTGGGTGGCACGGCGAGGACCGTCATGCGGAAAACGGAAGAAGGAAGCTCACCCTAGCTGTCAGAAGACATCATGTCAGTGTCTATTGTAGCCTTTAATCCTGCCATTGTGTCCCGGCATTGTGTCAGGGCAGTGGCCTCGCCGTGCCACCGCACAGGGTTGATGGCCGAGAAAAACTACCCCAAGACGGCAAAGGGTGAACGAACGGAGAACGGAGCAGTTGTGTCTAGAGGCAAATGTAATACCGTGTTGTGGCAATAATGTGTCTATTAATGAGGTCGCTTCTCGGAAATTGAAAGTGTCGTCTGTAGTTCCGAGAAATGGAAAGTATTTAAGGAATTATGTTAAGCCAGTTTTGCAGTCGAAAGTTGCGTGAAAGGGATTATTGTTATGAGTTGCTTGTTGCGTCTATGTTGAGAAACATCTTGTTGGATTATGCTCGATGCCACAAACGTTGACGCAGAGGTGACTAAATAAAATATGCCCAAAACAATTGTTTCAAAATGTATTTTTTATCTATATTCCAAACTTCATGATTAGGTTGAGACAGCATTTGAGAACATCGACAGTTGGCATCCCTGCGCCATTGGTCGGTTGGCAGCCCTACCACCAATATATGACAGCAGACAGCAAGAAGCTCAGTTTCAGCCAATCAGTGACTAAAGATGGTATCCACAGCGAGGCCGAAATATCTCAACCCAATTATCAAGTTTGGACGCGGTGTGAACCTGAAGAACTAGATTATAGCTGTGACACCGGCCGCGAAAGCCCAAGAGTTCAATTTTAAAGTGTTCTAAGTTGCATGGATAGTTACTTTATGCAACCCTGATTTTTATTTCTTAACTTTCTTCTTATGTTGTTTATACTCAGCAACTGGTCCAGAAGTTAAACAAAACGTCTCTTCAATCACTCTTTCAACGTGTCATTTTTTCTCGGGGTGACCGAAATGCGGTATTTATTCCCTCTCCTCTTAGAGAACTGAGGTCATTGCTCATCCGGTAATGAGACGGGCGCAGTCACGTGACGTCTATGGAAGCTGAGGCCTCAGGCTGAGGTTATACTGGACATGATCAACAACTCCAGTCAGCAAACAAGAGAATATCCTTGCCCGAGGCAGCGGGAAAGAAATGTATGGTGTCTGCTTGAACAGCGTCCTTCTGGCGTTGTTGTTTCTTACGTAGTTTGGGACTAGTAAACAATAATACTGAAAGTCATTTGCCTCGAGTGTTCGAGTTCATTTTGCAGGGTCGGTGGACAGTTCTAAGGATTATTTCTTTACAAACTATAAAGCTTATTAAAGAGTTTAAAATATAATGTACAAAGGAACATATATGTCACGGGACAAGGTAATTTCCTGTTTATTATTATTGTTTGTCAAACTGCACTGATGAAGATCAAAACTATTTTGGTTAACAAATCATATGTTTCCTTATTTCTTAATACAATTTTCTTAACAAAACTTTACCGAAACTCCAACACTCTCAAAATAGCTGACGATTACTAGCTTACTAGATTACTAGGCCTACTTGTACTTGTGTCATATTTTCAGTTATACTAACAAGGCAAAGGAGGATCTTTAATCTGATGAAAAATGTACGCCAGTTAAGTTGTTTAAACCTTTTGTATGTAATTCGTCTTTTTATGTAATACAGTTTCAAAAAATGTGGACCAGAACTAACTGTTAAATTAATGTAATCATCATATAGATGAAGAGAACCCATGCAGCATGCAGCTCAGAACTCAACACATGTAGATGAAGGATGCTTTTGAAATGGTTTCCTCGTATTCACTCAATAAAAAGCCGCATTTGAAGTGTAATCTAATTTTTGAACACTGATTGTCCTAATAATTCTATTGGTTATACTGAGCAGTGATATTCGGAACACGTTAAGCCGTTGGTCCATTCCATTGGTCGTTGGGCTAATGACCCAATCTGGGGAACAGTCAGCCCTAGTTTTTAACAAGAATACACCTCATCATCCATCAAAAACACTCAAAACACTCACCCTCCATCCCATATTCACCTTAAAATACCATATTTGTCCCATTTTCACCTCTAGGAGAGGACGGTGTCTCAAATCAAAGTATCAAAGTTTCCCCAATCAATCGATTATAACATAAAAAGGAAAATATCAATTTTCGGTTAAATTGTGGCTGATTCAACGTGGAGGTCTTGAACTGAATTGACTGTTGGCAATAGTGTGCAAGCACCCTGCTGAGCAATCTACCCTAGACTGCCAGATAGACGTGTCCGCAGCCAGATATGATGTTTATACTCCATCAAACTCCCATATCCTAGCGAGAATGAGGGCTTGCGTTGTAAATAACATGGCAGAGAGGATCGCTATCGCCTCTGACACTTCTGGCGATTTACGACAATACTGAGTGTCCTGAACAGCTCCGGACCTCCTGCAGCCTTATCTACTATCTACGTACGTCTTATCTCGACCACGTCGTGATGTCTTACTGCAGACTGACTCCTAGTGCAGCCGCCAGTCGGCAGCGCCTGGGGTGCATGGGGCGGCTAGATGAAGAACAAGGGAGGTTTAGGGCTTTCAGTTGCGAAACGCCGTATTACGGCCTTTCACAGTCTAATGTTGTAATTTAAACGATTGTTGTACTATTTTAACAGCAGTTACCTATTTCTCTAAATTCAATGTCAATGATTTCAAAGTTCTATCATAGCCATCAATGGTCCTGCCATTTGGAAGACATCCTATTAAGATTGAACTTGGTCACTAACTTCCTGTTTACATCACGTTTCTGCATAATCCAATAAACAATTAAATCACAGATTCATCAATAAGTGACAGCTCGTCAAGTCACAGCCCATAATAATTGTTCTCTAAGATACATCATGAGAGTATGCACCGAGCTCAAATTTCTGCCCAGTGCTCTGAATGTCAAAGTGAAGAAATTCTTATAGTAATTGGATTAGCAAGGAATTCTCGTATTACCACCCCACCTTTCCTTCCAACGACAACCGATAGTGAGTGCCAAGACGAATCATCTCGTCAATGAAGTTAGGTTGGAGACTCTTAATCTGTAATTAATTTTGTTCAACAAAATATAGTAATTGATTTGTCGGTAGAGATTGTCATTTCAGTGAAGTTACTTACAATTTCGAGGAATATAATTAACTAAATTTATCTACTTGACATTTTCACTCGCGAATGGTGGTCGTGATTTTGTTTTCATACGTTTAAAGCAGGTTATAGTTTCTGATATTTTGAAAATATAGTTCCAAGTGAATAAAAATGGGGAACCCTAATTTTAGACACAAAGTTGACAGGTATGATTGGACAATAAACGAAGCGATAGATCATTTTCAATTAAGTAGTTAACAGCTTTAGCCAAACGTTCATGAACCATCTACATTTGAAGACGTTTTTCTTGCGTTTATAAATGTATTGTAGTTCACATTTAGGCTATATGGCAGTAGTACTGAGATCACCACTAAAACCCTTTCACAGAAAAACAGATCAATATTATTGTTCTTATTATTCACAAAGTACATAATGTTTGTTCAAATAATCAACCACTTATTTTCCAGAACAACATTCAAGGATATTGTTCGAAATTCAAGCAATTTGCATAATTAATTGTAGTCCTTATTAAATTACATGAAACAAGTTGAAATTGATAATTAGACACAGGCTATGTAACTTACAAGTACGTTGTTGAAAGAAACTGATTGACATTCATCGGCTAAGTAGGCTACTTCAATAAGACTAACAAATGCGCCGAAATGACCCGTGTAAATTTCAGACGCCTTTTTCAGGTCAGAATAAAAATCGCATTTCCTTGACCATAAACCTGGTTACACGGTTTGCCCACCAGCGCCGGGGGTAATGGGCCGCGGTCACCACGAAAATGTAGATCTCTATCTTTTGTAATTATATAATTCCCCATGCCCCATTTTTGGTGGTGTTCTTATCTTTCAAAAAGTAAATAATGCTCTGGTCCTAGTGTATTTGAGCCGTGTTGGCAAATCATTTGTATGTAAATTCCGACAAGACGATTCACTTATTAAATCCATCGTAATAATAATTAGCCATACCATCAGATGGCCAACTAATTGGATGGTCAGGTCTATCGGCCGTTGCCTAGGCTATTAGGGGAGACGCCTGGGTAATAGGGTAAAGTGTAGGAGGCGGTGCGATGCCGACGCTACTTCTGTAAGTCAGTGCATGATGGGTAATATTAACTTACCGGAAATAATATAAACTTTGAATGGTTAGAAAAAACAAAATTTTCGAAGGTGATACCACGAATAGGACATTAGCTTTCCAGGAAAACATGGTGCATGCTCCAATCAAACGAGTGGTCTTCCTCGCTATATATAAATTAAGCAGTGTTGGCTTAATTTTTCGACTAGTGAAGAGCCACGCACTCAGTACATTGTAATGGACAAAATTGTAATTGTAAACTGATCGGAAATCTGTCAGAATAAATCTAATTTGAGGTTATTCATATTCAATTTAATCTAGTGGCCAAGTAACCACTATAGCCTTTGGTTTTCTTAAGACTCAAAGAAAGTGATTTCTTATTTTGTACGGTGTGTTCAATATAAAATTAACGAAACATGCATTGTGTTGTTCTGCACCTTTCAAACTATACAGCTCATCTTCATTGTTTTGCCGTACCTTTTATCTTTGCCTACCTAAAGAATGGATATTTTTATTTTGTAGAAGTATAGTTCGTAAATTAGCACTTACACTTTGAATTGCTGTTCTTCAAATTTGCCATTATTTACATCTGGATTGATGAGTCAAGTCATTTTTAAAACTAAAAGATGTCATTGTTATTGTGTTATTCACTATACAAAGTTTATTGAAAGATGCTGAAATAAAGCTGTCCTCAAGACAGACCGAAGTCGCCGTTGCCTCCTTATCAAGATTGATTCCCTGTAACCGAGCCCGAGGTCAGTTTCGGTTCTCAAGGCATGGCTAGAATCGATCCATTGAGGAGTTTTCGGCCAGTTGTAAAGTTGTCAAGATAAGCATCGCACGCTGCACCCTGTGTCTTCATCTGTCCTGGGTCTGGGGCACTTTATTGTGGACTCGGGTGTTGATAGCTCTACAGCTGACTCCGACCTTCACCCTGGGGTGAGGACGTCAATGCTGGAAGTACTGAGCTGAAAACTTGTAAAATACCGGGTGTACACAAAGGAAGTACACCAACAACTTTGTACATCAGTTTTACAAAAACTACGTGTCTGACATCCGGCATCAGTAGGTTCGGAAAACCTCAACTTTTTGTTCAGCTGACTTTTGTCAACAATGTCAACAATCTGGCAAAAGTCGTTGTTTAGTGATTAGGTTAAAATGGTCAATACTGTTTGTTAAAGGAAAGTCTTATTGTGTGCTGGAGTTTGAAAGAACTCGAATTGCTACTACTGTCAAACCTTGTTTTCGGACAGGTTATCATAAAGATCCTCTAAATAGGAAATCAATCTATGATTGGTATTGGAAGTTCAATGCCACGGGTTGATTGAGAACAGGAAAAGCTTAGGAAGACCAGCGACATCTGATGCTCAGTTTGAGTTAGTCCGTGCAACATTTTTACACTCCAAGGATGTCAACGCGGAAGGTAGGTTTGCGATATTCCACAGTTAAAAAATTATAAGAAAATCTCAGATTTGTTGTTGAATCTCTTTGAGCTCTGGCGTCGCATTAGTGCGACAGTACCAAGTGTTGATGAAGCCACTTTTCAAAGGTTGGGTCAGAAAACTAGGAAAGCTAGGACATGAATTTTGATCTCCTAATTACTGGACATCCTGTATATTGGGTCCTATGATACTGTAATCATAAACTGTCCAAACACCTTGGTCTGAAGAACAAATACAAATGCACAACGCCTCAACGTCTTAAATAATATAATGTTATTCCTCCAACCCATTACCCATGATATGGTTTTCTAATAATTTGTTGCACGTAATAGCGATCACACTGTGAGATAACGACCACTGATTATTATCCTACGTTTTCTACAGTTTGATATGTTTAATTGCTTAATTTATAGCAGGTAGATACTAATCTTCACCTCCGCGCATAGGCTAATCGTAGGCCTATACTTGCTGCCCTGCGTACGCGTTCTGCTAGCAGGAAGGACTCATTTTCGTGTAGACTATACTTAGATTTTA
Source organism: Matsumurasca onukii (assembly GCA_018831715.1). Taxonomy (NCBI): domain Eukaryota; kingdom Metazoa; phylum Arthropoda; class Insecta; order Hemiptera; family Cicadellidae; genus Matsumurasca; species Matsumurasca onukii. Next base: position 34,090,110 of record CM032063.1, on the reverse strand, counting down.
AATGGTTTATTTATGAACTTGTAACATAGCTCCTCCTTCTGCTCTACCGTGCGTCAGTCGAAACAAATCTATATAAACAAAAATAAATTGAGGTTCATAATTTAATTAGTTTAGGTACTTCATAATCAAAATTTGACGTTTTCTAAATTATGCCTTTCTCAAATAAAGATTATCAAATAAAGATGCAGAAACTCTTGGTTTTTAACCCGCGTTTAAAGGTGCATGTTGAACAAGTATGACTAATTTGGGCTGTATACCAACAGTTCTACAAAAATGTTGATTTAATCCCGTGTAGCCCCAAATGAATAGTTAAAATGTTTTCCTTTTTCTTCCAAACTGCAGTTATTGATTTCTCTACTTTTATATACGGAGTGTTTTATACGTATAGACTATAGCTGTTGAAATTGATTACAGACAAACCAGTAATAAGTACGGACGCCTAAAATGATAAAACAAATTTTATCTCCAGACCTTAGCAAACCTCACCTGAGCATAACAAGAAAAATTATTTAATTTTCAAGCATCTAAATATACAGGATACCAAAGGCTGTAGGTCATGAGTTTAAAACTTGGTATTTTTCATGTTAAGGTCGATCGTGTTGTAGCCTACGTCACGTGAAAGCATTTTATGCAATTTGAACAGCTGTTTCCCGTTTCGAAATTATTGTTCTAACGCGGGAATTTTGGATATATATATTTTGGAGCGCCAGCATATGTTTTGTTTATTAGCGTAATAAACCTGAATGTAATTAGGGGTAACGGTTTAAAATTATCTAAAGGCTTTCCATCTACTGTGTGACAATTGCACATTCTAAAATGTTTAAAGTAAATTTTATAAAATAAGTGCTCAAAATATTATCCAATAAAATAACCCTAAGTAACTGCCGCGAGTATTGTTTTTTATATTTTTATTACTCATATTCCTGGAGTTTTAATTTATTCCTAATTTTCACCTAACCCTGTAAACAACCCTCCCCAGGTCAAGTGCACTTCCTTTTCACAGACCATCTATCAGGTTTATGGTGAGTGGCAGCATAGTTGGTTTAACTAGCTCATCATAAGTCGCTGGAGTTGATCTGTAAGTCTAGCCACCACCGCCTCATGAAGTAGATAACTGATTAGAATATCCACACCGTGCTCACATGCTCGCTCTATGACCAATTAATTAAATCTTTCATTGACCTGTGCAGTTCGTTGGCACTTTGTAAGCAGTCTACTAGCACAGGATCTCGTGCTTAACTCATTCTTGAGTTGTTGATGCGATATGTGCCTGAAAGGACTGCTGCAGCAGAGCCACCTACTGAATCCAGCAAGGAAAGTGAAGATAATAGCTTCTAGAGCATGAATTAAAGGTACTTTGGGTCGGATTGGCCAACTTATGTTTGGACCATAAATTTATATAAGCACAATTCAAAATGGAATATTGTTCGCTGATTTAGCCTGCACTCTATCAACATCAAATCCAGAATCCTTGGAAGATTTGGTAAATTGAGAGCATAATGATCAGCTGTCGAAAGTAAAGAAGTAGCGTGACTACAGCCATCACTCCCGAACTACGCGAAACATGACTTACTTATCTGCAAACAGGTATTAGCATTCACTTAGGACTTCTACTACGTATAAACTCATGGCCTGGATAAGCGTATTTTCTAACTAGGACCAGGATGTAAAACAATTTCAGAATAATTAGATTTCCTTTCCCATAAAGTGACCGCTGGAACAATCGAGAAGCACAAGGTTTCCGCTGAAAATGTCGATTTTTTAGGAACCTGGAGGCTGTCGCCAGGACTCAAAAAGTTCAAGATTGCTGCTGAAGATACCATCAGGAGGAGAGATACAGTCACCGAGAGAAGGTTACCGAAGATATCAGGAGCCGAGAGATACATTACAAGAACACACACATCTTAATTCCGCAATGGTTCCAATTGGTATTCGTCAGCTTTAAGTTTTAATTATGTCACTGTCAAAGTCAAATCTTTTTATTGCATAAGATACATCAGTGTACATCGCAATCGTCTACCAGCATAAATTTCTAGAGCTAATTTATAAATTTATACAATACAAACATACAGAATAAAACACAAACTAATCAAGTCTCAGTCAGATAGGAACTCCTCCACACTATAAAATTCCTTTTCTATTAGGAATTTTTCCAGGCGAGGGAGGAAGGAAACTTCAGTTTTAAGGTCGATTCTCGATAGCAACTTGTTGAAAACATAGCTCCAGCGCATATTGTCCCGTTGGGACAAAGCCAAACGGTGTCAGGAGTGTGCATGGAGATTAGCTCAGTGGCGGGTCGGAAACCTATGACATGATTCAACAGTTTCAATGTGAGTTTGTGAACTGATTGTAGCACTTACGATTCTGAAGATGTAAAGGGACGGAAACGTTAAAAGATTTTGCCGCTTAAAGACATCTCTACAGGAACTCAAGGGAGGAAGTCCACTAATGATTCTTATCGCCTCTTTGCTCAATGAAAACTCTTAATGTGAACGAAGATCCACCCCAGACCTCTACTCCTTAGGACATCAATGATGAAAAACAACCGTGGTATATCAGCAGAAGGTTTTTTTGGATCTATCAAGGGGTACAATGTCCTGAGAGCAAAGCTGTAGCGGCTAAGCTTACCGCAGAGATTGGAAATGTGGGCACACCAAGTATGACCGAAGTCGAAAGTCAACCCCAAAAACTTGGTGGTATGTACCTGTTTTATTCCAAAACAGTCAAGGTTTAGTTGAAGAGGATTTTGTTTTGTCAAAAAGTTCATGAAGACGGGTTTTCTGCATTCAGGATCAGGTTATTGTTGCGTAAGTATTTTTTGAAAGAGGGGACTGAATCTGTGAAATTCTTTTGTCTAAGTCGCTTTTGGAGCCTCGAAATAAAAGGGCGCTATCCGCATACAAAATAGGTTTAGTGAGAGGAAGACTAAATACCACGTCATTGAAGTAAACCAGAAAAAGTAAGGGTCAGAGAATGCTGCCTTGAGGTACCCCAAAAATAGAATTTGCGTATTTCGATTTTGTTCCAGCCACCTCAACAAACTGAGTTCTATTGGAAAGGTATAGGACTTGAACTAGTCCAGCGGAACTCCTCGCACTCCGAAATTCTCCCGCTTGCTGCACAATATATTGTGATCGACACGATCAAATGCTTTTGAAAGATCATAGACAATTCCTAGAGCTACCTCACGTTGCTCAAGGTGGCAGATGGTTTCACTTGTGCAATCTGAGATGGCATGTGTTGTTGAACAACCAGCCCTGAAATCATACTGGTCTAGATGTCCTGAAAGCCTCTTGTAAATTGTTTTCTCCAACACCTTCGACAAAGTACACAAAAGGGATATGGGGCGATAGTTGTTGACATCACTTTTGTCACCTTTTTTGAATACCGGTACCAGTTTGGCTGTCTTGTATACATCGGGTAAAATTCCAGAAGACAATTATTCATTAAACAGATAAAATAATTGATCAAGAATGCTTTTGTAGGTCTGTTTAAGAAGAAAACTAGAGATATCATCTGTGCCAGAAGAATGTTTCGATTTTAAGGAAAGAATAGTTTGTTCTACTTCAGAAGAAGTGACAGGAAAAAAGAACATGGATGTAACAGGTTGTGTGCCTTGATCTTCGATGACAGCAGATGTATTGGGAATTAATGATAAGGGTGAAGTTTTTGATAAAGAGTTGTTAGAAAACCAATCATAAAGAAAAAAATAGCCACCTCTAAGATTCCACCACAATTGACTAGGGTTACGAGAGATGGACCTTGTATTGGATTCCCGAGTTTCTTTCCGCACTACCTTCCAGACAGCCTTTTGAACGCAAACGGAACGCTGAAACTAGTTGGAACATTTTGATTTATTTTCTTCCGCAAGAAGTCTTTGAAATGGTTTTGCCGGAACTTTAATATTAGCTTGAGATTCGGGTCATTTGAATCACGAGCTAGAAGAGCAAGGTCGTAGTTACCGTCCGCTTTCAACACTTTCAAATCTCGGCTCAACTGAATTTGATTTCTTTTGGGTTTAATCGAAACTTCTTTTTCGGGGAACGAGAGTGAGAAAAAATGGCTGATGACTGATGAAAATTATGAAATTTTACATCAAGATCAGTTTGATTGAGCAAAAGACTCCAATCTGTATGAGAGAAAAAAATCATTAAACTTGAAAAATTGAATAAAAATTTTTGTTTGAGTTTCTTGAAGGAGATTTAGCTGTGCGTTTTATCTTTACAAGCAGCGCGTCATGGTCAGAAAGAGGCTAAAAGAAACTATCACAAGAAATTAAATCATTTGGGAAATTCGTTACAACATTGTCTAAAAGGGAGATTCCCTCCCATAAAATGACCGCTGGAACAATCGGGAAGCACAATGCGTTTCCGTTGAAAATGTCGACTTTTCGGAACCTGGAGGCTGTCGCCAGGACTCAGGAAGTTCAAGATTGCTGCTGAAGATACCAGCAGGAGGAGAGATACAGTCACCGAGAGAATGTTACCGCGAAGATATCAGGAGTGAGAGAGACATTACAAAAACACACACATCTTAATTCCGCAATGGTTCCAATTGGTATTCGTCAGCTTTAAGTATGTAATTATGTCACTATATGTTTACAATGGGAATCTATTAAAGATATCGGGAGACTAGATACAAGCAGGATATACTGCTGCAGAGAATATTGGGGTCCGAGAGGTTGCCGTCGAAACCATCACGGAATCCCATGACTGCTGATGAAGTGTCAGGAGTTGAGAATGTCACTGAGACTAATACCATATATAACAAGAATAAAACGCTATCTAGACTCCAAAAAACGACTAAAGACTGCCTCTGACGATTTAAAAAACCGAGCATACCCATAAACTATCAGGAACTGTTATAGGTTAGATTGCCGTTGAAAATGTCACGAGTTCAACATTGTTTCTCCGAAAAGACAGCCAGCCACTATACAGAAGTTAAAATCGCTAGGAGACATATTCACGATCGGAGAGAAGGTGTCGGTTTGTAATTATGCAATTTCTTAGCTCGATTAAAAAATTTCCCTTCAAAGACGCAACCGATCCTAAAAACATCTGACTTTATGACACTGTAAATGAGATTGTCATACACTTTTTTCCGTTAAACTCTAACTGCGCCGTTTATACAATACACTAACTGAGTAACAGTAGGCTAATATCTTCTAGGTGTAATTAATTTACTCATAAACATGAGTTTTAAAAGTAAAACCCCATGTTATCCCCATTTATCTATACATCTCCCAAATTTGTTCAAACTGCATGTAGCCTACATCGTCATGGTAACATCTTTAGATTTGATACCATCGGTTTCCTTCATTAGGTAAAATAAGGCCCATGGAAGGAGTTCGGTATTTTTGTTCGGTTTTGAACGGAAAATACGACATCCGACCGGACCGATTGAAAATGTCACTTGTATGTATTTTATTTCAACTGTATATCGATTGTCCCACCAGCTTTCATTGTATTTGTGTAACAGAAAAGGAAACATTCAAGGAGCATTATTTTAAAGAAGAATTCAACAGCAGACAACAATCGAAATTTCAACATTCGGGTCGGAACCGGGAGAAATGTCAGGCAGTAAAACAATGGTGACAGGCGACCCGGCGCGGCGCACCGGTGGAGAACCAAACGCTCCCCCAAATAATCAACCGAACTCAACTCAACTCATCCGACAAACAAAACAGAAGCGAAGACAGACACCAGCTGGTGGGCCTAGGTGCCCAAATACCGGAACATGGCTCTGCGCTTCTCCACTGCGTGTATTTGTCCTCCGCACTATAATCTCATTCAATATTCTGTCCAGATGTCGATCTATCACCCCCTCCTGCAGCTGAGCCACGCCTCCTTCCCCCACTCTGCCACCACTAGGCCACACCCACCTCCCTCCACAGCCGTAGTTCCGCTGTCCGCCGCCGTGGCGCTGCATCTCGTCAGGCGCACACTATAGTCCGCTACGCGCCGAAGCTAGCACATGCGCGCTGTTCTACGCTCCTCGTCTCAAGTGCGACGTGAACGCTACTTTATTAATTAACGGGATTTTTTCCCAGGACACATTGGATTTTTAATCAGGCCGTTATAGAATGTAACAGTGGTTGTTTTGCTGGGTGTCTTGTGAAGTGACAAGTGCGTCGCTATTGCCAGGTGCTGTCGCTGTTTTTTCTGCAGTTTAGTGACATACGAGTGCTTCCACGGCGGTAAGTAAACATAACATTGCTATAATTTATTCAAATTGTGTATATTAATCGGTCAATATGCGTTCTTTGATCATCAAATAATTGATTTTACTACAATGTAGTGTAGTAGACTGGGCGTCGAGTTATTAAAAATTGATTACCTTATCAAATATGTTGATACTCTTTGTAAATGTATTTCAATTCCGATCCAACTAAAAGGCAAAACACAATCAAATCGATAGTAGCTTATTGTGTTCCTTCTGCCCACCAAATAAATTTTAATTACCTACGTTTAATTAGTCTATTAATAGAGATTTTCCAGAAGAAATACATTATTATTCCAATAAACATATAAATAAAATTTCCCAACACGTTCTGAGTCAAATGACAAAACTGTATGTATATATGCATTAATAGTTTATTCATCGTCGTCTTGTTTTGGTTGATCGGATTCTGTCTATTTACGGTACACATGTTGGTTGCTGTAATATTAATTTTATAGTTAGTTTCATTGTAATCGGATATTAAATGCATTTTTTAAAGGCATAAGCCCTATTTTTGAGGAGGAGCTACGCCCCCCTGAAACGACACTTCTGGTGTAGGCCCTATATTAATTCGTTGGATTCACGGTGGCACATCGACATGTGGCTATGTTATAAATCTTTCAGATTACACAAAAAGGACCAAATCCCCGTCAAATAGTTTCTCTATTGGCATTTTATAACAGAAAAATATGAATTTAAATATTTAAGGTGCCTAGTATAACATGATGTATTTAACCATTACCTTCGGCCCCTTTCATTCTCGTGTTCCATGTTTATTGGGTTTAAGTGGTATTTATAATATATAAAAGATTTACCAATGTAAAAAAACCTTCAAATAAATTAGTACATAATTATAATTTAAATATCATTCATTTAAATGGCCAAAACGAGTTTAATTTAATAAATCTTGTCAAACAACACAATATAAATAAATCTATTCAAGATTAGTATTTTTTTAACTAGTACTGTGGATCGTGACTTTGTTTGTTTTAAATTAATTTGTCGCAACTATTGAATTTTGCCCGGTCCGAGCTATTTTGAAAATTAATTATTTGGCTCGTGTATTGGAGGTAATTATGAAACAAATTTGTACGTATTTGTGTGATAAATAGGGCCTATAATTAATTTACAAGGCATTTTAGTATACAACATACTGTATTTGTACAGTTTTAAATTTAACCGTGTGATTAGTAATTATACTATCATATTCTGAACATGTAAATAAACTTTTACTTTAAAATGAAAAGGAAATAAAATTACATATTACTGGCGCGTGCTAATTTTTCATGTAATAAAATACTGTACTGTTATCAGAGTCTTTGTCACAAGAATAATAAATATTAATATTAGTTTTAAATTATAATTAAAAGTTTATTCGGGCAAAGTAACATTATTTTTATGTTTTAAAAATAAAACATTTTTTAGAATATTATATTTAGGTTTCTGACAATATCAGTATTATCGACTCATAATGGTAGGTTTGATCTAATCATCTGAGATCAAATATCAATTTTAGAGTTAGAGCACCAAAAAAGTCGTCAAAACATATTAATGCACAGTTAATAGAATAATAGGACTACCATCATAATTATCTTTTAGTTTAGAATTTGTATATTTTGTGCTTCAACAACATGCTAATAATAATAAATAAAACGTATATGATAATGCGATAAATATAGAAGATACCGCAAATGGAATGTATGACATGAAATCAGATTCAAAATTACCAGTGTGATACAATATCCCTATAGCCATGAATTTTTGCTGCGATATGGATACACACGTAATGTTAAAAATAGAAAATGTTGTTGTTGCAATTTTATTTCGCAACCTTTGCTTTTTTAATTTTATTGGGAAAATTTAACTTATGGGCTCCATACCTTCAAAGCTATAAAAACAAAAATTATAACCCCAAGTACACTCTATTATAAAACGATTCCTTAGAAAAGACTTAATTATATTACAATACTATTACAGTTATAAAATGAAAGCGATACGATACATGTCGAAGTAATAAAACAATAACTTTACAATGATAAGTATCAATGATGCATGGTAATATTTACTACAATATAATAGGTGGATTGTTTGAAGGATTATTATTCAATTGGCATTTCTTGGTATGTTAGTGCTATTAGGTATAAACAAACACTTAATAAAAGCAATAGTTTTGCCAAGATATGCCCCGTAACAAAATATTGGACTCTGTGCGAATTTACAGCTATTATAATTATTTATTTTCACCATGTTAAAAAAAAAATAAAACAGTCGTATAAAAGTCGTATTGAATTGTTCATGAATCCCCATTTAATTTAAACGTTATTAAGTTACAAGACCAACAAATGGGTTATGATGGTAACATATTGCAATGTAATGTTTTGGATGAACGAAAAAATTGTACTAGTATTGAAATAAGTATAATTGTACATGCCGGTCAAGTTTCCAGTTTAATAGAGGCAACTTAATTATTGCATTAAACATTACAAATAAAATAAACCTGATTAAAACAATCCCCTTTTATTCAATTGACCGAGAGCAAATTATTGAAATGCATTTAAGACTTGAAGAATTGAAAACTAAGTTGTAGTTAACAAAATAATGTTTTATTAAACAAATAAGCCTGCAAATGTTAGGTTTGACCAAATTGTATTATTTAGCTTACAGTTAATGTGAATGTTATATTCCTATAAAATACTTCTTTCAATAAGGTTTATAAGTAAATAACAATAAAAACAACTATTGTAGTTACGTTTTGTAACCAACGAGTTTTCACAAAGCTTACTGTTCGAGTGATTTGTTCATTTGTTAAATTTAAATAACTTGATCATTTATACTTGTTAAATCCTACAATTATAAATGTTATTTCTTACATTGTACATGTAATCATTAATAACCTTTTAGATGAGTGCTAAATTTTTGAGACACTGCAATAAGAGCGTGAAATTCGAAAATGGTATTAAGAATCTGTAGTATTAATCTAGTAGTATGATACATGAGTAATTTTTTGTAGGAAAGTGCAATAGTTTTGACAGCCAAAATAACTAAACGTTACACATCAATAGGTATAAAATTAAGCAACTTTTCAATCCTCTAATGGGAAATCTGCAAGGAAACCCACACACAGTCAGAAGGAAGTTTTTTCATAAAAGATAACATTGGTCACATATCAAAGTTAAGGTGTTAATACGTAAAAGCAATGTTGCAAATTTCAATCGAAAATCCCTATGAACAAAGTAATGTTTGCAAACCTGACCTCAACCGGTTCAATATAATCAACTTGGGACTTAGATCTAATTTCAAACCCTTTAAACTTCAAACTCCGCCATTTCGTTTATAGTCTAAAAAAAAAATAATTTGTACCTGTTGAGATGTGCGACACGATCTATGGTCACAGTGAAGATTTTCTACTGACAACATCTTGTGTCGTCTTCCATGGACAGGATACGATCATTAGATAATGACAAAAGTTGATTTTATGCCCATGGATGTGTAAAATTAGATCGCTCTATTTAGCTTGGTTAAAATTATTAGTCATGAAATTGCTGTTGTAACTTTTGGTACATCGTTATAAGATTTGAATTACTGTGGGTTTTCGCGAATCATGTGATTATTTAGTTGGTCCACATGCCATTATAATACTAACTACTTACTAGCTGACTGCTGCAAAATTTCAATATCGGAGTTAGTTTTGAATATGGTTTTCATTTGGTTTTGACTGTAGGTATATTAATTATTTAACTAAATAAATCACTGTTATGCTCTCATTCAGTCAAAACTGCAATCTCTCCACTTAGCCTTATCGTCAAATTCAATAACGTTGCAAATTAAAACCCCATCCACAACAGATAAGAAGTTTAGATATCCCAATAAGGAAGACGAGAGAAGGTGGAATATAGATTGGATTGAGGAGTTGTGGAATAGAGTTATAAATCTTTCAGCATTTCAGCTATGAATAGCCAAACAGTTTGTTGAGTGTTGTTGATAAGAATCAGGGCCGGGAATTGAAAACTGAAGCCAAATTTGAAAATGAGTTATAGCTCTCAGCCCCGCGTCCGAGGCACCTGCAGGATTAAAACCCATCAACTGGTCAGTGAATTGAACATCCCACTCACCAGGCTTGTTGTTTTGTGACGTGGATTTTGCAAGAAGTATAGCTTCTGTTAAAATATATTTCAATGCTAAACTGTTTTACTTCTAAAATATGTACCGTATAGCGTGGAAGGAGGCTATGGTTGGACTCGATGTCAGTGTGCATGTTTGTTCGATTAGTTCACGTAACTTTACTAGTTTTTGTTATTTGGTCTGTGATTACTAAAGGTATATAGTGCTTACATTTCCAATTTGAAACATTATGTTGTAGCATAACTCCAAAAAGATTAAACACCATAAAAGTGAAAATTGAAATTAGTCGATTTTATAATAATTTATTTGCCTTAAAACTTTGACACATGAAGAAGAACCAAACAAACCTAAAAACCCTAAGAAAGAATACAAAATTATTGTCGAAGCTAAACCATCAGCCCCTTAACTAGTGTGTATGTAAGTAAATACGTCTCTGTTTCTTAATTTTAAAAGAATAACGTGTTTTAAAAATCGTCTGTATTATATTGATCCTTATCATAAAGTAACACAGCTTTTCTTAAATCCTTTTCCATAAATGAGGGAATTTTGTTGTATTATTTAATCATTTTGTACATTGGACAGTAAAAGGATCTGTCACGACTTGGAATGTGTCACCTGCTGTAGTTTGTCTCCATTGAGATAAACATTTGAAATGAAATTTTCTGAAAGTTTAAACCGGTTTTATTATAATATATAAAACTTGCTGGAACGTCTTGCATTTTTCCCCAGCGGCAGTACAGTATTCTGTTTGTTATTATAATCTTACAAACAACTTCCACTTTTGACTGTATCTTTAAGAGAAATTCACACTGTAAACTCCCATAACTGCAAACTTTACAAGGCTCAACTATCTTCATCTCAGTGCATATAAACATTACACAATCGCACCAACAATTGCAGTGTCATCAGCAAACCCGGGTTGGCAGCGCACCTACCGGAACCATCTTCAACTAGGGCGGCACTTTTAATTTAAAGTTATAAATAGTGGAGTGATGTGTCCACAACAATAGCGAATAAAACTGCACCGGTACGATGCAATGTGATGCACATCTCGGACATATATTACCGGCGTAATTGTATGTTTACTATGGGTTTAATAGCGCATTTCCGCGCGACTTTCTACGCGCTCGCACCACGCGCAGCGCGGGCTGCGTGTGACAAGTGCGCTGTAGCCTTGAGCAAGTAGGTAGAGCGCGCTCCGAAACGCTCGAGGTAAATATTTTTTTAATTGCTTTTTTATAATGTGTAAATTTTAGGGACTGGGACTCGTGGCGTGGTCCTGTAATCCAGCTTCATGGAGGTCAGGTTTTGAGGATGATATAGGTCTAAAGCGGCTCAGATAGTATCAGTGATCATCTGATGATACCCGCATCAACTCCCACCATCGTTTAGACATATCAGACCATCACCTGCGTGGTTCGGAAGTCACGTTAAGCCGTTGGTCCTTGTATTTCTATTGGTCATTGGGCTATTAATTAATGACACATTCTAAGGAAGAGTCGGCCTTAGTTTGTAACAAGACTACACTTCATAACTCATTACTACCACTCATCCTTCACCACATATTTGCCTTAAAATACCCTCATGAGAGTGGTCGGCATCTCAAATAGTGATTTAGGGATTTCCTGCTATATTCTTTTGAGGATTTAGGAGATGTTTAGCCTACATTGCTCGCCTAGTCGATTGGTAGTGATGATGCAAAGCCTGTAGTACATCCTACTTGCTACACTTAGTGACGCTTTTATCTGTGGTATAGGGATGCTTATGTAAAATTTCACCATGACTAAAACGCGTAAAAGGAATTGACATGAAACGAAAGTGGTACATAGCCTAAGTAGACCTTGGCACCCTATTAATAACGAAATGAATTTTGATCTTTATTGGGGTTCGAGTCAGTTTTAACAGACTAATGTCGTTCAAATATACTATTAAATTTAGGGATTATTAAATTGTAAGGTTATATTCGCACGTTTTGTGCCTCACGATGTCTTGAATGAGTCAATTTATATTATAGTTTTAGGATAATCATGACTCAAAAAAACCTCAAAGTTGATTTTGCACTACAGATTGTAATGGTCGACTTTTTACTAATGGTTAGACATGGTGAAACCTAATAACTCGTAATTTGAGAATCCACATTGTAAGAGGTAATGCAGCCACCCTGTAGTGAAATTTATACATGGTAGGCCCTGATTTTGCATGTTAAGTACAACGGTTGACAAAGTAAATAAAAGAATTCTTTTAATAACATTTGCGAGCAAATGGGATAAAGGATGTTTTGTCGTTATTAATCCCTAAAATGTGACTCTCGCCAGTTGACTTTACCCAAGGTAAACATGTTTTCTCTTTGTGACTCCCCTTTTATACCGAGTCCAGTTGTTCTTTTCGCAGTCTTCAGAAGGGTTTGTAAACCTTTATGTTGTCATTAGGTAAAGGATTGTAAATATTACACAGGTATGTTTATGTCTCCAGCAAATAGGGTCACGTATACAGAATTTTTAAGTAATTTTACTTATTGAACACTTGATAATAAACTTTTTATTTAAAAAATAACTAATTCAAGTGGAGTTGAATTTGATTGTAAATTCGTAAAAAGGTGAACATTCTTTGATTATTGTATGTATGGACTAACTAGAATCATATATACTAAAGCTAACGATACGAGTCAAGTTTACAATTGTTGTAGTATCTTAAATATAAATATCTAACAACATAGCCAATATACAAAAATACAAATTGATCATCCCCTTATCGATCCTATACACACATAACTTCCCTGAACAAACTAATTCAATTTCAAACAGCCACATAACAAAATTGCCTGAGTTAAAACACACTTAGGGTTAATCTGATATTACAATCTGGTGTGTTGTGTAGTGCGTGTTTATTGAAAGTGCGAACTAAGCCTCGCACATAACGGCCGGCGGGGGCGCGAGCTTAAGCCCATAAATTATTCAAAAATAGGCAAACCACCGGGATTTACGACATTGTCGTGATTTGAAGTGACGTAGCCACGACCGAGACTGCATATCTGATTCTGGTATCCGCCATTCTACAGCAAACACAGGGGTGTATGTTTGAAGAAAAGTGGATGATATTTTTACTTTTGGGTATATGGTATGACATATCGTAATGGAGAAATACGAGTAATGCACCCAAAGTTAATTAAAAAGGTAAAAGTAGCGAACTGAGAGACATAGAACTCTAGTTGGTGAACGTTTAACTTCCTAGGCAGAAGTTCGTTTCATCAATAGATTCCCAAATTCGTTTAAAAATGCCCTGAGCTTAAGACACTTCAATACTCGTCTCAAAACAATTCTGATTTCTCAAGCAAACTATGGCACAGACGTGTTCATGGCATTCAATTGTGAGACTTGACTGACTAGGGACTAGAGTGATAACATTTAAATATACAGGAGATAGTGGGTGTACAAACTGTATGTTCAAATGGTAATTTGATGTAAGAATGAACTGAAATTTGTAGACACACAAATGTTAGACCATTGCGATAAATTTATTGTAAATGTCCATGCGATAAAACATTTATGTAATTATAAATTATTTTTCTCTTTAACGAGGTGAAGTTAAGACTATAAAGCCCTCTCCATCTTTCGACCTGTACCTACAGCGGTACCACTTACGGCTTACCGCATGTTCAAATTAAGTAGCGTCTGTGGGGATCGAACCCACGCCAGCGGAGGATGAGTTCCATGGAGTCGCTTGCAACACCAGGCAGTCACGAGTCCGCAATAGGCTATTTTTGTGGTATTTTGGGTCATATGTAGCTGGTAAAGGGTTCCTTGGAAGATAAAGAAAGCCAGCCTTAGAAGCTGGTGATGAGTGTACCTAAGGAATGCTGTAGCCGGCGAGCATGCGTCATCGTGTGCGTCATGTTTCTGAGTTTTGGGGTGATTCGCCCTTGAGACAGGGTTAGAAGTGCTTGCCTGTGACGTTGCTCGGCCTAACTGGACGAAAATACAGCAAAAACTCTGATAAAGTTTTAAATTATATCACTTCGTCGTTGCTGTCGCACGCAGTTGTGACTGATGCTATTGGTTCTGTCTACTCCATCCTCTTGATAACGTAAATTTGATAAATAGTTTTGATTCAAATTTATCTCTAGTTTTAACAAAGAGGCTAATAGGTTACCAATGCTACTAAATCCTAAACACAATCGCTTTGTGCCTTCCAGGTCCCCCCGAAGGATAATTAGCAATAAATATACATGAGCGCAAAGGAGGAATTAAACAAACGCTTCGCCCGCTAGTGACATCTTTATTTTACTCATTTATGAATATGTATGTTTGATAGCTACTCTGCCAGCTGAAGGAGGATCATGATTTAGCTTTTGATGTTTAAGGGCGTGTCGGCGTCACTTTAGTCGTATTTATGGTATCAAAAACCCGGGGCCGAGTTGTTCACGGAAATTTGAGTATTTGCATTGGGGCTGGTCTGGTGGAGTATTATTTATTGTGGGTTACACCTGTATACAGAGTGGTTTTAAAATTCCAGCTGGTGACTATTAAAGTAAAACTTCTAAGGACGATTGTTCCCAATTATGTTTGTTGTAAAATATATGGTTGGTTCTGCTTTAATGGTCACCTCGGAGGAATCCTGGCCTCAGGGAAAGCTTCTTAGTTTACCCACACGCTTATGGAGAGTTTTTTCTCGAAGTGATGCGTTTAAAATTACAAAATATATTTGAAAAGTACTAGAACTCGGCCATTTCAAATATTGTGAATCAATTTAACCCTTTTCAGAAAACGGGCTCTATAAACGCGTCGGAAATATCTTCTAGTTTTCAAATGTATTATGTATATTACCAACAAATAACAGAAGTGAAAAACGTACCCGTTTAAAACCTTGCAAGCGCTCGGTTTGACAGGCCCGATGTTTAGCCAGTTATTATACGAATCCAGGCTTTTTCTGAGGTGACCACTGAGGGTCCCTTTAATACTACAAATCATGTTCATTGTTTAATATCTTTTCAAAAGAGTACATTTTTATTCAAAAAAGTAATACCATTCACTTATTGGTTTCAGCAGCTTGTGTTTTATTACGAGAATACCCTCGTAAAATCAAACAAAACTACGCCGTCGAGGCTTGAAACTAATTAAAAACAAACAGAAGTTTTACGTCCGTCGGAAAAGCTACCCGTGGCCGAAAAGCAATAGCGACTCTTGTTATGTATTTAGCGTAAATTACCTGCTCTTTATAGCTGGAATGAAGAGGCTTCAAAAACAAAACACCGGAGACCACGGGCATTAACTAGAGGCTGTAAAGTTTGTTCATCAAGGTGGCCATTTAGAGGGTTATAAAATATTGCAAATGCGGTAGACAATAAAAACAACACAGGCTGACATGTCGACTGGTGAAAAGTGAGGTCTGTTGTTCGTATCGCGGATTTGCGCGGAATTAACGGTCTATGACGGGAGGAAGGTGTACCTGAATTTAGATGATGATAGGGCAGTGGTTTTATAGCGGCGGTTTATAGAGGCTGGTTGCGCCTGTCTAGCTGGGAATGAGGATAGAGGGCACTGGAGGGGTTTTTGCTTCCTGAAAAGTACATCTTTGACCTGGGTAAAAAATATTATGGGGTTTAAATTTCTTTTGTAATTGATTGTTATCGTATTCTGGTGAAGAAAGGTACCAGAGAACTTACTTAGATGAACAATTCTCAATTTGACAAATCGTGAGTAATGCTCTCGTTTTGGTGATTTTCTAATGTTGTGGGCTTAGTTTTTAACGTTGCTTTCATCTGAAGACGATATCAGATTCCAAATCCTGAAACAGGTGTACTTCTCGTTTAAAAAAGCTGAAAACGTCGGTAATAATATTTTAACCTCATTGATGTCTCAAATTTAACTGTGTTTTCTGACAGGTACCAGTTATTAGTGGCTTTAATATTTCTTTGGAAATCAGTGGCTTTTTACGCCTCCAACTCCAAGTACCATAATAAATTTTGATATAGACGATCTGAAGTCAATCGCTCCTATAGCATCGCAGAAGTGTCCGTGGATTTATTTAGAGCTGACAGAAATTAGCATCGTACTTTTTCGTGGTGGTTTAACGTTGTCTATAATAACTTCAATTCATTTGCCGTGCCTTTCCAAATTTAGTATGGCTAGCGTTCTTGAAAAAATAACGGCAACTTTGAAAAAAATTACCAAAAGCCAACGAAATTTTCGGTTTTTAGAAATACTAGAGGAATTTCATTTTTCGAAGGACTATCATACTTAATCCTGAATAACCCAACTTCGGGAGTTAAAGTAGTAGCAAAATATTGAGCTTCTTGAAACTGGGAGTTCTGCTAGAAATCCTAAAATATTTTACTATTGACCGGAGGAATCTAGTGTAATTCCTTCCTTTTTTAACAAATTCAACAAATTTATCATTAAACCTAGATGTTACTCAATAAAATAGAACTCCTTATGACCACTTCATTATGTTTATTAGCTGAAAATGTCTTGAACAGCAAGCAAAATACAGTGGACTAGTTTGTGCAAAGAGTTATTGTAGGGGCAAGTCAAGACTCCCATCAGATAAGAGCTTCTTTTCTGAAACAAGACGTTCTGTCCAGTCGTACAGTTAAAGTGCGTGTAATCTTCACCGAAACAATGGCAAATAAATTAAACCCGGGCAGTGGATTTGCTGATAGTGCAGTGGGCTAGATCGATCTAGTACAGACACACTAAGCCAACCTGGTGTACAACATTTTAATAATCAACCTATGAAAAGTGGTTACATTTTCGAGGTAATCTTTAGTCACTCTTTCTCTTGGGTTAACAAATTTGATAACTCTTTCGATCAAAGAATGTAGCGATACAACTTCACCAAATAGCTTCTCCAATTTTACGGGATATAACACTTTCAAATACGCTACTGTTCAGTTTACGTTGTGTTGGTACTGCAATGCTTGATTGTTGTAAAGGGTTTAGAGGAATAGAAAGAGGTACACTGGAATGGAATTTTTATTGCAGCAATAATTGCTTGTATTT
Source organism: Matsumurasca onukii (assembly GCA_018831715.1). Classification (NCBI taxonomy): domain Eukaryota; kingdom Metazoa; phylum Arthropoda; class Insecta; order Hemiptera; family Cicadellidae; genus Matsumurasca; species Matsumurasca onukii. The sequence goes on along the minus strand of CM032063.1, from coordinate 34,072,771 downwards.
TGTGATAAAGGTTAAGATTTCACTTTTCCTCGCTCTGTTTTGAGGAACTTTCGCTGTTAAAATCTACACATTCTTACTGATTGCTTCGGAGTTACTTTCGTGTTTAAGTATTCGCTTTTACTTGCATCGACTTTAGAGTAAGAAAGGTTCTTATCTGTATTTTCTGATGTTCGCTAGCTTATGTAAATGGTTACAAAATACCTTCAGCAGGTTGTCAATAGCGATGTCCACAGGTAAATGCAGAGAGCATTTTGAGCAATTGTATCAATACAAGCTAATCGTTTATAAATCAAAGTCGACCATCCTACAGCCTCTCTTCAGCGGTTTTCTAACTCCAACTTTTCGAAATGCAGCCGCCGAAGAGCCAGACCCTGCACCCGCGCTGCACGCACACACGCACGGCCGCGCTACGCTGAATATAGCCGCTATACAGAACAGTTAGCGGACCACGAATAGCGCGACACTAATTAGTCGCCTAATTAAAGGAAAGTGACCCGCGCGCTCGCTCCGGTGCGCGTCAATGTTGGCCTGTGCGTTTTGACTTTGACACTCGCACCCGCACACTCCAATTAACACCACTTGTGACAGGTTCATAAATTTTTGACCCGGTGACAAACTGTTTTCCCCGACATGTTTGGATGTTCAAACAGTCGCGGATATTTTATCGTGTTTACAAACGTCCTTCTAAATCTGTTTGAAATGTATCCCGGAGCAGTGGGCGCAAGTGGTGTTTCTGTTGATCTTTTGTTGAATTTTGCGTGTGACTTTTGTTGATTTTGGTGCTTTTGGTTATTTCTGTGAGGTAGTAAAAGCATCGTTCAGAAGTTCGTATTTGTTGCCTAATTTTGGAAATGACCACTTTGTCACTGAACGTTGTCCTATAAACATCTGGTGTGAACTTAAATTGTCCTATAAAGGACAGCGGAATTTATTATTACTTACAACCTGCAAGTTTATTTTAAAATTAATTTCTTTGGTCTTTTGGTTTCTTTTTGTCTTTTGGGTCTTTGATTTGTTCTTTTTGATATGTTTTGTTTGTATTCCTATGTATCTTGTATGCCATGGATTACACCGTTCTTTCCTTCTAAACTTCTGCAGTAGGCCTACACTCTTAATTTGAAGAAGAGTGAAATTTCGCTCTTTAGGATGTTGAAACCCAGCCACTCTCATCAAAGAGTGGCTCGACTTTCACTCTTTTGGAGTGATTTTCACTATTTCATATTTATAGAGTGTAGACCTAGGATCGAGCTCAGATACTACAAGGAGCTTCTTAGACGAATAGTTTAAAAAGTATAGTTCTGCCTTTATGATTTTCTTAGAATTATTCGTAAAACCGCGTCTAGCAGGAGATAGTATGGTCCTTGACTTCCTAAACGTGTGCTTCTATATGACTCTTATGGTGTGATGATTGATGTTGACACTGGTTGTGTTGCAGGTAGAAGTGGAAGAGATGCCCAGGAGGTGAGAGCCGAAGCTGACAGGACACTAGCAGGTCATCCTCACACTCATGGGAGTGTATGAGTTGCAGCCTCAGAACACGCCCGGGATGCATTGGGTAAGTGCTCACCGCATGCACCACACCACACATCATATGAACACCATGCACATCATACCGTACGTCAAGCACAGCTAGGCGATGCAGAGGGTGGCACTCAGGTGCTGCTTTAGGTTTTACGTGTTTACATGAAAAGTCTATCGTGAAGGGTTGAGCAAAAGCCTGGTATATATTTAATATCTCCAGAAGTACTTATGACATTATAGGGACATTTTGAAGTTCGAAAAAGGTCTTTGATTTTTGACCGAAATGGTGGATGGTTTTAAGTTTGAGGGTTTCTTACTTTCTATGGCTGCAATTTAAGTTTGAGTGGTTCTTTTGACGTCTATTTAGCGGCCCTTGGATTCAACGTATAATCCACTCCGCTGTACTTTGTTAAAGAATGGACAATTTTCAAAAGCTCATAGGTCAGGTTGCAAATGAGATTGAAGGACTTAGTCAGCAGTATAGAACAAAATATCGCAAACTAGACTTCAACAACTCTAACTAAATTGCAGTCACAGAAAGTTAGAAACTCTCAAACTTTAAGCTGCCACCAGTTCACCCAGTGTCAAAATTGTTCAACAAAAAATGTGACTTTTTTCCACAAAAATATATAAACAGTACTTTTAAAGCTTTGTAAAACGCAATTGACAAACAAACTAAACAACTTTAATTCATAAATACTTTCGCCACAGAACTCAAGATTGGTCGGTTATGGTGGGTAGGAAAATTATTTCTCCGGTTGTGGGTTGTGTGGTGGGTTGGCCACAGGTTTATGTGACGCAAAACGCGTGTCAGTGAAATCTTATCAGTCGTAGCCCGGATGTCCGTACAACGTGCTGACCAGTTGCTGATAACACGGGTAGTGGTTGAACCGTTGATAAGGAAATATTGATATCGCACATTCAAGAAAACTTAAACTCAAACACGTCGTGGGGTTACCGTAGTACTGGACTCAATGAAACATAGTTGGAGCGTGAGTATTCAATAAACTCAGTTTCTATTTCAATTCATAACTAAATAATATTCACGGCGATTTAAGATCTTAGTAAGCCAAAGCAATTTGCAATTAAGGCCTATGCATTTTGTGTGTTTGAAAAATGAGCCACAGCTCAAAATGTGTGATGTATGATAGATTTAAAATTACATACTTTCTTAACATTGCAGTACTTTCACCTGTTGGATCGTTATTTAAATCTAGCTATACAATTTGTTCACAAATTCATTTGATGGATTACCATTTAAAGACAGCAATGATAAAATCGTCACTATACTATAGACCTGTAATAACTTTGTATACCGTATGACACTGGAATGTAACACTATTGCTGTACCTTACAGGACTATACCCCACACAACCAATAGATTTCTTTTACGGGACGTTGTGTAACAATATTTTGAATTTGTATAGTGTTTCATTCGAGGACAGTGAGAGTGGTTGCACGTTAACATAAGGATTAAGAATACGGTTCACTTAGTTTAATGATGGTGTTTTTGTTAAACCGCAATTATGACCACCATAAAACCCCACACCCACCGTAGGAAAGTCTATAACTAGTATACACTATGCTGCGAACTGCCAATGACACGAAGATTCGTATATCTTGCCATTTTACGGGCAGTAAAGCTGTTATCAGAATGAATATCTAATTAACAATTGTTTCCGTCGCTGAATCATACGCCAGTTTTATAGCACTTAGATGAACAAGTTGAGCGCCAAGCTATGCTCATTGCTGTGGAGTAAATTATACATTTCGCTCGTAAAACTGCTGGAAATCTTACGCAATATCTACACCAGATCTTGACTCGTAAAAACTCTTGTCAGTCAACTACGAATTACGTGTACTGTATTTAGATGTAAACTTACTTCTGTTGAGGTTTGGTCTCAATGGGAGTGCTTGATTTAGTTATAAACTAAGTTAAAGTTTGTTGTTTGGGAAAAGACTACTTGATTGTAGTTTTCAGTTGAGCTTATCATGAGTGGTGTTTCAAAAAAGTTAGAAGATCGTGATAGAGTTCACTGGACTTAACTTTCTGGAATGTTGATTGGTTGGCTGCTTCCTTTCACAATCGTTTCGAACCGTGAATAATGAAAGCAAGACATTTTGTAAAAGTTCAGACATAGTTCTGATAAAAACTTGTTTTTTAATTATAGTTTGGATAAAAAAGACGCAGAAAGTGTCGCCTTCTTTATAGAAGACCTGATTGTTGTAAGTTGGTTCGGTTAGAAGAATTTCTGCTCGCTTAAATGTGCATTGAGAACTTTTGTAGCCCCTCTTTTGATCGTTCCTTTATTTGGCTGATTCCAAAAGATATTTTGGATTTTGGAAATTTTTGAAAAGGTTTATATGTTGGAAATACCATAAATAATGCTGGACAAAGGTATGTCTTATACTTGATATGTACTCAAACATCTTCCGTAACCTAATAGCACCACAAACTTAAAATATTTTTCGTTTATACAAAATTTTTATAATGTTCTTTTAAATTTTACAAGTAGTTTCCAGAGAATATGACTGAATTAGAATAGCTTGACGTTTAAAATAAGCATAATACAATCAATTTATGTTCCCAAAAATCGCAAGAACAAACTACGGACCAGTGGCGGGTTGGAATCTTGCGCGGCTTTGGAGCTTATCAATCCGCTAGCGCGGGTTCGATCCCCGCAGTCACCACTTACTTTTGTAATGTTACTATACGGTAACGCTAGGTAAAGGTCAAGGTCGGGTGGACTTTGTAGGCCTAACTTCACATCGTTAAACAAGACAAACTTTACCTTTCTTTTGAAAGGCGCACCAACACACTCCATATGTTAAGTTTCTTCTACTTCCTCGGGTGTCAAGCCTCCACTCCGACCGGGAAACTATAAATTAGCGGTGTCGGTTCACACACCGACAGATCTCAACGCTCTACTGACAATAATTGTGCAAGTACATCAATTAAAGACTAATTGTAGGCTTGGTGTGCTAGGACATTGTCTCATGCTCATGCCGTTGCACCCTCCATATTCAGCGTGCAGTATTTATTGCCCGTCCTCGGTTTGATTGTTGCCTGTCGCTCCCCGAGCCTCGTTTACACTCTGGGGCGAAGTTTCGTGTGCGTTGGCATTATCTGTGGAGCTTAAGGACTGTTTTGAAATCGACTTTCGCCACCTAAATCGTAGGCTACTTCAACTAGCGAAATTGGTAACAATAAAATGTTTCTGTTTCGATAAAATAATTACGTCCCAAATTTATTTTTGATGCCCACTAGTAAACCATGAACCCCATGCCAGTCTTATTAAATTTATGACCTGGGAGTGCGAATCAGTTTTCAAAATAAATTGACCTCAGCAGGTTCCGAAGCTTGTAATCAGGGAGGGTATTTTAGTTCCTTTTAGTGCTGAGCTGTGGTTTTGGCAGATTTCGGAGCTACAAGGAGAAGTTTTCTTCTTGCTTCTCGATTGACTGATAATATTGGCCCTCTAAATTTGCACGGGTAGAGAACGAATGGACGAACTTATACAACGTAACGTTCGTGGATAACGTGAACGAGGTATTAAACCTTTAATTTCAATAAAACCTCACATTTATGATTTATATGCCGTATACGTATCGCCATCGTCAAATAGCTCAGGGAGAAGCTCTTCAGATACAGGTTTTTACGTGCACGCTGAGCAGTTATACGAGTTGACAACGGCAAATTGTATAAACTGTCCGCTATGTCATTTACTCGACGAGTACTCGTATATACACGTGGCTTCCGTGTGCACTACTGCGCAGGCGTTGTTACCACGCACTCTTATCACGCGCAGATCACTGATAAGATAAAGTTCGGCCACCCACGCCTGCTCCCTGTACTTCTTGTTAGCGAAGAGCACGTAGAGCAAACACAGATCACTATCGCTCGTATAACTTACTCCTGGCTTACATTGGGACAGACAGACTACGGATTACGGATGTGGGCGTTAACAGTTCCCTCCTCATCCTGTTCCGTCGACTCCCGAAACCTGTTAGAAGTTGCACTCTTTGTTTTTGTTGCGTTTGTTCTCTGCTGTTGTCCTGACCAAAACAAACAAGAGGTTTTTTATATACGATTGTATCTTGCGTTGGGTCTCTTTGAGTTGTGTGTGAAACTTAGAAAGGTCAGTGGTGAAGTTCGTGGAAGACAAGTGGTGTGGACAAGTTGCTAGTGCAAAGTTAGGATAGTTTGACTGCTCACGCTTTAATGGAGTATGGCGAAGAGAAAGTACAGCAACAACCAGGAGAAGTCAAACTAAACGTTAGGTTAAATTCTAGTTCCAAATCTCAAACACACTCGATCATTCTTGAGATTCTTCCTATTACATATGCAAAATTGACAACATAAATTAACAAAATCTGCAGAGCGATGTCTTCGTAAAGTTGGCAGTTTGCACTTAGCTATTTTATTCCAATTTCCCAAGTAGCTGACGAAAGTTTGGCGTGCTACTTGGGAAGTGGTTTACAGAAACTTTTCCTCAATGGATGCTGAGGGTAATCCAGCTTGACCAACCGACGGAGTTACTTACGAAGGAAATCCGGCTGCTGCTCGCCTTCTCGATGTTATGCAGATAGACGTCCCGGCTTTAGCAATCCAGATGTGTGCCAAAGATAGCATTCTAGTGCTGCTGACGCTTTGTAGAGGCCGTGAGCCGAAGTAACTCTTGCAATGAATAATGCTACGGGTAATATCAGTATTGAACAATACTATTGTCCAATTATCTTTGCTGAAGAGCTACTGGTTTTTCTTGTTTGCAAGATGCAGACTGTTGGGAAGCGCCATTTCTCCTTCAAAAAGGAAAAGTGGGATGAGTTCTGCTCGTGTGTGACTTGGATGTTTAGTTTTGAGAGCGTTTCTAGACAATGTTGTGATTGATTTATGTCCTCTTTATGTCTGATAAACGCTGAAGATATCTACTTTAAACTAAATTAATCCGAACATGAACGTGCTCAGTATGGACTGTAATGGATCAAGATGAGATAAGTCAACAAATGTGCAATTTGTTGCTGAAAATAGTCCGAACCAGAACCTACTCTTCAATAATCTTCTTATCTCCACAAGCTGCTTTTCCAATTTTAATTTAAAAATGAAAGACAATTCGTCACAAATAGGTAAACTCGTTTGCTAGGAAAAATAGCTACGATACGTTTAAAAATAGCATAAAGTATTTGCATAAAGAATGCGTCACATTTGCAAGGAACTTTCAATGACGGCTCAAGGCCGCTTTGTGAAATTTAACCTTCTTCTGATGGATTTCACTTCCGTTTCTTTATTGGATGATAAAATATAATGATCAAAGTTACATAAGCAGGTCTGGTAGGCACGACATCCTTAATCCGTAATCCCAGGATGCACTGAAGTTAATCTTGCGTTTCTAAAGCTATTCTATTCAACACATTTAAATATGCATAACTGTGTCTCCTGTTATATGTATCGGTCCTGATTATGAGTTTTGAGTTTGGCCGTATTTATAATGCATTCCTACTTTTCCTACTCCCCATAAATGGACTGAACTGACAGAAGGTGTGATGTCTCAAGCTTGCAATATTACTCGCCCAGCAGGACATTTTCTGCTCTCACGTCCTAGGGCAGTCGCTTCCGAGAAACCGATGTATTTATAAAGGACACCATTGTCCTCTAATCCTTCGAAATCCTTGGCAAACGGAACCTAGCAGTCCATGTGCAGAAGCTCTTTGGGTAGTGTTTGCTTTTAACTTTTGGCAAATCATCAAGCGGATTAAAATTTCGATTTTACACTTTCACGTGCGAATTTAACAGTGCTAAGTTTCGACCCTATTTTAAAATGTCCTGATTTTTATTTACGTATGTTTTATTTTAGCTGGGTTTGCGTTTCATAATGTTGTGGGTGAATTTAAATGTAATAGATATATGGGTAACGACTAATTGAAAGTAAATAATTTTGGAACATTGCGGTCTGTGCATTTACGATGGATCTCGATTTCCTGGTCAACTAAAACCATGTTTATTCATAATCTTGTGTTCAACTTTGTAATTTATTTTAAAGTTTCGGAAGACATTCGTTGAGAAGATCGAAGATAGTACAACTGGTAGGCTTTGGAGTAGATACAAACAGTTGCATGCGCTTTTCAATGATGATAAGCTGATTTGACGAAAGGACCGGTTTAGAACAAGGCAGGTCCGGCGCGAAGTCTGGCTCGTGGCTCCCTCTTGTCCAACTACACTTCCGGTCAAAGCTCTTATCATCATCGCCCACTTCCTAAAACCTCTGATAACGGCTCGGAACATTTTATTACCGCTTATAACTTGTAATCGCACAGAGCCTTCCGTTCCGTAACGTAATTGCAATAAGAGAGCAGTTTGCCAATGTTGATGCAATGCAGATATGAAGAATTACCGACCCATTTCCTGTTTGTGTAAATTTTGTAAAATTCGCGTAGACTATCGTGCTTTTTATTTCAATCCCATAAAATGTATATAGACTAAATCTTTACATATCGATACATTTGCAGGTTAGTCTATTTTCAGGATTACTTCATCACTTAAAAATAATTCAATTAGGCCTATACGTATTCCATTTTACCATCGTAGTGACTTTTTATTATATGTGTATATACATTTTTGATCTAAGCTCTTACAGAATACTGTAGTAAACATTGAAGACATTAATATGCAAGACAGGTCTTACTGTTATTACAGCGTTATTCTATCCACTATTCACATTAGCCTTGCTGACATTACTCTCCACTTAGAACGGAATGCATCACGTTTATCAGCACATGCAGATTTTATAGCATTCGTGATAAAAAACAGGAGCGTTTGTAGCTTTTCTAACGCCTGTGTGGCTGAACAAGGGCTAACACGTGTTTTGGGGCCGAGTGTTGAAAACCCTCATTCAAACTGACACTCAAGAGGTGACAACTTATTTTGAGATTCTCCAACCCTGTTTAGGAGTCCAAGAGATTAATTTTGGCTACCTGAGGGAGCCTGGACGGTCCTCGACCCGAGGTTCTGGGTAAAGTATCACTTGGCCAGATTTGTATTGTGATGGCACTTTACAAATAGGGACATAATGTGGCTTGCGGGGGAGCCGGCCGGGTCGGGCCCAGCGGGGCGCCCCCGGCCGCGCTTTTGAAAAATATCCCCCCTGAGTCGCGGAAAGTAGCTTAGACAGCTCAGCCACCCGCTATTGCTCTGTTGGTCATCTACATGCAAACATTTAGTAATCTGTTTTCCTGTTTGCTGAACCTCCACAGGATTCCTTATACGAAAGTTGCTATTAAACCTAAACGGTCATTATTTAGCAACGGTACAAACTAACCCAAAATATATTGCCTTATCAGTAGCGCTGGATTGTACCAAGGGGTTTCGGTATCAAAGCTACCGTTCCGTTATCATTTCTGTAATTTTTGTCGAAATTGGATCCATAGTTTTGCTATGCACTCTGCTCCAAATCAATCAGTTCAGCTAACTAAAATGGTACTCAAGACATAATGAATCATTTTAAAACACCATGTACAGTAGCATTTCAATTTTTCACTAGCTACTATACGAACATTCAACGCCTAACAATCTAAACCTACTCACGGTGGTTGCGCAGTGGGATTATGCGCAGACCCCCTGTGACGGACCGGTGTCGAGCTCTGTTTATGCGCACTAGCATCACGACTGCGCATAGATTGTGATCATGCACTACACAGACCACACCGCGCAAGCGCTACTTGGAAACCATTACTTGATCTGGCTTCCACGAAAACAAAGCCAAATCTGGATTCAAAGGTGAAAATTAAATTCAAGTTAACAATCGTGGTAAATTATGAGAAAATTCCACAAGCACATCAGTCTATAGATGCTGTTTTTCGTTAATTTTCAACGAGTATCTGAGTTCCTCCGTATTACTTTTCGATACATATCGTCAACTTTCTTCAATACTCCAAATAGAAGAGCATTACCGTTAGTCACCTGACAAATCTACTCCGATCCTTGAATCTTGTGTACGTAGCCTAAAGCAGTCCCAACTCCTCACTATAATTACCTGTTTGTATCTGAGTCACGGCCCGTGAACACGCTTGCTGGACAAAGTCTAGCTTTGCACAGTGCAAATATTTGCAGCACAGATTACTGATTTCCCAGCCAGGACCTTCCAGGAATATTGCTGATAAGTTCTTTCCTCCAGCAGTATGAGTAACGGAGTTGTGAGTCAGTCAGAGCGCCTTGGTTGTTTATTATGAGACTATATGGTTTGAGGAAGGGTTAGCTAGTTTTAGAGATTCCGTTATAAAAACAATTTAGTCAAGTCAAGCGTAATTTAATTAGCCTAATTTGTTGTGTTCAACTCCTTTGGTTGTCCAAATTCTTTTGGAAACTGTATTATTTACCATCTTTAGGGTTTGAAATCTAATTTTAAGACCTTAATTTTTGGAGGTGAAAACCCCAAAACACTTATTGCGTTAAATATTTCGGGATTAATTTTCGACTTAAGTTCACCTACATGATAAGGGTTACTTTTACTACAATACTGCTCCAGGTGCTGCTTGATGGAGCTTTCTTAAAAATACGATTTCGAATAGCCTTTTTTATTTATAAAATTAGCTGTAAATACCTTTTTTACTAGCCCTATATTTTGATAATGTAAGCTGTACTTCAAATTTCCCACAAAATGGTTCTTTGCACCCCAGATTGCAGTCTCAAATCATATTATTAGTGTGGTAAATCTCATACTCACAAAACTTGCATCCAAGACCTATTTCTGAATTTAAATTAATATTCCATGTTGTTTTCAGAAAGTAAGCAAAAATCAAAAGTTGCAACTTTTTACGATCTTTACGAAGTGGGTTGTATTTCTTCCTTAAATAACATTTAAATCCACCAAACCTCGGTCCTGCACTATCACCGTTGGCTGAAGAAGCCAGCAGGCACAACGTTTCTGTTTGTTTTGGTGCGTATGCAGAGCAGTCGCACTCGCGTTGCATCGTGCCGCCGGACTTATGCCCGTTATCTTCCCATCTTGCAAGTCATTTTACTTGGTAATGCAACACAACTTCATGCCCCACATGTTCTCCACTACACTACTATACTACATAGTACATAGAGGCTAGTTTGTAACCGGTATCTTCACTGCTATAACATGTCCGACTCACGCAACTCTCGTGTCTTCTGCTTCCTCAACACATCACCTTCCGATCGTTCTTCACATGGACACTTGTCATGAGAACTCTTGTAGCGTTGGTGATATAGGTGTTCTCATAAGAAGAGGTTTTCTTGTTGAAAAACTTCGATGTAGATGTTCAACTTAGGGTTGTTGGAAACCTTTTTTAATCAAATGGTTGTCAACTTGTAGGACAATATCAACGAGTTTATAAGGTGCAGACTGTAGGGTCACATGAAAGCGAGGGAAGTTGATAATTATTGTTGAGTTAGAGACCTACGGTCGCTTTATTTTACGGTTTTGAACTAAGCAATTAATTACGGTATGTCTCCAGAGTTCAGACTTAAAACCCTTAAACCTTTCAGTGCTGCTATTCGCTTATTCGAAGCTTTTAATCGGGATTTTCGAACACAAAATCCACAGCCATGACCAGATTAACCGTTACCTCATCGATGTTACCGCTATAAATGTACATTTATTACTTCTAACGAAAAGCTAAAGGCGTATTTACAAATGTCAAATACTCAGATAGTTTTGGCATTTAAAAAGAGGTAGAGATCTGTGAGTCTCCAGAAATTTGTCGAATTATCTAACAAAAACCGAGCTTACATACCAAACTAATTCCCCTCAACCCCAACCATTATCCCAACCATACACGAAACAATCCATACAAGAGCTCACCATTTCTACGCAAAGGTATCGCGGGAGAAAAAGCTATCAATTCAGCTGTCAACACTTGCCAGCTTGTACATTTATATTATCCAGCTCGGGCTTCTACACTAAATAGCTATAATCATGCTAAACTGCGCCCGGAGTCATGTTATTCCTGTAATTACGGTGACCCGTGGACGCTTACAAGAGTGTTTTAATATATATCAGACACGCGACAAGGTACACCACTATGTTGTTAGGTAGCTTCCGAACCACCTGCGCCTCACAACACCTTGCCGCGCGAGGGAATTTTCTGTTGCGGTGGGAATTCGAGCCGCGCTTCGTGGGCGTGGATTCACCTGCTGTCTAATTAGGAGTCTTTCACTCATAGAAAGTGAAATATTCCAGCATTCTGCGTCACTGAGAATGCTGGATTATGCTGTTGTTTAACTGTAAACAGTAGATAGGTCCACTCAGAGAGGTTAGTTTCGACTGTAGACCACAAGTAGCGTGCCCAGACTACGCATGGGTACGCACAGGGGTTCAACCGCAACACACGAGCACTTGCGGCAAACCACGGCCCACCGTACTGAACTTGGTATTTGGTCTGGAACAATCAATAACAGGAAAACCCACTACATTTTGTCAGTGGCAATCGTTTGGTTGTAGGAAGATAATTGGAATTTTAGGTCTGGAACGTGGATATGAAGTAGTTTAAAAACAATGATTGATTGCCAATCAACCTATAGCGGTACGGTGGCAGCCCAAAGGCGTGGGTTTGAATCTGGATATGACTACTTTAATTATTTTCTATTTTAAGTAGTCAAGTATGAATGGTAGAGAGGACTTTTTAGACGTTAGTTAAAATGTGTTTTCCCATCATGAAAACATTATAATTGTGATTTAAATAACGATTTCTTCATACCTTACTCTTTTCAACAAAGTTACTAACTTACTGTTGATTTTTCTGTTACAGCAGCATCATCCTGATAGGAACCAGATGCTCGCCGCCGCGTACGATCCTTCCAGAGACCTGAGTCCGAACTTGCCCACAACCTGCCAAGAGTCGGGGTCCGTGGGCCCCGCGTCCATGTCCAGTGCGCCCCCCAGCTGCTGTAGCTTCAAGACCGAGCCCAGCTCCGAGTACGAGCCCCTAGGCTTGCCACGTGACTGCAGGGACTGTAGAGACTGCGAGTATCAGGGACCTAGAGGGGAGGAGCAGTTCTGCCGCAAGAGTTGCCAACAAGACGAGTTCCGCGAGAGGTACCACTCTGTGGAGCCCAAGCAGGAGCCTCCGGGAGGCCAAGGGGTTCCTCAGGAGGACGAAGAGGTCGTGTGTGCCGGCTGTGGCAGGCGGATATCTGACAGGTTCTACTTGTACGCTGTGGAGAGGCGGTGGCATTCGTCGTGTCTGCAGTGTTGTCAATGCAGGAGGGCGCTGGACGGCGAGATCACGTGTTTCGCGAGGGATGGAAACATCTACTGCAAGAAAGACTATTATCGGTGAGTTTCTGTCTCAGTTATTAAGTAGTCTGTAACTCAGCGCAATAAACAAATATGCTGCTAGATTTATCGACATCGGTCAGTCCTAACTACTCCCTTGCCTCAAGAATGAAAAAGCTGTAGGTCCTATTTCGTAACCACCGATATCAGGCCTATAACAATGATCAAGGTTGTACATTCTGACTACTTTGATTACGTCTGTTGTGACTCTACCCAGCTGTTGCCGTTCAAATGGTTAATTTGCCAAATAATTCAAATAGAACCTATCAAAAAGACCTTAAAATTTCCCACAGAAGGATATCTAAAACACATTTCCATTCCAGCAGAATAATGCCCACGTCAACCTGGTATTATAACTTCCAAATGCTATAAAAACCGTAATTCATTGCTGTGGAAAACTTGATAATAATCAGCAACGACTGAACACGATCGTTATACTTGCAACAGCGAGACATAAAGTATTTTAATGAAACATAGTAAACTGCCATTAACCAACTGCCGTTGTTACAGTTTTAGAATCATGCAAATAAAGAAATTATAAAATTACAAAGTAAAATTACTGCGGGTCGTTTCATTCTTAAGGCGATGGCATTGTACACAGGTTCGCAAAGCTTTTTGCAGTGCGTGAGCTGATGATTGCAAAAACTCGCGAGTTCTCTCAGTGAACGTGAATAATTTGCATACCTGACATGTAAGCCTTGTGTACATTGTTGCATGTCTTTTTTGGCTGTTCGTGTCCCCAGATTCTTCGTTGTATATTTTTATTGAGAAGTTATCGTCAAGCATCTAATAATAACATCAGCCAATGTAAACATATCTTTAATATACACATTTTTAGGCATCGCTTTGTATCAAGTTTGTCTATTAATTTAAGTTGAAGTTAAGATAAGCTTGGCCATACGACTTTCTACTCTGACTTAGGGCTCAATTACTTGAGAAAGTGCCTTTTCAACTATAGAACGGCTATTGGCTTCATCGCTCTCTGTCCTAAGAAAAGATTTTTTGTTTTATCACGACGGTTGATTTTGTTTGTGATTCTTCAACTTTTTTGCACTCACCATACGCTCCTAAACTACTTATCTCCTCCCAGTTGCCTTCATGTTAAACATGCCTTGCTCCAAGGTATCCGGTCTGGCACCAATCCCCAGAAGCCCGCTCCCCTACAGCGCCTGGCACCTCTGGCTCCTAGCACATCCAGAGTTACGGGTGGTGTTAGGTTTAATTACCCGGGCTGTCGGACGCGCGGCCACCCATGGTCCCTAGGTACCCGTGGGCGTCCCTGCACCTCCTGACGCTGCCACATTTTTGTCAAACACCCGCAGTAGGCGGAGTACGGGATAAATCAGGTGGCCGCTGCATACGTAATGTCTGCCACCGGTGAATTTGTCTCTCAATGCACGACCCGGCCAGATCCTGGTCAGATAAGTCTCGCACTGCATCTCATTATCAGCACCAGCTTCTGAGTCTGGCTCCTGTGTGTGGCCTCTCTTTGCCCATGAGAAATTTGGCAGCAATGGAAAAATGGCGGAGACTTACAAAGGGATCTGTCCAGTGCATACAGTTCAAGAATGTGAAAATTGAAACTCGGATTTGTCGTCTTTGGATGAGGATGCACACAACGTTTGCATTCTGACCTGGAATTCTACTGTTTCTTTGATAGTGTTGCCATCATAGTATTTTACAACCTTGAACATAAATTCTTGTTCACCGTAAAACGGACGCAGTAAAACAATCTCGTGCAAAGCCATCCAAAGCATGTTTTCACATCCAATTTCACTAAACAATGACTCGTTCAATCTATAAACCAAATTGGTTTTCGTGCTCACTAGAGAACTAGTATCAAAACAAGTAATTGAGCAAACAATTGTTAAAAGAAAATGTCCAATTACCCGCTTCAGATGCACTAAAAGTTCGTTGTCTACCTAGATATGCAGATGACACATCTCTTTTATAGGTTTTCACCGAGAGAAGAAGGTCGTAATCTTTAGAGTTTGTTATCTGACAGCTGATAACAACCTATTGTCTGATAACAACTGTGATGCACACTCAACTTACTCCAATTCAATCAGTCAAACCGAGTTTACGACCCAACTTAACAGTTCACACTTAAGTGCCGTGTACACATAAACACATAATACACCAAGTGCTAAATATTAAAGTGCAACAGTAAATCCAGTCGAAGTTGATAAATACAGCTATCTGTCTCACCAAATATGTGAAGTTATGTCTTTTAATAAAATATGTGATTATAAAGCGATCAGTAAACGGGCTATTAAAATCCCACGCTTTATGGTGAATAAAGAATTTATCGTTTTGGTTATGTTGAGTGATAAAAACATTCTGTTTCATTGTTTACACGTTAAGTAGTAAAAAGATGTTCTGTTCTAAGATGCGTATATCTTTTCTGTTCAGACTAAATTTATGGGAAACACTTTGTTTTACAGTGAATTTTTGACAAGCCTATAGAAAAAATATTGCTATTTTCTTTACTGAGTTGGTTCCTACTCCCAAAAGCAAATCCTTTTGGAAATTTTAAAAATGCTCTAAAACTGAGTCACCGAAACCCATTTGAAAACAGCCTTAAAGAAGCTTTGATGTTGTAGAAAACACTACTGTAGTTTTCTTATTGGACATGCAGGGAGGAATTTACCCAATTAATGTCAGAATCAGTGAGTGTTTGGTTCTCTCACCCGCATTGGTTGTGACAGGTCCCATAATTCCAGCCAGTCTTCTGCCACAACATGTTTCACACGTTGAGTCAAGCTCGATTTACTACATTGTCGTACTCTAAATAAACATGTCAGATCAATGATCCTGCTCCGTAAAGTTTAGGGGTTTAAAATAGACCTCAGCTGGTTATGAGAAAAGAAGTGGCTTATTGTGGAAACGTAGATGGTTGAAATACATCGCGTACTGAAGGAAATTTGAAAGTATGTGTATTATGTCCAATTACGAGTATCATCAGCCAATTTTTATGCAGCCCATGAGATTGAGAAAATGCATGCAAATTTGCCTTCTTCAACTTCCTCCAGAAGAAAGTTGCAATATAATGAATATCTATATGATATGCATTTTTTGAAACCTCTCACTTTTGAGCTATATCGTTAAACGTAATGAAAGACCTATAGTAATTTTATAAATAGATTGTTAAAAAAAGCATTTATCACATTTCGTGTGCGAGAAAGCCGGAAGACTGACTGGTTGGGGGCACCTTTATTATTATTTAATTCGGGAAAAAGTAATATTCTATGTTTACCTTAAAAGCTTATCACCAAGTTCAGATAACCTATCAAAGATGAATGTTGTGCTTAGATAGCAAATCACTGACGCAGTATTCATTGACGTCACTGCATATTTCCCTACCGCAATCTTCTAGGAAATCAAACGTTACCGAATACGGAATCACTCGAGTCACCTAGTTAAATTCATTTCACGCTGAATAAACATATCTAAAATTAAAAAAATTTATACCCGAAAAACATTGTGACCATTAAAATCCACTGTCCATTGACTCCCGCGTCACTTTCACCGCAATGCGCTTTGGTCAATCTATCATCAGCTGGCCCGCGGACACGAGCAGTCAGTCGGAGTGATACCGGTAATGAATCACGGACTCGCTCACAATACAGTGATAACACTATCAGCTATCAGGGTCACCGGAGTAACCCGAGAGTATCTGATAAGCGCTCTAGCCGCTAGCCGCTGAACACTGACCGCGTGCTGTAACAGGCCACATGCATGCTTTGCTTCATAGTCTTTCATAGTGTGTTTGTTGAGAGTTTCGTATACTCAAGACGTACATCGAGCTGATATCTAAACATAAATGAACCTGTTAGCCACTGTCCACGTTACCTTTGAAATAAGATAGGATGATTCGGCATAGTGGAACTTCCAATGTAAAACATGTATAACTTTAATAATGTTAATACGAATTTTAACTAATGAACTATTTTAAACTGGTTGCTATAAATGTGGTAATGTTAGCTATTTATGGAACTAGAAAGACTTTCATACAACACGTGGGCTTTCAATCTATTTCCAGCATGACACAGTCATGTTACAAGCACAAGTCTACAGGTTTCTCATAGGATTTGGTACAACCTGAATACCAAGGTTACTTAAAAATAAGGTTTGAGATTTTCATACGCAATTTGTTGAAGAGAAATCTTTCGTCTTTTTATATGTCTGTTTGAGATTTTCAAATTATTTATACTCATCGCTAGTGCGTTTTTCGGAATATTTTGTTCTGATACTTTTTCCCCCCATCTTCTAAAAACTATGAAAACTATTATCCAACAGCTCACATCAACTTTACATTTCCTTGGATTACTTTCCACACAAAACATATACGACTTTCTCACTATTGCATTATTTAATAAATAACTCAAGTTGTCGATGTTACACTCAGATCAACCACTTCCTACTTGGGGAAAGTGTGGGCGTGGCTACGCTATCACGATGTGAAGACGCAAGCATCCCAGCGCACTGAACACTGAACAGTATACAGACATAATGATAGCTTGGAGACCCTCTTCCACTCCAGTTATCAACTTGCTAGTCAGTGGGAAAGGAAGTGTGTGGAACAATGAATGGAGCTTGTAACTAGGCTATACTTCTCCCATAGTGGCTCACCGCTCACGAGAGATTTTAGCGCTGGTGGTCCTCGAAATTCTTCTACTGGTACGGTTTCCAGAAGAAACTTGTTAGGACCACTGGGTTACAAACAACCATCACGATGGAACTAGACTATACTTCTCCCATAGTGGCTCACTGCTCACGAGAGATTTTAGCACTGGTGGTCCTCGAAATTCTTCTACTGGTACGGTTTCAAGAAGAAAACGTGTTAGGACCACTGGGTTACAACAAACCATCACGATGCTGTTAAACTTTACGTATGTGGTCATTGGAGATGATCAAGTGCATATCGTTTTAGCAAATTTTTATAGGAAATAGAGTTATTCAGCCTAAACTCCCATTTTGGAAAATCTGATGAAAAATGCGCTCAGTGGAGTGGTCACAGGGGCTAAAAAATGGATAAAAACAGGGATTTGATCATTTTTACCCCGTGATGGGAGGTTCGATAGGATTCATAGTAGCGCTTGAGGTTATGCAACGGTCAGGGTTTTTCTTAATTGTTTTCTATCGAGATAGGATACTTATGAAGACATCAATTAAATGTTTAAACTCAGAAAGCTAAAGAGCTGGAGATTAAATTTGGAAGACCTACTATACGCATTTGCCATAGAACGGCTAGAACCATCATCGGTTATTGATTTCATTGCATATCAAATGGAAATCTTCAAATGTTCCTGACCCTTTGTCATCGGTTTTCAACTCGATTTACCACGCAAAATATCGGTAATAATTCCTGCTAATGAATTTTTTTGATGCCCACATGACCTGCTTGAGTAACTTTATACTCTGTCCGCTTGACAAGTGTGGAGATGTGCCACCTGTGTGCAGCTGCAGAATTGTTTGAATATTCATCAGCAAACCAGCACTTCGCCGGTGGCCGATTGTCAACCTGTCAGCCAGTAAAGTATCAACACTTCAACAAAGTAAGCAGCTTTTCAACCTTTGCTGGTGTTGAATTCGTATTGCCTATCAAACGGACTTTTAGTACGATGGTTCGAAGTTTCAATGGTCCAAAGACTTATTTTTGTCATTGTGAACTCTACTATGAAGACGAATAGTTGACCACATGGTTTGAGTGAGTCACAACTCAAGGCTACTTTGCATTTCACGCGTTTTTACGCCTGTCTAATTGATTTCACGTAGCAACGCTTCCATTTCGATAGCATCAGCTGTGTTGTGTTGTTTGTAAATGTGACGACAGCAGCGCTCCAACCGCTGAATGTGGGATTGATGCGTCTATTGTGTCTGGAATTGCAGAGGCCGCCACCTATACTAGTTAAATATACACTAAACACGGGAATGGATGTTCTTTTGAATTTTCTATCATTGATTACTTTCATCCAAAGGCACACGCGTTACCTTGAACCTAACCTAAGCGAATTTTCCGTAAAGGGGGATAATTATCTCCAAAAGTGTTCGTGAGGAGGACGTGATTTCCCCTAAAACTTGCTTTAGAGAATTAAAACTTCATTTATGATCCGCCTCTAAGAAAACTTAGCGTTAATAGTTTTGTCACCCAAACATTTTAATATTGAAGGGTGGAAGAATCAACAAACCCAATCTGCTAGACTAAGGTGGCGGCGAACAAATCACTTTCAGCCCATCTTGGTCTGGCTGAACGGAAATAAGTATAGACACTAAAATGTCACTTCTAACAATTTGAAAGGTTTGTGAGGGCCAGAGAACTCTATAGAGTCGGTTAGTCTATGGTTTTAGAAAAGTCCCTGACCACATCTCTTTTTTCTCCACGTCTTCGGCGACACCTCTTTTCCGCGCGAAGACTTCAGCACCAAATTACCACAAAGGTGCAATGCATTACAAAGAGTTAAATGAGTAATGTATCACGATAGGTGGACGGGAAGTCGTAAATTCTGGAGTTATTTAGATTCAAGAAATCGCGTGCACACCGTTGCAACTTCCGGTTTCAGCGGGACGAGTAGCGCGCGGAAGTTCCAAAAGCAGAGGTCAACCTTTCCCAACCCGATTAGCAGTAACACGCAGTTGAGTACATTTCAATTTAAAATCAGTCCAAGTGGTTAATTTCGATGGTTAGAGTGCCCAGTGGCCCTTGGAGGAGCAGAGTGAGTGCTCTCGCAACCACTGCGCGCTTTCTAGAAAAATAGTGTTATCTTGTCTTTTCATCGGAATATTATCAACATCGAAGCAGGAATCACAAGACATGAAAAGAAAATGTTCTTTTTTACTGTTATTTATTTTTTACTTATAAATGTTGTACGGACGGCGCACATGTGCATCACTGCTGCAAGATTGTGCCGTAGGTTGCGCGGCAGGTGCTCCTAGATCCTATCTAAACTAGACAAGCCTATTGTTCAACCAAAAGAACATCTGCTTCTGCTGCCAGATTCTGACCGACTTCTGCCACATTTAGGACTCATGACTTCATTCGTAGAGACGGTTTGGTTAATAATTCATTCTTGGGAATTTCTTTGGGTGGCTTTCTTATGCTAATGCTCACGGTAGAATAATTTCTTGCCATCACTTTTGTACGTCTTTCTTTAGCTTTTGGTTACCGCTGACCAATACCATAATATTTCCTACTTTGACTAATTCCAAAGGTAATTTACTTGAAACCTCCATATTGTTTAAATGGAATATTAGGTTGATAAACTAATGTTTTTTTTACTAAACTCTTTACTGTTGTTTACTACTCTTGTTGTTCATGTGATAAATAACTGATAATTTTCAATATAGCCTACATATAGGAACGTTTGCGTCATTTCTACTCAAAGCGTCAAAATCTACTGCATTTTGAAAGCTGCAGAATGAAAACCACACTATCTTTAGAAAATACAGACTTGGAAGGCTGCACTCTCAAAAATCTAAGGGTTTCATCCGATAATCTATACCGATTATCGATTTCCTGTAATCTTCTCATGACAAAGATTGGTTATGCTGATGACACCACTATGGTGCGGTAATCTACAAATAATTGTTTAACAAGAACACCAGCTCGAGCAACTCTTGGCGAGTGTGCGCAAGTAATCGTTTACTGTCGCGTCTGCCCAGTGATTAGCACAAGTGATTACCGATTACTGCTCAATAATCGAATCCGCTATGGATAAACTGCGGATGCGAAAGTGACTGAAAACTGGTCCGGCAGCTGTCATGTCTATCGACTTCCTCCATGGTCGGTCGTTGTCAGTGAACGACCCGTGTGAGGGGACACTTCCTTACGATACATGTGTATGGCTACTTTCCGCTATAGAGAGAACGATTATGGTGAATAAGTGTGATTTCTTGAATTGTGTAGAAATGCGGGATCATCTATGGGATTCGGACTACTATCAACATAGTTTTACTCAGGCAATTCCAAGTATAAAATTCGTTGTAAACATTGTTATACCAACGAGAACGTCATTTTTGAATCGTTGCTGTTTTATGTGCTTGTCTAGTGTCCTTTTGGATGATTGCTGCGCAACGGCAAAATAATTACAAAAATATGATTAACGTAATTAAGAAAGAACAAAGATATCAGTGTTTATTAAGAAATATCTGGTTTGACTGCCAATGGCTCGACTAGAACATGTGACATAGTGTTAGTTAAAAAACTAAAAGTATAAATGCTTCATATTGGATCGTACATCTTATTTGAAATTATAGTTCACAGCCAAATGTATAATCATTCCATTGATTATTACGAAGGAAAATATCAAGTCCAACAGTTACAAATTATAGGTTTATTTATCGGTCCTCGAAGAACGTAAATTGTTCATATATTTTTGGCTTTAGATTAGATTAAGTAGGGCTGGTAGTGAACCAATTGTACGTCAACCAAAGGTTTATTGTACTGCCCCGGTTATCTTAGCTTGGGAGACCCACCCCTGTGGGACCACAAAGCCTCAAGGTGACTCCTCCCAGCTCAGACAAGTGAACTTCATCCCAATTACGCCCCTCTAGAAGATATCTTCTCCTAGTACAGAGAGAGACATTCTAGTAGGATGTGCCTAGCAGTTTCTACTGCCTGCTCGCAAAGTCTACATAGAGTATTACCATTATGCAATCCCAATTTCTGTAGATGATGCCTGAAGTGCCCATGTCCAGTTAAATATGATATTAAGAATCTGATGTCAGAGCGTTTTATTTTTGGCTTTAGTTCAATTTATGTTAGAGCAGTGTTATCCCAAATTTCTAAAGTATTTATAAAAGATCCATTTCAATTATAAGGAATCATTTATACAGTTTAAATTGGTATGTTCTAAAAAAGTATTCTTTGTTTTAAGTAAGTTGTGCTATCAACAAGCTGTAAATTGTATTAAACAATTTTGCACTTTTAAAAGTCACATTAGCAACTTGTTCACCACCTGGGCAGGTCAATATTCCACGCCTCAGCCCATAGCAGTTCCCAGCAGCCGTGTGAACTACTCAGAGCTCAGTGGGAATAAAGCTATAATTCCAATTTTAAGCATTCGATTTCGAATTCCAAACCGACATTAGACACCATTACACTTGTAGCATGCTGCAATCACAGCGACCCCTGGTGGGGAACATAAGCTGCCGTTGCTACCAAGGATCGCGTGAGCAACAGCCACTCTCAATTAAATCAAATGATCAATTGCTTACTTGGCCGAGGTCGAATGATACCTCTGTAATAACATATGTAGAACTGGGCCTCCCGTAACGTTACATTTAATTTGGCGATCCTCGAAGCCTGCTGAGCTGACTGTCTTTTACAAATCGGCGCCTCATTACTATTCAGAGCTTCTCTCTGCTATTATACCGATTTCCTAACTATAGAGTGAGAAAACATAACTTTCATTAAATATTCAGATTTCGCTTCCATTCCGCCAGCAAGGTGGACTACTGCCTGGAGTAGACGGGAGCGGATTTCCCACGGTGCGTCCTGTGCAATTGTTTGCTGTCTTGGTGTGTGATCATTGACTGGAGTATTCATTACTTGTATGACAGGGTATTGTTTCCTGTTGAAAGAAGAATCAGGGGTTAAGTCTTTAGGTTATATGGTGTGTTTAATAAATAAAAAACTTAAAAGAAGTAAAATTTAAACTTTCTTTGCATCGCCAGTTGATGTATGTTAAGCCGATCATCAGAATCCTGAGATACCTAAAGAGGAACCACAATCAAATTTCTCAAGTACACATAATGTGTGCTAAATCTATTCTAATGCAAGTTTCTAACCAAATTCGAATCAATGTTGTGTCTTTTAACCTCTGCATTATAGTGATGTTAGATACTTCAAACAACACGGGCAACACATTATAAGATCAATACAGCACTTGGGAGTCGTTCCGGCTACATTCTTTAGTAATTTTCTTTACGGATTTCTCTCAATCCCGATTTTCTAATTCCCATCAGACCAGCTCGTTTTCGTGCTCCAAACTAGATCGGAGCCATTAAGTTGGAAATTCGCTATTTTTATCAGGTTTGCGGTTTTCTTGGTCAAATGAGGCGAACAGTGCCTTGACTCACGATCATTACAGATCCGGGAAGCGTCTCGGGTTTCGGACATTCCCTAAGCCCATTACCAATCATTACCGACCATTAAACCGGGCACGAGCAGGGGTCACGGGAAATTGTACATATCTGGTCTAGTTGGGGGTCCACGACTACAGGTCTAATAACACACAGACTTTCTTCTGGTCAAATGTCGGCTGGGCGGGCAACACTGTCATTGCCTAATTGGCGTGATTCTGAAAGCTTATCCGGAGAAAGGTTCTGTTTGACATTCCTGGTGGTAAATCGGGATTGATGCTTGCACTCGCGTAATGCCGGCTTCGCAGTTTTAATTGGCATGTCTAGTCATGGATGACGATGATGTCAGCATCAGTTGAAAAATTGAAATTTTATTGATGGATGGACTTGATCGTTGCAGAAGAACAACTTAGTAGTCCTGGAGATAAATTTGTCAGAGCCGAAGTCAACCAAGAACTTGTTTCCACAATGCTCACTTCTAACACCGAGGCATTCTTCTACACCAACAAGCGAGAAGAAGCGGAAAGCACATTCGCTGATAGCGGGCTGTACCGGGGACTGTGTTAATCTTACATGGACAATCTGAGAATGGAAAGAGATCCCAAATAAATCAAGAAGTTGGCCCTTTGTTTGACGCAAGCAGCGGTTGCGTGTCCAGTCCACCACCAGATCTGGCAGCGTGAAGTGAAAATGATGCAATCACATCAATTCATCACTCCGTGCTCCCTCGCACTCTTCTAAAAGTCTGAAAAACTGCTCTTCTCAAGATGTATTATCTGCGTGTTTTATTTCTCAGTACGATTTGAAATGGGAATTTTTATTTTGTAACCATGGTTTATGATGGTAAAACTAATTAGAAACAGAGATTACTCACCCGTGCACTGAATAAGATCTCAACGTATTAAAATATACCTTTAAAGCAATTAAAAATCCCCTGAAATCAACAAGAGAAACCCAAGTTTATCCCCTCCTCCTACGAAACCAAATCAAAACATCTATTCCAAAATGAGCTAACAGCCGACAGCGCGCGCTCAAACCACCAAATTAAATCTGAAGAAAACACTGGCCGGAGGTGATTTACGCCAAACCAGCCCGACAAGTGGACTCAATGAAGCCTTCCGTTTAATGGCAGCGTGGAAAGGCGAAAGGAGGAGTTAATTTGGGTGTAATGTTTGTGATTAGGAGCTAAACAATCAGAGGTAAGGGGGACGCTCGAGGCTAGCCGCGGATAATGGCCCTGTGCGAGGCTACAATTATTAACGACGCCGCGCTGCCGCGCCACCTCAGCTTCTGGTGGTCCATCGCTATTGGCAAATACACTTGTTTTTTTAAGCATAGTTTTTTTATGACTTAGTTGTCGGACTTTCACTTGCGACTCTTTTCCGTCTGTGGGATACAACATGCGGTGATTTACGGATAGCAAGACTCAACCGAAAATCATAAAGAACTGGATAGCCATTGCATGAAAAGTTGTGCTACCCTTTAAGAATGTTACAGATGGATCGTTATCGTTATTTTCACTTAATCACCCGTCAAAGCACCAATGAAAACACTTGACACAGTGACAGCCGCGGGATATTTGATGATCTGTTCAACGTTGCACGGTCCACAACAAGGGGAAGAGTTATCAGAGTTCTCGGAAGTGATGGCCTCGACCAGGAATGTGTCTGATATCAGCTGTTATCTCTTATCATGACGTTATCAGTGATATTTATAGCTCAGTCACGGGTCAAGCTTGCCCAACTCCGTCGCCAAGAACTGTTTATTCATTAAACTTTCTTTAGCAAAACTGTGAAATTTATTGGTTTAAATTATGTTTTTGGATGCAATAACTCATGGCTTTGATCATATATTGTTGTATTTTTTTTAAAGGCTTTTAATTTCAAGTTATTTCTTTCTTCATTCCATTGCTGCGGCTCTGGACGCTATGATTACACGTTAGAGCTGACGGACAGACGACCAAGTCAGCCAGTGGCGCCGTATTGTGTCTTCCTCACGAGTTCGCTATTGTTGAAGTCACCTTTCATATTCCACATTGATTTTATCTGACGCGGCATTAGTAATTTGTAGCTAGGTGTGCACGCACTCGCTCCCTACTGCTTACGACACATGGCTTCGCTAGAGTAATGGCCGGGTTTGGTCCAGTTACGTCAGTCAACGTCGAACCACAACTGGATATGTTGGAGAATAATCAAAATAACCTGTAAGGTCTTTTCTAGGATGTCAAAATAAATAACCGTGTCTGTTTACAGTTTGTGAATGTATACAGTCGTGTCTTTTAATACTTAGGGTACTATAGGGTCCCCAGATTGGGTAATTAATTAATAGCACAACGACCAATGGAATGGACCAACTTCTGTACCACGGGGAGTGGACATCATGAAAAGTTATCACTGCGCCCGGGAATCTAACCCGGGCTGATTTGGTGTCGGTAGGCGCATCATAGCTGTTTAATAAAAATGAACTTTAACTCATATTCAACCATAAGACTGCGAATATCAATCTGTATCATTTTAAGCAGAGTCCAAGACAAAACCTCTCTCTTATTTCAATAATCTACAGTATATTACAGCTTTTTATTAAGTAGTGTTTTCAAATACTGAAAGTGAGTGAGTAGTGCATTCAAAAACCTGAAACGGTTGAATCTGCTATACGTCTATTTTTTGGAGACGTGTCTTTTTTCCTATCAAAAACAATATCATAAGATCAACTTTATGAAACTAGAGGCAGAGACAACTATCGGACCGAGAGACACAGAACTGCAGTTCATAAACCTTTGTTTTCCCAGACAGGCACGGTCAGAACGAAAGACAAATTTTAGTCAAAAGAATCACCATTGCTGTGCATTTGTTATAAAATGTTCATGCAACAAAATATTTAATCCAAACTTGTGAAGGGTACAGATTGAGGGGTTTGTGTAGTTACCGAAAAAATTACAGAAAATATGTCAAAATTCCCTATGAATTTCGTCAAAATACTCAACAGCACTCACAAAGCTAACTAACACCAAGCGCGGAAAGTTGCCAAAAAGTTGGAAACCGGATTCGCCCAGAACAAAGCAGCAGTTTGGCCTGAGAATTGTGTCGTAAAGAGACAGTATTCTCATAACGTGTCATTTTCGCTGACTAATGGCGGTGTCCATTTCAAGTGGCGTGCACCCTCGTCAGATAGGGATCTACGCGTACGATGTATGCACTACGCGCTCACGTTTACGCGTTATTTACGAGCAGGGGTGCGCGTACTCGAGCCCCCTGTCGCGCGCACACCACCACTCCGCTACGTGTCGAAATGTGGTCGCGTTATGAACAATCTGAAGTGAGCTTTTCATCTTGTCCTGTTTCGTATTTGCGATTGTATTTATTAATCATTGATTTTAAGACCGTTGAATAACTTAAATTTGTTGACACTCAACACTTTATTTCATGAAAAGTTCATATTTTGAAGAAACAAAAATGATGACACGGTCCATAGTTCGAACGCAATAGTTCGAATAAGTTATAATTAAACTTTAAATAATGCTACAAAAGATTAGAACTATGCAAAACATGATTTTTTTAAACACGATCTTAATGTGTTTAAAAGTTCTATTGCTTACGAAATTGGCAGATTTGCCTAGCAGAAAATAAATTATAGACCTACATCACTAATGTTGACAATTTCATACGTGTTATTTTAGAAGATGAGTTCGTGAAATTAATCTAGAAAATAATACTTCCTATTGTTATTTATACGTTAACGCTATTTAATTGTAAAAACTCAACACATTTCAATTATTTAACAAATTTGAGTGGATTCCTAGCAAGTTTGTATCTCTTGGCTGCTCAAAAGCCAAACTCCCGAAGAATCCGAGAGGCGACCAGAGTAAAAATAGTTAGAGATCCCTCCGACAGATAGCAGCCCAGTTTATTTCTGCTTGGACCTGCCAAAACCGAGACGTTCAGAAATAAACAATCCCACTTTAAGTGATATTTAAATAATTTATGACCACAAAGCAACATTTTCAACAAGTTTAACTGCGTTGGACCTGCAAAAAGTATAAAAGTGATAAGTTATATGAATCTTAAGATTAGCTTGAAAAGTTAATTATAACGGAGCTCCTCACTTAAAGTTTGTGCAGATTATATTGATAACTGTAAACCAAGTTCCCTACTGAAACCCCTTTAAAGTTTAATTTAAACACCTTTACAGTTTGTAAGCAATCCAATTCAGTGGCATTTACTCACCTTCTACATTAGTTTGCGGACCTAAGGATGATTTTACTGTCGATCTATAACCATTCAAATACAAAGTAAGCTTTTATGTTCTCGTCAATTTTTTAAGCGGAGTACGTACTTCAGCGGGCTCCACACATTCATTTTAATCTATAATTGTTTAGTAACTAAAGAATTAAAGCATTTTTGCTACCGTAATAAAAACTTGTTTTACATACAAATTGTTGAGATTATCCATTTAATCGGTTAAAAGACGTATACCTACTTTTATTCTTCAGTGTCCAAACTTTAAACACTTTATTGACCGAAAACAAAACATACTTTTTGACAAAAATAATTTAACTGAAAATAACAACAACTAAAAGAACACTAAATTACCGAAGTAACCACTGTTAACCAATAAGGCCGAATTTATACTTCACTTTAAGGCTAAATTATACAAAGCCGTCAGAAGAATTCAGAAAATTATATCATGGTGTAGTACGATTTATCAACTATAAATTCTGTTAGTAAGTTTTTAAAATTGGCAGATGGCATTATAGTTAGCATGCAAATAACACGGACTACACCACGCGTAAATAATTAAACATTGTGCTATATACTACAACAATCTCAACGAAATTCGTGAATCATCCCAAACCCTTTAGCGGACCCGTGGCGGGTTGGAATCGTGCACGACTCCGGGCTGATCACTCCGCCTGCGCGAGTTCGATCCCTGCAGTGATCACTTTCATTTGTAATGTGACTATACGGTAACGCTAAGTAAAGGTCGAGGTTGAGTGGTATAGAGGATTTTGTAGTCCTAACTTCGCCTCGATAAACTAGACAAACTTTACTTTTTTAAACCCTTATCTCTCTACTATTACCACTAACATCGAAAAACACATTTATCTTATTACCACACAGCAGGCGACCTACACACGCATGGTTGCTGAACAAGAGTTTACGGGACATCCTCTGAAGACAAACAAAGGCGGAACGGAACGGTTCAGAAGATTTACAGAAGCAGTGACAAGCTATTCGCGAAGATTATGACTCAATAATGAGCCCCAGCGGTGGTCGCTCGTAAAGACGGTAGACGTAGGTTCTAAACCGCCAAGTCTTCTGCTTTATTCGCCAGATTTGCACTTCATAAGCCGCTTCGTCACGTGATCACAAGTAGGTGTTGGTTTTCAGCGGCTCAAGTCACTTTGTGTCAATGGAGAAATTGATGAATCTTTCTGGTTTAACGTGACGTTTGATTCTGTAAATCCACGTTATCATTCACTGGCTTCCTCTTGTTCTCAAACCTTTGTCCAACCCTTGTCTTTTCTCTATCACCGAAGAAAATTGTCAACTTCCATGATTTTGCAGTACATCGTCAGTCTTATAAAACACACTGCCGTATGATGGTTCTTTGCAGTTTTAAATGATTTTTTGATGTTTTCCTTCGTTATTGATAAGGAAAACACGACATTTCGGGATCTGGAATCTGATCCTGTCTCAGGTGAAAGTTACCTAACATTTGAAGACGGGATTAGATTAGTGATTCCGAAACTTCGTGTTCTTCTAGTTTAATAACGATGAAAAGTCCGCACTACTATTTCAAACACAAAATTTCTCCTACTTCACATACATATACAGACTAAAAGTCTCCTAATTCTTACACATGCGTAAATAATAGCTGAATAATTATGTATAGGTCAACTATACAACCGACCCAGACCCACCACAAGAAGGAATTTAAGCTTGACCAAATTCAGGTTTGGTTTGAATGCTTCAGGTTTATACGGATTCCTGCTCGACCACACGCACAGTAGCATGTATATGACCTTCCTCTTATCACAGATTCCTGATAACATGAGTCCGCTACTAAATACAAATATTTTTGACTGACCCTTGTAAACTGTTTAATTTAACTGACATAACGGTCTAGCTCACTGCATGGTCTGGCCCTTCTCTGAGGTTTATGTTGAAACTTCTTTAAGCAGTAGAGTATTTTCCGCCTTGATGATGGATTGCTGTATCGCATCCGAAACGTTGGCTAGTTTTGTTAGATATTCGACGCGGTGTACCCCCGAAAACAAAGATAGTGAAGTTTTTAAAATGTAGGCTACTTGGTTGTATTTCCGATCATGCTGGCCAACGAAATATACTTTTTATGTAGTAGATTAAACGCTGAACACAATAATAAATCAACTTTCTCTTCTAAATAAACTCAACCAGCAACATTAACATTCTAAAGTACAGTACACAGAACGGATTTTAAAAAACAACACCTGGTTGAGCCAACTAGCGAAAACCACGCTATAAATAACGTTATTTAAATGTCATCCCGACCGTACAGCTGGTTCCTACCGCACCTAGCAATTGCACGAAATTATACGCTGGCTATATACTTAGTACTTACTTGAAAAATCCTCAGATAAAAGAACAAGTGCACCAAACAAGGTTCACCCCTGCATTTAACTTGTACAATGAGATTTTTTATCAGCTGGTGAGCTATAATTAGGTCATGAAGACACACGAAATCTGTGATAATTGTAAACTTGCGTCCACGGCATTGCCACGCCGTGTGCCCTCGTTGCTCCGTTATGCGTCTTGTTATACGGATTTTCCCGGCCCAAAAGACGTTATCAGTCTGAGATTGTATAATTATCATAGAGCAAGCCGGTCGCGTGACGGCCTCACACGCGAACCCTTGCCCAAACTTAATGTTTACCTTAAAATCACATCTGCATTCATCTTTATTTCCATTTTTGCCCTGATTGTTGGCTTGTTGCCGCTTACGATGGCTGCGTCCAGTGATTGTACTTTGCGCTTAGGATTTGAATATATGAATATTATCGTGTGATTTAAGTTATTGCGTTCAACTGTAGGAAAGGACGCATGAGAACTTATTGAATTCTGTCTGGAAAGTCATATTTTATGCGCGTATCATTTTTATTTGGGTTTTAAGATTTTCCTTTCAAACTAAAATCTTACTTCATTAGGGACATTTCGATCAAATTTATAACGCAGGGCTACTTTTGTTGTGACACAAACAAATAAATATATGTTTATGTTTTGCGGTTAAGATTTATAAGATACTTCCAGTTTTAATTTGCAGGCCATCTTCCCGTACGTATAGGTCAAGCACATTTTAAGTACAGTTGCAATATTTGTTCGAATAAGTATGACTCAGGTGAAATTTGCAGACGAACAATTTGACAACGGGACTTAACACCAGCTGTTTTCTATCCATATAATGTCATTTGAAATGGTCTTACGCATCCATTTCAGAGTCCAAATCAAAATTCAGCCAGTCAGACACACTACAGAAAACAACAAAAAGCAGCAATAACTTATACGTATAAACAAGGAGAGCTCGGTCAGTGCGTGAAAATACAAACATAGGCGCGAGTTTTTGCACCACGATGAGTTGTTTCTATGACAGTTATGTGTTCCGCTCCCCCACCTACAATTGTTGATTGCGTCTACAGTAGTGTGTGCATGTCTGCCTGTTCTGTGTGAACTATACACGTTTTTTCCTGAATATCATTCCTTGAACAGCCATCCGTGACCGGTGGAGACGGTGCTTGGTGACCGTCAGAGCCGACGACTTGATTTAAGGGAATTTTATGAAAAGTAAATGTTTTATTGCATTGACATGCAACGCATCACCATCTTCTAAGATTTGATACCTAACATTTTCTTTCGTTCTAATATTAAAATCCCTTTCATACCAACAATCCTTTCAGTCACGCTCTTCTTTTCATGGAAATTGTACTAATCTAGTTCATAGTCAGTCGCCTCCCAAGGGTGGAGAATAATCATAAGGTCTCTCAAATAAATTCCATAAACTCGTCTGTACTGTAAAGTGCTTGAGCGGTCAAAATTTATTTTAGACGAATTTTGAATAACTTGCCACTGAGGTATTTTTGGAATGAATTTGGCACTCTGTTGATTCGGCAAACTCCTGCCTGAAAAATTGATCGTCCATAAAGAACTGTTCTGGGTCTCCCAGTCTGGTATTTGTCCCGGCTACTGGTTGCGCAAGGCAGTATGCTGCAACCTCTTTTGTATCGCATTTCGATTTGAGAAATGGACATTGCTCTAAGATGTAAACGTAGGTTAGTGTGAACAGTTTAATTTCATTACACAGTTTGCAATGTCATTTGATTATTTAATTCCAAAGTTGTAAGCGTGTATTAATCTAGCAGTTTAACGAGAACCGCTTGTATTATCTTCTTTTGTTTTTTTGTTTGTTCTAGTATACACTTGAGGTCTATGGCCATAACCGTACGTTTTACTTATGTAACATACATGAAATTATTCCCACAATACCCACCTAATTGAAAACAAAATACCTACTTTCAACACTTCTAACTTTAATTTCACGTACGTTAAATTTAAATTTTAGTGAGAGTTTCCAAAACGCCATTGGACGAAGTCTTTTGCAGATCAATTGAAAACGCGATCAAACTGGCATTGAACTCGTCATTGTGGGGTTTAACGAGTAACTGCCTAAACATTTATATTTAGGAAGTCAATATTTCACACTTTTCATGAAACCTACCCCAAACCTAACTTAGACAAGGCAAAACTAGAACAACGCAATAGTTCTATAACGTAACCAGCCACATCGACATATGTCAACTTCCAGCGTAGGTTCTCTATCGGCAGTCTGCTACTCATAAATAAATTTATTCCAGATCAACTTCAAGTCGGAGAGCTCGGTTTCCGATCACTGGAACTATAAAGCATTAAAAGCATTACCTGAGTTTACGAGAGTATCGCAGCGCTGCCGTATTTCAAGTCCACTCTTGTCAGTTTTAATGTCGATAAACTGGAACCTGTCTATTGTTTTATTATCCAATACACTTTTAGACATAAACTGGCCATTGTTATGTATCCAGTAGTCGTCTGTTTTTGCTCTCAACGTCATTTGTTCCGATAATTGTTCCAGAACAGTTCCGATCGGTAAATCAGCGACGGAAACAAGAAAAGTGCAGATATTGCTATTTTATTGCATGGTCTAGACAGCTTTATTAGTTTTATTAGTGTCCATAACTGTGTGCGTTTATAGGAACCTGCTGGTAATTTGTTGGAGATTTCCGTTTATTAAATGCTTTTATCACGATTTAATTTAGTTTACTTTGGTAACCATCGAAAATTTTGATGTTTATGACCACCAAAGCGTAGAACTGATAATGAAGAAACAGAAACTTATGATGTATCAAAAGCCCAAAAAGCCTGGTGAGCCAATAACCTCAAAATGCTGGTGATATCTGGTTCTTAGCTTCATCTCTCGCACGTGCCTACCCTCCACAAGCAACATTTCCAAACTCGCCATAACCATAACTCCCCCACGAGCAGCTATTCTTTCTTGCCGCCAGGACACCCAGCCATGTTCCTAGACAAGCTGACGTGTGTGTCATGTCCCCGACAACCTCCCGGGCCATATAACCTCCTCTATATTCATCCAAAGTCGTGTACATCTCGGGGAGGTGGACGATTTGTCAAGGGTCGGAGTGGAAGCCGCAAGGACGAAATTCCCTGACGCCCGCACCTCAGGGGGCCTCGGTTTCTTTATGTGCCTGACACCGGCGCTGTATTTATACTCTGCCTCCGTTATTAAAATAATGTCTTTATCTCTGTTACAAGAGTCTTTTTGCATACTGAAACGTCCGTTTGTCGCGCCGCACCGCTACCTACTACTTTTCTCCCCGACTGTAAATCCCTCAGGAGAATGTTATCTCGGATTCCTCCCGAGGAAGGGGCGCTCCTGGACTACGCAGGATCTGGGATATATATTGTCGGTTATTATGCCGTTTATCATCGGCTGACGCGGCTCTCCGAGTGACTGGGGCGGTGGGAAACCGAAGACGCCGCTACGAGACCTTCCCGTTCTGGTTTCTTGGTTAACTACCACTTAAAGTATTTGAAGTCTTTATTCGACCTTGTTTTATCTTGGCTGGCGATGAGACGGTTATGGGCTGTAAAATCTGTGATGACAGGGAATTGAACGTTTGTTGAAGTGGCGACAACAGTTAGGTACCCTTTTTATGACAAATGAAAGAAATAAACAGAAGATTGTACGGGCTTTCACTTTAGGTAGTTTTATAAAAAATAGTATCGTGTACCTGTCGCAATAAATATTGTAGTCTTTTCACTAGTTCATCTGTTTAATGTTCTACGCACTTGCTTTGGGGTTTTTGTTACACCATTATGTCAAAAAGCTGCCACGATAAAAGAAATTCTTTATTTGTATTTTCGTCTGAATTTTCAGCCAAGAAAGAGGTTTGTTTTGCTAAAGCCGTTATCAAAATGCAAAGGCGTCTGTAAAATGTCACAGTCCCAAATTCTGGCTCCCTGCCACTGACAGGTATCTTAACATCACTACTGTAATTAGTCTATCCACAAACATGTACACCAGCCTCCAACTTGATACTTGGTCTTATAAATCATCGACTCTCTCTTCCCCTTCGTGTCCTCTGCATTATTTATGTTTCCATCTGTCTTTTGTCCGTTTATTTTAATCCTTCTTCCAATTACTCGCCAGTTATGAATCGGCTCTCGTCGATTTATTCATGTCATTATTTATGCATTAGTCTGTTTTTAGAAAAGGTGATGCCGTGCTAAGTGACTTTCTGAAGAGTTTGAGATGTCGGTTGAGATTTATTGAGATGGAGATATTTTGTTTGTGGGTTGTTCAAATATTTAGGCAGTACAGTATATAGGTTTTAAAGTGAAGTGAATATTTTACCCATCCATGATAATAATAATAAATCTATCGATGACTAAAAGTTGGGAATTTAAGGGGTTGAAAGACTTGCAAGTTGGGAAAAACAAATCTTGAGTGAAAACACGCTTTGAGATCATTCACGTTAAAGTCAAAACTAAATGAAATAAACTTGTAATTTCCCAACCTAAACACGTTAACCCGAATAAATTTATTCTTGAATTTACCAACCTGTAATAAATAGGTCGGGTAAAGGCCGAAAAGTTAAATGGGCCGATGAACCACTAGTTGAAGAAGGGTTCAGAACAAATATAGTTTTTTAAGGTTGATTTCTTTAATATATTTTTGAAATAGGCTAAGACTCAACAAAACTGTTTGACGAGTCATACTTTCTGTACGATGATATACACTAAATGGGAACATTTTAGAGCGAAATCGTGTTTTAAATTAATAACCTTATATAAAATATAGAGCTAATTAAAGAGGCCAGTTACCCCTAAAACGCTGAAACTACTGTGTAAACATTTCTAAAACATGATCTAAAAAGAGCCCCAAAAGTGCATTATTACGTGCAATAATTCCAACATTACCCTCCAAAATCCACCGTTAATTCTCGAACCTTTCAGAAAACAATTGAGGGAAATACTCGTATTGCTAAGTTGGGAAAAATTACTGTTCGAGTTGGAAAATTCGTTGCTTCAGCCCCCAAACATGTTCATGATGCCCCTGATACAACCAATTGAAACACCAAAAATATTCAGGCATTTCAACTTTCGACCGGAGGCTCAGAGGAAGGCACACAACACCGAGCCCCTCAGCACCCCTCACATCTACCCGCGTGCTGCGGTGCGCCCTGCGCTCTCGCCGCGTCTGATTATTGCCCCTCGGACTGTGAACTATTATGATTCTTGTGTTGACCATAAACCTGTAGCAGGCCGGGCTCGATCATTCTCCCTTTAGCAGCCTCGCCACGCCGACCAGTTGTGAACTACGCCAATAAACATGACCCTTGTGATAGGCCTCACCGCCCCGGCCCTCGGCCTCTTTGTGCAAACTTTATGGTAATTGATTTGTTGCCTTAAAGCCGCTGTTGTGAGAAAGAGGATCAACAGACCAGTTCATCCTTGAGGAGTTTCTTTTTAAGAGCCCTCAATCGGATTCACCGTGCACGCTAGACTGGCGGGTGAGCATCAATGGGAGATTAGGGGCAGATCTAACTTGTTTGTTTGATATTTTCGCGGGATAGTATCATACAAGGCAGTAGTTAAGTAGTATTTAACTATTGCTGACATATACCTGGCCAGATGTGTATTGAAATCGATGAGCTTTGCCATTTTACTATGTTTATATAATTTAGCTGGGTCCATATACTACAAAATGTTTGAATATGTCAAGGCCCATATAGTTGAAGTTTGTCAAATCTGAAACCACACGGGCTTAAAATTGTTGTTTCACATAATTCTCTGTGTGTTTCACATAACTATGTTAATGCAATTTAATAGTAAACAGTTAACTCAAATTTTGCAGCCAGTCAATCTTTTAAACTAATTATGACAGTCAGGGTTTTGTATATGTATAGGTAAATGAAATACATTATGTTTAAAAATCTGCGAATGTAGAAACTCCAGGGAAAAATTGGGTTCATAATAAATAAAAAGGCAGCTAGTTAACTGGTTAAAATAAAAGCATAGTTGTTAAAATAGAGCCAAATAACTTTTAAAATGTTACAGTGTAATACATTTTACAATAATAGTATACAGTATAGCTTTAAAAGCCATAGAATCTTGAATGGTAGTCAAACAAAAGGATTTGTTACAACTTACAACCATATTTTTGAAATTCATTGATTTAGAGTGGTTAGTAGGTTTATGGAATCACTAGTAAAGAATTGCAAAATTACACGCAAAGTTGTCTAAAACCCAGTATTTTAAAAAGTGTTGGGTCTATTTTTTAATATTTTGTTGTTGCAACTCTCACGATAATTTTGAATCATAACGTTTTCTGTAACTGAGGCCAAACGATCATTTCTCCACGACAGGAAATAAATACAAAAGCTCTGCTGCCAGTCATCAAAAGAGGATGAGCAAACGGATATATTGAAGTGGTCTAGTTTTCAACCGGTCGGTCAGTTTCGCACCACATCATCGTCTCCCCACAGATTAGTGCGCTCGACCGCGATGACCTGACGGAGGATTAACCATTGTCACTGTCCAAACACATTCCCACCACGCGCACACAGCTCATGAGGATTATTGTATTTTTCTAAGTTTACGGTGTTGCGCAGATGCGGCTAACGGATTGAGAGGTGCGCAAGGGCTTGGTAACAATGGGGTTGCGCTTTGCGCTCCGGTAAGCTCGGTGCGTAGCTTCTCATGCGACAAGGTCTTCGTTATAGAGACGGGGCAGGGCTTAAGAGAATATTCTTTTGAGCATAGTGTTTTTGAAAGGCAAATTCTGTCGAGAAGCCGTTAAAGGTTCTTTGAATGTTTTGAGAAATACGTCATTCGTTATGACTGAGCCCGTTTTCATATTCATAGATGACAAGAAAATCCAAAGACCTGAAACTGTTAAATAAATGAATAAAATATACTACTATGTTTTATTGCTTGAAACATTTGACATATTAAACTATGCAATCGTCAGTTAAATTTAAAAAATAAAATTTTCCACACCTTCTAACATTTAAATCCCGATGAGACATACACTTTTACACTCTCTCACTCACTCTCATTCCTTCGAATTGAACCACTCTAATATTGTAGTCAGTTTGTATGTTCCACGTTTTCCCAGTCATGTACAATAAACTCGTCTGTATTGTAAAATCATTCTACTGTCAAAATCTTTTTAGACTGCCTTAAGCTCTAGGGCACTTTGAATCTAATTTGGCAACCTGATGAACTATCCAAAGCGAATGTTTACCAATGTACATATTATATTACTACTTTGTCTATGGAGGATTATTACAGGCTCCTTTAGCCCAAATTCATCAGTGACCAACCTTTTCAATCCAACACCTTCCTGGACCATCACAATGATTGAGCATGTTATCACTAGATGGCGTCTCGGTCGACCAATGGGCGTGCCAGACCTGTCTACACTCGGAGAAATAAAACAGCACATTTTTTGTTCAGTGGCAATCGTATTCCTCCACAGGAAGGGTAGACCTACCCATAGATCTGCACACGGTGGAGGTAGCTGTGTGGCATTGTTTGTACAGGGGGCGTGGCGGGCACCCTGCAGTTTGCCACTTTTGTGTGTTAGGTTTGTTTCGCCTTGCAACTGTATAAAATAACTGGTTACACAGAAGGGTTGAGCGCCCCCGACTGCGAGACCGCGGTCTGCCAGACCGCCCCAGACCCGAGCCGTTATGTGCTCTGCGAATAGGTAACATTCCGAAAGAATAATTTGTAGCGTGAAGCTAGTTTTAGCAAAGGAATGCACAAATATTTTTTTCCGGTACCTTATAAATAAATAAATACATGTTCTATTGCATATTATTGCACATTTACAATAAATGTATCGCAATCGTCAAATGTTTCAGTATCCCAAAATTTTTCTTGCATTCTTACATCTGAATCCCATTCAAACACAGTTTTTACACTCTAACTCTCCCATACATCTGAATGTAGCCACTCTAGTATTCAGTCAGCCAATCATAATTTATCTAATCAATTGAATGCCATAAACTCGTCTGTATTATAAAATGCTTGACATGTGTGTAGGAGTGTATCAGAGTCAAAAGTACGAGATCACTTTTCTAAGCGGAAACTGTATAATTATTTGTTAAGAATAAAATACACGTTATTTACTGATGGCTCTCACCGATGAGTCTTAATATATTCACATTCCATCCAGAGTCTTAAATCATACATGCAAGAAGTATATGTTTATTTTATTTAAATGTTTAGTCATCCCACAGTTTTATGATATCTCGCCAAATTCCTCGGGTTTACTCATTTCTTCTAACGCTAGACGAATCAATAAAGCAAGTCGCAGGTTTCTATAATTCTTGGGAAAAAAACTCTTGCGTCGCGAACTTAACTGGTTTGACATTTCGAGAACCGTTTCATATCTCGTTGATTTACTGTTGATCAAAGGAATTCATAAAGCTGTAAAAACAGAAATCATATCGTCGCCATTGCAAAAGGAATGCCAACTCTACACGAAAGTTGATTTTTACAACCGGTTGAGGTTTTTATTGTACGCGAAAGCAATACGTTGGTTATTTATACATCTCAAAAATAAGGAAGGATAAGAAAACTTGCCAAAGCCGCTCATCACCCAAGCAATTTTATTGCGGATTAAAACATTTCGTGACGTTTGAGACTAGTACATGTAGGTTTTAGCGTTTTAGCTGAATACTCATAGACCGATGTCAAACCCAAAACTAGTTGTATCTAAAACAAACAATGACGTTCTAATCTTCTTGTAAAACACGTCTTGTTGGTTTGTAAAAATTGTCTGACATTGATATCTTCCTCAACAGCCTTCTACTAATTGATTAATGACAGTGGCAAGGTTTGAACCACAAGTACCCGAGTATGTAAAAAGTGTTAATAAGGAATGTTCAACACGTTCCAAGCATTCTAACCATAAACTATTATTAAACTCACTTATTAACAATTTCCTATTTTCCTTCTTTACACCATTTAATTAATTGAATACACGAATTACCAATTCTTGTCCCGTGTCAGAACTCATAAACAACCAATTAAAAACTCATATTAATTAATATTTCTGACAAGCCAAAGGGACAAAACAAGTATTGAGTCGAGATGAGATGTTATTTAATATTCTCGCTAACTCCGAACCGCTGAGAATCGCCTTGTAAGCGGTGCAAAAACAATGTCAATAAAGGAAATTGGGTCAGTCCACTTCGA
Organism: Matsumurasca onukii; assembly: GCA_018831715.1. Classification (NCBI taxonomy): domain Eukaryota; kingdom Metazoa; phylum Arthropoda; class Insecta; order Hemiptera; family Cicadellidae; genus Matsumurasca; species Matsumurasca onukii. The sequence continues at coordinate 34,034,076 of CM032063.1, read as the reverse complement.
TACCAACACAGAGTGGTTTTTCTAGCGATTCACTAATTAATTAAAGACTTTACGGAGATGCAAGGACGATCAAGTTTGCACCAATTAGTCAAATACGTAAGACAAGAGGAATTCACACGATACGACCATTTCTTGTAGTCGCTTCCACCCCTTCCGATCATTAAGGTCGGTTCTCTCATTAAACTGAATTGAGATATGGACCTTGTTCAATTCAAGAGGCTCGCTTATTGTGAAGAGTTGTTGAGTTTTTATCGGTTTCCTCTTGAAATCGGCTTGTAATGAGGGTATTTTAGTATTTTCGATATTTTGTTTGAAAAGATGTTCCTTAATTGGTGCTTTTAACGAGTTTTAGCAAAGAATTGTTGTTTAAAGTTGAAAAGAAGGAATCAGGCTTTACTTGGCTCAAAGCGTATTTTAGTTTTAAATTGGGAATTTAACTTCGCAAACATAAAAACTTTTTCAACTTTTATGTTGGAACATTGGTTTTAATAACAACGACGGCAATAAGTTTAATTTTTCACTCTTACACTTGCATTTAGAGGGTAAACAGAAAATACGCATTATTGTACAGTTTTAACCGGTGAATCCGACTTAATTAATTCAGTTTTTTAGTACAGATTCGTAAATCTATACTTGTGACTTTTGAAACTATAGCTTTATAAGACACGCTGCACAGCACGTCTGCTTTGAAGCTATGTTTCCTAATAAGCAGTGACCACTATTTTGTGGCCGTAGTAAAACGGTTTTTAATGTAATCATAGTCTATGGGAATGTTTTCCTATAGAGAGCGGATACCATTTTCATATAATTACACTAATTACAAAACTCGCCGTAATATGACGGCTTTTAACCATTTTCGTCTTCAAAAGGCGCACCTAACCTCACTTTAACCATTTTCGTCTTCAAATGGCGCATCTAACCTCACTTTAACCTCAATGTTTGTCTACACAAAACAGCTGTTGGATCAAGATGTCAGATGATGTCGGAAGCTAGAGCAGGTGTTGTCTGATCACCTGTTCGGCAGCTCCAAGGCGAGTTTGCGATTTAATATAGCTGTTGTATAAAGCAAGTACAGATGTGATGCGACCGTGCGTCCGACTCATTTTATGCGGCGATTACGCAACCGCAGGAAGGAAGAAAGCCGCATAAAAACCGTCACTTGGATTTAGAACCGTCGTGGTTTTTACTACTAGAATAAATCTCCTCAAGCATCGCTCAGTGCTATAGTGTTTGCTGAGTAGCTTGGATCGTTTGTAACTCGCCGCTGTGTCAATTTTTAGCGAATTTCCACATGAAGTCTAGTTATTTATTTCTACCACCATATAATTAATAAATTAATTTACTATTAATTAATGACCCATTCTAAGGAAGAGTCGGCCTTATTTTGTAACAAGACTACACCTCATAACTCATTACTACCACTCATCACACTCATCCTTCACCACATATTTGCCTTAAAATACCCTCATGAGAGTGGTCGGCATTTCTAATAGTGATTTATACTGATGAGCTTAACAACTGGCAAAACTGTAGTCTATATGTATACTTATATTTTTCATACGTGTGGCCCTTCTACAAGTCCCTTTTCGTAGTCTGACTATGTGTAAATGTTCCTTTTGCAGGTTTATAGATACATTTCGTTAACTAGCTAAATCGGTCTACCGGAAATGGCTTTTTCGCTGCGAGCGTTTTCTGCACTGATAAAGTATTGGCCCATAGGCCTAAAACTGTATAAGATTTTGTTTGACTAAATTTGCCATAATTAGTACGAACGTTGGTTACGGCGACGAAGATGTTAATATCAAGACTCGGAACATTTTTGGGTAAATTATCCCTCCCCATAATGTAAATTCGCTAGGATTCACGATAGTGCTTGTGCGTTTGCGTATAGTGTATGCTTTTTTTATAGGTAGAGAACAATCTTTATTTACTCATGAAAGTCTTACACTAACTATTGAGGAGCTTGTTGAAACCCATAATAGCAACATAATAAAACAACTTTTCAAACTATATATCCATGGCGAATTGTACGAGAAGATAGGTGCTGGCGAACTTAGTATACAGGAACTTCTTAAACATCTATATTTACCAAAAGAAATTAGAATAACCCCAAAATCTCTTTTTAACTTTCCTCTTGACCCAACATTGCGCACTAGCACTTGCATATTATTACCAAGAAAAGGTAAATCCGCCTATTAGCCGAGCTGAGTTATTTGCATTTCTCCAACAGCTGATTGGGTGTAATTAGTTGTAAACAAGGCGCATTGATGATGCAGATGTGATATATCAATTAACAGCACCGTGTAAACGCATGCTATGTCTCATGTCCACGCCATGCGCTTCGAGCCGATAAGCACCTTTCACACGAGGCTATCTCGGCCGCAAACTGAGACGTTCTTATAATGTAGTTCTTTGGTCACTATTTGCAAAAATAAATATCTTCATACAAATATGTGTAGTTTTAAGCTTACAACTACCAATTAGTGATAAACCTCCTTGATGATTTAATCTTGTACCGAAGCTTTGGCAGCTGAGAGGTCTTAACTTTGGCCTACTTCCTTAATGCTATTAATTAATGACCCTATCTGAGGAACAGTCGACTCTAGTTTGTCACAAGACTACACCTCATCACCTATAAATAAAACACTAATAAAACTCACCACCATCCCGTATTAACCTTAAAATACCTTAAAGAGTGGTCGGTGTCTCACAGCAAAGTATCAAAGTAAAGTAAACTATACGTCTGGTTACGTCTTGTTGAATTCAATGGTTCACTAACAATGTGTGAAATTTGTATTTAACAACGTCCTATTCGTATTTTAATTATCAAGACATTTTACCTGGTCTAGTGTAAAATCTCGATTAAAACGTCTAAATAGAGGAACAAACTAAAGGGTTTGACAATATTACAATTTAGTGAACATATATTTTAAGTCAGAAACTATACCTATCCACTGGCAAGACGTTCATATGGATTTTCCTAATGCATAATATGGACAATATGCATAAAATGTACAATATTTTCTTCTGTGGTAAAGCCTTCTAGCTTACCCGTCTTTGTTCTAAAACACCCGTTAAAACGTGGACGAGATACGGTTGCACTGCGCATGCGCATTCCGACCTGCGCGGTGCCGCTCACACCCTGCGCACTGCACGCGAGGCGCTTGCTGCTCTGCTCTGCACCGACGCAGCGCCATAAACTTTATTGTTTGATTGCCGATATTAGCCTACGCCATGTGCCTGGCAGCGCAGCCAGGCGGGAAAAGAACAAACCAACTGACAGCTGACAGCCGTAACTAGGATGGCGAGAAATCATGTTCAAAGTTCGTATCATTACCTGTGAAAAAGTTACGATACGCATTTTTGAACCAGTATACAATCCTTAAACTTACAAAAGGCAAATTATTCAGCGTGCGGTGCAATAGTTTCGAACAATGGTTAGCGGGACACGGTACACAAATGTTATCAGCCACTGTAGCTGCGAGCGGCGAGCAATGTACAACTATCGCAGATCGACGCATTCCCCGCTGGACTTCTGCGAATTGCCGCTCTAAAGCAAATAGCAATGGCAACCACCAGCAGCGCCAAGGAACAACTCTTCTCTTGTCCAGAATGTTCGCCAACCATTATTGACTTCTGGTACACTTTGTCAGGAATTCTCGAGCAAGGACGAATCCTGTTGACATTTTTGACCTTTTCTACGGTCTCGTGATGGTGGCACTGGCATATTATTGAGAGTATTTTTCAGCGTAAATGATACCTCTAACCATCTGTTACCTTTTTCTTGTCGGAACAGACCCTACGTACAACTTAAATATCACAAAACCTGATATTTTACTCTTTTTTCAACTCTTTCTTTTGTTGTTCCAGACTGTTCGGCATGAAAAGGTGTGGTCGGTGTCAGGCAGCTATCCTGTCTAGTGAGCTGGTGATGAGGGCTCGTGAGATGGTCTACCACGTACACTGCTTTAGCTGTGCGGTCTGTCAGACCGCTCTCACCAAAGGCGATACTTTCGGCATGCGAGACGGCGCAGTGTTCTGCAGACTGCATTACCAGGTAGAATGCGGCTCTAATATCCATAATACAGCTCTAATTGGTTGCCACCTAAAAGGGTCCATTTTCAACCCTCTGAAGACCAATGCCTTATCCCACTACATTTTTCCTATGAACATCTATGTAGATACTCGAGCCAATATTACCTCATAGACACCTGAATTCAATTTGGAACAAAAATAGATTAAAATAGACGCTTTATCAGGCTCAGTTTATTAAAAATATTCCTTGATTTGATTCCAGGAGCTGCCTCCGTTACCACCGCCTGACGAAAGGCTACCCTACCCCGTGAACCCTGCCGACCTGCACTACCACCCGAGGCTGGGTCCTCACGCGACTCCACCCCTGCCCTCAACGCCCCCTGACCAAGTCAAAGTCGGGGGTTCCTTCTTCAACGGCGCGCCCACGCCAAGGCAGAAGGGCAGGCCGAGGAAGAGGAAACCTAAGGACCTAGAGTCGATGACGGCCAACCTAGGTGAGTCATGTGAGTATGCGATGATTTTCTTTGGTAGTTTTAGTGATATGGTAGTGGACTAATACTAAAATAAAAACTATTTTTAAATTTACGTTCATTTATGAGAACTTGTTTCAAAGCGTTTTCTCGCATTGCATAACCGTCCAGATCGAAGACGCGCGCGCGTGCGGTGAGGTATCCAGTTCCTCTGATTGATTCTCTGTCTCGAAGATCACGTTCAGGGGTCGGATCTCCGTTTCTTCTGCCGGCGGGTGCGGGCCGCTCCACTGGTCTCGGTTTTGACTCGTGGTGTTGGTTTTAGTTTTTCTCCGAGCTCGGTTACGGCTGAGTTGCACCGTGGCGCGTTCAACGCCAAATCGGTTACGATCATATCAAGGCCGCCGGATGACAAATCACTTGCCTTGTTTGGGCGATTGTCGATCTCACCGCGGTAGAGGTGGTGATAGCTCATCGGTCTGAGAGCCCAGTCGGGAAGGATTTCATGGTGCATTACGTACGGAACGTACTGTTTCTTGTGGTTTTCACACTGTGTGAAACAGGGATGTCGATGTCAGGCTGATAAGGCTGGCTGTCAACAGGTTGAAAAAACCGGACATCTTATACGGCAAAATGAGTAATGTTCAATGTTCAACAAAACCAAGATCGACAACGAATGAGCTACGCCCTCGGCTCTTTCTGAAGCCAAGGAATAAAGTAATAATTGCAAGATGTTGTCAATAGTAACCTATCGTGGGAACTAGAAATAAACGATCAATCAGTTTCAAGGTAGTACTTATTTTTCTGACTGTACGCATTTTAATTATTTTCATTTAATTTGAAATGTTAAAACAAACAACTAAAGTCAACAGTTTCATTATTTTACTAGTTGAAAATATCAGACAACGCTTTTGATGTCATCACTAGCTTATGATAACGTTAAAATAAGTAAATTATCTACGAATACTTCTAGATTAGAGCGTTGTGGAGCTTTACTTTTTCCAAAGCTTAAGTTTATCGTGCTTTCTTTTAAGACTTCCTGCAAATCTCTTTCTCAGACAGTATCTTTTGACAAATTTCTTTTAAAATTCTGGGTGAATCTAAAAAACCAATAATGTTTCCTATAAGTATCCTTGACTTGGAATGATCAGTTAGTAGGTTAGATTCCCAGCTGGTGTTGCAATGCCAGTTTTGCTCAGCAGCGTCTTCAGACTCAGGTTTACGATACTCTGCGGGATCTGCCCCAGGCGCGCCAACTCTCCGCGATAAAACACCGCTAGCTGTGTGTGCATAAACAAGTGCTAATGGTTAACAACCTCAGCAGGGTTTGGACGTTGTTGTCCTCTCTTTTGTGCGCAGTCGCGATTCGCACATCATCAACGTCGTGGGAGATTTGCTTGTTTGTGTTTGAGTTTGCGAATATGATTTTGAAGTTTGATACACAGCACAGTTTTTGCTACTAACGGCAACAAAATAAGTATTGAATACGTAAACGTTTGGTTTTTAAGTAACGTTAACTAACACGCACGTTTCGAGTTTTAGCTTTGTATAAGTAGGCTACAGTTGATCTTTAGTGATTTGTTGTGTTCAACTAACCTTTGCGTATTCTTTCAGTACACTCACGCCTACAATTTTAGTCGCAATTTTATGAAATAAACGTCGTTTTAAAGTGTGTTAGGGACTCCGCTGACCGGAATGTCCAGTTTCTAATTTAAATAGGAACGTGATATAAATCCGAAAATTGAAGACGATTTGTAATTTACTTTTGTTTATACATTTACACTAATAGAATTTTGCAAAAAAGGTGGTTAGTGGAATCACTGCAGTACATTGTCACCTTTAAAATAAAACAAAATTTCAAAAAGATGTGGTGAAAACTGTAGGCCTGAGGTCAATCAAGAAAATGCTTGTTTTGATTCTTTATTATGGGACAAAAACAAAATGGCCGAGCGCTCTTAAACCGATTTTTATGATTGCTTTTGTTACTTAAATTTTTAAAATCTACTTCCCCACTTATATTTTATAGTAAGGATTTAAAATTTAGACGAACTCCCCTTCCGCTTGCTTAAAGACCCCCGATTTGAGTAAATCCACTTTTGCAGCGGAAAGAGATGAAATGTGGAAAGTCACGTGACCACCGGAACTGTTAGAGTGATGGAAGGGGGAAGGGATGAGTGATCACACGGATGACGGGGGATCACTGAGGCGAGGCTCCGGGACACCCTGTATATAGTACGTGATGACGTCATAGTTGACAAGTCACCATGGCCGTGGCCTCACTGGAGCAGTTGGCGTGTACTTTTCCACATAAAGAAATCAGTCTGCATGCGTGTACTTTATCTGCAAACTTAGAGCTGTGCGTTTCTGCTGGCTTGAGTATATACGAGTGGCATAGATTATTTATATTTGTAATAAATTCAGTTATATTTCAAAATGATTATGTTTGAACTTCAAAGTCTTCACTTTGAAGCTTATTTTTTCGACATCAAGTAAGTTCTTTTTTTGTTTCAAAGTATATTCTTTGTAAAACTTAAACAAGTCTATTGCGCCACACCTGAAAGTTTTGCATATCGCAAACATTCGCATGACAAATAGCTCAGTCATCGCTCGTTTGATACCAGACCTACAAGGGGAATCACTTGTTTCACCACTATCAGCGCTTTGACACTAAACATTTCCTCAATGTCAACCTCAACGTTTTTCAACAGCTGTCAAACACATACCCAGCCCATACAACTGAAACGGAAGCTTACGTTCCAGCCCAAGTCAAATACAAAAACAAAAAAACATTCCCTGTTAAAACCCCGTGGTGTCCATTATCTATTGCATCATAAGAAATACAAAACTACTGGAGTTCTCAAAAGGTGGTCAGTTGGTTGTCATGGCAACCACGGATTTGCTCATCTTCCCACCTGTCTACTCTGTGCACATACTTTGCGCGACGTTTCGCAGTGTCGGTTACGATTGAAAACTCACTTCATCAGACCTTATATTCCCGATTGTCGACGCGGACGGCATCCTTTATTGGTTAATCGCTTTTCACCGACTCTCGCTTCTTTTGCAACACCGGCTCGCTCATCCACACAATTAATTGGTGACCGTTTTAGGCCGTAAAGAAAGCGTCTGCATTTTTTGCTCGCCCGGAGGTTTCCTGTTTGTTGCAGAAGGACTCGAAAGAAAGAGTGATTCTTGACTTCCATGAGATGATTGGTGTTTGCTGATGACACAATAGTTGTTCTATCCGTTTCGACGGTTGGCGAAAGAATTTTTACTTGATTAGTTGTGGGAAGTGATTACTCTGATGTAACAGTCCTTCTAAATACATGCTCATAACCATACGCTTTTAAATTAAACTAATAACATTCGATTATCTGAGAAATATCAATAACGTATCCGGAGAAATTAAAACGTCAAAGACTTATGATGTAATTTTGGGAATCTACGTACAAATAAAATGTGTTTCTTCAGTTTGAAATAGTAAAAAAATAACTGAACCATCTTGTACAGGGTTCTTCTAACGTTCAGCCAGCTATAACAAAAAAGTCCATTGTTGAACCGTTAATGAATCTCTACAAAGTCCTCTCTACCATTCAAGCTCAACCTTTACCTAGCGTTACCGTCTAGTCACATTACAAATGTAAGTGGTGACTGTAGGGATCGAACCCACGCCAACGGAATAATCAGCTCCAGAGACGCGTAAGTTTCCGACCTACCACGGGTCCGCTAATTCTTTGATAAGACACTTATTTTAAACTAACAATTGTATTTTTTCACGTAATGGCATTTCCTATCAAGACAACCAGCGGTAAAACTCCCTCCGAACTGCGAATGCGACATTAAATTTAAAATATGAAACCTACATTAACTCCTGAGAGGCAAGTTCAATAAAACCTGTCCGGAATGTCATAACACTATGGAAAAGACAGCTGGGCGTGGGTGGGTGACACGCTTACAGGATTATTACCCACACCGAGCTGTAAATAATGGTTCGATTAGGTGCAAACGCGCGAGGAACCCAAGCATATATCAAGCGCTGACTGGAGGTAATACATTTCGGGAGTAGGGCCCGGCACTGCCCTTGGGCTAGCCATTTAGTACGTTTTTTGTCCGCGAAGGGGCCTTCTTTTAGGGCTCACGATTCCTATTTGATTCGGTTACTTGTTTGAAATTGATTACGTATCTTTGGGGTATTGATAAATATTTCCATTACGAACTAAATGTAAGAGCTAGGTTTGAAAATGATTTAACCTGCAGGGTCGCTATTTGTCGACAGGTTTTTAATGTATTTGAAATTTTAATGGATTGAAGACGTTGCTTATACCAGTATTTGTCCTATACCATGGTCACTACTGTAGTACTGTACATATTTAACTACAGGCATTAGTACCTCTTCAGACAGTACGAGGTCTACTCTTTGTTTATACATATCAGGTCTATATACTTGTGATATATAAGATCCTTGTCTATATATAATATTGTGATCTGTTTACCTATCTTTTAGACTCGTTCCTTACGATCTAATCAATAAAGGCTATGTATCAAACACCGTGTGATGTGAATAAATTCAGAATTTTTGCATTACACAAATTATTTCCGATTGATATATATGTTCACATAATTGTTCCATAACATATTTATTTATGTAGTCGCCATGAACAATCGTAAGTTCTCAAATACGCCGATACACAGTTATCGGACCCATGGTGGGTTAGAACACTCTAAAAATGAAGGAGTGAAGACCACTCAGAAAAAGTGAAATTTCGTTCTTGTGGGTGTTGAAACCCAGCCACTCCCATTAAAGAGTGGCTCGATTTTCACTCTTTTGGGTGTGGTTTTCACTCTTTCATATTTAGAGTAAACCGTGCGCGAACCCGGAACTCAGCACTCCACTGGCTAAGGTTCGATCCCCGCAGTTACCCCTAACATTCGTAAACTGACTAAGCGGTAACGTTAGGTAAAGGTCGAAGTTGAGCAGTTGAGTAGACTTTGTTGTGGTAAACAAGACAAACTTTACCTATACATTGTTCTATTTCCTCAGTATCGTCACCGGTTTTACTCGACTCGGTGCAGCACCGACCTTGACCGACTTGACGGGCAAGTATATCATATCAGTAGCTATATCACTGTCATGTCCACGCTATGACTCACCCTGTACAAGTGTCTGTCAAACTTATCTAAACTGCACAAACAGTCCCGCCTGAGTCACGGGCCTAAATTATATTGGTGATTTCCGAAAACTTTGTAAACTACTAGAATGCTTGGGAAATATCTATTTTTATATTTCGGTTCGTTTTATTATATCTATGACGAAACAACATATGGTCAATTAATTAGTTGCTATACAGACAAAAAACGTAAAATACGAGTATGAAGCAAGCAACAAAACATTTCCATTGTGATGCAATGTTCTCGAACAAAATAACATGATGTTTACTCTAAACAATGTTTTGTTTACATTTGATTTTAATGCGTGACACTTAAATATTATTGACTATCAAACTACGAGTACATTAAAAGAATAAATACTACAATTATATAAAAATAGTCATAAAAGGTTGGGGGTTTTACTTGTCATTAGCTTCTATATTATATTCCAACCTTTTGTAAAATAAACAGAACAATCGCTTCACGGGCGATAGAAAGATTGAACAATTGTCTACGGGTGTAAAACAAAATATTCAATTGCAAGCAGCTAGAAACATTAACCCCTTTTATCAACTTTGAAAAGCTCCTTTTATTGGTTTAGCAAAGTTTGCAATCCAAACAAACGTTGTTCTTATATGATTACTTATGTATTTACCATGATCATTACATGATTTCCAACAGATTGTCTAGGGTAGGTTTAAGCTAAATGTTGTAAATTATCTTTTTAAATGGGGTTTTAGAACTCTAAACACTCTAAAAATGAAGGAGCAAAGTCCTCTCAGAAAGAGTGAAATGTCGCTCTTTTGGGTGCATGTTGAAACCTAGCTATTCTCATTAAAGAGTGCCTCAATTTTCACTCTTTTGGGAGTTGTTTTCACTCTTTCATATTTAGAGTCAAAGTACTGTATCTTCACGTGCCTCTAAGTAGGTTTGTCTCGAAAAAAAGGGGGAAAGTTGACCAATACGCCCTAAAGAAGTTCTTTCATTTTAAAGAATTCACAATAACACCATAACGGCTCTGCAAACCTCTGTATAGTCCCTTTTTCAGCCCATACTGCGCAGCCTGTATTCAAACATACTGAACCTACAATGACAATACACACAGACAATAGTACTGTGAGCCCACTCAGGGTGCGCCTTCTTGCAATGCATTATTGTCCACACAAGTTGTATATCATGACCGTAGACACACGCTTTATAGCCTTTAAATCACCAACTTTAAATAACATCAACGTTAGATTTATATGCAATAACATCTGGCCGCAGATTGCTAACTATTAATACATCTAGAGATGTGGCAATCGTCACTTGCCTGGGGCGGGCACAGGCTAATCGTTATTGTGATGTCATTTATGTAGGAATGTGAATGAATGGTTTTTAGTGATTTTGGCGCAGATAAAGTAAGAAACAACTCTCGCATGGATAAACTTCGCTCTAGTTTGTAGAATAACTTTTGATATTATAGCCGTCGTGCCACGAGCGATAACGTGAATCATAGTGAATTTTTTTAGACAGATATTACAAAAAAAAACTCTTTCAAGACTAGGTTAAGAATAAACTATTTTAAACTATCTTAAATTTATCTGTAAAAGGTAAAAAATTATTTGTATTTTATTGAGAAATTATGCCTGACTTGCATCGAAATGTAATTGTACATAATATGATGTTAATACAGAATTTGAATTTGAAGAGGGGGAGGAGGTGTCAAAAATGGGGTTTGAACTCTAAAACTGTACTTTAATAAGATTTTAACAAAATTTGACACACACATCTATGGCACCGAACCATTGTACTGAAAAACAACAAAATCAAATAGACCAAGACCACAGACAAAAAGGGGAAAATGGGTTTTCTTGTCATTTGGGTCTGGTTAAACTGATTTTCCTGATTGTGAGTATACAAATGAAGAACAGTGCCATACATTTGTAAATCGGTCTAAAATAAAGTTTTGGGCATAAATCCCCATTTGGAGGGCGCTCCCAAGAGGTCACTTCCAGCAGACAATTTTGCTGGTCAACGAACCTAACCTAGAGGAAAATTGCCATTTAGTATACAACGACCAATAAGTGACTTATCCAACACGTTAATTCCATGACGTGAAATAACAACGCAAATCTGATTAATAATCACAATGCAGTTACGAGTATGTCCAGTATCCAACTATCAGCGCTGGTTGCATGACGTGTAATCCGCGTTGTGAAACTCAGACAGCTGATTCTAATGAAACTAGACATTATCCGGGCTTTGCATGATCAAAGTGTCAGCTGATCATCTATAATCAGCTGGTTAGTTGCAGTGCACACTTGTTCACCTGTTTCAGATTACTTCAAATAGGAAATTTCAAATTCGTATTGAACTTGAGATAAGTGTTGCTTATGGTTGTCGGCACGTATGTGTAGCCTGTGCTATCAAACAAATACAGACGAGTTAGGACAAAAAGAATAGGATATAAGGTTAAACACAATTGAAACCGATTATCATGGCTTACGTCCCTGTCTCTACATTTTGGAGACATGTCTCTTTTCCAACTTAAAGTGCGATACTGTAAGAGGAAGTAACGTTAATTCTTAATTCGAACTGGGAAAAACAGAACGGTAGTTAACCAAAGCTTGCCTTTACAGGCAGGACTTAATTTTGTCAACAGGCTGCCTGATAAACTTTTAAAACCTGCCTCAAAAGTATTTTGATCGCACAAGCGATTTTGCATTATCAATTTCAAAATAACTCTTAAAGAAACTGTTCGTACTCTTGAGTATAAAAATAGCAATTGGAGCTTTTGAACGTAAGGGTGGATAAGGTTTGATTGTAGTAAGCTACTATGTTCAACCAAGTTCAAGTACAAAGTTCTTTATTTACAAAAGGTTCAAACTAAGTGCATGTATATTCACGTAAATCCTTGAATATAAAATAAGGTAATTTAAACATAAAAATATATAAAGGTTTAAAATTGTGCAAATTAAAAAAACATTCAAGGTTTTAAAACTAACACATTTAACATCTAAAATTTAACTAATATACTGAAATTTTGAATTTTCATTAAACTTTTCAGTTTACCTAAGCACTCATAACACATTTATATCAGTATGTGCAGTGCGTATGTACATTTCTTATCAGTGCAGAACTGGTGTAATCCCACAGAGGGGTGTTTAAAAACACAATCAGATTACTGCCGAGCCTATGTTCTACGCAATCACTTTCATGTCAGATTAGAGCAAATTAATTGGCAACTGTCGAGCGCGCACCAGGTCAAGCGGCTTACCCCGGCATGCGGAGCTGTGCTCTGATTGGCCAAATCTGCACTTCGTCCCCGCGCTCACCCTCCCCCCCCCCCCCACGTGCTCGCGTGTCACCCGCCGGTTTTGATGTATTAAAGACGATTTAAAAGCATTGATTTGTAAATTTGACTTGTTTTGGATTTTCTATCATTTTCCGAGTCTTAAAATCTTACTTCATGCTATTAATATTTTTGTTCAAGCAGTCAGTACCGTGGTCTATAGACGTGTTGCCTCATAGCACAAGGCCATTATAAAGCTTTCGATAAGAATATTTCGGATGTTGGACACATTTATTTGTTTAGTTTGTAACTGTTTTAATGAAACACTGAAAATGATGTTTAATGTAATCGAGTGTAAACACGTATAAATGTATTTTTAACTTTTATTTTAGCAAAAGTATATCATCATTCGGCCATTAGGCATTAAGTTGTGTACTATAGCGTGCTCCACCTGGTAACGTGATTTAGAGTATTACGATCTTTTGGTCATAATGTTTAAGGTTTGGGCGTTCGGCTATAGTTCTTTAAATATAGTACAGTGACTGAGTTCGTGTTTTGAAATGCCCTGGGTGGTTTTCACCACAGGTATTTATGAAAATGTGGTTTCAAGATCTAATTTTGAAACCGCCAAGGTATTACAACAGGCATTACCGAAACGTGTGAACTGAATCATAGCAGAGATCAAACTTTAGACATATATCAACACTACCGTAACCGTTTCTTGTACTCCTACTTGAACTTATTTTACATTTCGTTGCAGATCTCAATGCGGAAGCGTACCTGGACGTCGCGTTTGGACCAGGGACGCCGGGGATGGGAGGTGCTAACGGCAGTCACCACCAGCGCACCAAGAGGATGCGAACCTCCTTCAAGCACCATCAACTGCGCACCATGAAGTCCTACTTCGCCATCAACCACAACCCTGACGCCAAGGACCTCAAGCAGCTCTCGCAGAAGACTGGCCTTCCTAAAAGAGTCCTGCAGGTTGGTCTAAAACATATACTGACAAATTTGTCATACAAATATTTATTACTACCTTGCACATTTCTTCTCAAGCCTACGTTTGATATTTCTGATGTCTTTCTGCTAGCCTTACGTTAGATCTGGCTTTCTAACAGTGAGAATTTCTTCAATCCTCAATTCAAAGACCAGGGGTTCTTCTGATCCTCGGTGTTTACAGTAGAAGTGAATGTTTGAGGCTGATTGGACTCTTACGAAAGTCAAGAGGCTGCAACTTCAATCCTCAAGGATTTCAGTCTGAACATGTACAGCTAAACGTCTAGCTGCGGTTTGTTTCTCAGTCTGCTCTCGCGAACTCTACACCTCTAGTCTATAACGGGCAGCTCGGACGGAACGTCCTGCCAGCAGCAGCGGTAGAGATGGCGTGCAAGAAGCCATTGATGCGGCCTGCGCGGAATGCGGATGGCCGACTACTGTTGTTAAAGAAATGTCGCGTTTCCTTCAGGAAAAAAGTGAATCCGCGGCAGCAAAACACGGCGTTTGTCCGGCCGCTGCCGCGCCGCCTCCCCCCTTCCCTCACCACGACACCGTCACCAACTGGACTTGCTGACCGAGTTGTTTACTTTTTGTGTCGGATTTTATTTTCCCATTTTGCTTTGGACATTTAAAATGTGCTGGGCTTATAAATTGCTGCGATAAACAAAAGAGCCAGTTGAACTTTTTAAAAGCTATTATTTACGTTAATAGGATCTTCAGTAGACCCTAGTGATTTTACAGATCCCAATTAACGATCTTATAGTCATCAATAAATTGTCTCAGTAATTGATCTTAATATAACTTGAATTCGTTATTGGTTTCAATCATTTATACTACCACCGATATTTAAGTCTGTAGCCCAAATACCTCAAATTGATGTAAAAATCAGTTTATTTTCATATATCCGTCAATTATTATTAAACACTAATGAAACGCGGTTGGGTATCTTAAAGTCGATTGTTTCATTAAAATTAGATATTCCACAACAATTTAATAAAACCCCAGATTCTCTTGAGTATTGTTGAATTAGTCAAAGAGCATAAGTGCCCTGAAACTACCGAGCTTCTATATTTTCGTTTCTTAGCGATTCTCCAAGCATCGATTGCAGCGGAGTGGAACCAGCCCGTTCTTCTCTGGTAAAAACTCCCCTTTGTTTTCCTTCTTGAGAGCGAGCTCAGCGCCTTCTAGTGGGGAGACTGTGGACTTTGCTGGGGCGCGTTGCCTATTAAATTCTCTCACTTGGTTGCAGTCAGTTATTATTTGCTGACTCCGCGATGGCGTTTTCTTTCTACACGGGTTATTTTCTCTCTACATCTCGCCTTTTCTATCTTTTACCTTTTTTGGTTAAACCTCTCAGCCTTTTGTTGACAATCGTCTGCAGCAGTATATATGTTTAAATATTTTAATTCTGACTTTTCTAAAATTTAACAAGGCTTGTACTTATTTATGTAACTAATGGTAGGAGTTCAATTTTAATTCTCATTCGAATAAACTGTGATGCAATTCATATAATCAAGTTCAAGTGTTTACTACTTAAGTGACAAGTTCTTCATTATCATATAAAAAATCAAAAGCGCTAAAGAACAGCCAGCGTATCGGTAAACATATCCCACAAGTAAGTTACCACTCACAGAACCATTCTCTCGCGAAAAACACCTGGAAATTAAAATGGCGCAGCATGACAAATTGGAGTGGTGAACGAGCGAAAGAACTAAACTGGTCCAACTGCTACAGAGGCAGATGTCACCGCTCCATCAGGTCGTCGACAAATTAAGGACCGATTCTCGGAAACACAAATAATTGAATTTTGTTTTGACCGGATAAAAAGTCAGCTAGCGGAGCAACTTTGGGCGAGTTGTTGATTGGTGGAGGGGGAAGGGAGACTGGACGAGTTTTTACGACTTTTGGATCTGCAGGCAGAAGCAGGTGATTTGAGTCAGCTGCTCGAATTGTCTTCCAGTAGTCATGAACTGTCTTCAACGTATCAAAAATAAACAGTGTTCCGACAAAGGTCAGCCCACTTCGTTAACAAACTAAAAAATGTATTATCCAGTGGTTGCGTGTTGGTTGCATTTTTAACTTATCAGACTAATGCAATTTTGTATTTGTTTTGAGCAGTCCTTGTTACGCTTTATAAAAAGGCCTAGTTATATTTGAAGGAGTAAAAGTTGTCGGGCTGTAGTCGTGAATAGGACCAGATCACCAGAATTTTAAATACCTTCGAACCATTGGAGTTGAAATAAAACTATAAAATGAAAAGCCGTACCGTACAAAACTCACACCGTATTACGGTACTTACTGGACTAGAGTGGCTTAACTGGTGGGATGTCGTCTCTATATACTTCTGCACTCGCTTATTAGACCTCATTGTATATGTGCCTTTAGTTAGTCAAAACAACTCACTAGACTCAGGCGTACGCTCGTCCATTGTTGAAAATCCCTAAAGCCCAAGGTTCAGATTTCAATCAGAATGACCGCGGCACACGTCACCCTATTAACCACGCGTGCTTTTTAGGTCCCCATTCAGTCGACCCTCTCAAAATATAATAGCTCATTCTTGTTCAGGACGGCTATGAAATTAAGCCACCGTAAAACATTCGGATGAGTTTTTTTTAAGTGAGAAGACAATTTATCAAAGGAAAGAAATACATTGTTGGGAATAATTTAGAGTAGGCTCGTTTTTGTTTTAGTTTGCACGAATGTGGATTAGAAGGGATACAAAGTGATTTATTTTTGGAGTATAAGTGATTAGGGGGGAATTCTCGCTAGGGGCTCACAACGAGGTGCAATGTTGACAGATTTAGAGACTCCAATTTGACTAGGATTTGTCGCTTGCCTGCATCGGTATTCCTTTGAAACTATTCTTCTTAGATTTCCAAAAAATGTGACAGCATTCATCATTAAAATGTGTCTTTAATTTTTAAAGTACTAGGTGAAAGTGGGTAAACAAACGATTACTGCTGGAAAGCAATTTTGAAAGTTTGACTCCCTTGTACTGAAATCACTACTTTTGCGGAAAAACAAAGTGGTATTGGATTTTCCTCTTTCAAGATTTAACTTCCCCATTTTTGAATTTTTGAAGGGAGTAAGTACAGTATTTAAGCTGCTTTATGTCCTCTTAGCAGATTAGACGATACAAGAAGTTGGGTGGAAAAGGCGCGCCAATTGAAATCCTATCTTTGAACATTCAAATCTCAACCAATTAGGCAAAGGTTACTTCATCGACAAGTGACAATTCAGTCAATGTAAGTTCATATTTTGATTCCTACGACGGTGTTATTTTCTCCCCATAAATACTTGCGCAAAATCCTCTAGACTAAAGATGAAAATAGCCATCCTAGAAAGATTCCAAAGTAACGGCGTGTCTAAAAAGCTCTTAGAGCGAACGGTGCTTCGTCATGTTTTGAGTGTGTGAACCGTACAATACCGGCATTAATTACAGTATCCATACCTCAGCCTTGACATTACCTCGCACTGATTGACATCACTGTGTAATTATTCTAATGTGAGAACAGACTCGATCACACTCGCACTCTTCCTATCAATTACGCACTCTAATTACGTAATTGCTTTCTTTTCTCCGCTCGATGAAACCAAGGAGGCTCTTTTGCTTCCGCTTTGCTTCATGAGAACGTTTTGTTATTAGTTTTTTTATTGAATGACTGATTTGAAACACATTTTGAAGAATGTGGTTGTGAAAGAAATAAACAATTTGCGTTTTATTATCATTTTAACTAAGAGTTTTCATTTTTTTGTGCAAAATAAGTCGTGTAAATGATTTTTTATACTATGTTTTGCAGTCATTTTAAGTTCGGTATTTCCAACGTGTCTATGGTTTTTATTAAATAAACAAAACATTTAGGAAAAGCTCGTGTGCACGATTATCGTTGAAATTTTGACATCTTGCAACACTTGAAAATTACTGAAACTTGCTTTGTATACAAGAACAAGAATACTTTATATTATATAAAAAGTATATTATTTTGTTGTTACAAAAAACTACACAATATTGCCGCTGCCACGCCAGATGCAAGAGCCAAAATCAGCCGAACTTCAAAATTAAGTATTTACCCACATTGTTAGGAGGAGAAAATTACCTACACGAGTATTGAGTACCTAAATTGTACCCATCCAACCTACAATCCTAAAAACATGGGTAATCGAACTTTTCCGAAGTCGATTTGTAGAAGCACTCTAAATTATGTATGATGTTTAAGAAATATTATTTAATATCCCTTCTTGTATTAAAAAAATCCTAAGTGTGTTAGCTCAAAATCATTTTGAACTTGTGTGCGGACGAATTTAGACTTTTCTTGCGGTGACCGCCGACGCGGACCCAACCGTCGGCTCCTCTGCCGACCTCACATTACTCACTCTCTTATGACTGATTGGTACAAATGCTGAGCGGCCTGCACGCTGACAGGAGCCACTGCCGCGGGAGATCAACACATCAATACACTGACGCACTATTGACGTCAATAACCAGTAGCCTAGAGTGACACGGGGGGCTGGACGCGGAGCTCGCGGCTCGCATGGCCGCCCCGTCTACGCAAGTTTAATGCTCCCGCCGCCACAATTTATTGCCTCTCAACTCACCGTTTACTGCCCGGGCCCTGGCTATACAACAGCATCTTCCCGCTCTCGAGTAATCGTTGCCAGACGTTTTCAAAATGGAGGAGCGTTTTTTGTTTGATGAATTGTCTTTTTCGTAGAGTGTAGGGTGCGTTTTAGTGTTTGAACAAAAACTACTATGAATAAGCTTGATAGATAGTGAGAATTTGGTACTTTCATTTGTCAGTTTCGGGATTGAATACAGCACATTGATTGTCAGTCTCAGTGATCACCGCCGGGAAAGCCTAAATTCGTTCGCACAAGGAACACATGACACTGAGCACGTAAAACTAACCAAACATGAGGCCTTCTTTCAACTGATACGACCTAACTGACAAGCCGAGCGCTTGTAATTGTGGGTACGTTTTCGAATTTCAAAATAACTTGTAAACTAACAAACTTGATATTCTTAGAAACTAGAAGAGGTTATCTATTCTTGTATAGAGCCCGATTTTAATCAGTCTCACACAAATTTCACCAATATATTTCGATCAAGTTCAATGATTCCATGAAGGGTACAATTTCGAAGAAAGCGGTCTATACGCGTGTAGAGCTCCTTGGCTTCATAATGATTGCAAATACTCAATTTTAGCTTTTAGTTATAGTGTCAGCATATTTTGGCCTCGGAACTTTATATTGTTATATTAGTTTTAGACAGCGTTGCGGTTCACAATTAAATAAAATAATCGCAAAAGTCAGTAATCGTACGTATTCGAGTTATTCATGCTTTGAGTTAAAGCGCCTACGTACAAAATGCCACATTTTCGGCCAGTGTCCAAAACCTCAGAGGTTCACTCGGGCGGAGCTCACCCAACGCTAATTTGTAAGCGGAAACGGATGAGAAATCACCTGATTTTCCGACCGGTTGCAGAGGAGTGGACTATTTTCCGACCCGGTAATGATTAGGGATTCCGGACGATCTGTCATACCGGGGCTCAAAGGGCTGTCGGATCATTTTTCAACAATGATATTCCTGCGTTTGATCGATGGCCGGTGTCTGGGGCGACGTTTCTAGCTGCTAATTGTAAGCTTTGGCCGGTGCGTCCCGACGCCTCGGTGATAAATAGACTATCCACTTCTTCAGTTGCAGCAGGTGGAATCGCGTCGCAGAGAGTTGCAATTGTTGCCAACAGAAGTGTTAGACTAAAGATAGTTTCATAGTTGAGGTGTGTTTACTGCCAGCTGCCTCTTTTGTGAGAGGGATGTATTTTTAAGGTGTGTGTCGATTGTAGGCCTATATTTACATATGGCATTGTTGCATGTTTTTCTACTTTATTGATTTTGAGTAGAATTTCTCAACTATGCATATTATTTAGTTCGATCCTACAAAGATCATACCCATAAATATTTGAAACCCTCGTTGCTTAATTTGATAATAACTAGAAACATTCCCATATTTTTGAACATATCTGGAAAAACCAGAATTTGGCATACGAAACGACACACTTTGTGTCGGAGCTATAAGTATACGGGTACGCTAAAAATATTGTTAAAATTTTCTTTTAGCTCTTGGTCTATAAAAGCTTTTAATTTGAATATTTTATTTCTTAGTCGTTTACGACTTAGCCAACGGATATTATCAATGCATAATACACAATACATAATACAATTTGATGAATTAAACTTTATTTACTTCTGTTTAGTAAAAAAGTAACGATTGTTGACAAATGCATAGGTTAGAAATTTAAGATGAATAACTTGCAATAATTTCTAGGAGATGATTAATTTTGCAATGAATAGGGAAATTCCTCAGCGTTAACCGTTTAATTTGAGAACATAAGTGTCCCTCAGGACATAAGTGTCTGGTTTATTTCAAGTGTTGCCACACATAAATAAAACCGACTCCACAGATGCACCACTCATATAAAACACAAGTGTTTGAAGTCCCAACACTTCATATAGCGGCTAGGAAACTAGAGCCGGCATTTTCTACCTCTTGCTTCTCTTGCGCTCGCCTTTGAACCGGCGTCGCGCCTAGATTCACCTAATCGCTTTTCGGCCGCCTCCCTCCTCATTAACCGCACACATTTGTCACCCTTGCCGCGTTATTACACACCTTGGTACACCGAGAGTATGATTTGTGCGCCCCGCGTACATTTCTACACTCTGCTTTGAAGTCAGCTGTTAATTTTGTCGCCGTCGCGGAATAAATGTGGCGAGTAATTAACGCGAATGAATGATTCGAGCTAAAGTGTTGTGCAGCAGGCCAGATTGTTGTGATTCACGGGGTTATCGCTATCATGAGCGTGGTGTGGTGGTTCAGCGGCGAGATAACGCGGACTTTACCCATGCGCGGGCCGAGTGTACACAGTTGTGTTGGAAACAGGTTTATAAAAACTACGCTATGCTATTTTTGCCGCTTATCACGTTACGTGTGGATGGGTTTGTTTAAAACGCAGTTGTTTTCGCGATGAGTATTTGCACTCTGTTGCGAAATGTCGGGTTTTCTTTCCGTTTAACGCCGGCAGTCGATAAGATGCCCTATAGGCCTACAGTCAAGATTTTGTATGATGATGTTAATGAAATTAAACGAAATATGTTACAATATTTATTTCAAATGTCAACGGTATTACGAGGTTCTTTTAGTTGTGAACGAACAACCTCCATTAAAATATTTCTTTTTGAGTACCCTGTCTTTATTTTGAAAATATATTACATTAAAAAATGAACTAGGCGAAGGTAATCAGCGTAAACTCATTTTCTGTGTTATGTTATGGTTTAGGTTAATTTTCACCTGAAAAGGGAAACAGATTTCAGATCCCGAAACGTCGTGTTCTTCTTGTTCACTAAAAAACTTTGGAAAGCGTCCGCAACATTATATTGAATTCTTAATCAACTTCAACTTGTTATTTAAATAATTGTGTCATTGCTCTTTTTTATTCCTTTCAAGTGTACAAACCCTACTAACACCTCCCCTTCTGTGTGCTGCAGGTATGGTTCCAGAACGCGCGGGCGAAGTGGCGACGGATGATGCTGAAGCAAGAGGCCGGGGGCGGCAAGTCCGGAGACAAGTGTGGAGACAGCTCAGGTTCAGGGTTGGAGGGTGCGTACCACCTGCCCCCACACGGCAGTCCTCAGCACTACCTCAGTCCTTCGCCGCTAGAGTGCAGCTCCTAGTGTCTACCCCCACCCTGGGCCAGACTCGAGGCCGGCGACGAGCCACCGACTGTGCTGAACTTGTAGAGCACGCTGTCAACTGAAACACGTAACAGTGATTAGACAATGTGAAAGTGAAAGTTAACGCTGAACAAATGTGAAAAGTTGGTTTGAAAGAAGCTCAAAATTGTTTTTTTGTAATTTTAAACATGTCACTCGTCTGCAGTCAAGAAATAAATCAATTATGTATCTAATTTGTATGAAAACAACACTATTTTATGTCAGTCGAGGTATTCTGTGTTTGTGCAGTGTATATTAAAATGGTAATGAATAAAGGTAGAGTTTGTCTAGGGGACCTTAGAACTACAAAATTCTCTCTGCCACTCTATTTTTACATAGTGTTACCGCATAGTCACTTTACGGTGAGTGGTGACTGCGGAGATCGAACCAGCGAAGTGATGAGCTCCGGAGTCGCACACGATTTCAATCCGCCGCTAATAAATGAAAACATGATAATTTAATACAAACAATTTGATGAATCATCTGAACTATAATTTTGTGAACAACTGACTATTACCGCAGCTTATACATAATTAAAGTCTGTATAAAAAATATTATCTTAGGATAATTATTGCGTTTTGTACGAAAATACACCAGCTTTATTCCCAATTGGCTTTTTAACATAATATGAAGTATCGACATCACAATTTAATAATAACATCACATAATAACAACATACATCAATCCTTAGAGAATATTGTATTAAGTTTCATTCAACAATTTAAGTTTAAGCGTATTCACAAGCCGTACTACTATAATTTGTATTCATCTCAATTACAACTTGTGCTCAGTTAAATCCAGAACGGTGGATATGTTTCCTTGTGTTCTCAAACCAGATTTTTAACGAGTTAGTGAAAAAGTTTTGTAGTTGCTTAGATTTCTGAAATTTAAAATACAATTTTGAGTTTCTTTAATCTAGTCTAATTATTCAGCTCATGTGCTACACATCCATTTACAGATTGGATAAAAACTTAATCGCCGACAATCAACAACGGTTTTACATTTTTTACAATACAAACCTATTTGTTAAGAAAGAATTTGTAAAATAAACTGTTTACTATGTAAAAATGCGATCGACATTTTTATAGAGTTGTAGGACTGATGTAATTTACTATTTATTTCATAGTTGTAAGTTAATTGCTATGCAGGTTCCACTTCGAATTTGTACAAACATTGCACGTTTAAGTTTGTAAATATGGCAAAAAAGACAAAATGTACTGTAATTATTGTATTTAATATGTAGGCCTTCCATGTCCTGGCAAATTAAATATGGCTTCAGTGATGCTTACTTCTTGTTTATGTTTTGAAGACACTGTTTAAAGACTGAGGCTCTTGTTTGTTGCTTATCAAACTTGTTAACAAAGAAACAACAAATTTATATTCTTCAAATTTAATTTATATAATTCTATTCGTAATTCGTTTACACAACCTGTTTGCACTGTTTATTTCGGGTTTAGTTGGTTCCTTTTGTTTAAAACATCTTTGTTCGAACAAAGAATGAATCGGGACAAGAAGCAATTTTAAAGGGATATATGTATCTTCAACCATGTATTATTTACTGTATTATAGTCTTTAAATTTTAAGTTATTAAATATTCAAATTGTACATATTGTAAATATTGGTATCTGTAAACGCAACCAATTTGTGATGTAATTCGTGAAACATGGTCCTAGCCAAGGGAGAAGGAGTTAATGTGTAATCTTACAGCTGAGACCAAATAGTAGAGTTTTACTTATGATATCAACAAGTGCAACCAATAAATTGATTCTTTCAAAACCAATCCAAGTACTGAAATTTGGTAAATTTGTGTACTTCAACTGTCTGTTCATAAAAAACACACATACCCAGAATCATCTAAAACTTTTAATGAGTTCGAATTGTAAAATAAAAATATATTTTTTATTACTGATTTGGATACAATCAAGTTTACGGTTAGATGTCTCTTTCTGTAAATGTTTATCTTTGTGTTTTTCTGATATAAGCACTTGTATAAATACTTAAGGCACATAAGTTTTACCTTACAACTAATAATTTCTGAGACGTTGGTTTTAAAACGCAAGTCTTCATACAATTCTCGCTAGATTTTAACACATCTGAAATTCTGTTGAGACACTTTACCTTTGGCAAGGACACTGTTGCTTGTTGTGATAGTATATTTGTATTTAGACACAAGGTCTTGGTTGTTTTGTTTTACATGGTACATCACAATTTACTGTATTTGTACCGTTCTTGTATCATATGATCAAAATATAGACGAATCCACCTCACCCTTTGTGTAATACTCTTATTTACCCTAGCTGATCATGGGTACATCCATGGAACAAATATTTCATCAGATTCAAAATAACAGCAAAGCCGTTTCTAAGTTTGGTGTCCGTCGAAGGTATGCAATTATTTCCACAAAACAAGCAGAAATTGTAAATTGTTTAAAATTGTATAATATTCTTAAACATGTCCTTTCTGAATTCTAATTATCATATCATAGAACATAAAGGCCCCTTAAAAATAAATTAACTCAAGGACTTCTTAGTTATTGATTGCTTCCAAGAAAGTCAAGCAATCCAATTTACCTTTAAGTATGTGGTTATCATGTTGTTTTGCTATAAATGATAAGTTGCTATAACCATGGGTTTGGGTTAGTAGGTTGCAATACTGGGGCATTTAAAAATTAAACTTATAATGAAAAGCTAATTTGTTACAAAACACTCAATTTTCAGCATAAACAACGCTCATCTTAAATAAATTTACAATCTTCTTATACACATTGTAAGTTGAATAATATAGAATACTTTTATCAATGATATTTAAAACGGTAAATATTGAAAATTACAAGAATACATATTTTAGAGTGGTAAAAGATAGGTAAAAAGGACAAATAAGATCAAAAGTTACCATTGTATCTCAAAGTACAATTTAAATTTTATTTTATAAAAATACAAAGGGACTTTTAAAACGATAACTGTTAATTTTTAGAAAACTAACTAGGTTTTATCTAACTATAGGTCTACGGGAAATATTCCAATTTGAAAAGTTTTGATCTCAGGTTCCAGAAAGTTGTTGATTAGGTTTTGTTTACTTTAACACAATTTTACCAGTAAATCTCCAGTTCAAATATCTAGTCAATGAAATAGTTGGACAACAAGTCTACACCTTACAAACTAATTAGTTTATTTTTTAGAAATTCATTAAATCTTCAAGCAGTTTTCAATTTTTTAGAAGCGCTCTTTTATAACACGTTCCTCTCCCATTTCTGGGAACTATACCCGGATACACTACGCTTACAAACCACGTAGGCCTACCAAGCTACGTTATCAACCCAGTTTGTGTGTATATCTTCGCCTCCTGATGTTGATCATTAGTTCAACACAGCCATCTGAACAATCAAGAGCAACTTGTAGTTGAGTTGAGTTGAGTTGAGTCTACTCACAATGGTGTATCTATGGGATTGTGTCGAGTGTTGAAGCCTCTACAATTTCTCCGAGGACAATATGGTGAGTGTGCAAGTGAGGGGTGACTGGCCACGCCCCCTCTCCCCACCAATCCACCAATCAGATGCAAGATGACACCTAGGTGTCCGCGACCCCACCAGTCGAGCTGGCTACAATGTCTCTACAATGTACGTGCTACGCTATGCGTGTGCCATTGTACACTGGGAGAAAAAATTCAACGGAAGTATAGGGTGGATTGTGCTTTATAACCGTTTGAGTTTGTTGCAAGAGAGGTTTTTAATTTTGTCATTGTTCATTTCAGATCCAAAAATATAATGTATAACGTTTGCTAGTTATCAGTTGATAAGTGGTATGGTGTATACCATATATTCATTGATACTTAGTTTTTACATACGCAAAGAAACTGACAGAGGAACATAAATTAAAAGAAGATTTCCGTGAGTTTGTGTAGCGTTTTGAGCCATTTGAGACGCTGACACACACCATTAGCTGAAATTGTTTGAAGGTTTCCAACTTTTAATTGTACTTCCCAAATACTTTTGCTAAAATTTCAATTTTAAGCGTAAGCTTTGATATTATTCATTGGTGTTGTTTATCTGAAGATGAGTTGTTCATCTTCCCGCACATTTCTTACGGATAGGCGCTATGGGGAAGTTGTTCAAACGCAAACATTTCAAGTTTTTATTTTGCAAAAACCGTCCGAACGATTGCAAAGTTACAAAGAGGAGAGTCGTGTAGACCAGCTTTCAAAAATCTGAAACTGTTGACACTACCCTGCCTCTACATCCTACAAACCTGTCTTTTCTTCAAAGAAAAATGCGACCAGCTAAGAGGGAGTGATATTCACTCGTATGAAACTAGAGGCATGGAGAACTACTGGACTGCCCAACACAGAACGGTAGTTCATGAACGTTTGCCATCCCTGCAGGCTGGAGTTCAACTTGTCAACAGACTACCAAATTCGATTAAAAGTGCCCTAATGCCCAAGGCATTTAAAACTCGCCTCAAAAACATTTTGGTCGCAGAAGCATTCTACAGCAAAAACGAGTTTATGGCACACACTTGGGAGACCATACATTAATTGATTGACTGACAGGGTGCAGAGTGGGATAATTCGAATGAATGGAGAGAGTGAATGTATAAACTGTAAGTCTGGAAGGTTCTCGATGTGAACGAATGGAACATTTTAGCTTTATAGATACCTTGTGACGATTACTATATTTATTTTATAATGTTTCTCGCAATAAAATATTTATTTAGTATTGATAATACTTGAAATATAATTGCTTCTCTTTGAAAAAATCAATAATAATTATTAAAAGATGAGATGCTACCTAATATTAATACAATGAATCCATCTTCACCAAAATCATCATATCGCCAAATTGTTGGAGGGGTTTTACAAATGCACAGAGTCTGAACTTTACGTTTCACTAGCAAAATTAAAATGGCTTTAGTTCAATTTGTGACAAAATTGTGAGCTGAATCTTCATTTAATCTAATCAAAATCTTTATTACCATACATGATCTATACAAACTAAATATCAATTCAATTAAGGTAATTTTATCTGAAATTCGTGACGAAGGAAAAGCTATCAACCCGTCCAATCACCCGCAACGTCTCCAAACAAATCAAACACTACTCCAATTCAATCCAAAACTTATAAAAGCTCACATACGAGCAAAGAAAGTTTGGTATAAAGCTTCACAGGTGTCGAGGACGTGTACAGAAAGTGGTTTGGTTTGTTAAATGAAGCTAAAGGCAAGGTTGAGGTGTTTGAGGCGCTGAGGCGAGCACTAAAGCGCCTCAAAGCGCCTCGAGGTGCTGCTCTCTGGTGGCACTTTGCTACCAGCAATTAGTGTGAGTAATTAGCATATGAGTTCTGTTTGAGTCCCTCAGGTCGAGTATAAAAGGCGGTTTCACGAGACCAACGCTCACTTTTTACAAGGTCGCTTTAATTTTTCATGTTTTGTGTTTGAGAATAATGAGGTGAAATTTTAACGTGGCGTCGGCGAATATTTTTATTATTTTAATGAAACACTTAGCTTCTCTTATGAGTCACTTATTCTAATAAATATCTTTTAAGGGGCTACACTGGTTAAAAAGAGAGATAAAAATTGAGTTACAAAAAGGGTTAAAAAAGGGAGTATTTATATTATATAGGGGGGTTTAGTTAAATTTCACATGATTTATTTATTTATTAACCAACGGTAACCCATTTTACATATAATAATTACATAGTGAATTACTTCAAGGTGACATGCATATGAATATGATATAATAATAAATTAACATGATAGTATGATGAGACTACATAATAGTAACAAGTTATGGTAACAATATAATATGTATAAGTTAATAACAATAATAAAATATACTTAAGATAACAACAAGAATAAATATGTGAATGATAATAACAATGGCATGATATTTTTAATTCCCAACCTTTCTACCTTAGGAGGCAAAGATCATCCACTGACGATTCAGTGACAGACTTTAAAATAAAATTTCGAGCCAGTCAATAGGCCTCTTAAAACTTGTTCAATAAAAGGACACAAAGGAAACCTTTGTAGCCTATGAAATAGTGTCTCTATCCATTTATAAGCTGCAGCCTAAGCAATACTTGCTAAATGTATAAAGTAAACATCCAGTGTTTTCTTGCTACGGCTAACCACGACTCAAATAAACCATCATAAAACACTTTGCCATTAAATTATTAAAATTTGAACAATTTATTACAGTTTTTTAAACTATTAAAGTTGTTATGCATGCGCTGTAGACTGAGCATTAAATGATACTTTTGAAGTTAGCTATACTCTTCATGAAAGCTCTTTTCGATGTAACATACTTAAATCTTCTCAATGACATAATAAATTAACATAGGGTAATATAGAGTAATTTATAAGTAGATATAGGTTAAGGTTTGTAATAAAAGTTCGTTATTTATTTTAATGTGTCATTAAATAAGCTTTTCATTTATTGAAGACAATTTATTGGTACGACTTCCATAATAAAAGAAATGAACAACAAAACAGCTATTCTATTCAAAACTAAGTCAAAAGCAAGCCCAGTGTTTTTGTATACCAAACTATCAAACTATTCAATACGAGTATTCAAAATTAATATTCAAAGCTATGAGAAACCCTTAGTTTTATGTTAGCAAAACCAAAACTCTTACCCATTATATTGTCAGTTAAATATTTAAAGGGCAAAAACAGACGCTGGCGGTAACAAACGAGGAAAATATTTCCCTTGTTAGAATATTTGCAAAGGGAGCAACGCAAGCAGAAAATAAGTAAACAGAAGTAAGAAAGTGACAGAAGAGAACGAAATCAATAAAAGTGGTTCCAAGCTCCCCCGCCCCAGCACCCCCTGCGGAACTTCCTTGCCGACTGTAGTGGTGGTTGCAGGAGGGAGTTGTGGGGGTACAGGCAGCCTTGAAGAATACAAATATCATGGAAAAACAGGCGATTTTCTGTTAAATGCTAAATTACTCTTACTACTGATTCGGTGTTCTTTTACTCATACTGTTGTTGCCTATTGCATATTTAATATTCCATATCTAGGTTTTACGGAGTTCTTAGGATCAGGAAACCTCTGTGTCAGAAAGAGACTAGACCTCTTCATCCATCAATCTCAACATTCATTTCATAGTCAAGGTTCACACTCTCTAGGAGTGGTCGGTGTCTCAAACCACATTCACGATCTCGAAAGTGGTGGAGGTAACTTTATGACTCTCGTAAGGTAGCGTTGTTTGCATTGTATTTTGTATACTATTCTGATTCTTAAGATAGACGAACTTGCATTTTTGTACACTTAGAAATTCTAGGTTTTCGGGTAGGAGGCTACAAAAACTCCTCGTCTATAAACTATTAAACATTTAAATCGCCGACTTTTGAGGCGAAAGGATTTGTAGTTTGACTATAGCCTTTCTCCGCTCAATTCTTGTTAACGAAACATCAGCTTTGAATAGAGACATTTTCAATTTAAGTTTCAAAATTTTTCATAGGACGGCCACGAGGGACAAAACCTATGAGTGAATTAAGGAAAGTACGCTGAGTTTTCAATGAATTTTAAATTGCCGTGTTTTAGCGGATAGCCTGACTTTTATTTAAAGGTAAATAATAAATAAATAGTTTATTGTGTTAACAATTTACATGTTATACAAACGTCAATTCTTTTGAAAAGCTAAAATTTCCCATACATTCTAACATCGAAATCCCAATCAGACATACATTTTTGACATTCACTCTCTCTCATTCATTCGAATTATACCACTACAATCCAGTAGTCAGTTAGTGTTTTCCCAGTCATGTGCCATAAACTCGTCTGTGTTGTAAAATGCTTCGGCGGTCAAAACCTTTTTTAAACGAGTTTTAAAAGCCTTAAGCTCTGGGGCACTTTTAATAGAATTTGGCAACCTGTTGACTAGTTGAACTCCTACCTGAGAAGGTAAACGTTCATGAACTGCCGTTCTGTGTCTCCCAGTTCGGAAGTTCTCCCTGCCTCTAGTTTCGTAAGAGTGAATGTCACATCCTCTTACGAGACCGCACTTAGGGGTTTCATACCGGTCGAATGAAATTAAAGATTACTAAACTACAGATTTCCATTTTAAGTTCATATATATGCATTTTCCTCATTACTAAATTAAATTTGTCATATTCCTTGTACTATGAAAAAAGATTCTGTTAATCTAAACCATCGTTATTGAATATGTTGAGCATGTTTATCAGAGCGGGCTGCCGCCTCAACATCGGTGCAAGAAGTGGCAGCGAACACTACACTAGTTATCAAACATTATCAGAGCCTCTAGGAGTGCTGGCAGGTCACTCAGCACGGCACGGGATATCCTCCGGATTATTGTGCGAGTACAAGCGACTTAATTAAGACTCTCTGTGAGAAATCTCAATTACAGGATTACAAGGGTTATTGTGAAACCGCCACGTCATGTGATGAACTACCGTAGAACGCGCAGGGTACTGCTAGATTAGGTGTATTGTACATGCACCCGCTGTCTGGCGCCTGGTAAATGACCTGTGAAAACTAGGCTACAAGCTCTCTGATGGCTCTCCTCGCCACTTTACTGGGAATTACTGCTTATGTGAAGTTTTCTTTGTAAAGATACCCGGATAAAAGTTACATTAAATTTATATGGAGCAACAACCGTACAGGGTGATTTTTAAACTCAAGCTGAAGGATTTGGAGTGTGGTCCCTGAGGCTTGGTGAAGGCAGAAAACCATACTTGTATCTGCAAAAGCGTCTTTGTTATTTGCACTGCCACCATTTTGTTTTTAATTCAGAAACAATTTCACGATTGTGACTTGAAATTAATTTGCATTCACCTTAAAACATCATAACCAGCCAGGAAAAATCATCTTAACTGTCATCAACAGCGTAAAAATTCACTGACAATTAAAATTACATTCTTCTTTATCGAATTTTCTTGGAAAATGAGATATTCATGCCATCAGAATGGTAGGACTCAGGCCGGAGACCTGAGCATCGATCCTGACCTCTATATCATGTTTTGAGCATTTTCAACCCTTATATACATGTGTATATACGCCCTTGATCATACAGGTGGCCAAGCTGAGGCCGAAGGCTGTGAACGCAGCAAACAGCCTCGCAACACTCGCCATAACAGAACATAAAGCTGAGGCCGAAGGCCGAAACGAGGCTGTGAGTGGAGCGAATTAGAGAAACAGAGATTGCCAAGGAAATTCGATTATTCATGTCAGCGGCGCTTTAGCGTTTATCTGCCTGACGGTCTGGTTTGAATTACTCAAGTTGAAAACAGCACAACTTACCTTTTTAAAACCATGCAACAATAGACTACGTTTTTTAGGAAATTATATTATAAGTAGATAGCTACCATGTTTGTTAAATTCCATCCATAAACAACATGAGGTGTTTTCATAAATGTGTCATATATAGTTAATATGAAGACAAAACTTCAAGTTCATACCTCAAGTCATCTTTGCAGTTAAAAATTAAGCGTTTAAACAAAATACTGCTGTACAAATTACGGAGTAACTCTGGACGAAATAAATTTGAGTTTCTAACGTTATTAAGTTATAGGAACAATACCCTAAATTACTCGATGGGAGTTTCGAAACGCCCTATTAATAATTGGTGAATTGTTTTTCCTAGAATAATTGTCTATGTAGTTGAGTCTGGTCAACTTGGAAACTGTATAATCCTTCAGTTTAAAATGTTGACCTATAATTATGAAATTACCAATGTAAAATTAATTGTGTTCAATTTGACCAAAAGATGTTTTAAAATCCTCTTAAGGTTCAAATTCGCAAACATTTTACAACTATGTTCCAAAACACAGATTTATCAGAGACCTGTTGCACTGGTGTCTAGTGTAGACAGTAGACAGGGTGGAGGTGGAGGTGGAAAGGGTTGCTGTCTGTGGTCTCGGTCTCAGGTCAACGAGGAAGTCGTGGTGGGCCCAGATGGAGGAACTGAGGCGGGACACCAGAGGCATCTGTCGGCCAGATGAGTCTCTACTTCACCGTCTGCTGTAGGTGGTTGTGGTTCCTGGCTCTCTTCATGTCAATGTTTACACGTGACCTAATACTGTATGAAGAGGCATATTGTCTATTGTTTGATACGAAGCTATGCGAAAAACTAACAGCTAATTAACAACTTTGTTAGAGAAGCCAAAGGAGAAATGTTCATAAAAATAATTGTTCATAGTTTTAGATTTGAAGGTTTAAGTTTTAGAGTTAAATTTACTGCCCCAGTGTTCATTGTTTCCTCACGAAGTTAAACCAGCACACATACATTCTGCATATAACCTCAACATAAAAACCTTTTGGACAATGGTTTTCTCTCTGGAAAATGAACATTTACTTGTTCTGGAAATTCCTTAGGCCTTCGGAAAAGACACAAAAATAATACTTATTAGCGATTTTCCTTGAAAATATTAATTTATTTTATTGGGTTTTACTTATATTTTAAAATTATAAATAATTACACACTTTCTCCATTGGGTATTACTACTTATAGTCATTTAGTGTAAAAAGATCGTGTAACCGTGAAACATTCAAATTTGTGTGTGTGATTCAACAAATTATTAAAACTATTGGTATGGTATACTGACAGAAGAACGCAGGATTTTATACAAATTTCACCCCGAGTAAGGCATGCATTTTCAGATTGCAGGCACATTATTATATTTCAAAACATCTCATTGTTAAATGTCTCTTCGCTCTAACCCCAAACTAAGACAACTAAGAAAGCTGTGTACACGTACAAATATGATACAATCGGCCTGAAAGCTGCAAAAAATTGAAAGCTGTTCAAGGATTTGTAGGGCGAGTGGTATGATATCATGGACAATTTTTTTGGCATCCACACACACGAGTTTATATTGTTATTCACTCTCGCCCACCAACAGATCTGAACCCAGCAGAAAAACGTTCAAAGACGTCTTCAGGAAGAAAATTTATACCTGTTTGAACATCGACGCCATAAATTCCGTCGTTGGAAGACCCATAAATACCACGAGTGCAGTGTGTCAGGAGTACCAACTTTGCGGACATAAATAATCTTGGTGAAACACAAGTTGGCCAACATGACACAGCTACTGTCCCCGTGTCAATACTAGACCACATTACTGACTGTATATCATTGGAGACCACACACAACTTCTGCTTCCCATTACTGTTTCCGTCTGCAAGTCTCTTCTGTCTCCATCTTCGTCTTCGTTCTCTCTTCTCCTCCCCTATTTTTCAGTCTCGCCCCCCACCATTTGTTTATCCTAATTAACCCCAAACATTCCTTGAAGCTAAATATTTAGCGCGGTTTTTGCTCGCAAGGGATTCACCGATTGGTGGTGGGTATAACAGAACTGCTTGGTTTTAAATACCCATTAACGGAGATGTCACATTTCAGTTCTTGCTCGAGTGAAACGTAATGTTTGTTAGCTTTTTATCGGTTAAACTATTCAACGTTAATTTACCCAACTAAAAATAAATGTATCTGGAAAGTTAATAGTTCAATAATCTTCTTCGGCACTTTCTGCCGTGTATAGATACTATATATAAGATTAAGTTCACTACGCAAAACTAGCCTTTTCGGGACCGGAAAAATTCGCAGCTTAAATGTAGTTTATTTATTAGATATTTTCTAAGGTTGAAATATTATTGCGAATGTTGTCTATCGCTTTCAGTGCACAAAAAATACAACGTTTCGCGATGTGAAATCTCATCCCGTCTTCAGGTGAAAAGTGTAGAAGGTTAGGTTCCAAACCCCGAAACGTGTTCTTCGTGTTCACTAAAAACGATGGAAATACTCGAAATTATATTTCAACCTCAGAAACTATCTAATACAAAATTTAATTTATGCTGCGATTACATCAGTAAAACATCTAACGTTACCCAACCCGAAACCCCAATAGCTCAAAAAAGAATCGATCCTCTCACCACCGTTTCCTATTCCGTCCACACATCGGTCAATTCAACAAGTCCAACACTAGTTTCCATTCGGTCCAACTCAACAGCAAACCATCGAAATGAGCAATAAAAATGTAAATTGTTTTCAACAAGTGGAGAGCCAGTGTTGGGCCCGGCGGGGCGCCGGGTTTACACGGGCCGCACCACCTCGGGCCGGGCCCCCGGGGCCCGTGTGATTTGAGGCCTACACCGTGCTCTGGGTGGCGTACATCAGTAATTGTTGTGCTTTATTAATAATCTCGTCTAAATTACGGCTTCGGAGCCCTTTCTCGGCGCAATCTACAGTAAATCTCCTCCTCAGTTTGTTGGTTTAAGATGTTAATACCCGCGGTAACCTCTGACCTCGCGATGAGGTGAGTTGTGTTATGATCGCGCCAAGTCCATATCTACCTCTGAGATATATTTCCGGCCGACCAAACTCGGATGGCCGGGCTTGGATTTATTTTCGTCTAAGGATCGTAAAGTTAACACGTTCAGGTTAGTTTGTTTTAAAATCTAATAGGAGCTTCACACGGTCGGTGATTGGCTTCGGAACCGGTATATGTGAGAACTCTATTTTCAATATTGCTGTGAGTTATTTGAGTGGAAATGTAACTGAACGTGTGATAAACAACGGCAATAAATACCCCCTTAGAGGAGAGGGCTCAGCAATCAGTTTGAAATACGTAAGTTACTCATTAGTATTTACTTTGTAAATACGAGTATCATGTGAAATACCAATGTAAGTTTGGAAAGGTACCATTTACTTTTACTAAAGATCGTGCAGTTATGGTATGGTTTATTGCGCATAGATGCCACATGGCCGAGGCATGAAAATCAACATAAAAGCGGCAGCCCAAGCACCGATAGCGCTGTGAGCGCTGCCATATCTTGATGTATGTTGATTTTCCTGCCTCAGCTATGTGGTATCTATGCGCAATCTACCTACTATAACATAATCCTCGCATACACCGACATCCACCCAGAGTCTAATGGGAAGCTCTAATGTATATACATCAAAATTTAAAAACCCTAGTTTTAGCTTGAAAAAACTAAACAAATTTAAAGGTTGTTGGTTCAGCAGTACAATCATAACGAAGCAATTACGATGTTCCAAACATCGCCTTCAAACATTCCCACCAAATGTCTCCAGAAGTCTATCTTTTCCATTGAAACCCCTTTAGAAAATCAATTGCCACCTTGTCAGGCAAATCCAGCGCAACGATTTACCAAGTGTATGTTTTATGTGACTTTCGACCATTATATCTTATGTGGAAAATAGACGTTTTAACTCCCCAGCGAAATCTGCAGAGTTGAATTTCTCAGTTTGTCTTATTATCTTCCGACCAACAGGCATGTAGGTCATGCAAATCGCATTGGCAGAGGTTTTCGTTCAGCAAATTTCGTTAAATACTTCGTCGCCACTTATTTTTCAAAGCTGTTCTTATATATAAGAGAAGAGGGACGCCAACCTCAACGCCAGCCAAATAAACTGAACTGATTAACATAGTTTAGTCTTATTTGATCACCTTTACAACAAATTAAAACCAACCCAACTAAGATACTTTCCCACTAGACAGCTGGAGGAATCTGACTTTATAGTTTGTTATGTTGCTCTCCATACAGTATTCCACAACTCTATTCACTCACCCCTATACTCGTATAGTTATCAAGTGGTTTTCAATGTGCAGCAAAAGCACACGCATGACTTGAACTACTAACAAGCCTCACCAGTTTATCAGTACATGGAAACCCCGAGACAAAGCCGCAAGTGGTTCGCACATGGAGGTGCTGCTATCTATGAGAGATGAGGGTAATTATTGGCAGGACAGCTGATAACAGAACTGTAATGAGTACCTCTATCAACGGACATGTTGAGTAGATAATGTAGTTTACAAGAAACATGGAGTAGCAACAAAACACGCAACTTGTTGTGAGGTCCTGTGTTCTTGTGTTTTGTTACGTAAGAAACAATCGTTATCGTTTCAAATGTGTCGCAATATGGTAAAAAGCGATTAAATGATTTTTAGCTTAGTAGTAATTGATTATTCACAAGGCTCTAGAAATAAGAGCTATCTAAGGAGATTAAGGTCGTGAGCTATAAACATGAAACTGTATAACCGGAAGGCATTAAAACGTCATCAGAAAAAAAGAAAAGATGATTTTTTGCACAAATGTCCATAAAGTGATTATACTGTCTCATTCTATCTCCTAAGTAATTTTATAAATTCCCAGTATACTATATGATCACAATAAAATAACTAATTCAGTTTATTAATTACACCAATATCTTGATTTATACATTTTTAAAATACCAAAAGGTTATATAAATAGATAAATAACTCACAGTTGCAATTAAACTAATTTCGGTAGTATTTCGGCTTCGCCATTATCAAACAAATACATCAACCAAAGACCTATTTTGATGTAGGCCTATTGGTTTAATAACCGCGAAGCCGAAGTATCTTGATTTGAAATATTCAAAAGTGTATATTATGAAATCAGATCATAAATACAGGTTTTATAGCATAAACCCCTAATTTCGGGGGAAGCACCTCCGCCAATAGTTTTCTTCCGATGGAAAACTATCTTACTTTAGCTGGTAGTCTTTTATCTAACCAGAGATTAACAACATCAACAATTTTATAACAATCAGATCAAAATATGACTTGCAGAGTTGTCATACAGATAAATACATAATTTTATTTAAATATATGCATTTTAAGGTTTTCTATTTGACTCAGTAAGTATTGGGAAGCTTTCGGTTTTGTCCTACGACGGTTCATTTCGTAAGACAATAGAAACGAGTAGCTCTATCTTCTATAGTTGTATTATTTATAACCAAGAACATAAATATATTAGTTTGCTAAGTACATTGCTTTAATATTGTATATTCTCTTTTGATTTACAATAGGATATGCATAAGAAGTCAATAGTCATAAACCAGACGGTTGAATAAGAGATTGCATTACTATCCCAGTGTGTCAATCTTTGCCCATTTGTTATGTTCACACAAAATTCACAAGGTGGACTGGGCTCATGTAAGGGTTTCCCTTGCTGGGTTTCCCAAAAGTGTTCTGGATTGCTTAGGTTTATATTTGAAACTGAACATACGTATAAATACATTTTGTCATTTTGCACTAAACACAGCTGCTTTTGACACATGTATTGACGTGCTAAAGTGTTACTTTTAAACCAAGGTAAATAAGGGATTGTTTTGATGATCTTTTTCTTCCTAGGGAGATTATCCGAGGGAGGATTGTTATAACGCTATAAGAAAAATATCATTATAAAGATTTTTTGTGGCATAGACATCGGCTGGCTGAACTAGATTGTTTTGAATTTTAACACTGACTTAAGTAAATCAATGTAACATCTGTTTCTTCAAAACAAAATAATTCAGACTGCTGAGTTGAAATGAAATGAAATTTTTGTTTATTCCATGTATGCACGAATAAAATACAACATTAACATTTTTTGACTAGTTTAAAACAATGTTTGCTTAAGTATCTTTATTATATTAAAACGTACATTGACATTTGTTTCTCATTATTATTTGCATTTGACAAAAATATCGTTAAACACTCAGCCTGAAAGTGACTTTTTGACCTTCGGTCGCGAGACCTCGTTTCAAAAAGTGTCACTTTAGTACCTAATGATGAAATATAGGCTCCTATTACAAAGACAACAATTTTATACAATTCTGCAGATAAAGTTTTGGTTATTACACGTTGAACACAAATAAAAGAAATAAAAATAGGTTTTATTGCTGTATGTTTAAGAAAGTAGAAGAAGAAGCGTGTCATAAAATAAGATTAGAGAGAGAAACGCAGCGGAGCCACCTTGGAAAGGAAAGGAGCAGAATTATCGATTTTATAACTAATTTTTGAGTAAAACATTCGGTCGAAGACCAAGAAATATCCTGGGATGCCCTATAGTCCATCTATAATAACTAGTCATAACTTAAGACAATTTTTCAATGAACTGTATAGACTATAGGCCTACCTTATCTAAGGTCACATATTAGTTCATTTATTTAATCGGTTACAGTGTCATAAGATTTCAACAATGAAGGCACATTAACTATTATTTTTATTGGTTTCCAACGCAATTGTGCAAACATAGTGCTGAGTAGCACATTTGAACCAACGTTTGTTCGTTTTCATGAGTCGTTTTAAAATAGTTTGCAAATTTTCTTTATATTGTATGTGTAACCAATGTAAGAGAGTCGAAACGGAATATCTCATTCTGCATGCCAGTACAACATGAAACTCAAACAAGAAACAATAATGAACGTACAGAATCAAGAAACATGCGATAGTGTGGATATGTCACAATGTTAAACAATACTATGTAGTCATAATATTTATCAGTGCAACATTACACGTGGAGGAAGTTATAGAACTAAACTTTAAATAACAATACAAGTTTTTTATAAATAAAAAAAGTTATCGTTTTAAAAGTAAATCTTGGTTACATAAAAGTAATAGTTATTACTTTACATTAATAAGAATTTTAATAAATAAGCTTAGTACATGTTTCACTAATATGTTAACGCTTGTTTTCCTTTATTCCAAGATTTACTACACTCAAAAACTTTGAATTTTAGTAATAGGATTAGAGTACATTTTGAAGCTCATCGCTTGAAATGTTTAACAAACTCCCCTTTAACACTAAATTTAACACTTTAACTCCTTTAAAAAAATAGCTGGGAAACTATTACATACTCCCAACTGATAACAGATCAGCTAATGACTTTGTTTTGCCAAAACACAACTAAACCATTACTTCATAAACTAACCATTTCACTATTTACCATTTTACATTTTAGGCCAGTACGTGAATGTTTAATATAAATTATAGTTTAAATTTATATGCATTTTGGATATTAGTATGAAATTAGGATATATTTACTATGCAATTCATGGTAATAGAGTCTTACCAGTGATGTAATTCAGCACAGTAATGTATTGTAAAATGACTAAATTAATAAAGAAAAGGTTAAAATATGATACAGAGAGTTGCAGATGAGGGTATAATAGATAAAACAAGTAGTACAAGAAGGTAATAATTATTATAAAAATACTACGTTAGAAAACGTTTGTATTTTTATATGAGAACACTAAATACATGACAACTAGTTTTGATTAGGCATGGAGAGATGGAGCTCTTCATATTAGGTTTTATAGAAGTTAGAAATTACTTCACATTATCTAGTGATAGAATTTTAATGTTATTCAATTAAGATTAATTAGATTGTATTAATTTTGTTGGATTAAAATTAAATTCCTTGAATTCTGCAACTATAACCAATAAAAAACGTTACTATTACATTTCAAAAATAAAGAAAATAATTGTTTTTTCTTTCGATCTCAGTTAAATCAACGTGTATGAATAAAGCTTCAAGTATTTATTTAGTAAGGATTACAACAAAGAACATTTCGAGCAAATAGATTTTTAAATCACCTAAAGAATTCACCATACACATAATACAGAACATAATATTCCTAAAGCTGTCTTTATGAATCGATCACTGTAAAGCTGTTACCATAGAAACAAACGGCCACTATAATTAGGTTGTCTCGAAAATCATAACCCCGCAAAATTATAATTAGCCATCAATCTCACTTAAGGTTCGGCATTAATTCTGTCGTAATATATTTGGGCTAGGCAATTTACATATTAAGCTCGCGTTAAAACATAACCGCCTTAATCTAATTAGGGAGATAATATCTTTCAAGATTAATGTCGGCTGTATAGTTTATCGGTTACACCTGACCTACAAGACCTTTAGACTTGAGCGAGCGTTGTTAGAAACGAACTTTGAACCGTAACTGAAATAAGGAGATGTATTGTGAAATATACTAACTGCTTGGATTTTACTGTTAAGATTTGGCTGACTGCCGAAAATTCGTGGAACTCTTAATTTCAGAAATTGTAAAATACTCGTAATACTGTTTGAAAAGTATTAATATACAACCAATTTTACACGAGCATTTAAATTACAATTTTCTTGTTTTTATAGTTGAAACAAAATTTATTACTTGTTTGACTATCGTCTGATTTCGAATTTACCTTACACTATAGCGTAAAAAAATAATTATTACCAGTACTAAAATATAATAACTTTTAAGGCGTTTCGAACCAATTCAAGATTTAAATGAACTTTCGATTGAATTTTAATAAACATAACCATCACGCAAAACAAGGGTTAGAAAATTAGAGTTTAAAACTCTTTTTAATCTAAAAGTTGTTAATTGTGTTATTTAAATTAAAAGTCTGTTTTTTTACCAAAGTATGAAAGTAGAGGTGTGAAGGTAATATAGGAACGTTGGCTAAGTAGTTTACAAAACGTATATGTATTATGCTAGAAAATAGTTTTTTGTAACTATTATTTTGCTATATTAGTTACCATCATCATTACTTAGTTGCCATAAACAGGCTTGCTTTTGTTTTAAAGAATTCAGATAACATTTTTACCGATGTGTAAAGTCAAGTTTCAAAAAAATCTTTGTCCATCATCATGTAATATAAGGTTATCATTACATTTTTACAAAAGGTCGGTTTTTAAACTAAACAGGACTTTGTTTTGTATGTACAGTGTAGTAAATAAACAAATGTTAACAGTCATCATGACAAAGAATATAATTGTAAAACTGTAAACAAAGCTATGGCCAAACTTTTTGCCACCTATTATTGAATGACTCCCTTTGACACCCATTTCAAAAACGACCCCAAGATGAATGTATATGACACCCAAACAAGCCATATGTGGCCGCGTTATGGCCAACACCTCATTAGGAGCTGTGAACTGACCTAATTTTATCCCCGGAGTCTTTGTGGACGCGGCTCCACTCTCCACTTCCGTCACCTCATCTCATCAATCTTCGTCCCCGGGCGACCACAGCCTGCTCTAGCAGTCACCTCTGGCCAGGTGCTGTGACACCTTCCGCGGCTCTACGATCAACGAAAAAGTAAAACTTTGACAGTACAATTTCCCTCAACTGTAATAGTTAACTTGCGGACCGCAATTTACTTTTTAACGTTATACGCATTACCTACCCCCACTTCCCATAAAAAACGGTTACGACGGAATCTCCAATCTTAAGAGTGTTCAGTGGCGCTGTTTTTGTCCCAAAAGAACAAGTACTTTCATGATACCAGTCTTACAACTTTAATCGAATCTTTTCGAAACACGATTTAAAAAAAAAGAAAAATGTACTGTAGTTGCTGCACTGACTAATTTTCTTTAACATCCTTTTAGTTTAGTAGTAAAACAATAAATTAAATTATAAAACTTCTTCAAATTTTAGATTTACGCCAGGGTTTTATAAATGAGTTAATGGAAACTCGCCTCAGAGAAGTCACTAAAGCTCTTGATTCAATTAAAGTTTACTCCATAAATATACAATAGAAATTGTGAGAGTGGGCTGTCTAAAAAATTATGTTTTCACATTGTTCTTATGAGACGAAATTTAAAGTCATACTGTCATGGGCACTCTTAATCGGGAAGGTCTACCCAACAACTCTTCGTAGTATTCTGTGCATTCTCCTTCTTTTTCCAGCCCTTTGATAGTCCATGACTTTTGAAGCTTATACTATCTTTATGCATATCCAACACTATGTAAAAGCCACCCCTATTTTGGAAAATAAATTATTTCTCCAAGAGGTGTATTTGCCTATAGCCAAAATCTGGAGGTTAATTCGATCCTTAAGGTAGACACTTATAACCGTGCTAAACCAGTGGTTCGGATTACCATAAGACCTTTCTATGGATTAAAAATGGCCTTTGTAGTACCAAACTAGCTCGTCGTTACTACAATTTTTCAAAACTTCTTTTTTAGATTATAAAATAATTTTATTGCGGATAATTTTATTTTTAGTGAGCTATGTACACAGGACGATTCGACTTCTGTAGTCTTCAAGAGGAAGATAACCTAAAACATGACACAACACAGCTGAATTACTCTTATTTCAGCCGCATATAATTACGTAAAAAACTGTACTGTCCTTTGTATTGTTGTTTGTTAAATTGAGCTATATCAGTCTGCTCATTACCAGGAAATCAGTTCGTGATAATTCCCAAAGTTTCTAAAATGAGAAACGTATACAAATACTATTTTGTAATGTTGTCCATTAAAACAAAATGACGCTCTTACTGTCACAGCTCTTCCTTGGCTCTCAATCACCCCCAGGAAATTTCTCTTTACGCAATTAAAACCCCCACAAATCAGATAAAAAGACCACCACAACGAACATCAACCATGATGCTTCATACCTACAAACATGATACAACCCCTGACTGCTCGCTATGCCACATCGCGGGTAGGGGTGCTCAGGCAAGTCAAGAGTCCGCGGTAACGATGGGTGGACAGAACACAGCGAGCGAGAACCTTTCATAAGTGAATGAAAACTCAGAGACAAGGGAAGGGGAAGGGGTTGGAAACAAAGCGGGCGTGTGCAGAGTGTAGTGGCTTCATTAGGGAGAGACATGCACCAGAGTATACATACAACCCCTGCCTGCTGTAGAGAGTAGAGGGTGTCCTGTTCCGGTCGTATTGTCCAATTTGTACAGTGTGAAACTCTAGCAATGGCTCAATTCCGTTGATTTCTACTGGGGGAGCTGTTTGGTTTCATGTTCATCGTTGAAGCAATTCCGAAAAGTTAAATTGTTTAGTTAAAATTTTAGTATTTCCATCGGTTTTTGTATTTTGACGTGGTAAATGGAAAAATCACTAAATCACTATTTGAGATGCCGACCACTCTAATGAGGGTATTTTAAGGCAAATATGTGGTGAGGGATAAGTGTGATGAGTGGTAGTAACGAGTTATGAGGTGTAGTCTTGTTACAAACTAAGGCCGACTCTTCCTTAGAATGGGTCATTAATTAATAGCCCAATGACCAATGGAAATACAAGGACCAACGGCTTAACGTGACTTCCGAACCACGCAGGTGATGGTCTGATATGTCTAAACGATGGTAGAAGTTGATGCGGGTATCATCAGATGATCACTGAGACTATCTGAGCCGCTTTAGACCTATATCATCCTCAAAACCTGACCTCCATGAAGCTGGATTACTGGACCACGCCTCGAGTCCCAGTCAAATCAACGTTGGTACTGTGAAACTTTTAGACAACATAATTACAAAAAAGGTAAAACAAAGGTAAAGTAGAACTTAGAACTACAAATTCCTACCACTCAACCTTTACCTAGCGTCGCCGTATAGTCACATTACAAATTGTAAGTGGTGACTGCGGGGATCAAACGGGGAGTGATGAGCTCCGGAGTCTCGCGCGATACCAATCCACCACGGATCCACTAATGTAGACTTTAAACGAAAAGGAAGATACGTGAAAATAGTTATAGTAGTAAACTTTATACAATAGTTTATTATTTTCAGGCTTTTCAATTACTTTGGTCCACATTTCTCGTATTTCATTGTCACTTTTTTGCAACATAGTTGTATCTATAATCAAAAGATTGTCAACATTATCATGTACGATTGCGTATTAAAATAAAATACAGCAAGTGCTGATAGGCAATTTAGGCCTAGTAATTTTACGATGTTTTGATTAAGCTAGTAGGCCTACTTGAAGCAATTCTAACAGCAATTTAACACATGTCTCTTGAATGCATATATAATACTGAACTTAATTATTAGAATTGTTTTTCTAAGAAATCCTCAACTAATAACAGTGGCCAATTCAGAACCGTATAAGCCCACAGTATAATTAAAGCAGTACTCAAAATAATTTCATAAACTGTTATTTGCGAAAATAATGAGTCTGTCCACATTGTGCTGATCGATGATAACATGGAAATCTCCAGAGAGGGCCGTAATTAAGGACAACATTATCGAAATAAGTGCCAAAATAACAACTTTGCAGCAATCATTGTAGAGATAATAGAAGCTGAAATTACTGTAAATGTAATTACTATCATATTTGTAATGTCGGGCCTATTAACATGGTTAATGCTCATGAAATTTAATCAGGTTTATAAAACAGGGGAGACTTGTATGTGCTTGCATCGACGACACCAAGTCCAGGAAAATATGATATAATTTCGAAATAACCAAGGTAATCTTTATTTCCTAAGAAACTATCTGGGATTTTTGCTTGAACGGGTTGGTATAGTTGCAAATTTTACATTGATTTTTCATTTTACCATTCAATGAGTTATTTGTATTTAAAGCTTTTAGCAGTTTAAGCCAGTTTTCAACTTATCCATAATTACAGTGAGTCCTACGAAAATATTCTTTTGATTTCCAAGTATACTCGTATATTTAAGACCAATAACGTAGAAAACAAGAGTATAAAATACTGTAGGTAAAAGGTAAAAAGTTACAGTTTGTCTTGTTTAACGAGGCGAAGTTCGACTACAAAGATCTTAAGCGGAGTGATGAGCCCCAGAGTCGCGCACGATTCCAACCCGCCACGGGTCCGCTAACAACTGTAAGCCAACTCGTATTTAAAAAACGAAATCCCTGGAAATTGCACATTGGCCAGCCTAGAGATTTTCATTATTATTTGATATCTTTATCCATCTTTGTGTTTTATTATCTTATTCGTAAAGAACAAGAGCCTAAAAGGATGTCGTAAAAAGTCAGGAGTCATTAAAACAATTTTTCTGTAGAAAATTGTGTTACCGTTTTATGGCTATCAATTAACATGATTTAAAAAGGCCAGCACAAAATAATGAAAATACAACTAACTCATCTTCATTTTCAGAAAAATATTGACAATATGATAGCCTTTTCAGGCAGCTCATTGAGCTGGTGCAAGAATTTTACAAGGATTCAAAATCTCGTTGTCGTCTCGTTGTAGATCCCATTCAATGACTTTTCCTCAAGCTACTACACAAAGTTAGCATGTCGACGATCACACTCACAGGAGGACGGCCGCAACCTAGGAGACAGATGACCAGGCTGCGGAAGTTGACCTGTCAATTAGCAGACGGCAACACTGGTACACCACCGCAACCTTTGACACACAACCATAAATTACAGAAATGGACTGTTAGCACGCTATCTGCAATAATGAGTCCAGTGGTGTCCAGTTGCACCTTTCTCAAGTCCACCGCCGCCGTAGCCGAGCACGCTTATCCAGCGGACACCTCATGGTCAGCTGAGTGGACAGTGGTGTGGGTGGCGGCGGTGTGGGGGTGGTGAGTTTTGCATGTAGTGGTGACAGAAGCAATGGCAAAACTGAGAGCGAGAGAGAAGTGGTGGTGAGGATAGGCTAGATGGTCGGGTGCTGAAAAGACCATGCACTGCACTGTACTGCATG
This sequence comes from Matsumurasca onukii, assembly GCA_018831715.1. Taxonomy (NCBI): domain Eukaryota; kingdom Metazoa; phylum Arthropoda; class Insecta; order Hemiptera; family Cicadellidae; genus Matsumurasca; species Matsumurasca onukii. The sequence goes on along the minus strand of CM032063.1, from coordinate 33,989,203 downwards.
CTACCTTGGCAAGCGGTATCCGGAAAGATGACGTGGAGAAGGGATTTATAAGATACTTAACTCTGTATAAGACAGCGTGAAGCAACCCTTCGCGAAACGCAAAAATGTTATGGGTTATTTTCACCTGAAGATGGGTGGGGTTTCAGATACCGAAACGTCGTGTTCTTGTTGTTCACTACAGAAAGATGGAAAATGTCTGCAATCATATTTCAACCTCAAATTTCCCTTGGGGTGTCGCTATTGTTTGGTGCCGTAAAGCAAAGTCACCGGTGGGTGGAAGGTTATTTGGGAGGGGTTTGGGTAGGTGTCAAGAGAAAAATAAGGTAGTTCTCCACATTTATATTACTCGATTCGATTTTTTTAAAGTAATGGTATTTGTTTTTGATTTGGAAAAAGAGCAGTTCATGCAGATAAGAGGATTCAGCCGGTTAGTATAGCGCTCACCGACCGTCGACTTGGGGTCGTGGACTAAACCTTTCACACAACGACCGTTAATGAAAACAACTAAAACTACTTAATATACATACTTACTTACTATATTTACTAAGGAATAACTCAGTTTTGTGCTAATTCAGCATATATACTGTGCTATTTGAACTGAAGACACCCATTTTGAAGTGGGAAAATTTTCTTCAATAGAAAACGGATTTTTTGTTGCTTCTTCTATTAAGAGGCTAAACAAACACTTTGCAACGTACCTCTTCTAGAAAATAGAATGTACTCATTACTTTACAAATTATAAGATTCATTACAACTCCTCCTTCATGTGAAACAATTCTGCATGCAAATCCTGGATATCTTCATCCCAATTATCCACCTATGGACGATTAGACCATCTTCCTGCAGCTAGTTGAGGTATGCAAGCACTAACTAGCTTGCGGTAATTAGTGCTTGATAGAACAAACATTGTTAGCTTTATGACCGGCGTGAAAGCAAAGTAAAGCTGAGTCGTCAGCATTGCGTGAGATACACCTCTAATGCTCAATGACTCGGCTTAACTAAGAAAACAAGAATAATAATTGGATTTCATACTAATTTGCAACATCGGTGCAACAATCATAAAACTTAACAAACGTTAAATTAAAAACGTGCGGCGCGGCCGGGAGGCGCCTGGTTAATATTCTTTTCTGCAGAATGCACATCGTTCTCGTGTATGAATGATGTACTAGTGTTTAGACTTACTTGTGTTTCTAGTGCGTGGTCACAAATTAGCATACGTTGGTTTTAAATTAAATTTTGTTCACTCCTAGTGATTGACATCTGATGTGATCTACATACTTTCATGTAGCACTCGTCAAAGCTCCTCAATGTGCAACTCTTGTTCTTCAGAAGTTCAAAGTGTTTACTTGTGAATTTTGAGTAAATAGATTGTTAAAATTTAAAGAGGCCACTCTCTATTTGTCCCCTGCGTGTAGCCTATACCAGAGAGGACAAGATGTATTCCGCCGTAACTTTCCAGTCTAAGCAAGTCTCTTTGACATTTTCTAAGGTTCTAATGTAGATGCATTTTATGTACACGTTTATTTAATTTAATTTACAACATTATGAGTACTGAACTTAGTGATTAGTCTAAAGAATATTGTATCAAAACACTTCCTTTTATTAGTTATATTTTGGTAGCAGATTTTATTGTTAATGCAATTCACAATTGCAATTCCACGTTTGAAATTTGTTGTTGACGGTAGAAGAATTTCTAAATTGTATATATTATTTCCGACGTGTTTCAGCTGTTAGTGAAAAAGGAGAACACGACGTTTCGGGTTCTGCAGTCTGATCCCGTCTTCAGGTGAAAAGTAACCTAATAAATAATACAAAACATATAAGAACGTGAGTAAGCAGCACTGTTGACTTATCAAACACAACCAATTTAAATGTGCGTTTGAGTGTTCTTTTAGATAAACTAATAAAATCGTAAAATATTAGCCTAGAAATAAATGCAACAGGCACAAAATCATAAAGAGAAACGACAACCAGAGAAACTAAGTACGACAATGACTGGTGACAGCTGTATCAACCGACTCCTCAATCGATGTTAATCATATTAAAATCAAGCTTAAAAAGGTATTTTGTAAGAAGTTATCTTGAAAGTTGAGTTGTAATATTGAACGATTATTATAAAGAATAACGCGTTTGAGATAAAAACAGTATTTGATGAAGACAAGCAGCTTTGCTGTTCGAAAAGCGACTCATATTCTAAATGTTCTAGATAGTTTATATTTCAAATTTGTGTTAAGTATCAAGTTAGTGAGTAACTACTAATTTCAAATATTTTTAATAATTACTAAATTCAACTAATTTTGAGTTCTCGTTCAGTATTATAATTGTGAACAAGCGAGCTCTTGGCTATTTCGTCAACAAACAAATGTTGTCAGGCATTACAAAATTACCGGTTCAAAAAAAACCTTAAAAACCTGTTAGAGCTTTTAGTTAGTGAAGCAAAACTCACTAAAATATAAACCAATTCAAACCCAACCCCGAGATCTACAAAGCTCAACAAAGCACACACTCGTGGAGACCTACACAGCACCGGCAGTTACGAGCGCTCTAGGCGACGAGGGTTCGGCTTCCAACTGACGGAGTCTATGACGACTGGAATCATAACATAATGCAAGGTTTGCATTGTAGTGTGCATTGTTTCATGGCACAATGCTGGGGCACGCGCATATCGATATCGTGCTGGGCGCTCATCCCCGCCCCCCGCACAACAGCGCACGTCCGTTCCCACAAACACAATGATTACAGCCATCGTGGGACGCGAAATTCATCCACTAAACCTGCGTTCTTTTTATTCCCTCGCCACTCGTTGTTTTCGGCCTTTTTACCCTCGTGTGAAGGGGCGTGACGGACCAATATTGCTTTTTTGTCCGAGCGCGTTCGGATTTATTGGTTTGATTTGCGTTTTTACGGGATCGGTGACGTTTTGGTGAATTATTCATGGTGGTATTAAGATAATTGCATTCTACAAAAGTAAACATCCTAAGCAGGGCTTTGTGGAAATTATTAAATTATTTTCCCGTTTTATTCATAGACAAAAGGCAAAACAGCAGCATACTATCAGTTTTTTATATAAGGGTGCCTAATTCGATTAAAACTGCAACTTTGTTGTCTTCTAACTATTGAAAATTAATTATATGTTATTCCTTCTATCCTCCTTGTTTTATCAAGAAGAAAATCAGGCTGACACATATCTTATATTATGTTAACGGTTCGCACCTTTCTAATTTCTTTGAACGTACAGCATGTCAGCTGAGTTAATTTAAAAGTTACGAGTAGTTTTAAAAGGGTAATTTGCAAGTTACTCCTTTGAACCTAAAGATCAAAACGTGTTCAGGATATTCCTTGTTACAGCCATTTTTAATATATAAGGGTGTTGTGAAAACTTGTAGACACTGCGTACGTAACGTAGTATTATGAAATGAAATGCACATAGTGAAATCTAATAGATGTAATCATCATTAATAGTTGAAGGCTAAATATTCTTAAATGTTACGATCGTTACAATGCTATGCAGTAACAAATTCCCATGTACACGTTTTGATCTTGCAGTTTTAAGGAGTTACTAGCAAATTACCTTCTATAAACAAACCTTTAAATAACTAACTCAACTGACATGTATAATATACACTGAAAGAAACTAGAGCGGCGCGAAACCATTAACAACAATGACACCTCAATCATCACGTTTCGGAAGTCACTAGCCGTGTCATCATCAATAGCATCATCGCCCCATATTTACCTTCACCCATTGTGCTCTATACACACCGGAACTGCCGGAGCGACTCAATGGGTCTATGAAGTCACGGTGAGCGAAATTTTGACAATAATCGACTCCGGGTGATGGATGTGCCATGGTCTAGTGGTGCGCTGGCGCCTTCCTAATCACTGGCAGCCCTTGGCCCGAAATATCCCCCTTTCCGAATTTGCGTAGTTAACCTTCCGGGGTTAATCTGAGACTTGGGGGGTCAGCCGGGCGGCGGTAGAAGTGTGTTTCGGGCGCCACCAGGGAGAAGTGTGGCATGGTTGAATGACAAACCTCGGCTGGAGGGTTGAAGAAGTTGGTTAGGTTGGAGGTTGGTTAGGTTAGGTTGAACAATATTGTTTCCGGTCAAAGCAAGTGTCTGAAACGATCGGTTTCTTAGGGCTAAGTCACTTTTAATTTTTGATAATTTGTTTTGAACTTTGACGTTGACCACAAACATACGTATTTCCAAACTGATACAATTATTTAAATAAATATAAACAATTGTCTTATATTGAACAATCATTTAGGCCGCATCTCCTAAATAAGTAGTAAAACAGTTTATACATAACTAAAAAGACTTTTGAATAAACCTAAAGAAACACCATTAAAATTATTAGAGTGGATGATTCTACTTACAAACATTGTTAAGTTTCTAATAACTGTTTTAATTGGATGTATACATATGTTATTAACCGTAGACTGTGCACAAAAGTAGCGAAATCAGATTTTGATTGCATCTGTTTCTCGTGGTGTACCACAAGGTTCTATCCTTGTGGTCTCTATTATTTTCACTTTGTATTGACAATGTAAGTAGCTAAATAAGATTTTCTACTTTTATCAAGGAGACACCTGATAACTGACTTAAGTTGACAGCGATAATTTATTTTGTTTGAAAACGTTAGCATTGTTTTCCAAGATTTCATATCACAGACATAGTTTTCAAGAAATGTTTGACGTAGTCATGGTTTATCACAAAGAAGTTACGCCAAGTTGTATTACATTGAACAATACGAAAGGAAATGCATACTAAACCTTGCAGACTGTTACATTTCAAATTAGATTCAAACAAGACTCCGGCGCCAACGCGATGTGAACGAATAAACCTCATAATAAGAATTAGTTTATTTAGATTTCGCCATCAAACTGCATTACACTCTTGAATTTACAACTGAAAGATAACCATTGGAAATTTACATATAGGAAACCTGCATTGTAATAATTACGCAAAAGCCAATTAAGTCACCGGATCGGTCATAAAATAAACAAAGCAAACTTAATTGGAACTAAATTGAACAAAGTAAATAAAGTGGCAATTAACGAATTACGGGCAAAAACGTATTTCATGCATCGTGCCCCCGTTTTAATAACAAGAGTGAACGTTAAAAAGCCATAAACCATTTTTGATGCGCGATGGCAGCGGTAATCTAGGATCTAGATGAAGATGAGATCTTGATCCAACAGAGTTAGGTAATAATCTGTTGGATAGTCAGGCTATTGTTGTTATAACGCATCCTGCCATCATATGCAAGCTATGCATATTTCATATTTGCTACATAAATTGGTGTTGAAAAACGTGCTCAGTTGAAACCGCATTCAAGACTAATGAATCATCAATCCATTGTTGATTGACTAAATATTTTTAAAATCAAGTCTTAACAAAACCTTTTTTATTTTATTGAAAACTGGTTACATGCTCCACACTTTTCATCGTAGTGTATCAAATTTATCTGTTGTTTCAGAATATAAACTATTTTATTTAATACAGAAAGCAATACGGATGTGACAATGTTTATAATTATAACTTGGGCTACATACTCCATTGCCCAAAGGGGAGAATGCTAAAAAAGATTACCTCAATTTATTTAAAGTCGTTATTTTGTGACTGAATTACTTTAGCACGTAATGAGATGACAATGTTCTAATTAATACTTAATCGTAGTAATTTTGATAAAAGTTTTTTTTTGTATTTTATTCATTAGTAAAGTATCTTAAATCTCTATGATGTCTTAAAATTGTAATACTCTTAAATTGTAACTGTCCTATTATGAGAAGAAATTTTAGCTGTTCAATTCCCTTCACCTAAAGTAGACTTATCTTAATGTCTAGAGTATCGGCTTGAAACTTTTAAAGTGTAGTAGTATCCACATAAAACCAGTATGTGTACATCAGTCCAAGTACGTCATCAAAACCACCATAGCTCATCCAAAACGACCCAACTCTTTAGAAAGCCAACCCTACAACTTCCTCCCAGGAGAAAATCACTCCTTCTGGCGACAAAAGAGACTCAAGCCCTCGATCACACGAGTGTAAAAAAGGTGTTAACACTGCCTCGTCATGGCGGCGGTACGACTGACTGCCTCGGCTGAAACGGGCTTAATCACTGCCTCCTTGATGTGATATATAGAACTGCGTTGATCTACAGTAGACGCAGAAGACTTGTAGAGCGTGATAGATGTGGGGCTACCGCTCGGCAAACGCACCATCATCCAAGGTAGATTAATCAAGGTGCAGCCGTTCAGTGCAGTTCAGGATTCAAATGAAGATATCCGCCCAAGATTGATGGTTTGGAGAATAATAGAGGATTGTACTAGGAGCTGCCGACAAAGTTGGGAGTTCGAACTTCTTGAAGGTTAACTAAATGTGTTGCACAATGTTGTCATATGTTGAATTCAGATTATTTTGGTGTTAAACTACTTCAACATATGTTAAGCAGTTCAGTATCAAAATTTAAATTTAAGAGTTTTCAACTTATTGGTTGTTCTTCCGGTACTACATTCAAACACAATAATGAAAACATCGACAGGAATTATTTTGGATCCAAAAACAAGACTTTTTAATGTAAAGTAGCCTACTTAACGTTACTTGATAGAAAATCCAAACAAGTAACAAAACACTTGACAATCACAGCCAACGTGGTCCAAAGCGCTACCATGAATGCTAACGAATTTCCTGTAACGGAGGGATACTTTTTTCCCGGATGTTAAACTGTAATATAGGGTTTCTATTTAAAGGTGGGGTTTATACTTTAAAACTTTATTACTGATCCGATTTCAATGAAACTTGATATAAACATATTTATTATTGTACAAAACAAAAGTATATTTCAACAAAATACAATGGCCGAACCAAGATGTAAGCAAAAAACGAGTTGTGTTTTTTTTAAATTTATGCATTAGTTTTGAATTTATAAGTGGTTTATTTGTATATAGGGTTTGCCATCTGATTCAGAACTTATTGAGAAGATCGACAAACAACTTTGTTCTTCGACGTTTCTTTATTTTTGGAGATAGAAATGTATTTCCTATGAACATTAAAAACCATCACACATCACTCATCACTCATCGCCACGTGGTGTCTTGCATATGTTATTGTAAACCATAGTTTAACAAATTTAATTGTATAAAAACAGCGGTTTTATCTGTGCGACTTTATAAGTCTATCAATGAACATAAACACATAAACATAAAAATTTCATTAAGTGCGATAAATTCAACTGTATCCACTATATACACACGCAACAAGACCTTAGAGACTTACCAATCTTGAAGACACACTGGCGGATTAAACGTCAAAATCCTGATCTCTAGGGAGATTATTTTGACAGGTAGCATATTGCGAACATGGCTTGTATCCACGAGGGGTTGGAGAGCGTAGAGAGGGAGTGCATTCAAGCTCCAAATATGATTAGACAAAGCAGAGAATCAGGCTTTTAGCGGCGTGATGCGCGCAACATATTGCTCTGGAGTGGATTGATTCCACTACTCTGTGTCAGGGGCTTTTTTGGAGGGAGTTGATCAGCTAGGGGCACTATTCTGTGGTCTATGGGTTCAATTAGCTGTAGGGATTGTTTCTTGGTAAAAGTGATGGGATTTACTAAATGCTAGTAAGATTGATTCACGGATGACTAGTGAGTGATACAAAGGTCAAGACGAAAGTGATAACAAATCGAATGATTGCAACTTGTTATGCAATATAGTTTGTACCAAAGCTTTGTCCGTTAAATTTCGAAGCAAAATCTTTACTGGCGATGATTTTTAGTAAATACCTGGTTTAACGGTTGGGAAATCGCATTAACATCAACATCTTTACGCTTCATACATTTTATGGTTTATTTTAATAAGTTTTAAGTTCGACAGCAAATCTACGACTTGAAAGCAAACCACAAACAACAGTGTTTTGTGTGGTCTTTATGCGTTCGGAAAAATGAATGAATTTATTTAGATGTGTACTTGATCAAATATGTAATTAGTAACAACACATTATTTTAAGACCTTTTTCTTGGTCACTCGAATAAGCATTTATTCGGCCATAAACGCTAATTCTTAAAACTAGATGGGAACACTTTAGCAACAAAGTAAAGCTGTTTTGACTTCAAATTTATTCAATATGTTAACGTCTACTAATTCTTTTCAACGAGCGATTCCATTAAAAGTATTTGGTTTACTTTAAAGCGGTTCTGCTCTCAAAACGCATAGTAATTTAAAAGTGTATTGAACATTTACGCAAAGCTGTGTTCCATGATGCACTATGGAATTTTAAATATAAATCTTTAAATTTCAACCTTTTACGTATACGTTAAGTTTACCTTTTCCAGCAACAAAACTAAACCACACCCAATTCCAATAAACCTAAACAAATTCTCTTGTTTTAATTTTATTAACTACATCGATTCCCACTTCTTCTCACATGCCTGCACACAATACGCACCATTGCCAACTCCACTGCGCTAAAGGACTTACAGAGTCGTTGAGTTTATCCGGGCTGCTGAACACACGTATTATTGTTTACCACTCGACTCAAACTCAACGAGCGAACAGTCTTAAACAACCGAAACCTACTCAACGAGAGCTCAACGACATGAACATTGCCGTCACGGAGGCAGAAAGCTGCTGTACCGCGCGAACTGCAACTTTGCCTACACAACACTTGCCTGTTCAACCAACCAACGTAATCTGCGGGTTGCCTCGGCAAGCTCACACAAGCGTTCCGCAAAACGTTGAGTTGAATACGTTGAAAGTTGACTTGTTTTGATGAGTTACTTTTTCAACGAAAATTTAACAACTGTATCCTTCAATGTTGATGTTGGTGTTTATTGCAAGTGTTTGTTGATTTTAAACTATTGCGGACATTTTCCATCGTTAGTGAGCAAGATGATCACTACGTTTCGGGATCTGCAATCTGAGCCCGTCTTCAGGTGAAAAGTAACCTGAAAAATGAAACAGGTTTAAACTAGTAGAAACTGAAATAATGATTTATTTTCCAATACTTATAAAATATTTACAAACACGCTTTTCATTTGGAAAAACGACTGACCACTTACACAGTTATGTGGCCAGTTAGAACAAGAACATAAACATTACATAAACAGTATGATACAATATTTTGAGTCTAAACTCTGAAATTCTCCCATCGTCAACAACAAACTAAAACAAAAATGTTTGTTGATATTTGTAGAAAGTTTTATTAAATTTGTAATTTTTCCTCAACATTGATGGCCTATGTAGTAGAATATCTTTTTAACTAACTTATACATTTTATATTGTGACGTATATATGATTGTTTTATGCTTCCTTTTAGTAACTACGTGGATAAAATAGCAATTATATATTTTGCGTGGTACTCAGTTCTACCAGTGCTATATACCAATTATACTATTCTATTAAATAGACGTTAACGGTTTTCACTAATACTCTAATATTATAACAAAACCTGAAATGCAGAGCAGTTTGAATTTACTATTACCTAGCGTGTTTAGGCAAAAATACTTAAGGTTTTTTCTACGTTACATAAATTAAAAAAGGCTTACTTAAATAATAATGATGATTAAGAACTTGCTACTTTTGTATTTAATACAACTGCGTGCATTCTAAATCCACGACAGCTGTTCTATTTTTTGTTTTAAATAGGAAATTGCGACAGATGGAAGTGCTTGCTTCTGAATATAGAATGACTATCCGAAAAAAATGCTCCTGACTTACAATATTTTAATTTAAAACTTACTTTTGTATAGAATTTTACATTAAACCCGTCTTTCCACATTTTACTTTTAACCAAATTAAGTTACGCGGTAAATAATTTCAAAAAGTTATTTTCAGGTGAAAGGGCTTAAAGATATTTTTTACCTCGCCCCTGGGTCTTGCTTTTGCTGACGGTGACGTGAGAGGGAACGTCACATTGAAGTTACACTGTATGTGACGTCACAATGACGTTGCCGAAGGGAGTCATTAGCATGTCTGTCTACCTTTCTGTGTGTCCGTCTGTCTGTCTGTCCGTCTGTTTGTCGAGCTTTCCACGGAGAGGCGACAGAAACATTACGTATACACGAGCTCAGGGACATACACGTGAAATTTTGTATTTAACAAAGCTTTTTTGCCAAACAAACACATAACTTGGTTTTATTTCAAAATATTTTTTCTTAAGATTTACTTGAGGTTATTGGTACTTCTAAATTTATTTTATGACTACACAAGAAAACAAATATTTTATGGAGTTATATAGTATTTATTAGATGTATGATTTGTTTGCTATTTATTACTTAATAAATTTGAAGACAAAAGTATTGTTTGCTAATTAGGCATATTGTAGAATGTGCAAATTAAATCATCAACGTTTTTTGTAATTTTTCAATATTTTTTTGTTTTCTTCATTTTTTCTGCTTAAACATTCTTTAAAAACTTAGGAAAGTTAAAATAATTAATTTGTAAAGCCGTTTTTGAGTATGCCATATCCAACGAAAACTAAATTAATTTTTTTACATTAAGATGGAGATATTGAAAAGAAACCATATAAAACACGTCATTACATTTACCTAGAACATATAAAAATCTGCTTCTTAATCTCTTGAAATACAAAAATCTCTCAACACTCATAAAAGGGTTTCTGTGACTGTAATTGTATAGAAAAACACGAAGGTTACCATACCGAAATTATACCTGGGAACGTTCCACAAAGTTGCGTGGTGGAAGTTTTTAAAAACATCTTCATTCAAAGGTACGATAAAATCAACCTTATTCATTAATTCGAAGACAGAAGAAACCCCGTAAAAACGCATCATGATCAAACCTCTAAACTTGACATTACACACCACCGCCTCCCCAATACACGAAAACATCACCAATAACGATCACAACCCTACAAAAAAGACAACTGCGATGTCATCAGCGTAGAATAAAAGGTGACCCTTCAACTGTGATGGTATCAAGTAACTGCAACTAGTATATCACCGGATCCGTCATGGTTTTGCCTCTCACTGTGTCTAATTGTTGTGACAAAGTACTCACAGGGGTAGCAACGTAGCAACTAGCAACCCTTACTGATGAGGTCATTCTAATCCACCCCTCACCCCTTGCTTGTAGTTAACACCTGTTGTCCTCCCCTCCCCCTTCCTCTTCCTCGACGTGTTTATTATTGTGAGTTTTGTTTTTGTTCAACTCAACTGTCACGTCCTGCATGATGGTGGCAATTTGTTTTATTTACCCATTGCAGATTTAGATTTACTTGGCGGAATTATTGTGGTATTGTTATTAGGTGAGCGGTTGGAAGCGACAATAGTTTTGGTGATTGGGAGTTATTGCGCGATGCCTGTAGAGATTAGGCGAGGGAGATTGTTATCTTAATTAAAAAGGGTTGTTTGAAAATTACAGTTGGCGAATTAATTGTTTGTCGGGTGAAAAACGGTTGTTGAAAAGGATGAGTGTTATAAGAAGTTGTATTTTTCAGCCCGAAAGTTTTTATTTGCCAATAGTCACCAGAAAAATGAATAATTTCAATGTCTTCATTCTACTATAGCAAATTTATTTTCTAAATTCTGCTTGAATTCAGTTTTTTCGATTTGTTAAGTGAATTAAATGAACATAGGGTTTGTAAATATATCCGTAAGTAAACTATAAAGACGAATTTCCCGCATTCAAAAAAACCTTAGGGGAGAACATTTTTATGAAAAGTTTTCTCTGTAACCATTAATATCCTACTTTAAAAGGTCAAACTGTAAGACTAAAACAGGTATAGGTAAAAACAGTTTGTCTTGTTTGACGAGGCTATGTTAGAAATACAAAGTCTCCTACTCAACCTCAACCTTTGTGTAGAGTTAGCCCAAAATCACTTAGCAATATGATAGTGGTTACTGCGGGGATCGAACCCGCACTACCAGAGTCGCGCGCGATACAAATCCCCCTCCGCTGATTACAAATCCTTATTTTATGAATATTTTGTTTTTTTAATTTCAAACAATCGAGAAACTGTCGTAAATAGTGGTTAAACCCCAGGGGTTTTCAAATTACTTTTTGAAACACGCTTTTCAAAGCACACTGTTAAAAAATAATTTAAAACAAGGCACACTAAACACTGTACATTTTTATATTACCAGGCTACTTTTATGTAAGGCGTAATCATAAATTAAAAACTTGAAGAACCCACCCCACGTCATTCCTCTTTATAAAGTCTCCTAATGAGGGCTCGTCCACTGGAGCATGGGTTCGCGCACTCCAGTTGCACTAGGGAGGGCTCGTCCAGCAGTCTAGTGAGGGTACTTCATCCAAGATGCACAAAAGAATCTCATAGCGAAAACTAACAATAACGGCTCCTTACTTGTGAAAGAAGCGTATGATGTCCCCACGCGGGAGAGACGCCGTGGCGCCCTAATTGGGAGGGTGGGATCCAAAATCGCGCTTGGTAAGAAGGGGGGGATAAAATCCCCTTGAAGGGCCCGAGACAAGATTTGCACAAGCTGGTCGCCCCGAAAGCACTTGTAACTACCCCCAGGGATTTGTTATCGAGTATATTCCACCCCTCGCAAACAGACAGGGGCGGTTTTGATTTATCATTCCGTTTAACTATGTCAATTCCATTTACTACAGGCTTATGAATATTATTTGCCTAATCATCACAGGTTTGCTTGTACGCAGATGTGAAGTCGGCTTGGGTTGAAAGAGAGACTGAAAGTAAGCTGGTTTTATTCTAACACATGTGCGGATGAATCAGTGTTGGATAGAAGGGTTGGTTTGGATTAGCTAAGCTGATTTCCAATAGGTGCAATTGTTTGATAGGTCGAGGTCAGATTGTTAAATATATGGTTTGATTGTTTAGGACTTTAGATTAGGATAGTGTACATTAATCAGTAGTGCACATGACAAGCAAACCTTCCAAAATTATTTGAAAGAAAGGTCATTATCAATATGGTTTTGATGTCTTCTCACAATAATACCGCAGATGATTATGTTTTGAACAGCCATATTTATCAGTTAATCAACAAGTACGTATACATTTAAAAATAAGACATTTGAATGTGGGAAAAAGAATTGATAATTAAATGTGGCGAAAATATAACTTAACAGGTTTGCCTATATTTGATCCTAAGCAAAAGATAATTTGGCCTATGTTACACAGCCTGGAATAGCAGTTATATATTCCATAATAACTCATGGGTTTGAAAATGTTTAAATACAGTTTTAAGCGTAAATATTTGTATCATCCTGTTTTGGCCTGCATATTTGTAGGCCTTTAGTCAGTATTTCTCGACAGATAATATGTTGGCCCCCTCTTCGGGCTGTTACTCAATTGTTCCAAATAAGTTACAACACATAAATAAGAAGATGAATTCTCGTAAACACATAACAACGTAAACCTTTTCCTCATAAAATTGAAACAATGAGTTTTGAGAGGTAAGAAAGTCAGCTGTGTAGTTGTTTGGCTCGTTCATTTAAAATCTGCTTGTTTGATTTTAACTTACATTGCAAACACGATTAATCGAAAGTAATATTCCATAACGTTTCGCTCGTTACACCGAGACTCCTAATTAGCATTCAATCCCCAAAAAAGATCCGACAGCCGGATAACGTGCACTAACTATCTGAAATCTGTGACACAGGATCATAACAGTGTATGATCAAGCGTATGATCACTGTGACTAACTGATCAGCTGTTGATAATGATGTGGAGGGGATGCTGCACCTGAGCGCCCCTGTGACGTCATCTGAGCACCTGCTCTCATCACCTGAGTACACGGAGCAGCTGCTCCAGTGACGTGGACGGGGATGAGATGTCACACTGTGAAGTGAGCACTTTGATCAAACCTAATTGAGTGAGGAACGCGTGTCCCCTGATGTGAAATTAGTGAGCATCCGGGTAATGATGTTTTGTGGCGGAATAAGTGCTGATCTTTTGGTAGAAGTGAATAATGTAAACAGTAAAATGTATTTATAGTAATACAATAAATAATTTTTAAAGGAAAATGGACTAGGTTTTTTCTAGCTGATACCACGTTGACTGAATTTGGCTTTTAATCCTAATTTCAATTGATTGAAAACGTCGATTCCACTAAATACCTGAATAGGATTCAAAATTAGTTTAAGTTTTAAGAAAATATTGTATGAACATATGTTTTGAAATATTATTTATTTGATGATTATTTCAACTACGTCAGCATAGTGCTTACCTTATCCTTGGAATAAGGACTATGGACAAACAATCTAAAGATGACTGTTCATCATTTTTATATGCTTTTTAGTACCATTAAATGTTTTATAAATGTTCTATGTTAAAACTACCGCTTGGTTACTAATTCATGGATAATCTTCTGTTCCTACCTAAATTCAGATAAAAGTCAAACTGCATTAAGGAGTAGAAATATGACAATATATCATTAGAAGTAAAATCCATTCGGGTTTCTCCCATAAAATATCATATAAAAGCAAAATACTCGTACCACAACTTCATAAGCATAAAGCACACGTCTGAGCGACCATATTTATGTAAAATATGGCGTTAGCTTACGACACTACTAGTTGCAAACAAGTTATGTAAAACTAGTGCCTATAATGTTAACACTCCATATAGCATTTCCTTTCACCTTTATATACACAGAACACGCAGGTAAATTGACACGTGTAACTTATACCAGCACTATAATACGTGTACGATACCATTCTGGCCCAGCCAAGGCGAACCCACGTAGCCAGAGCGTAATAAAGATACAGTATCCAGCGTAGTGGGGAGGATCACCCGACCAAGTCAGGACGGGCTGAAATATTATTGAATAATGTATTTTGTTGTCAGAGGGCACCCAAGAGTCGAGAATGCAAATACAACGGGCCAATGATTCATGGAGCTAAGATATTGGGAACCGGGGAGAATTTACGAGGCCTGCGCGCACGGCTAGCGCCTCCGGCCACCACATTTACATATTGTTAAACAAACACATAAATGAACTTAAGAAACTATATAAATCCATCTGACTGACCGTCGAGGTTGCTGGCGTCTAAATGTGCTGGAGAGCTGTAGGAGTTATGGACAGATGAAACGGTAAAACTGTTGTTCATCGGAGGAGGAGAACAGGGAAAATATGATCCGTGTTGACCAATTTACGGACAAATCGACAGTAAATTGCAGATAGTGAGTTTATTGGTGCCATTGAGGAAGATGACAACGTACTCCAGTGACTTAGCTGACCACTTTTTTGAAAATTCTATTTGTGTAATATTTAATGCCACAAAATACACTTTAATACACTTTAAAACACTTTAATACACTTTAATTTCACTTTAATTTACACTTTAAAACTAAGTTTATTTCATAAAAATTCGATGAAAGCTGTAAGCGTAAGGTACCAAGAAAATGTATGTATTTTCTTACACTCTTACACACTTAGCACACTCTTAAATACGTTTGGGCACCGGTGTGGTAAATTAAGTTTGCTTGGCTTGTTTATAATGTACATCTTGTCTCTTTTTATTCAGATGAAATTCTGAGATTGTTTATTTTAAAGTCTTTTATATTGAAGCACACACATAAATTTATAACAAAAATCCCAATTTTAAATAACTCGGCAGGCATTGCTGCCGTCCAAAGACCAATCTTTTAATCAAATGTCTAGGGCAACTTCTACTAATTTGTCAGTAAATTTTATCCAAGGAAACTCATTAAACGAACGCTGAAGACCATGGCAGCAAGTGGTGAAAGTGAATAACCTCATGAAGTGAAATTGTTCGAAGAAAATTCATTTCTATCGGTGAACATTCGGCAGGCTTTAGGGTTTTACCTGATGGTGTTAACAAATACATTAGTTTTTAATGACTTAAATATAACTACATAACTTTTTTCGAAGTTCGAAGTTCCTCTCAAACGTAAAATTTGCTAATTCATTCCATTCACTAATCCATTCGAATTGTCCCACTCTAGCCATTTGTCAGTCGTTATTTATTCCGCGATCTCCCAGTTGCGTATCATAAACTCATCAACACTCTAAAAAGTAACAGCTATGTGTTAGAACTTATAAATACAGCGTTGAATGCCTTTGGCACTTGGTAACCACTTGAGAACTCTTAACTAGTACGCAAACATTAAGAATTACCGTTCTGTGTCTCCCAGTTCGGTACTTATTCAGTTACATTTAGAAAAGTAGACGCAACTATTTTGATGATGAAATTGAATGTTACGCATTTTAAAGATTCATAGTTGAAACAAACATAAAACTAAAGATGGGACCAGACACCTAAAAACGAGAACACTTGAAAACAGCCGACCACCAGAGAGGCGGGTTATCTACGGGCGACATCGTGCGCGTGATAGTGGCCGAGCGTAGACCGCGCATGCGCAGTTAACGAGGCTCGATCCAATCGCGCCAACCCTTCTCTGCGCCTGCGCAAACCAACAAGTTAATCAACACGAGGAATTAGCGCCGAGTCGTGCTGGATACCATCACCGTGGATTCGGAGGTCCGATGCGAACAAATCACCGAGATTTATAATCTATTTGCATGTTAAGTCTCGTAATATATTCCTGAGCGTCATGAGTGCGCTCACACCTAGCACAGGGCTCAGCACAGACACCTCCTCACGGGCTATTAAACCGCCTCCACATAAATCATATGATTTAAAGCCAGTTTCTCCGATCCATCATAAGGAACAAATATTGCGGATTGGCCGGTCAACATTGAAACACGCTTGTATTTATTGCAGATTGTATTTCACAGTGTAATCACGGGCTGGATTTCTGTTCTATATCTTATAAATGGTCCGCGGTTCTTCCTCTGGATGGGTGCTGCATACAAATGCCTGTGTGGGCAGTTCTCTCTTCTCGTTGGTTTACGAGGATACAAATGCCGTACAAATCACTCCTGCTTGTAATCAAAGTCCGCTATTAATTGAGATTCTGTGTCGGAAATCGTCGTTAACAGTCTGAGTGTTTATTCTGGTTCGGTTTTATGCAGTGTTTTGAATAATTATTTCACTATCTGCTCTCGTGCATTAGACAGAGCCAATAAATATTTCTATATTCAGACTTTTGAAGTGGTAATTTATGGGTTGTTTTTATTTTGAATCTTAGTAGCTTAGCCCGAGGTTACTAGACAAAGGTAAGAGATAGAAAGGTCACTGAAACTCTTTAGTTTAAATGATATAATGTTTATTACTGTTACTAATAAATAAGTTACTCGGAAACAATATAGCCGGAGGGAGAAGCAATAAGCTTACGTTCATTGTGAATAGGTTTCATAAGTTGTTCGGATTTTTATATATTACACGCAGAACAAGTTAGAACTAATATAGAGATGACATACATATTACTAACAAACTGTTATAATAATTTTGAAACTATTGGGGGTTAGCTACATGTAATGATACGAACTAAAACTATGGAATGATATTGGTGGTGTATGGAATCATACAGGCATTATTTTATTCCAACTTAACTTCATTTGCAGAAAGCAGCCAAGACATGACTAATTTCAAAGTTTGATATTTTTTGAAAATTTTATTGTTTGGAGAGAAAGCTACTTGCTTTTTTTGTATACGATTGAAAATGTCTGCAAAACTCTGAACTCAAAACTCGAAGTAAAGAACAATTAATTTTTAAATTCACATGTTTTAGAAATATTTTTACTTATACTCACGCAGTTTGAACTTCAAGTAGAATTTAAAGAACAGTAGTAGGGTTATACAAAAAATACAACTAAACAAAATAGTCCTAATAGTTGCGATGTTTGTCTTTTGTCATTTAAGATTTTGAACAATAAACTTTTTTAAATAATGATTCCAATACTATGGCTCCTGTACTCTGTTTAAAAAATGCTTGTTAAACTTTGCTTGGTTTTATGCAGGGTCACAATAAGTAACCAATAAGGCCAAAAAGCTCACCTCCACATAAATTAGTAGCTTAAATAATAATAAAATATCCCGCACAACTTCAATAATGTGCCTAGTAATTAATGCACATTAACACTCAATTACGTTGTTCATTTTATTTTAACACTTTATATCATAAAAGCCCGTCACACGTTGAATAAATACCAGCAACGCCACTGGTAATCACCTCTTGAAGCGTTGTTGTTGAAAGTGTTTAAGTGTGCGTTGTCTCGATGAGTGTTATCAGCTGATTTTCTCACCCCCACCCACAACAACAGAGAGAGAATACAACGGGATGACAGCGTAATGCGCTTATCCCGAGTGCCCTTGGCTCCACTTGTAGATAAGAGTGTTATATTAATTAGCTATCAGTTGTACGTATAATGAGTCTGGTGTTGTGCTTTGGCAGGATTAATAGCGTGAATTGGATAGTTTTACTTGTGTTACTTCTATAATTATGTAAACACTATATAATGATTCTCTTATAAGAACTTTCATTAAGCTTGACTAGGGTTTTATTTCTAAGGTCAATATATAAATTTACATTCTACTAGTATTCTTACTTAAAAAGGTTTTTCCTTAGTAGTCCTGTACTAGTGTCCACTGATTCTAACAAACCTTTTTCAGTTAAGTTAAGTTAAGAACACCTCCTTTTCAGTTAAGTTATTTTATATTAACTTAACTGAACGTGTTTTATTTTATTCTAACGTTCAGTTCGTTGTGCAGGGACTGAACGAAGTACAGGAGTATCAATTAACGTGATTCACATTTCATAGTTGAAGTAACTTGACCCATTTTCAACTATGGGCGCGACAACTTGGTCCATTAAATTTTACGACACTATTTAAAAATGAGTATATGTACTTGAGTTATAAAAAGTTATCTAAGTAAGAAATTTCCACTACAATGTTATGTATGAAAAATCCCTTTATTTATTTATTTTATGATCATACATTATAGGAAAAACACCCAACTACAATGGGAAATTAAATTTGTAATAATTTTGAGACACGATTTTTGACGATTAGCCTACATACATTGTGAGATGTTTTGCAATAAACAATTTATTTATTTATTTACATTACATGAAATATATCCTAAATCTTATAACCCTTTTTTAGAGGAAAGAAAAGTTGTGGGTAACTACAGGTAAAAATCAGTATATTTCAGTTGAATTAAACACGCTTCCTATGTATGTTAAGTTGTGAACTAATTTTAACAACGCAAACTGGAGCTATGCTAAAACAAAGGTATAAATTTGGTGATTCTCCTGGAAAATTCGTTGAAACACACATTTTATTCCTGCACGAAAGCAAAAGCGTGTGGAAAACGCATAGTTTCTAATCGAAAATGATTCTTAACCACAAATCTCCCAACCAATCCACTTGAGTGAACGAACAACACGATTCCGCTTAGCAAACAAATCATCCGAAAACTAACACGTTTAATTATGGCCGTCATAGGCTAATATCCGGCGCGCTTAGCATGCAGACATAACTCAAAAATTCTATTACAGTGTGATGGGCCGGGGCCTGACCCGGGGCGGTGATTTACGCCAGTTTTGGGCGCCACCGAGCCCGTAAATCCAAAACATCTGGGGAGGCGGCGCCCGGACACGGGGCCCAAAATATTTGTCACTGTTCGGCGCGGAGGTAAACTGGGGTAAGTTACGAGGATGTTTGCGGTGGTGAAACTACTCTCGTGACAGATCAAAGGAGTCAGAACACAGGAGAGTTTATGGAGAGTGAGAGAAGATGTGTAAATGTTAGTTTTAGAGGAGGACAACTTCAAGGCAACAATGTAGGTCGAAGAATTTTAAAACTGCAGTGCACTGCGAAATTATTGCTGTAACGCCACAGTTTCTCGCGTATGCTCGGACATTAACATAATTGTCTGTTTGAAGTTTAGCCTTAGTCAGCAATTTTCCAATTTTATTTTCCTTTTATTTCAAGCTTAATTTTAAGTTTTAAATGATCTATAATTACACAAAATATATTTCTAAGTAATTGTTATGTTTATTAGTAATATTTGATTTATGTTTGTATAAGAAGCTATACAAACCTGATATCAAAACAAAATTGGACGATACAACGAGAAATAAATAAACTAAAACCAAGTGGGTAAACATAGCTTTCTTTGTTTCCTAATCCTATGTTTTTTTAGAATTTGGTACGTTGTAAATAAATTCTACAAGAATTCATTTGAAAAGGTAAGCTCACTATAGGGTTACTAGTAAAATTATAGAGAAATAAAACAAAACATAGAATTATTTAATTATAATTTTAGTTGTTAGCACACCCTTGATAATGGGATATTTTATTAAAACTAGTCATGATTATAATGTGGTCAGGGTAGTTCTAGGTTTTACTTTTTCGTCTATAATTAATAAATATCCAACGTAGGTAGCATTTTTATCCCTCAAAACTTACTGAATATGCTTTTTCAATGCCTTAAAATAAGCAGGGTAAAACCTTTAAAATTTCACATTTGTATTTATATTTTGTTTAATTTTTCACTTCACAAATCTTATTTAAAAGTAATCTCAGGCAGTAGTTTAAAGCAGTTACACCAACACCACAATAGTGCTATACCACCACAAATTATATACAAACACTAATTTAACTCCTAGCTACAAGATACCACTCTCAGATATCACAAACAACGTCAAATTTATATCATTCAGCAACATTGTGTCTTATCATTTCTACTAGAAACAATTACGCTGCCAGGTTTTTGCAAACAATTACACCTAAGCAATGATAGGCTAGGGACATCAACACCTCCCTACATGTGCACAAAGTTGTTCTTGCATATTCAACGTTATGCATAGTCATGACTTGCTAATTAAATACAAAAGGCGTTACTAGGACGTTGATAATGTTACAGAAGGAACTGGAAGTGTTCGATATGATCTAGAAGTTTGAAGCCCTCCTTTTCTGTGTCTGCCGAACTGATCGTTTATTGTTCAACTCGATATGTCCTGAAAGATTTGAATCAAATAGTTTGCAAATGAATATGAATAAGGCTAAACAAACTTTGGTGTGAATATTCATCAGGTGGTAAATAAAAATGTGTAAACAAGCTTCAGCTTTGATTATATGTTGCTGGCAGTGATTGCGTTGAGATGATTGGTCGTTGTCCGATGAAACTGTTTATTGTGTTAATTTGTTAGACCTGACGAGTGAGTAGTAGACATTAGTACTTCTGTAAGTTTCTTTGTCAGAATAAATTAAGGGCTAGTTTTGTGTAAGTATCAAATAATAAATGAGTGTGTTAACGTTTAAAGGTACATCCTTATCATTTGCTTATCCAGAAAGATAATCTCAACTGAATTTACAGAAGTAAAATCCCCACATTAAAACTCTTAAATCGTCCCAAAATTGAGTTAGAAATAATTTAAGTCTAATAAGTAAGCCTACGACCTGAAAATTGAAGAAAGAAGACCACAATATTAAAAAATTATTTATCTTTAAAAATGGCTTTAGTCGATTTAAGAACATTTTCGTAAATAAATTATACGAGAGTAAATTATCCTCGTATTAGTATAAAGTACAAACTCATAAAAATGTGTCTAACGATTAGTAATAAAATAACACAAAACTTAAAAAAGAAGAAAACATAAATCCTGGTATAAATGCGAAATTACATAATAAGAGAATCTGCAAATATACAATAAAGTAATATAAGTATTTCAAACAAAGTGTTCATCACAGAGGCACATTAAAACTGAAGGAAAATAAACATAAATGTATTACACTTTATGTGCCTAATTAATACGACTTAAAGGTATTTTATTCCGTTGAAATCAGTAACGAACTGCAAGTAAAAGATGTGAAGCTGAAGACTTGATCAATAGCTGAAGAGGAATCGTAACAGTGCCTTGAAAGGAAAAATATTTCTGTTCTCATTTACCGTTATCTCTGTTTTAGAAAAAATGTCTTCAGCTCTCTAAAACATTTTAAATAAAAGAAGAGTAAGAAGTTTTAAAATATGTTTGTCTTGTGTATATTGTGAACTTCTTGTATTTTACTAGACCAGCTGACCTCTCAAGGTGATCTGTGTGCTCCACTTCTGCCGAAGACAACGGGACAATGTGTCTGTCTTGCAGGATCCTGCAGAGCGTGACGACCCCTCCCTCTGTCATAGCTCAGTAGGGGTCGTGCTACTGTCTTTAGTTCTGGAGCCCTGAAAAGGTTTTTAGTACGTCTTCACGTCCGTTTTATTAGCTTTCGGTAGATTTATGTTTATGGACATGGGAATCTTTGAAACTAATAATGTTACGTAATTGAGGAATTGAAAAATTAATTCTTTTTAGCGTATTTCAAAGATTTTTTCCTGAACCAAACCATTGTAAGTCTTGTAAATTATTAACGATTCGTATGCGTATAGTTAAACGTGCTAAAAAGGCCAGTACGTGCAAATTTATTTATAATTCACAAACACTTTGAAAATACAAGATTTCGTCTGCATAATCTTCATAATCAAGCACGTTTTAGTTATGTATCAAGTCTGAAAAAGAAATCTTTCCAAATTAAGTATTTAGTATTAACCTTGTATTGGCCTTATATTGAAGCTTCAAACTATACAATATAAGATTTAAATTTACTTGCTGGATTATTCAAATGACATATTGCCATTTTCTTGTGTAAAAACCATTTTCCCCTTAAACTCATGGTTTCCAGGTAGAGGTTTTTGAATCTGACGCTTTTATACCTGGAGTTATAAACCCAGTGAGTTTGAAAGTGGCGGTTTTATACTTAAAACATAGTAAATAACTTATTTTAAGTGTTATTGAAATCATACCACACCTAGTTATCTGTTTTGATAATTATACTTTAAGTAATTATGATTTAAACAAATTTTTCTTTTATTTGTGAGTATAATACTCATATTACCCCTATTTATAGGTCTTCTTCAAATAGCTTGAAATCAGCATAACACATTTAGTATGAAACCACGAAACCTTCGGTTTCTATTATATTTGTCAATATTTATCAATCTAGTCATCCACTAAAGTGCATTTCTAGAGTACAACATGGATGTCTCAGCCAGTCAACCAGCTGCTGAGGATGACTCTCCACAGCGAGGTCGAAACGTTTAGCAGTATTTATATTTCAACTGTGATGCGGTGTAAACCGGAAGCCTAAGATTTTAGTACAAAATGGGCTAACTGTGTCTTTCAATACCCCGTATACTTTAATCTTGAAGTTTTTTCTTTAAGGCGATAACGTGGAGATGTTGTTGACTAGACAAACTACTTGGAGACGCACAGGGTTTACGAGGTTGCGCGGAGGTGCGCATGATTTACTCTTCACCGCCTCCTCGCAGCCCGGTCCCTGTCATTATACAGAAGTCATGGCCGATACCATCAATAGCGCGATGAAGACGTCCTCCAGCGACCAGCTGATTGATTCTCAGCCCGCCTTCCTCCCACCCGCACAACCACAGAGTATATCGACTGGCTTCATTCGTAATCTTCGACATATTCTTCTTTTAAGTACTTTACTATATTTCAATACAATAGTTTTGAATATGATGATCGGTTCTTGGTTTTCTAAAAATAAGCATTATAATACTATAAGGAAACAATGAGAATTGAAACTTGCTAGAACTTTAGTGAACCTTAATGGTGGTTTAGTGAAGTTACTACTACACTACAAATGCATGATGGTCACTTCATTTGTGGCACTATTCGTCAACATATTATACCCTCAACTCGGAAAAGGCTTTCGAGTGGAGGGTTTAGAATGGATAATGAGATTAATCACACCAGCAGACGAATATGTGCCGTTACAAGTTTAAGGATAACTAATAAGGATACATTTGAAACCTCAGGCAAGTTTAACACTTACTTTAATTCGAACCAAACCATTTCCCTAGCCATTCTTAAGACCTTTACGAAAAAAATCAATACAATTTTATAAACGTTGTGCCAGAGCATCATTTCGAGTGGAAAGGGTGTATTGCATGGACGATACCGTTAAAAGTTGTACCTGTTGTTGATCTTGCCATGGGGTTTCACATAACACATGAAACTTATTGGTATACAAATTTGATGTTCCTATGCAGTTTTAATAACCCGGTTGTAAATTTTAAAATCATATTTTACATGTGCATATTCTAGGGACGGGCTAGCGTTTTATTAACCCTATAACACAAAAAGTATCCTGCTTTTCTCAAGGAGGATTTTCCTAACTCTAACGTCGATGGAGGAAGGCTACGACACCATGCTAGTGACACTTGGCTACCATTTGTTCCAGTCTCTGTCGTATGTCACAGCACGCTGCCGTCACAGAGCTCCGCAAAGGTCATACGAGCGAGTGAAGCGAGCTGAGGCTCGAGTTAGAGGACACCCCTGAGCGCAGCGCCTCCTCAAAAGGCACCAAGTCCTGCGCCTGCGCGTGACGCGCATCCAAACAGAGACCTCTCGCCGCGCACGAGCGAGCCGTTTTGGGCACATCCGGACATAAATTTACGTCCTGCCATCTTCCTAGAGAACAGGACCGTTTGCAGTGTGAAGCTGGTACTAGTTACAGTAAAAAAATATAAAAATAATGTTTTTACGATTTAGACTGAAAGTTTTTTTTCTTACACTAGTCAACCGAGTTTTCTTGATGGATTTCTTAAAGCTCAAGAGACCCCACCACCAGATGGAGCCCGAGCGACCTCTTTCCGGATTGGGGAATTTAACATGGGAAAATTTGTAAACGATGTTTTAAGTAAGTTTACGTACTAATATGGGAAAAGTGTTTCACTGGAGACATAGTGCCATTAGAACTGCAGCATCCAAAAAAAAACGCCGTTTATTATGACGTCATAATAAAAAATATTTATTATGACGTTTCAAGGTCTATGGTCTCATAGGAAATTCAGGTTTTAAATGTCCTAATAAATAATTTGATATTTGACGAACGTACAAGTTTTAGAGTTTATACGCGGCAGCCTACATAGCTTTATGCTTCCTCTAGACCGCCATTCCTATTTATTATACGTTAAGCTACTTAAAACATCGTTTGCTGGTTTTACACCATGATATATAAGCGGTGCCCAGAATTAATCCTCGGCCGCTCTATCTGGTCCTAGAGCTTTGTTTATACAAGTAAAAATTTCCAAAACGTCAACATCAAATAAATAATTAGGAGCTGTAAAGTTCTAAAACACTAATGAGTTGGTTTATAAATCCCCTAAGAATATAAAAACAAAATCAGGAACCAACAAAACCTAGTAGACTCCATATCACCTACATCGGCTCCCGTCTTCTCTCGTCTTCACCCAATTATGTTCCATCGGCAGCTGAAATCTGTCCTCTTACAGTTTATACTCCCAGATATTTTATCTCTAGTTATTTAGGGACGACGAATCTATTTTCGTTTTACGACTCGTCCCCTGTGTTCCTCGATGGATTTATTACTCAATAAGTGGACCACCAGTGAATTTTAAATCGTGTTACAAACCAGCCCTGAAGATTTCAAGATTGGAATACATCTAAGTACAAAATTCCTTCCCTAAATTACAAAAATCAAAGTGCCTTGTCAAAGGAAATCAAATTATTAACTTTACGATTTCAAATTGTAGAATGTTTTGATTTTCTCAACGATTCAATAATGGATTTACTGTTGACTAAACTAGTTGAGGAACGTAATTTCACCATTTTCTTTCGAGTAAAGTTTCACAGTTCATGTGTATTACATTTACTAGTACCCTAGACCCTCATGAGAGCTAGACATCTCTGCAGAAGGACAACTAATGGCGAATGTCTGTTCCATCATCGCTTTTCTATTCCGTTGCTCGCACTCTAGGAGACACCTTGACATCAGCATGGACACGATATCATACAAGCCCCTCCCCTTCCGGTTCTAGTATCTACTTCCGGAACTTGCAAGTTGCAGACAGAACGTGTTTTCCCACTCGTGTGCAACATGGCTGCAAATGCGTTTTGCTGTAAGAGAAAAGTGCTGAGAAAAAGTGCCAACCAAGTGGTCTTGAGTAAAAGCGGTCGATGGCCTACATGGATGACCTCTTACACGGTTACTCGACAAAAGCTTTATAGTAGCTACCTATGTTTATAAAATCTATTTTACAATAAAATTAGGACATTTCTATGGTGTTTTCTTATCATAATGCATAAAAGCGAAATTTTAAAACTCTTTGGAACAAAATTATTTACGTAAAAAATCCAAGAAAACGTTACATAAATGATGGAAAATACGAGTATATATATTTTAAC
Source organism: Matsumurasca onukii (assembly GCA_018831715.1). Classification (NCBI taxonomy): domain Eukaryota; kingdom Metazoa; phylum Arthropoda; class Insecta; order Hemiptera; family Cicadellidae; genus Matsumurasca; species Matsumurasca onukii. Next base: position 33,963,117 of record CM032063.1, on the reverse strand, counting down.
GCATTAAAATAAGAGTAAAGACATTAAATTCCAGAGAATGTTTTCTCCTTTATACTTTTTGGTTTCAGAATGCTCTTCGGTAAATAGGCTGCCCTTTGAGATCCCATGAACAAAAAGTGCGAGGTGCCCCGAAGTAATTAAAACTGGAAACCCTTTTTATTTACCGAAGGTATTCCTTTCTTTACGGGTCCGCGGACCGCCTACTATAAATAAAGTTTGGACAACGAAGGAAGGTGTGCTCATTTCCATGGATATTAGGTGAACCCTACCCGGTCAAAGCTTGATTAGCAAATTATAATTTGAGTTGGGGGTGGTTCGGCCACCTGCGCGTGCTTCCTGACTTCCCTAACCAAGGGTGTTTGGATCTAAATTGTTTATTCAAAGGGCTAGTTAACCAGTTGAGGTTTGACTTTTCATAGTAGGGTAGTTAATTGTTTTATTATTAATAGTCAATAGGAATTTATAGGCCGAGGTAAACACAAATTCTTTAGAGATATCAATGTAAATGAAGACAGTACTTGACTCGTCGAAAAATGTTATCAATGCCAAAACGCTACAATAAACAAACTTTCAAATGTCTGCGTTTTGAAAGAAATGAAGTGGGAGGGTTTATTTATATTTAACAGTAATACATTAATGTCACAATGCGTCTATTTAAGCCCTTAACACTATGCTGTGAGCATTGAGCACTCTGAACAGACCACAGAGTTATAGTTAACTATGTAAGACGCCTCCATACCCTTTATCAGCTGTGCATAATAGACACTTTTGAGTTTCTATGTTACAGTTGGTCTGTTTGATACACACCTGTGATTGGTCGTCCACTGCTCTTAACCAGCCAGGCCGTTATTCTGTTCACTGGTGTTTCCAACCTTAGACGTGTTTAGTTTCCTCATGTTTTTATGCATGTCATATATTTTCGGCGAGTTTTAAAGATTTTATCGAAGACGATTCCTATATGTGTCGTGTTTGATTTAATAATTGTTTCGTTTTAAAACAAAACATAAAAGTAAAACAACGTTAATGCTTACATATATTTTTAAATAATAAATTATCCGGTATCAGGTTTGGCTAAATGGTGTTTAAAAATACTCCATGGATGTTGAATAAAAGTTACGCTAAACCTTATCTTGAAAGTTACGATATTCAATTTACCAATTTTTAAGTACAAAAATACTCATTGAAAATTAACTTATCATGATAACGGTAATCACTTTTATACTAGCTAACAGTACCTGTGCTTCGCTACAAGTTTTGAAATTGAATGTATGTGATTATATTTACCTAAATACGAGTATAAAAAATTCTATGTTCGTGTCGTTTGGTAAATTATACTTTTTGTTGTAAGATCTTCCAAACGAGTCACAATTTAACATTTAACATCTCCTTGAAAGCTGTTTACTTGATGTGATGTTTTCTTAGTGGTTTATGTATTTGCAGGCTGTACATTAGTTTCAACGTTAAAGCTAATAAATTTAGCTATTGTATTTGAAACCTAAGTAGACAAGTTCGATGTTTTCTTTCACACACCTTTTATTTCACCTACATGTGACATCCTACCGCCGCACTCGGGAGAGGACTCATATGCAAACCCGCGGGGACAAAGACCAGCACTGGTGCTCATTAGGGGAGATCTGATAGTGTAGGGTGCGATGGCATCAGCCTCTGCGCCACAGGGGGCAGCAACTAGCGAGCATCTCACTCAAGTGTCCACGGCACGACCAGGAGGTGACGAGTGTTTCGGCAGCTTTCTTCAGGTTGTTGGGGAGTTGGTGTAGCGTCAGGTGGGATATACATTGATGGAGATATCCAACTTTTCTTCTGGTAACAATTGATGTCAGCTGGGATTGTTCAGCGGCTCATCAGGCAGATTATTCTCAGTTACCTCTAGTTCGTGCTTTTGATTGCCTGTAGAGTGACCCTAGTCAACATCAATGAATTTTAATAATTTTCCAAACAAATTCCTTGGTGAATACTATACCTGTTAGGTCAACATGTTTGTTAACATTCTGCAATGTACACAGCTTCAATTAAGACTAATCCCTCAATAATGTAGCGTCTGTGGACTAATTTTGTGCTTATATAAATAGTCTATAAAGAACCTTTAAGTATGTATGTATAATTATTTAAATCACATGTATGATAAAATGAAAACAGTCAAAGTAAAAATAACTTTATTAAATTTACAGCGTATCTATTGCTAAAAAAATCTGTATTGAACTATAAAAACACGATACTGAATAATTATTTTTTGAACTGTTTGAAATAAATACCAAAATTGCAGAATAGAAAAACCTCAGCCCACAACTTTACGTGATCCATACATCTACTTCATCTACCATGGCGTCGTATCTTTGCAAGGTTTGAACGCTAAAAATTACTTGGCCAATTCTAAAGTTGGTATTATGATTATTCATATTCGGAATCAATAAATAGCTACATTTGCAGCCTACTATAATATTTTTCCGCGAAAATTAATGTTGTTGTGTCGTAGGTTGCAAAATTAGTTTTATTTATGAATCAATATCACTTCTTTATCAATAACTCTTTGGTTAATAGATTTCATCATAACGCCGCCTCTTTGTTTGAAGCTTTTTGACTGTTGATTTAAACATTTCTGAATTAGACGTACTATTTCGGAACAACCCGACGTTTCTGGATCTACAATCTGATTCCGTCTTCAGGTGAAAGGTAACGTAAAATATACGAGTAACACAAAACATTAGAAAATGAGCTCGAATAAAGTAATCAGCGTATGCTGACCAGTCAATCACAACCAAACAATAATTTGGTATTTTATATGTGTTAATTTGTGTAATATATTGTTTATTTATCTCGTGTCAACCTAAAGAGCACCTAGGGTATTGAGCTACGACTCGAAACTGGTCTTGATGTATTAAAGAACCCTTCCAGAGTACGCCTACTTCTGTGTTACAAAATATGAAATAGTGGAGATTTGAGACATAATATTTCAACGCGTTTAAAGAGAACAAACAGTATAGTAGAACAACCAAACAAAAGACTCAAATAAACAACTTTTGCTAAATCCTCTTAATTTCATCGATCTTGTTGCAGGTTTCATATAGATGTTTCCCTCGACCCTCCGATAGCCACCCTCTGACAGCCAGGGCAGGGTGAGGCTACCCTGGGGCCAAGAGGGCGGAGTCCCTAGCCCACGTGCCGGCGGCCCCTTGACACCCGACTCCGAGCACTATCCATTTTAAAACAAACACCAAAGACATTAAGTCAACTTAGTCTGCCGACACGGGCCAAGTTTCAAATGAGCTCCTCAGATGAGCCGACTGGAGAGATGGACACTTTTTCCCTGTTTTGGGGTTCTTGTGTGTAGATGAATCAATTTGGTTCAGTGTTGATACTGTGAGTATTGTAGCGAATTTTGAAAGATATTGGTACCTTTGTTTAGTATAATATGGCATTAATCTTTGTAATTTGTACAGTGCAGTTGGAATAAAAACTACCGAGCCATTGGAATTAACTTACCAGCTAGAACATAAAATAAAAGGGTTTTCATTTTTCCTTCCTATATAACTTGTAGCCATATTACCTGTTTACCCTATATCTGTACCACAATCACTTTACCAATACACTTTACACCAATACAGTTTATAATACCTTTTTAAACTTGTTTACATCCAAAGATGATTTCACTGAGGAGAAAAGAAGCCTTTAGTTGTGTCTTAAAAGATTAATTGTACCAATGAAGCCCCGTATAAACTCATGTCAATAATTAAAAAGTAAACCTATTTCAAACGATGACCCAACATTTGTTTAACTGGACGAATTTCTTTAAAGCCATTCACTTTCTTTCTTCAACTGAGGAGAAAAACACTCTAATAGTATCTTAAAAGTTTAATTGCACCATTGAACACCCGTATAAACGCATGTCAACTATTTAAAAATAAACCTATTTCATTCGATGACCTAATTTTTTGATCTGAACGAGGTTTTTAAAACTCGCCCTCTTTTTTTCTTCATTTGAAAGAGGCTTGCTGCCAGAATGACCAAAAGTGGAAGTTGTTTTACCCAGAGAACGGGTTTAAGAAGATTCAGGAGCAAAACAGTGAGCTCCATTTCTGCATTGAGAAGTGACCTCTCTCTGATTTGGGATTCGCAGAGCTGAGCGGGAATTTATAAAAGTGGCCCTGCACAAAACCTGTCGAGCGTTGATTGAAACAACGGCTTTTTGTCGATAATTGACTTAAAATTGTCCACCGTTCCAGCCGCCGTTCCCAGTTTGTAAATAGACCTTGACAATTAAACTCGTTATTTCGGAACAAATTGTTTTCATTGACAAAAAACTTTCCGTCTGGGACCTTACAAACTGGTTGATGGAGTACATAAGACTTTTGAATTTTCATCATGTTTCAAATACAATAAACTTCCTCAACTTCAAATTTGACTATGGAATTAAACCTTACATTTCAGTTTTAGATTTTGTACCCACGGTAAACGGTATTAGCTGCTTTTAAACTAAAAAACTCTTCTTTTAAATAATTTAAAATTGTCAAGAATCCGAGCCGATAAAGCCCCCATGTTTTCTCATTGCAGGCGGCAGTTGGTTCGTTTCACTGTTCCTCGTGTGGGTCCGTGTTCGCGTGTTCCCTGTGTCTGTTTGTCCTCACAACACGGGAGGGAGGCGCTCAGCTTTGATGTTTCACAGACTCTGCCAAATTAAGATGTAAAGAGAGCCGCATAGCTGTCACAGTCGTACAAGTTACACCCTTCTTTGGTAAGGTTATATTCAAGTGAAGGGAGGTTCGTGGTTATATTCATGAGTCGTTGTGGAGGTTTCATGAGGGTTTATGTAATCTTTTAAAGAATTTTGTTATTTTTGAGCGTTTAGTGTTAATTTTTCGATAGAAATATCAGATATTTGATAACTATACATGCTTTATTTTCTTGTCTTCTAAAGGTGTAAGTGGTCTTTATCATAAGCAATCGAATGATAACCTAATCTTCGTTATAGTTTTTGTAAAGTTTGTGAAGCTTACAACCTTCGCGCTCTTCAAGGTTGTTTTGTGCTATCTTCATAAAGGTTTTCTTAAAAACTACTACATACATTTCACGAAAGGTTCCATTACCTATATATTTCAAATTTGTGTGCACACAATCACAAAAATATCGCAAAGTAAACATTGTCAACCATTTACTTACACGACATATACGTGTGATTTGGAAAACCTGTTTAATTAAGTTTCGGTTAACCTCACGCACAGTAAGCATAGAAGGTTTTCCATAATTTTAACCAAACAACTCAATAAAGGTCTTTAAAACTGTCAACATATAGGCGTACTCCGTTCGTCTCTTATACATTTTTTCCTCGGCGATAGATAAGTCAGCACAATGTTCTACCTTGACAGTCAGTGACGGGCAGTACAAAACAGAATGAAAATGAACTTTTCCACACAACAAACAAGTGACTTTCGCTGTCTTGAAGTGGGCATGTCGTAGTTGACACGCCATAACCGAGGCGCAGAGCAACATCGCCAGCGCGGTGCAGGCAGGTGACTTTCCATTTTGCCGTCTGTCAGGACAAAAAGCGGTCCTCGGGCAGCGGTCCGCCAAAGGACAAGCCCAGGGAAAGTGGGAGGACAATGGAGGCTCAGAATGTGGTATAGAAAGCAATGGCCACATCAGTATGCGATACCTGTGCACGCCGAATTAATAACAATTACAGACGTGCCCGCAGAGCTGCCTGGCGGCCGGGCTGCAAACTAAGTCACTTATCTTTCACGTATCAGAGGAATCGCATTTGGTAGGACTTTTTTTGGGACATTCTCATGTCTAAATGTAAGTTAATTAATGGTAATGTACAAAGAGCGAAGTTAACAACCATGGTTAGACTGGCGTACATCAATGGAGCAATGGGCCTGGGCTGTTGAAAGCTTTTCTCTCTGGGAATACTTTGAATGATACTTTGTGCTTCGTCTATATAAATACAATACAACTTCTGTCTGTACATTGCAATGAATCCGTTGGCTTTTAGTTCTTTGGCTTTTTATACATTGCGATCACCGAAACTGACGCCAAAAAATACCTGTCTCTCAGTCTGTAACGTTTTCAGGCATTTCGGGACGCTTATAATTCAAGATCGGCTGAAACTATGACGGTAAAACTTCGTTTGAGAGTTAAGCTCATCACGCAGTGAGTCTTGAGCTATATTTCATATCCATACAACATCCTCAAAATAAATGACAAGAGGCCAAGTGGGGATTTGAAAACGTTTTTAAAGCATTTTGGAACGCTTATAAGTTAAAATCGGCTAAAACTATGGCGGTGAAACTTCGTTTAAGGGTTTAACCTATTTTGCAGTATGTTTTAAGCTATACTCGTATTTCATATCCATACAACAAATACAAAATAAATAACAAGGGACCAAAGTGGGCTCTAAAACATTTTGTCAGCGAAGTGCTGCGCTCTACAGGAGTTACTCTAAAAGTACTTTAAGCCTACTTTCAAAGTACAGAAACAGGTGTAAGGATCAGTAGTTGGATGACTGGGACTCGTGGCGTGGTCCTGTAATCCAGCTTCATGGAGGTCAGGTTTTGAGGATGATATAGGTCTAAAGCGGCTCAGATAGTCTCAGTGATCATCTGATAATACCCGCATCAACTCCCACCATCGTTTAGACATATCAGACCATCACCTGCGTGGTTCGGAAGTCACGTTAAGCAGTTGGTCCTTGTATTTCCATTGGCCATTGGGCTATTAATTAATGACCCATTCTAAGGAAGAGTCGGCCTTAGTTTGTAACAAGACTACACCTCATAACTCATTACTACCACTCATCACACTCATCCCTCACCGCATATTTGCCTTAAAATACCCTCATGAGAGTGGTCGGCATCTCAAATAGTGATTTAGTGATTTAGTGATACCAGTACCCGGACAACAGCCTGCTTTTTACAAAAATACTGTAGTGTACAGTCATGATACGAGTACTATAGCATATTTTATCCGTGGCGAAGCACGGGAAAAAGGTAAAGGTAAAGTTCATCTTGTTTAACGAGACAACACACGGGAACACAGCTAATAGTAAATAAAACGCAAAGCCTTTGAACCATACTAATAATTAAAGTGTGTTAACCTTAATTCCAAAGCGGTAAACATTATTTACGGCTGACAGACTAGGGATTACATTATTTGAATGTAAAGGAAGAGAGTGTAAAAACTATATGTTTGAATTGGGATTTCGATACAAGTTTGAACAGACACTGAGACACTCAAGCAGTATTGACGTTTGCGAAACATATTTACAGAACATATTTCTGTCATAAAACATAATAAACAACTTCTAATCGGATTAAACAGTACTAATATAAAGCAATCAAGACGATACGGGCAATACAACTCAAAGTTGATGAAAACTACCACCACAAGTCTGACGTTGGAACATCAAACTTAACTATTTATAATTGTTGGTTTTCCTCTTGCATAATGTATGACAATGCAGGCTGCTATATAACCAATGCGAACTGCGGCTTCTATGAGCTTCATTCTCGCATTGATGTGAGTTGCATTGAATAGAGTCAGCTGGCCGTGCATTGAATTCACTCCACTCGCCGTATTGAAATACAGTTGCAGCCTAAATACATTATGTATTGAGTGGACTGCCGAGTGCAGAGTATCTTATGTGGTCTGTATGCGCTTTTCCTCTGACAAAAGAAGAAAACTTAAGTATTTTAAAGTAGTTGGACTGTCTTTATTGTTAGTATATTCATCAATAGACCCAGTCCATGCTAAGAACGTTAACGCCATCTTGAAAAGTTGGTTTTTGTGTGCCCCTGCTTGTTCATCCTTTCGGAAATAGCTCTATATCCTTCATCAGTACAGGATTCTCCTCCCCTTTTAGTAAAATCTCTCTAACCAACTTTTCAATCGAACACTTTTTTCTACAAGTGTTTTATTATAAATGTTCGTTTGTGAGATACCTGCCGATTATAAATCTTTATCCTTTAATTGTGTGAACTTAATTTGAAATGGTTCTGAAAGCTCTATCTATAATAATAATTGTAATTTTGATTTTGTATCTGATTGTGTTTCCTTAATTAATTCCAAAGTAATCTAGACCATGCTATTTCAGAATTTTGAAAAGTTATTCCCTGCCAGTCGATCTACAGCCTCAATCAAGCAGGCACAGAGCGATAATTTCTTTTATAAATTACAGGGAGCAAATCTATTTTTATATAAATTAATGACACCAGTCCTACCACCTTTCTAGAGAAATACGAGATGGATTATGGAATTCTTCTATTCGCAAGTAATATTTTCGGTTTCCCAGATTATCCTAATATTTTTTTCGTATTGTTTATATTTAGTATGTTTTGGTGCCTGATGAAGAACAAACCCGAATATTCTGGAGTGTTCCATTGTATTTCAACCGTTTTAGATTACCCGCAAAACATACCTTAACATTCCAATTTATTCCAGTTTGAAATCGATACGGTTCAAAGCACGATTTCAGAAACTGGTGGTGCAAAACTGAGCTGCATAAGAAATCCAAGTTTATCTCCTGTTTCAAAATATCGGCTCTAGTAGGGTTGTCCTGTCTGGTTTAATTCTTTGAAGAGTCGCGTGTGCCACCGAACATGTCAGTCAAGAGAAATGGTAGTAGCGATATTCCAACTTTGCTAAGCTCACTCAAAAGTGGTTAAACGTGGCTTTGAAGTCCCCTGTTTCTGACGTCGTTAAACAAATGCGAGTTTATATGATAGAATATAAGAATATATAGAATGAGTGGTTCTATGTTTCTTATGTATGAAAAAGCCAAAATCTGCTTGTGAAAACTATAATACACTTTTAAAATAGCCTATTTTTGGCAACTTTTATCTTTTTTTGCTAGTTTTTTCGTAAGATGTTTGGAAAAAAAGTTAATACAAACTTTAATTGAGACAATAATTGAGAACATGGAAAACAACCTTTCTAATCTCTACAACAAAAATAGCGTCCTAAACAGGGGACTACGAACATGTTTTGAGCAACTTTTTCTTAGGTGATTAATCCTCTTTATGCAAGAAGGAAAAGTATTTTTAAAGAACATCCTTAGGAGAAGAAATATCTGACGAGTACTTAGCAGTTAGCACTGTACATCCTAATTCAGTGAAACTAAAATGTTACAAATTAAAACATATTTGTTAATTTATACAAGTTGTTCGAACACGGTGTAAAACAACATTAGGTCAAAGGTTGCACGTATGCTGCAGTTAGTCGTGTTTCACATTACTTACCTGTGTTACACCAGTGTTAAACAAGTGTTGTGTAGTCAGCTGACAAGATTCAGAGAGATGTCAACACTTTAGGCGAGACAAAAGGAATAAAACAACACAATGACAACCTACGTAAAATGTTTACTGCTTAAATATTAAAAAAATTCACTGGTAACTTACAATTTAAGACTAGTGAGGCTACTTAATCTTCTATGTCCCGTAGTTTGCCTCCAGACATGTGTGTAAGTTTATTTTCTGCATGTTCCTTACTCTTTCTCAATTTTCTTCGGTCTTGCTAGAGTTGGCATCACTACCAAAGGTTTGGTTGTTCAAGCGGTCGAACTACCTTTGAGGAGTTAAAATAGGCTGCGTTCAATTATAAGCTAATCGCATGATATCGTTATTTGCTTAATATAATTATATTATGCCTATATTATTGAGCCTTTAATTGTCTTTACACTTCCTTATAATTATATAGAAACTTTCCTCGGGATAAATTAAGTTAAAATAGTTTGAAGTAAATTTTTCGACCTCATGTCGGACCCTTTTACCTTTCACAAGATGGAAGGGTAAATTTAGTAGCATTGAAGGAGAACCTTTCAATAGCAAAATCATCTCTTGAAGCCTTTATTGACCTTCAAAGCACTTATGGCAGTTTTCAAGTCTTACAACGTGTAGCATTTTCAATTTCCACTACACAATTAGGAACAATGGTCGGATAATAATTAGTTCCAATAATATTTATTTTGGAAAAAAAAAATTAACTAAATTCCTTTGTATACAAATTCGATTAATATTTTCATCAGAAGGAAATAAACAATCAACCTATTTTTACTACCCATTCTAATGAGTTAGAAGTGGAAAACTACCAAATTTTAGCATGAAAGCACAGTAGTTTTATAGATATTACATCATTTTGAGGACAAGAAAAAGTATAGTTTGTGGATTATGGTTTGTTTCAAAGTAAACGATTAGCTAAAACCATTAATGTAGTAAATAAAAATAAAGTCACTCTACCGTGTTAAGCAAAATGTAAACACAATGTTTAATAGTTTGATTTAAACCTTCTTTTGAACATTTGTTGTGAACCTTCTTTATAGTGTGATCAACTTAAGCGTTAGTTCCTCATTTTATTAGAGGATTATAATTAAAGCCCTTCCAAAAGCCCAATATTTGTTCTAGAAACAGATCCAATATTTTAGCTACTCAGGGGGAGTGATTCGGCTGGGTCGATTTCATCCAGCTTGGGTGGTAGTGTGCAGTTCCACTCGAAATGAATAATTTGTCATTAAAACGCCCACGGGTTTTATGTGGGCCTACCAGTTCTTATCTTCAAATACCTAAACATTTAGTACTTCTCGCCTCAAGTCAAATTCTCTATTCTTGCCAAGTTTCCAAGTTTCTCAAGGCACAGTTATGTGATTAAACACTTCTCTCATATTCACAGCGTTATCGCGCGGTTTTGTGGGGAAAGCGTGGTTTTTACCTCGGATAACTACAATGTTGGTTTATAGCTTTGCTCGTAAAGCATTTCTTCTGTTAATTAAAGTTTATCACCGCTCTGAAGAAGCGTTCGCATTGTGTGCATAATTAATCAAATTAGGTGTGCACAACGTTGTTACCTTATCTAATACAGTATATTTTATAGTTTCAGGTTTTGGTCAATCAAATTACGCCAAGTTTAATTTATCACCCGAGTTTTGAGCACGGTGGAGTAGAAGGATGTAGGTAGATCAGGATCTGATAGTGTATTTCCGTTTTCAAAGCTCTTAAGAGCACACGCGATGATTTACATATCTGAATTTGTGTAAACGTTCTTGACCCTTTTTGAGTGAATAGTCCTTGAAAGAGCTTTGGTGTAGCGGTAATCACATGGGCTTTCCTGAATAATTGGTTCAACTCATATTCTATCCATCATATGGAAACATATATCTCGCTCCAAGTTGGTTTTTGAAATTACTTGTAAAGGCTCAAATAATCTTTTATGTGATGTTCTCAACTTCCACACAACAATAATACAGCATATGTAAATACACTTTTTCTCCTACAAGTTTATCAACTTTTTTTAATAGACAACACAATAACAATTTTTAACTCTTACTTTTCTGTGTTGTATTCAAATTTACAGTAGAATGCAAGTTTTGTTCCTTTATTATACCGAAACTTTGATAAGGAAAAATATGTTTGATTTACATTCACAGACTTATGGGATTGGATGCTTGATTTTTATTCTCTTTAGATGTGTGACGTTTTTACAATATATGTTAACAATATATTATGTTTTCTTGTTCGTCTAATGGTTTTGTGTGCATTTGTTGACTAGACCTCTGTTAGATGATATGATTAATTTTATAATAATAGCCAGTTATAATAATGAATCCTTTTAACTAATACTGTTATATACTCGTGTTTTCTTGTAAAGCCGATTATCCTCTTTTATATTCGTGGTTTCCAACTGTTTTACTTAACCTTATTGATCTTATGATTACCAGTTTAGATTGTTCGATTACACAATTCAGAATTTGAGCTTATCCTTATGCTTCTCAGTCAGTTGGCTTGGTATTTCAATCGTTGACAATCACTCTGCACATTTCTAGCCACCAGTTCGACTCATACCATCCATTCTTCAGCCCTCTGACACCGCCACTGCTCCATGTTGGGGCAAGCCACTGCAGCCGTGGACACTGGAGTGGACACCCTGTTCTAGCTTTCACTCTATAAAAGACAGCGATATTTGAATTTCAAAATGGTAGATTTATCTGTCTAGACCGGAGGCGAGGTCTTGCATTGAATGCAGAAACGTTGCATTGTTTGCCGTACACAGTGCATGGACACAGGACAGCTGACATCCATTGACTGTTGAACAGAGCAAAATCAGTTTACTGCCGACCGCCTTGGCCTCGTGGGACACAAGGGGTTATTGTCGTGAAAACAATGGGGTTTAAGATTGTTATTATATTAAGATGCATACATTACAGGGAAATAAATAAGTATAAAATATAACCGACGCGACAAGCGCCACCGTGTATCCTATAGTTAATGTCCTGTAACGGGGATGGTTTACGCAGGAAGTGCCCTTATGCTAGGGTGTTACCTTATACAAACGAGTTTTATGGTATAACACTGCACTATGATTCGATTTCGATGGAGCTTGTTATAAAAATTGATACCAATTAGAATTAAAACTGTGAACTTCTGTATTTAATGCTAATGAAGTAACCTTGTGAAACAGTTTAAAGCTTATTTATGTACTGTACAGAAATACGTACATTTATTTACAGATCGGTCATTTACTTAGGAGGTGCTGGGACACTTCAAACTGCTAACTGTTTTGTTCCATGGCGTTTCGTTTGCTTTGGCGAAGGAATGAATAATATTAATAGTTATAATACTATGAATAGTTCTATTACCTACGGAAATTTGCTAATTTCTTATTTGAAATAGTGATCTTTTCAAAAGATAGGGCTACGAAAACCAATGGTTTCATATTAGTTTTAAAGGAAGTCCTAAAATTAAACCTTACGTCCTTACCACGCAGAGGATTGGATTTCAAACATCGAAATTCTTTTCCCAACTAGATACAAGCGTGTTTAATCAAATGGGAAGAAATAGTTTTTTATTAAATGTACAATTTGTCATACTCTTTATTTTATACAATGCTATAGCTACAATGTAGACTATATAACATTGCAGTTACTCTATGGATTTTAATTTATGTAGAATTATGAAGTTTGTATAGGCTATTTTATTTTTTCTTTAAGGAAAAGAGATTTGATTGAATCCTACTATTGTTCTGGTATGGTTCTACAAGGAAAACTAGTTTATTAGATCAACAAGAAGATGTGACTTGGTTGTATCTAAAAGGTCCAACAATGAATTTCTTACAATGAACTTAATGAATTTATGACGATTTTACTATATAATTTAGACGTTTTGGTTACATTAATAGTTTGTGAACTCTTTTTAAAAACTACGAGAACATTAATGTTGATTGTTGATAAAACGATAAATAAAACTATAATTTAAAATTTTAAAAACACGTTTTAAGGCAAACATAAATTTTACATCCAAGCAAATTTGACTTAAATTGACTCTTTGATTGTAAAGCTTTATGCATAAATCTGAGTTGGGCGACTACAGTGTATAGTAGATCGTCACTGACGGCTCGACGGTTGACACTCGTCTGCATATTGATTTGTCTGGTTACAGCACGGAAGGGTAGCACTGAGAGGGGAGGCGGTTGCGGAGGCTGTTTCAAATCCACCCCAGTGTGGCAGTGTACAGCATTTATTGCGGTTGTTGGGCGAATACGCTTTATATGCTTACTATTAACACTTTAAATTGCATATATGCTATGTACTTTAAATTGTATCTTTGCATAGTTTTTCGTCAAGGTTACAATATATAGTCATGGTGTTACTTGTTTAGTGTTATTACGAAAACCTAACAATAAAAGATTTCTTATTTAATTTAAGTACGTTTTTTCGTACAGTGATATACTGTTTAATTAAAGAGGCTGTTTTTATGAGAACAAGATCTTTACATGCCTTAAACTAAAACAAGGTTATTTTGATATCTGTTTATGAAATTAGTGCACACCATTTTAGACTTTTCTATTGGACAAGCAATCTTTCAGCTAGTTTACAACCTAGTTTCTTCCTCAAAGTAATAGTTCTTAGCAAAGTGTTAAAGAATAAAAGTAAAAGTTGATATGAATATGTCATAGTTAGGGTCTATTTTACAAACAAATTGACAACCTTTATAGAAAAGGTCGATGTTGTTCTAGTTTTCTTTTAAACAATAGTGTACAAAAAAGCACCGAACAATTTTGGGAAAGTTAAATGTTTTATATACTCGTAAAAGCTGGTTCGACTAATATACGATATAGGCCCTATCAATACTATATTAACTCATTGTTAATTTTAAACAAGTTGTTTGTACCCTTTTCTCCCTATCGGTTTTACACTTGGTTAGAAAACCCTTATTTTTGGTTCTATCTATATTCCCCAACTACTAGTTTTATAGACTACAGTTAGAAATATAGAGGTTAGAATATAAATGAATCATTTCTGGTTTATAGTTGTAAGGAAACTACTCCAAGTTGGCTAGACTACAATACCAATATATTAGTAGGCTATATATGAGTTTCGTTATTGGAATAAAATAGCATATTTGTTTTAAGCATAATTCGATTCGCTATATTTATTTGGTATTCCCCATGGTCAACTAATCCTGTGGAAGTTACGAAGGGTTTCAACGCTTAATGTTTTATTTCACAAGGAGAAACTTTTGTGAAATATAAAATACTGTACCTGTATTTATTGCTAGCAAAAGTTTGATTGCATTTCTATAAAGACAATTTTATCCTCTTGAAGCGGCAAGGGACTTCAATGCTGACGGTATATTCCAAAAGAACCTAGTCGAGGGATTGTCTGAGGTTGAAATATAACTGCGGACGTTATCCATAGTTTTTAGTGAATTCGAAGAATACAACGTTTCGGGACCAGGAATCAGATCTCGTCTTCAGGAGAAAACTAGCTTACAATACAAACATAGCAAGGGACAAGTGTATGACCTCCTCCAGGCTGACGCGGAAGATGACCCCTCGGCCCAGTATCAGCAGCGCGGAGAGTGCACAGGGGGCAGGCCGTGTCGGGGGGCGGGGCCCCACTCGCGTCGTCGCACCGCTCACTCAGCAGTCCCCACAGCAGCTCTTCGATCCTCTACTCACCAACTCTCTTTACGTTTTTGTGTCCATTGAATTTTTATTTAAATCTCAGGACAAGTTTGTAGCGTTGTGCGTCCGGCTCGGTCGATGTTTGTTGTATTTATAATGAGTTAGTCTCGAGTGCGCCACGTCAGGAGCTTCGGATGACCCGTGGTCGCTGCCGCGCCAAGGTTGACCTCTGATAGCGCACGGTGAAAGGTGAGTGATAACAGTAAGATGGCGCTCTCCTTGGAACTGCCAGTGCTGGTTGTGTAAAGTACAGGTTATGGATGTAGATAGTGACAAGTTGTTATTTATATGGGGTTTCAGGAAGGGTTATGGGTATTTTATATTCTCGTTAGATAAAATAGTAAACCTTATTTTAGTCATCAATCGTAGACATTTAGCTTCTGATTTTTTTCTCAAACCGAGCAAAACATTTAATTATGCCTTAAATGTATTTAAGTGAAATTATTAAGGTCTTATTTAACGAGTAATGCTGCATACTTTACGTAATGTAGCCAATTCATCTATGTTTAAAATGCAGTTTAAATTATTCAATTTGATTTAGATATAGTTCATTCTTTCTTCATACTTAAGTATTTTGAAACCTCCTTCTAATCGATGAAAATAAACACATACAAAATAGGTTGGTGTATAGTATGGGAGATTTGTAAGTGCACTCATATGGTGTTAATTTACCATTTCATGGGGACACTCAGGGAATTAAAGGGTCTGATTGGGATGAAATACCCCTTATAGGCTAATGTAGGGTCTGACGGTCTTTCTTCAGTAAGTTTTGATAAAAGGATTCTTGTTTGTCCGTGAAAATATGGGGTCGGCTTTTTTAACGAACGCTGATAACAATGTAGATATTAAGGGTAGTTGCAATAAATTGTATAGTACGGTAATATGTATTAACATAAACAAACTATTTAATGTTAGTTCATAATTATACAATAGTCGTAGTCATTTACAGTATTTTAAGTTGTATTATTATAGCTTTAAATGTTCTTATGTTCTATATCTCACAGGTCTTATGATACATGTCAACATTTAAGTTACTGCACTAAATACAAAAACGGATAATATTAGATTACATTAGGCATTAGATATTAGAATGGAACGTTATATGAAGTTATACTAAGTTATAGGTTCAAATCATACTGAAGTTATTGTTGTTTCAGTGGTAGTTATTGGTACCGATTTGAACAATCTATTTTGCATACCGTAATTACACTTTCACATATAAAATGTTCTATAGTATCATGAGTTTTAAAAGAACAGTTAAATATAAAGCTTACCATATATTCTTTGAGATGGTACACAAAACATTTCGACAGTCTGACGTAAAACTGATGATATACAACAAATAACTCATTATCCTTTGGTATAATGATTTGGTCACTTAAAATAATCTTTAACGGGGTTGAGTAGTAAAATCTAAATTTACATATTATCTCCTTAACTTATCACCAAGGACTAATTTCGTAGCTTTTCGTAAGTTAACTATGTTTTTCAAGGATAGCGTAATCCTCAACAGATAACATTTTCGAGGCACCTTATCCTGTATAGAGAACTCACTTCACAACAAAACCACATTTCACAACAACGTATATTTTAAATGTTACATATCAACCATTTGTAGTCTAAGTTTTTATTAAAATTTATTCACTGCCTGGAATTGTTTGAACGCACCGTATAGGTAAGTTTATACAGTTTAACAAATTTAAAATGTTTGAGTGAATGTTACAAAACTGAATGCCATTCATAGTTAATACAATTATTACCAAGCTATACAGGGTTGTTGAATGTAACAATATATCCTTTATACTATGTTAAATGTGAATTTTAGTTCGGTCTTTCAAACGTGTCTCGCCAGTTTTTTTTAAATATTATTTTCCAACAAAGCGTTTTTAATAGATATTGTTATTTTCTAAAAACTCATGTTGATTTTAGATAAAGTTTTTAAAGGAGAATTTTCCTGTAGTATTTTATAAGTTTGGTAATGGTTTAACTTTAACTATAATTGTATGACATTTTTATTAACTCGCTTAGAGCTTTATCGGTTTGTTCGACACTAATCGTGCATTCGATTTTAAGCCAACTTTTTGATTTGCTAGAGGTTTAACATTTATAACAAAATTCAGAACTGAACGTTTGTTACTTTAACTTAATATTTATTAAGATTATGACAGTGGAATGCTTAGTAAAGAGATTGCATTTTTATCTTTTGGTCACTTTCAACATTATGAACAACTGTCTTTACTTGTGTTTGTTGTAGATGCTAATGCTAGATTGTCATTACAGTGTTGGTTTGGATTTGTGATGGTATTGTTTTAGTCACCTTAACCTGATTGGAAGACCTAACATATACATAGACTTTCCGGAAAATACCTTCTTCATGTCAATTATTTTGGTTAACAACTTTATATTAGTTATGGTATTATTTTGTATTGTACTCTGTTATATTGTAGAATGGAGCATACTATTGAATTCAAAAAGAAAATAAACTAATTAAGAAATTCAAAAACCAATATTTACCTTTTTTATAAGGCTTTTTAATATCGATTCAATTTTATTAGGTTTTCAACCCTAATGGAAATTCAAAGAAATATTTGTGTTAAAGGTCTGAAGATAATATCATTGATATTGAAAGAACTCAGGATTGAAAAACTAAATATTGGGTTTGAATTTCTAAATTAGCTCATTTTTAACTCTTTTAAAGTGTTGGTGAACTTACGGATCAGCCCAATTAATTTTCATATAGAGTTTCATTATACCTCTTCAGTTGTAGTATAGGTAGTAGTATTTTGGTAATGGGGTAATTTTACTTATTTTTGGTAATTTTTTCGAGTTTTTTAAATGACAAATAGAGGCTTTGAATTATCTACTAACTTATTGATTTCAAAGTCAATTCCCAAGAATATCACGAGACTACCTAATCAGCAGATTGGAACGCGTGTGACGCGCATCACATCTGAGAAACCATTGAGTACGAGCACAGCACGCGCAGCCCATGAATGAACCTGTGCGTCACATATTGCTGGGTAATTGCCGGCGCTGCACCTGAGATACTGGCTATTAGAATGCGAGCAGTGCCCAGCTCAAGACGATACGCGCAAATCAAAGTAATTAGAGCTCTCCGCACCAGCTCCGTCGCAACTTCCGGAAACACTTAAATGTGAGCGTTTTTTTTTCTTAGATCATTCACAAGACACTATGGGGCTATGCAGCCTGCGCGGTGATGTAAGGGATGAATTGACTACCGACCGTTGGCTGAGGCGGGGCTCGAACCTGAGAAATCTGCAGTCTTGTGCGCTATCAACTCAGCCACCACGCCGTCATTTTATTATGTGTACAATTTAAAGTATTGGGATTTTAGTGTTTTTGATCTGAGAAGTAGAGTTATGTTTTATCACGACTAAGCAGTCAAGTTACACCGTTTGTCCATTCCATTGGTCGTTGGGCTATTAATTAACTACCAAATAATAACTGGGACTGGGACTCATGGCGTGGTCCTGTAATCCAGCTTCATGGAGGTCAGGTTTTGAGTGATCATCTGATGATACCCGCATCAACTCTCACCATCGTTTAGACATATCAGACCATCACCTGCGTGGTTCGGAAGTCACGTTAAGACGTTGGTCCTTGTATTTCCATTGGTCATTGGGCTATTAATTTATGACCCATTCTAAGGAAGAGTCGGCCTTAGTTTGTAACAAGACTACACCTCATAACTCATTACTACCACTCATCACACTCATCCTTCACCACATATTTGCCTTAAAATACCCTCATGGAGTGGTCGGCATCTCAAATAGTGATAGTGATACCCAATCTAAGGAACAGTCGGCCCTAGTTTGTAACAAGGCTACACCTCATCATCCGTCATAATAATCATCACACTCACCATCATTACATTCACCTTAAAATACCCTCTGAGAGTGGTCGGTGACTCAAAGCAAAAAGCCAAAAAGACTCGTCCAAAATTTCGCAGGAACTTACACTTTGGTAGGACAGGAGATATTGAAATCTCCCAAGCTACATTAATGGAAAAGAAAAGTATAAAAGTATAGTACATACGAAATATTGACAAGCAAGGGTTGTTAAACATTGATATATATAGGCCTATAGTTCGTGAAAGAGGAGCAAACATAATCTTTTAGCAAGGTGATAAAAGTTAGTGTAACATTTATATACAGGTAATAAAAGTAGGAAGAAAAGTGCTGCAAAAAATAATTTTTTGGTAATTTTTTCAAAGAATCTTGAGTTTACTGGTGGTCGAAGTTAACTATCTTAGTCTTAAACATCTTGGCAGTTTAATATGCGTATTATGAACAGAACATGTATATGTACTAAGATACACCACAAACAAAAATTCATAAAATATTTTCTTTGAAAAAACTTAGGATAATTTTTTATAATGGAAACCATTATTTATAACAAATTCAGAAAAACATTTTGTACAATGAAAAATTAGTTAATTTGAACAAAAATGTGAATTGAAAACTGTATTTATATATTTAAACGCATTTCTTTTTAGTTTTTACCAAATAATATTTCACCTATGAGATAAAACGTATGATTGTTTCGGAATCGTAGCCTAATTCCATCTTCAGGATTTTGAACTCCAATACATAGCTGTTTGTTTTAAACAATACGCGATCCTTGGGCTCGTTATTTCTTGTCAAAAATCTACACAGCTAAGTATACTTATTCCAAAAAGTGTTGACGATTTTGAAAGTCTTAATAATTTTTAATACAGGAAACGTTATTCTGAGTGAGAGATGGAATGGTGCTACATTTCACACTTAACGTGGGACCACGGCACAATGAGGCTTGAATGAGGGCCGGTTCATACCGAGACTTTATCGTGTGAACCAGGCTTGTGAATGAAGCATGTGAGCATCCTCTCCTCCCACACTTGTGAAGGATGCTTCACACTTCACATGTAGAGGATTTGCACGGTCGAGATGGATACGGGCTCATTTCAAACATTGTTGGAACGTGGTTTTGTAGGGGTCAATCCTTTTGTTGGTTTTTGGTTTCTTCATTTCCAAGATTATGGTGTGGCTTTCACGTATAAGTGAACTATTTTGAGTTGTAACAAAGTTGACCTTTACAAATTTGGAAATGTTATGATTTATTCAATAATTTTCACAGTTTAAAGGAGTGTTGACGCCTTGCTGACGTAATGCTAAAGGAGCAGAGTAAGTGCTGTGCAGTAATGTTGTGTTCTGGCTGGCAGGGTACTACAATAATGGATTTTCATTTTGATGTAGACCGAAAAAGCCCTGCATGATTCATTGTTTCAAGGAGTGCTGACGCCTTGCTGAGGTAATGCTGAAAAGGAACATTGAACCACTGAAGACCAGTCTGCGCTATGTGCTGACTGTTACGGATCCAGGATCCCTTACTGCAAAAAGACAGTAACATACATTATGACTGTTTCAGGGAGTGCTGACGCCATGCTGACGTAATGCTGAAGGAGCACAGTGAGCCGCTGAGCCCCGGTCTAGCGCTGTGTGCTGGCTGCCACGGCAGAATCCAGGATAGATTCTATCTTCTTGCTGTAGACAGACAGTGGCACCTGGGCTGTCTTCAGTGCTGCGAGTGTAAGATCCCTCTGGACTCTGAACTCACCTGCTTTGCCAGACACGGGAATATTTACTGCAAAGACGATTATTACAGGTAAAGTTTAAAAATGTATGGATACATTTCCATCCTATTCATGTTTAAGGAGAATGTAGCATGCTTTACAGCCAACGCAAGATTCAGGCATAGCTTCTAAACTAGCCTAAAGGAATGAACAGTCCCCCATGAAGCGGTGTAAATCACCTGGACACTTAAACAGCGACAGTTACACAGAAACAGATGTCTCTAGCTGTCGGATCAACAAAGACCGCGACTCCGCAGTCATTAAATACTTCTGTAATCGACAAACAATTACCCAGCAGCGGGCAGTCACGCCCGTATGGAGGTAGCTGCGTGCCACCTAGACGATAATAATTAGATTAATGAATATCGCCGGTTTTTGAACTCAGGTGGAAACGAGTTCGCCAATAATTGGGTGTCTTGTTTCTGCTTAGCCCGCATTTCTCCAACCGCCAGATTTTTTCATCGCTCAAAGCTCCTATTGTTGAGAACCTGCAGGTGCCTCCGACTTAGACAGCTGAGGTCTGTCATCTGATAAAATATGTTACACATTCGGATATGTATATCAACTAAATGGCCCTCAGAATCGGAACCGGCCCCTCTTTCCTTATTAAAACTGGAGCAATAAAAGTGTTACTCTAGTTAAGTGCAAGTTTGCAGGAAGCTATTATAATTCATCATCCTGAGGCTGAAGTGTTACAGTTGTCATGTTTAGTTTAATAACGCCCGGATTATAATAAATTCTGCAATATGGTTTAGTGTCTAAAAGCCCGCAAGGAAAAGTTAACACAATCAGACTTAGCAATGAAATGCTGGGGCAAACCGTCGTCCGGTTAATTTAAGTGCACAAGGTTTCACTTTCATGGTGGCAAAACGAATAATTTTATTGATATAGTGCAGTTTTCATCGATTTGTTCGGAATCTAATTTTGAATTCTAATGCACTGCATAATCAACTGTCAAACTCAATATGTGCAGGAGTTTTATTGTAAAAACCGCCTGCCCGTTAAAATGGAGCTTGAAATGTCAGTTTGATCTAATTGTTAATGCTGTGCTTGCTAAATACAATATTGTAATGTTCGACCTCTACTGACACGAGTATGCGGATACCAAACATTCTACGGCGTATAAAAAGTCTACTCGGGATTGTAAAAATAAGAAAAGCCTACTGCGCCCTGAATCCGGTATGGTATAGTCTGGGATGGCTCTTCAAATATCAATATAGAGCGTTTACTAACTCTCCAGAAACTTGCAATACAAATCATGGCCGGCTGGACATCGCTGGAACACCTTTAAACCGTTGACAAATTTAAGAGTTCAAGGCATTTACATATTAGAAATAAATTATAATTGCGACAGAAATGGCCACATTTATGGTTACAATACAAAGATTATGCATACATCAATCTACCGACAGGTATTGATAAAAAATTCTTATTTGGTTGTAAGTTACATAACAAGTTAACTCAAAGAATATAAACGAAATGGGTTACTAAGATGGTGGCTAAATAGTAAATAACTGGAAATTTGATGGTTTTTTTACTTGAGACTTGCAGCCAGTAGGACAACAAAGACGTAGAAGCATGAAACACGATTGCGACGATATTACTACTTACCTTTTTAATCATGGTTACTATTTTTATTGATTTGTTTTCTTTATAAATGCTATTACTTTAATATTTATTCCTTGTCCATTGTTTATACGTTTGTACTTAATGCACTTGGATAAACGATTCTTCTTCAAACGTACTCACTGACAAATAGAATTGCACCCCAGCTAAATTTACAAATAATGATCGCCATGGGTGTTCAAGAGCTAGAATAATCTCTTTCGCGTATCGGCTCACCGTACCGCACCCCCGTGAATAGCTGAGTGGTCAGGAAGAAGAGATTGATCCGGAGCACAGTGTGCATGATAGCATCATTATCTATCTAAAGGTCACGTGCTGACCGCACTCCAGGTAGCGCTGCGGTCTGCGCTGCTTTACGCTGATAACGCTAATCAGTGCAGGTAAGCGTGTCACGTGACGTGAGTGGAGGGAAGGGGGAAGTTGCGCGTGAGCTCACCACTACCCCTTTGTCTGACGACGTGCTCATTGATGTTCTAATTGATACACCAGCAAGGCTTGGTTAGACTCAAAGGGTTGCTAGCGCACAAGGGGTGAGCTTTGATTTTATGTAGGGGCTTTAGCTTTGGCGGTGATGCGTAATATTTTCTGGCTAAATCTACCCTTTTCTGACATTCATGCAGATAAAGTACATCCGCAGTATTAATTTTTGTAATCATTATTTAGTTTGAAGTTAGTTGTTGACGGTGGTAGAATTTCGGAGGTTGAAATATTATTACGGACGTTTTCCATCGTGTTTTAGTGAACAAGGAAAACACAACGTTTCGTGAATCTAGAATATGATTCCGTCTTCAGGTGAAATGTAACCTAAATCATAACACAAAATATTAGGAAATGAAATGAGCCTAAAAGTAACCAACGCAAGCTGACCAGTCACCCACCACCAAATAACACGAGTTTTTCTGTTTAGATACAAGTATTTGATTAATTTGTTGCCTTTTCCCTTAAAATTATTTTATTTAACTAGCCGAGAAAACGATGCATTACGCACGATAACCTTAAGAATAAAAAAGATAAATGAAGCACGTCCACGGCCAGTGACAGCTCCCACTGACTGGCTGGCTTGGAGCAGCGGACGACCAACCCTAATCAGACTGACCAACTGTAACAAAGAACACAAAAATATATTTTTTCACAGCCAATGGAGTCCCAATTCTTTAGTTTTCCGATTCCGAATAGGTAGTTATTTTTAAACAACTAATCTGTAGTTAAAGACGGATCAAAGAAATTAAAGTTACGTTTTAAAGGATTCTTTTTGATAAATAATAATAATAATAAAATGTAAAAGGGCTTTAATATGCTATGCTTTTGTAGCTTCCACCTTCAAAATGTAAATTTATTACCTAAGTTATTAATTCACATGATTTAAATTCAAAGTATATAGGTATAAACCATGAAACAATAAAGAATCATATAACACAAATTGTTAGTATCAAAATAGTGTGAGTATCAAACTTTGCATTTAGATACACATTTAATGTTTTTTTTTGTAATTTGCTCTAAAACAGTTACTTTAGACACGTGTATTAACGTACTTAAGTGTCACTTTAAACCCAGGTAAATAAAGTAATGTTTTGATGATGTCAATATATTTAATATCCTTTTTGGCATTAACGGTCATATAACGTCCTCGGCTGCGCCTCGAACGTTAAATTGGCCTCATGTCAAAAAGTGTCATTTAGGACTTGGTGATAAAATATACTATTACAAAGACAACAATTTAATACAGTTCAGTAGGTAAAAAACTAATTTTAAGTTAAGAGACAAGGAAGGTTTCGTTAAAAAGTGAAAGTATTTTAGAATGAGTATAAACCATTATAAAAAATAAAGTCGAAAACAAAGACAAAACTATGAAAAAAGACAACGCTAAACGTTAAATTTCTAAATTCTTTTATACATAAATTGGAATAGGCAAGAAAATATTACTAAAAATTATAGATTGTAACGTGCATTTGAAATATATTTAAACAAATTAAGTCGTATTTATTATTTTTACTAAAGCACAATTCATATGTCAAGCAACAGCGTATAACCGTATATAGTAGCGGGATGATTGTTACACATAATGTGGGGTTTGTTTATACCGCAGCAAACACGGCAAACAAACACGTGGCATAAACAAACAGTCAACACCACATTGTTTACTCTTCACCGACATTTACCTGCCAGATCACCCCCCTCCCATCCCCTCCATCTATCAGAGGGTCGCCTGTCCGGCCCTCCGTTGTTTGTTTTGTACGTGAACGATTTACCTTTCCTGTGTACATTTCAGGTGTCGAACATTCAATATGTTTTGTTGCCGTTGTGTCAGGTGCAGTTTAATGAACGATTGGGTATTTTATCTTTTAAAAATACGTGGTTTAATCCTGAAATAGAATTTTCTTTTCTTTTTGTGTTGAAATAATTTGTTGACATGACATGGTAAAACAATTTGAGTACCAAAACAGTCTGGGGCGAATCAGAGGTACTTATATGAAATATTTATTAATTATTAAATATAAAACAAGCTCAATACAAAGAAAAGCTGTAATGTATAAAATTTACCCATTTGACAATACTTTGCGATTTTACGAATGTTTTTAAACCATAGTGCACCATTGAGAACTTATGGTAAATTTGGCAACACTACCTTAACACCCTCCCCCCTGCCCATAAATACTTACTATTAGTCTACTGATATAGTAACCTTTTTTAAGAAGTAGGCAAACTCGGCCATGTCTATATGATATGTACAAAAAACGAAAATTATGAGGATAAATTAATTTAATTAATCATTAATTAATCAATCATTACTGGCTATAATGTGTTGCAAGTTCAGTTACTCAAAGTTATTCTCAATCACTTCGCCTTTAAATAGTTGGGAAATACATTCAATGGTAACAATTGGGATAACGAATTTCAAAGTGTTAAAACTGTAGCCTATATCTTTTCATAACATTTATTGTACACAAATGAAAACCAACCCAATATGTTTTAAATCTTCAAATTGATATGCCACATGATTGAGTTCACCATGTATTGGATTCACATGGTTTAAAAAGTGAGTACCTTTAAAAAAGGTTTAAACTGTAAAAAATAACTATAGTTATAGGCAATAAGTAAGCCAAACTACTTGAAAAATTGAATTTAGTTCAGGAGAGAGTATACGTATATTTTGAGGCACCCGGTAGAT
Organism: Matsumurasca onukii; assembly: GCA_018831715.1. Lineage (NCBI taxonomy): Eukaryota > Metazoa > Arthropoda > Insecta > Hemiptera > Cicadellidae > Matsumurasca > Matsumurasca onukii. The sequence goes on along the minus strand of CM032063.1, from coordinate 33,937,726 downwards.
TTTTGACTGGCCAAGATCTATGTCCGTAGCTAGGAATTTTGGAACGCCGAGACACGATCATGTTGCTTAAAATTTCGGGTACATAGGCATTTGAATGATTCTGAAGCTACTGTCGACTTAAAATATCTTGTGTAGAAGAACATATTGTAGTAATTTATATTACCTAAGTTTTTTTCAAACTATTTCATACAATGACATATTTTTTAGTGTTTATCTTATGTTTTGTTGTTGTAGACTGTTCGCCGTGAAGCGGTGCGCGCGCTGCCAGGCCGGCATCTCGGCGAGTGAGCTAGTCATGAGAGCGAGGGATGCAGTGTTCCATCTACACTGCTTCTCTTGTGCCTCTTGTGGCATTCTGCTCACCAAGGTTTGTTACACTTATAGTATCTTTCAGTTATATGAAATGCACTACTTTTAAATAATTGTTATAAAATTAATGTTTTATTATTAAAAACGAGATGCAGACGTTGAACGTGGAATTTTTTAGTTGGGTCGTGAAAGGACAAGTTAGACTCGAGCTTTTGTTCGATAGAGGGAGGTTCATTTTGAGATTGGGACAAATCTAACACGATCTTAATGAAAAGGTTTGAAAGACATTTCATAGATGTTGACAAGGACATTTTTTTGGCTGCCCCATTTTTGATCCGAACCAATAACGGCCGACCATTTTAGCTGATAACTCAACCTGGAATAGTTATAGAATTATAACTTTGCACTTTGCTCAGGGGGACTACTTCGGGATGCGGGACGGCCTGGTGTACTGCAGGCCGCACTACGAGCTGCTGCGGCACCGTGACTTCTGCGGCTCTGCGGAGCTGAAGCCCTCTCCCCGCACATTGAACATGACTTACTCTTACACTTTGCTCAGGGGGACTACTTCGGGATGCGGGACGGCCTGGTGTACTGCAGGCCGCACTACGAGCTGCTGCGGCACCGTGACTTCTGCGGCTCTGCGGAGCTGGAAGCCCTCTCCCGCATTGAACTTGACTTACTCTTACACTTTGCTCAGGGGGACTACTTCGGGATGCGGGACGGCCTGGTGTACTGCAGGCCACACTACGAGCTGCTGCGGCACCGTGACTTCTGCGGCTCTGCGGAGCTAAAAGCCCTCTCCCCCGCACATTGAACTTGACTAACTCTTACACTTTGCTCAGGGGGACTACTTCGGGATGCGGGACGGCCTGGTGTACTGCAGGCCGCACTACGAGCTGCTGCGGCACCGTGACTTCTGCGGCTCTGCGGAGCTAAAAGCCCTCTCCCCCGCACATTGAACTTGACTTACTCTTACACTTTGCTCAGGGGGACTACTTCGGGATGCGGGACGGCCTGGTGTACTGCAGGCCGCACTACGAGCTGCTGCGGCACCGTGACTTCTGCGGCTCTGCGGAGCTGGAGGCTCTCTCCCCCGCACACTGGAGCACGGTGGCAGTGCACAAAGGGCGGCCCAGGAAGCGCAAACTGTCCTCACCCTCCTCTGGTCAGGACACTGTGTCAGACCTACCCATCAACATGAGGATACCTGCCGGCGCTTTAGGTGAGCTGCAACTGTATTAAGATTAACCTGATGCTTTTACGGTACACCGTATACACTTACTAACTAAAATACTAAATACTAACTAAAATAGCCGACGTTTTGTATGCGATACAGCAATCCATACAGTTTATAAATTTTTATACGTTTTTTCTGTGCTCTATGACTTTGCAGTTTATACATGATCTATTGACAATGAAGTGCACAATATATTAAGATGCTCACATTATTTTCCAAAATTTAAACCATAACAAATCCAATAGAAGTACATTTTTCATGGCTAAACTCGGATAGCGTATGTCCATTTTTATTTACGAAAACCCTATCACAGCTGTATTATTACTGGTCATAGACCAGTGGTCTAAAAATATCTACGGTAGGGTAGATTCTATTATGACTTAAAATATATATATATTGAGTTACAGTTGACTCCGATAGTAAATCTCAAGATTACTGATAATACGTGAGCTGGGTTAAGATGGGTAAGGGAAGAGTTTTTAAAATAACTTTTAACACTTGCGATCTTCTTTAGTTGTATTTCAAACTAAGTTCAAATTTATCAAAGACAATCAATACGTTAAATGTACTATAGTTTTTATTTGATCAAACAGACACTTTTAGATTATAATTGCAAACGAACACACACAAAGGAAATAATCACGTCAGCACCAGCGTAGTTGACAGCGTGGAACACGACATGTGCAGTTGATACGAGAGTTGAGTCTGAGTTCATTATTGATGAGGCTCGATTCAAACTGACAATCAGACAAACATCAACAAAGAGGAACAAGTGTTAAACTGGCATTGCATAGAGAAGTGGATGGCAAACAACAATAAGTACAGTAGGCAAACCATGTGCGCAGCGGTGTACTGTTTGTAGTGTAGGTGTAGGGGTAGCACTCAGTACACAAAGGTGAAACAGAAGGGGTTGTTAGTGATCGTTCTGAGGTTTAACGGTTCAAATCGATCTGAATAAAACCTACAGTTCCAATCTTAAACAAATGTTTAGCGGATCCATGGCGGGTTGGAATCATGCGCAACTCCGGAGCTGATCACTCCGCTAGCGCGGGTTCGATCCCCGCAGTCACCACTTACATATGCATTGTGACTCTAGGGTAACGCTAGGTAAAGGTCGATCTTGAGTTGTGGAGAGGACTTTTTAGTTCTAACCTCGCCTCGTTAAACAAGACATAACTAATTTTGCTAAGCAAAGTTCATTTAATTTTAAGTTATTCTACACATTCATGAGATATTGATCAGACATTTATTTTTCACATTGACTCACTCTCTTCCATTCAAATTGCATGTATTCTGCCAGTGTGTTCTACGTTTTTCCAGTCCTGTGGCAAAACTGGGTCTGTATTGTAAAATAGTTCAGCAGCCAAAACATTCTTCAGACAATTTTGAAATATTTAAAGTCTGGGGCATTTTTGATCAAATTTGGCAACCTGTTTACAAGTTGAAGTCCTACCTGAGAAGAAGTTCTGTATGTCACGCAGTTCGGTAGTTTTCCCTGCTTCTAGTTTCGTAAGAATGAACGTTACTTCTTTTAGGAGATCAAATTTTAATTAAAAAATATATGTTACTAAAATACAGAGGCAAGGTAGTGTCTACAATTTCAAATTTTTAATCCTGGCCTCCACGACTCTCTCCATTTTAGTTTTGCAATGGTACTGACTGTTTTTTTTAATAATAAAACTGTCAAAATTGTATCCAAACCTCAAATCGATCCGTAGATTAGAGTGATTTCTTACGGGTCCAGGTATCCAACGAAGTGGTTTACTAAACCAATTATGTTTTTAAACTGAAGGGCAAGCTAGACTTAACATCATTACCTAGTTCAATATAAATTATTTTAATCCGATGTTGATAAGCTATCCCTTGTTGATATTAATTTCCTAGTTGCATAGACGACTTTTTGGTTTTAGAGCTTACTGCATTATTACAATACAAGACATAAATTAAAAGAGCCAATGCAAATGACCAAGTATCTTTAATTTATTCACACACATCTAGTTGTGAAAAAGATATCCTATCAGTGATTAACTATGCTAATAAGACCCGAATTTACGTCGACACCTAGCCGGAAGAACATTTAAATATATCAAAAACTACAACTAAGGAACTATCTCATAGATTACCGTTTCTCTACAATTCCTCATAGTTATTGTCCGGAAGTAAACAAGCTTAATGAGCTTAGACCTAAAGAATATCTAATTATAAAGGTGTAAAATTAAGAATTCTCTCACTCGGGCTGAATGTAGTATCAAGGGGTGCTCAGGGGAACGGTCAATTAGTAACTAATTGCTGAACCGCCCAACAAGAAAACTTCCGTTTGAATGACACTGTTGAAAACCGTGGCTCACGAAACGAATAAACTAACCCAAACATATGATTATCCTGCCAAAAAACTGTAAAGGTAACACGTTTATTAGTCTAATTTGTGGAAATCATGTTTAGAAGTGTGAACAAACATGGAAAGCCATTATTTCCCTCTTCGTATGCAAAGGATGTAGTAAATTGTGGACTGACAGCGTCAGAATGATATATCGTGCCTTGCGTGAGAGGGCTGGGTCTGACTACTTTCAAAATTAAAGCTTTGTAATCGGGAAAAAGCGCACGTCACGTTTCCCGCCACACGTCTTAAAAAAAACAGTGATATTCAAACAGAGAAAGTTCTCCCAATTTTTTTCCTAAGCCTTAATTTTATGATGTATATGCCTTAATCTTTGGCATGGAAAGTGTACGAGTACCTTAATCATAGTTAATCATTGCTGAAGTTAAAATTTTGTTTGTAACAAATGCCAACCAAAATGGCTACCCTAATTTGTGTCCTCACCACCCCTTTATTATACCATTTATGAATAAACCTAAACCTTTTGAAAGTTTCACTACGAAAAATTCGGTAAAAGCCAGGCATAGGAATTCCAAATGGACTGAGCTCGCGTACCTGCAAACAAACTGGCGTATCGGAGCCTCCTCGGACAGAACTTTTACCACTTCCTAAACCCATAAATCGACCCATAAACAGCAGGAGTGAGTTAGGAGAATCGATTTCGGTAGTGTTTTGAGTCCGTAGCCTCCGATCAAACCGTTAACCGGTCCATAAAACCTGTGACTTGTTACAAGCCTCCGACCGCGGACATTTATATCTTCGATCCCGTATGACCACTCTTATTTTATTCCCCACGTTTCCCCTTTTAAGAAAATAAAAGTAGTCGTATTCAGATGTTTATTTATCAGGAACCGTTCAATGGAGGCGGTGGGTGGCCTGTATTTCCCTACTGAGTAAAAAAGTGGTAGACGGGACGCCGAGATGAGGTCGACGCTATAAATTCGAGCGAGGCGAGAGCCGTGATAGCGGGTTGAGAAGCACGATTGGCCGGTACTAAGAATGCAGTAGCCGCAAAACAATGACCAGCATGGCTGCTGACCGTCCTTTGTCTTAGGGTCAACTCCTTCTCTATCTCTGTCCTCTTCCCTCTCTTCTCTTCTTCTGCTTCCGATCGTCCAGTGTCTCATTTAATAGCTAGTGTAACCTGTGACTCTTCTTCGATCTCTTTTCTTCCACTGGTCGCGAAGCGTCTGATCTAAAATGTAACCTGTAGCTTCGATTATTATTCAATCTCTTTTCTACTCCTTTCGTTCTCGTTCTTTTGCTTTCGATCGTCCGGGGTCTGTTTTGGACGACTTTGTAGCCTGTAAACTACCACGCAAGATACTCGGATGTCTAAACAACCTCGACTGTCCTCTTGTGTTCCCACGTATTTTCGGGTTTCGTTTTGTTCGTTCTTTTGTGCTTGTTGTGAAGCAATTCACGTAAAACGGGTTGAGTTGTTGGTTCCAGGAATTAGTTGGTGCTGCTGAAGGAATGTAGATCGATTAGGTTTCTTTACTGTAGGAATCCAACGACTTCCGATTCGATTCAAAACTTCAGATGATAGGATTCATCATCGCGCATCGTTTTGGCAAGATTAAACGTTTTTCAAGTTTATATACCAAAACAAATCGAATTGGAAAGTTTTGGCGATATCTTTAATCTTCATACCGAGAGGTGGGATTTAAATTAATTGTTTTCTATAGTAGCCAATAATGACTTACACACATCAAATAGACAATAGTTAACGTTGAGTTATCTTTCATATTAAAGTATCTAAAGAGACCCTTATTTCAGAGATGCTGCATTCCGGAGAACTCTCCTCCTCCATGGAGTCACTGGGGTACGACAGCTCCGGGGTGACCTCCCCTGGGGTCCCGCCCGGACAGCAACGGACCAAAAGGATGCGCACCTCTTTCAAGCACCATCAACTGCGCACCATGAAGTCCTATTTCAACATCAACCAGAACCCTGACGCCAAAGACCTGAAACAGTTAGCACAGAAGACCGGCCTCTCGAAGAGGGTTTTACAGGTAAACATTTCAAAGCGACTCTTTTTGTAGCAGTATTATAAATCTATGCTTAGTCCCTGCTATAAATAACATGGAACACCACTTAAAAAACATGTAAATGGTCAAATAAATGATATAACATCAAAAGTCCTTTTGAACGGAGATTTTCAAACGAAAGCAAATTTTATTCTCACGGCTCAAATCCAACCCTTTGCTCGGAGTTGAGGATTGTTGTGGAGATGAGGTCGATAGCACACGACCCCCCTCCCACTTGGCAACCCCCATACCCCCTTAACCCCTGCCCCGCAAGAGGGGGTGAGCACCCTTAGGCACAAGTGTTGTACATAGTGACACGGCCCTGCACTTCACAAACAAACATACAGTACCTAGAGCCTGCCTGGTCTGTGCTCATTATACGCAGCTATTGTACGTGAATACGCAACAAAACCACCCTGGAATAATATTCATTCATAACACATGACGGGTGTTTGGTTACTCATGCAGATAATTAAATAGGTAGCTATTTATTGAGTTACTTAATAATTAAGTTGAGTTGAAAATTTCTTGAATATTATATATTTATTTTTATTTTGAGTAGACCTACATCGGGGAATATTTGATAGAACCAAGTAATTGCATCTGAGTAAAAGCCATAATAAGTTGAAAATATAGTTGAAATTACATTCAATTACAAAATATCTTTAGTTATTCAAAAATACGAGTAGTCAGAATGCATAACTATTTCATAATATTTACATACATCTTATAATATACACTACCCTATAAAGTTCATTATTTTTCTAGAAAACCTGCAAGCATTGGCTGTGGAGAATTTACTATAAATCTTTTACTATACTATACATTTACTATACTAGTAGTTGGGTGCAAAATAACAAATTTTTAAACTTGATGCAAAATAATGGACCTGAAATGGCTTTTATATCTTTAACATATAGCTAAGGTGGATTATATTCCTTAGTTTTGTCATATGGATACATACATTCACTTGAAATGAAACTAAATAAATACAGAATGAGGAGGGACGGCTTTTGCTATCAAAATGTTTAAGCTTTGAAAGCAAAAATAATCAATTTCGGTTTGTATTAAATTTATGTTATGTGAGTATTTGTTTTAAATAAGTTTTTAACTGACTTTCTACGACCGTTAATAGAAGTTACTATCGCTTACAGCTGATACAGTTGTAGGGACAAATTAGCAATTTCTCTTTTGAAATTAGAATTACTAATTTTTTAATGTAAAACTGTGGCAACCGTTTTGGACAACTTGTTACAAACAAAGGCACAATTGATGACTTAACCACAAGAAACAGTTGGATAGAGTCTCAGCCGAATGCAATTGCCAGTGCGCACAGCTCTAGCCTAGGCACTAGACTAGGTGCTGAGATGAGATAACACTAGTGCAAACCCATTAGCAATGGCAAACGTGTTCCCTTATCTATCAGAGAGTTTGTCGCCTCCTATCTACCTTATCTACCTCCAGACAGCTGAGGTCTTCCTATACCCTGCTCACTTCCTCGTAATGTCTGTGCACACCTCGGGTGGTGTGGATGAACCTTTTGGAAACCGTAGCTTTCAATCGGCGAACCGTCCATTGTATCTTTCAGTTTGTCCGTTACCCTTCGAGTGTATGCAGTAGTACGACATGAAGCTGTCCCAATTGGAGTTAGGAAGGTTTTCAGTTCTGCGCACATGAAAGACGATCCTAGATCAAGGGGCCACATTGAGGGTGCTATCACTGCAGAAAATATGAATGGTCGTTGGTATAAACACTCTGTGATTGCTTCTACCTATTCGGTCTTCTGATTCTCCTGGTGAGACCAATGATATAATGTTTTACTATTTTTCTCGACCTCGAATCGCTCAATATATCTATCAAGCAAATTGTTGTAGGGTATTTCTCTTGTTGAAGTTGTTATTTACCATCTTCATATGCAAATTGCTAGTTAAATGTATTGTATAGTTAACACAGCTTTCTGTTTACAAAAAGTGCCGAGGTTTAACAACAAGAAAATCATGTATAATATCGGACGTTAAACTTCACTTCAGTCTCTTCAGCTTCACTCTGGGTCCTATTGTGACCCAAAACACAGTTTCTAACAATTTAAGCTCTGAAAATAACCTACTGGTTTTGTTGTCCGGATTCTAAAGTAGGCTGTATTTTGTTTTATTGTAACACTGTAAATACTTCGTAATCAGTTAAGCGATATGTACTAAGTAAAACCTTTTGATTCATAAAAGTGCAATTAAAATCTTGTGTAAATTATGGCAGCAGGATTTAGTTTCATATGTATATTTTGATATTGCTGGTTTCAATACGTACTAAGTTCTGAACTAATAGTAGAATCAGTTAGTTTTTTCTTTTGGGTTGTTAACCACCGTTAAAATCTGTTGTCTTACATACACAGAAATATTAGAGTGAATAGTGATTTTTAATAGAGTTCTCAGATATTTCCAACAAACTTTTGCAGTTTCGAGTCCCAATAAACATACCAAACACTTAACTGTACTTAGTATCAACTACTATACTCACCTTTACGACCACTCACCCACTCGCATGCCAGGTGGAATCTTTACCCACATTATTAAGTCTTAGCTCAAAACTACGGGTATTTTTTGCCGCTCTTAACTGTTGGTATCGTCATTAAAGCTTTTATTAAATATTTAAACCACTGGGAGTGAAATACGGGCACAATTTAGCCTGCTGCAGGAGTGATATAGCAATTAGGGGCTCCGCACTTAAGCGTACGTACCGGCACCATTACGGCGCGATTGATGCCTGCTTCCTATCAGGGCTATTAGTAATTGTCGTTGTACTTGCCGTTAAACTGCACTTGCGGTGTAAAATGTATAGTCTACTGCTGATAAATCAACCGTTCGTTTGTTGGAAAATTCTGCTTGGAGTTTCTTTAAGAAGTTTATATACGAGCAATGGTTTTAATTTAAACAAGGTATTAAAAAGGATCAGCGGATTATTTTTGTGCCGTTTTTAAGGAGAGTTCTTCACATTTACAACTGAGATAGTGGGAAAATACACGGATGTCTTTGTGTTTTATTATACAGCACACGGAACAACATTATTGGGAAGCAGTTTGCATTGAAAAATAGCAATTTAGGCTACACGTTTTGATAAACATAGAAATATAAACATAACAATGTCAAAATCTTCAACAAGTTACACAACTACCCAGACTATAGACACAATATATAAATCATTTTCTCTTTGAAGATAGAAGTGTGGATTTCTATATTACTACTAATCTAAGACACATGTCTTGTTTTTTTTTTTGTTATAGAAGGTAAAATTGTTCTACTTCACAGCTACATAAGTTCATTTAAACTGCACATAATTATAATCGTCATAACAAAATTTTGAAAATAACACAAAACGGTTTGAGCAAAATAAATGCTTTTAGGTTAACACGACAGATTGAACATTTGTTTGTTTCTGCTGTTTGGTTAAGCCAATCGATCGGACTACTAAGGAAATGATCAAACCAACCTAGATGGGCTGAAATAAAGTTTAAAGCAAACATTATGTTAAAGAAGATAGATGGCGCATGGTTTCCGAATGGCTGAGGCAGGTGAATCAACAAAGTTGCGGCAACCCAAGCACAGATACCGCTGAGAGGAAATCTTTTTAAGTATAGCCACTAACGCAAGCAAAAGTTCATACATTCTTAAAAATCGCACAATTTGGTAACATTGGAGTAAACGACATCAGATAAACTCGAGTATGTGGTGCCGAAGAGGAGTAAGACGACGTTCGCAGCGCTTACTATGCTTGGGCTGCCGCAACTATGGATTTTCTTGCATCAGCCATTCGGTATCTATGCGCCATCTACCTTTTATAATATAATATTTGGTTTAAAGCATCCCAAGGGTGGAAAAAGTAACGATGCAGTTTTAAAATTTTGAAATATTTTAATCTGTGGCGTGTGTAGGTGTGGTTCCAAAACGCCCGAGCAAAGTGGAGACGCAACCTGATGCGACAGGAGAGTGGCCAGGGGGGCGTAGTCCCGGGGCCCGGGGGAGTTGTACCTTCTTCAGGACCCCCCTCAGTGCCACCCCCCTCTGTACTCATGGGGGACAGCAGTCTTGACGATCACCATCATCTACACCATCACCACCATCACGTGCTCCAGTCCACCCCCACCTTGTCCTTTGGAGACCTCTACTAGTCAAACAATCATTAGTTCGTTATTTATTTTTAATTGTTGGTATGAATGATTTTTATTCTCAGATCGTGGTTAAAATCGTAATTAAGTCAAGTAAGTTATTTACGCGTACCTAAAGTCGTTATTTTTATTACAGGCTAGTCCAAAGAGTTTCAGTTCATCTAAAAGATTCATGGCAAACCGTATTACTGTACCTTAATTTAGGAATAAGTTTACGATTCAAATGTTCACTGTATTTCTTTAAATTATACTGTATATTGAACACTTTAATTGAATAATCAAAGTAGTGTAAGAAAGGATTAAAGGGACATGTGTGTTATTTTACTGGAAAGGTCCGACTTGAGCTTTTGTTTTATGTAAAACAAACTTTTACACCTCTGTTAAACCTTGTCAATCCCTAGGATATTGTTTACTTAAGAACTTTCTGATATTTATAACTATCTTTTGTAATAGTTTGAATTTGTTTGTAAACGTGCATTGGAAGTTAATGTTTCAATAATTAATACAAAATTAAAATATTCTAGGTAAGGGGTTATTAGTCTTAAATATTTTAAAAGGTGATATAAGAACTGGCCTGAGTAATAGAATAAACTTCCCAATAACCAATACAGGAAAAGCCGAACCCATTGAGTTTCATTCGAACTTACTATTTTTATTTCAAGTATAGTTGTCTAAGTCAAACTACATAATTGCAACTATGCAAGAATACACCAATAGAATTATGTATAGTTTTGTTTCTTAAAGAGCTTAGATGAGTAAATCCAATACTATTGACATCTGTTGAAACCTTTAAAATGTTACTAATAGGTCCATTTTTATTTTTTGTCTTACTTCCCAAATCATGAAAGGTGACCCAAAAAAACAACAACTAGGTACATTTATAATTTTACTTTCCCAATGTACAAACGGGTTTTGGATGTTCAATTTAAACAAGAAACATTTCACAATATAATTGATGATCTCAAAGGGGTTACAGGATCATGTACAGTTGGTATTTTAGTTGATTGAAAAGACACACAGGAATACACATGTTACTAAGGCTAAGGTGTTTAGATATTAGAAGAACACAGTAGTTCTACCTCATATCAATGTTATAGTGTTATAAGTTATACACGTTATAGTTAGCTATACAGTTCACGCCCAAACCATCTGTTACACATATTCAAGCTAGTTACAGACCTGTATCTAGCTTATGTTAATACTTTAACAGATTTAGACGCAATAAAACATTTTAGAACAGTAGTTCGACTTTATTTTTCACATTGCTATGAATAAAAGTTGTTCGTCATGGCTATTTTTATCTGAAGTGACTACGAATTAAGGCGTTTTTGGCCATTATATCCTTTTTCATGAAAAGAACTTGCACCTTTTACCTTACAAATACATTATCGTAAAAATGAAACCGATAAAATCACTAAATACGCGGAGATTATGTGTTAGAAAAAAAGTCAAAACAGACAAAGGATAATTTGAGTTAATGCAGACCTTTTATGTGTCTATTACAGTAGTTGACTAATACCTTATAAATGAATTATACAAATGTAGAAAACGTCGATGATTTGGGCGTGTGAATCGTTGCAAATGGTAGAATCTACTATGTGCAATTACCATGTTCCTATGATATATCAATACTATGAGTAGTCTACTTGATCTAACTGTTTATAGATGTTTAACCGACTATCTTGTACTACCAGTATTATTTATCAGATACCATTGTCGTTTTACATAAACATACATTATACACATGTTGTTTCATTTATTCCTGCGTATTCCTCTCAGTACAACATAACTGACATAAATTACATATGGAGTTAACCTATTAGTTACATATCAGTACAAACCCGCACCACCTTAGTGATGAGCTCCGAAGTCGCGCGCGATACCAATCCGCCACGGACCCGCTAAAGTGTTATGTTATTTTTAGAAATATTATCTTGGCCTTTTGATAAAACTGGAGCATTATAGGAACGGAATCTCATATTCATTTGATTGCTTACATAAGTATTTAACACCATTATTGTTTTTCCAACTCTTATTATTGTATTCTTGATGGTTTCTCCATAAACTTTGTGGTGAGTCGAAAGTATACAAAGAAAGCATTTTTGTAATTTACCACATACATTTTTAATAATTTAAAAATAAAAATAATAATTAAAAATTTATATGTGGTAAAGTACACAAATGCTTTCTTTGTATATCTTATTATTGTGTTTTCCTTTAATCTTAACGGGTTAGTAGGTCTAACAACCTAAACTACACGTAGCCTATTTTACTAAAAGTTATTTACAAAATGTGAGTTTGAAATATTATGGTAAACGATTTCCATACATTATTGCGGTTTTGAGTGAACAGTTCAGGATCAGGAATCTGCAATAGTATTTCAACCTTAGAAATTCTACCATCGACATTAGCAAACTTCAAGAAAAAAATACAATCTAGAGCGTACAATTTTAAACTAATAAAGTAATTTGGTTAAGAAGTTGTTTGAGGTTTAACGTTTATATTCATTAACAATAGTTACAACAACGATCTTAAAAAGGGTATATTTTATGATCTTGTTTTAAAGCATCTCAACAAAACAAAGTTTATTGGTATAGGACTATCCACACATTACAAAATGTACCTTAAAAATAATTCGACACACAATTTAAATTTTCTCACGATCAAGCTGGACAGTGACAGCGGAAACACAGCGAGGTATCATGGAGAGCTGAAGGATGTCGCAGGATGTCTAAGAGGATTACGAAGGATTTTTGTCGCTAAAAGCCAACCCGTCTGCTCCCAATCGCTCTGAGATCACCTGCGCGACTAACGAAATTAATTATTAATCTGTGTCTCTTGTTAGTTTTTTTGAGTGTTTTGCTTTGCCACTTACGTAACGGATCTTTAGGTATTAAACATTTAAAGTACTTTAATTTTACTTTGGGAAAGACGTTAGAAGTACCTTATTGTTCATTCCAACTAAGCTAGTAAAATTAAATTCCAGTTTCAGGATTTAATTGGAGAAACTTCTTGTTTGGTAGCCTATAAGGTACAGGTCTTTTGGAAATTTAAGCGCAAAGACAAACACTTCACTAGATATTCGGCCTATAGACTATCAAATAACGTAAAGCAAACCAAGAAAACTGACAACATTCTTATCAATACAGCATTCGTTGTTTTACTATATAAAATAAGTGGTGTCTTAAAATACGAACACAACAGACAGTAACATAGTTTTAACAATTATCACTATGCGAATACGGAATATAGAAAATACTACAAAAATGGAAGAGAATTTTTTAAATCATCTAACGCGCGAAGTTTCATTTTTAAATTTAAGCTCGTTTAATTCACCAGCTACGTTTTATTCCTCCAATTGAAACGCACACCTTGTCCTATTCGTAATCCTCACACCTTGAAACACAAACTACTTGAATAAAACCGATGTTCCAGAAGAAAAATTCAACAGTGTTTGAATTTCCAAGCGCCACAGTAGTCGAATTCTGTTAGTATGCAAGCCCAGAGCCTGGTAGATAACCGAGACCCATCTTGTCCTTATCACGGGCTTAATGGTGTACATTAGAGGACCATTGGTAGCGGGCCCATTCTCACGGGGCCCGGGCTACGAAATGCCCCCGCTCCGCCCGTGTCGACCGATCCGGCCAGATATCTAACTATGTTTTATTGGCCGGTGAAAAACTGGCCTGATTGTTTTGCCTCGGTCCGAGTCCTGCAGCGATTATCGCAGTTTGTTTTATTGGCCTGCTCGGCTATTCTTTCTGTATCTGTGCCGTCGAAACCGATCGTGGGATTTCACCTTTGTGTGAACCTCTCAAACGACTTAATATTGAAGTGTCTTTTTGTACGGTTGGTAGAAATGGTGCTTACTTCAAAGTCAAACTCTTTATTGCTGTCGGTGAAAAGAGAATTAGAGTGAATTAGCACTGAGTCTGTTATATTGTTATTACAATTATATAACAATGGTATTCTTCATTACTAGGTCCTAAAGTGACACTTTTTGACACGAGGTCAAGTTAATATCCGAGGCGCAGCCGAGGACGTTACATGACTGAGGGTCAAAAAGACACTTTCGGGCCGAGTGATGAACGATACTTTTTGTCATGATGCAAATAATACTAAAAATAAATGTCAATAAATGTTTTAATATTAAAAAAACTTAAGAAAACATTGTTTTGAACTCAGCAGTCTGAATTGTATTCTTTCGAAGAAACAGCTGTTGCACTGATTTACTACAAGTCAGTGTTAAAATTCAAAACAATCAAAACTCGTTGAACCAGCTGATGCTCATGCCACAAAAGATCATTGAAATGATCTTTTTCTCCGTGAGAAAAACATCGTAAAACATTACTTTATTTATCTGGGTGTAAAAGTGACACTTTAGCAATGGTAAAGGCATGTGTCCAAAGCAGATGTTTTCAGAGCAAATTGACAAAAAAGTAAATTTTTAATATTTTTCATTTAATTTTTATATTTTTGCTACAATTCCATTCATACAACATTCAACCGCTAATCCCACTTCCAGCTCAGATGTAAGTCCTTTGAATCTGGTCTCCCTAATTGAATCTGGAAATCTGTAGATCAAACAAACACCTACCTGTGAGGGCAAGTGTTATTAAACCACCGTCCTGTGTCTCCCAATTTAGTAGTTTTCTCTCCCTCTAGTACCATACCCATGTATGCCCCCATGTATGTCGGCCCCTTGTCAGCGCTCATTTGGACAAGAAAACATTGATATTTTTACGATACGAGTATAGATAGTTGGCAGAGTCAACACCTTACGTTTTTTTGAAGATACGTCTGCAGGAATATATGTGGTGCATCAAAAGAATTACGTGGAAACGGTATATTCCGCGTCAATGTTCACGAGGTAGAACACAACGGCATTTATTTTCTCAGTACTGGAAAAGGAAACCGAGTGGCCTCGAGTAGTATCTACAGTTTGCAGTATACTAGGACACGTCGTGTCGTACAACTGTTGATCACAATTGAGGACTTGCTACTGCAGCTACAAGACATGCAGAACACGACACAGTGATCTGTCAGGGCAGTCTAGAACACCTCGGTACATTTGACTACTGTTGTACTGTACTCGTAACATTGCCGTGTTCACGTGTTGCTGAGCTGACTCCTGAAATGATTTGACGGTAGGGAATGGAATTCATTTTGAAATGATCACGGTAACTTTACTATTTCTAAATGCAGTAATCACAAAGAAAAATTGCTGAATAGCAATTACAAAGAAGCTATAAGACTTACTTTTGAATACAGTATTGTTTTGATGATCTATCTTTGTGTTGAGATAGCATTTCTACCTTAAAGAAAGAAAAGGAAAAGTTGAAGACTTGAAATTTTTGAATGCTGGCCTACCCGGCCTTTCTACAGTAGTACTGGTTCGGTCAAACCTCAGTTGATGTGTTCTCCAAGGAATTTTGTTGAGTATATTTCCTCGATCTCAAAGTTGTACTTACTTCCCTGCTGGTACAGAGCGCACAGTGATGTAGCGCGGTACGCAGCAGACGTGTACAAGTAGCCGGTATTGTCCCCAGCGCGGTCGTGAGCGCAGACACCAGATAAGCGCACCACTCCATGCTTCATGCCCGGATAAATTGTCTCGCTTCTGTTTATAAGACATATTGCCCTCCTTGCTTCCCACACTGCGAGCCACGCGTTTACATCAACTTACTTACACCTCTGGTCGAGTGGACGCCTACGTTACGATCTTTCGAGGGAAAGAAGTCGGTTACGTTTACGTGGTAGTGTATGTGGGTAAGGGTTGGCACCAAAAAATTGTTTAGTAAACTTCTTTAGCGTAACGTATTTTTGCCATGCAAGGGTTAGTCCGTTTTGTCTGTGCTCGCTTCTCCGGTCCTTGGAAATTCATGTCATGTACGGGCTGGCGAAAAGCCGGTTGCCTTTTTCCTTTTGAAGGCAGCGACTGTGTTGGTGTCCAGCCCAGGAACGCTTGAGTGCCTTGGTTCGGAGAGATGAGCTCAGATAACATACACTCTGTTTACTTATAACTTGGTTTAATCTGTGTGTAAACTTTAGAATAACTATTACACTTTTTGTATTTATTATTAATATTTGTTTTATGTAACTACCGTGTAATTGTTTTCGTTATTTGTACTATGTATTGTTATTTACCGTTGTTAGTGCGGTGAAACTGTGTTAAATCTATCTGCATGGACTCAAAGACGATGACCATCCCCTAAGCACAAGATTTTTTGTGGGATTAATTCCACAATATATTGTAAACTATTTTTAGCGCGAAATCATCTATGGAATAAACTATTTTATTCATTCAAAGGGAAAATTTTGTTCACTTTGGTTGAGTTTTAGCAGTAGTTCCAAAATGAGAGGATAAACATAAAAACGTGTTCGGTTTAGCTTTCCACACATCTAATATTTACATGGTTAGAGGGTTTGCACATATTCAGACCATCAGACACTGACAAGATCAATCAGATGATTTGAATCCTTAGTTTTTGTGCGCACATTTACACTGTTTATTTCAGCGAATACAGCAACAAGTGTTTTAATTTAGCGTGTTTTTTATATTTCATTACTATGTATAGGTTGCTGAGTAGGGTTGGCAATTGTAACACTTTTCTAAACATTGTTATAAACTTTGCCTTCAATCTATAGTTAGTTTGCCTCACAAGTATCAGTTGAACAACAAGCGAGATTTAAAAAAGTTGAACCAGCTATATAGTTTAAAAACGCCTGTATTATATAAATGTATTGCTCTGAGGTACATTTGTTTCCAAATGCACTCCCGAGAGACCGGCTACTTCTCCTGGCCCTGCGCAGCGCTCATGGCCACTGTTTCAACGTTTGGCGACCGACCGAGGTGGAATCTTTTATTAGCATTCCTCCTCTCTATCGCCTTAATTTATTTTACTGCCGCGGAACACAGGAACCTGCTTAAGTTTAACGCCACCTACAAATTTACACTTGGTGATTTGAAATTCTCAGCCCAGCCATTTTGAAAGTCGTGTCCATTTAGTGGGTAGCCATAGCACGACTGCTCCAATCCCTGCCCGCATCGTATTGTATTCAGATAAACCGCATAAACAAGTGGCTTTTTCTTGTTTGGAATATTTTATCATCAGAGGCCGAGGGTCAACCGGCCTCGTCGCGGCGCTTGTCCTCCTACGTATACATGGCTACGAGTGTTTATACGCGAATACTGGTTTTCAAGTTGTGTCTCACTCGGTTTAGTATTGTTTAGGTACATATTTTATTGCATCAAAGTTAAAATTATTGTATTTTCTTAAATAGTCAAATTTAAGTTTACGAACATAAATTTGCTGTAATTTGGGTAAAAACGCGTAGTTTTCATAGAAATGAGTTTAGTTTTAAAATCATGAACATGTGAAAATGTAACGTTCCTTACGATCCTAAAATGTGTGGTATTTAAGTATACCATTTACTATAATTTAAAATTATTAATCGGTGGCAAAATATAACCATACAGAGTTTAAACTTAGCCTATGTGATACAGATTTGATACAGACGAGTTTATGGCATTCAATTGGGAGACCCTATGATTCGCTGACTGAATAGGGTCTAGAGTGGCTACATTCGAATGCATGGGAGAGAGTGAGAGTAAAAACTGTATGTTTGAATGGGATTTAGATGTAAGAGTGCATGGAAAATTTTAGATACTCAAACATTTGACGATTGCGATACATTTATTGTAAATGTCCAATATGTAATAAAACATTTATTTATTTATGTGATATCCAATTAAACTCTCTCTACAAAACCGTTGCTAGTTTACATCTTAAAACATTTTTACTTCATGACGATTGCTATACATAAATGTAGTCCAAACTTTGCACACTATTTATTAACATTAATTAAATGTTTAGTGAAATAGAAAAGGAAGAATCAGTAAATTAAAACACGTCATTAATAATACAAAAACTGTCTAGAACACTGTAGAAACACATGATAATTCATAGTCTCATAACACCATACAAGCCCTGACCCGTAGCCAGCTGCCGACTCCGCGACCGGGAGCTCAGGCAGGTTGCTCTTGTAGCTGCGTTTTTGTGCGCAAAAGCCGGACTATCAATATTATTCACCTGAAGATGTTCAACAGGAAACCGCGATTGGTTTTTGCTGCGGGAACCGGTTTCGATCACTCCGATTCCGCATTTCCCCCGGTTTCAGATCGGATTGTATGAATAAGTCTGAGCCACGTTGCTGTCAGAAGACCCGCTAGTTGCTATAGTCCAGATCTATCATTCTTCTATTCAGCTGTTGTCAATCTAGTCGACTGAAGAAGCCGCCAGGCCGCTTTTGTTTGCTTTAGATTGATTTATATACTACCCATAGTTTGGATCTGCAACTCTTTTTGAGCTTTGAATGTGTAATTTTAAAATTTTCTTAAATAATCTTTATTTTGTGTAAGTACATGACTAGCACAACTGTTACATGCAGTTTCACAGGAACTTTATGAAGCATTTGGATGAAGTTATTTAGAATATTTACATTTAGGCCAAGTTAACGGTATTTTATAGCGTGACTGTCAAATTCATCAGTTATTAAAAGACTTACGCAGTTGTTGAAATTTGCGGTACCCCAAAGGCCAAATTGAATGAAAAGTCACAGTATTTAACCGTAAATACATAATTCTATTGCGGTTGCTTCTGCTTTATTCCGAAGTGTGCTATTGAGTGAATACTAATAAAAATAAAACCTCAATAACGTACCGATTAGGAATGGAAAGAATAGCAAAGCTTGAGATAGCAGCTTGACCAAAGAAAGACGGTTTGACCAAAAACAGGGCTCTCAGTAGTAGAAAATAGCTATTGAACTGAGATTACCAGATTAGTAAGAATAATCGAGTCTACAAAAATGAGTTAGTGTCTAATTTTTCTTGTTTAAAAATAATGGCAAAACTATTTTATACTGGAACTGTTATAACATTGCATCTAGCCTTGAAAATGTATACGTGAATATAGCAACACTGTTCAATAATATTCTCTTTCTGGAATTATTAACATAAAAGATACCTGATCAGTTACTAAAGACAAGGAAATATATAAGTGGTAAGCTTCAACTTCAATTTGCCAAATTGCTTTTGATACAGACACTAAATGAATCGCATTCTCGTTAAACTTTAAAGCTTTAAAATCTACTTATAAAGGGGTTTGTGGCACTGCAATAACTGACCCAGTAAATGGCTTATATCTAAACCGGAAATAAACCAGACAGCAGTGAGTTGAACTTTTAAATTTCTGGAAAAAGCTTAGACTGGGAAATTTTTTTTGTATTGGCCAATGTGTATACTAGCTGTAGAAATGAGATTTAGCTTAGAAAAGTTATCTTGTGAACGGAATTGTGTTTTTATATTGCCATGTCGGAACAAATCACAGGTACAAAGTTATAGGGACTATGGTGTAGTTTCCCAACAAATCTTGTTTGCAGCTATTTTCACCAAAGAAATCACATCGCCACAAAACCCCCAACCGTAGGCTACTCTTCAGTTGCGCCATCCAGCCACGACAAAGCCATTAAAACTACTCCTCACAAAAGAATGTCGGCGGTTTAATTTTTATTCCCTTTTAATTTCAGACCAGCCTGCACTCGGCATGAAGGCACGCGGTCGGTCCTTTCTCACACCAGGAAGTGGTATTTTCTTCAAGAGCTCATGAATTGAAAAGCCATTGCCGGCAAGTGCGCAGTGCGCGGTGCGCAGTGGTTGACAGAGTGCGCAGTGCGCGGTGCGCAGTAGGTTGACAGGACGAACGCGCTGTACGCATGCGTGAAGGATTGATAGGTCGACGCGGAGGTCAAGTCTTCACGCAGCTGTTGTACTTATAATGGCGACTGCTTCCATTTTGATGCTTGATTGACGACACTCTAGACGCGGCATCCTTCACAGAAGTGCCACCAGCTTTCTTTCCCTTCCACTTGCCGACGTTCAACACTCGCCGCTTTTTATTCGTGCGTATTTTTATTGCTTGGTCGTTTTTGTAGTTTGTGATAGTGTACTTAATACTATGTTGTGAAATCTAAACAATGAGTACTGACGTCAGTACTTTTATTTTCATTTAGGTTGTTTGAAAGTATTCAGTTGTGTTTTAGTTGTCCTTTTTGAAATTTCACACAACAGTTTTGACACCACGAAGCTTTTACAATTTTCAATTATGCAAAATCAACCACAAACCAAAACCCTGAGAGCCTAAAAATTCCTCTGTATCTGGTATGTTTAAATAAATCCCGAATTTTTCGATTTGAGTCCAATTTTTAATTTAAGTCCAGTAGGCTCGACCGTGAACGAGCTACGTGCCTCCGCTTTATCCAAACTAAAAAAAACAACACAATTCTCTGGTTAGATGGTTGGTAATAGTACAAGTAGTGCCATAAATTAAAGGTGTAGTTTACTACAAACCTGATGTAAGGAAACACAACGCGCGACAAACTGTGTTGAATTGGACAACAAAAGACGGCTGTTCAAATTTGAAGTATCTATTGTAAAAACAGTAGTTTACAGGTTAAGTTCATTGCGGAAGTTAAACAAACACAAAATAATCTTACGAAATAAACGTGCATAATAAGGTGGCGTACGTAATATTTGTTTTAGGTCTAAAATAAACGTTACAACTACAATATTCCAGTTGCAGATGTTACAACCTGACATTATACAACCAGACACACCAATTCATATGACAATAAACACCCAACTAAAAAACATTAAAACCTCGAGCAATTATACCGCATAAAAACAAACACACCAAAACAACAATCCGCTCACACCTGACCTACAAAATAAAGTAAAAGTAATCTGGGATGAGTAACTGAGGGAACCAAATAAAGCCGTCTCGTGGCTTGAGCCGGTGAAGCTGACCCATTAATTAGACTGTCTCATTGTAAACCACTCGAACCCGGGACTAATTGATCATTACGACATACGGGCAGTGCACCACCAGTACCTCGCGCGCGTGCAATTAGTTGAAATCATCTCCACAGTCAATAATGTTGCACTATTTTATTGCAATCTTTGTTGCCTTCTTCAATGACTTCATTCAGTGGGGAATCAACTGAAGAAGGAGGTTTATTTCATCACAAGGTCGTAAAGTGGAGCTTTTTGATACGCGCTTCGGGCTAAGGAAGTTGAATGAGCAAGAATCAAGGTAACACTTTTGGACGAGTGATAATCAATAATTTTTCTTCACATTGATAATAATATTGATAAATAGGTTTAAGTTAAAATATTTGTAAATAAACTGAAAGTCAACAATTCTTGAACACAATAGTCTAATATACTCGTATATACAGGGTGAGTTTTAAATATCCCCATAACTTTTAAGAAAGGTAACATTTTTAAACACTTTGAGGAATGTTTTTATAGGATTCTGAAGTTTGTTTAGACGTACTTTGCGTCAACCACCCCCACCAAAAAACCGGGGTTTTTGCAATGTTTACATTTTCACGCAGCGTTCAAAAACTGTAAGGCCTCTTTCACACGTTATACCACGGCTGCGCCTCGGACGTTAACTTGACCTCATGTGAAAAAGTGCCATTTTAGGACTTAGTGATGAAAGGAACTATTTTCTTAAGTATTCAACAATAAACACTCTTTGATCTGTGCTAAAATCATGATTGTGTTCGTTTTATAATAACATCAAATTAGGAAATCAAAAACACAATATTACTGCAACAATACATACCAGCCTCCGCCACTATTATGAACTTTCAAACTAACACAATACATACCAGCTGGTAGATATTGGGGCGAACAAACTAATGATACAAACTTATGAACATATATTGCTCTTGAAGCATGACTATAGTTTGAAATTTGACTTGCGTTAAAAACCCTGTATTTAGCGGTTTAGGAAAAGATTAAAATTAAATCGTTGCATTTTTTTAGGTGTTTAAAATTAAATGACCTGTTTTGTGCGACTGAACTGTTAGCTTTACATTTTATAGATACTTCAATAAACAAATTTTATCAAAACTCATGAATATCATGTGAATCTAAATGTCAAATCTCAAAGCGAGTAAATTCACAAAGAAACAGACAACGTCATGTTTGAAAACATTCCAAGCATCAAAGTGAGATTCGGTCAGCAACCGCAAAAGCATCCAGGCGACGCAACTGGAGCGCATAGACTTGTATGAAAAACACAAACCACTCTCGCCATTTTTAACCCCGAGATAGGCTTTTAATCGTCTTTGCGCGATGGCGGGATGTTTTCTTCTGAGAATAAATGTCGGCCGGAACGCGTTACAGAATGCCACTGGATTTTTACAACCGGCGAGACATTTTAGGTTTCTTTTGACATAGCTCGGCGCAAAAGCAATTTGTAAATAATCATTCGTGCAGGTGGATTGGCCGTTGACACCATTAGAACCGTGCGGGATGCCGGAAAAATTGTTTTCAGTCTGAGCAGCAATTGATGTTTTAACGAAAACAAATATTTGTCTGCATTTTTCTGGAACTTTGCAGGTTATACGTTATGTGGGAAGTGTTAGAGGTTGAGAGTTGTTTTACAAGTTGTAAGTACAAAGAAAAATACGTTTTATGTTTTATCTTTTTCATTGAAAAGTGCATGTCAAATATTCAACTGCGGCTATCAGCGAAGACGTTTAATAGAGTCTTCACCCACGAACGAGGACGTTTAACATATTGCTTGACCTTAATATTTATTTTACAAATTATTAAGGTTTTGCTACTATATGGTATAGTTCTTCCGGTTTACACCGCGTCCAAACTTCATAATTAGGTTGAGATATTTCGGCCTCGCTGTAGTACCTTCAGTCACTGATTGGCTGAAACTGTGTTACTCCACAGCGAGGCCAAAATATCTCAACCTAATTATGAAGTTTAGACGCGTTGTGAACCGGAAGAACTAGATTATTATAGTTGTGACACCGGCCGCAAAAGCTTAAATTTTACCAAACTACCAAATAACCCGTACCATTCCTTCCCTTATTGAACATAAACGTAATCTTTAAATCTTTAAAATTTTCACAAAATCATCCATTAAATTCCTTACACAATTCGTCATCATAATATTTAAATTCTAAACCTATAGCCTAGGCTATATTTAGTACCCGACGCACAAAGGTACCGCGCTAGTTTTATATTCGACTTATGCTGTAAATATGTGATATTTATAGCACTTGAGCTCAACTGCGCTATAATACGGTCGACACGGGCATTATAGCGCTGGATTTACAGCGCTGCCACTATATCGCCAACGGAAGTGTTGAGGCCTAGACTACTGAGAATCAAGAAAGAAGCTATCTGCGATTATCTGGCTCTTTAATGTCGTATCAAGCGTATGTAAAGATTTATCAACGTGGATTTTACTGCTTGTGTGTTTATATTTTACACCGTTAAAAGGGTGTAGGGTTTTGATGTGTAAGTTTTATGGAATGATTAACACCGGCTTCTATGAATAGTAAGAACCAAGGACTCTAAGTGCAATATATTTTTGCTTGATGTCATATCGAATAAACGTTTGACGCTTTTCCTTTTGGAGTAGCCTATAAAATTAATGTAAGCTTACACCGTCGTAGTAATTTTTCAGATGTTGTATGAAAATCTGCAAACTTTAAATAACGTTAATGTTAGCATTTTTAAGAAACAAGATCTCTTTTGAAAGTTTTAAGCTCATAATACTTAAGACGCACAAACAAGAAAACATTCAGATTTCTGAAAATATGCAAACTGTGCGATAACTTAGGTCTAAATGATGAATCCTTTCAAAATTAGTTCTTTGCTAGCTAGCTAAATGGAAAAACTGCTTAGCTCTCATAGCAGAAGTTAACATTTTACCGAAAGCTAAATATTTGACTGATGAAAGTAAAAATCGAAATTTGAAACCAAACACGACACCAGCAGATAAGGACCAGACAGAACGCACAGATCAAGGAGAAGAGCTCGTGGATAAACGCTTCCAGAAGAGCGAGCCTGGTTGAAGACGATCCATCAGACCCGGCTAAAGCTATATTGATGTCGGACCCGTGGTCCGGGAGACAGGCGTTGATTGATTCGGATATTCGGCGACATCGAAGTCGCATGATGAATCGACCCTGGATATCGATAGTATCACTCTTGACGACTTACACCGCCCGGCTATGTTGCTTACGCATGTCTGCCCCGCTCACCACACTTGCCCGCTGATGAACTGATAAGAGGCTGTGGTGTAGGTCAGAGGAAGAATTGTCAAAACCTTTGAGCAGGAATTGTTTATACTGATTTTATAAGCTTATTCTCACACTTTTAAGTATATTAATAATGGAAACCCCAACTGATGCTGCCTAATTCTCCATCTGTTGACTAATGGGGTTTATGCTGCAAGTGTTTAATGTGGAATTCTCATAGTTTTGAGTTGAAAATATCATCATCATTGTAAACTTTTCTTGGTTGACTATCCGCCTGGGCTGATGAGATTCCAACGGTCAATGATAAGATCTCACTTGACGTGCATCTTTTTCCCGCCAAACCTAACCTCAACTTTCATTTTTAAGATAACTGCCGCATTAAACTGCTCATTTACTTCAAATATCGATAAAACATTAGAAATTTCAGTCTTCAAAGAGGAAATCCAACAGTTTAAAGAAGGAAAAACATAATGTTGAAAATTAGTAGCTGAACTTGAAAACTAAATTTGATTTGAATTTTGTATGATATGTAAAAGCTGAACCCTTCTCCCCCCTCAACGGTTGGAAAGTCTTATCCTTCGTTTTTTTCCTTTTATTAGCTCTCAATCAATTATTCATGCACCAACTCTGAAACGGAATAATCCAGAATATTCCCACTTACAAGCCGGCAACATTCTCGCGAACTTAGCTAGCCATGAATTAAACAAAAGTGACGCTGTCACCGCAAAAGGATCTAGTCGATATTAACATGTAATAAATATTAACCCGACGAGATTTATAAAGCAGGCGGTCTAGGGAGGCGCTTTCTACATGGATGTCGAATACATTTCATTTCCATGGAAGCGACCGGGTACGCGACGGGCGCAGAATGAGAAGTACCCGCTGGATGACAATCGCGTCCGGACGGAGTATTGTGCCTTAACGGGACCGGCCAATCAGTCCGGAGTGATGGAGGATGAGCCGAGCCGCATCCGGCCGCAGTTGTGCCGCAGTGCGACTGCTGCGGCTGCGGCTGCGTGGGAACTAAAGTGCCGACATGACCTTATACGGCGTCAGCGTTACACGTTACACCTGCGACAAAAACAAACATGGCGACCAGGTGACGAACTGGCAAAAACGCACAGTCTTTATGTTGTCACAGAGTGAGTATGAAGAATGGAACGGTCTGTGGATTGCTGACGCGGTAAAAACTGCTGGGTTTCTTCTGACGGAAAATTGGCCGAGTGCTTGGAAAGAAGAGCAGAGAAATGTATTCTTTTCTAGAAGAAAGATGGCAGTGAATACCAATATATCTTCCATATACTCTGCGGCTAGCTGCTGATGTGTGGAATTACACACTGTTTGTCTACTCCTGAAGAGTTTCAATTTCATCAGGAAATATCAATAATTTGGTACAAAGAAAGTTTGTCGACGTAAGAAAAAAAACTAACATTTCAAAGTGCGAATGAATTTATTAATATTTATATTTGTATTTAGTTTAGACTACGTACAAAACGTACAGTTTAACAATAAAGCCGTACAGTGCAATACAGCGTCTTCTCAATTTAATAATACGAGTACTTTCACTCGATAGTAATAAATTGACCAATCCTCTATTAGTAAAAAGTGAACTGTAAGTCGTAAGCTCTAAGTGGTGAAACTACTAGGTCTATAGCTATGCAAGAAAACGTCGATATTATTATTATTATTCACGTAAAGCCCGGTCGGATAAAGCGAACAATGTAAACGTTGTCTTTGTAAGTTGGCTTTTCTTTGTGATCAGACTTCCTTCATCATTTCGGAATGAGCTCCTTTTCTTCATCAGCCTAGGTTACTCCTCATTTTTAGTAACTTTCCAATTAACACTTTTGTCTCAAATTAATGTGTTTATCATAAATTTCTACATATGTGAAACCTACCGCTTTTAAATCTTCTCGGTCCAAAGCCGGTATAATTGTTTTTACAAGCACATTCCAGATTATCTGCCAGTTTCTATGCAGCTTGAACAAAACAAGTTAATTGACGACCATGTAATATAACTTAAACCTTCAGGATGTTAATTCGTCATCCAACCAAATACCAATCTGATCCTAAGCTGCGAGCATCAAAGAACAATCTCTCCGACTGTATCTTTATCCACCATAGTCCCTTCACAACGTCCTCATTGAGAAATAAAGAATACATTCCAGCAAAGTCAGTAGCCAGGAGGTTGCACAGTTGCCATTGCTATTGGCGATACATCTGTAAGGCTGACTCTTATTCTATGCAAATACACGGTTGTAAATCTCAGGCTTCTATTGTATAATGGGGTCTTTAAACCCATTGGCTGTTGATAAGCGGTTGCCGCTATCGATGCAGATTTCTACATACAGAGGGGCTTGTCACCACTGCCCAAGGAGATATATATTACGCGTGTGTACAGAATAATAAAGTTGTGGATTCAATGCGCAAAATGCCGCGGGAGAGATGCCTCTAAATCTTCACCAGTTTCTCTTCCTCTATGCCTCTCCTCTACGAACTTGTTGGGATTGATTTAAGTACCTTCTGCGTTCTACTGTAAGGATACTTTGTAAACTGCCCGCATGATGACTTAGTTGGCAAAAGCTGGTAGAGGGTAGGTTGCAATCTTGGTCAGTATAATTGAAACTTACAACGTGTATAAGTACAAGTAATTTCAACAAATGTGGGAATTATTTCGTATTTGGACAACGTATGAAGACAAAGAAGACCAAAGGAAAAAAACAAATAATTAGTAAAATCGGAATCAATAGAACATCCAACTTGTGGAACGAACGTAAGAATAATTAAGCACTACTAAGACCACTAAACTACTTAGACCAAGGCCATAAACTTAGCAAAAAAAGTAAATGTCATGAAAACCACAATAACATACAATCTCATTTAATTTGTGGTTCTCTGGGGATATTGAAAGTCCTCACACATATTTAGTAAAAGTTTCGTAATTTAGCTTTGTGAAATATTTCACTATGAGTTCAAAAACTTCCAACAAAAAGCGAGGTCAACGACTTAAATAATTATTTTACCAGTACGGGTATTGTAGTGTAGGTGAAAGTTATATTCAACCCCCACACAAAACGAGTCATCTACTGGGACAGTTTCTGCAGTAAACCAATTTTTTCGTACATCTATTATTAAAAGTTTTAAAATATTTATCAAGTTTACAAATTTCATCTGAGTGTCCCTGTTAAAAATCACATTTATGAGCCTTCTAATAACTTGGAAAATTAATGTTAAAGGTGACCAAATTTAAACAGATGTTTTAATATTATTCTAGAGGTAGAATTAAGATGGTTGAACAGTGTTGCCATTTTCATTTATAGATTGAGAAGGCCAGATACAAAGTTATAGCGGCTCTATAGGTAGAAGTTGGTAACTTAATTCTTGTTTAATGTTTCAATTATAAGTATAATTCATTAATCACATACGAGTACTGTTAACATAATTTTTCAGCAGAGAAAGCAACAAACCGAGGAAAATAATTAAAAAAAAAGCAAACTTGTTGAATCATAGAGGTTTAAGAAAGTTATTACAGATTATTTTTAGAAGTACATGTACAAGTTTTCACACCTATATTGAAGCTTAGTGTTATAACCAGTTGAAATCCACTTTTTCCCCTGATCATTCCCCAGCAGACAAGATGTTGTCCAGTGATGGATATGTAGAGACCGGCGAGGAGACAAGAACTAATCCCTAACATTTCTTCCATTTTAACCAGTTTCGCGTTGCATTAGTAGCTTGGCAGACACTGTTATCTGCTAATTTAAATCACTCACACTGAATCAGTTCTGAATGGAGAAAAGCTACCAAGTTAGGAAGAAGATCCATTCACTTGAGTAGGGAAAAACTCAAGGTGGAGACTGATTATGGGGTGTCTCACACGCAGGGAGGGGATTAATTGAGATGTATCACGTGTGTTAATATGATCAGTTGGCCTGGTTATTGCTTTCATAATGAAAATATACAGTATTTCAAAACCATTAAGCTGAATTATACTCAAGAAAAAGATGGAGTTTCGATGTAATTAGCAAAGAATTACATAAGTTTGAGGAAACTGATATACGAATATTAGTGAAAGAGAACGGTCAGAAAAATCTACTCAGTTTGTCTCCTATAATTTGTCAAAAACGTTCGTCATATTACATATTTCAAACAACTATAATTTCATCCGATTCTTTGCCGCTTTGTAAATACTAAATATTAATTTCTAACACAATCCCTTTTCTTCGCATGATGTTTGGTTGAGTTTCACTAGTATACTGTATACGCTGATTACTAGGTATAGAGTTTTCCTGTTTCATTACGTTTTGTTTCATATTTTAGGTTACCTATCACCTGAAGGCGGTACCAGATTGCAAATCCTGAAACGTTGGTTCTTCCTATTCACTAAAGATGGTATTGTTTACTAAAAATACCATGAACAAAACACCTTTAGTAAATGTGTTTACAAAAAGTCCATGAATAACTTCGTGATTTATTTAATATTTATAAATCACAAACTGAGTTTTATATGGGTTTTATACCTCGTAATGTGGTATTGATCTTAAAACTACTCGGAAACCAATGGATTCATTGGAAATGATTATAATTTGTTTGGTAAGATCAGAGGTTTGTTCATTTTGAATTTGAAAAAAAAGTTATACATGGGTTACATATGAGTTTGAATGATATGCACTGTTGGATTCAGTAATAACATGACATATTTTTAGACATTCTATGTATATTTTAAAACAGTGAGTCTCTAATTTTCAATCAAGCAAAAATAATGTTTATCATTGATGATATACAAATTTAGAATCAAAAACCAATATTTAAAACTTTGTTAGAAGGCTTCTTTATAAAGTTTTGGCTATTAAATTCAAACGTGTTTCACTAATTATCCAATATTAGAGCGCAACTTTCAATAAAGGATTATATAATTATATTAACGATTCGCTTGTGGGTGTCTATTACAATTATTCGTGTAAACATTGTTCTTAGATATTATTAAATGTAAAAAAATTGGTAATATGATTGTGTGAATAAATAAAAAAAAATGAACCCCCTTTTCTATGGAATCTATTTCAAACCAGAGTACTTCCCTCCCGGAAAGCAGGTACAAATAACAGACAGTATTTCACATAGTGTTTCACGACCAAGTGTCGAAACCTAACAACCATGGCTGTGATCCCGGCGCTATTAGGACCAACATATCTAATTACACCTAACCACAGGTTACACGTGGTTCTTAAATTATTTTATATTAAAACTGTCCGCACCGCTCCACGCTCCATGGTCACAGTAATGCGCAAGTTTGGTGTAATTGCGAGGGTGGAAGAGGCTAATTGCCATTATGCTACGGCTTCATATTTTTTATGACCCGGAATACTTAACAAGACGTTTTACGCTACTAATTCCTGCGTTTCAAAATTTATGTTGCACGACCTAGAGAGCTGGTTGGGCTATTGTTTAGAATTATATAAATGCTCCTGAGTGACGGGATCTTGTAAGCTGTAACCCAGGTGACAGTATTTCACGCCCCAAGCATCTCTTTACAAGATCTGCTTCCTTGTTAACTATTGTTTGCTGGTGTGTTCATAGAACTTGCCAAACTATTTAAATAATGTCTAATTTTCTTTTTAAGTACCATTTAATATATATTTAAGGGTCTGTTCTAAAGGATCATTTATAGTGTTTTGTCGACATTTACTAATTTGACACACTATAGTACTGTAAGTAATTGTCAAGTTGTAAGTTTAAATCATTGGATTTAATGATATATCAATTGCACATTATCTAAAGCAAAGCTAACTGCAGTAATAAGTGAGATGTCCTCTTTTTTATATACAGTGCAATTTGTTTTTTTACCTATTCTAAGTTTATATAATTTTAAATACTACCATATCCTCCTGGTAGATTTGGAAACATGGAAAAAAGGGATACAACCTAAAATGTAAGTGCAGAACAAAAGTTTGAAATGCGTTAATTTAACCAAATTTGAAGAGCAGGGATTTGTAGAAGAGGGTCTAACAGAGAATACATGAAGAAAGAGGAAAACCTTAGATATAATGTTTCTATGGACAAGACTAAATTAGGCAAAGTAGCCGAGAAAATGAAAAGTACAAGAAGAAAATTTACCATTTATTTGTAGTACAAAACCTCAAGTTTGTTTCCAATACCCCGTCAGCTACCACATGTTTATTCGCACGAAGAACGACCTATAAATAAACCTGCAACAAATTTATCACTTTTCAATTAAAATCCAAACAAAGGACTAGAAGCATCACATTGAAGCTATCTCTAGCATCTGCGATGGCCGGGGATTGTGGACAGTCTGTCTGTTCTAGAATTTATTCCGCTTCTACGTCTGTTGTCTCGCTGCCGCTGCCGCGTGTCGTCGCAGTCTCCAAACATGGCCACTTCCCTACCAACATGTGATTTAGATTTCGTTCTTCGCTTCCATTGTTTATTGTGTTTTGAACCGACCAATAGTTCCGTCCCGGTCAGATTTACATAAGCGGTCGGCAGTCATCGGCGATACATCATTGTTCGCTAGAATGGTTCTCAGACTTTGTCCAGTAGGTCTTTGAAAGAATCTTTTGCGGTGGATGTCTTCCGAGTGACGGTGACTTTGACATCGGTTTAGAAATTCTTAGGCTAGATATCATCCTTGAAATGTTCCTAAAACGCGTGTTATTTGCCGTCAAACGCTCTCCATGTATTATCAAAATCGTCAATAATTTTCCATAGCTTTATGAAGCTAGTGGCTGAAAATTGTTTTTGTTGCACCATTTTGGACTGGATGATTGCTTTTAGTTTATTGTTTGTAGGCCAATGTTGGGCAAAACAATTCTTAATGGGCAAAACATCTCCTTAATAAAATACTTCCGGTGTAAATATTCCCCCATTTAGGTAATTCGTTAGGGTTCATAGAATTTATTCACAATAGCACTTGTCATGGCCCTTCCTAGAGGGAAAAATGAAATTTTTATTAGATAATCTTTATGTTATCAAACATAATGCGGAGACGTCAGACGTTTCAAAGAGTTTGTATAATCTTACCACAAACATAGTAAACCAGCGTGATATGTTTCTTTTACATGATACAACCAAGACTATTGAGTTCAAGTCATCGTTTATACTTTCAGCTTATTCATAATATGGAACACTAAATTTAAAACGAATTCCACAATATTGTTTACATCATGACAGCAATTATCATCGCTCGTCTCTTAAGTGAACCTTTTTAATTATAACTTATTTAATATCCTCGGCTGCGTCTAGGGCGTTAAACTTGAGCTATTATCAACAAGCTAGCTCCACTTTATTGCCCAGTTTTAAAATTAACTTAGACTACTATTTTGAAATGTGAAAAACTACCAACAACTTTAAGTAATTTATACTTTTGTGAGTGTCAAAGGTGCTGGTCATAACCAGAAGTAGGTATTCAACATACAAAATATGGCTTTTTTTTAAGAAGTTGTGTCTTTTGACAGCAATGAGTTGGAGCGTGCGATGAGTTTGAAACGGGCCCGTGGCGGGTTGGAATCGTGCGCGCCTCCGGAACTGATTACTCCGCTGGCGCGAGTTCGATCCCCGCAGTCACCACTTACGTGTGTAAAGTGACTATACGGTAACGCTAGGTAATGGTCGAGGTTCAGTGGTAGAGAGGACATTGTAGTCCTAACTTCGCCTCGTTAAAAAAGACAAACTTTACCTTTTTTATACTAAGCCGAGGATCAGGCGCCACAACAACTTCTTACTGTCTTACTTAAAAACGTGTTTTACAGAGACCTGCTACAACTATTTAAACATTAACCATGGGAAACTATGGAAGCAGTCACGTTGCAATGGAAAACTAAGTATTTAATACGCGGTCATTATTATTCTGTGAAAATATGTTTGATGTAGGTTTATGAGGAATTTATGAGGAAGACATTATGAAACATGATTAGATTTAAAATCTACACGTTAGAACATGAATCACTGTCAATGAAGACCATCGAAAGTCAAACTTTTTCAGACGATGTTTATAGTAAACACACAGTTAAAGAAGAATGCGTAATAAGCGTGAGCTTGAGTTTTATTCCATATAAATACGAGTAATATTGATATACAAGCTAAACCATCTAAACTATAAACATCGCCAACTAACATGACATGTTTGATTACAGTGCATAACTCCTGTACAATCAATCAGCTGTCACATATGTTGGGTTCTGCTGGATGTTTAGAGTGCTTAGTACCAGCCGGCCATTTTGTTCTCGTCCCGTAAAAACAACCAAAAGAATTTTCTTGAGACACCTCACGTCTACAACCTTCATCAGGTACTTTTAAAATATGTTTGATTTTAAGGAAAACATTGTATTGCAGTGACTACGCTGACCTTTTATTGAGGCCTTGTATACTTATATATGCCATAAATAAGAAAATCATAAATGAGAAAATTAAAAATCGGCTCGTTGGGGTCACTAAAACCTTTAGTAAACTTTATAACAACATTAATACAAAAAAATTCGATAAGATTGTAGGAATCACAAGAAAACGAAAAAATTTCAATAGTAGGATATGGGCTAGTACAAAACAGACCTGGTAGCATGTTTACACTTTACCTATAGTTTAAGGAAATCCTTTCTTCTTCCACTCAAATAAATAATCAGTTAAACATTACAAATCTTAGATTACATCACCGTGCATTACACATTCCCGTTACTTCACCACCTCTTCCTCACACACGACCACACTGCACATTTCTTCCACACTTCGGCACTGTATTCCACACAATACTGCACAACTCCACACAAATTCAACACAAAACAGCAGTCGGAACAGGACAAGTTGAGATCGATCCTGCCGGGAAGCTCGTCGCCGACTAAGCCGGCATTGCGACCATGCCCACTTATGGCTACACTGATCTTCTAATTAGTGGTCGAATCCCTTCAAAACAAGTTTATACTTTTTCTTCTATTCGTCGTTCGATATCTCATTATTCCAGTGGTCGACAATTCGTAAGTTGGAGAAGAAATGTGGCGCGGCGGGCCGGGGGTGTTTAGGTCTCCTAATGAGGCCTTGGTGTTTGTAGTGCCGTTGCACTTCTTCAAAGATCTTATTGGCAGCAGCCGCTCTTCTCTAAAGCGGTCACGATAACATTATCTCATTTAAAGCGCACTCGTTCTGAGTATGTTGACAAGTTGCAGTTTTATGAGAGTTTAAACACCTCGAGCAGTTTTCCTTGAATGAAGTTAGCCTAGATCGGAGGAATTCTTGGTGTGTTCAGACACGTCGGCTTCTGGTATTCAGAACTGCTCAACCAATCGTTTTTGAGCCTTGAAACATGCAAGAAAAGTTTCATGCAAAACAGAAAAACAGTTTCAAGAGAGTTAAGAGAAGAAATAACATAGCTTAAAGAAAAACTGTAACGGCTTTGTTGATTCTCCGTAGATTTTAAGTGCGTATACTACAACTATGAAGATTTCTTTGAAGACAAATTGAAAATTAGCAATTAATACAAAATTTATATTGTTTAGTTATTTTTATTAGGCTAGTAAGTTGATAATTGTCTATGCAAAATGCCTTTGTTCATGGCAATAAAATATTATTATTTGTACGATGACGTTGGTGTCATTAGATAGGGATTACAATTTTCTGCATAACGCTAATCTTTACATCCTTTTGGCCAAATGAATAGTGACACCAAAATGCCCTAAACATACCATAAAACAGACACCATTTTACAATGGTGAGTCTGATCATGCTGGTATACTTCATATGGATGGTCTTACTTTTATACAAATTTATATTCAGTTTGAGCCAAATCCTTTTTGGTGTGAAGATAATCAGAAAGAGAGGCTAGTAGGGAGGCTTCACGTAAACTCATGTTTACAAGAATATATTCATTCTTTAGCATTAAAACGTACCCTGAAATTTGTTACCAGCATAATTTAGAACCACCCTGTATATGGTAACCACTAGTAATTCCACCTCCAAAATAAAGTAAGTAGAAACATCTCTAAATCTAAGTCTGTAAACTTAAAAAAATTATTCAAAAGTCTACCTTTTTATGATCAAGCAGAACGGAAATTCCCACGATCACAGCGGCAACAATTAATCTCTGCACACTGCGGCAGTGCGGCGGTGCGGCGGGTCGCAGATTCGGCCAGGTGAGCGCCCCCCGTGGTCACCTCGTACTAACAGCGTTGTAATCACCCACTGCGGCTGTTAGTCAAACAAACAAACAAGGTGTCACAACAGGTGCAGCATGATAGATGGCGCCAGCTCACGCGGTCCCACACACCTAAATTTATAGACGATCTTCCTTATTCTCATTGGTGTAAAGTGTAAATCACCGGGGAAATCAGGGAAGAGCCTGAGGGGAGAGGAACGAAACGCGAGAGCAGTTGAGTTTGTTTTTTGAGTCGCGGTTGATTTATTTAAAGTGATGTTTGGTTAACAGTTTTAGCTTTTGTGTTGATTTGTTTGAACACAATAACCATTATGGATAAATCGGAGGATAAGGTCTCACACAGGACCTTAAAAAACAACGTCAAATAAAATAAAATACAATTGTGGGTTTCTATTTGATCTGATCCTGTTCTTGAACAACTATTACTCCTTTAATCCTTAACATATTTTTGATTAAACTATCTGTTATGCCTGAGATTTTGTATAGAGTAAGTACTAAGGGTATACGTTTGCTATGGCTTTAATTTTTTCATTCGAGTTATTACTTGTTTAAAATTAATAATAAAGATATACTATCCATCTTATTTCTTGGAAGGGAGTTTGCTATGGTTGAAGTTATCCCGTTTCGGATGAAGACTTGTGCCTATTCGATTATTGTAGTTAAGAGCATTTATTTAAAATGCCTTTAAATTAAACCTATTGGCTCAGGGGTGAGGGGAAGTTGCAAAGTCTGGTGCGAAGAGTCACGGGTTCGATTCCCAACGCAGGCACATGGGTTTGTATCGTTTTACCAAAATGTTTTACTTCTCGTTCATGTTCCTACAAATCTACAATAAAATAAATTGCTTTTGGTCTAGAGGATACAAATCAAAATAGAATTCAATTAAATTGCTGTGAACAGAACATCGTAAAATTTTGGGATTTACAATGAGTTTAAAACGTATTTTAACTTGAAAAATCTTTAATGTCAAAGAGATTTTCAGAGTGTTGTGCTGTAGGACCGTTTAATAGAAGAACCACAAAAAACTACGATAAAAATACCTATTTATGAATGTCCCTTATAATTTTTAAATTATAAGAAATTATGAGTGCATCATTCATTTGCATGCATTTGTTAACTGGTGAATACAACGTATTACAACTGACGACGTTGTTAGTTTCAAACGCTTCCAAACAACGCAAGGAAACTCCAGAGCGAGACCTGCCGTAAAACCCGCTCACAGAACCCAGGACACCAATAACTCTTTCGCTGGAAAGTATTTTATCTTCGGTTTATCAGCTGAATTTCCCCACCTGTCAGTGATGGCCCGGAAGCATATAACAAAAGCTCAGCGTTTAACCGAGTATTCGTCCCAATTAAAATGGGATGTTGAGCGCATCTAGGAGATGATCTCCCCACCAACACGGCGCTTCTCTCAGCTTCCCAATTAGTCGATTGTTCGGCCCATAATCGACCCTTGTATTCAGTTTCCATAAATATTTACCTCTTATTTATATTTAACTCTCGTGGCTATCTGGTGAACCACTGAAATACCAGTGCCTCATTTAAATATCTGAAAGCCTAAGCTATTATGCTGGCCGTTTCGGGTTTGAATGAGCGCCCTTATAGTTAACGTGCGCTTATCTGATGTTAACAATAAATGGATTTAGAGATATTTTTCAATGGTGAATTCTTATTTTAAATTTTATTTGGTTAAGGGAAAAGAGGTTTAACTACAAGAATTATTATATTTTGAAATTATTTTTTTATAGCAGTGAATTCTGATAACACTAAAATGCGTTCCTGATGTACAGGGTGTTTTTAAACGCAACCCAACTTTCAAACTTTAGTAAGTCATTTCATACGAACGCTATAAGGTCGT
Source organism: Matsumurasca onukii (assembly GCA_018831715.1). NCBI lineage: Eukaryota > Metazoa > Arthropoda > Insecta > Hemiptera > Cicadellidae > Matsumurasca > Matsumurasca onukii. The sequence goes on along the minus strand of CM032063.1, from coordinate 33,901,458 downwards.
AAGTTGTGCCATTGGTTTGTTCACTTCAATATCTATCAGATGGTATGTACTTTTGCAGTAATATAGTGGTTTTGATTTGCTAATTTGATGCTATTGTAAAATAAACGCAATCACGGTTTTTAGCCAAGATCAAACATTGCTTATTGTTGAAGAACTCTTAAGAAGAAGATAATTTCTTTTTGTCAAGAGGAATTTGGGGTCAAGTTTACAGGTGTGAATATTCAAAACAAATCTAAAATTCACAGATTTGTAAAAAAGTTTAACAAAATAGGTTATGTAGGGAACGGAAAACATAACAGAGGGCGGACTGTACTGAATGAAGAGATGATGGACAATGTTAGGGTTGAATTAGAAAATTCTCATAAAAATCTTTCAAAATTTTGAAACAACAAAAGCAGACAGCCCACTAACACCTGGATACTTGATCTTAAACGCATCTTGACAAAAAATATTATCTTTCTCTTAAGTGTTCTTCAACAATAAGCACTCTTTGTTCTTTGCTAAAAACCGCGATTGCGTTTATTTTACAATAACATAAAATTAGCAAATCAAAACCACTATATTACTGCAAAAATACATACCATCTGATAGATATTGAAGTGAACAAACCAATGGTACAATTTACGACCTTATAGCGTTCGTACAAAATGACTTACTAAAGTTTGAAAGTTGGGTTGCGTTTAAAAAAACACCCTGTATAACGTATACATTTCTTATGGCGTTTTTAAATGGTTAGGCTCTCACTTTTAAATAATCAATTATATTTCATGATTTACAAATTATTTCTAAGTTTTTCAAAATATCTCAAGAGGGAATTGATGAAAGACTAAGATATTCTAAACGATTGGACGAAAGACACTTTAAAACCCTTAATTTGTTTGAGGTGAATTCAATTTAATACAGTACAGTTGAAAGTACAATTATATTTCACTTAAAATAATTAAAACACAGTTATAAAATTAAATATTGAAATAATAAAATACCTTACATATTAAATCAGATTGTAAGAACACGGTGGTGAAGAAAATGATAGGCCTTTCATTTAGCCTCTTGCAAGCCAAGCTAACAACAATCTGCCATTAAATTTTCAAGGTTCTGGGATCACATAACAGTTCGTGCCTCAGGGAGCTGCAAACGGGAAGAAATGGAAGAGAGCTCTCGAGAAGTGGCGCGTGAAACTCCGCTTTTATACTGCAAACTCACAACACGTTTTCCCACATTATATAATTCCACAACGTCAACTGTATCTAGCAATAGTCAAAATGTACGTTGGATAAGTTAGCGGTCTCATACGTGTTTTAAATTGTTGTATGTTACAATGTAAAAACTAGTCAAACTGTCCAATAAAGAAATTGTTCCTAAATATTTTATACCTAGAGCCTCTTAAGATAAGAACATTGTCCATGAAAAGCTTTAGCAAAATAAAATTTTTTAACTGACCGTTATACCCATTTTGAAGTTTAATTAACTCTAATGACATCAATTTTAAGGCAATGAAAGTATGTTACTTGTTTGAAATGTTAGTAAAAACAACTCGGTTAAAATGGATTCAATTCAGGGTCTTATCAAATTAAATTTCCGGTGAACAATTGTTTTAAACCATAAATAAAAATAAAGAAATGTTCCTCAGTAGGTTTGACCAATTGGTTTTACTCATTCAGTCACCATATTGCAGAAGACTTAAGTTTAAAAGTATTTAGTCATAAGCTTTATGGATTATATATGACCCTAAAGTCTTTGTACAGTGGCCATTTAGGACTTTAATATTAATAAAACCCCGTATATGACGACACAATTTTCAAATAACTGGTGTTGTACGAGCCGATTTTAAAAATTATGTACAAACCAACCATAAAGACGGGTTTTCATACACATGCTAGATTGTGTTGGTTTTAGAATTTAATTAAAAATTCATTGGTTTTGAGATAATTGGTTGATAATTCATGTGTTTAGAGTACACCTGAATTCATTTTACGTATGATGGGGACGTAGCTCTGTAATAGTTTACCATAACCCAACCAAGGAAATTTTATAATTTTAAATAAACTGTACATATTGCAATAATAGTGTTGTATTTGCTTAAGGCCTTTTCAACACAACGTGTTTACCTTCAGAGGCACATCAGACTGAAGGAAAAGTTAAAATAAATTATTTAAAATACAAATCATATGTTAGACATTATTCCAACAAAATCAATTTAATCCATGAAGTTCAAAATCTCAGTATTTAGATGCTACAGAATCCTTTTAAATAAATCAAAATTGAAATATATTAGTAAATAATGAACCCGGGTTTCTTCAAAGTTCTCCGTTTCTCACATTTGTTTGATTGGATTTTATGTAGTGCATTATAATATTTTTCTTATGTTCAAATCAATTTTTTAAATTTCAAACATGTCAACAATTTTAACATAATTATGGTTTTAATTTTAAATAATTTATTTAACTTTTTCTTTCAGCCTGATGTGCTTCTGAAGATAAACACGCTGTGTTGAAAAGGTTTCAGACAAACATAAATTTATTTTTGGAATCTGTGCAGTTCATTTAAAATTATATAATTTCCAGTAAGACTGAGCTTCTAAAACCAAGTACATTTTGTTCAACGAGAATATCTCAAAAGTATTCAACATGAACATCAGATGCAATCCTCAATTTCAAACATATAAAACCTCAGCACAACACAATCTCAGCAACATCCGAGGCATATCAGAACACCCAGCCAGAAGTACCCACAGAGGGCGAATAGTTCACACTATTTTAGATCCTGCGGGAGCTAACCTGCAAGGGTTTAAGTCAAGAGCGCGCTCGGCGCACAGTGGACCTACATAGGGCTGTAAGAGGTGGCAAGGGCGGCTCTTTACCCCTAATTGGGGCGCGGAGCGTGCCTAAGATGTACATAGCGCACAGCGCGCGGTTCTCGTGAGAAAGTGACGGGTTGCTGCATGAGCACGTACATCAGCCCTATGTAGTGTACGTACATCAGTGTGCATTGATTAGTTTGCGCTCTGTACTGGGTCATTATGCCTAAGTTTGCATAAGCTCAACTTTGTATATTTCGTAGTTTTCGGTGAACGTTTTGTATATATAAATTCATTTATTTATATCTATTTATTCATTTATTTTATTTATATTTATTTTTGGTGTCCTTGTGCAGTATTTCAAAAGTTTGTTTTTTATGAGTCCAAGCATTATTTAGACATTCTAAATCCAACTAATATTTCCATATACAGGGTTAGGCAAAAGTGTGGAAACGCCTTTATAACTTGTTAACCAGTGTTTTCAGCGCAACCGAACTCGGTACACTTTATTAGAGGAACCAAAGTACCTTTTAATGCATACTGACACTTTGCTCCAGTTTTAAAATGGAGGAATTGGGGGTAGCCCCATAATTTTCATAGGGAAGCCCCATCGAGTGACACCTCATTTTGAAGGTCTTAGAAAATGATGATTAATGCTGAAAACTAGACGTCTCTATCTTAACCCAGAAAGAAATGGCGTCCATTTTAAGATACACAGACTTTATTACGCGAAAGTGTGGAAACGCCTTCATAACTTTTTAGCCAGTTTTTTCAGTTTAACCAAACTTGGTACATATTATTAAAGTTATCAAAACTATCTTTTAATGCATACTGACACTTTGCCCCAGTTTTCAAAATGGGTGATTGGGGGGAGGTAGACTTATAACTCTTTGTTGCTTAAAACCAACGCCATTTCTTTCTGGGTTAAGATAGAGACGTCTAGTTTTTAGCATTCATCATCATTTTCTACGACCTTCAATATGAGGTGTCATTTAATGGGGCTTCTCTATGAAAGTTATGGGGCTACCCCGCAATCCCCTTTTTTAAAACTGGGGCCAAGTGCCAGTATGCATTAAAAGGTACTTTTGTTTCCTCTAATAAAATGTGTAGAGTTTGGTCACGCTAAAAAAACTGGTTAAAAAGCTGTAAAGGCGTTTCCAAACTCTCGCCTAATAAAAAGCTGTATAACGTAAAATCGAAGCAATTTCTTTCTGGTTTAAGATAGAGACTTTTAATTTGCAGCATTCATCAACATTTTATAAGACCTTCAAAATAAGGTATCACTTGATGGAGCTTCCCGATAAAAATTATGGGGCTACCCCCAAATCCCCCATTTTGAAAACTGGGGCAAAGTGTCAGTATGCACTAAAAGGTACTTTGATTTCCTCTTATAAAGTGTACCGAGTTCGGTTGCGCTGAAAACACTGGTTAAAAAGTTATAAAGGCGTTTCCACACTTTTGCCTAACCCTGTATAGCTATTATGACAGTTTCAAAATTGAGGATTTACTCGAGTAAATTTAATTGAGTTGTGTGTATCTTTTGCTTGAATATCCCAAAGGCCTACTGTTTTTTTAATGGTTTAAATATAAATTCTATACATACATTTGCCAAATGATGAAACTGATTTGGCTCTTTTTAATCACAGTTACAAAGTTGATGGATTTTTATTTAGTTTCTGATATAAGTATGATGGTAGAGGTAACGATTGCATGTATTACTCGTATAAATCCGTCATGCATGTTTTATATAGCCTGTTTAGTATTTAGGGCTGTATGAGTTTATCCGTTCAAACTAACTGCGAAAAAGACATACTATAGTGATGCTTGCTTTGCCGATTGTTGCCGTTAGAAGGGTTTAAATTTTATCGGACTTCTACTGAAGTCAAGTATTTATAAAACTCCTAAAATTTATTTTACCGAATTAAAGCTCGCATTTATAATACCCATGATAAATTACATACTTTGAGTTCAATTTGTATTCAGCAGAAAATTAAAGCTAATAAATTGTATCCCCTGACCTGCTACAAAGATCACTATCACACTTCGGTATTTCTGGTCCTAAAATTTTAAATTTTGTTTTACACTGTTATCCTCCCACTGTGGACCGGCAAGATATATCTCCGGCCGTTGTTTCTATCGTGTTCGACCTGCTCAAGACATACGATTTATCCTGCCTGGGTAACCACTGGCTATCGTTTCCCCCGATATCGCCCAATTTTTCACCACCGGCCAGCATCAGGAATGTTCGTCCAATTAAGGCATTCCCGGTCGGTTTGCTTTATGAGGCTCTACGCCTGATTAACAGTGTACTACCGGGGCTACCCTCTGTATCGTCCCATCACTGTTTACGATGTTCGAAAAATGATCTCGGCCCAACTCGGGAACCTGTTCGGATTATAGAACTACCCAGTGCCTGCGCCTTCTGTGAATGGGACAGATCTCCTCGCAGATACGGCTTCGGGTTGGTGGAGCTTCCTTCTTCACAGCTTTGGGAACCGCAGGTGTCGATTTCATTGGCTGCGCGGGTCAAAGAACACATTTGTCATGGTTGTGTTGTCAAGCACTGCAGAACTTTGTTAATAAATTAAGAAAAACTAGAATCATGTATCTTAAGGTTTCGTCTATGTAGCAAAGGCTTTCAACACTTGTGTTATAATGATCATCCACGGTTGAACCCGCCGGTAGAACCACGTGACTGGCTGTGTTTGAATTGGAAAAGAGTAATTGTTTTGCTGTGAACCCGTCACAGTTTACCATTTTGATTCCAGGGTTCATTACCAGGATGCGCTAGTAGGCCTAGCTACTCACTGCGAGGGTATACTCCAAGAAGGTGTAAAAACCAAGAGCGACGTATTTGAATGTGCACCCTCAAGCTGCCAAGTCCAGGGGACAAGCCATTTCTAATGTATTCATATCATTCCAACTACCAGTTTTCGTTGGACATAAATGCTTGTTCTTGATATAAGTTTTAAGTGGTGTTTCAAGAGGGGTTCGCTGTAGCTCTCATGTCTTCAGTTAATCTTCATATCCTTTAAGTTAAAGCTTATGATTAAAATACTCTTTTTGGTACGGGTTCATCTATTTAATTTATAAAGAAAGCCATTATAGGTAAAAGACTCATGTTATTACACTCTAAATATGAAGGAGTGAAACCCACTACCAAGAGTGAAATCGAGCCACCTTTAGAGGCTGGGTTCCAATACCCGAAAGAGCGAGATTTTACTCCTTCTGAGTGGTCTTTACTCTTTCATTTTTAGAGTGTAACTAGGCTATACATAATATACTAAAAAGGGAAGGATAGAAAATAAAATAAGGGATATAATACAACAACTCATATTTCGTTATAGACAAACTTTTTTCAAAAAAGATAGAAAGGAAAAAAACTTTCCTAAAAGTTACAACCATCTTCAAAAGGTTTCTCTAAAACGAAATATAGAGTTTTTGTATTATATCCCTTATTTAATTTCTATCCTTCCTTTTTATAGTCATGTAAAAGCCTACTGGCATTTCCTTTACAATAATATACATAATATACTTAATAATCAATCAATGTAAATATGTTCATCAGCCTTCTCGTGCATGTAAGAAAGTTCTCCATTGCCATGTACGATGTTTTCCATCTTCATCTCGTCTCCAAGTTTGCTCGCTTGTTAGCAACTCGAGAAAGAAGCAGATGAGCACATTACGGGTAACAGAAAACTCACGAGGGGAGGGTTTTTATCGAGGGAGCGCAAAATTGCAAGACGATCCTTCAAGTTATGAAAAGAGAGGAGCTTCGCAGCTTGTTACTCGCAAAACTTCCTAATTATTGTCCCTCTGAAGGAACTGCTATCGATGAGCCATTAGAAATATTCAACTCATTATTTTGTTTTCACATTGACGTTTTCGTAACAAGCTGGAGCACCCGAGTTAACTTTTATAACGCTAAATGTTAATGCTTATTTATCCGTGATAAAGTTATTTTTTGTAAAAACAGAAGATTGATCTCATATTTTTCGGCAAGTTAAAATAATAACAGGCTTTCACCAATCCACATAGTTAAGAAGATTATCCGTAGCATATCATTTCAAAGCTTAAATTGCCCGAACCCTAAACTGTATTTTTCAAAATTTGGAAATGATAGATAGCGACGGTATCCAATTACAATAAAACACGTTTTGGGCTACTATTTCGGACAGGGTTATCGTTAATTGTTTTAATAGTATCCAAGAATTTTTATTTTTATTCGCTTTCTAATGAAGCCACACAAAAAGTGTAATCAAACATTTCTATAAGGGCCCCTACCGCTTCCTCTATTTTGCGGTTGTTAGAAAACCCCGAAATATACTAATCCGTAACCGAGCTTAGTCGACCTTTAAACATATGCTAAAGAAAGATTTGTATTCATTTAAACATAAAGGGGTTAAAAAGTTAAGGGGGTGGAGACGGACTTTTTGGTCATACGGAACATATTTTAAATAATATGTTGTTGATTATCAAAAGAATGTTAAAACAGCAACTATTGTAGGGAGAAACATTATGAGGTAAATAACATGTTACGATACCTTAGAAAGAATGTCATAACACAAAGAGAAAGTATTTGCAAAGCTTCTACAAATAAAGCCCATACTCTCGCGTCTTTATGAAGTTCAAAGTTCACAGTTGCTTTCTTTGAATCCCTATACAGTGATACACATTTTGTTCCGTCCTACTCTTCACAAAACCACCATATTCTCAGCCCTGCTCTGCCTCTGACACCCTCTGCCTGACAATGACACCTCTGCAGCCTCGTGCCGGATCAGCTGACTCGCCAAACAAGGATTTAATGACGTCACAGCAGGAATCTGACGTCACGTGACTGCCACGCGACCATTACGTCATAATACAGTGTCAGCGCCTAGTGCTGCTGTGGTGCGACCAATTTGTGCACGACCCGCCGTCGCATTATGCGGCAACGTTGTTATTTTTGTCGATCTCCATTGTTGTTTTGTGCTAACAGCCTCGTTTGCACTAGGCGTGATAGTCGCCCGGGGTGACGGGACTGTCGTGCGTCCAAGTCAATATTTGGAAGTGACACCGATTTATTATCGAATTTTCTTTGGAAAATGAGATATTCATACCATAGCATGGTGATACTCAGGCCCGGGACATTTAAATGAGCACTGATCTTTCAACACTATATAAATATGCGAGGTGTATTCGTTAATTAATTATGTGTGTACTCTCTAAATATCTCGATTAAGTTCGTTGGACCTCCCCTGTTTGAGGGGAGTTTTTTCAAAGGAAGGGTTTTAATGCAGAGAAATCAGTGAATTTCATGATGACACTCGTGATGAAAGAACGGCCAAAGGCCGAAGCGAGGCTATGAACGTAGCGAATAAGAGTAATAGATTGCAAAGGAAATCCGATTTACTCATGCCCATGGCGCTTTAACGCTTAGCTGCGTGTCAGCCTGGTAATTTTTGTATTAGGTAAGATATTTATCTATTAAGAAGGTAATACAGTTTGAAAATGAAAAAAAAACTAATTATGATTATTTTCACGTATTACAAATTTTATTTTCAGGTATAGATTTATTGTTGTTAGAATGGCTTGTTTTATCAAAGTCAATAGCTTGATTATAATCTATAAACAGTGTATAAACATACAGCTAGACAACGTATTGACAAATAGATGGATCTAGAACGTATTCAAACTTCTACGCTTTTGGTCTAAACTGGAAAAATATAATTAGGCTAATCGCCCGCATAGATAGCGCTGCTTGTTGCACCGGAAACGACGGCTCCGCTGGTTTCAAACCGCTGAGTTTTGGGTGAAATTTGTTGATAAAGATGCAGAACTTACAGCTGGTGGCCCGCATACCAGATAGCGGTTTTAGTGTCAACCTTGGTAGATACCCAATATATAAAGTACGCCGTGTCTCGTCTAAACGGAATATATATTTACTATTATATTATTTAATTTTCAATAAATTAAAAACAGCAAGTCTACGAAACAGGCTTATATTTCGATACTTGTGTATCTTATTCATAGCCTAACACAATACTGATAAACCCTTTTCAAAATAAATAAATATTTACAGAAGTCACATGATTTCAATAATAAATCTTCATCGAATGTTTAGCTCATCTGGTTGCCTGGATTTCAGAATCAGTTGGTGAACAGTCTCGACATCTAGCAACTTCATATCAGTAACAAATCTTGGCTCTTCAGGGTCCGGGGTTTCCAAGTAGACAGCTTTCAGAGTGAAACCTTCTTCTAATTTTGTTACGTTATGTTCTATGGCGTGGGCGGACAGAGGTCTATTTGAATTTTGATGACTGACGTCAAATCGATGATTGGTTATCCGAAATCTAAGAGGGGTTATTGTTTTCTGATGTAATCTTTAGGACACTTTTTGCATGTTAGTTGATGTATCACGTTGGCCGAATTACAGTTTATATTTCCTTGGATAGGATATTCCAAATTTGTTGTGCTGCTGGTGAAAAATTTCGATGGTTGTAAAATTTAACATGTTCCACATCTGGGGATGTTGCAAGGTTAACATTATTATGGCGTAATTACTATTATATTATTTGTAATAGTAGAGTGTATTCAGTATGCATTATTTAAAAATATTTATTAAGAAAGTAATTTGTAATTATAACCTACAAGGTCAATGTTCTTGGAAATAAATGAAAAATAATTAGATTATCATTTATTTCATATTGATACCAATTTTGAGGTTCTGTATTTCACATAACGGGTTTGGAAACGTTTACTGCATAGGCTATCGGAATAATATTTCCACCAAAAGCTAGTTGTAGTTTAATGGAAGGTTTCTAACTTTTGTAGATGAGTTCTACGAATAATTTAAAACATCGTTTTTGGATTGATATAAATAACAAATGGCAATAAAAATGATACGTTACCGTTGTCAGACAATATATAATATTGTTATTCTGTGTATATAATTGTTTATGTTGAAGTTGTTTAATTTTTCCTTAGAAGAAAACAAAGTGGTGTCTACCTTGAAAATGTAAACCCCACTATAACGAAAACCATTATTTTGTTAGGATTAAACCTAAACTTATGTTCAACATTAATTGCAAAGTGTATGAGATGGGAAATCAATCATTCTCTTTTTTAAGTAACTAACTTATGACATTCGATGGCGGATAAATTACGCAATAACACTTAACGTTATAAAAGTTATCTTGGGTGCCCCAGCTTGTTACGAAGACATCAATGTGAATACAAAAATAATGAGTTTAATATTTCTAATGGTTCATCGATAGCAGTTCCTTCAGAGGGACAATAATTAGGAAGTTTTGCGAGTAACAAGCTGCGAAGCTCCTCTCTTTTCATAACTTGAAGGATCGTCTTGCAATTTTGCGCTCCCTCGATAAAAACCCTCCCCTCGTGAGTTTTCTGTTACCCGTAATGTGCTCATCTGCTTCTTTCTCGAGTTGCTAACAAGCGAGCAAACTTGGAGACGAGATGAAGATGGAAAACATCGTACATGGCAATGGAGAACTTTCTTACATGCACGAGAAGGCTGAAAATGATATTTCTAAACATATATTTCCGGAAAACATATTTCGTCCAGTTTTAGATTCTAAGTTGGTGAGGAACTTTTCAAAACATGAGGTGTACTGTCCATGGTTATTAGTTAATTCATAATTTAAGCCTTAAAAGTTTTCATAAACTATTTTTAGATTTTGTCAATAAAAAAGTAGGGACCTGAGGGTTTTGGTCAAAATTCGTTTTAGTAGTAAAACTATTTTTAGAGCCTATGAAAGCATGCGTTTATTTTCTGTACGACCATGTCAAATTGCTGTTGGTACTTATTTACTTCTTGGAATAAATAGTATCATTTAAACACCAACAACTCTTAGTAACGTTTTAAGTCAATTTAAACTTTGTAAAAATACCCAACAAATTAAAAAGACAAAATCCTTTTTAACACACTTTCAGAACCAATCAAACAGCAGAATTGATGGAAACTCAGCTGACTTCCGCTTGGAGCGCTGCTGCTCCTGTCTGTCTTCCGGTTTTTTATGGACGTACAATATACAATTGTTGATGCTAATGCTCGTGTCCAGTCTAGTGTTGGGCTTTTCATCAGGCGTAATTGGCCCGAGTGGTTAGAAGATGCAGCCTTGTGCGACGCTACCTCGGTGGCCTCTGCGTCAGCGTCCCACACGCGTCAGACTCCAGAAAGAGCTTTGTGACTGAACTTTTGGAGGGAAAAGTTGTCAAATCAAAAACCAAATGTGGTTTCAAATCAATCAAGCTTTATTTAAAGTGAGGCATCCTGACGACCTTTTATCAAAAATTAACCTAAGCGGAGGGGTTATCATAAGTTGCATCCTAACATTCAGCTATTAATAGTTCAAACAGCTCATAGCATGGTATTCAGGATTTAGGCCACTTTAATACTTACTTTGCTTTGAGACACCGACAGCTCTTAGAGGGTATTTTAAGGTGAATATGGGATAGCGGATAGTCTGATGAGTGTTTTGATGGATGAAATCTATAGTCTTGTTACAAACTAGGGCCGACTGTTCCCTAATTTTCTAATGTTTTCTGTATGTTTAAGGTTATCTGCAGACGGGATCAAATTTCAAAACGTCACGTTCCTCGTGATCACTAAAGATGGAAAACGTCCGTAATAATATTTTGAACCTAGAAATTCTCCCATGGTCAACAAGGAACTCTAAACAAAGAAGAGGTCATGGGTAACTAAGCTATCAGGGAAGTGTTTTTATTGCGATAGGAGGGTAACTCGTCAGATTACGATATAAAGGTCCTTAAAGCAATCACAATATTGATAGTATATGAATCATATTTTTCACGTTTCATAATTAATTAGTTATCAGTCTTGAAAATCCAATATGTAGAATTGAGTGCAGAGTGGGCAGCGGGAAATGAGCGGGATGGGTTTAAAGGGCTTTTCCTTGTGGGGTGCACGGTAGACTACCTCCTTCGGTGAATTGATTTATTGGTTGAACTAGCCTTTTCCTTGTTACGTTTGTAGATACTCTGTAGACACTTTACCTTCTCGGGGTCCGACTTACTCTCTTGGTTTACTGTACATGTGTGAATTTATTAAAGTGTAATGTTTGTTTGCACGTTTTGAAGGGTATAGCTATATGTAAGGGTATATGTATATATATACTTTCAAATTTTCAATACATATTGCAAATATGACCCCTTAGTGTGATTTGTTTTAGCGTTTTAAACTAAATGAGCTTTATAAAGATAATTACGAAAAATGAAATACAATAAGACAGTATGACTCCTCTCTTACACTTAACCTGAATAGTTGTATACAACGTAGATATTTTTATTTTTTAATGATATCTTCACCCAATCACCATCTATGCCCAAGCGGAGAGTATTTTCACAAAGTCTATGGAAATTCTACAGTTTTGTATTCGAGAAAATGAAGGATTGTGCTTTTGTTGTCCAGTTTAGAGTGCAGTCGGGTGTGATTACTGCATCGGTTGCCAAAGAGAACTTTGCTGTTTACATGGAAACTACGTAAATTTTTATGTTTTAACTCGTCAACTGCAGTGACAGTGTCAACCCAAACGAGCACCATCTCGACTGTCAATCAAGGGACCAGGCGATGTGGACTGTCGGTTATGATGACTGAAAAGTCAAAAGTATTTTTATGTTTAAACCTTTTTGAGCTTGTAATAAAACTATATTAATGGTATGCAATTTGCTAGATTCTAGTTTTCTATTAGTGTGTATTTGTCTCCTAAATACATTTAAACTAATATAAATTTAAATAAAAAAGTCTCATTGTTGTTTAAAAAATTGTCAAAAGATGGGTTGGAAAAAAACAACAGTAAACCCTGTCTATTATATGGATCAGACTACGTCAGCTGAGAAATGTGACATGCTGAATTTTGCTGACCAATCCTTGAAGCTGAAGGTTGCGCTGAAGTTTCCAGACTGTTCTGAGTAAACCAAGCAGAGTGCTGACACAGAGAGCGCTGTCCATACAAGCGGACTCAGCATGATGCTGCATCTTGCTGACCTGTGATTACTTTAGCGTGCTGAACCAGCCCAGCTGGAGATAAGAAAGCTATTCTCAGAGTTCTGATCACGAGTTGACCTTAGAAAAGTATAGTCTCGTGTTCTTTGAATGCTTTTCATGCTAAAGTTGACTTGGTATCTATAGATCTTACTTTCAGGACCTTAACACAATGGTTTATTTGATTAAGATGTAAAATAAAGTGCAAATTATTCACCTCAATTCAACTACAAATAATGTATGAATACTTTAGTATATTTTCAATTTTACGGGATAAAAATTTGAATTTGACTAGTAAAATTGCACATAGTTTAAAACAGTAGTTATATTTCAAATCTTATAAATTTATAATTATAATAAATAAGTTTATTTATGGACATTTGTGCACAGTGGCAACATTTATCTTTCATTATTTGTATTCGTTCCGTTTTATAATGAGTTATTTTTTATGAAGTTGTGTAGATAAAGGTTGTGTCTTATTTAAAGGTCAAGAGCAAATAAGTAACAATTTGGCATTTCATGTCAAAACAGCTGTTTTTAGAGCAACACGACAGGCTTGTTATTTTGTTTTGACGTAGGACGGCCGATGTGGGGGTCGAGTCAAATAGCCAACACGGTGTAATGTAATTAAAAGTTGTCTCTAAGTTTTAGCCAATTCTATGATCAATAGGATTATGACTTTATTACATGGTGTCTCGAAACTTCAAATTTTAAAATTATACACAAAATAACTAAGGTAAAAGTAAAATGAGACTAGTTTTTCATGTTTGTATACACGGTTTTACTATTTATGCAATAGTTTGCATGCTATATTTTTACATATCCATAGCAACTGATAATCTTAATAGAATTGGCGGCTCTTTAAAATGTTGAACTGTATTTGTCACTGGGGGAAACACCTCTCAATACACTGGTACATTCACAAACAACATTACAAAAGTGCACACACGCTGGATATTCTACTCAACGAACTATTCATTAGATACTATTCAATCAGATGCTAAAGTAAGGTAAATTATTCTTGACATTTGATTACGATAACATGTTTTCACCTGGGCGCTGTCGATAGCATCCGCTCAATCAGTTGACAAGCGCGCCGTCAGAGCAGCACTGTCTGAGGAGTAACGTAGATTGAAAGAGCAGCTGGTGCTGCTCTCGCGGCGTTACTAGCAACTTGTAAGAGCGTGTCAGAAAACAGTACTCAGTATGGCTGTCATCTGTCGGGGAACCAATTGTACTTTCGTACTGTAAACGAATCCTGTTATACAATTTAAGATTAAATAACGTAAAACTTGAGGTTAAAATCTTGAGGTTAAAAATTTCTTCAAATTTACACAATTAAATAGTTTAATTTGTTACGTCATTAGTTTTCTGAGGTTTTTAAAAAAAGAGACAACAATGTAATAATTTTGTATAAAACCATCACACCAATAATATTTAGATTACCTAAATATTATTAGAGTGATTTTCTTTAAACAAAACTTCTATATAACACTTCTAAAAAAGCTAAAAGAATAAATAATTTATGGATTCAATTTGATTTATCTTGAACTCAGTAAATTCTCTATATTAGAGTACTGTATGTATAATACAAGGTAATTTTAAATATCAATAAACCAATATTAAACCACTTTTCAGGGCCCCTCAAAGGCAATGCCTTTCTATTTTGTTCTACAAATATTACAAGAAGTAAGCTTAAATAAATATTTGAAAACATAACACTAATACAACATGTGATTGAATTAATTAAACAGAACGTGTGTAGGGTTAACATAATATATTAAATTATGATAAATTAAATTATAACAATACGTGGCAAATGTTTTGATGAACATTTTAAGACCGAGTTTTTTGTGCTGCGATAAGTAACAACGGAGTGATTAAAGTTTTCCTGAGCACAAACCATCATTTGAAAACGTATGTAAATGATGGTTTGTTCTCACAAACACTGTTAGTTATCTGCAACAAACGGTCTTAACAAACATTATATATTAATATAGTCTTGTATATTACCATAAAGCTTAAGAGTTTTGAGTTATTAAGCTTAGAAAATTTAATACGGCCGCCATTTTAAACCGGAAGTGAAAATTAGTCAAATTTATTTTATAAATATTGGTATTAATTATACTAACAAATGTGCAATGTTTAAAGTTTGTAACTTAATTGATCTCGGAGATAAAAATTATTTAGTGAAAAACAGACAGACAGACAGACGGAAAACTAAGCGAGATAGGCCTATGTGTTATAGGACATTTTTGTTTATTATGACCTGACAAACCACCTGGTGAAGTTTGATCCCGTAATTACTGGACACTCTGTATTGACGTTTTTGCAGTGTTTGACCGGGACCAAAGTATAACAAAACAGACAAAGCAACATCTTGACCTCAAAAATGTCCAGCGTATTTATATGTTAATCTTTCAGTAATCCTTAGTCTTAGATTAAACGTGAATAATTTTGAAAAAAGCGGCGCTAAATAGTTACGTTTACAGCATCGTTTCAGTCTTTGACGTCAAATTTAGATGTTATTTTACAGCAATATACATATTATGAAGGTACACATTTTTCAAATTTTAATTAATACCGGGCTATTCTTTCCGCTGTTTATAACAAACATTTATTTCAAGTTTCATCAAAGTCAAATAAAATTTACTCGGTTTTGAGGCCAGTTTTACTTCGGTCTAATTAGTACAGGTGCATTTGCAAAACGATTCAAATGGACTGGTCTTTTAAAAAGGTCCAATTTTTAAAAAGGTAGTGCTTATATATATTTTTAGTAATCAATATTATTTTTTACGTCTTTATAATATAGCTAAATATTAATATAATTTGTTTATTTTCAATATTACTTATGTATTATATCGTTCTTTGATGTTAGTCCATAGAAAGGCCAACTACAGGATCCGAGAGCCTACAGATATTACAGCAAGACTGGGAAGTGCTGAGGTCTAGCGGATTCTGGCAAAACTAACAGGCTATGCGGGTGCAAAGAGAACGAATCCATTGTCTCTTGTGTATACGATTCACCGACGATAGAAAGGACTATGTTGCAGTTGAACTACTTGTTTACTTAATACAATATTGAGTATAGTGTAGAAATCAAGCTTCAGCCCACTAAACGAACTAGTCTTATTCTTTTCAAATAATATAATAAATGTATTTGGCACGTCAGGCATTTAAAAGTTAGTTTTTCTTCCAATGCAAACGCTATAAAAATATGTTTGGTTTCAAATCAAAATTCTGCTTCTTTTATAATTTTATGTAATTTTCAAAATAACCATTGGACTTGTACTTACACTAAATAATATATATTTATAAGTAAAAACAGACACATTTGTAAAAAAATCACATTATTTCGTATGTTTTTCTAAAACGTAATATTATATCGGACAAGTAACAAACCAAAGGTTTAAGTTTAAAAAGAGTTTAAAATTTAACCATGATAAGTATGCTCAACAACTTCTGAAAAAAAAACTCAGTGACTGAGTTTAAATATTAGAAAATGTGTTTTATAAATCCAAGTCAGTTTTTAGCAAATAGAGGTATATCTCAATATTGTTAGCGTATTAAACCGTTTATTTATAAGCTTTGCAAACTTTTTATTAAATACAAAATTAATGTCTACCCTGTCTAAGAAAAATCAATTTACTAAAATACCATTATAAGAGATTATTTATTACAGTTGTCATTTGAAAATATTTACAAGTAAAAGAGCCAAATAAAAACACTGTATCAAGCTGGGTCATATTGAATTTGTTTACATAATATCAACAAAAGGCGTAAAGTAAAGGTGGAACAAAAAGCAATATAGAGCCCCCATGGAGTGGGGCTGAACCTCCTGGGGCTCCATTGTGCACTACCCTTCCCCCTTCACCACCCCCACTCCCTCGGGCACTCTGAGGGTATAGAAACCGAGAGTAGTTGTTTTATGAACAGTGACAAAGTTCAAACAGTTTTCAAGTCACAATGCTTAGTGGTTTTATTTTGTCGGTTATTAGTTGTGGTTGAAATACACTTAATATTATGTAAGTAATACCTGTACAACAACAAAGAACCCTTACACAGCGTTCTACAACTGGCAAAAGCTTTAGAAATTAGATATTTTCTTATAAATGGTAAATAAATAAATAAATTTTTATTAAATGCTTTTGTACAACGATATGCCAATTATACAGAGCATTAATGTATATAATAATTTGACATGCTTGGAGACAGCAGTGGACAACTTTACATTAAAAATAACTCAACATCAATAAAACATAGACAACATGATAAATATAGACAATAAATAGACAAATAATTGACAAATAATATAAACAATAAAATTAATTTAGATAGACAATTAAATATAAATGCGAACCATGGAAGTAAGTACAAACATGACATAAATAAGATAACAAAACAAACAACAAAGCTAACATCAATAAGTTAAATATTATTTATAAGTTATATATTATTCATATTCTTCAACAATTTATTCTGAAATATACCAGTTGAAATCCATAAATGTCGACATCACGGCAAAAACAATTATAAAGTCGACACATATTGTTAAAGGGAATTATAATTTCAATTAGTTCTTGAATAGTTTGGGTAAAACATAAATGCTTCGAGAGCCAGGGCGAGGGACAGCGAGATTAATCTGCGATACTAGTGTGCCATCATCATTTGACCATTTAACAATTTGTAAAAGAAATTTGAAAATCGTTTGGTCATACTAGGCAGTTCGAAAATTTCAAAACAACTCTGTGTACGGTACCAAATTTGTATAAGAACCAAAGATCTGTAATAAACAAATTTCAAAATCTCTTTTGGACACTTTCAATTATTTCTGAAAGGTAATTGACGTGAGGATAGGAGCCATACTCAAACTTAGAGCGCACAAGTGTAAGAAATAATAATTTAAGAGGTGGTGTTTTCAAAATAAACTTGACGTTTAATAAATCCCAACAAAGAGTATGATGACTTGCACGCAAACTATGTGATCATTGAATGTGAACTTAGAATCAAAATTGATACCACCTAAGTCTTTTATGGAAGATTTTCTGTTTAATTTTTAAATTATTCATTTCATAATCAAAAGCAATTTGGAAATGAGGGGTTTTCTGGTAAATGATATTACTGAGCATTTGTTAACGTTAAAATTTTTTAAATGTTTGGAACTCAAACTTTAATCAATGAATCTAACTTTCTTGCTGTAATTTTCGACAAATCATCTGAATGCTCGATAGTTCTGAACAGCTTTAAATCATCAGCATACAATAACATCTTAGAATACCAACACATAATTTTTTGTATGTCGTTAATAAAAATGAGTGAAAAGTAATGGCTAAATTTGATCCTTTTATACACTTTAAAGTAGTTTATTATACTAAAGACATTTGAAGACAGAATGTTTGGACCGAACCGAGACAATTTGCAACTTGTTCATTTAAATTCGCTATTGGCAGTCACATGTTTTGGATAAACATTCAGATTAAAGTACTTCCCTACATATTAAAGCATAGGCTAAAACAGCTGGGCCGGATGGTATAGTGCTCAGCATAATTACCCGGCAAGTGAGAGACCCGGGTCCCGGTTCGGTCCAAACATTTTGGCTAAAGCTTTAGCTAGCTTACCAAACAAATTGCCTACGATTTGATGTTTTTTTCTTATTTTGGACAAATTAGATGATCATGGAGTTGGTAAGGTAAGACCTAGAACCGGGACCATGAGAGTAGCACAGTTTCCGACCCCCGACCACGTTTTAAACATTTCTTTTAAAAACGTTATATGCATAATATGTGTCAGAAATTATCGAATTAACGTAACAAATGCCAAATAAAATAAGCTTCACTCGTTACAGCGGCACTTTAGCGATAAGCTGCGTGTTGGCGTAGTATTTACTTTCAATAAGAACTACATTTACATCTAGGTAGAAACACTATATACGAGGAAGTCACTTACTATTCTTTAAATTTTCATTAGAACCCAAAAGTACATTTCCGTAATGCTAAGTACGATACTCCTTGACGTAATTATGAAAGGATCTATTGTGTTACCATGTTACACGATGTTATAAGAGCCAAATTACCAATTTTTGTCACAAGTTTCTGTAAGTACTACATACATTTCTTAAATAAGCCAAGCTCTATGATTATCGAAATTTCTCTTTAGATTCCCTATCAAGTTTGATTACAGAGAAAACCACAGCACTATTCAAGTTGAAAACTTCATGAACACCGATGACTGAACCAATGGTTGAAAAGACTCCTCTAATCAACGTCATTAGAGAAATCGGAGCAGTCTGTGGCTTCAAACTTTTAATTGAAAATCAACAAAGTATGACGGAGTTTGTTTACAGTCCTTAATTATGCTTTTGCACCACTGTGTCAAAAAACTAAACACTTATTTTTAAAGACTGTGCAATAGTTTTTATTACAACTGTATGGGCTGGTATGGGTAGTCCTAAGCAGGACCAGCAAAAAAGTAATTTTTAATCCGTGTGAACTCAGGCTGCCGCCTAACTTTGATAAGAGACTTATTTAGGTATAATAAGTCGTTGATTTAAACATTCTTAAGTACTCCCAAGAGTGTTTTTTGAAGGGGATTTCCTATTAGAGCCAACTTTTAACATTATTTTTTAAATTGTCTTATTACAGTGGTCGCTGGTCAGGCATTGAATCGCAAACTTAACTCTTAGGCTTTCGCGGCTGGTGTCACAACCATAATCTATAGTTATTCTGATTCAGTTCCTGCCAATCAGTGACTGAAGGTGGTCCTCCACAGCGAGGCCAAAATATTTCAACCTAATTATGAAGTTTGGATGCGGTTTTTGAATTGGAAGATCTAGATTATATTTGGATCGCAAGTTATAAGCGAACATTATTGTTTAAGCTGATTCAACTCAGCTGTAAAGGACAATGACATTTTTAGCTGAAAACCGAAGGCGACAGAATTATTTGTATCAATTTTGTTTGAAAACAAACCTAGAACAATTGGCATGGAAGTGAAAATCCCAGCGGGGCGAGCAGTGAAGACCATACATTCTTGCTGGCGGAGTGAGGGTATTGATTTTCCTTGTGTGTAAATAATATAATACAAACAGGATCAAAAAGCAGTAAAGGGGTTGGTATGGCTCCCGTGGGGGTAGAGTGACACCCTGGAATTATACCGTGGAATATACGGTTCTGACTTCTCATTTCTTAGCCGTTCCACCACCCTCTCTTCTGCATGGTACTGTTACGAGCGTTCGTAATTTACACGTGTCTAATTTGGTATTCATTCAGCTAAAATTTCAATGGAAATTCATATCAACCTGCTATTGTAGTTTTGTTTGATGGTTAAAACTTACTGGTTTCACTTGCGACACCATAATTATAAAGTTAAAGAGATATAACGTAATATCGCACTAGACTAATGATGTTTTCAGGCTGTGAGAACTTCAAGACCTATATCATAATCAATTAACTATTTCTTTTTCGGGTAAAACCGTTTAGAAAATATGTTAACAAAAGGAGTCAACCAAAAAATAAAACAATATTAGGCTGTTCGTCCTCTAACTTGAATAATGGGTATAACATAAAGTTTTCATCGATAACGACAAAAGGTTTCATTTGATATGAAGAACTCAATGAAACTCTTGTACAAAGGAAAGCCTTAATAATGCTGTCTTTTGTTTGTCTTAAAGAGAACTTCAAAGGCAGTCCAAGATAAATGTACAAATACTCTTCTTCCCTTAAGTCTTCTTCATCTTATTACAAACACTACTCAGCCTTTTGTAGGTCCATCTAAGCCTTTACCTAACCACACACAATGCAGCAATAACAAGCGATTACGAAGTGGCTGTGAGGATACTCTCTGTAAAATATGCTCAGAGGATATATATTCTCCTTTTGAGGATTACAAGTGGTTTAAATAAGAGAAAGGCTTATTTATATTTTTTCAACAGTTTATTGCCAACTATATTTTACTATTTTATCCGATTGTTTCTAGAAAAGTAGAGGAACCATACGAAACAAATATACGCACCAATGGTCGTAAAAAACCTTTAAAACTGATTAACTACGTTTGAAGTCAATAAAATAGTCATTTTGCTAACGTTTACAGGGCAATACGTGCATGTAAGAGTAGGATAGACGTATTTTACATTGCAAATTATCTGAACAGTCTTAACGTTTTAGCAAAGGTGAAAGTCTAAAATTACGTAGGTTTATCAAAGCTGGATTTTCATATCAACATAACAATTAATATTCAAACCAATATTTTTACTCTTAAAATTCTGTTTATACTATTTGATGAAATAAGGTATGTTTAAAATTGATAATAGTAAAAACGTCTTTTATACAAAGTAAGAGAATGCATTATACAAAGCATAATTTAATCAGTTAGATGATGGAATGAAATGTTTGGATTATTACTAGGCACTACAACAATAGCTCGAGGCTTAGTGAGCATTACCGTTGGAAACTCAAATAATACATACATTTAATGTAGTCCCACACGTAATTAGAAAAACATCACTATAAAGAAGAAACTTTCATGTAAACGGCTTTTGAAGTTGAACCACTATTTCTAAATATAAATGTAATTATTGGATAAATAATACTTACTGTCCTACCTTTTCTAATGAACCTAAGCCTTGCTAAAAAATTGTGAAAATATATCGCTGTTTTCGTAGATATTAACCATTTTAGTCGTTTTGTATACACTCGATGGATTTTTAATTTCAATAACTATAGCTGTCTCAACAATGATAGTCCACTTTCCTACACGAGTTTCAAGATTCACATACAACATTGAATCCCACGTGGTTGTTATTGATTCACTCACACATGCAGGAATGATACATGAGTAAGCGGATCAAAAGGCAGTAAAGGGGTGAATATGTCTCCCTGTAGAGAGGCTGTGTCTCCTACACCCTGGTACATGGTACATTCTGTGTACCCATATCTCACCACACAGCTTCATACTTGAGCTAAATATCCAGGATGTGAGTTACACAAGCGTACAGGCTTTTAAATATACCTCTGTGTGATTTAAGAAGTTATTGATCTTAGATGAGAAGATGTTATTGTTGATGGTAGGACGTTAAAGTCATAGCTATCTTATCCTTTGAGATGAATATCTCAGCAATGTTTGTTAAGCGGACCCGTGGCGGGTTGATGTAGCGCGCAATGTGCTATGCGCATATCTGAAGGACTCCACTGACACAGGTTCGATCACCGCAGTCACCAATTACATATTTTGTACAGTGACTATGCGGTAACACTTTGTTCATGATGAGGTTTCGTTGGTAGAGAGGACTTAGGTAGTCGTAACCTCTTCCTATCAAAATAATCTTTAATAGACTCTCTGTAATGGTAAATTTGCTGAATGCAAAACTAAGGTTTAACACAGTGACATTTTGACTTCATTCATGGTCATTAATTTATATTTATTGTTTACATTAATAAACCGTTCTGAACTAAGTTCCATTTTTTAGTTATTAGTATACACGTTTAAAACGCAGCAAAAATGCTGGTGGATAAAAAATAATTAATAGTTAAAAACTTAATATTTTACAACTTTAGACGCACTCTCATTAAACAAATCACTGATATATTGCAAGGAAATAATCGTATGGTTCATTATACAAAGATACAACTTTGAATATGAATATGTGGTTAAGGTCAGAGGGAAGAGTGTACAAATTAGTGTAACCTTAATTCCACACGCAAAAGACTGTTATTCACATGTGAAAAGGAGACAAAGGATGGAAATTAATGGACTGCAGAGATAAAGCCAGCGGTCACAGAACACGAGTTGTGACCTGTTTCACACTGTCGTAAGTTGGTACAACTGCTTTTACATGCAAGTTAATGATATTCTTAATAGTACGTATAACTGTTCAGGAATATGCATAGGAATTTAACGTGTTTAGGCTAGTTTATTGGTTGTTGCTTTTCGGTTTGTCATGCACTGTTAAAACACGTTAAATCACTATACATCACTATTTGAGATGCCGACCACTCTCATGAGGGTATTTTAAGGCAAATATGTGGTGAAGGATGAGTGTGATGAGTGGTAGTAATGAGTTGTGAGGTGTAGTCTTGTTACAAACTAAGGCCGACTCTTCCTTAGAATGGGTCATTAGTTAATAGCCCAATGACCAATGGAAATACAAAGACCAATGGAAATACAATGACTAGTATAAAGGTATGGAGGATGTTCCTGATTTTAATATTTTACGACAGTTCAAAAAGATTTCCTTCCACCTAGAGTCATATTTTTTAACACGTACTAGCCTATTTTTTAAAATCAGTGTTACGGTTGTGCTGACTGCATGCAAAACTGCTTCATTTTCATCAAAAAGGTATGAGCAGATTGTCTTGATAGTCAAGGTTATGCTAAGCAAGTAATAAATATCATTGACATAGCTCCTCTGGGTTGATTTTCCTAGGAGTCTCCCTGTGTGGGGGTCTCCTTTCCCGATGTTGTTCCTTGGGTGGTAGATTCCAACGCCCAGTGTTTATGCTCTGCAATTTTAGTTGTGCCACATTCATTATTTCCTGCATATTCATCGAGATTGATGTAGGTTCAGCTACTATATTATTTAAAAAATCTTAAATACTGACTGCTAGTACTAAAAGATTTTAAGCTAGAGTCCAGTGATGATGTCCCTCTTTAGTGCTACAGTTGATCTCTATCACTGTGAACTATTAGTAAGTAATTTAATAATGTAAATTTTAGCTATGTTTGCGAGTGCTTGGCTACCATGTGGCTACACTAGGCTCTGAACCTTAAGCTTTTATGGAAAATGTAACGATTGTTTTTGTCATTCTGCTCTGAAAACAGCTGCTTTTAGGCACATGTATTGACAGTGCTAAAGTGTCACTTATACCAGGTAAATTAAGTATTGTTGTGATGATCTTTTTAGGAGAAAAAGATAATTTAATGGTCTTTTTGTAGCATGGACATCAGCTGGTTCAACGAGTTTGTTTTGATTGTTTTGAAATTTAACACTGACGTATAGTAAATCAGTGTAACAGCTATTTTTCAAAACATTATACGAGTAATTCAAATTGCTGAGCTCATAACAATGTTTACTTAATTAATTGTTTATAATATTAAACTTTATTGACATTTATTTATAATTATTATTTGCATCATGACAAAATATCGTTCATCACTCGGCCCGAAATGTCTTTTTTGACCCTTGGCTCGTAACTTGTCAGTTAACTTGGCCTCGTGTCAAAAAGTGTCACTTTAGGACCTAGTGATGAAATATACTATTTCTAATTTAAAATCTCAACTAAAACGCAGGAAAAGTAAGGAAAGATATATTATTAACTTGTATGAATAATTTTACTTGCCACCTTACTTTATGATCGTTAACTAATATTTTAGATGGCACACAATGTCTTACTCTGATTAGAAGATCTACAATGGTTGGTTAGTTCTATGTAGATTTATTTATGTACAGGAAAAGTGCAGGTAAAGAATACAACTGAATACAAGAGAAGAGAACATCTCGTAACTCTGGACGTACTCTGGAGAAATCATTCAGGTGTTAAATTCAACCCACTGTGAATCTTGCTTCTGTTTCCATCTTTACACAAACATTTCATCTCACACTAAAACTATGATTTAAATCCTTTCAGTTGAAATAGCAAACGAGGCTTGGAATTTTGACTGTACCACCGTTAAGATCTTGTCAACATGCCCAGCAAACTTAAGGGCCCTAAGTCTAAAATAATAAAATGAGTTTCAGTTTTAACAAAGGCTACAAACTTACCAAAAGACTAATTAGAAATACGTATATAATCAGAAAACCTCCATACCGTATAGTATTATACCATAGTATTTTTGGGCAACCTTTCGGTCATCCTAATAGTTTAGGATCTAAGAGTTTCTAAATTTCTCAATAAAGGCAATAAGAATCACTTTGGATAGCTATAACTCCTAAGCTACTCAGTTAAAAACAAGAAATTGTTAGATTTGGAATGTTTAACTAGAGTTTATCAAATAAATGTACTTCTTCTTAAAGACATGCCATATTTGAAAAACAATTGTTCCATCAAAATATTGAAGATTATTGTTGTAAAGTAAATTCTAAGAAATTAATTACGTTGTTGGTATTTAAATCAATAGCCAAGGAGCTAGTCCTTAACTTAAAAATTTCCAATTTATAAGCTTTACTGAGTACCTTAAAGGGCTTTAGAAAGACATGTCTATTGAAAAGATGAACACTGAAGAATATACACTTTATATTAATTTTTGAATCACAGATAATTTAATGTTGCTTGTAAAAAACTTGCTGTAAGATTACGATATCCATACAGCTTAAATGAAACCCCTTACACATTTGTGCAATATGTATTTAAAGATAATACAGAGTTGTAAACATGAAAATACTTCACTCCCCGATTAATTAACTTTTTAAAATAAATACTCATTACAATTTTGAAATAGAGATACGATAGATATATCGATTTGTTGTCACTGATTAAAACCGATACACAGACGTAATTTACTTTAGCTTTAATAACTTCAGCAATCCAATGTACGAGATTTTAGAGTTGGTTATCCTATGAAATTTCGGATCTTCATTCAATATGTTTCTTGTATACAATAATTGGAAATAATGTTTTCTACTGCACATGTCGTGATGTTTAGTTCTGTTTAGGTTTACTGTACCACATGCACAACATATGAACATTATTATAGAAGGTTACAACATCCTTTGTTGGTTTTGTCACACAGTCCTTGTTTATTATAACTAACAGCCCTGAAGCGTTCTGCATAACCTGGTTTTGTATTAGAGACAACACAGCACGTCTTTATACCTTTGCGTACTAAACGTACAAACGTACACACTTTAAAAGTTAAGAAGTACCTTTAAAAACGTTAGAGAACCTTTAAATATAAATAATATTGACTCATAATATAAGTTATTTCAAAGTATTAAATAAGCAAACTAATCAAACAACATATTTTGGGTTGTTGAAATTCGGAACAGAAAAAACTTGTAAAGTATTTTGTTTTAATCTTAAAAATTGCACATTTTAAGATACACATACATACATTTTCATAGCAATGTCTTATAGGAATAAACACATTGTGTAAGATGTTTAATAACGTTAAAATAGAGTTAATTGACTTCTCATTTTTTCAAACGGTGTTCTTTTATTGGTTTTTAGTGTTATAATTAGTTACAAAGTTACAATTTAATACTACAAATATATTCGTTACAAACCCAAATTAACAAACATGAAATTTCATGATGCCTTAATGAAACCCTCCCTGTGGGTTTACATGTTGTACGAAGCACAAAGCGGAACTTTTGTGTTTATAATGAGCGCATTAGCAGCTGTTATGATTCAATTGGAGCATAATAAGATAAGCTCGCTAATGTCTGCAACAAAGTCAGCTAATTTGGAAACTAATTTCACCCCGCATTCGCTGCTAAATATCATTTCATTGTTATACCAACATAACTAACACTTTTCAAAACTAATAAGAAGTTTTTATTTATTTGAAGCTTTCTTTAGCGTTAAAGGTTAGTTGTTACTAAAAATGGAAAGCCTTTTCATTATAGTATAAGTTGTACTTTTACTTTTGTTAAAATATATACTTTTACGGTCAGACTACTTTTTTCGTTTTGTTAATAGGTTTTTGGACACTTTCATTAACGCTTAAACAAAGAAAAAACATCAACAGACGAGAACTTATTAAAGTTCTAGATTCTAATTGGGTCTGCTGAAAATATGTTGTGGATTTAACAAGTTTAAAGATTTTGTTTAGGGAAAAATAACCGTATAGTACTTGGTTCACATTCAACATAAAAATAATATTCAGTACCAAAAAGTGTTCAACAAGTTTATTGGTTTTGTCTTTTCTTGCCCTTAAAGTAAAAATCAATAGTAATGTACTAAAGTTTACGTTTGAAAATGTTCCTCTACCTAGGACTCAGAGTCAGAGGAACCCCAAAACAATTCTTAAGCTATATAATCCATCCCAATGATGAATCGTCTTGACTCTCGCACACTAGTGGTAACCGTGAAATTTAATACTGTTTTAATAATATAAACTCGCCAATGGTTTACGCTCTCAGTGGTGACTTGAATACTGAATAGTACAACTAATCAACAAATTGGTTTCTCAGAAAGTGACCAGCCCAGACAACTCCACGCGTATTTTGGATGTACTGTACTTCCTATTACTTCTCACATGTTTTGGCGTATTTGAAAATGTTCAGATGCGATCAAGTTTTAGATGGAGAAGAAACAGTTATGGCAAACTCGGTATGAAATGTATCAATACATAAAGGCTCAAGGTGTTTTTCTTACTTGCCTGATACTTGTACTTGATCGTTGCGTCGTAGTTAGATATACTGTGTCAACACAAAGTACTGCTACCCATAAGTGACTCTTCCCGTAACCTTTTCAATTATTTCGAGTAATGAGATCTATTGACCAAGCAGTCTCTTGTAAGTCATTTGAGCACTCTCAAGCTAAGTTTCTCACTTCCATAGAATATCCAAGACTTTTTTTCATTTTAACAGGATAACGCTTCCAAACTACAAGATATGAGAGAGAGCTTGGCTATCGCAACTGGAATAAAGTGCTAAACTAAATACAAACCCCTACAGTTTGAACAAACCTAGGTAACGAGCGCTAAGCTCTTCTATTGGCTGTTTGAGTTTGAACTGACTCTACCGCAATATTAAACTTCTTCCATCTCTTACGTTTTATACTTCCGTTCAAAAATACCTATTTAGTATTTTCAGCTAATTTATTACACAAT
Source organism: Matsumurasca onukii (assembly GCA_018831715.1). Taxonomy (NCBI): domain Eukaryota; kingdom Metazoa; phylum Arthropoda; class Insecta; order Hemiptera; family Cicadellidae; genus Matsumurasca; species Matsumurasca onukii. The sequence continues at coordinate 33,873,889 of CM032063.1, read as the reverse complement.
TAACTGACCTTTTTATGGTATGTAATTATTACTTATGTAAGAGGCTGGGGTTTGTTTAACAAATTCCGTTTGAAATTTGTTTAGTTTATAAAAACATGTACAGTGTATTCCTTGGACCAATGGCATGGACAAGGGCTTAACGTGACTTCCAAACCACGGGAGTTGCCATCTTGGACAGTTATATCTGCGCCCAGAAATTGAAACCGGGCTGATTTGGTGTGAAACACGCACCAATACCACTGATGTATGGCCACCCCCTAAGATACCTAATTCATTTGATTAGTAACTCTAAGTTGTTGTCTACAGTACATTTTAAATTGACTGCATTTTAAAGGAAATAAATATTTCCCAACCTAAATAAATATAAGTTTATCTATTGAGTCATGCCGTATTATACCAACCACAATGTTATGTTGAAACACATGTTGCTTAATCAGTATGTTATTTCCTTGTTCTAAATTTTAGAATAATTTAAAAAACTACCGTATCAGGATGGAATTACATTACTTCAAAAACTTCCTATGCAAATACAAAATCTTCAAGATTCTTAATCAAAGAATTTAGAAATTATCTAATCACCAACGAGTTTTATAGTGTTCAGGAATTTATAGACCACTCACTTACCACTCAGAAGTCTGGTGCTCTATAATATATTTCAATCAATCTGTTTATTAGTTTTAAAACTAATTAGTTAAATAATTGGAATACAATTTTCTGTGCTGGCTGAAAGTTTTAGATTTATTCATAATATGTTTATTTTACAATAACATCTTTAAATTGATGGCTTACATTCAGTATATTGGAACATTATATAAACGCTTTAATATTTTGTGTACGAAATTATTGCCTATTCGGTATATTAATTATAATAAATAGTTCTTCGCTACCAAATTTTGATGAACAACAAGGCCCACACTTGCAAACACAGATCCAAGTGAACGAAGTCCAGAAGCGTTGCAGTTTATATAATATACATTTCTCGTGCAATAAGTATTCCGGCTACATCTACCATGAATTGAAAGTTTTAAGGATTTGAAATACGAACTCAAAGTAGAGTTTCAGAAAGAGATGAAATGTTTGTGCAAAGAAGGAAACAACAAACAAGATTCTCTGTGGGATAAATTTAACACCTGGATGATTTCTCCAGAGAAATTCCACAAGTTATGAGATGTTCTTCAGTCTTTAACTAAAGTATTTCACTGCAACAGAACTGATTTTGACGTTCGATTGTAAATATTATATTGTTTCACTTGGGGAAGGCAAACAGAAACAACGTATTCATTTCAGACTCTTGCCTACAAAATTATTTTCACCGTACGTAGTTTTATTCTACTGTCCGTATACACATTTTAGGGTATACTCGTAAGCTATGCAGTCTGTTACTTTATAAGTATAAGTGGCATTAATAAGGTTTACTTGTTTTAAATATTCTTCAGATATTGATCATGAGTTTGTAATTCCGTAAATTCGGCCTTTTCACACGACAAATAAAATATAGATTTAAACACTTCTATGCCAATATTACATTTTTAGTCAACCGAAATAAGGTTTAATATTGGCATAGACGTGTTTTTAAATTATTTTAATTGAAGAATGTTTAAAAAATATACAACTGTGGTTTTATGTATTGGTATACTAAAGTCAATTTTAAAGCAACATTTGTGGACAGAACTGGGACTCGAACTCGCATCCCTCACTTGCTGGGTGAGTGTTACCATTACACTATTCGACCCACCCATTTTTAATAAAATTATAGTTGTATTTAACCTTAATGTTTCTCCTTTTATGTATTCTCTTTAAAAAATAAACGGAAATTTGATAGCGAGATAGGTAATGGTAACACACTCGCCCGGCAAGTAAGAAATCCGGGTTCAAGTCCCAATTTGGTCCAACAATTATCTGTCAAATTTCCCTTAGTGTATGTATTTGTCCTTTCTATTATATGTATAAATATTTTGAGCTGGGCAACAATGAAATTTTACACTTTCGATGCTCATATAAAGAGTTGATGTACGTATAAACAATTGATAACTAATTTTGTGGCCCCAGATAAGCCCCATAAAACTTAAAATAAAACTTTATATATAACCTAAAAACAGTGAAAAGTTAAAAATAGTTGACCAACAAAAATCATGAGTGTTCTGATGAGTTTACTGCCGAAGATTCAAGTAGTCCCATTAATTTTCATAATTGCACTTTAATTATACGTAAACTAGTAATGAAGCTAAGTTTATTGTGTTGTGTATTGATATAAAAAGTTCTTATTAGCCAGATTAAGTAAAAACTATTGGGTATATTGGTAACTAAGCAACGACATTGTATTATTTGTTAAAATACAAAGAACCAAAACGGTAAAATTTCCAAGCGATCTTCGTCCCACTGGCATGCTTTGGTGAGTGTGATTCTTTGGTCTCTAAGATTGTATAAAACTTGTTAGATATAGTTTGACTTTATATGTGATAGTAAGTAGATAAAATATTTTGAAAATGCATTTAAATTGGTTGTAAGCGTTTATCAACACTACCAGTACGTCTTAACTCTTAGGCTTTCGCGGCCGGTGTCATCACTAATATCTAAGGCTTCCGGTTTACACCGCGTCACAGTTGAAATATAATTACTGCTAAACGTTTCGACCCCTGTGGAGAGTCATCCTCAGTAGCTTGTAGACTGGCTGAGACTGACGGTAAGGCACTAAGGTTGATGTCCAAGGTAGGTCACATCACAAGTCCCAATATGTCGAACAATGTTTTAAATTGATTCATTTTAAAATAATGTTAAGTTATTTGATTTAAAAATCCCTCTTAGGTCAATTTAATTTAGTAACTATATCATACTCGTATATTGTTATACCATTAAATGTTTAAAATATGTCAGAAATAAACGTTGTTTCTTTGATCCGTTTCTGGATCTGTAGAGATTAGCATCATGGAAGGGCTTTGGTGAATCCCTTTATTATCATTCAAGGAACCAACATTCATTGAGCTGCACGATAAATGAGGAGGACGCTGAGACCGGCTTTGACAAACTTTGAAGCACGACAAACTTTGAGCATTTCCAAGAAAACTTTTAATTGGATATTCAATAGATATAATTTAGAGATATTAGTGACTTTTTATATCATTATTGCTCTGTTTAACCAAGAAAAGTCTGTTTTAGCAAATCAAAATTGAGAAACTTTGTTACTAATAGTCCACAAAATAATACTGCTTTAATAAAACTTAAGGTTCGCAATACTTGTATTTTTATACCCTGAACAAAGCTGTTTTGCACATGATCAAATCAGTTACTGTAGGTTAGCTTTGAAAGCGTGTTTAAAACAAGTCCTGTATAATTTAGTTGAATGTAAAAGATGCTTTTGCCTAAATCATAAAGTAATATTAATATCTCCATACGTCCATAACTAGTAATAATTGAATTTTCCCATTTGTTAATGTGCTAATTACATTCGACCTCTGTCAAAGAAGGATTAAGTATTCATTACTGTTTGTAATTCACTTGAATGAGTTATAATTAAAACGGATGCAGAAGGGATTATCATTAATTTATGAACCGGGTTTGTTTCTGTTGTAATGATCAATACAGTCAGCTTGCGTTTAGCGGGTTTGGAAGTTCTAACACTGCGTGGTAAACTCCATTAATACCATCAAGGTTATGATAATCTTCAATAATTCATTTAAGTGTTTTGAACATTGTGTGACTATCTAAACATTACAAACTGTAAACAACTTAACCCTTGGTTAGTTAACCAACTGATATGCTGGCAATTGAAAAATCGGCCCTGAACCTGTGGACTCCTACATACATTAACGGATTATAATGGTCTTAGTTTTATTTTTTTTATTGGAAAAGTAAAGTTAATAACTTCACATCGACTGGAAAATGTTTTTAACACTCAAAATTGCTGTTCAAAGCTTTTAAGTTGATTTATTCCTTTGTTCAGCTCACGTAATACTTGAAAACATAACTAATACTGTAAAATACTGTAGATACCATAATAACTTTTTTTAAATTTTCATACTACCAAAAAATTGAATGAAATATATGCGTCATTGGCACGAACAATCATGAGAAGAATAACACAAGACGATTTGTTTTGAACATCCGAAATAGAAATACAAGAGTTATAATATTTTAACCTAGGTTATGTTACCTAACACAGCACATACACAGTATTAACATAACTGTAATAATATACACAGTGTGCTAATTAATAGTACATGCCAAGCATATCTAGACGCCATAATGTATCAATTACGCTTGTACCCTTAATTGATTATAGTACTAGTTATTCTTAGGCAGCTAATACTATGATTATAACTTTCTATAACAGGAGTAGTTTTAGACGATATTTACGAGTAGTGTTAAATAAGTGTCTGAACTGACATAATAATGTATAATAGAAACATACAATTGAAAATAAAGTACTTAGAAAAATATATGGACCTACATACGAGCTAGGTGAGTGGAGAAGGAAACACAACAGAGAGTTAAGAGACCTGTATAAAGCACCGGACATAATCGGCGAAATACGATGCAGACGACTGAGGTGGGCTGGACACTTACTAAGAAGGGAAGAGGGATACCTGCAAAAATTATGAAAGGGAGGCCTGAAGGTAGAAGACCCAGGGGAAGACCAAGACAGAGATGGTGGAATTTTGAAAGACATGAGGAGGGTTGGAGCTACTGAGGAAGACGCTGAAGACCGGTCCAGGTGGAGGGGATACTGGGCTAAATACCAACTCGGATATAAATGGCCTGGTGGGGAGGGAGGCAGAAACATACATCCCAAAGCATGAACCATAAAATAAGTTGACAAAAAATAAACTAGGCCAACACGCAGCTAGGGCCACTAGCGTGATTAAAACAGTTCCTTTGCAATTCTTTCCTCTAATTCGCTAAATGTCACTCTAGTTTGTTACGCTATAGCTTTGCTTCAGCCTTCATTTTGCTATAATTCGCATGATCATTTATAATGCTTAACTTGCTTCGTAATTGCTATTGTTCACTTTCGCATTTTCACCCTTCGGTTTCAGATTTCCTGCTCTATAACCACATGAGTAAGAGGGTGTTTGATACACTTAGCATTTAAATGATCAAATGGTGTTACAATGCAGTTCGCTTAGCTCACAATCTCGCTTCGGCCTTCGTCCTCAAATTTACGTGGTCTTTAATTGTAACTTGTAATACACATCACGAAGAGAAAACTAATAAGTTCAAATTGTCAAGGTAGTTTTTGGTTGTTTAATTGAGATACACTATTATAACATACAAGTTGCCACAAATTCTTGGGCAAGTTTCTTTTACTAAAACAACCAAACAAGTTCCTATAAACGCAGATCCGAAAATGCTCCACTTACCGCCGGCCGCCATTTTAGTTTGTACTAATTGTGTTCAATCTCCGACAGCAACAAGGATTTAGTTTGGAGAATAATTGTGTATTTCCTTTCCAAGGTGAGTTTGAAATAGAATGCCCTACTTCAGCGGTAATGTTCTTATTAAAAAAAATGAAACAGTTCTTTCAAATGCTTGAAAATGCTTCTATTAACCACTGGCTACCTTTCACTAAATATGTAAAATCTCTCACATCGAGAAGATTTTAGAAACCAAAAACATCCATGGCTACCACATCTGCTCACCGACTGACTGACTGGCCGGCAGGAGGAGCGGATGACCAATTATGGATGACAAATATGTAGAGTTTGTTACCACTTAGTAGAGTTTTTTAAATTATGTAAATAACTTTGTGAATTCAAAGTGGTAGCTGTTCTGTAGTATATTTGGTATTCTTCGACCTTATGTCTTGATTAGCGGAAAAATGTTGAGGTGAAAGCTAATTTGGTCTTTAGTATAGAAATTTTTTGTATTTTTACTGAAACTCAGGAAAAAAGTAATCAATATTAGTTGAGAAACCATATTTATTTCGAACCAAACCCATCTAATGTCGTGGGAAGTAGTACACAACTAACAAAGAAGACACTACGGCCACTAGTGGAAAAAATTTCAAACCCATATCTATAAAAACCTTTGTCATTGTGTGTGCTTTAGAACACCGGTTGTCACACGTTGGTACCTTATTTTAGAACTTTTAGAACCCTGCACAGGTTGAATGAGTTTTCTACCACAGTGTTCTCACTAGATGCGTCGACCAGGACCTTCCATTGCCCATGAGAGTCGTGGCGGGAACCTATCATTATCATGCAACCAGCCGTGACAGCCGAGGGAGGGTGTTTGTTTACATTGATTTAGATTACAGGTTGTCTAACAGGTGATATACTGGACACTGTCAGGCAGTTAACGTAGGTGAGTCAATTGATTGACCATACCCTTTCTGCTTTGAGTATCTCAAAATATTATACAATGTGTCCTTTAACAACTTTGAAATAATTCGGAATTAGTTCGTGTCTAGGATCAAAAAATACTAACACAATATATCTCTAGAAACATGAGTCTGAAAATGCTTAATTTACTCGCTAACCACCATTTTTTGGTTTTTTCTTATCAGTTGTGTCTCTGGATTTGTTTGATCGATCATCTCAAAGTAGTTGTATTTTTACAGCCAGGTGACAGTATTTTGTGGGAAAAATGGAAGCTTAATCGAATTGCTGCTTTGAAAGTTAAAAGGGAAACGGTAGACTTAATAAAAGAAGAATAGTGACAAAAATGTAGAAAAGAGATAAAGTTGTTTGAAAACACTTTAACAATCGACTGACAAAGAAAAGTGTGCCTGAAAAACAAAGGTACAAGAAAGGTTCTTAAGTCATATTGTCCGTAAGGTATTTTTCTATTTGCCTAATTTACGGTCTAACACATGTTTTGGACATACTTTACTTTAAACTTGACTTGTACCGATTTCTAAGCCTCCAACGTCATGTAACACTTAGTTTAGTTCCTAAAAACACTTTTATTTTATTTTATACTGTTTTGTTAAATATAAAGTCGTTCCATCATTTTAGCTACAAAACTTTAAAAGCCTGTATCAAACCCAATTATTGGATTAGCAAGCTTGTAACTTTTCCTTAATTTTATGAACTATTTGTAACCGTATGCTGGGTGAGACAGCGATAGAGATAGAGAGTAAGAAGAGTCTTGTAAGAACAAGATAAAATTACATGTTCATTCGAAGTTACAACACACTAAAAACGACAGTTACTCTTCAACAACTAATATTATTGTATGCGTGTTCACGATATGGGTTGTATACTCATAACATACAATAATACATTAACTTACACACACACGGGCTGTTATCACAGTACATAGCTACTCAAGATGGCAGCTACAATCACTGTCAAAGCTGGATAACACAGTTAGGTCATGTGACTTGCACAAACACAATTACACAACTCCAAACATTGGATTCTGTGTGGAGCTAATTATGTTTATTCTACAGCTTGATTGCCTGGCTACAGTCTTAGCTCGGGAGTGTCACATTTGTACCATGCCATGCATTGTACAGAATGGGTGTGTAATGTTGTACGTGCTCTTAGTAGCTGTGCTCTTTTTTATTTAGCTGTAGTGAGTAAGGTGCTAATTCTAATAATGTAGAGTAAAACAAAAGAATGGCTGATTACATTGAATGGATGGACGAATGTACTAACATGGAAGAACCTATTTAACAATTAATAAAAATTGTAGATACCGGCTCAAATTTTAAATTATTGAATTTTATAGGTCTGTTGTTTGAGGTTGGACGAATGTACAATAAGAGGGTAGACATCTACATTTAACTATTAATAAAAATTGTAGATACCGGCTCAACTTTTAAATTATTGAATTTTGTTATCATTTTGAGGATGATTGAAGGCTCTATCATCGTTTTGTAATGAACATGGAATGGCAATAATTATTTCAATTAACCTAGAATGATGGATCCATTTTGAAAATAATAACTCATAACGTATATACAGTTTTTCCTTTATATACGCCATGAGTTTTATTTATGGAGTCTGTGATCCTAACAAAGTCCTTAGTATGAGTGTTTTAAATTATTGAGCAGCGATGCCTCGGCCCTTTAGCCAGAAACAATTAAATTTAAATTGTGTTTTTCAGATAAAACAGAATATTTTTGGTAAAATACTAACACGATGGGTAACGGCATTTTTTCTAAATATTTAAAACAGATGGCATATAAGTAACACGTTTGAAAACTCAAAATAAAACTAGCTTTAGTCCTCCAGGCTAGGTATTTTTAGGCAACTCTGTCATTAATTCCTATGTTGCTGCTCACCCTTTACATTTTCAAACAACAACCCTGTGCATCTAACTTTGCAAAACCATGATTTAGCTTTGACTTACATTTAGTTCAAAATCACCATTTTATTGTCATTTATAGTTTTACCAACAAACAAAAAGTTATAGAGCGTTGTACTCACTATGATAACAGCAACCGCTAACCCGTGTCTGGTAAGAGAGTTTTGGACAGTTGAATTAGTGTTTGTAGCCAGAGCTCCATTAAACTTTGCCACTAAATTTGTCCATTACCTTGCCTAATGCACTCTGAGTGTATGTCCCCATTACCAAATAATTAACTTCATTAGCAGGCGCACATCTCTAAGCAAAACATACAGCGCATGAATTGAATAGTTTAGAGTTGTTGACAACTGTTTAGCCTGTATAGTGTATAGAAGGCTTAAAATAACTTTGGTACACTACAGTCAGATTACTTTTTCAATTTAACCGTTAGGTGGGTTAAAATGTGGAGAGCTTTTAAACTTTTTGTTGTATTAGTACGTTAGTACGAAAAAGGCTGCACACTTTAAAACACATATTTATGGCAACAGATTAATACAATTTGCATTACAACAAACACAAAAGCAAAACCAGGTTGTCATGTTGATAATGGTTTAAGGTTGTGAATTAAATGAACTTTATAATCCTGTGGGTTCATAATTAGAAAAATACATATACATTCAGTGTAATTACGGTTAAATATATGAGGTGGAAATAGTAATTACAGTATTTCATTCCATTGAACTTTTACTATAACTGGTTTTGAGAGATAATTAAGTTTTCGATTCGTGTTTTCTCACTAATATGGACCAGTTTTATTGAACATAATTAACGACGCGACAGATAGATTAATATAATAATAAAAAATCTACCGATCCAATAATTAAATAATATAATAATTTAATAATCTAATGATCTATGATCATGTATTATTGCATCCCATAAGATTGGCGTGGATCCAAATAATACTCCCTTAGCTTACAGATTGTATTATACTAGTTCAAAAACGAAGCGGAACACAATTTTTGTGCAGTATAAATAATGTATTTAAAAATTATTTATTTAAGAATGCAACAATCATCTGGTAACTTTTGTGGTTCTACTGTCTTAAATGAAGTGTATTTATGAATTGGTTGATACTTACCTAATACTGTACATATGAATTGTAATTATCCTTGGGGTCAGCGTGGAAAATTCGATTGTTATTTCTATACAAGTAGTTTTATTTAAATTAAGTTCAGTGGACAACTGAACACAACTTATAAAATTGAAACTTGACAATTATTTGAACCAAGTGGGTAAGTGGTAGATGGAGCTTAAAATCTTAGCTTTGCTTCTTAAATTAAGTATTTTTTCATTTTATTTCAATCTCACATAAGATTTAAGTTATATCAAGATAACGCACTTTTAATCATGCCTGCTGTGTTTGAATGTCAAATAAGTTAGCCCAATCCAAGGTAAACAAATGAAGACCCAGAGGCGTTAGCCCACACACATACAAAAACTGGTGATTTTAACAACCCATCGAATAACATAGGAGAGTTTCTTTTCAGTCGCCTTGGTCTTTGGCCTCAGACTTGTATTTTACAGACAGTTATACTACATACCATAAAAGGAAAACACATTTGACATTTTATAAAGTCGGACTACTCATTACGCTATTGTAGGGAAAATCACTCTTTGGTAGTTGTTGGTGTTTTTAGATCATTAAAACCACTTTTTTGTGAAATGTTTTTCTAACTTATCTAAAGGAAATTCGGTAACAAGCAATTACATATAAAATTATTTACCCCCTTTTCGTTATCCGTCTATAACCACCACTAGCTTTGAAGCCAACGTGCCACGTTAGTAAAAAACCCTACCACGCACAAATTGTGTGAAAAAAGAAAAATTTATGTCGGAAAATGATCTACATATTGAAATGAAAATTGTAGTAATTTAGCAGACGATTGCCGTGCGTTAAAACATAATATTTTATAATATTCATTTATTTATTCAACCCAAAGCATCAGAGCACTTGACAGTGAATAACAACGGCATACAGCTGTCAGGAGTCTGTTTATGCCGTCATATCAGCTGACAGCAGACACAATCACACATTTTGTATACAGTGCCTTTCTTGAGACGTTTCTCATAAATATATTGGCTATGATAAATTGAGAAAAGGTTTAAGTTACATTTGAAATACCGATAACTAAAATTGTTTACCTCATGTCGAGGGAGGGAAGGGTTCAGTCCTTCTCAACCCACCTGGAAATGTGGTCATATACACAAATTCCAGAGCACTATTTTCCTACGTCAAATCAAAACTGAATCTAGACATTGCATTCGTAGGGTAAACATAGTTAGGTTGAACACTGAATCCAAGGTTTGCAGTCGTGTAATTATGTTTGATTAAGACACATGACTTTCCAGGTCAGCTTTGTCACAAGTTTAATGGACATCAGCTTGTCTATTAAGCATTATTAAGAACGTGCCGAGAGAGTTATGCACATACGAGTTAGCAAACTAATATTTGTTTGTCAATTTAATTTAATGACATTTTAACAGAAAACACTAAAATGACAAAGGAAACTATAGATATTTCTAAGCAAACCACTGTCAGAAGTATCAAATACAACAGAGCTAAGTCTGTTCAAACTTGGTTAATGAGCACTAAGATGTTCTATTGATTGTTGGAGTTGATATTCCTCTTGCAGACTGAACTCAAGCTTCGTGTTCGGCTATCTGTTGATAATATCTTAAACATAAGTTAGCCTAAAAGTATATAAGTTAATATTTGAATATGTGTTACTCAGCGACTGATTTAAACTTTATTTTATCTGCGAAAAATTGTGACAAAAATGAACTGCGAAAAATTGTAAGAGGCGGCAGCAAAAAAGTTCAAGTAAAGTGCGTTTCAAACAGAGTACGTAATGCTTAACAAAGACTTATTTTCTTGTAGTTGTGATAATTTAATCAACAGATGTATCAGAAATATATAAGTGAAGAAATTATACTTCGACAAAAAAGTCTGTAGGGTGAAATAATCACAATATTGCGTAGGCCTATTACGAACACTAATAGCTATCAAGCAACCAAACAAGATTATTCTTAAAGAAATAACAGCGAGAACGAGGCAACCTAATATTAAATAAAACAAGAAAATACAATGAGCCTTTTAAAAGTAAATGGCTTATTATATTTTGTATAAATGGTAAATTAGAACAATTAAAAAGCCCACGGCCATATGACACGTTGTTGTAGGCTTTGTTTTAGAGTGTTTAACTGACACAATACAATAATTTTACAGTAGGACAATTATTTTTTTATTTTCAATGCATTCAACCACACGGAACTGAAAAGTCTTTGTTTTATTCGAAAGTCAATGACTGATAACAAAAGTTATCCTTTTACGTCCATGAGGGATCTTTGTTGAGTGTCCAATTAAAAGTTTCCTAGGAAATGCATAAAGTTTTGCAGTATCCAGCTCAGCATTCTCTTCATTTTTGTAATGATGATCTATTTTATTACGGCCGGTTGTACATCCTTGCATATATTTCTACAGGGAATATTTGGCTTTAGGAAATTCACCTACATTTTGCAGATTATTCTCTTTTGTTTTTGATGTATAAAGACAGTTTTATTGAAGAACTAGCTGACCTGACAGACTTTGCCCTAAAAAAACATATGTTCATTAATTAATTTAATACTTATCAGCTGTCTGCTTTGTTTACTTAATAGTTTAATGTTAAAATGTCCAAAATAAAGTAATCTATTTCTCTGTAATGTTCCAACTTTCCGTGTGATTTTCTTCATGTTTTTCAATAAGAACACAAAATTAGGACACTTTAAAAGAAAGATGACTTAAATCTGTAAAACCGATCTCGAGTTAAGCCATTACCAACAAAACTTTATAAAACTTTTATATATTAAGATCATGGCGCATCTTCTTATAGTTTTATCAATGTACTGTAGGTTTCTACCCATAAAAAATACTGTATTCAATTTACACTTTTGTATAAACGAACTAAATAACTTTTTACATAGGTAAACTTTTCACACCCGCGAAACGTTTCATTTTACCCATATTCAGCCCTAACATTTACTGACCTTAGTGTTACATTATAGGCAGTATATGTCATGGAACCCTTCATTTTCCCACAGTAAATTGAATTTATAAATACATGTTCGTACTTCTCGTAACTATTTGAGTGTTATTTCGTCAACAGTGATTTACAAAATTACATTTTACACATCGTTTCCACTGATCATCATTTATTCACACTTATGAAGGTTTCAATTGGTCAAGGCTTTATTGAAAAGTGAATTGTTGGATTTATCATGTTACCAATGTTATCATTCTGGTGTGTATGAGGTATATACTTTCTCTGTTTAGGTAATTATCGGCACTCAACCAAATGGCGTGAGTCACACAGAGTGGTAATACATGTTTTGTGGTGACTTGCAATACTCTGGAGGGCGGCTTTGAGTGATACACCAAGAGGTGGTGGGGAGGGGAGGCAACAGCGTGACGTCAGGGGTAGGCAATGGGGTGGAAAGAGAGCGAGCAATCTTACTCACGTACACTTCAGGGGTTGACACTCCATTGTGAGGAGTGACCTTTACATCTAATCTGTAGAGTGATCGTGTGAACAGGGCCATCAATAAATGTGAGGACAGTTGTTGTTTACTCGGGACTTTGGTTGTTAGGATTGGCTGTTGCCACGCTTAAGAGAAAGGTGTGTGGAAGAAACAAATCATGAGTATGGTCAGTCACGTCACTCAACGCTTGACCCGGGTTCAACTCCCGACGCTGCACCAACAACCTTTTCATGATGGCCACTCCGCGTGGTTCGGAAGTCACGTTAAGCCGTTGGTCGGTTCTATTGGTCGCCGGGATATTAGTTAACGACCCGATCTGGAAAACAGTGGACCCTAGTTTGTAACAAGACAACACCTCTTCCTCATCATCCACCAAAACACTAATCTCACTCACCATTCGTCCCATATTCACCTCAAAATACCTCCTAGGAGTATTCGGAGTATCAATGTCTGTGCGTACGTTTGAAGATAACACATTTGGGTTTTTGTATGACTTATACTGGGTGTGAGCAAAAAACAGGGGCATTTTATAAATGAAACTACTCAATAATAAAACGTAGTTTAATGTTACAACTATCACTAAAAAGAGACAGTGTATTGCCATTTCTACTTATGGAAGATAATGTCACCCAAGTGACATGCTTCTTCATTCACGCAGGCCTCCCATCTTTTTTGCATACCTGATGCAACCTTCCGCAACATGGATTGAGGAATCGCAGAAATTTCGCGTCTTGTGCGGTGCTTCAATTCAGCAATGGTCTGGGGCTTTGAAACTAACACTTTACTCTTCAGAAAGCCCCACAGCCAACAGTCGCAAGAGGTCAGGTCCGGGGATTGCGCTGCCCATGAAACATCACCAAACCGAAAAATCAAACGTCCCGGAAACAACTGACGCAAAACTGTCTTGACTCTTCTGACGTGTGACACTTCGCACCATCCTGTTGAAACCAAATAGAGCGTAAGTTGACTCCTAACTGACGTAGTTGTGGCATCAGAAAATTTCTAAGCATGGTCACATATCGTGCTGAGTTGACAGTTACTTCCCTATCATTCCCAAAAAAATATGGGCCAATAATTCCAAAACGCGTCACTCCGCACCAAACAGTAACGTTTTGGGGATGAAGTGTTCGTTCATGGGGTTTTCTTGGATTTTCGGGAGACCAGTAACGAAAGTTCTGTTTAATCAAACTTGTATACAATATCTATTCTTTTTCAAAGACTCTACGCCAAGAGTTCTCTGAGTTCACGCCTGTGTGTTAGAATATTACATCTAGAATGTTTGGCTTACGCAACGGTGGAATGTGTAGTTCTCTACTCAGTTCTTGCAACTAACTTTTTAGCCGCTTTTGAATCATGTCTCAGCTAAAAAAGGTCCGTTTTTCACCATGAAGGTATACGTGACAAGCTTAACCTGAAGAAGGCCGTACAATGTGGACAGATACCTTGATAGAAACACATGCACACTGTTTGCAAATTTGGCATTAGGCTCGGCCTACATGGCGAAGGACCGAGGCTACTGCAGGTCAACCTTGTTGATGTTAACTTGATGATAAAACATGGCTTGAAGGCTCAAAGATGTCAAAATGTAGCATTTCCTTCATGCAACACGATCACATCAGTTTGTTATGGAAAACACGCCAGCAACACTCTTTCTTTTGCCAAATAATATAAAAGCAACAACAGACGTTTGACGAGATGTCGGTAAAATACTTCCACCCATTCAAATCTGAAAAAGATACTGAATGTAGATTTGGATAGGACATGTGCGTAAGGTTTTAGTGTTAAAATAAGATCGTTGGATGCATAAATAAGCAACAATATGTTAGTGTATAAGTGTTCATTAACTAACTACAAAAAGTACCGAATTACTCTTCGGAATTCACTTATATGCTGCCTTGGTAGCTACAAAAAGTCAAGCCAAGTGCAAGAAAATAAATCCTTCCCGAAGCAGCGCGCCTGTCGGCCCAGTGACGAACTACCCTTAGCGACGTCACAGTCTGGAGCTCGTACGAGGATTGATGCAAATTCCGTAACAAGAATGACCATTTGTGGTTGCAACGACATCGCACTCTCTGTGTACAATTAATGGCTACAGCCCGTGCACTGCGACGTGAGCGTGTTCGCGCGTACATGTCCCCGCGCGCTCTCCAAGTGACCTGCCTGTAGGAATCAGTGCACGTAGTACTTGAGTGATTTGAATACTCTTCAGAAGAAGGCTATTGTTTCGTGTGATTGTTCTCTTGGCGGCGAGACTGGAGAGTGTGGAAGAATTGTCTTATTTGTTTACTCTAGAGGCTAGCTCTGGTCACGGCCGGTTGACTCAACCTTGTTGATGTTTACTTATTGATAACGGCTTAAAGGCTGGGGATGTCAAAATGTAGCATTTCCGTCATGCAAACGATCACATCAGTTTTGTTATTATATGTTAAGGGGTTCAACGGATACAAAATATAGATACGATGTTAGCACTGGAGATGCATGTAAAGATTAAGCGTTGTGTCAGTTTAGTTCTGATTTTAAATAAGAAAAAGTCCTTGAGTTGAATTAACACTTTATAAAATATTGACTTCGTAAAAATAAATGAAAGTTCGTAATCCAAGGGAATAAAAGTGATTACATGTATTATTTTCGATAGAGTTTTAACTACGGTAGTTCTAAAGTAAACAAAATAACTCTTACTTATTTTCCAAAAGTAGTTTTTTTTATTTTGGTCTTTACGATTTGAAACTTTGTATTGAAACAGCTTCCATAAATATGTTCTAACTAAATCTTCTTAGAATTAAGTAGGACTAAGACATAATTAGTGTCTAATACAGTCAGTTTGTGTGTTTAAAGAGTACATTTAAAAATGTCATTCACGTCAAAACACCATAAAAACACTTTTAGAGTGGACAATATTTTATTAACTTTTTAACAGCTTGATCAATCATATTGTTCAACCAAGTAGTATTAAATATATTCAAGAAGTATAAGTGGAGGGCTAAATAAAACTTACACAAAAGCCCAGGTCGAATTAAAATGTATTAAATGTAATAATATATTAAATACATATTAATTATAAGGTTTTGTATGTATTAAAGGGCTGTAAACGAGCGGTTATTATTAAGTTTAAAACATTTTGAAACTTAAACCTCTGCAATGTTTGAAAATAACCAAAACTAAAAAGAACGATAAAAATGAGAACAGGCAAAAGAATTTTACTTTTGCTTTACCCCTTAAATATCTGCTTTGTTCGCGCTGTTTCTCTTAACACCACACTGTAATAGTTAAAGCCTATTAATAACATAGTTAAATAAACTAGCTTGTTCAACCCCACGGCCCAAACACCAATTCCCGTAACCAAGAGATGAATGTGGTTTGCAACAATTCGCATCGGTTAATGTGAAACTGTAGCTACAACAGACAGTGTGCATTAGGCCGAGGTAATGGACAAATTCAGTAGCAAACTTTAATGGAACTTGGTTACAAACACAGATGAAACTGCCATCTCGGTCACTGCAAACTCGCCGGCTATTCCACCCGGTCCTTCCTGGTTACACAAGTAGGTGTTTTGTTCTCTGTTTCGACTTTCAATGAGGTGTTACAAATGTGTTTTATTGCTTAAAATAATGACGTGCTTCCAGTAGGGTTTCTAAGAGGTTTTATGATTTGTATTTTATTCGGTATATTTTGTAAACTAGGCCGTCAAGCAGCTAAGTGCTAAAGCAAAGTATCTCTGGCATGAGTGGAGCGGATTTCCTTTGCAATTTATACATCAAATTCGCTCTACTAACAGTTGAGCTTATTTTTTGTCTTGATTAACTAATGTCGCAAGCCAAAAGAACTCTGCAAAAATTATTAAGCTTTATCGTAGAGTAGAGGTTTTGGACAACCCCAATATTTTTAAAGAACCTAAAACTACAACTTGAACTTACAAACCAGTATTTAACCAGTATTACAAACCAGACTGGGACTCGTGGCGTGGTCCTGTAATCCAGCTCCATGGAGGTCAGGTTTTGAGGATGATATAGGTCTAAAGCGGCTCAGATAGTCTCAGTGATCATCTAATGATACCCGCATCAACTCCCACCATCGTTTAGACATATCAGACCATCACCTGCGTGGTTCGGAAGTCACGTTAAGCCGTTGGTCCTTGTATTTCCATTGGTCATTGGGCTATTAATTAATGACCCATTCTAAGGAAGAGTCGGCCTTAGTTTGTAACAAGACTACACCTCATAACTCATTACTACCACTCGTCACTCATCCTTCACCACATATTTGCCTTAAAATACCCTCATGAGAGTGGTCGGCATCTCAAATAGTGATTTCGTGATTTAAAACTCATATTTCAAAGAAAGCTACAGATATCTCTCTATACTAAAAAGAAGTACAGTACATTATAAATAAATGGCTTTATTGGTATTCGGTCACACTCCAAGAAGAAACAAATAATTAGTTTTAATCAAATATATATTTGATACAAGATAACTCAATCAAACTGAGTCATACAAAACTTTACAACGTCAACTAAATGAACTAGGAAGCAATACGCATTTGATAATTAAAAGAGAGTGTTTGTTTTATTTTGTACAAAACTAATGAAATAGTCTGCTGCTGATGTATGTTTATGTTAAAATAAATTATAATTGTTCTCTATTTGAAACTCAGTTTTAATTACTTGTCTTTCGACGACGTGCGTATCGTGTTTTATAATTATTATAGTTTGGATTTGTTAAATAATTTAAATTATTGAACTGTAAAATGAATGCGTGCCGAAGATATTTTTACAAGATTCCAAAGTATTCTCAACGAATTTAAGACACCAATATTCAAAATTTAAAGGTGTTTTAAAATCATACTTTTCATTAATAACCAAAGGGTTGTGTATTGACCCTCATCGTTAATGCTCGTATGGTCAAAGATCTATTATAGTTTTGGAATTTATTTAATCCTAATCACAAAATGACACCCCGAGGTTGATAACCAGATATTGCAAGAAGACCCTGAGGGTGGAATTATACTTTTTTTATGAGATTGATGAAAAAGTTAAATATTTTCAGTAAAATGGTATTACATAGAGATAATGAAAGATTGTTGAGGTTTGAACAAAGTTTCAAAGTTATCTCTATACAGTGAAGACGACCACAAAGTCAACAAGTTATAGAAATAGATACTACAAAATAATACTATATTGCACAGTACATTTTATACTGTAACCATATGTTTAAGGTCTGCTTACTTTCTTCCTCAAAGACAAAACTATTTTCATAAATAACCCACATTTCAACTTTTTTTAAATTGTTTTATTTTAAGCAAGTAGGTATTTTATTTATTGTGTATATAAAACGTATTCTTTGAAAGGCGGCCATAACTTTTTAACATACGGTAAATACGTATTTATACGCAGGCAATAACAAACCTTTTTAAACAACTCTTAAAAAACTTTCAACTCATAAAATGCAACCACCACTAAATAATTCAATTCCAAATAATCGAATCGAAAACCAGCAACGAGCCATAAACTAATTTTGCGCCAAGCCGCAAGTGCAACTGCATGGAGCGATGTATTGTGTTATGATAATGAGCTCGCACCGCACGTAGCAAGGCTAGCAGGTGAGCGGGTGGTGGGGGGAGGACAGGTGAGTGACGTCACTAGATCGATACGCGAGGTTCTCAGTTGTGCCGCTAGATCGCTCCGCTGGTCCAGTGCGCGGATGCTGCGCCTATCACTCAGTCTGTTGCGAATGTCCGTACCGTGGAGATCAGAGAGTGCGTGCGTGCGTTGAGTGACCCAGTGCAGTGATACAACTACCTGTTTGGATTATTTGCAATATTTATGCTGTGAGTATTTTTATTGTGTAATTTTGTTGTAATTATTTTTTGCATTGAAATTCGTAGTAAACTATTTGAAAGCTAATGTGTTTTAATAAGAAATAATTGTACACACAATTATTGTTATATTATAAATACAAGCTATGTACAGAACGTGTACTGATCCAATAATAATGAAATAAAATAGTAAATCTTTTTCTAAAATTGGCGTTTTACAAAATACACTTAAAATAACTTCCATTTAAAATAAATATTAATATTAAAAAAATAAATAAATAATCAATAACGTGTTGTATGGATTAAATACTTTAAGATGAATAATTTTGATTAAAAACACCGAGCCTGAACTAAACACAGTATGTTTCACGTATTACTAAAACGTAACCTAGACACAATTTGAATTGTGTAATATGGAATGTTCTACGTATTTACCAACACGGTTTTATAAACACAACTAGGTTTAATAAGTAAACAGTTAGTAGACAATTAAAAACAATATATGACTTAATATTTTTTAAGACAAAAATATATACGAAGAATTCTCAATACCATTTTCAAAACATTGCAAAAGAATCAACAGCGTTTCAAAAATGTATTAATATTATTTTATATACCCATGGGGATACAGTTTTACCAAATCATACCCACATATTGCAGAACCAAGGTTGCCGTTACAGTGAGGGGGGTGGAAGGGGGTTGCACGTATGAATATTAACACAATATCTGTACCTCCACTTGTTGCGCGACGCGAGGGCCAAAATGGCCGCACCCTTCGCCGCATCCCCATACAGGCCAGTGCGACCACCCCCGCCCGCTGTACCGTGTACCTAGACCACGGTGTGACACAGGGTATCTAGGTAAGCACGCTTCGGTGTAACCACTTGTTAAGGGTTGGAGCCATTGTTTACCTGGGTGCGCGCCTGGTCGAGCTCAACTCAGTGCGCCAGTCCCAGCCAAACAATCGGACGGTTCAGGGAGTTATAATTCTATTGATCTATGTTGATACAAATACGCAGCGTCATTAGGTTCAGTATGTTAACGAGGGATATTTTTTGCTTTGGGGATTTTATATGTGCGTTTTGTTTTATTATTTGAGTAAACTTGTAGCGAATTAAAATTAAAGGGAAGTTTTGCAAACCAATTTCAGCTTTGCAAAGATAAATTTTTCCAACAGCAATTATCATTATGCTATTGTGGCCTTGCGTTAGTATATTAAGCTCGTTTATTTCACTCTTACTAGTAACTTTGAACGTTTTTTTTAATTTGGTAAATTTTGCTAGAGTAAAGACATATTTAGTTTAACCAAACTGAAACTACTTTTTAAACGTTAAACAATAAAGGCCTATGTATGGATTTATATTTTTAATATTTGTCATAAAATAAATAAAGTTATTTATGTCAAATAAATAATAATTTCGAATAATCATTGGAAATCCCTACACTTAGGTATAAAATTAATACAAAGGCTCGTCTGTAGCACTGGTTCATTGTCAGTTGAAATAAAAGAAGAGTTTATAGAAAATATTTACCATTGTAAATGGTTTTATCATAGTTTATGATGTTTATGTGCGTTTTAATGTCAATAGCTGCACTAGCTATTCTATGAAAATAAGTTTTAAGTATCGATACTTAAGTTCTTACTATTATGCATGGGATTCAAAGACTATAATAACGGTACCTAAACAAGTTCAAACTATAGTAAAACTAAATTTTTAGCACAAAATGTGTCCTGTAGTATATGATATTGTGCTTGTTTGAAGTAGCATACAAAAAGTCTTAAGTGTTGTAAACGTCATTGAAGTAATTTTTTATAATAATACCTAATAATTTTATGAACATTTTAAAACGCCGAAGGACAAACTCAACGGAGAAGATTCATAGTGGCCTACATTATAATCAGCTGGTTTCACAAACAAATAGTCTATTTAACACTTTATTTTAGTTAAACATTAACTTGGCCTACACACATATTTGGTCACCGGTTTATAACCTGAATAACAACGACAAACGTAGAAAATATCCAATTTGGAATCGCGCTCAAAATGCTTTAATCGAATGAAACTTGAAATTGAAAACTTGGAAATTTATTTGATAAGGAATCAATAAAGAGTAACAGTTGAATGAAGAGAAGGATTCGACTCACTGAGTTCGTCATTAAACCAGTTATAACTTTAAACACTTATACCTTGATCTCTAATCCGCCGTTTTAATTGGAATTGAAATCTTAATTAATATCCTTTCAGAGTTTCAATACATGGATATTTTTTAGTTTGTTTACATTTTATTTACGATAAACGTAGTTTTTTATGGCTGTCACGTTTTGATTGAACTAACTGCAGTAAGTGTTGATATGTTTACTTTCGCCTGATTTTAATACCAGAAAATTTATACATAAGCAATATTATTATCATCAAAGATTATTATTTTTACCAAAGAAAGCCTATCAACCTTACATAAATAAAAAAAGTACACGTTTTTATCAAAACTATATGTTGGAAATGTCAACGTAAATCGCACCTATAGCGTAGTTTTAATACTACTAGTTAACAACGGTATAGCTATAAACTAATTTAGCATATGAAACTAGAATATTGACTAGAACGTTTCTAACAAAAATCTTTAAACATCTGTCATAACAGGCTACACACCATCAATTAAGTTAATGTATTTTGTGTTGAACATCAATAATACCTCAACAGTCAATAATACCTTAAAGTCCTTGTTATTTCATTAATTTAATCAATACTACACATAATGCATAATAAGCTTGTCAGAAATGCTTTCTAACAAGCTGGTCCATTTTATAACAAACATAATTTATTTCTTTAATATTTTCCTGAATGTTTACTTTCTCGAACAATAAATGGTAAATTAACGACTGCGGGCAAAACTATAGTTAGTCAGCTATTATGATGAAAAAAAAATGATAGTTTTACGCCGTGCCAATAATATAGAATAATAATGCAAAACATACAAAATTTAAAAATAAAACCTTGAAACCTTTGGTATGATTAAAATAATTATGAAACTTGGCTATGATGTCAATGTACTCTTAATTCGCAGGACCAGTTTCGTGCAAATAACAGTATATATTTATCTGCTTCTTTCCTTTGCATGTTTTCGAGCCCATTCATGATCGTCAAGAAGTTTTATAGGTTGAACAAATAATCACACAACGTCTCGCAGTTGTATAACGCGTACAGAAGAAAAAACTATTTTACTAAACAGACAACATTATTTTTAAAGGGAAAAAGAATCCTTCTTTAGTAGTTGCTCAGAGTAGCATAAGTACACCACCGCATGAAATATATTTTGATAACTCTCTGTAAATCCTGCAAAATACAACCAAAAGAAGTGTAAAGCTAAAGTCTCTAAACTCTAAAGAATACTACAGACAATCCCACGACGGAAAAATAATTGTTACTTTTAAATAAAATATTAATATTGTTGATTGTGCAGCCATCCATTTTATGGTACTGTTGGATGTTAAATACTGCTATTGTAATTTGTATAAATTCCACTTTGTTATATTATAAATTGTTACGTTCTAATTGAACTTCAGTGGTAAACTGATGATGTCAAATCAGAACGAAACATCTCTTAAGAATTTAAAATACTACAATGTGGAATGTATATTAATTACTATGGCACTATTTAAAGTGTTAATATACCTATTCTTGATTTCGGATTAGAAACAATTTAGGTAGAACCTCTTTACAAAAAGAAAAAGTCCCTTACTTTCAAAAAGAGTCTCCAAAGACTGCTGTTGGTAAATTGATCTATCTTTGAAAACGTCCTTACGCTCTAAGCCTAGGTAAGTCTGAAAATACATCATAATTTGAATTCTATTGCTTGCTCGCTATTCAGAAAAAAACTAGTAGTCGGCGGAGGAAATTTTATTAAACATGATTAAAGCTATCTGTGTGTGTAACTATAAATTTGTTAGCCCCTTTTGATCATTCCACGAGACATACATACAGATCAGCCGGTTAAATTTAGACGTCACTTTAATCCGATTAAAACTTCCAGCAAATCTATCCCTTTGTTTGTTTTTAATCTGAACTAATCAAAAGTCCAAATTAATCAAGATGGGCGTTGGTAAACAAAGGGGACTTTTGATGAATCGATTTGATAATTTCATTGATATTCATTTTAGATTTATCGCCCTGCCTAGGGAGCCTGTATTGATTTCGTTTGGCCTGCGGCTGGAATTGTTTTGGGGTTGTTTTTATAACCGAGCTGCCAAACAATATCAAGTGTGAGTTTTCACTCAAATTAATTCCAGCAAACCTATGTGAATGTACACAACATTTTGCATTTTTGGTTTTGTTTGAGTTGGTTGACCCACAAAATCCGAGTTGATCGAAAGGAATTATCATAATTTACTGTCGTAAAAATCTGTTGACACGGCCTACTTGACAATGTACTAAATGAGTTATAATAAACAATGATCTACTAAAAGGAGGTAATTATCTAAAAATAGTGTTTTAATTCATCAAGAGCAAGTTAGTCTTTCCAGCATCCTTTTCTTTTAGATTCGTGCGTAATTTTACCGCTCAAGTACTTTCAATAGCGAGCTGTTGTAGTCAGGCGTGTTACAAAATAGTGCGCAATTAGCACGGATTACTAAACCCATGGACTGCCATTAGACTATAATTAGTTAAAATTGTGCGTGACCAATTGTCAAAATCTACACATAAATAAATACATCTTTATTAAAATTTACAATGCATGGCAATCGTCAGAAAAGTTGATTGCTTAAATCTAGTCGAACTAAACATAACACTGCTATCGGTTTGCTATCATGTTGCTTTAAAGAATAACTATTGGTCTACAAACAGAGCTTGGCTTCGAATACCAATAAAGTGCGTAACATAATAATGTAATTTTCTATTGACATATTGGTTTGTTTTGATAGATGAAGGAAACCCCACCTTGATCAGCGACTAGTGGTTTTCAGCTCAACGACTGCGCAAGTCTTTACTTGTTGTCTCATTTCTCGTGAAAATCAACCATTATATTTTTATAGACTTAACAACAAAATTAATTCTTTGGCTATTTTAAAAAATCAAACATCCCGTATGAAAATCAATTTTCAATGATTGGGTTTTCTCTTCGAAATTCTATCCTACAACAGACAAATTTACAAAACAAAGTTATACTTATATCAAAGTTATAAGTATCTGTGCTATAAATTGTATACTAAAAGATAAGGTTGACAATATATTGTAATTGACTAATAATAAGTATGTGATTGTACTTTCAAAACCAATTTAGAAAGTGGCTAAACCTAGCCTTGCCGTTAAGAGTTCTAATAATTATTTGTTAAAGATTTGTTAACCGAAGTTAAACTCAAACCAATAGAGCGAATAAAAATCCTAAACAGATAAAATTGATAAGTTATACGGCTTACACGTAGCAATTATTTAACTAGAATTCACTTCCAATGGAAATTTTACCGAGTTAACTGGTTTTTAATTAACTCATTGATTACGATTTGCTGGAGTGGGAGGTTTTCATTCGTCAGTTTTATTCGTTTATGTAGCGATTTTTTGGTTGAATAAACATTAAAACGGGGAACTTTACTCATCTGAAACGCTTTACATTTATTTAAACCCACGTTCACATTGTAAGTCGGTTTCGTTACATGAGTAACATTTTCTGTTTCAGATGTCAGTCGTCATTTTCCTGAAATTTAATGTGTTTGTTAGTTATTTTTGAAATGTTCAACTTGTTCCACAAAGCTAGAATGTACGCGTAGTTGACAAAAGTAAATTTGAAGGGATATTTGTAAGAAAACGAAGGTTGCGATTTGCAACAGGGGTGTCTTAACCCTTGTTGAGCCTACTTAAGCCTACTCAATTTTAAGAATTGGTGGAATAAACTAAAATATATTCGGTTCCAATCAAATATTTGTCTTGTAGCCTACTTTTGGACAACCTTAAAGGCAACAAATAAGGTTATCCTTGCAAATCTGAATTGCACGCTTAAAAGCATCAACTAGGTTAAATTATGTGTATATAGATACTTCAACCTATTTATTTATATCTTGAAAACAGTTATTCAAATTAGAATGAGTAGATAGTTAATGAAATACAATACGTTATTAACTTGTCAAAAACAAAAAAGCATTTAACGATTAAATTGCATCGAGTGTTTTCCATTTACGGCTAAATTTCTCATAATAGACAAACCTGTGGGCGAATGCAAGGTTTAAAATATTCATAGAACTCAACAGCACTGATTAAACTAGCTCCAACCCATCAACTGGTCAAAGACAATGCATCATTCTACTATTTGTCACTCGGTGTCCCGCAGAGATATCAAATAAAAGTGTCACCACTGCTTGAATCATCCTGCGAAATGAATCCCGACAAGATTTATGGGTTGAATAAGCAGACGCTCAACAATACTATTAGCGATCGACACCACTATAACCCTCAGCGCGCTTTGTGCTCGGGGTTCTTTTGTGCGCGCACCCCCTGTGCGCTTTACACTTGATAGCGCATTCATGACATCGTGGCGCAAGTGCTCGCTGCACTTGGAGTGTCATCGACGAGATTAAAGGTGGCGGTGACGGTGTAGAGACCTTGCACTCTGTTCAGCTGTAGACTGCTGTGGATGGATTGTGCTGATATTTTGTGGAGAATTTACAGTAGTTGCCATGACTTTCAATTTTATCCCATAAGAAAATGTAAAACGTGCACTTTCTTGGGACAGCTCCTGCCTATAATATATTGTCTTTGGGTTTTTATGATTATTTGTTTTAAAGGGTAATGTATGTTTTAGTGACAACGTTAAGCTAAAAGCTCATTATTTTATTTGTAAGACCATGACATAAGTCCAAAATTCAAAGAAATGTATTTTAATTTCTTGTTTTACAATAAAAATAATGCGATGTTTCAATTATACAGCAGAGTCACTGCAGTGCACTGCTATCTTTCAAATACAACTTATTTCAAAAATATGCGATGAAAATTGATAGCGTTGATAATGATTGTTGTTGTAAAAGGTATTTTAACGCTTTTTGACTACAGCAAAAACATATCGCCTGTTACCTTTTACCCTAAAGATAGCCATAACACAGTAGTTTTGAAGACTATTGCAACCTTCTTATGAATTACTTGTACATCTGCAGTTAAAGTATTTATGAAAAAGTTCAGCCACTTTAACCGATACATAATTGTATTCTGAAGTAGTTATTACTAAATGTACGTCTGGCTTTCAAACTTGAACAATATATGAGCCTATAGACTTACGGATCGAATAAAAACATAGATTTTCCCTGACAGTTTTAGAGAGCGCTTTATATGTGATAAGCAATTAAAATCTCACGGTCATTATTGCAATTTTAAACGAATAACTCATAAATGCATCAGTAGTTTCTCGTACACATTTTCAACGTAATTAAATATGCGTAAGCTTTTGTTGTTTGCGTAAAACCACCTTTCATTAAATTTTCCTCAACCGCAAAGCTGTTCTTAACATACTGTCAAAACAGTAAGTGTATTTTACTTCTCAATTTGAAATCTCATTGTGACTAAACAGGAAACAGTGTATTGAAATGGTTGCTTTAATTACAAAACTTAATGAAACTCGAGGTAGATAAAATGAAATAACTCTTTCTCAAGGGGCGGATGAAAGAAGGAGTTGAAGACAGAAACACTCTTTGTCACTCTGGCGGAATAAGCAGGAAATGTTCTTTGTTATTCTCCCTTGGATTCAGCTCTAACTTCTGGGGAGTTCTTAATTATCTTGAGAACATTTGGTTTCTCGTATGTTTTGTATGCGGTTTGTAAAGTAGAGCTAGCATTTCCTTTTTTTCAAAGGATTGTAGTTATGAATGTGTGCAGTTGAAACTGGCGAAGAAATAATAAAATGACTATTTCTGCAAACTGTACAGGGTGGACCAATGAGAATAATACAATGTTTTCGCTCTCAACTTAATTAATATCACAACAATGAATCATCAGCTGTGTTTATAACCTTAATAAAGTTCTGCCATTTTAGTTGTAATAGCGTTTTAGAGTACTTAGCAACGTACTTTTGCTACTAAAGTATCTTTTACAAACAGGGATTGTTTTGATAAAACTCGAAGGTTGTTTAGATCCCACCTCAACGTTGGTCGACCGGAAATATTCTTGGTCATAAAGAAATTGAAAACTGTAAGTTTATTCAGAAACACTGCTACCACACAAATTAAATCGGTTCAAGTGCTAAGACAGTTTGTACACCAGTTTGTCTTTTTGTCAGGGTTTTCAAACAAATAAAGGAGTGTATAAGCTTGTTCGAGGTCACCACCTATGGATTTTGTTGTCAAAAAATGACTTGATTCAAGTAAAATGTCATAAAATATCCTACCGTTCTAGGCCTATACAGTATTTAGCTGTATAACTTTAAATATCGTCTGTTTATAACATTTTAAAATTGAATCGTTCTCATTGGTCCACCCTGTGTTATACCTTTAAAGTTTTGCAGTAGGTTAAACTTTGTGAATATTAGTTTTGGCAACTAAAAAGACAATACTAATGATATTGAAATATACTAGCTATGAAATATGTTAAATAATTTGTCATGGTTAGCATAAAGTTAGCTTGCGGTAATAATGTAGTAGAAAGCCAATGAACTGTATGTTAAGCTTTCGTTTTTAATAAATACTATTTTGTGTTTTAGCCACTTTATCATTTTTTTAGAAAGGACGGCACAGTTCTGCACTTGTCTGTTGAGCAAAGCCATATCAAAGGGGTTGCCCAACTCTTATTTCACCCTATGCGGTCTCATCACCCTTTCTTTACGGCCCTGTGTGCATTCAGACTAAAGTGGTGCCATATGTGATTACTCCCACACCATGGTGAACGCTGTGAGACATCCCGCTGGTTTTAGTATTGCGTGTTTAGCTTGGTTATAGCGGATGAAAAGTACTCACCACCTTTACTCACAATGATATAATATATAGTTTTTTTAGGAAAATACACGTATTTATTTTAGAGTGGATGAATGCAGCAAGTTAATCGAGTAATCATGACTTAGGACAAGTTCATAAGAACTCATGCTCATTCATGCACTGTCTATCAAATTCACTAACACTTCCTGCAAATTTGATAGACCGTTTGATGAAGTTATAATATATATAAAGAATGGAATTAAAGTTCTTTCTAAATTCACGTTTATTAAAATAGTAGTTATAACAAAAAATGAGTACTTTTAGGTAACAGGCAAACTTAAAACTATATATTGTATTTTCTATACCTTATTGACATTGTAATCGAATATTATATTTAAAAAAAACATTACAACACTCTATAAATTATAAATTACACTACTTTATAAATTATACTACACGGCTCTTTTTATGGCATTAGTTAAATAAAACAGCCATCTAAGTTTGTGTACATACCTCAACTAAAGATTAAACGTTGAACTGAATTAAGAGTAAATTTAACAAGTCAAACGCTTTAATTTGATTCAGCGATGAAATGAAATACTTGAGACGACGGGGAGTAAATTTTGTCCCCCAGGCAGTGTAGGTTTAAATTGTTTCTTTAATCAAGAAATTAATCAAGTCTGGTGCAGAGAAAATTAAATAAGACTTACTCCGGGTGATGAAAGGTAAATCTTTGAATCAAAGGAAGGTAAAAGGCTTGGTGAGCAGAAATATTTCCCGTCATGTTGTTGTATTTAAATACTTAGGAGTTACATAAGTGAGCATTATTAATAAGCCATATGTTGAGTAAAAAGAAAACTAATCTAGAAAAATAACTTTTTTAAAAGTTGTCTAGAGTTTTCATAGCCGGGGGTCCTGCTAACATAACTATAAAATACTTGTTCAAAATGTACGGGTTGTTTTAAGCAGTAGTAAGTTTTATTTTTAGTTAACACTTCTTTACATTTCAATGCTCTTCTGAAACCCTTACATTTGGGTTTGAAGAACAAATCCTATAACCAGGACTCTTGTATATTTTGCAACCATATCTAGATGTAAACCAATATATAAGTTTCAAGGAAACTATAAGAATCCGTTTCTATATGATTAGTAGCTCATACATTTCAAATCACTGAGGTAAAATATAAATACACCTTCATTTCATAGCGTGATTTGCCCACCTTTCCTCGTTGGCGGTTTGATTGGTATTTTATACCTGGAATTGAAACTTCAATGTTCAGGGACGCTATTGGGAGCAACATTGATTTTGATACTTTTCGTTTGAACAGAACTCCCAGTGTTTAGCGTTTTCATTTGTAGAATTTAGTATTTCACTATTCAACTCGTGATTTACTCTTTACATTTTGATATCCATAAAAAAATTCCAAAACATTAAAAGAAATATTTAAAACCTATTGCGCTGGTTTACTATACAAATTTTCATTTACACCGTATTTTTCTGTCATTTATTACTTTGGTACAGGCTATTTTGGCAAGGAATATTTTTGAATTCTTCATGGAGTAAGAGAACTTTTCGTAAGCGTAATCCTATAAAGTATCTTAATACTAGTTGAAAAACGCAATCTTGGGGTTTTGGGTTTCAATGCTTTAAAATGTTTGTACATGACAAGAAATCCACTGGGTGTTTGGAATGAAGTTACTTCTGTATTTGTACTAAATTAGCACTTATATTTAGATAATTTAGATTTCAAGAATGTTTCGAGTAAAGCTTTTTGATTCATGTTTTGTTTTGTGTTTTAAAGTTGTATAACTGTACAATGTAAACGTATATTCGTATGAGTCTGCCTTTATAATCAAATCTCGATAAATATTGTTGAAAATAGGAACATATACATTGAATGAATTCACTTGCCAAGACGATACGAGCCTAGGCTTTTACATCCATGCAATGAAGATAAGATAACTTGGAAAGGCATTATATGAAATAAGTATAAATGATTCAGTAAAGATACGTATGCGAACATGCGGTCAAAACCTGGTAGTTTTCAAACATTACTGTAAACTTGAATGGCCTACCCAGATGTGTAAGGACTTTGAGGAATAACTTAATTTGCGAATTTGCAGAGCATGTTTGACAGCTTTGCCACACTGACGCTTTTCATGCTTGGTCCGAATTTTGACTAGCCAATGTTGAAATTGAAGTTGATTGCAGAAGATTTAAGAGCCAATAGCCTTTTAGCTAACTCTAAATTTCATTTACTAACTTACCATAATATTCTCTAAAAGGTTAACTAAAAAAGAATGAGATACAACTCTGTTGCTTCTAACTTAAACTAAAACTCTGTGCATCCTCTTGTACTCACCACCCTCGCCCCAGGCATCAGCTGATCAAAGAGATGTCCTTCATTACTGTGTTGGCCAAACGTTCTCCAAGCTGTTCTTTTTTTAATCAAGGCAATGGACTCGAGAGGTTGAGAACATATGTGGCCACTTGAGTGTGAATAGAGCGACTGATGTGAATTGAAGAATAGATTCGTGGGGGGAGGGCAGAGAGCGTTATGGGATGAGTGGACTGGGGGTGGGGGAGGGGAAACTACCCTTGATGAAACATTGTCACGGCTTCTGCTTCGATGTAATCGGCAATTATCTTTATTGTGTGGAGTTGTATTGTACCTCACAGCCTCGAATTGATACAGAAATGATACTGTTGCAGTGCATTTCCCAATATACGTTTGACTAGAGGCGTTGCGCAGTTAGAAAAGCTACTACATTGTATCAAATATTTAAATCTTGATTTAATATTTTGTAATTTAGGCTAGACAAAATGTTAACCCTTTATTAGGAGCTTACAAGTAATTAAATTAAGGACTTTATCGAAAATAGCTTAGCAAAGCAACTAATCTTTGTCGACTTCAATGATGGATACTCAAATCATCCATCAAACTAACTCTATCTATCTACGTAAAAATAAAATATTGGACGTACTTTTTACGAACCAATATTGGAAAGCTGTGGTCAAACAACAAGAGCAGGAAAATTGCATAAACCTTGGAACATATTGTCTGAGTAACCTTTGTCCTGGTTCAAAGCTATCAAAACCAAATCAGACGTCAGTAGAGGAAACAGCCAACTCTTTGTGAGAGCGAAAATCCCTGATGGATTATCGATCTCAGGTACAATACAGTCCTGTTTTATTGAAAGTTGTTTTGCTATGAATACGAACCACATTTGATCAACTGAGTGAAGTTGTTCAAGACGGAATAGTTATTAGCTAACTGTGCAAGATATGAACCTCTCCTATTCAATAATTTATTGAACGTTATTATCGAATTTCCTTTGGAAAAATGAGATATTCATGCCGGAGATATTCAGCATGGTAAGCACCAGACCCGTGTTCGTGAAATGATCACCGATGCTGACCCCCTAGAAGAGGTTTTGAGCATCTTTTCAACACTTTATATGCATGATTATGTAAGTATGTATACACTTGTGCACTCTCTACTGGTCACATTTTTGGTCCGATTTTCATAAAATTTAATACGATTCCTTTTGCAAATATCTCAGTCAAGTTCATTAGCCAGAAAATCTAATCACTGCAAAAAGGAGCTTCTCCAAAAACTGCTTTAAAAGACTAAATTTTATCTGACTGGGATGAAATTTGAAATATATATTCATTTTTCAGAATCCATCAATGTATCAAAAAATATGAACATCCAATGAGTCATTTCGAATGTTTATGAGGGTTTACGTCTACTCTATATAGGAAAGGTGTCTGACAAAGATATAATTGTTGGAGTAGAGCGCATGGCCAGTGAAATTGCTCACTGAATGTTATACTGTTATTGAAATATTCAGGCCAAAATATCTCCGAGATCTGCCCTAAGCCTGGCTGAATCTCTTCCTCTTCAATAAGTACTTTCCTTTTGTCTTCAGAAAAAGCTTTTAAGAGGCTTTCCAGTAAAACGGAATTATTTGACATTCTTGTTTGAAATTATTACCAAAAGTATACAGTTAAGTATACACTATTTGTTTTTGTTTCGAACTGACTAAGCTTAGAACTTTGTAATTAAATCGTTAACAAAACGAGAAGTATAGTAATACGAGGAAAAATTTATAACCATTTGCAAACGTCTCAGGGAAACCAAATGTTATATATGTCAATAGCTTGAAAAGACATTTTAAGTATCGTTCCTGTTTTAATAGGCGAGGACATAGTTTTATTTCATGTTTAATAAATATTTCATTAATACTAGTTTACTTAGATTGTCAATGGTTCCAGAAATTGTTCTTTTGAAAATACTTCAATGGGTGAAAACACTTTGAGCTTGAAAGATTCCCTGTACGCAGGAGACATTTCTGCAATTTCTTTTAATCTTCAAACTATTATTGTACAACGAAATCTATTATTTACTTAAATCCAAAAGTAAAAGTCAAATGCATTGCAATTACGGATTTAGGTGATTATCAAACTTAATTACAAATATAACTTATCAGGAAGGTTTCTAGGTATATAACAAACCACTATTACGTTATGAAATACGGGTAAATATTTAGCTTTTAAGCTGATATCAATCATTTAGATGGACACGGGCCGCTCAATATTTCATAACTGGACGTTTTCCATTCACAGAAGATTGAATGTTTCCTCTCAGAATTGTTTTTGATACCTTTGAACCACAGAATATTTCAGTTTCAATACGTGGTTCATTTCCTGGAATATATTTGCGATACTGGTGGTCGTTTGTCAACCTTACCTCTATAAACTTAGTTTGCTTTGATCACATGCGAACTAAAATCTAGTTAGTGCATCTAGTTTTCAGCGACCATTAAATAATTTTCTAGATAATTTTCTGCAGATACAAACTCATGATTCTACTTCTCAGTACATTATGTTTGTAAAATTAAACTTTCAGCGGTGTGTACTTTAACAGTTTTTTTTGCTGTTTACTACGACATAAAAGCTGAGGAAGTATATAAGAAGTGTGTTTAATAAACCACCGAAGGATATAACTCTTAAAAATCGCCGCAGGTCAACTTGTTTAACCTCCTGGTTTCTCTGACGTTGGTTTAAATGCAGTGTAGCATTTTGAAACCAGTTTTAAATAGTTTGACATAATTCTATTATTATATCAAAAATAATTTCTAAGCTTTATGATGGTAACGGAACTACATATATATTGTATTAAATAGTTTAAGATTTAACAAAATTTAAATTTTGATAACTAAAATTCAATAAGTTCAATTACGTAAGAGCTATTTCCTGTTATTCTCAAAATGAAATATTTACCAAAATACATTCTGGCTCCTTTTTAAAGCCTCATGTGGACAGAACACAACAGCCAGACTGAGTCAAAGTACCTAGCATCAAACAATTCTTGATTACATTTGCTTTCTGGTCGGAGAGCCGAACCCCTTTGTCCAAACAACAGCTGGTTTCCAAGTGTAATAATTGCTTCTGGAGCTTTGGGGTTGGAACTTCGGAAACTGAACAGGTGAAATGTTTGCAATGGACGTTTGGCCAGTTTGTATTGTTTGATCAGCCAGCTGTGCTCTGGTCTGTACTCCACTCACGGAACATCTGTTACTGAATCAAAGTACAGTTCGACTGTTGATACGGTTGTACTACTAGTCCGGTACCTGTGTAATATTCATACTTTTACTAGTAATATATGCACGCCTTTTCCACGGATTGGCGTTATGGGATTGCTAAAACCCGCATTTCCAAGAATTTTATGTTTAAAAAGAACCGTGTGAAAATCACTGTACATAAAACACCTCAAAGTACATAGTCGTGTAGTTAAGTAATACCTTTTTCAAATAAAAATGCTATCCCATAAGAGGAAGTGACATTCCTGTTGAATGAAACTAGAGTCAGGGAGAAGTACCAAACTGGGAGACACAGATAGGCAACGAACTATCAGTTGCCAAATTCGACCAAGTGTGCCAAAAAGCCGAAGGCATTCTAGACAAGTTTAAACCAATCTTAATAGCTTAGCGTTTCATAACATTGGCGTTTCAAATTAATAGCACAAGCTTGGGAAAATGCGTAGCACACTGATTTACGACAGGACAAACATGGGAACAATTCGTATGAACGGAAAAAAGTGCATGAACCCAAATTCATCTTTGAAAGATACTTTGATGCCAGAAGAAGAGTGTTGGCTACCAATTTAACGCTCTCACATCAAATGTTACAATGTTACTACAGTACGTTTTATTGATCTATGTACATGGGTAAAGTAGGTGAGATGGTTATAAAAGCTTACTAATGCTTCCCTTTGTTTCAGTGTTCAACATGCTTTGAGTGTTGTTGTATGTGCACATATGTGTGGGTGTTCAGTCTTGTATAAACAAATACACAAAGTACACTTGATCACGTACATATACAGGATGGGTACATACACGAGTAAGCTCAGTGAGATGGTTCAATTGTTTACTCGTGCTTCCTCGTGTACTCGTGTTCAACACGCTTTGAGTCTGGTACAATGTGTTCAATACAGCTTTCAACTCAATGTAAATCTGTCTTTGAAACAGAGAGCCGTGTAATTTGCATACTGGACATGCTGTTTCCTCTGTACAGATGAACTAACGTCATTGATGTGTTTTAGGAAAAGGAGCGCACTAAGTGTAGAGCCCTGTAGGACCTCATAATTCAGCTCCGCCTCTCTTGATATTACCCCCTCTACCCTAGTTTCTGAGTTTCATGTGCACTTATTATCATGGGTGGCCATAGCTCAGTGGTATATATAGCACGTGCTCATCAGCTCAGGTTGGCACAGTGATAACTTTCCACGATGGCCACTCCCGTGGTTCGGAAGTCACTGTAAGCCGTTGGTCCATGCCATTGGTCGTTGGACCCAATTAATGACCCAATCTAGGGAACAGTCAGCCCTACTTTGTAACAAGACTGCACCTCATCATCCCTCAAATCATACCCACATTCACCTTAAAATACCCCCTGAGTGGTCGGTGTCTCAAAGCAACAAAATACATCAAATATTATGCAGTTACCTGAGTTTTACATACTTGATCAATCCTAGTCAAAATAGCTAAATATTAACGCAATACATATACGAGTCAACTGGAATACGTTTAAAAATTTCATTACTTTCAAATACATCTTTTTACTTTGTAAAAGAAATAGCGACTGTAGATTTTAATTCAATTATATTACTTCTCGTAATGTGTCAGTTGTAATAGTAAATTTCTCTATATTGTATTTTATATACAAATTTATTCAAAATCTTAGTTATCAACAAATATACAAATATTTACACTCATTATTATATATATATTTATTTTAATTATTATTAGAAAAACACCCTAATCTTCCCTCAAACAAAGTAAAATGTTGTATACTCGTATTTGCAGATAAATTGCAGGTAAAATATGCAAACAACAATGACAAGAAGTAGGTCAGGAGATGCTGTCAACGCTGGTTCTGGCAAACACATTTCATGTATTTGCATGCACACTATATCCAAATAAAGCCATCAAGGTAGATAAGACCCCATTCATTTAAACATTAAAAATACAACTACTATACCTTTGTTCATTAGCAGTTTTATTAAATTCGAAAACTATTGAATTTCAGATCAGTTTCCTTTTACGCAGTTACAGGGTATTTATAGAACGTTCAGTGAATACAATTTTTTTACGTTTTTAGTCACCATTTCGAATTTGGTAAACAATTTCCAATACTTTTGCACCGATCTCCCTAAAATATTATAGGTTTTTCAAATCAGGATGATCCTAATTATCATGAAAATAAGTAGTCTTGAATCTATGACCCTCACTTTTCTAAAATACACGCAAACCTTCAACTAAATTCCGTTTAATAGTTTTCGTAGAGCATATATTAAAACGCAGGCAAGAACCAACTGAATAGAACTTGATTTAACACTAATGACACTCGAACAATCGAGTTTGCGGATACGTGGGTTTGATAACAAAGTTTCAACTAGACTCTGTTCTGCTGGAAACAGGAAAACATAGTTCAGCAAGATTCAATGTTGTAGATTCAAAATTATTCTAATGTGATAATGCAGTGTTTGGAAAAAGGTAATTTCACATGTTCAAACAAAGTTAATGTTTTAAAATAAAATTTTATAATTATTGAAATAAAACTTTTGGGTTAACCACAGTGCAAAATAGAATTTAATCAACACAAAATCTAAAATTTTAAATCCAAAATTGTATAATTATTATTTGGTTGTAGTTTGTTGTTGACTGACGGTGGTAGAATGTCAAAGGTTAAAATTACGGGCGTTTTGCACAGTTTTTTAGTGGACAAGAAGAACACGACGTTTCGGAATGTGGAATTTGATTCCGTCTTCAAGTGAAAAGTAATCTACTTCTTAAGTATATTCTAGGCTTCCGGTATCATACCGCGTCATAAAACTAACATTATGGGTTTCAGACGTTTCGCCCATTCTGTGATGTGACATCCTCAGAGTCACAGCTGTGTCACTGAGGATGCCAAATTATAGAATGGCAAGTTGTTATGACTCCAGCCGCTCAAGCCTACGTATTAAGATCTACTTCTTAAGGTTACTTTAAGTAGGTAGGTTAATTTTCTCATAAAGACGAATAATGTTCAGATCCCGTTCATCTTGTTCACTAAAACAACTGTGCAAAACGTCAGACATAATATTTCAACTTAAGAAAACTATACATTATCTTTCGAGATTTTCCAGTACATTTTGTAATCGGGTTTGAGCTGTATCTACGATTATAATTTGGAAAAAAATACAAAGAGGCCAATAATAGTGATTTATTCACCACTAGCGCTTTCGACAGTCGGCAGCATGACTGTCAAAAATCTTCAGGTAAAGCGAAAGTTACACAAATTTAAATTATTAACAAAAAGTCAAAAATGTTTTGTATCTACGATGTTGGTTTGACATGTGTTATATCTCAGGTTTCAATACAAAATTTTAACTCCATAATTCTAACAGATTATAATGTGTACAATTAAAAGTTACCCGTTGCAGAGAAAAGTAAATAGCATGCAATTAATTCGTACGCGAATCTGCTTAGATTAAAATTATAGGAGCTAGGTTCATGTCCAAAGTTCACTAAAGGAAGTTTGCTCTTCTGAGACAACGAGCATTAGTTTAACTTGAAACTTGTTATAGGAACTAAACTGCCCAACTCGAGAGCTGATGCAATACTCTGCTGCTGTTAGCTTGGCCGATGATACTGTTATGGTTTGATTGTAAATGTTAGTGTTACTTTAGCAAATGGACTTCTATAGCTTCAACGATGTTTCACCGTGTACTTCAAATAATGTGGATAACTTGAGCCAAGATGTGTAGTCCTTCAGGGATATTACATAAGTACACTCCTGGACAAAATTAACGCATCTTTTAGTTTGTTTCTCATAGTCATAGTTTTAATCATCCGTCATGCATTTCAAGGTTAAAGATTTTGGGCTAAATGCAAGTAAATGTTTAATTAATTTAGATAAATAGCTAAGAAATATGCAATATAGTTATACTATGAGAAAAGGATGGTTCGTATCTCGGTTTAAGAATTGATTGACATATTTTTATAAGTGATTCGTTAATTTTTAGTGTATATTCACGGAAGTACTCTTGAGGTGCCTGTTAAAACAATTTGTCTTAAATATGTGATCTCGATCAACTTTTATTTTCTTTCTGAGATTTCTTACATTTTAATTTGTTTCTACATACTGTATTTTAAACTGAAAGGGTTTTGCACCTACTTGATAAATAAATAAGTCTCATAAAACAGCGTATAAATTAAATATTACTTTGTACTATAAAGAAAAAAAGAGCTGAATCCAAAAGTACAAACAAGTCTGGTTACAAGAAAAGCAAGCTTTTCAAGACGGTGTTAACGTAGTTTGCATAGTCCAACTGGCAGTAGGCACGTACGTTAATAACAATTTAATTTATGTATATTGTCTGCGCCCCAGAAAAGTCATTTGATCAATTTTTGTTTTGCAAAAACTTTCAAATACAACACACCGTGACTGCGCACTATTCAACCAAACCGATATGAATGACAGACATTTAAGAGGATTACAACTTTTCTGATACGTTTCAGCACGTTTGAGTGCGTCATCAGGTGTACTTTGTGTATTTGTTTATACAAGACTGAGCACTCACACATGTGTGCACATTGTACCGGACTCAAAGCGTGTTGAACACGTGAACACGGGGGTAAACAATTGAACCGTCTCACTGCGTTCACTCGTGTATATACCCATACTGTATGTGTACGTGGTTAGGTGTACTTAGATTATTTTACAAACCCTTAATAATTAGCTAAGAAACGAAACAACATACAAAAAATTAGTGAAACGAACTGCAACAGAGAAACTAAAGAAATCCTCGGCCAGTGACAGCTATCTACCAACTGGTTGACTGGGAGCAGCAGACGACCAATCACTGGTGTGTATCAGGCTGACCAATTATCGAAGAAACACGAAAATCCCTATTTACGCAGATCCATCTGAGGATGGAGGGAATTACATCAGTTACGTTTTTCTGACCTGTTTTGAGTCCACAGTACCATGCCTGTAGTTGTTTTTTATACATAAACGGTGATCTTATTTTTTTCTAACGATGGCAAATGTCCGCAATAATATTTCAAACTCAAGAATATAAAACAGATATTCATTTATAGACCCGGCAGTGATGGGTATACAAAGGAATTAATTAGCGAGCAGTAGATAACCTTTCCAATCTTTTCATCTCTACTTGATTCTTCTTGTAAGAATATAGCTTCTTTTCATTTGACGTTAGGTTATGCTTAGTCGTTAAATTAAGTGAATTTGTATTCCTATGAAAACTCATTTTATAATACTTTAGTAAGATATTTTAAAACAGTTTAATCTGAATGTTTTGTGATTAGGATTCACAGGTCGTGCTGTGATTAGTCACTTAAAATAGAACCGCAGGTTTATATGAAATATATCATTTAGCATGTCGTACAGAAAGTCTTCACCAATCATTTTAAAATCCATCATGACAGGAGCTATCTACTATGTATAAGCTACTAACATATTATTTAACAACTTAGTCTTATATTGCGTGAGCATAATTTAAGTAAATGTTCAAAAAACGCCCCACGGGTTAAAACTTAGATACTGTATGAGTAAAATCAAATATTACCCTGAAAAAATGACAGAAAGCAAAGAAAGGGGCATGAAAAATCTTTACATTTCGTTCCAAACAACAGTTTTTTTTTAGATAAGAGAGAAAATAAATATTACGGTAAGAAATTTATTCTTTAATAGTATTAAATAGACATTACATGCAACATTAGTAAAAAGTTCATCATTATTTAGCTTCTCATATTATAATTTTAGTTTGAGAAGAAGTTTTAATAGAACATTTAGGTTTTAAATAAAAAGTGAAAATCTGGTTAGTAAGAAGTAAGTAATAATTCTTCAATCTATCTTTAATCAAAATTCGTATGTTACTACTTAAGGCCGATTAAATACAATGTTCATGATTTTATAATTCACAGGCATTAAACTCAATCACACTTGGAAAGTTGCAATAGGTTGAACAGAAAGTACTATAAACTTAACGAAGGTATCGTAATTGCATTAGAGCCAACTGCTCCGATCTAACACTCTGAACTTTGTTTAGAAGGACTCAGTGCACTGGCAATAAGTTATCTTTTGCTGGATTTAAATTTTGTCATAAAAATAAAATATGCAACATCTATTAGAACAGAGTTTTTAAAGTGTGTCTTTGCAAGAAATATCAATTCGGAAGTGACTTCAACAACATAACCCAGTTTTATTCACCTAATATTTTAAATCTTTACCCTTTCTTAGAGGTAAAGTTTCACTTCAACTAGTATAGTTTATCTCTTAGGCTTTCGCGGCCGGTGTCACAACTATAATCTAGTTCTTCCGGTTCACACTATGTCAAAACATTATTATAATTTGCTTGGAATATTTCGGTTTCACTGTGGAGTACTATATTCAGTCACTGATTGGCTGAAGCTGATGGCACTCCTGAGCGAGACCGAAATATTTCAAGCAAATTATAATCACGTTTCGACGCGGTGTATTCAGGAAGAACTAGATTATAGTATAGTTTATTATATGTTTAGGAAGTTGCCTGCTAAGTATGAAAATATCGTAAGGACCTTAAATTATTCATATAGGATTTCGTTAATTATTTTATAATATGCACAAGTGTAGAGCTAATTTTTACAAAACAAACCCTTTCCCGTATGGCAACCGTGTTTGAAATAACGCACTTCAAATAAAAATGGTCTGTTCCAAGTAGCTTAGGTAGCAAGTTAAACCATTTATTCATGTTGACAGGTATCCTAAGCTACAAATATTAGTTTTGTCATTTTCCTCCAAAGGCAGCTGCAATTGAAATATATAAAAGGTCCTAAAGTGTTTCACCCCAAAGGTAATAGGTTTCTTTTGACGAACCTTTAATCTCAAGGGAGAACAATATTATATTGATGATCTTTATAATAATGCAGGAACAGGAATTCCAATTTAAAAATAATTAAACGTTTACAAGTGTAACAGCTCTATCGTCTTTGAAACATAAACCTCACTTCTGCGGTCAAAACATTATTTACTTTCAGTGATTTTCATGTATTAAAAACTAAAAGTGTTTTCTCAATATTATTGCATCCAGTCAAAAACCATCATAATTTCATCATTTGTCCCAATAGTGTCTTTCTTATCCTCGCTCAATTAACGTCCCTAGCCGTTATACATTAGCTCGTATCAAAAGGCTTCACTTAAGTATCTATTGTTTAAGCGCATTATTATCTTTTCCACATCAACTTAACTTTGACTCCAAGTGCTGCTTGACTGCAGCTTCTGCTGACGCGGCGCCTTTAGAATAACTGCGGGGGATGAAAACTGGTCGCTGCCAACAGTCTGCGAGCTGGTCAATAATATTTGCATCCCCCTACTTATTGCTCAGCTTTACCGCCATTACTTTTGCATAACGTTTTCCTGGTTACCTTACTTTTTTGAGTTGTACTACAGAAACATTACATGTTGGTTAGATGGAATTTCTAATAAATAATCGAAGATGTTATTTAGAAACATCTGTCGTTAAATAACAAAAAAAAACAAAATAGTTTAAAACTTTTAACAAACAAACAGTTTTTAAAAACCCGGCTCTTAAGTTCAAGATCATCAAATAAACGTTTTACGTACAATTTGTAGTTCTTAGAATGTCTATTAGTAGCGTTTATACCTTTTTATGTTTAGTGTCCAATCTTTCTCAAATAAGATAAACAATACAAAAGAACATGTTTTGATTTTAATTATACATAAAAGATGTGATATTATAAATTATGCAGTTTAGTTTAAGCTATATTTTAGTTCAGGCAGTTTGGAAGACAATACTCGTGTGCTCTATTACAATGTAAATTAATTAATCTTCATAATGATAGCGTATTTATTGAGTATTCATGATTATTAAATACTTATGATTTAGTACAATCATGGTGAAAATGTTAGAGGTTTCATATTTTAACTACCGAATTCATACCATATGACTTTAAATGAAAATATATTACCTAGAAGGAACTTTATAGTTCTTTTTCAATGTATTAGTGATTTGCGAGCGAAATAGTCGTCCCTGTTACAGTATTGTAATTAGGACTGGAAAATGCAAAGGGCAGCAGGAACCACATACAAATTTGCTCTGAGCCCTTTGAAGTACATAATGGTACCAGCATGTGCTACGCTTCACGTGGGGATTATAAAGTCGTAAAACTAACTCAATATTAATTATAAAAGAAAATCAACTTTCGAACTAAAATTTGTAACTGCAGGTAAAAGGATAGTTTGAAACTACAACAAGGTTGTACAGTCGACGTGTTCTTTGTAATTCAGCTAATATAATTATTTCAATCACGGGGTTAGTTTTAAAACGTTTCTGTATGTTGGGTTTTAAGTCTTCATTTAATGTCAGTATTGCAAAGTGAACTGACGAAACCATTCACCAACTTGGTTTTTGTACTAATGAAACACATTGAGTGGTAAAAGGAAAGTATACCGAGGAGAATTTACAACGTACAAATATAATAACCTCTGGAAAATTAGATCAGATTTACACAACCTAATTTGAAAACTTAGTTAACCACAAAATAAATAAAAACATAAACCACCCTTACATTACGTTACCTTTTCTCAAACAATTTTCTGTATTATCTTAGTTTTCAAATTATAGACAGAAATAACCTAATCTAAAGAACCAAACAATAAGAATCTGACCTCATCTTCAAATTAAATCCATGAAAATGATCGATTTCACCTGAAGACGGCATCAGATTCAAGACCCCGACCGGTCTTGTTGTTCTTGTCAGTAAAACGACGGACAATATCAACTTCGTCAACATCGTCAAACAAAGAAACAATTGGTGTAAATAAATGAATATTTTAAACTTAAACAACGCAGGAATAATTTAAACTTTACGATAATACATAAATGTGACGCATAAAAGTAAGAATTTATGTAGATGCACCGTATAACGGGAGTGGGGAGGCTGAGGAATGGACCACTTTACCTCTTACCGCAAAGATATTACATTGTTCATCTTACCACAGATGCTTGCACACGTTGTAGCAAACACTAAATTGTTCTTATAACTTTATCTTTGAGAGGGAAAAGTGTGTTGAATAAAGCGTAAGCAAATGGTAGGTTGAATTGTCCTTAAGGTAAGTAGTTTATGGTGAGCTTTTTTCAAAAGCTTTAGTTGTAGTGTGTGCTTTTTTGTATTTTGTTTAAACTAAAGTGGCGTTTTGTTTCGTTTGCTTAGTAATAATCTTACTACAAACATGTAACAGTATCATCATTTTTCCTTTCAACTTTCCTTTCAGCAATTTATGACATTTGTTGGCCACTATATATATTTTTGTTATAAATGCTATATAGTGTTAGAAAGCTACCTGTTTTACGACTATAACTTCTACGTTTAGAAAATCACTTCGCGGTAAATGGCAACCCGTTTATCATAATAGAGAAAACTGATTTAATTTTTTTATTAGATTTAAAAAATGTTTACACGAGGTTTTTACCGACAAAAAGAGAACTTGAGAGTACACATAATAATAGAAAACAAACGTGTTGGTTTAGGACGAGAATGTAAATAGTAGTTTGTAAGCATGACATATCTTTCAAACGGTTCCTCTAATAGTTCTCTAAAAGAATTCTAGAAATAGGGGAACATAACTGAATCAATTCACATAGTTTCTTTGTACATCAAGAAGCAGCAGAGCTGGCTCTATTGACGTTTGTAGCTAAACCTGTCGATATTACATTCCTGTTAATCATTAAAAGATACTTAAAAATCAACATATATTTTCTGTTAAGACTTTTCAGCCACCAAAACTACATTAGCCAGCAAACGGAGAGTTGAGTAACATTTGGTGTTTCCCGCTGTGGTATGGTGTGCGGGGGGGGGTTGTTTGTAAGGTGGAGGGGGGAGGACAGACGAGGTGCCTCGAGGCACAGTACTTAGCCCTTCGCTTTTGCTGCCCCGCCCTTTGACAACAACAAAATGTAAACTGCACATATTAATTTACTCTCATATAACTAGCAAATAAAGCTTCACAGTTGTCTAGACGAAAACATGTATTCGATACTACTTACTTTCTAATCTAATTCGTTGAAATGTTCATAAGACATACACTTTCCATATTTTTGAAAAGATTTAAAATTAAAATATGTTTGTTAGTGAGTTGGGCTACTCGAGTATCCTACTGTCATGTAAAATGTAATGATCTAAGATACATGGGAAAAACAAAAGTCTTTCTAGATATGATAGTATTTGGCTGTAATGTTCGGTAAAATAATGCTGTATTCTACAAACTATTGGGTTTTAAATAAGATGGAAATCTTAAACAGGTCGAGTAGACTAAATGCCCGGTTCACAAAGAACACTCGTAAGTCTCCAGAAAGTTAATTAAATTTTCAACCTCAACAGTGACTTAACTTGCAAATCAGGCTTCTTCTTTTTCCAACTTTTGACGAACATTATTTTATTACTATTTTCATCGTTACTAGGGTTTATTATATCGTAGTTAAATAGTAGATATCACTTGAAAGTCCCAACGTCATCACGTAAAAAAGACGTATTCATGTAGTTTTAAAACATTAATATTAAAATAAATGTCATTTAAATACATTTAAGACAGCAAAATATTCATAAAGTTATCTTTGTCTGTTATATACCAAATTTACATAACAAACTCTACGTGACAAAACGACGGCATATAGTTCAGTTTTACATCAATGACCTATACTTGGAACATGTTATTGCAATAAACTTAGTATTTCCAGAATAAGTTTCAATATTCCCTGTGTTGGGAGAATTATAATTCTCGCCACGATAATAATCAAACGTTAGCCTATTTTCTTTTTGGATTATTGGTCGCTTTTAATTACTGTATGTGTAAAAAAGGAGGTTTAAAGGAAATCTTTAGTTATAAAACACAACTGGAGAAAGACCTTAAAACAGAAAAAATCTCGTGCCGATATTGTGTAAATGGAAACAATGATTGAGTTCACATCACATGTGTGGAGAATTGTATGTCTGGTAAAAATTTGATAAAGTTGTGTCGGAATTCTGACACTGGGCCC
Source organism: Matsumurasca onukii (assembly GCA_018831715.1). Taxonomy (NCBI): domain Eukaryota; kingdom Metazoa; phylum Arthropoda; class Insecta; order Hemiptera; family Cicadellidae; genus Matsumurasca; species Matsumurasca onukii. The sequence continues at coordinate 33,829,768 of CM032063.1, read as the reverse complement.
GGAGGCATGCCGCTACCCTGGGACAGTACATTCCATAAATACCCTACCTCCGTCCGACAGGAATTGTATTCTACTGCTATATTCTTTCCACCGAGAACGTTACCTCGTTTCTCACAGTCATGTACTTGTATTATAGTATTGCTATATCTATAATATAAAAATGAATCGCAAAATGTGTTGGTAAGCGCATAACTCAACAACGCCTGGACGAATTTGGCCAATTTTTTTAAATGTTCATTGGAGTTCAAGGATGGGTTTTACGATGAGAAAAATTCGAATAATTGCCGGAAAACCCTTTAAACAGCCCTTTTCTTTTTCCCATACAAACATTTTCTAACTAGAACGTAGTCAATTTGAGCTTTATTGCTGTTCGTTGCCAGCTGATATCCCTATTTTACAGACATAAAACATATGTACGGAACAAAAAACTGCTACATTACAAATCTTTTGACAGGACGAAGTCTGTCGGGTCCGCTAGTTAATTATAAAGTTCATTTTTAATTTTGGTGAATTTGATTATTCAAATTAGAAAACAGTTTTATTGTTTGGAATTATGCTGCTGATAAATTAAGGTGTTCCGTCACTAGATCCAAAATTGAAGCCTTTTTATACGCTCAAGTTTGTAATCTAACTCCAAGTCATTTTTATTTAGTAAATTTGAAAACAGTACATAGCCCAATACAGTCGTATGTAATGGGACCATTTTCTTCGTTTATTGTTAAGTGTGTTTACGTTAACCATCCTTAAGTGAACTGATAAAAGACGAAACTTTTTTATATCTTGGGGTTTTAAATTTATGTTTTGTATTATATTTTCACTGGAAAACTTGCACGTTTTAGTAAGAATTTTATATTTTCTAGTATTTGGACTTAAAATAAACAGAATTTGATAATATTTATTAAATTTCAATTAAGCTTTAAATATGCGTTTACGTAACGCACCTACCTACATAAGATATTTAACAGTTACTACTGAAAATCGTCAGGACTGCTTGCATTTAAACTTGACAGCAAACAAACCTGGTACTATTTGTTAGACATTCATTAAAGTACAATTTCAATAGGCAAATAAACGTATCTATAACTGTTAGTTCAAACAACAATTGACGTAAACAGAACAACAATTGATCACCTTATATTCTAGAAAGAAAGGATGCTTATGCTTGTATTCACGTCAACTCGAATCCTTGTTTTCGTTATTCGAGTATTTTTAAATTTTTTTTATTTCAAACCGTTTTGCCTAGTTCCACATAGAAAAACTGTAAATAATTTAATTTCTGAACTATTTATTCTTACTACTATGTGAATGTTACTGATCTGGTTACAACTTTAACTGCACATATACGCTTTTTAAGGGCACAGTCGGTCCTACTATTCAACGATATAAAGCCTCTAAAGTATTAAAATCAAATAAAAGAAGAACACTTTTACATCCACTTCTGTTTTTCTCCGGAAGTGGCTGGAAAAGTCCGTTTCTTCTTTTTACTAAATGCTCTCCGCCACTATTTTGAACTTTCAAACTAACACAATCAAATAAATCCGTACTCTTATTTTTGTCTTTTTAGTGAAACATTATAGATATTGAACAGTAACTTTTATTTAAGCTCGCTCAAAAATTTAAAGGTAAACCTATTTTTAACTAACACTACATGTTTTAATCGTAAAATAAACATTGATTTTCGGCAAAAGAGCTACAGTGTCAATTTAGTCTACTTGACGATGAACGCTAAGTGTGGAGGTGGAAACGATGTAGACAGACACTAAACGGTTAACATGTATTTGCAGAGGAGCAGATTTGCATGTATCTACATCAAACACTGCACCTGGCAGTGCTGCTGAACTGTCAAAACCAGATCATGACCCACTTTCTGCAAGCTGTATTGAGTATTTCATTCTGCCTTTACCTAAAATACAAAATAAGAAACATCTTAATTCCATGAATTTTAATAAGACTTCTAGTTTAATTATTTGAAACCATCTGACATGACTCTTTTGATTAGTTATTGTTATTTTTCAAATTAGGTTAGACAATGTTTTTTATGTACAGCTTCGCGCTCAGTTCTCGAAACCGGTCGGGCGATAAATTAAAATGTTGAAAGGGCACTATTCTGTTAACCTTTTTTAAATTACTTAAACATATTAAGAACTGCGCACATCATTGGGATATTTTGTGATTCATATTATTTATGATTCAACAATAACTAACATGACAGCATTTCGTATAACTTTCACTGTTTTATGGAGTAGTAAATAGTGTTGAGTCGATTCCTATTTTTCGATTCTCGATTCCTATGAATACGTATTAACCTTGTATCTAAATGGTTAAAAATGATAAAACACTATTTGAAAACATATTATTTTAATTTATTTGATAATTTACTAGATTTTAACATTATTCCATAATATACATCAACAGACAAAATAAAAATATAACACTCAAAACACACAAAATATTACCTCACATTAAACTCAGTTACATAGTTTTAATTTAAAGCATTACTATCCTTTTATACTTTCTGCATTTTGTTTCATATTTAAAATAATTTAAATTAATAAATGTATTTTATTTTGTCATTTTATCAAATTACTTAAGTCACCACATAAAAGTAGAAACATTATTATTTACAATAGTAGTAATTATTATTACATAATGAATGCTAATGCTACATACAGTTTAAAACATGAAAGCATTCTTAAGAGTACCTATTTGAAAACTAAAGCTTGGTATACTTCGGCATAGCCTTTTCAACTGTATATATAAATGGATATGGATATGGGTAATATTTCGGCTTCGCCATTATCAAACAAATACATAAACCACTTTATGGATTGGTTTGATAATGGCGAAACCGAAATATTACCCAAATTAGTTAATTTGCAACTGTGAGTTATTTATCTATTATTTATATATAGCCTTTTGGTATTTTTTAAAATTTGTATATAGATATGTTTATATTGGAAAAGTATTACATAATGTAATAACTCTGATATTACGATGATGCATTAGAATGGCTCAAAAGCTTAAATGCATGCAGAATGTATTTGAGAAAAATACTGAAAGCTGAGTGGGCAGAATACTAATGAACAAAGCGCAATTCAGTTTGCTGATACGGGCGTTTAATTACTAACTTCATTTAACTAGGATCAGTTCTGCTGAGCACAGTGAAATAAACTTTCGTTTAGGTAAAACGATGCTTGTATGGAGATTACCTATTGTACCTGGCATTACAATTTACTTTTGATAGTGAATTTCTAGGTAGTTGAGCTATTCATTTCTCTCGCCAAACTGAAGAAAATTTCGTAGAAATCGGTTTGCAGTTTTGAGCTTCTTAACAACTCCTCAGTCTAATGACAAAACCTAATATATATGTATATATGTTAATTTATATACTTTGATGTTCATGTTGGATTATAAGTGTGTATGCCAAGTTTGATCAAAATCCGTTTATACATACAGTCTTTATAGCATGAACTCATTTTTGGAGGAAAAGTCTCCCAAAAGAGCACTTTCTGTTGTCAAATTTTGCTGGTTTATCATTATTATCTAGATATGTACGAAATGAACGTTTGTACCAGATTTCGTGAATTTCAGACAAACAAATGGACCTGCAATCTTAAGGGTCAAAAAAGAGGTCAAGGATCCTTCCGGTGTACTTCTTACCCCGTTTCAGGAAATTCACTAGGTTTCACGGTAGCGTCTATGGCTAAGCGACGATTATGTTTCATATTCTTCTTTTCTACTCTTATTTCCCTTACACTCTACCATTAGATCGTAGACAGACAACTTCTCTTCCACACCAAAGCAACTTCTCTTCACATGAAAGCGGTCGGACTAACATTAATCTAATCCCAAAGTTGCCGACAGAACTGCCAAACTAAGTAACAGATGCAGTGGTCTGTTGTTATTAGCCGAACTGTTGATAAGGTTATGTTTCTGACGGTAAAGGTGGGTTTGGTTATAACTTTGTTCAAGTTCTGAGGCTGTAAACGTTTCCAGGTAAGTAGATAACAAGCCTATAGCTTCGTATTTTAAGGCATTACTCACGGTTGAGTTGACTTGCTCAAAGTTTGTTACGAGAAGGTTGTTGTTAACTGAGCCATTAAATGGTCCCTCATTTAAAAGGTAATTTGAGAACATTACCAAAATGTATTTAGCTGAAAAGATGGTGGTGCAGAAGGTTGCAGTCTAAAACATCCACTGTTATAAATAGTGTTAGGTTTAAAATGTATAAATAAAAGGTGTGTATACCTTTTCGCTGGAAATAGAACTTGTATACTTATTCTTATTAACTGGAAATTATGCGAGGACAATAAAAGACAGGTGTTGACGCATAGTTTGGTAATTAATAGCGTCTTAGAATCATGTAAATTTTTACCCCTTGGACCACTTTGATTGGCCACTTTGATTGACCACTTTGATTGACCACTTTGATTGACCACTTTGATTGACCACTTTGATTGGCCACTTTGATTGGCCACTTTGATTGACCACTTTGATTGGCCAGGTCACATCATAATTTTCAACGTTCATACTGCGAACTCTTCTAAGTTAGTATGATTGTAAATGTATAATGAAATACTCTTTCTATTTAAGGTATCAAAATTGTCAAGATTAGTTCTTAAAAGCCGCAAATTAGTTTTGAGTGATAGAAATATAGTCTTCATTAAACTTTAGATTTTCAATTTGTTTTGTGAATTTTAGGCACATGAAACATTTAAGAGTCATAATTTATTTACTTGTATCTTCAACAAGGGTTTCTTGGAGGAAATCTCTTGATCTCAGTATACAAAATTATAGACATTATTCATAATAAACATTCTAAATTGTATTGTGTCTTGACGGTTAGTTTAAACATATCAATATTGTATGTTTGGATTATTCTTCTTCAGTTTTTGTGGAAAAGCTTTCACAAGGCGTTTACCGTTACTTAGGTTTAGACTGCAAAGTGTTAAAAGGGCTTTACTAAGAGTCGAACGAAATCAATACCTAGCGACGTAGCAATTATTGAAATGTTCAACCTCAAGATTCCAGAGCACTTTTAAGACTGTAAAAGCTTTCTTCTCAAGACAAAAGGTCTCGTAAGTACTCATTGTAAATCTGAAAGTATTTGCCGGAACTCTTTTCAAACCTATCTGACTTTGAGGCTCAATTTTCTTTTAAAACATTTCAGGAAGTGTTTCAACAAGGAAATTGGAGAGATAATTTGACCTATTGATGGATGTGTCATGTTCGTTTTGTAGTAATAATTATACTGTTTGGTTGCAAACTAAATAACAGCAACACAATTATTTCGAATTGAAACAGTAACAATATATTTTACTACTCAAAACAAAATGATAAATCTCTTACCGTTGAGTAAACGACTTAATGACTCCTTCCGTTAGTTATTTATTGTAAACATCGTAATGTTAAATTTTAAACACCACAGATTTTTATTTAATGAAGTACTTCTTAAATAAAATTGCTCATACGCTAAATAATAAACATACTAGTGATCTGGTTTTACTAAAGTTATGAAAGTATATATTTTCTAAACAGGTCACAACAGTGCGTTTAAACCCGCAGTTTGATTGGAAAGTATCAGTGTCCAATTTAAAAGAGACGAAACCGTTCTCTCCTAATGACGAAACAGTATCCACTGACCATTATGGTTTTCTGTTTGTACATTAAGAGCCTGTATCCAAAAGGGAGTTCGTTTGTTCTTTATTTACCAAATCTTCAAAATCATGAGGGTGTGATACCAAAAGAGTACGGTTAAAGCTCAGCTAACAAGGCCACCATTTGAATTACCGTAATCTTATAAAAGTATTATAATAGTTATCCAATAAAACTTACCTAAGAATAAACGGATTTCTAGTTTTTGTAACTTTTGCTTAGAGTTAATGGCAGTTTGAAAAAGTAAACAAGCTAACGTTTTCTGTATTTTTAGCCTAATTTATTCTAATAAATAAAAATAATTAATTTTGTACCATACGTAAGTATACCGAAAATCTCAAAAGACAATTCGCGTGTTAAAGAAAACGTTACAACAGCTGTAAGTATCGTGTATGTTCAAAGGTTTTAGATTATATTAATTTACTTGTTTATTTTATTTGAATCAGCTAAAATAAATAGCCACTGTAATTTAATTATTAATATTTTTAGTTTTGTAAAGTATGGAACTGATAACGTGTTATGTAGAAGTAATTAAAGTACGTATCAATATATAGATACACATTTTTAAACTAAAGTTTTAGTACCTCTATTTTAACGCAAAATTGATATTTTTAAAATGCTACAGTTACTGTGAAAGGTAACCAAGCTTTATTATCTTATTTATTATACTAATGGAAAATTTCATTATAAAATAACCCTTGTGTCAAAGAAATCATTGATTATTATTTTCTGTACATTAGTTATGAACATTATATGAGATGTTTCGTTTGTACGAAGACAAAGAGAACTGTACTTATTAAAGAGAAAGATATTAAGCCAGGCTCGGGGCAACACTCTGCGAAAATTGGGTCTGAATATTTCAATAACGGTAACGTTCTGTTAGGAACTTTTACCGACTATGTCAACTTGTCATTCTTACAACAGTTATGTCAACTTGTCCTTCTTACAACAGTTATGTCAACTTGTCCTTCTTACAACAGTTATGTCAACTTGTCCTTCTTACAACAGTTATATCAACTTACCATTCTTACAACAGTTATGTCAACTTGTCCTTCTTACAACAGTTATATCAACTTGTTCTTCTTACAACAGTTATGTCAACTTGTCCTTCTTACAACAGTTATGTCAACTTACCATTCTTACAACAGTTATGTCAACTTGTTCTTCTTACAACAGTTATATCAACTTACCATTCTTACAACAGTTATGTCAACTTGTCCTTCTTACAACAGTTATGTCAACTTGTCCTTCTTACAACAGTTATGTCAACTTGTCCTTCTTACAACAGCTATGTCAACTTGTCCTTCTTACAACAGTTATATCAACTTGTTCTTCTTACTACAGCTATGTCAACTTGTCTTTTTGCAAAAGTTACGTCAACGGGTTCGCTTTTGCCAATTTAGCCACATGAAATATACAAAATACACACGAAAATGATATATTGATTTAAAAGGTTCTCTTAATTAAATTGTAAGACACTTTACGGCAAAAGAAATTATCTTAACTATTTCCAACTAGTTCATTTACAAACAACACATATTTATAAAAATAACAACAGAAACAACCCCTTTGTTCTTTCCTACCTCTTTATTAGTTCTACTGAATATCTTGTATAACTTTCTTACCATACATGATAATGTAATAATACCAAATCACTATAAAAACAAAACAACTAACCGTTACATTTGACCTAGTTGGCAGAAGTTTCCTTTACCAATCTCCAATAACCATAAAGCGTGCTGTAGCATTATTGCGTCTATGCCATATGAGTTGACCTCTCTCTCGTGTATTATGTCTATTGCTAGCAATAACATTGCTTTTATCATTATAAGAAAGTTCAGCTTGAAAAATATATAAGTACTATACCGACAGAGTATTACTGTTACATCAATACACTTTGCCGGTGTTATTAAACTGACATAGAAATCGATGGACTTTGATACCGGTTATGGGGGTTGAAACTACACAAGGTTTAATACACAAAGTTAAGGTTTTGAGAGGTAATAAACCACCTCTCGTTATCAAGTGTTCAAGGATTACAACATGATTTAGGCTCACTAAAGTTTTAGTTTAACGAGAGGAGTATTCATACATATCGTAACGCTGTGTAGTTTTAAACACAACAATCGGTAGAGAAGCCCATACATTTTATGTAAATTAATATAAATTATTGTTACTATTTATATAGTATACAATGAACCTCACCGGGATTTTATGATTATTAACAACAGAAATTTGGAACGCTTAGAGTATGACATTTTACAAGGAAATAATACGATCGTTTCAGCCTCTTCAGGAGAAAAACAACCAGATATTTTATAGGACGCTTGCTGTAACATGTATCCTCATTTTAGAATGACATTAAAGTAAGATTAGCTATAGCAAAACATGCAATATATATTCATAGTTTATAAAGTTGTTGGTTTCAGTTGGTGGCCTAGTTTGAGGGTCCAAGTTTTGCTTGTGAAGGTGCTCACCAAACACATTTATTTTTATTGGTTGTAATTTATATAGTTATTTTGTAATACCCATCCAGATTGAGTAATAGTTCACACCAAATATGAATGAATTTTGCCTGTGAAACTTACGCTATTTTGTAATATTTTGATTTCAGGCCATGAAATAAACGAGGATACAAAAGTAAGTCCTCAACTTATTTACTATGGTAACAGTGTTGTTTAAATACTAATAATAGTGCTGAATGGACGTTGATCTTCATATATCTGATTCAGCAAGGATATATGACTTTATGTTACCCTATACGAATTAAGGTCACCGTAAATTAGGACTTTAACTAGAGATATCACTTAAACCAGAGACAATTTTTCATTTGTCTGAAGGGTTTTTAAGTCGCTCATATTTTGTTACAAAATTAAATTTGTATACAAGTGCAGTAACTGAGCATTGTCTTCTTCTTACTAACCTAATATAACTTTCCTCAAAGCCCAAATTTTGAACTTGTTTCCACCAGATTTCACAGCTGTACTGGGCAGGGCCGAGGAGATGGGTAGAGTTGGCTAAGTTATTCCTGGTAACAAAGGGTCAACACTAAAGTTGTTTCTGCAACCTCTCAACAGCAATATTGTCGCAGCGAGGACTGCCTTTGGCCTCTACTCAACACTATCTTCATCTCTCTCACACTCTTCTCTCTCTCGACAACTCTTCACGTTGCAACTTTCTAGTGCCAAAGCTGTTTTAGTTATGTTTCGTTCTCTATAAAAGCTATAGGGTCGGGGGCTATTGTAGCCCGAGTAAATACGTATGTGTATTTAAAGAATAACAAACTAAAAATCAAATAGATGAATCAAGATTAAATTGTAAACCATGTGAACTACTATGAAGGGTCGTCGTCACTGGACTCTATGTTAAGTTATTTTCTAACTAGTGACTTCAAGATTTCGGAAAATCAAATATTAAGAGCTGAGTCCAAATATCAAAAGTAATTTAAATTCAAATGTACGCATGAGTAAAGAGTATTATAAGTTGAAATTAAATAAATGTGAGAGAACTAGAACTGCAAGAGTTTTGGGAATAAACTAAAATTAAAATAACATTAACTAACGTTGGAACTAAGGTTGGGATTGGGACATACCTCTCCAAGGGCAGCAGCGTAAAGGGAGGCCCTCACACGCAGAAATTCTTCAGGCAACTGACCCCGAGAAGCTATGACAATAATCTTTTATTACCTACTCAGCATAACCTTGAATATCTAGGCAATCTGGCCAACATTGCCTTGATAACTAGGAAGAACTTCTGCAGATTGTCAGCACAACATCGTGACAGAAATTTTATGAGAATGGATATGTTAGTAGTCAAAACTGAAGGTAAAAGAGATTCTATTCTGACTGACATAAAATATTGAAACAATGAAAGTTCTACCTATCGTTATGGTTACGAATATAGAGGATAGAAGGAAAGAAAAGGAAACAAGTTACAATATTTGGTTTATCAGCTGTCCTGTAAACACTGTCCAAAGACATTGGACAAACTTTTATCTCATTGCGTTTTGATGTGGTACATAAAGACATTACCAAACCGGTTTACCAACATGATGCAAATTTTGAAAATTGTAACAATGTCACGCTGGTTTACCAAATCAAACCATATCAAAACAAAGAGTATAATGCATTGAACCTTGGTAATTCTGAACTTGCCTATCAATTAATTTTAAAATCTAAACAGCCTTTTGGCTTGAACCTTAAATAATTTAATTTTGTTTTGTTTTATATAGTGTTGATTTTCTAAATGGAAAATAATGTTAGTGACTCCACGTTAGCTGAGAAAATTTATTAGTTTTAAAACTGTGTTTACAATCTGTTAATTGTTTATTGTTTTCACCCCAATTTATCTTTGTGTTCCTCTCCTCTCTAAAGTACTCGAAAATGAATTATTTACGAAATATTGTAACTTTTTCCTTTTCTTTCCTTCTATCTTCTATTTTCGTAAGTTAGTCAATAGGCACCTCAAGAACTCGTCTATCCTTATGGTTAGAAATAAATAACGATATTTCATAACTGTATTTCCTTGGTTAATTTGAAATGAAAGGAATGAAAATATAAAGCGTAGATAAACACAAATTGATTACGATAAATTAATGACAATTAATACATTGTAAAGGATTTTTTCTGTGTGACAAAATCTCTATCTTGGATTTCGCTACACCAAGGGTAGGTTGCTTTTTCAGAAAGTGTTGGACAGAAAAGCAAACAAAATGCATTAGTAATAAATATGATTGCAAATAATATCAAATACTATAGTAAAACAGTATCGAGTTGTCATGGGTCAAACCTAAAACCTCTTCTTGTAAAGAACGCTAAAATAGCACGTATAATATTCAACATGAATTTTAGGTAAATAACCTATGAGCTTAAAAGGGATGTTGCATTTTGAATAAAATATGAACCAACTCTTTTACTATATAAATACTATGAATATTTTACTCATACAAAAGTAATAATATTTCAAGTTGAAGAGCGAATCTCAACTCGAGATTGCTTGGTTGCGTGCCAAGCAATACATCTATTGGCAACATTCACTAAAGCAAACATTTATTATACGATCGTTATCGTATTTAGTTCGCAGACAATTAATAAACAATACCAAGGTAGCTATTTCATAATAATAGTCTACTAAATAAAATTTTAGAAACCATTCCAAACAGGTCAAACATAATTGAATATAATGTGTATTTTATAATAAAATGAAAAATACAAATATATACAACGTGACTGTTTGTTGTTATTAAATAATAACCTTTTTGGTATAGCCTCACTTGGAGGTGTTTTTTAACACAATTTTAAAACTGTATAAATTTTTTGATTTTTGAATCTGTAGAAACTTTGAGTAGGGGTTTTTATGTGTGTTACGCGTAGTAACGTTTTAATTATATTAAAACACGCTGGTAGTAATTAAATTTTACAATAACCGTTTACAAGGATTTATTTTACCTATAAGGAACTATTTTACCTATAAGGTTTACAAAGGGTATAATAAGGGTTTTGAATTATTTAAAACAGGCTAGGCAAAGAAAAACTCGGATCATTTATTAAGTTCTTATTTAGGTATACATTAGCATGGTGAATTGTAAAATCCACGTGGAATACAATTAGTTTTAGAAATTCATAAATTAGCTGAAAACGTAAAATGCCGGCTGGTGCCATTACATTAGCGAGGACATTGATGGAATTTTCTATTTTAATTATTATAATTGACGAAGAAACATAAAACTTAGTGCAAATGACGTAATTTCTTCGTTGTTTATTTTTTAATCTTCACTAGTAATTCAATGAATTCCGTTTAAAGCTGCCATTAGGACTATACTTTGATTTGGTGTTTAAGGTCCAAACTCGAATTTTCTGTCTACAATTTATAAATGTACTTAGACAGATTTTAGATCGCTGTATGGTTCCGTCTAAACCTGATTCGTAAAGCATTATTTGTTTTGAGTTATTCTTTTTATGTGAAATGTATTTATTATACTTAGTAATTATGGCAACTTTAGATGCGACACACTCAAGGAATATTACAAGTGGCAAAACACTTGAATATAAAAAAGCTTGATATTTTAATTTTACACTGAAAATGTTACATCAGATTTAAAATGCGATCACTCAATCCCATGACATAACTAAAAATTCCAAACAAGTACCCAAAATTCAATTACCGAAATTTAAGTAAGCGTCACTTTGTTTTATGGCTTAGAATAGATCATTGGCAAACCATAATGGAACTGGAATTAAATTCTCCAAAAATAAAACTCATATTTGGAGAGAGCCACGCAGGCGAGCTGAATCAAACAACTTGTTATTTCTCCGAAACTCAATATAACGTGAAGCCAGGTAGAGCAGCTCCCTCTGTAGCAGTAATGTGTTCTAATAACATCCACAACCACTCCCCACTAAATAAACACTAGAGAAACAGCTGTAGTCCGTGGTGAGTGGTGGAAGTGGCGGGGGAGGGGGTAGCCAGAGGCACTGTACTTAACCCTACCCTTCACCATGAGGCGCACCCTTTGATATCATCAAGTGTAAACTACTCAAATTCATTTCGTCGAGATCTTTGACACATTCAATTTTGCTTTGTGTCTGTGGTAGTATTAACTTCGATCAATAGATTTTATTTGAGAATACTCCAATCGATGAAGAAAACTTTAATTTTTATCTTTATATCCCAATGATATTTATTTGAAAATTTTATTTATAGTCAAGAGGAATATGGTGAAGTTTTTAGTCCATGCAAGGTTCAAGAAAACAATGTTGTATCAATAATCATTAAATTGATGTTAAATTTATTTTTAAATTATTAAATTGATTGTGTAAGATGATAAAATTAAACGTAATACAACGACTGCACTTGATTCAAAGTTTTGAAAACATATTTTAATTTTCACTTGTATTTTTTTTTTAATTTGATCGATTACTTTTATTACTGAAAAGAAAATTATTGTAAGTTATTTGTTATAAGTTGCTTCATACTAAATCAACTGTTTTAAATATCCCATTGAATATACGTAATATAAGGAAGTATTTTAATTTTCGTAAAAGCTAAAAATATAAAGGCATTTATGTAGATGTAGCGTCATATAGAATGAGAGGGAGGTTGATATATAGGCCACTTTGCCTCTTACCGCAAAGATATTACATTGTTCATCTGGGCCCAGATGTCTCTCAACGTTTCTTTTGAAATTGTATTTGAATTTTGTATGTAAAACTTACAAAAGACAGACTACACTAGTTTTTTACTTATGAGAAAAATATTCACACAGTTAACCTAAAAAATTGTCCTATTAAATTTTATGAAGTAGTTATTAGGAAATTGTTACTATAATAATGTATTATGTAATAATGTATAAATTAATTAAATTTAGCGGATCCGTGGCGGACTGGCATCGCGCGCGACTCCGGAGCTACTCCGGTGGCGCGGGTTCGATCCCCGCAGTCACCACTTACAATTTGTAATGTGACTATGCGGTGACGCTAGGTAAAGGTCGAGGTTGAGTGGTAGAGAGGACTTTGTAGTCCTAACTTCACCTCGTTAAACATGACAAACTTTACCTTTACCTTTTACCTTTTAATGAAACTAAGTTCCCCATTATGGAATGTGCAGGGTAGGTATTAATTCAGAGGCATAGGGATTCCCACAATAAATCTGTTCAGTTTTGATATTTGGTTTTCCTTTTTCTATCCTTTGAGTTATGACTAGCCTAAAAACATGGCACACTGCAACCATTTAAAACACTTTTAGCTATACTGTATACACGTGTTGTGGGGTTAAAAAGTCAGTCATCTGCATGTAATGACCACTTAAATTCAAAAGGCTATTCTGTACAACAAGCAAACCCGCATTTGTATTTCCATGAAACCTCTAGCAAATGTTTTGGTCAACACGAGATCTGTAGTTTCTACAAGTCTCACGAGATTAGTGTAGAGTTTCTCTGGACCAAGGAGAACATTAATCTCTGTCCTTCTGACCCCTTCACCCCTTTGTCAGTATTTCTATAAGTACTCTGCAGTAGGAAGTGCTTTCAGTTGAGGTTTAAAGGACACTTTTCATGTCGTATCTCAACCAACATTGGGTTCAACTGATAACAACACAGCCTTTTTGATTCAATGTTGGTGACCTTAAAGGTGTTATAAGTAGATGATACTGACATTTTGAGTTATTATTAGGCCTACGAACTTCGTTGTGAACAGAGATGTTTTAGTTTAAAACCGTTTAGAAGTAAACATACACCTTTAACGAATCCATCAACCTCAGTCAGTTTTTCCAACGTGCGAAACTATTAGGCCCCTTATTACCTTTACCTCTGCCTCAGAACTGTGGTTTAAATGCCGTAGTTTGGAAGTTCAGTAGACTGGAAAAGCGCACTTTGATATTTCAATAGTGAAGTGCTCTTCAGATGCAAAACAGGCTTTGTGAGCGGAATATTGTTTAGCATTTTATAGCATAAAGCCGTGAGACGCTTCAATACCTTCACTCGGCGCAAGGGTTTGTAGTTCGTGAACCAAGTGAAAGTTTAATGGTTGGAAACTATTTTAATTTTCTAATGTTTAAAAATAAAAGTTGAGAATATGTATTATGTGCTTTTAGTTTCTTATGGATGTTACTTAAAGATATCTGCATTTTGAAAACGATATAATCTACGTACGCTTATCAAAATGTTATTGAATAACCTGCTAACTGTCAAACGTGACATAACTAATGTCAACAGAGTAAATATCCCGTTACAGCTAGTCGGGGATTAAGTTTATATGTGTTATTTTGCTATTACATAACGATACAATACAAACAGTTTAAAAACAATAACTTACAGAACTTAGATAACATGTGCTAATTTTCATCATACGGTTTGGAACACAGATTATTGTTTTGTTTAAAAGCAACACCATTATATTGCAAAAACAAAACTAGATAACTATTACACTATAACAGCTTCTACTAAGATTGTATTGATATTATTGATATATTGACCTATTGGCATTGTATGTCAACAAGTGGGATCTTAAGATCTTGACTATCCGATACTGTATTCTGGTGTAACCTCTTAAATCATGTTTTTGATAGTAATGTGATGTCTGATTACCTTATTCTTGTAGAGTTACTAAATCATCAGTACATATTTTAGAACTATAAGAGGTTAATACAGATGATCTTGATGTCTATCCAATTTATGAACTTAAATCGAGTTGCGTACGTAATATGTTTGTAAAACAACTTCTGTTCAAGTATAAAATATAATATAATTACATTGATTTTTACTGAAAAGTTCGCCTTGATTTAAAGAGCTAAGATGTTTAAACTGTAACGTTGTAAAAGCTCCAGTGTTCATATTTCAAACAAGGGTTCTTGGCGTGTTGTTTCACAAGATCAGGGTTTCACAAAGGTTTCACAATTCCACCAAGTTCAGCGTGCACCACATAAATCAACGTCAACCCTTTTCACATTCTCTCACACGGTTATTGATTACCTTCGTGTGTTTATTCTTAAATCAGCTGAGAGCCACTAGAATAATATTAGCTAAAATATAATGCCGTTCTAAGCCCTGTTTTATATGGATTATTACTTTTAGGAACTTCTAAACGGGAGTGTTGAAAATATTAGCTGGGAATCTTTGAAATTGTGTCAAATGTAACGTTATACAGATAAAAGCTCTTTCTTCAATTTCAGGATTTTTAAAAGATTAGTTTAGAGTCAAAACATTTCTGTTTCATAAAAACGTATAACTCTTCAAATCTTACACTACTATTAGGAGACAGCTGATAGATCAACTAGCCATGCTTAATCGTTAGTGATTGTGACAGCTATGCTGAAAAAAAAACAACAAGTTTGCTATGTAGACCTTTCTATCCTAAGCATAGTTTGATACTCGTAGCTTATAGGTCTAGATAGTACTTGTATTTGTATTACATCAAATTTTGTCAGAAACCTACACTGTAAATTGGTGTAAAATAATCCTAGGAAAATTCCATCGGTAACATAATTTTTATGAATTGAAAAATGTAAACAATCAACTCGTAATCAAACGGGTAAAAGTAAAGTTATGTTTACATTTGAAGGTAGACCCTGAACGGGAGTTTAAATTAGCAGTATACACTATACAGTTATATATGAAACAAAACACAACGTTGTAGTATTAAAATAATTCTAAAAGAAGCTTTACACTGGAATTACTATTATGTGAAACAGAACAATATATTTTAGAAGTACTTCTAAATTTTTACAATCCCGTTTAGGAGAACAACTGCTTTTATGAAACAAGGACCTGGCGTGAAAAAACCTCCAAAGTATAATAAATGAGTTAAAACAGTTTATGAATTTGACCATAAAAGTAATGATATGTGTACAAAATACTTGTGTCATAAAACCTCGTGTAACCTAGCGTTACTGTAATGTCACGTGATAATTGATAGAAGTTGAAAACTAATTGACTCTGGAAACTGTGGTACTCGTACTCGTGTCATTGGAATAAAAGGGCTAAAATTCACACGCGCTACAAAATCTTCTTTGTTCCACGAATATTACGTTTTAATTAGTCAAATTTATTGGGTTCTATCTAATTGGTAGAAACTAAGGGGTAATTGGTTTCGAGAACTAATTAGACTTAGAGTTATATCAATTGGAGATAGCTAGAAACATATAGTTTGAAATCTTTAGTGTTTATATTGGCTGGACCAAAATTCAGAGCTAAAAAGTCGAAATTGTTTTTTGAAAGTGTTACCAAAACAACAAATTGGTGATCACTTAATGAAAATGATTATAAGTTATAATACAAAAACTTTATACACTTTGCTTAACACCTAGTTCAACAATAACGAGCTTTTTCATCTGTGAAACAAATATCTATATTGGTATTAGTATTGTAGGAGACCTATGTATCTTTGTATAATTGGAATGAACAATGACCTACGTTGTAATCATATTTAGGTTTCGTAGTAAAAACAGAACAGCTCAAAGTTATCGCAGTATTATACGCGTAGTTTACCTATAACATATTTGTACTTTCCTTTCACTAATAACTTAAAATATTATTATCCTTTTTAAAGCTCTAATATTCTCAACAACAACGCTGTTCCCCTACAAAGCTCAGTCAATAGCATTAACGTAATTGAAATAACCCATAACACTAATCTACAGCATACATGATTAATCTCAACAACTAATTGGCTAAAAGCGTAGTTTGGAAGTTCAGTAGACTGGAAAAGCGCACTTTGATATTTCAATAGTGAAGTGCTCTTCAGATGCAAAACAGGCTTTGTGAGCGGAATATTGTTTAGCATTTTATAGCATAAAGCAGTGAGACGCTTCAATACCTTCACTCGGCGCACCGGCTGATCTTTATTCTGCTCAATTAAACCGTTCTCGGAAGTAAACAGAGGTTGTAAATAAATCTTTTCGCTTTTATTATAATTGATCGTGAATGTTAGGGAGTTTTCTTGGTATTAAACGTTTTATTGGGATTATTTTGCAGTATAAAATACAGAACTTAAACTCACAAAGAAATTGGTGATATGTTTTTGGAGAGCAGACTTTAAATTCAAACATTCCCAATCAATTAGTTTTTAAATTGATAACACGTCTATAATTTTTTAGCGTTACATTTGGTTGAAACCAAATTGGAATTCGCTCTTATTTGCCAAGACATCTTGGGTAAAAGCAAAAACGCACATCTAAAGAGATAAAAATAAAAGAACATGAACTAAAGAAATCTAATTTTACAGACATCTGAAATTATAATAAACGCAGTAGACAATACTTTAATTTAATTTCAAAGCAAATAAAGTATGTTGCTCAAACGTTTACTTTAGGGCTTTTACTTGGTTTTATAGTAGTTCCATATGGGTTTTTATGATTTAGTAACATTGTTTACAGCTTATATTTTGTTGTTTTAGAATTGACAACTATTCATCTTAAAGAAAAGACGGGTTCGAGAGTTTGATATTTAATCATAGCAGTTTAATTATTTTAAAACGTGACTGAATTAAAAAAGCAATTATTGATTTCAAAATTCCAGGTTGACCTACACTTAAAGTTATTCTAAAATATTAACCATAGGTCAAACGTTTTCATTTTCCATTTGCTATAAAATAATATATTATATTTTCCTTATGGCAGAAACGTTCAATCTCAAATTCAATATAATCTTGATGAAAAGACAAAGAAACATGAACAAAGGAAATATAGAGATGAATCCATACATCTCATCTGCTTGGACGTTGAATCTAAATAGGTCAATATATCTGCAGTACAGAATGAATAGTTGCTTCCAAACAAAGTTCTAAGACTATCAAGTATCTATTGCACTTAGATTATCATTCATGTTCTACTTTAATACTTATATCATATAATTAAATTAATACTAAGTTAGTCTCAAAGTTGTATCTATAAGTTGTACGTGAAATAAGCAAAAGTTGCCTCTCAGTTTTATTTAAAGAGCTTGTCTATGCAAATTAGTCACGTTAGAACTATTGCACTATCAATTGAATGCGTAACATAAGAATTAAAAAATGTCACCGATAATTATTAAAATACAACGTCGGATTGGTCTGAAAATGAAAGATGGAAGAAAAGTGTTAAAGAATCAGTCACCGTCCACTTCCACTTGGCTTGTGACAAGTTGACCGTAAAATTGAATGTTTTACTTATTTCGCACTGGCTGAACTGCTGAACATTCTTTTCCGGGTCAAACATAGTTTCTAAAGCTAGAACTGCCTACCAATACCATAAATGAATACGAAATTCACCCTGTATAGTAGAGTATTACATTTTCAATCGATCTAAACAACTCCCATGGCTCTAGAACCTACCGTTTTAGTGTTTTCAGTTTATTTATTTAGTCAGCATTTCTTCACTTTGACATTTAGAGCACTGGGCAGAAATTAAATGTTGCCAATCATGGTAAATATAACTGGGTATTTAAAAGACAAGTGTTCACATAAATCAGCTGTTATTTAATTTACTAGCCTTGGTTTCTTGGCATACAAAATAAAAAATTTTAAAACAGATTAAAAGCTGTTTGTTTACTACAAAACCATACTTTGATTTGAGACATCGATCACTCTTAGAGGGTACTTTAAGGTGAGTATGGAATGAATGGTGAGTGTGATGAGTTTTTGATGGCATAGAGTAAATAAGGCAAATCTTAAAAGAAATTGTTAGAAACTACTAATAGTGTGTACAAGAATTTCGTCTAGAATATATACATTTTTTTAAAGTTCGATAAGATTTGCCGTGGCGCTTGTGGCTACGTGTCGGCTATGCTATGTTTGTCTAGTAGAGCATGATATTTCTGTATCACGTGTGAATGAAGAGCTAAGATTAAAATACTTTTGAAGAGTAGGTACTTACAAACATATGTACATTTCTGGTTTTCACAAAACCTCTTTGTTTGCTTTCCTCTTTTGCCTGTGTTCCTGTTTAAAGCAAACATTATTTTCAGTTTCTGTTTAAAGACAAATTTAACTACAATAAAAAGATTATGTACCATATCGACACTTATGTATTAGCTACTGTGTAAGCCTACTTTATTACCTCTATATAAGGTCGATTTCAATTAGTTGTTGAAACGTCAAACTTAACACTCATCAACTAAAAACGTTTTTATAAGTGATACAACCCTCTTTATAACAATAATTATGAATTTACTAAGAAACAGTAAACAGTAGCAACACTTATTAAGCCCAAAACTTAACAACAGTAACTTCATAGTACATATTTTACTTTTTTAGAATTTACAAAAGGTACAAAATACTTAAACCTTAAATTTCCCAAATACCAACAAATTCTACACAAGAGAGAGGTTTACGTTGAAAGAGAGAGATTCCAAGAAGGAAAAGATTGAATATACATAAATATATTGAAATGTCGGGTCCGTTGTATAAAGGATGCGGAAAGCTTGGCAGATCAAAGAGCTTAAGGCTCAGAGCTCCACAGGACTTCAGGAGAGCGGCCATGTTTGATATCAGTTGAGCTCACATAGATCGCTTTATAATAAGCATCCTCGGCCGTTCTGCTCGGTTTAGGAAACACAACGTTGAGAAGGCTTTGTGTTCAGTTGCTATAAATGGATACTGTATAGTAAAATTTAAGCTATCGATAAAATTAAAAACAAAGTTCCACAAAGTATTTTTTTCATTTGACCAAAAGGTTTTGAAGAAAACTTACCTGGTTCGTGCTCAATAATTATAGGTTTCTTGAAAAAATATATTCTGAATAAAGAATGCTACAGGTTGTTGCAACTATCTTCTACCCTCACACTATACTTGTTGCACATGTTTCTTGAAGCAGTGATCTTTATTGTAAGAAGTAGTTGCATATGCTTACAAATACTCGTACATTCAAAATAGGAAGGGGAAACAATTATGTTTGAACATAACTTTTACCCTAAGCTACTTAAAATGTCAGCAGGACAAGATAATAATACACATGACACATTTCTTTTATTCCCATAGCTTAAATCAAAGAATAAGGTTGTGCAAAAATGTAAAAGGTTAAAGAGCTTTCAGTGCCGCCTCCAAATTAGACGTCAAGTTGGACACAATTTTACTCCAATGAACGAAACAGCCACACGATATGGGGTTTCCATAGATGTTTTGGACACATTTTCCAAGGCTTTTATTCAGGCACTTGGTTCGATGATACAACGTATTTCTTGACCAACCCCACTTTCTTAACCTTTAAACAGCTGTAGTCTTAAACAAGTTTTGGCACAGGTAAGAAGAATAATTCAAAATACTTTCTGGCATGTGCTAAGCTCGTCACTCTCTGAGTAACAATCTGTTCGATATACATTTCAATGTTGATTGTAAATCCCTAAATCCTAATGTTATGGTGAAATAAAATGAAATGAAAATCGTCTTTATTAGTGGTGAAGTTAGGACTTTAAAGTCCTCTCTTCCACTTAACCACAACTATGGTGTATGGCTTTTAAGGACATAGAAGAACGCACCCTTGTTGGCGCCTTAAATAGAATCGATCATCTCAAAATTGAACTTAAAGCATAGAAAAATCACTTCAAGCGCTACAGTGTTCTAGGTTGGCATATTACCTTCCGATCTAGTTTTAATGTGGTCGGAGTTGTGTAATGGTGTGCTTCTCATCGTGTTTGAAACGAACTGCAAGAATATTGTGCACATCATTGTGTTTTTTTTGAACGCTGTCAGTTTTTAAAGGGTTTTGATTGTTGAAATTTGCGTTTTGTTGAGAAACACACTTGCTTTGTCTTGTTATGTCTTTAATAATGATGAATTTCACTAGCAGAGTTTAAATTGGTTTAATATACACCTAATCGCTCCTTTTTAGGGGGACGTGTACAATCTCATAACCGGTTTAAAGTATTCAAGACTGCTTGTTCTTAAGAGAGTTTTAAAATGTCTAGTCCTTCAAACATTCAGATTTCAAGCTAAGGAGAATAGTGAAGGGTCATTCAGTTCAACAAAACAAAGATCACTCAGGATCGCAACTTCCAAAAATAAAACCCCTGTTTGTTTGAATTTCAACATTATAAACTTCAGTTTAAGCCAGGGAAAATAGTGAAGGGTCACTCAGTTTAATAAAACAAAGATCATTCAAGATTGCAACTTACAGAAAATAAACTCCCTGTTTGTTTACATTTTAACGTTAATGAACACTCGAAAGACGATGGAAATGTTGAAGAATTCTGGTTGCAGAAAAAGCAATCCCACGACAGACAAGTCTTTATTTGACAACCTCTCGGTCGAGATGAAATCTGCTGCCACTTGAAGCGGTCTGGCGAGCCTCTGCTTGCTCCATTGCTGCACTGCGTATAAATAAAATCTACAAATACAGCCTTCCTTGTTGACAGTCCATCTTCCTTTTCTCAGTATAGAACAGAGTGGAACACGTAATTCTAGAAAAAAGTTTTACGGAGGTTTACTTATAATTTTTGTTTAAAACCAGTACGGAAGAAAAATTGTAAGTTTGTTACAAACCATGATATCTTGTCCTGGCATGTTTGAAAACTCAGAAAAGGTTATTTCTCCTCCTTTCGCACCTCTAACAATTTGTTCTATATAACCTTGTGAGAATGTCCTATAACCTTCTGTACTCACATGCATTGTGAGTGTAGAATTACAGTTCAAAAACAGAATAAAAGCTATTTCATCTTCTAAACATTGTAAACAATCTTAACTTGCAAACTTTTAGATTTTCTAAGTTAACAACAAACATAAATAGTAAAATTTAGTGTCAATCATACTTTTACACGCTCTACTAGAATTAAACAGTGCGTTTTTTGTTGTTGTACAGGTAGATTTAGTTCAAGTGCATAAGTAAGGACATAACAGCAACATAAATGACATGATGACAACAACGAGAAGAGTTTAAAATTTTAGAACATGAAGATGGACCAATGTGTTAAAAATTAAGATGATGTACACAGTAAGTTGATTATCTAAAGTTACAGATTGCACGAAAATATTTTACTATTTTCAAGTAACCTGAGGGAAGCTACGCAAATATTACTTATAAGCATCGAATGTTTCTACTATCAGTTCTCGCCAAAGATACTTTCACAAATACTCTGATAATTATGCGTCGTTTAATTTAATGTAAATACATAAAACATCATCTGTGTTGCATACTTTAGTAAGCTGTATGGAGTGTAATTCTTAACTGTGAAAAGATAATAATTGAATGGTTTATCTGTTTTAATTTAATTTAAATTTCTAGATATTAAATTTAATACAAGAAATATGTTGTACACTAACACACAAAATCACCTTGTTTTACATAAGTTTGAGTGAAAAACTTTAGATCACTCGATTTCAATGTTGACAGCTATTTAACAGTCTCCCTTGTAGCTGATTTAAAACCTAAGAATTTATTCCAATTAAGAAATACCAAACACTGAATATTATATCAACCCGTTGAACCGTGAAGAAATAGAGAACGCTTACATTTGTGCGGTTGGCATTATTGGAGGCGAGCGAAGAGCTGGCCAGATGACCGCTGAGGGCTCCGAGATAAGGAACCCTTAAACGTTCACCAGCTTTAAACTCTATTCATGGACCTTATCTAAACTGTTGAGCTCTCGGAGAGGCTCCTGCTTTTATACACCTTGCAGCAGCTGTGCTTGTTAACCATTTATGCATTAGTTGGAAATACGGTCCGTTGTAGATTTATATTTTATTTCAATAGTAAACACATTTTTTACTTTTAACTTGACTAGTTTAAAAAGCTTTTGGACTAACGGGTTTCCTTGTAGTAGTAAGAGTTTTGTTAAAAACTTACTAATACCGTCCTGAATGAAACAAACATACGTGAGCCAAGTCTTTTAATACATGTTTAAGACAAGTAATTATTAATAGTTGGAAAATATAAATTTAACTTTTTTTAATTATTCTGGGACATTTGTTAAGTTTCTTGATTGATGCCAGGCTGTTATGCTAAATTATAGTATTAATAAAGTTAAAAATAAAAGAGCTATAAAATAATAAAATAAAATAAAGTTCTGACAAGATTTACCTTACCTACCTACTGAGTTTTTGACCAAATTACATTTAAAATAAAAACGCACAAAATCCGCTGATAATTTTAAATGAAAGGACAATATAAAGTTAATTGAAGATTAGACTGATTTGACCTATGAGCATAATGGATTATCGAATGCTTCACTGTAAATAGGACTCATATCTGCAGTGATTGATTTATAGTTTGATTTACCTAAATAAAGAGCACATTATTAAATGGCACCGTAGATCCTTTAAGGAAGGATGGCATTCGTGATTTGGGTGTATGGATTTGTTTTTACCACTTCCGCCTACTACTACGACAATCTGCGTGTTTTTGGCCTTGGGAGTTTATATTGTATGGAGTCCATACAATTAAATCCAAACCGATATCCCCAACCAAAGACGTAGTGGGTTAGCTATGTGAGAACGAAATTTGCATACACCCACAAAAACATGTGCAAACCTTGTTGAATATTAGGGGTTTTGGCTTTGGCTAACTTCACTAAAGCAAGCTATAAGTACACTAAATCTATGAGGGATAAGTACCTTTTGTATAAAGTTTAAAGTGGTATGACAAATGTGCAGAGAAGCTACAGGTGTTATCATCCACGTTTTTGGCACCGACTCATAAGCTATGACAACAAGTTGGATTCAACCAACCTTCCCTCATAATTTTGTTGTATTAAAATAATATGATTTAATTTGAAAATTGTTTTGTAAATAACTCTAAATGTAAACTTGGAAAATAGTTCAAATTTGTTTACACTCTTTAAGATAGGGTAGGGTAGTAGAATTAATGTAAATAGTTCTTTAAGTTATGTTTACGTTTATAGTGTCCTTGCCTCAACAATGGTTATTATTACACGGGTAATTGTAATATACTCTTCAACAAATCTAGTCATGCAAAAAGTAATTTGTAAAATATGATATTTCCTACTGAAACTGAGGGTTCTTGATAAAAGGGCCAGAGGATCAGAGGATGTGCTGGGAGATAATGGCTCTTTTGGCTATGGAAGTTTCCAGGTTTCTAATACGGAGTGTTTAATGACTTTTTAATGTATGGTGTGTCATAACTATTGTAAAACTTAATATATGTTTTAGTAATAACAGTATATAATAAATAATAATAAAGAGAATATAATAAAGAATGAAAAGGAAACGACAATAGGTCGTCTGCAATAATCTGACTAATATTTGACTCATTGAAAGCTCAACCAATCCTAAAGTGTTTTCCGCCAATAAAAGTATAAAAAGAGCTCCCCAAATGTAATTTACAACATTTCGAATAGTAAAATAAGTGTTTAAATAGTGATGAGAGCAAATAAAGTAACTTGGTTGAAAGATTTTAAAATTTTACACATACATTTTAACATACAATTTTAAATCCAAAGGTATAAGTGTAAAATACTTCAAAGTTCACTGAGGCTACAAGAAAGGAGGTTATATTACTGTAGGTTAGCCATTCAGATGAGGTATTAGCCTTATATTTGCAAATTAAACCAATCGATCATATGTCCTTTGATATAACCAAAGATGATATACCCTTATAAAAAACCTTGAAACCAAATAACTAATGTTTCTCGTCATTCAGATGCATGACAGTTCTACCACATTTCCAACCATTAAAGGAGTTATTTTTAAGATTTGTTATTTGTTAACAACTTACAAATACAGTTCCAAACTCAAGACGTGTTATACTCGAAAATTATACCCATGTCAATTGGTTTCAGCCATATCTATAATACCGAACAATGGTTAACTACAATGGAATAATATCACCAAGATTCAAGCATTCAAGGTCCCCCACTACCCCTCATCCACCCCTTGTTCCTGCAGGATTTCATCGATCCGAACCTCACTCCTGCACTTTTGCCCCTTCCTAATTTCTCCCATAAAAGATACGCCACACGTGGCCAAGCAGCTACTTTCCCAGCTGCTTAATTTGGCCTTGGCAAAGTAATATTTGCTTATTTGAATTTAGAAGTTCTTGTGAACTGTTCGCAGTTATTTGTTATTAGCAGTTATTGCGCGTATGGAGTGCAACAAAGTGATAAAAAATATACTAAATAGATAAGGCATTTAGTAGTTTGCATTATGTTCGTAAATAAATGTTTTTAAATATAATTTGTTTTACTTCAAGCATTATGTTAATACCTTGCTGTTGTATAAGGAACCATTTTATAAGGAACTACATTTTCTTTGACCTTTTGAAAACTGTTCATAATTTAAAATCAGAAATAATATTTCTAAGAAACAAAAGAAGATCAAGAAAAAACACACAACTATATTTAGAAACAAACACCTTCTTTGCGAATAGACATATAGTAAATCTTTTAGAATTTAAAGTCAAGCATAAGGTTTTAACATTATTTTTATCATGTTACAGCTGACACTCAAACGTGTTATGACTGGCTCGCATGTTATCTTATAATATAGTAGGTTAATGTTTTTCTATTTTCAAGTGTAAATCAAAACCTGTATTTAATTTACGTTATTCCAACAGGTATTTCCTGATTGTATTGGAAGTAAAAGAAAAATCAGTTGTTTGTCACTGTAAAACACTTTATATACTAAATATCAGAAAAGGTTTTACTCCAATGTTTTCAACTAAACAACTAAAATAATGTATCAGAAAAACAATAATTTAAAAAATAACCTGTACAAACAGGGTTTAGTCTTTGTCAAAGAGCTGATGTAACAGCCTTTATCTTTCCACCCTTTCCCCAGTTTATTATTGGAACCCTCCAGGGAACAGAAAATACCGCAATGCGGAATACAAGCAAATGGCAACATTCAAGGTGAGTTACATTGTAACTTTGATGTCTCGTGATTTTGGATGTCAAAACGAGAGTACACACAATTTATTTTAGCTTGTCAGTTACTTTGACGAGTTTTCATTAATGAACCATTGTTACTTCATAAACGAATGAATTTTCGTTTTGTAATGACAAAATGATTTTGTGTCAACAAAGCTGATATCAAAGTGGCACAAACTGTGTGCATTGTAAAAACTAACGCATTGTTGACGGTGATTGTTGATTTTGCCGTCGTCATTTTACCGTCGCCTGCTTTCTTATCAGCGAGAACAATCGGTTATCGTGTAATAAACGACAGTCACTCTAGTTGGCATAGTCCATGCATGGTCAACATTGGTCATGTGGTTAAACAAACCATAACTTATCTTTTAATGTACTAAAATGTGGAAAGCTTTTCTCTAAACGTGTAGGGCCTTTATCGCAACATATAAACACAAACAAGTTAAGTACAAGAAATATGGCCTAAGTAGACATTTTGAGGTCTTGTATTGGTGTTTAAAATTCAGTGGTATGTTGCTAAGTTTTATTTTATTATTGAATAGGTTATTTTCAAATACAGTCATATTTGGGTTTTGGGTGGACAGTGTTAGGTTTGTATAACAGCTCGAGTTTTGTGAACATTTATGCAATAGTTTTGTGTCCGGACACTCTCTATTTTATAGGCCTGTTGTGTAATATTTTCATTCTGATTTCGCTGAAAGCACCCTTTATGTGTAAAAATACCTTAAAGATAATGCACTGTCAAAAATCTCTTCTGAGTGTAGCAACGTCACACAACAAGCTAAGACACACGCATCTAAATCCCTGCACAACGCAGTCACTCCATTTCGCAGCCTCTAAAGGCGGCTTCATGGATCGACAATCTCCTCTCTAAGATCTCAAACGTCTCACATCAACAAAAGCCCCCTCAGGCGAGCAATTCTACATTGATGTCTCATAAATAAGTGACAAACAGTGTATTCATTATACCTCCACGTCACTAGCATCCCCTTCACAACACCCCTCCTCTGTAATGTCTTTCTATCTTCGTCTCATCTGAGGACATTAGCAGCACGAGGAATTCTACAAGTGCATGTTTAATAAACGCCAATTTCCCAGAGGACACCTTTGAGAAATGTTTTATTCATAATTTTCAGCACTTCAGATCCCATGTTATTTTATAGCAGGGGCAAATTGTGTATGATTAAATTGGTTGGGATGTGAACGCGATATTAATTCGTTAAGTATATAATTCAAAGAAAGTGTCAATAAATTATGTACATTATATCTTTTTTCTTTTGCAGAAACCTCTGTTCTTTGATTTTTGAATAAACGGATAGATGAAAACGGAATGTCGTGAAACAAATAAAACACTTCATTGGAAATAAGTAAAGAAAGTTGTTTAGTGTTTAATTCATTTGAACTATGTTTTGTCTGAAATGTGTTTAGGCCTTTTGGATTTCTCCTATTGACCTTTTTGGAGTACGATTCTTACATTTTCAATTGGACAAGAATATATCACGGTATAGTTTTAAAGTTGTACAAATAGCTTTCATTAACTACTAGTTTCAATTTGAGTTATCATGTTCTTAGTTCTTTTAAAAACAATAAAACATAAAATCAAACCCTTCAATAAATACTCGTACTTTGTTTGTACCAAAATTGCTACTTTGTGGTCTTAAATGTTTGAAATATTAGCCTATCACCGACGTTTTCTTTTGTTAGTAAACAAAATCACACTGATATGTGGTTTGATCCCGTCCTCAGGTTATAACCAACCTAGAATATAACACAAAACATTTTGACATTATGTTATTCATTTGTTACAACTTCTAAAACTATTATTTTCAACTCTCGACAATGAACTTTGTTTTGTTGAAACTGTATCATATAAATTTATTTCCATATTCAGTTTACTTTCAATTTATATATTAGCAAATGAGCTGTCCTAAAGTAATTTGTGTTAGTTCAAGACGATTGCAGATCCAGAAACGTCGAGTTATTTTTGCTGACTAGCAATAAAACGTTCATAATAATATTTCAAATTCAGAAACTCACCCATCGTCAACAACACACATTGAACCTTTTACAGTGTTTCTTTACTCATACACTAGCCAAAACACAATGTCCACCACATAAAACTGCTTATACTGCTTAAATCATCAACCAGAAGAAAAGCACTTCTGCATTGCACCACTGAAAAGTTGTCCCCCTCTGGTATGTTATACGCGCGGGTTATGGATAGCTCATAAATAGGTAACAGAAGAGGTATCATTACCCATCTGATGGCAAGTAGTTATTCTCCCAGGGGCACAAGGGCAAGTCTCCCCTCCAGTAAGGGATGAAACTCCGCATTGC